>JAYWIR010000004.1:1351407-2702814 GCA_036172245.1 Raillietiella orientalis | reverse complement strand
TTTCGCGGCCGCTCCCAGGCGACCCTGCCTCTCCGATCGGGCTTCCACCCCTGGGGTGGAAGGACTAGAAGTGCCGGCGGTCGGTGGTGTCAGAGGTCGAGGGAGAGAGAGGGGAAAGAAGGGTCGAGAGAGAGGGCAGGGGGCCGGCGCCTTTTCCGAGCCGGGAGGAGTCCCGCCGCTGCGAGCTCGCTCGGTTTCTTTTAGGGGAAAGCAACGAGGGCGGGACCGACGTCATGCTGCACCCACGTCACGGACCCACGCAGACCTCGCCGTTGGGTCTCCCGGGAGGAGAGGAGACGCCAGTGGCGCCACCTTGCGGCGACCCTCCCGGAAATCCCTGGCACTTGTTCCTTCCGTCTGGATGAGGCCGGAAGTTTTCAACTAGCAATAATCGTGCCTTCCTTAAGTTCAGCAGCAGCAATATTGCCCGCGTGCAAGGTTCTCGGGAAGAGGCTTCGCCCTCATGGAAAGGAGGCGTGAGTGGACGGAGGCACCTGGACCCTGCCCCTACGCCTTCCTCCTTTTCTGGAGTCGTCAGCCAGGATGCGTATCTCGTGGAGGAGGAGGAAGGGGAGATGGCGGCGGAAGTGGTTCCTGCGTCCGCAAGTCCTCGCCAGCTGTCGCTCCTCCTCCTCCCATCCTCGGCAGCTTCCCGACTGCGAAGGAGGGTTGGGTGGTTGCATGTCTCCCGCATCAGTCGAATGGCAGTGAAGGGGTTGGGGGCGGGACGCCCCGCTGCCCCGTCAGCTGGTCTGTTCAGTGGTGGTCGTCCGCCACCCATGGGAGGAGGCCGTCACTGCACCTTATGAGAAGCAGGCGAGACTGGGCGGCGGCACCCTAGGCAAGATCCCCCGGCACGCCTCCAAAAAGGAGGGTGTCTTGAGGTGACGATTGGGACGCTTTCACCCCCCCCCCCCTTCCCTCCTCCAGTGTCCGGGGAAATGGCGCCGCGCGGCGGCTCGCCCTGGGGTGAAGATCCCTTGGCGACGGGATCGGGGAAGAATGCTCTCCTGACTCTAATGAGGCTCCAGGAGACGAGTGCGGCGAGTTTTGGGCAGCAGGATGGAGGATAAAGGAAAAATTCCGGATTGGAGGTGATGGGAATGTGTGTGTGGGGGGGGGGGGAGAGATGGCCGGCCTCCTCTGAGAGATCGGGGGTCGAGGCGACCGGCGATGACGAGGGCAGAAGGATGCCTCACGTAACGGAGGGTTTCCCTCCGGTTTCTCGCTCTCGCGTGCCCGAGGGCGGTGGTTTGGGCTCTCTAGGGTGGTTTCTCGTAGTCGCTCCGGATCTTCCTTCCTGCGATTCCTTTTCTTCTCAGGAGATTCCCGGGAGGAGGGAGAGGAGGTATGGTCGTCCCTCTCCCTTCCTGCTTTTCCCTGCTTTGCTGATGGGGGGGGGGAGGGGAGAGCGGCGGTCGATTGACGCTCCGCGAGTGAGGAGCGGCTCGCGTTGCCATCTCGCGACGAACCTGAGAAGCTCCTAGAGAAGCGCGCGCCCTTGACGTGACGGAGCAAACGCGCCCGCGGGAGCACCCGAGGCGCACCGTACGGGTGCCCATCGCTGTCACCTTGAAAGCTGCTCGAGACTTCTGTCGGTTTCTTTTGTTTTCCTTTGTCGCCAAAAGAAAAAAAAAAACAAATAAGTAAATAAAAAAAAAAAAAAAACATGGCAGACCCCCGAATGTTCCCTGGAATGCGCCGCCCCAGGCGAGCATACTCTCTCTTCCCCGTTAGCATCATCATCAGGTGCATCCGCTCGCCCTGACCCGGCTGTTTTTCCTCGGGCTGAAGAGGCAGCCTCTTCCCGCTGTGTCACTCCAAGCAGGGTTCCCGCTGGTTCCGCCCTCTCCGCGGGGGAAGGAGGAAGCAGACCCCGCCCCTTCCCAGTGGCACCTCCCAGCCGGAAGCGGAATCCCGAAATACTCGGAATTCCCTCTAGCCATCAGGGTCAGCCAGGAAAGGCGAGCGACACGTACGCTCTCCCCCCCGAGGCGGTCGAGGTCGCGCGCGTTTTTCCTGTTCCCTTCCTCTCTTTCCCTTCCTTGGCCCTCCCCTTGGGGAAGGCGACGTAGATGCTGTTCGCTGGGTTCTGGTTTCCGGGTCGTGGAGCGAGCAGGGGCAGGGATAGAAGTCCCGCCCTGGGTCTTCCTCCTTCACACAAGGCCCGCAAATTCAAGGTACGATGCAGCTCTCCCTGGACTAGCGGATGGACCGCAGCCGCCGGGTAACCAGGACAACGCTTCTACGGAGGAGGGGAATGGGAAGCCCAAGTTGCGCGACCTGGGCTTCCTGTCTGCCATCACCCTGCTTTCCTTGCATTCCTTCAACGCCGAGGGGCATCTGGATCTGAAAGTGTCGCCACGTTCTCCCTCGCGGCACTCACACGAAGTCCGCGCGCACGCCTCCTCACCGTCCACGCCTAAGGTGGGGGTTGCCATCCTTGAGATTTAAGGGGTAAGGGAACTTGGAGGTCGCGTTTGCGCTCGCGGGATTCGCACTGAAAAGAATGCAGACCTACGACGAGATGGGGTCCGTCCCATGCCCGTCCCGCTAGCCACCTCTCGGGGTGGGGGTGGGGGCTACGCCAACAATCTCGCAGGAAACCGCAGCAGTGACCCCATCTGTTGCTCTTCGCAACGAGACGGTACCGACCCGTTCTGTCCCCCATCTCCTCCATCCTCCTTCCTCTTCGGAAGTCCTTCGAGGGAAGGGAGAACCCCCTTTCGTCTGCGAAAGAAGGGGAGGGGGAAGAATCAAGCGAGCTGAGATGCAGGAGGGGAGCCAGAGCGCCTTCCTCCGGCGAGCTCCGTCCCCCATCCCAGGTGAGCGACTGATCCCTGCAGTCAAAGCTGGAGGCAGAGACCTCTTCCTTGACGATCCCAGAGCAGTGCTTCCCCCTTTCTCCCCCCTCTGGAAGACGTGGAGTGTCCCTCTTAGTGCAGCGAGGGTTGTCGCTGACACGTTCGTTCTCCAGGCCAGGCGGCGTTGCAGAGGAGGAAGGAGGGAAGGGGTGTGGGAGGGACCGAGAGATTCCTCTCTCCCGGACCAAAAGGTCTCCCCCTAGATGCTACGTGAACCGGGTGGTCGAGAGCGAGACCTACCAGGAGGAAGCGCAGCTATCCTTTTTCCTCCTCCCGCTGGTCTTTTGGCTGATCGCTCCCCTCTCGATGGAGATGGTGCGACCCTTCTCAGTTCTGTGAGACGAAGGGGGCGTGCCAGACTACGGGATCTCTAGAAGCCTGGAGTCAGACCCGGGGGGGCTGTTTGCCGCCTTTCCAGCCCTCAGGCAGGGTTGGAAAGGGATTCTCGGTCTCTGGGGAGCAAACAGGACGTCGCCGGTGTCAGGCTCCTGGTCACTGAGGTCGGGAGTCGCTGCCCTCGTAGGAGAAGCGACTCCTGGTCACCGGGGCATGCCTTCTGGAGTCGTTTTGCCTTTTCCTTACCGTCCTATCTCTCGGCGCGAAGACGTCCCCATCCTGAGCCCTCCTATCTGAGGGAGCGGTCGCAGGGGTTTCCCTATCCTGCAGGTGCTCCCAGGGATGCCTCGAATGGGACTCCCCCGCTCGCGGTACGTCGGAGACTCCCGGGTCTTCCACCCTTTCCGAGACACGACCCTTCGACCGCTGTGGATCGCGCCGGCGGGGCACACCTGGGAAGAGATCAAGGAGCTACTCGGGGAGGAGTGCAGCACCCACGTGACTTAGCGGGCATCACGCGGCTGCGACCGGAAGGTGAGGACGGCAGTGGTTCCTGGGAGACACCTGGGGAAGGCTCGGGAGTGTTACTCCGTCGCTCCTTCACGTTGAGGCAGGCCTGGCGCAGGAGGGGCTCCGCAGACAATCCTTCGGAAGAGGGAAGATTGCTGGCTCTGAAGAGGTGGCGCAAGCCCAGCCACAGGGATACGAAAGATTCTGGACTCTTCTGCAGAGTCCACGCTACATGGATGGACAGACACGTAGCTAGCAGATGGATAGTGCATAGATGGTGAATATCCAGTGTTCATCGGCCCATCTATTAATAGGTGATTAATGGATGGATGGCAGGTAGGCAGATGGATTCTGCAAAGGCACATCGATGAGAAGGGCAGAATATGAAGATAGACGGGTAGATCAGATCGTGGGTAGATACCGCTCGAGCTTTTATCTTTGTACTGTACCGAGCATTAACCCCGCCGTGAGCATACATGGGCAGTTTGAATAGGAAAATGGAAAAAAAATAAAAATAAAATCAACTCGTCCAATGAGATGCATGATGTTGCACTGCCGATGATGCAGTGTTGCCAATTCAAGCCGGAAAACTGCTGTGAATTCTTCTCTCTGAACTTCTCTCTCTCGGAGGATGACCAAGAGAAAGCCAGTCCGGAAATGAATAGACGACGTAAACAGGAGCTGTAGCTCTTTGGAAGAGATATCCAGGATGGGCAGCTGTAACGTGGAAGCAAGCAAAGATCTGCCTTGGTCGTACTGAGAGAAACTTGCTTCTGCGTCGGAACTCAGCAAGGCAGTTTTCTTGATGAGCACACTGCTGAAATCTACATCCTCAAAGATGCATCCCCATCGCACCTCGTATTGTCAGCGCGAGAGAGACATGATCGATTGGTGGAATCGAGCAAGCTCAGAGTGGGAACAGAGCCTCCGTGCTGCTGCATTCGGAGTGACGGCCATCGGGCTCTGCAAAGGAATCAGGGCGTGCAAAGCCATGGATGGATAATCCAATTTCTTGACCTTGCCTTAGATTCATTGTAAACATTTCTTCCTTTGAGGTTCCAAGCAAAGCCCCTCCAGCAGCTTCAGATATGCGGACGACCACAAGCGGGGAGTTGTTCAAGCTCCCGCCTCCATGGGATGCCTCATCGTAACGTATTTGGAAGCAATCAGGTGAACACGTGGTGTCCACGTGACAGTCAATGCACTTAAGCGCATAAGAGAGGCTTTCCTATAGACGCATCATCTACCTCTTCCCGGAGAACACGAACGATAATTACCCTTGAAAGGTGAGCTCCTGTAAAACTAGGCAAAGTCAGCCCCTGCCTCGTCAAAGGATATATATATATTTTTTATCTTCTCTGGTATTTTTCTTGCTGCCAAAGGCCTCCTTTGTATACATCATTAACCTTGTCGGATCCCTGGAGCAGCTTGAACTTCTGTCGGAATTCTCTTGGATTTCGCTGACAGTACGGTGGGCCATGCAGGTTCCAGCTCGCCGACCATATGATTGCAACAGCGAAATCATCCCAAATGCTAAGAAAGAGCGTTGCCGGAGGTACTTTCCACAAACAATAGGCGGCATAAGTCTTCATATATCGTGCTCCAATGCTCTGCTGAGATGCGATGTCGAGAATTCTGGAAAACATCCTCAATCTTTCCATCGGCTGCCAAGTAAAACGCCCACCTTTAATTTGCTCTTCACCCAGTTCCTTTGGCACATTGCACCCTTGCTCTTTGATTCCTCGCAGAATCGTTCAACAAGAACGGCAATTTCACAATTCTTTGTTCCCTAGTACATTTCCAGAGGCGGCAGCAAGCTGCTCGCCCAGCAGACGGAGTCGGTGTTTCCTCTGTTTTACGTGTTTGCACGTGGCGGCTCTGCTCCGGGGTTAAACGGGGGGAGCCGTCGTTTCCCTTCACCGTTAATGAGGACGCACAGCATGATACGAGCGCACCATGTCCGCAGCCAGTTGCCCTTTGCACGGTGTTGGTCCTTCCTCTTGGAGGCAGGTGTCTTGTTTGCTCCTACAAATAACTCAGCGCGTTTTTGGACGTTTCTTTCCTGGATACCCTCGTAGTCTGGCTGGGATTCGTGTCTCCGTTTGGGAGTGAACCTCAGCAGCGGAACCACGCGACACGGATTCAGTGCATCTTCTTTTCTTGTGAGCAGGGAATCCTGGGAATCAGTACCCCACCACAATATTTACGATCACCATGTTTCGATCACATCATCCACATTTGGGTTTGCTTTTTTGGATCTGAAGATGTCGCGCCTTCATCTCTGCTCTTTCCTTCGGTTCCACCACCATTGTTCAGCCACCGGTTGACAGATCAGCGTGCCCCGATGAACAAGAATACAACGTCGTTTGTTGCCAACGACATGACCAGCAAGTCCAGCTGTGAGAGCTTCCCTAGGGTCACGTCCAAACACATACGCAGATGCCCACGTGCTGCCTGCAGGTCCCCAACATTTCACCTAGGGTGCCAATGTTTGTGAATCCTAGCGTGCTCTCCCAGAATGCTAGGGGTGCACTGCAGTCTTGGAGCATGTTTTGGGAGCGTCCGTCTTATCGATCCGCCTCCATCAGTCACATTCCAGACTTCTCCACTCGTTATCTGATGCAACAGTCAATCAGAGGCCTGCAAAGTCTGCAATGCTGCTCGCGTTGCGTTTCAAGCCATAACGAGAGGGCTCGGAACTTTCGAATGTTTCGTCTTCAGCAGCGGGCAGCATCATGCAACTACCGTTGTAGCACAGCCTCATGAGAAACAACTTGCTTCCTGGCCCCCCTTCCTCCCCTCTATCCCTCCCTTTCTCCCCGACACGCTTCCTAGAAGTCCACCAACGGCCATGTTGGGAATTGATCCTCTACGCGGCCAGGAGCGGCCTAGCGCAGAGGTTCACATGCGAAAAACTCTTCCGTCCCTTCCCGCTCCGGACGAGAGGCGACTGTGCTGCTATCATTTCTCCGCTTGCTACCGCTTCATTCCGGGTGCTGAGCCGGTCCGTTCTCTCCCCCTGCCGTCTCGTTTGCTGAAACAGTCGGATAGCTGGCAGCTGGAAGCTCATTTCACCAGCCTCTACTTCATCTTGATCCTGTCCTTTCGCAGTGCTTTGGAATTTTTGTCCCGGATAGTTTTCGAGCCGAATGGCTCACTCTCCAGGAAAAGGCGGAGCTCATCCTTGAAAACCCACTCGACAATCCTTATCGTGGTTGGACCCTCTGGCCTCGCCAGGTCACAAAATCTCTTCTGAGGAAGGACCTGTCTGGGAGGAGATCAAACGTTCGCTCTCCAGATGGGAAAAGAACGGGAGGAAATTGCCTGAAGCAACCACAGATGCGCATGGTGAGACATTCCAAGTCAGGACGGCTACGGCAGCCGAGAACATGGACAGTGATGATGGCAATGGCAGTGACCGGAAAAGAAGATGATGGTGGTCTTCACTTGGAATTCAGCACTCAGGAAGGAGCAGGAGTGCAGAGGAGGCGAGCACAGAGGAAGCCCCTCATACCGCAGCGATGATACCAATCTCATAGGGGGCGGCCCCTGAGGAGAGAAAACGCAACAGAAGAGGGAGCTGCGGGAGTAGAAGTGATGGCGTGTGTTTTCAGGCTGCCGACGACTGCTAGCAAGGAGGCAGACGTGCCTCGTAGCGGGTTCAAGAACGGAGTCAGTCCCTAAAACCGGGAGAGCGACCTCTGGACGTGGGCATAACTACGTTTTTAGGTCTGATGGAGAAGCTCATGGAGGCGATTCTGCGGGATGACTCCATCCACAGAGTTGTCGACTGGGACAGGCTGAAGAGCACCATCCATGTGTTCAGCAGCCTGCAGTTCGGCGGCAGGAAGATGAGGTTAGCAGCGTACCGGGAGCTAAATATCCAAGATCGCTCCTCCTCGCATTGGGAGCAGTACGAGAAACAGTACGCCTTCAAAAGCTTAAAAGGGGAAGTTGGTGTGCTGGAAAAAAGGAACATCGTTATCGATGTCTTCTGCATCCAGTACGAGGACCGAGTTTATCACACGTCGGAAGGAATCGCGGGGGCTTTCAACCACCACTACACCTCGCACTTCCGACGTCAAGAACTGTGTCCGAGAGAACAGGAGAACGTGCTGCGCCTTCTTCAAAGGAGACTTAGCACGGAGCAACAGCAAATACTTGAATAAGAAATCTCCAAAGAGGAAGTAAAAAACGCGTTCGCGGGACTACGGAAGAACGTCGCGGCAGGGCCCGATAATATTACCAGCTCTACTAGCAGCACGTCTACCTGCGTCTGTTCCATGAAGTCACACTGGCCATCAAGAACAAAGATTCCCTGTATCTTTTCACGAGGGTAGGATGAGGATGCTGCCAAAAGGAGGAGACCTGCCGAAGGTCACCCAATGGCGCCATCTCCATCCTGAACACGGATGCCAAGTGGTTGGCGAAAATTTGGGCAAACCGCTTAAGCAAGATTTTGCCAACGATCGTTTCTCCGACGCAGACATGCGCGATGCCTGGGCACTGCATGTCCGCGAATGTGAAGTGTGCCCAGGCTACCATCGGGTACTGCCTATGCATCGACGAAAACCTGGTGCTGGGTTTCACCGATATGGAGAAAGCATTCGACACCGTGGACTTCGACACTTCAAGATGCTCTTGAAGATCTTGCGGAAACTGGGCTTCCCAGGATACTTCAATCAATATGTGGAGAAGATACTTGAGGAAGTAGTGAAAATCTCAATCAATGGTATAGAGACGGCAGCAATTCGTATGGAGAGGGTATTTCGTCAAGGAGACGCTCTCAGTCCGATGTTGTTCGCACTATACATGGAAGCTGTGTCGATGCTCGTTGAAAGAGGCAGCCGCCTCCAAGGAATCTGCATCGACGACCAAAGACTGACTCACTTGATACACGCAGATCTCTTGTTCTTCCTGAAGGACGAAAGGAAGCAACGTGCGTTCCTAGGTGTAGTCGAACGAATGAAACAGGGATTGGGCCTGAAAATTAATGCTCCGGAAAGTTACCTGGTGCCTATCGGAATCCTGGATCTCTCCACGTTAACGGAGGAATGATTTCGAGTGACAGAAGAAGTAAAGTACCTGGTATCCAGCTTGGCAACGCCTCCGCGTCGCGAAAGGTGCGAAAAGAAATCTTAAGGACAATTCCTAAGAGGCAAACAAGTATACCATCGACTTCAACATGAAGCGGAGGGCCACCTTATGGAATGGAGTTACTTCTTAAGGTGGTCTATGGAACCGCCTTCTGAACAGTTGACCCGTGGAGAAATGGAAAAAATCCAGAGGAAAATCTTATGGAAAGAATTCAAGCCGAGAGTTAGGATCAAATTTTCGTGTCGCTCTCGAGGGGAACGTGGGGCAGGAATTTTGCCGTTAGAACACTCCGTGCAGACCATGGACTCACGGCAGCTTCTGCAACTCACCGAGAAATGGAACGACTGGCCTTTTGCGTCACACAGAGCCTACTCGAAGTTGCTGAACAACTCGAGAGGTCCGATGTCTGCCCTCATAGGAGTGGCGACACTGGAGGGTCACTGGAGAGTGGGTGAACATCGATCCCACCTGGAAAAGGAAACAGGCGCTGGTGAGACTTCATCAATTCAAGATTTTGTCTAGAAGCAGAGAGATTTGGGAAGAAGAACTAGCCTTGGTGATACCCCACTTTATCCCTGTTCCAAGGGAAACTTTTACTTGGTTACACCAGGGTCAAAGGCTGAAAATGGCACATTGCGAACAGTTCGCCACCAGTGGGAATCGCCACCATGCGCGACTATAGCGCTTCAGCACGGAAATGAAAGGAAGATTCAGTTGCAGAACGCGGGAGCCTTGGAAACAGCTTGGTGCGCTCGTATCTCGATGCGGCCTCGAGTCGCTACAGACTTGCGCACGCAAACGTGCAGGCGGTCGGGGCTGCACTCTGGAGGAGTGACTTTCCTCCGGACACTCTAGATGACCTCCTATTGTTCTCTCACGGAGGAATCCTGAGTGGCTCCATACTTCGACATTGGATTGAGAACATGCAAGGTGGACTCTGCAAGGCGTGTGGAGCCGAAGAACCGCAGCTCCACGTGTTCACCTGTCCCACGCTTCGTCCTAGCTGGCAGGCGATGAAGGCGGTGACCATCCTGCAGAGAAGTAAAAAGATGGAGGTTCTCACGCGTTTGTTTCAAGGGAACGGAAACGTCCCCCTGTACAACCCGATGGTTCGAACCACGCTTGCCCTTTCATGACAGTAATTGTGATAAGAAGGGCGAAGATGCACACATCCCAAAGAGAAAATCTTGAAAGGACTCGTGCAGAAAGAGATAGGGATCAGGAACTGCGGAAAGGTCCCCGCCTCGATGTTTCGCTACATCCTGAGAAAGATTGACCATCGAGTCCAGGCAAAAGAAACAATCCTCCACCCACCCTGAACCCAAACTTCAAAGGATGCACAACTGTGAAAGTGAAAGTGACGTGGAATGAACGGTGCAGGAACGGTGAAGTTATTGATGAAGAAAGTACAGAAAAAAAAAAAAAAGGGAAAGATTTAAAGTTGTTTGCTTTCAAAGTTGGTTTTCATAAATTCACCCCTCCACTTGTAGGATGTGGGGAAAAGAGATGACTCAGTGAAAGCGCCGAAGACGTTTCTTTGTTTTCCTGCTCTCCTCTTTCCCTTCTCACACCGTTGCTGTTCCTCGTCCTCGTCGTCTTCTTCTTGGGCCAGGGTACGTGTTTCCTTAATGAACATCACCATCAATTGCTTCTGCTTATTCAATTACCTTTTATCGATTCCTCATAGGTCTCTTGTTAATCTGTCTCTTGTTAATCTGTAGCGTGATGTGGATGATACCGATAATTTTGGTAGCCTTCCAATTAATTATCCCTACAATCCTGAAATTGGCGTTAATTTGTGCCTTTATACCGCGCAGGGGGTTCCCCTTGAAGAATCCGAAATCAAGACTGAGGTCTTCCACACTTTTACTCAATTCCTTAAATCCTTGGGAAGCTCACGAATGATGTTGGTTAAGGAAGAGAGATAGGATGCACCATGAGCAGCTTTGGCATGAATTTTGTCTGCCCAAGTGGTGATCCGTGCTGCGTGCTCAGTGCTTGTGGTGAGCTATCTAGATCGTTCTTTACATGAGTTTTTTTGGAGTTCTTTCACCTTCCCGTCGCCTCTTCCCGAAGAAAAATGTGTTCTTAGGCTCTATGAGCCTTTGTCTTTACGGCAGATGTGGAATCGAGTAGGGATTTTGGTATGCTCAAAATGGGTGTAGTGATGCTAACCAAGAGAAAACACGAGTTGAGCATATTGTATTCGTTAGATTTTTAAACTTTTAGTATTTGGGGCAAAAGATCTGTTGTGCCGCTATGGTGCCCAGAGTTGGACCAGTGCAGACCACCCCAAATACCCAGGTAAATAAACGTGGTCCATGTGGATCAGCAGTGGTCATCGTATGTTGTAACTGACTGGGCACACATTGCCCAACATTATGCTACTGTGGGTCATTGCATTACGTTAAGCTGTTCAGATCTCTCAATCTGGTATTATTTTTGTGGGAATTAGATCCATGACAAGGTTAGTTGAAAGTCTCCTTGTAAAGTTCGACGTTTCCTTTCCGGAGAACACGCGCTGGAAGGCGCTAAAAGCAAACGCGGACAGCCAATTTCGTTTGGAGTGAAGTGTGTATTTAGTACAAAGGCAATTGCATCACTCGACGACATTCATTCCACGGAACTTTGAAATAATCCGTGAGATTAGCAGTTTTGTGAAGGGTTATTTGTTTTTGTAATAAATGGATTATTTATGGTCACAAAAATTTGATTTTGAAATCCAAGAAATGGCAGTGTGTTAAAATATCAGTCATTCAGAATTTCCTCGGTTTTTTTTTTTCTTGAAAATTTTTTTCTTAATAAAGCGCTTTTGAATCACTTCATTTTTTTTAAAACATCGCACTATCAATATGAGTCTAGCAGAAGAATATGAGAGGATTGGCACTGGTTTTCACATCAGCATCAGCATAAGTATTTGAGATTTGCTTACTTTAACAAACATGCAAGGTTTTATCTTATGAGGTTGTTGCAACAGAATATTTCAAACAATTAAGTTATCTAGTCTGCAGATCGTATTCATGGTCACATTTTCAGAATTGGCAATAATTCAGTGCTGTATTTAGTGCTCACTGTGGCAATTGTTATAAAGATGCAATTATGTATAAGAAATGAAGATGAATAAAGCATGTTCTTTTGTAAGGTTTACAATACCAAAGATGGTGATCCTTTTGCACATGCAAATAGCATAGCAACTACCACCCCAGCTCTTGCTGAGATCTGACTTCTGCTAATCAAGTCTATCAAGTAATGACTATCAAGTCTGTTGACTTGATTTATTCCAAATGGATGATAATGAAGATCTGATAGGCCAACCTAATCTCAATAATATGCTACCAGGATTTGAAGTTTTTTGATGCCAAGAGTCATCCAGTAATGCAGCAGGACCTCCATCCTCTGTACTTGCTGTTGGAAGCACTTTAAGACATTCTCATCCACTCTTGGGATCATGTATTGCTGCAATCACAGCTATTGCAAGGATTTTGCATGCGGAAGCTCAGTATGCATTGGATTGAACTCTTCAATATTATTCAGATTGGAGCTGCCTAAAGAGCTTCTACCTATTTTGCAGTTGTCACACAGTCACTGCATTGAATCAGTTGAGCTTTTTAGTTGAGATTAGCATGAAAAGCAGACAACTATGTAAACTTGTGGAGCTGGAATGACCAAAAAATGCCTTGTTTGCTGAATTCCACTTGATTGATTGGTTTTCACATTTACCTTGTTTTTGTACTCAAATGCATTCCATTTCTCTTCTTTTCAATTTGATTTATTGGCTTATTTTCAAGAATCTGCAAGAAAGATTTGTGACTCACCTAACTGTTATGAGAACAAATTTAAACATTTGGTCATAGAGTAGCACTCTTTTGGCATCTTGAACCATGAAATGATAGGAATGCATTATGTTTTAGTCCAATACAGCTCTGTCATTGTATATTCATGCCTTCCATCCTATGCATTTTCCTTGAAAGCATGGCTTTGGTTTTTTTAAGGGGATAATGGAGATGTCTAATGTGAAAGCTTCTAAGCAAAAGCATGTCTACAAAGAAGTTGAATTCTACAATGGAACTTTCAAGAAAAAAGAAAATGATGGCATGTTCTACTAATTCTATTTTGCATGCTTTGCCTCCTCTTTTAGAAGAAAACATTTTCTAATCCAGTTCTCGCATGCCCTTTGATGGCTTGGATTTCAAAATCCTTTCTTTAAGCTAATTGCTTAATCAGAAGCCATTATTTCTAGCCTGAAGGTGTTTTCATGTGACTTGCAAGCTTTCCAAATCCCCATGCTGCTAAATGCTTCAAGCAGGTGATGTTTTTCATGATAATGAGTCACTATACAATAGCTGCCACAACAGTGCAAATGCATTTGGATTGAACCTTACACTCTTTTTCTGTTATCCTGTAGTCTCTGGTAGTTTTTGCTTGCAGTTCTTGTACTTTGTACCAAAGAAAACGTTGATTTTGTTTGCAATGCGTCAAATATTTCTGAATATTTACTTTACCATGCCCTTATTATCCTGCTGCTAGTGACTGTTGTGTACATAATGCCCTTATGAGTTGAGAAGGTATGCCGAAATGGAGGGGAATCATTGAAGCCTGAAAATCTATTCTTTTCCCGTGTTGTGAAATCTGGTAGTGATTTTACGGTTCCTTTTTACTTTTGCAAAAACGTTTTTTCCAAAAACTGCATCTCTGGGTCAGAGTGAACAGTTAAATTAGACTGATTGCAACATCTATTCGAAACTCCGATCAAATAAAGCTGATACACTTCGTACGTGAATCTGGAACTCCAAGTGAAGTTACATTCAGTTGTTCCCATGAAATACCAAGTGATGAAAGATACATATACGCCCTTGCATCCTATATATAAGTACAGCTTCGGAAAAACGCGTACAACAGGATTTCTGAAATTCATTGAACTTGAATCGGTTGAATGTTTGTTCCGTTTAAATCTTGAATCGCAAACAAAAAAATTTTTCCCGAATAGCAAGAGGATTGCACGAAATCCTCAACGATTCGATGCAGCTGGAAAGAGTCGGTTTGTCGGGGAAAGTTTCTTCGGACGGCTTCATGACGTTGTTCCATGGCAGGGAAGCTGCTTTCAAGCAGTTTCGAATTTGACTTTACAAGCCGGTTCGACGACATTCGACACGCTGGACATTTTGCTCGTAAGGACAACGGTGATCAGAGCCAGTCCGTAAGTAGTAATCACCACGACCACTCCTACTAGCTATTGTGAAAATCTGCAGTCATCTATTCGGTTCAGAGATCAAAACAGTCGAGAGTTTACGTGTGCACAAAAGACTTCCTCGATTGGTACAGACAATTGGTATTTACGGGAAACAGACCTATGCATTTTTTGTACTTGTCGACTTCGGAAAGAGAATTCGGCTCAATTCCATTTTCGTTTCTGTACCGAATGCGCGGTGCACCACTAGTAAAATAAGAAACCGAAATGTACATCCACTTTTTCAAGTATTGAAATTTTTTCTGATCCGGACGCTCTCCAGGCGTACATTGACCTGATCTTCAGTCTTCTTGGTTTCTTCTAATCCAAAACACTGGTTGGGAAATTTGAGGGCATTCGGTTCAATTAGGGAACACTTAAAAGACGATGGCACGACACCGGAACGCTTTCCAAAGATAATGCCGCTGCTATTTTCTGTGATGATGCTTCCTTGGTTCAAGCATGCCTGTAGGGTTTCTTCTAAACGATTAGATGTGAAAGTTCAGGGAGCATGCAGCTAGGGGATCTGGGATGGCAGGAGGAATAATTCCTGTAAGGAGAGTTCGATCTCAGCCTAAAGAATGTTGATCGGTAAATGTACCAAGCATTGTCTTGGTGCCAGAAATAGTACAGAACTACTCACTGCAGAAGCGACTCTGCAAAATGCTTCTCTTTTCTGCTTCGAAGGGTTTAGCACGAGAAAGGTTTCGATCCAAGAAGTATGCCGGTTTGAGGTTGGAATCACAACTTTCTCATGCCGGCAGTGCGCAAAGGACTCACTCACCAGAGCACGAACAAGTGCCAGATACAGCAGTTAAGAAGAGGATGCTATACTGGAAACACAACCCCTTGCGTTCACGCAGATTTTCAGGTCCGGCGACACTTTGATCGCGGCCACCCTACCGAATCCCCAGCGAAGGCGTCGCCCAAGGAGCAGAACGGATCTCTGGAGTCGGTCCACATCCTGGTTTCCCGGTCAACAGCTGCAGAACTGGCGCTGAAGGTATAAGGCCTCACTCTTTCTTTTTAGCTTGACATCACTTTAGTGTTGGCCCTTCCTTCTGGCTCATCAGAAAGCGAGACTTCCGCTTTCCTTGGAGCTATAGTCTCAGTTTACTTTCCGTTTGAGTTTACCGTTATCTAAAAATGTTTGAAAGGTGCTGGAGACAGTGTTAACAGAATACGAGAATTACTGACCAGTGACATAAACTGGGATTCCCATTTTCCTTGATAATTGTAGCAAATAACGATGTACCCAACAGAACATCGTTAGATTCACAATAATCTAAAACAGTCTATACTAACGTTCAGTGTGTAAACAACATGATCTTTGACCAATGGCAAAAGCATTATTGCAAAAGGAGAGAAACAAACAGTTGAATCTGATTCATGTATAACTGCTTCATTTGTGAATATGATCACATCCAAGAACGTTCACTCTTCTTTCTGGCATCTCAACTAAAAACTTGTTTTGCACCTTTTGAAGATAATCTGTTGTTTCCTGCTTTCTTTCTTAACTTGGCACGCCAGCTCCTTAACATCGATTTCCATCTTCTGATGAATGGGTGGCGCGTCTGAGGCAAGGATGCAACACAATTGCAGTAATTACAAATTGCATGCACAGTCGTGAGCAACTACTTACTCTGGACAACATGGTCAGGCATGGAGCTTGAAACTCTCGCGTCGGAGGCCTTGTGGTTAAGGCTTCCGCGTGTGGTAACATGGGTCGCGGGTTCGAATACTTCTGCAGAAACTCTGACGCCACTGCGTCGTCGAGTTGCGAGTTTCTCCTGCAATGGCGCTGGTTGGCCGAGACATTCGGGCATGGCACCGGCAGTGGATTAAGCCGGAGGCCCCCGATGAAGGCCGGAACAATGGGAGTCGACCTTCGGGTCCTCCCAGGAATCAAGGAGTGGGGAGTTCCCTCTCCGATAGTGCAACGGAGAGCGGACTCTTCCCACTGGGGGACCCCTCCGGCTCCAAGATGGGGCAGGAGCCCTCACGGGCACCTCTCCAGTTGTTCAAAGGAGAGCAGACCTCCCTGTTGCGGAGTAGACCCTCCGAGTCGTCGCCTCTTCACAGAGTGCAAGGAAGCAAGCGAGGGCGATTCCCTGCGGGAAGCTGCAGCGCCCCTTCTGAGTTTCGGAAGCGTCCCTTCGGGGTTCTCTTCAGAGGAGTGAACAGGAGCGGTTCCCTCCGGAGAAGAAATTCCTACAAGCGGATCCTTTCCAGGTTCCCTTCGGAGAAGTTGAAATGGAAGGGACCACTTCCTCCCAGGAGGTGTCCCTCCGGAGAGAATGAGGAAGGAGATTCCCTTCGGGGTCCCCCTTCGGAGACAACAAGGGTTGGAGGTGCGATCCCCCCGTTCGGGGGGATTCCTCCCCAAGCGTGAGAGGAACGGACTCCGAGCCCTTCCTGGATTCATAGGGCGGACCTCCATCCCGGAATGCCCCCTATCCTGAAGAATTACACGCCCCCCTGCGGGTTGCTGCGGGCGGAGGGGCGTGGAAACAAAACAGTGTGTTTAATGTTTAAAAAAAAAGAGCCACGTGCGCCGCGAGGCACGCGACCGGCTCTGAGGTACTTAGAGCCTGAAACTCTTGAGACGGAAAAGCGCAGCTAGTCCCGGACTCAGAGCGGACAGGATGAAAATGACTGCAAGAAGAAGAATTCGTCTCCAGACGTTCATCTTGGTCTTTCAAGAATGCTTTTCCCCCGGAAAGATAGGCACGGAGTAAGAAGACATGAGCTGAATTCGGTGTTCCTGGATTTTGGGCGAAGTAAGATGGGTAGAGGTACACATTTCATATACTAATGGGATAAAGGGTTGCCCGGCTTGATCGATCTGTGGAGGTCTCCAGAACAAGCTCTTGTGACATGGACGGGTAGGTTTATTTTTCAGGTCCATTTGTGGCAGTGCTAGCGAAAGCGCCAGATAGTCCATGAGGATTGCCAACACGAGTTTTCGCACAAAGGACTGAAACACTTTCTGCTTTCTGTTAGATGGACGCAGAAAGCTGCCGCACACTTGTTTCTTTCCTGATATTTCTTCCATCTGATTCGTCACCTCCCATTTTGCAAATCGACTGTAGTCAACAGGTTGAAATTTCTACTTGAGAGCGAACCAAATTCCAGTCAAATTGCAAAATGGAAATCCAGGCGTCTAAAACGTTTCCAAACAAACGTTTTAAACGGGCTCACCCTGGGACGTTTACTCAGATGAAATGAACATGCATTAACGAGACCTTGGGGGCACGAATCAAGGGGCGCCAACACTTAGGTCAGTAGCTAAGAGGAAAACGCTCACAGCAAGACGGAGTTGAGCGGGTCACGGGGAAAGGAACAAAATAAATGAAATAGGAAAGCGAGAGACACACGAAACGGGGAAACGCCGTGAGCAAAGGTTTATTGTCTACGGGATGGAGGCTCATGGAGTAAAGAGGGTCACCGGGTTTCCATGCGACGTCTTCCTTAGAGCCTTCCCGCAAGCCGGGGGAGCGTCCCCTTGGATTTCGGGACGGAGGTGAGGCCATCTTGCCACCCTCTGCATCACGGACGGGATGATGCGACTGGCCGTCCTCTGGCGCTTCCGTCGTCCCACCAAGTGGCGATTCGAGACGGCTGCTCGGACGGTGCAGCGCGGCGTCGCCAGCGGCCGAAGCCTTGTAGCACAAAGGACCGCCACAGAAGCAGTCGAAGGAGTTACCCCGGTCTCAGAAGGGCTGCTGTCGTCCGCTGCCTTCCGCTGTGGCGGTCCGGAAGCAGGTGCGGGGCGGTTCAGCAGCAGCCCCGCGCACCTGGCACACTTCGGGCAAGACGCGTTTCCTGCCGACCCGTGGTTGTCGCCATTGGCTGCGCGGGAAGCTCCAGAGAGAGAAAAGTGCCGCCGCGTGCTGCCACCAAAGGGCGAGCACCGAACCAACGGGGACCACCAGCGCGTCCTGGGGGATGTCGAGATTGTCCACCGGTGCAGCTTTTTGAGCGCGAACGCTCGGTGTTACGGAGTTCTAAAGTTCCCGACCCGACCAGCTATTTGCCAGACTTCAGAACGAGGCGGGGTCTTATCGGTTTACTGACTCATGCCACACTGCAGGAGAGCTCTTTCACCTAACAGGCGAATCTTAGTGCTCCACGGGGGGGAGATAGTGCTGCGGCTAAAGGAGTGGCGGTGGCGCGTGCCCACTTCTTGGGGTCAAGGTTAAGGTCAAACTTGCAAGTAATCGCCTAAAGAGGAACGAAGCTCTCGCCCAGGCTCTGCTCAAGAAGGGTCATATTTCAACCGCCCCCTCATTCCCTGATACCGCCTTGCGTTCCCATTCTTTTCCTTAGCCTTTCGATTCTGCTCACGACCCCCTGCACCATTTCTTATAGCGCTTCTGGGGAAGGTCCGAGTTCTCTCCCACCTCGGCAACCCACACTGGGGACGCAGCCCCGCTTCGGTGCTCGCGAGACGGGGACTGGGTTCTGGAACATCCCAGATGAGTGGAGGTGGGTACGTGCCCTGCGCCGGCGTCAGAACGGCCTACGCAAATGCCGTCCGTCCACTGCGAAGGGCACTCGCAGGAGATTTTCGTAGGCGGTGTCGGAGGGATGCCTTGCGTCCTGGGCCGTCGCACGCACGCGCCCAAGTCGTGAGTGCGCGTTGGTGTGGGTCCCCTCCGCCAGTCCTGTGTCTTCACCAAGCTTTCTGGTGGCGGATCGATTATCTGCAGAGTTATTGCCCCGGGACAATGCCTTCCCGCTCTCAGAAACGCAAGACAATTGCTCTGCGACTCTCACGGATGTTTCATCAGTCAGTTTCAAAGTGACCGGGACATGCCCGGTGGGAGTGCTGATTTGTCTTTCTGAGTGTTTCATCCGGAAAACCCACAATTCCGTGCTTTTTGCCGATGTGTCTCTACCATTTCCACGTCGTGAATTTTCATCCCGGAGCGGTTGTGGCTCGGGCATCGAATGGGATCGTTGTCACGCGCGTCGTCCGCTTCCCCATTTTTTTTTTCCTCCTATCCGACACCAGGATCCCTCCTAAAGGGCGCCTTTCGGAAGGGCTCAGCTTTCCTCGCTGCAAAACACGGAACACGGGAATTCCGCCCTTGAGGGACATTCGTTTGATTTACCGGTTTCCAGGGTGAGCGGCCCAACTCGCTCTTTTGGAATCTGCGGCGGCTTCGACTGATTGTCGGACCTCTCGACACGGACTTGAAGGGGTATAAATCATCCGGAAAAGCGTGCAAAGTCCCTCAGAAGAGAACCGCACGAGAGCTAGACAAATGTTCATTTGGCCGAGAAAAAAAAGATGGCTACGTGGCAGGCGCTTGCAATTAGAGACACTTCCGGGTCACACACACACACACACACACACACACATGTGCATGACCGAAAGGGAGGAGGAACCCTCACCTCCGGCTTTGCATGCTTTAATAATTAGTGCCATCCTGGTAGAGTATCGGTGCGTGCGCTGCAGGGGACTGCCATTCACGAAGGGTGTGCGTGTGATCTGCCAATGCGACCCGATGGGCCCGTTGTGACCTGCTGAACGAGCACAAACGCTCACGCGGACGTCAGGAACAGACCAGGTGGTGGGAGACAGCAGCCAAATCCGTGCAAGGGAAGCGCACTTTCGTTTCCTTTCCGGTCATCTCAAGAGTCGCCTGCTTTGGTGCGGGTTCCCTCGCACATGAAATTTGGGGGAAGGGAGGGGGGGAGCACCGTGGACTACCCTGCGCGATGAAATCTCCAGGCGTAGCAGCGAGACAGCTCTAAATGGAAGGAAATATAAATTTGCATCATGATTTGCACCCCAATTTGCACATGCTGAAGAGATAGAAGCACAATACTGATTAGAGATGTCTTTACGGCGTGAAGCGCGCTATCAATTAAAATACAAAAAAAAAAAAAAAAGCCGTGCCCGCTTATGATTTTCGATAGAGCAAACTTCGCTATTGAGAACCCTGTAAACGAGCGTGGATTTAGAGAAAAAGTCTCATCTTCTACGTGAGTTCGCAGCCTAATAGGAATCAGGTCCCTGTTTTGATGAAATAGTGTTCTCACTCGGATAGACTACTCTGCTATGGGATATTTACGTATGGAAAACACACACACACACACACACGATTCGGCATTTACGAGGGAGTCTTGTTCACCAATTCATCGTTAACAAAGTCGTTGACTGTCACATATTTTACGGGGTCACGTGGACCACACATTTCGTTAGAGTGGGATTTCTTCAGAGAGAGAAGATCGGTTGGCAGTCGCACGAGGAAAACAGTTGAATGATCCACACGACGTTCTAATGGAGCTTCTCAACCTACCCTTCATCCGAGAAACCCAAGCACCCGCATGCTCGTAAGCACGAAGAAAAAAGATACACTGTTCCGAAGTGTGTGATTCAAGCAACTTCGGCTTGCGACCGGGCATGGTACAGTGGAGGGTCACAAAATTCAACTTCGAAGCAAAGAGAACGATGATGTGCGCCCCGGTACGGAAGATTAGATCGAAGAATGCTCAAAGGGAAGAGATCAGCAAATCTGAATTCCACGAAGGAAGAGGAGGAAAACCCAATAAAACCGTAAGGATTGATGGCAGTCCCAATTCTGCTATTGGTCCCATCTCTGCGAGAGCAATCGCGGGAGGAAATTCGTCATAAACCGTGCATACCACACGTTCAGGAAAACGAAAGTTGGTCCGCGGATATCTGGTGTGCAGAACACGGATGCGCGTCTCACAGCTATGATGCTTGCTAAAAGACAAAGATGGATGCTTGGAGGTGATTTTGGTTTTCCATTGGCGATTAGGAAGCGGGTAAAAAAAGACAAAAAAGACGGATGTTTCTTCTGCTCTTCGGTTTCTTAGTTGCTCGCAGTTCCGCGAGAGGATGGACCCTGTGTAGCTCAGAGTGGATAAGTATCAAAGAGTTGGTCTTTTTTTGTGCTTCGCTTCTTTTCTGCAGTTCTCTGTGACTGCCTCAAGTCTTGGTAAAAGCAATTTAGGAGGATTTTCGGCTGCTAAATCTGGTATCGATGCGGACAAATTGATTTGGGAATTAGGGAGGTCCAATGTTCCAAGAGGAAAAGATCAACCAAGGTTGGCTGATACCTTTTCCTTAGTAGTTAAAAAGAAACCCTGAATGATTTATATCGTCTTTTTTTTTTTTTTTAGGTTACATCTGAGTAGCTGCACGCTTACACGCGTTTATCATCATGACGATTCCAATGAGTAGCTTGGTGATTTTTCTCATTCACAGGGGAATGTATCATGAACTGAGTCACTGATTTACGAGCTTTTTTTCTTCTTCCCTTTTCTTGATGCCATTAGGTGTTTTCCGGATGCAGTTCGACTACTACTAGGTCTTCTGGCCTATAGTTTTCAGGAAGGAAGGCCCATACTCAAACTCTTTTTCCATGAGAAATTGAGAAGCAGCTGCGTTCGGATGGAAAAAGACTAGCACCAATCAAGTGGTTGCTGTAGCTACGACCTAAAGCTGCATCCTTAAAGAACATACCGTGGGTTTTTGTAACATGTTGATCACTTTGAAAGAGAAAGCGTTTCGAATACAAGAAAATAAAGTTCCGTTTTATTCCCTCGTGGATTTAGGAATGGCTACCGAGATCCTTTTCCCATTTTCAGCTTGATGATGGGTAAACGGGATATTCGCCCTCAGCTTTTTATGCCGCTATCGCGTGAAATTTTCAAATGCGCCGTAGCCTGAAAATGTAACCTGGAAAACATCTACTAGCAGTTTTTAAAACTCAATCTTCTTACCTATTCTCATCCCTTTTCCTCCAGACGTAAGGCCGTTCTGAGAGATTCGTGAGTTGCAATGCATTTGGTTGATCTGTCGAAGAATCTTGGATTACTAAACAGAGTGCACGAGGTCCTACCATGCGGCAAAGATCATTGGAGAAGTATTTTTTTTTTCTAGCTCTTCATGATGCTGACGTGGTTTTGCATTGAAAACAGAAACACCTTTGGCGATTCAGCAGATTACATACTCTACGTGCCTTTTGTCTTCTTTTGCATCACATCCAAAGAAAGAATGATCGTCACACAATGGTCAGAGTGCGTCCTTATAAGGCAGACAGAAAAACGAGCATAGTTCTAGGATCCCACTATTTGTGATGAGTGTGTGTTAAGCGTTTGGGTGGGAGGAATTGAAGCCCCCAAGCATTGGAATAAGTTGTGCCTGTTTCAGTAGATCATGACCGGATGTCGCGAATGGATCCTTTCTTAGCGAGGAATACGAAGCGCGTTGTCGTCGGATTCGTGCAGAGTACTTTATCAAGAAGGAAAACACGTCATTTGTACGGATTTTCCCGGCGCATTTTCTAGATTTGTATGGTTCTTCCATTTATATCAAACATTCGCTTGAAGAGGGCCTCCTACTCCGCGCTGTGTTTCTCATGGTGTTTCTCATTATCATCGATTCCCTTTTCTCACATTGTCATCGCGTGATGCACCACCGCATTTGGTACATCCAATGCTCCTCAATTGGATCGTGTTTGCATATTTATGCAGGAAAACAGATGCGATCAGTCTTCAC
The DNA here is from genome assembly GCA_036172245.1 of Raillietiella orientalis. Lineage (NCBI taxonomy): Eukaryota > Metazoa > Arthropoda > Ichthyostraca > Raillietiellida > Raillietiellidae > Raillietiella > Raillietiella orientalis. The sequence goes on along the minus strand of JAYWIR010000004.1, from coordinate 2,680,241 downwards.
CAGCGGTGGTGGATGACAACAGCCAATCAGAAGAGCGCAAGTATAATGATGCTCATCACATGCGTTACCTTCCGATGAATTCCTGATGTATGCGAATTCAAGTCCAATGATTTAGGATTAGGCATCCCAGGCCAGATAAACGGCTTTAAAAGGAATGAAATTCATCTGACCTTTCCTCTCTGAGATGCAAAATCCACTTCGCGAACGACGTGAAGGTGAAGCAGGCGCGGACGTTTCCAATGCATCCAGGATTTTTCCATGGAGCGAAACAGGTTTTGCTCCTTTTTGGTGACCGCAGCCACCCCCGAAGACTCTTTAGCTTTGGAAAACAGATTTCGACGCGATCGGCGCAAGCTGAGGTGATCACAAAGTAATGTGGACGGTAATCTGATTTCCTTTCCTTCCTGAGCGATCCGGTATGCTACTGTCAGCTTCTCTTTCTGTATCCACTACTCTAAGGATGCAGTGTTCAGCATTCTACTCTGCTGTCTCCCAGATTTCGCGTCTTTCGGGGCATGCAGCAAAAGAAATCATACAAAATCTGGAAGATGATTCTTGCTATTGAACAACCACCGACAGATGGGGGAAAACATCCTTGCGTTCTTGTAACTGCCCGTTTTACAAGTGATCTCTAATTGTTTTTGGAAGCGGAAAAGTGATTTTGGAATCTCCCATATGGAATTATGCTGATTCCTTATAAAAAAAATTTTTTTTTACATTTAATGCATGTATTTCTGATGATTGTCACTCAGTTATGCCGATGCATTTATATAAGGTAATAAAAATACATAGGTGTGGTAGAACCACGCACAATGAACCCCCCAAAGACTGGTGCGCAGACCGGCGAGGTCCGCTTTGGCAGAGTGGGGGAAGGGGGGAAACAAAAACAAAAAAAATAAACAAACAAAACAGGGGAGGAGAAATTAACACGGGAAGCGGGGGGGGACCGAGGAAGGGATCACGGTACGCTGTCAGGGGTCCTCTGCATCTTGTTCAGAGTGCCGGCAAGTTCCGTGCGGATAACGTCCAGGTGGGGCCACCTCGAGGCAGCCGTCAGGAGATCCGCGCCCAATGGATGGCGTCCTTGCCATTTCGGCCTCTTCCTGCCTTCCAGACTGCTACGATCCCGCGAACGGGACAGAGGAGAACTGCGAGGAACGCGGCTGGTGGCAGTGCGGCACCGTGCACGAAGAGGCGTTTAAAAATGTCCCTGGGGCCTCCCGCCGGGATTACTAGGATCGTTGCGAGGTGATACCAAAGGGGTCAGAGGGTAGCACAGCCCAACAGCAGGTATGAGAGGGTCTCCTTCTGCCCGCACCTGTAGCACGGAGCACCCACGCTCAAAGGTGTCCAGTGGTGAAGGCGTGCTTCACACAGGATTCCCCCATGCAACACGAGCAATGCTGACTCCTGCCACTCGAGGGGGAGAGCGCCACTGTTTCAGCACTCTGGAGGCCATCTCACCTCATCCAAAAGGATGTCGGCAGACTAAACCAGCGTACGAGTCCCGTCACTTCCCGAGTTGTCCAGTTCCCCAAAATTTCTTCTTTGCCGCTATGCAGCAAGTCACTTTCCACCTTGCCGGAATTACGCTGTCCCTTGCGTCCCTTAGGGAGGACAGCACTAGAGCAAGAGGGATAGATGCATCTTCTGTGGGTTGCGGACGATCTGTTTCAACGACATGCGAGGGTTGACTCCTCGCTGCAGGCAGGAGTCAACCCTCGTTCGCGCCGTGGAACTTTCCCTAGGCGAAGACCGACTCCTGAAGCAAGGCAATGCAGTTCGCGGGAAGGCAGAAGATCCAGGTTTTCTCCTCCACCATAGCAACCATCTGGCAGAGTTGTTATCCGCAATGCCTCAGCAATCTCTCACGAGCGACGAGGATGGGTGTGAGTCTTTCGCAGCCGGATGCTGTCTTCTCGAGGAGCCGTGCTGGTGCGCACCAGGGCGAGGTCCATAATCTCTACGCGAGGGCGAGTCTTCTGAATTGGAGCTCCACTCTCTCCAGCTTAAGGAGGCCCAGTCCATCATCCTTAAGAGGAGAACACAAGTCTTTGAGTCGGACTCTGGACCCCTGTGCCCAACAAGGCCTTCCTCAGGAGGTCCTTGGTCTTCCCTTTGACGTCAGGTGAGGCGGGGCAAACAAAAAGCAGGGGGAGGAGGAGCCGCAAACGAATTCTACACCGCGATCCCTCCAGTAAGCAAAACCTGCCGTTCAGGAACGGGCCGAGCGCCATCCCCACCTTTTAATGACGGTCGGACCAGGTTTCTGCTATGCAGAAGTCCACCAACGGAACGCCAAGGTACTTGAAGTACCTGCCCGTGGGGATCATCAAGCGGATCCAGTCCGGCCGTAGGCTCACGTCGTACCCATCTGAACTATGGACGACTTCGCCCTGTTCACCTCAATTCCGATCCCACGACTGAGCAATTCGAAGAAGCCCGAGGGCTTCTTCGAGTGCAGACGCCGGGGTGAACATGGGGAGCAAGATCGTCAGCATAAGCCGAGACGGCAGGCGTTCCCGGACACGATCCCGGCAGGGTTGCCAGAGTCTCCCTGTATGCTCTCAGCACCAACTCGAAGTAGATGCAGAAGAGTAGGGGACTGAGGCAGTCACCCTGCCTAATGCCGCGGCGAACGGGCACGCCATACGAGAGCCAACCGCTAAAAAAGATGTTAATAATTGCATTGAGCCAGCAGGAGTGCAGATAGGCCAGGAAAACAGACGGGAATCCCAAGCGTTCCTGGAGATCCCTCCAGAAATAGTTCCTGGCCGACTCAGTTAAAAGTTTGGCGCAGATCGACCGCGACCTCAAGGACTCCAGGCGCGTCTGATCCTTGGTGGCCTTCCTCTCCCTGGTCAGAGGAGAATTCAGGATTTCGTGACCCGTTGGCACAACCTGCTGTTGCAACTGCCACCATGTGCTCGCGAGGAACAGGCTGACCTCCACGGTCCGTCCAGAAACAGCGTACATCTGTTCCGGACTGATCACGGATCCGACCACCCATCCCAGCCGCCCCGCCCACAGTTTGGCAAGCAACTTGGCGTCGGTGTTCACCACAGTGATCGGGCGCCAGTTGCCAACATCGCGCAAGTCTCCTGTTTTAGGTGGGAGATGTACTCTTGCTAACCAGAACGAGGCGGGTACCTCGCCCCGTTCGCGGATCAGCATGCATAGGAATGCACCAGGAGGGCAAGATCTGCCTCGAAGTCTCGTTAGAACTCCGCAGATAGGCCGTCCTCTCCTAGTGCTTTCCGTTGGTGGAGATACCCTCTGGGGATACCTTCGCGTACAGGAAGGAAGGAGCAAAAGTTTCTCAAGATTTAGCTTACCTGAACCGGGTCCACATGTTCCTGATCCTGGTCGTCCAGCAAGCTGGCCGACCCGGATTGCCAGGCTTGTCTCTCGACCCCAGCTTTGTATTCCGCCAGGCGTCGGACGTCGGATTCCTGCAGTAGCGACGGGAGTGGAGGTACTCCGCTCGTTCTTCAATCCCTCTCCAAAACCTGGTGGAAGACGCTCCAGTGGGAACCGGTCGCAGAACTCTCGGACTGAACTCTTCATTTCGTCCCAGTCCTCGAGCGCCCGCAGTTCGAACCCTCGCAGGAATGCGCGGAGATGCTCCGCTGCTCCCGCAAGCTTCGACCAGTCCCCTGGCAGGCTCCAGGCTTGGGAGGGAGAATTGCATATTTCTGATGAGGGTAATCCTTTTGGGTTCTTCTGTTTTCACTGCTTTCCCTCTGGTTTCCTTTTTTGTTCTTTTTCTTTGGTGCTGAAGAACCGTCCGACTCCTTTAAGGGAGGTCCACCTTTAAAAAAGCTCTTCGACACTGTCCACGTCACCCGGGGGTACGTATCAACTCTTCAAGTTAGGGGGTGACCCCGCAGGGACCACCCTATGAATCCAGAAAGGCCCCTGAGGAAGGAGTCCGTTCCCTTCTTACGCTTGGGAGGGAACCCCGAAAGAAACCACCTCTTCCTTATTTTCCTCGGAGGAGGCCACTCATTTCTTCCCGGAAGGATCCCCCGCAAGGGAACAGCTCTTCTGGAGAGAACCCCGAAGGGGAGGTTTCCCAATTTTCCTGAAGGGCACTTCTCGAGGGGAGAAGGGAGTTCCTTACACTCTGGAGAAGTAACCCCTAGGGGGGTGGTATCAACGAACTCCATGGTACGCGACGGTACGGCTCCATTTTCACAACCGGAGGGGAGCCCCGAAGGGAGCCGGCTCCTTAATTCCTGGAGATGCGCGCGAGGGTTCTGCGGGCAGCCTCGGGGGCGTTGGGTATCATCATCTCCGCGGCGACGAAACTGCGGGGCTGGTTACCTCAGAGATGCACCGGCATCCGCCGGACGCGTTACCTGGGAACGAAGTGCACACGAGGACGTCCCCTTACGCCCTAGTAGCGGCCGCTACGACGTCCCGGTCCACGTACGCCCCCGATCCGGGAACGGGGGAGTCGCCGACTCTTCTGGGGATCTTGAACTTCGTCCCGTTGGTGGACGGCGATTCTTTACCCCATCATCACCCCGAGTCCGTGACGATCATGCCGATGGTGTCCCGGGTGTCCCCTCCCAGAGGGACGTAGCTGAGCGCAAACTGTAGGGTCCGCAGTGGGAGAGAAGGTCGGGCGTCGCTTTCTGGAAGAGGGGGGCTGGAGGACCGTTCTCTGGGCAGTCTCTCGCAACTACCAACACAGAAGCTGTGTTGGCATTCGCGTCCCTCCGGGAGTGGGACGACCGGGTCCGCGCGGCGGACGGCGCCGCCTTCTCCCCGACGAGCGGCGAGTGCTCGGTATGCTACAGGACTATCCTGGACACCCGGATGACGCTCCTCATTCGGGTCCCTCTCCCGACGGCGACCATGCCGTGCGTCCTTCAGTCCATGATCATGGCACCCAGGGCGCTGTTCCCCACGTGCCACCACACCGGGCTCGCTAGCAGGCGGACAACCCCTAATCCAGCTCGTCCAACGTTCCCCCTTCCGGAACCTCTTTGGCCGCTGTGACGGCGACCTCGACGGGGTCACTCGTCTCGGAAGGCAGCAGGAAGAGGCCGACCGCCGCCTCTCCGGCCAGAATGCGGAGGAGCGGAAGCCGCGGGCAAGATATCCGTGACCTGAAGGACTGGTCGGCCTGAGGACGGCAGGCGGCGCACGGAGAGCCTCGTGTAGTCGGATATTGGCCTTCCTGTTGATCCTGGAAGCCCCACAAAAGGGGAGGCCGAGAGGCCGCAGCAGCTTCTTGCTGGCCGCGAAGAGACTCCACTAGAAGGACACCGGTAGTCCGCTTCCAAACCCGGCTAGTCGACGGGGGCATCCGTCTCCGTCTCCCACCGATACCGCACCCGAAGCCTACAGGCCAACCAGAATCATCCTGCGGGGAAGACTGGAAACCCACGACGCACCCCCCGTTCTCGGTGTCGATCGTCCACATAGGGATTCGAACACGCAACGCTTTGTGCCACGCGCGGGCTGCCAACGCAGTCCGTGTGTCTACGGAAGAATCTATAAATTTTTCAATGGGGAGAAACTGAAGTGTGCTGTGTTGTGTGATGAGTTGCAGAAATCGCGGTGCCCGAGAGGGAATCACCAGTTGGACCACAATGGGGATGTGGCGCGCATTGGTACGTGGAAGAGCAAGTGACCCCGCTCGCTTGATGAGGAGTGTCGTGTTCCCACTGTCCTCCGCAGACCGCCGCGGGTGCATGAGGGATCCTTTTTTCCCCCATCCCTCGATTGCTTTCCGAATTCGATGCGGGAGGAAGAGGAAGAAGAGGAGGAGGACGTCTTCGAGAGTGCCCTCATTGCAGCAGGTGGACGAGAATGAATGCTCCCGCCGGAACACAACAGCTCGGAAAGCCAGGCAGCAGTCGAACCGCCGCCCCCTTTGGAGTTTCCCGGGTATCCTGGATGGAGGAGCTCCTTGTAATGAAATCCGGAAGTTTCAGCAGGCCAGTGCACCTTACCCGACAGAAAACACAGCCGCGTGATCTATCCGAACAGTGGGACAGTCTTCGCTCCACACGGAACGCCAGAGTCTGTGCTCCTTGAGGATTCGAGTCTTCAAACGGACAGACTTACCGAGGAGCGGTTGCATTCCCTTCACTGATTTCATCCACACAGCTTCTCACCAGAATTCGTGATTCAGCGCGATGACGTTGTGCCTTGATCACGTTTCTCATGCAATTTCAGTCTCACGAAATCTCAGCCTCCTTGCACTTTAGTTCCCAAATCACACATGATCAAGTTTCGTCGTGATGATCCCCCCCCACCGTCCTCTCTCCCCGTTTTCTAGTCTTCGAAAAAATACACACTTGGGATGCAGTCGTGGTGTTGATTTCGTTTCCAAGATGAAAGCGCGTGCCCCTCCTTATATCAGAACGAAGGGCGAATTCGGAAAAGCTGTGTGTGGCTGATGGAGAAAACCGCGGACGCTGCTGCTCTGTGAATGTGCCGAATTACTCCAGCAGTTAGAACAGAGGCCACGGTGAATTTTATATACAGAGGGGGAAAAAAAAGACACAAACAAAAGGATATTGTGAGGCGAAGGATATAAGAACAACAGAAAGAAATGATTTTCTCTCATTTGTTACTTGGCATAAATCGAATTCAGCTCGCATCCTCAGTCTCCATCCATCTCGCGTCCTGTATCAGCCCAGCTGAGGTCTCTACTTTTCGAAACGATCAACCTCCTGAAAGCCACTTGGAAGTTTCTGTATGGAAACCGCGCATGCTATGATCACGTGTACCACCAACGAAGACACTCGAATGCTGTGATGCTGGAGATGTTCAGAAAAATACAAACACGAGGACACGGACTTTGAAAAAGTTTATAAACATGTTGTCTGACCCACGAAACTGTCCGAACGCGACGGCAATCAAAATCCATTAAATTTTGGATCCTCTTTTCTTCAAGAGCTCGCGCGTAACGGTGGCACGCTGCTTTCTTCTTTTTTTTTTTTTTTTTTTTTCTACCTGACTCAGTTGGTGGTGCTGGCAAAGAACGTCAAGGAGTCAGGAGCAAAACGATCTGAGCTTTTGAAAAGCTCCATAGAGGAAGGGCCGGCAGCCGTTTTTGGAAATTTGGTCGGATGAGCATTGAGGACAGGGGTGAGCCGAATTTGCTGCTTGTCAGCACTCGTTCCAGCTTCCATCCGTTTGGGTTTACAAATCGCAAACACCTACGCGGAGGACACCTGCGCACGCGAACGTGAGCAAATGGGCTCCAACACGCACGCGGGACGCGTGCTTTTTGTCAAAGGCAGCCAACGTGAATTTGTAAAGATGGCGCGCGTTCGACTACTGTTCCTGAAGATTGCCTGATTCGCGTACCTTCCCGCCACTTTCACGCTCCCATAGCTCCAGAGATCTGTTTCCTAGATGCACGATCATACTTGAGATCGAATTTCGTTTCCAAGCAACTACATTTTTCAGTATTTGATGCGCCCCGAGTTTCGTGTCTTGCATTCTGCCGATCAGGTGGCAGAGTTGCTCTGCACATGAGATGTTCACATAGTGATCTCTAATCAGGAATGTGAAAAATTTAATGCCGAAGAAGCCTCTGTTCACTGTTTCTTGGGATCGGGGCCACGAGCGCTGAAACCCCCAAGATCATTGGCATGCGAATTGGGCCAGAATGACACGGATCGCATCGCAAAGCTCTTCCTACTCAGCCACACAGCACAGTGCACCGAAAAACGCTTCCTTGATTACGTGGATAGGTGAGGTTGTTAATGCTTGCATCTTTTCTGGCAATATTACCATGCATCATTTCGATCTGCGGTGTTAGTGGTCTTGGCTCCTTTTTGGGAGGTTGCTGATGACCCAATTACTGTGGCTCATGTTATTACCGAAAGCATGAATTCATTCCACGCATCCTCGTCGTGCGTACCTCGTCACAGTCCTCCGTGAGAAGATCGAACTCACTGCATTCTGCTGGTGCTTTGCTCTCCACGATCTAGCTGTGTGTTAATTTACTGTTTGGTCCAGAACATTTTCCTGCGTTCGTCATGTTGCTGTGTTTTCACCGGATTGGCTGCTCCGCTTGCATTTTGCAAACTCCCACGAACTGTTTCCTAATGTGAAGGGGACGTTTGTTTTAATCAGGGATGCCAATTTTATTGCCTTCCTTCGACTCTATATACATGCATTGGAAGTTTACCGTGTACTTTCAAAAACACACTGCTGCATTCCTCGTAGTCCTCTACTTCTTGAGGCCTTCCTTCTTCATATGTTGTTTTAGGAATTTATGGTGCACGGCTGAATTTGGCAGACTGTTTCGCGTAAATGGCACTTCATTTGCGAGAACCGATGATGTCTCATTTCATACACAAAAAGAATCATCGTAATTGCATGCTTTAAACAGAAGGTGTATTCAACAGGGGACTACCGTTACTTCTTTCGGATGTTTGACGCCCGCACGGCAGTCTTTGGGTTCGGTTCGTAACCGAATGTCATCCACTTGTGATGTCTGTAACAAAGGGAAGTAAGACTTCAAATCCACAGAGATCCACAGAAGTCGTGATTGTAGCACGGTTCATATAAGGGCAGTGAGGGATGTGTCAGTTTCATCATGTGCTTCAGCATTTTTGGTACTTGGAGATTGAAACCGGATTCTTCTTCCTATTATGATCACTATCCTGCGGTGTTGAGGCTATTTCCATTCGGTAGTAGGCTGCAACGGATGATTGTCAGACCAGCATCTTGATATTTTCGTGGCGTTTTGCCCAGTAGGTTCATCTAGTCTATCCGGCCGTTCAGATGGTCAGCTTTCCTCGAGGGAACACCCAATCAACTGCCAAACCGACCACTAAGGCAAATCGAAACACGAATTAAATTTCGTCACATGTTGGTCAAATTCTATATAATTATTATAATCTCTTCAATTTTGAGGTGCAAAGGGATCGTTTGTTTCCCCACACATCTTGTGTGTTCGTGATGCTGTACTGTCCCCCATTTATTGTTGTATCCGTTATCAATCACACCTCCAGAACATTAATTACGTTGCATCTTCTTATTCACTGAGATTGATAATGACTGTAGTGACTCTTCCGAATTCGGCGACCGCTTATTTTCATCTTGCCGATACATCTTGGTGGAAGTGAGTGTGGCTTGAGCGACGTCTTCTTACCATTCCGGGACACTTTGGATACCGTTTTTACTCGACTCCATCAACACACAGCAGAGAGTTTTGCGGCATCAGGGTTGTCCTGCTTTCCATACGTGCAAGAACGGCATCCACGGTACTTTGTGAAAGATGAAAATAAGTTTGAGGCATCACCTTCGTTGATGGATGGATCGGCAAGTCTTGTGATCTGAAGACAAGCGGATGGAGGCAGCGCATGCTTAGCTAGCGTTTTCCACCAGGGGTCAACTACTACTAGGGGGAGACAGAGAGAACAGATACGCGGAGTGCCTAATGGAGATCTCCAGCAATGGTCTCCAAGCTTCACGCGGATGTCGTCATGCATACCAAAGTAAATAACACATTCACCTCATAGGCATCATCATGTATGTACATCCTTTCGGTGTTTACTAGGAGATTAACGATGTAGACAGGATGACGAAAGAAAGGCACACTCCTCCATACAATTTAATCCATCGCTGTGACTGGCGCCGTTTCGTGATGTTTGAAAATATGGGTTTGATGTTTGGAGAAGTTGCAACAAGAAGGTCGGGTTCCAAGCTCAGTGTACTTCATCCCTGTTTTCATTGGACGTCGTTGCAGAAGTAGAAAAGCGTGTCTTTCGCCACGCTTCCCAAGCTTGGATACCATTTTTCAATCCAGTCCGCCAGTCGTTCAGGGACTTTGTCCGAGATCTAGGCTGTAATTTCCTGATGTCAGTCAGCTGTGGCTAAGCAGATTCACGACGTTGCCGAGCTACAGGCGGCTTCGAGCAGTGCATCTTTTCAAGCAGCTTTTACCGCCACAAACGTTTCTGGGGAAACACCTGCTTTTATAAGCGAAATGAGAGAAATAACAAACCGGATCTCCATGTGGAGCATTCTTTGCATCTCTTCGTTCCTTCCGGGATTTGCTGGCCGAGTTTCCCCACCTTTCGCATCTGCGCCGGGATCGATAGGCCATATCACTATGGTTCACTGTCGCTAGTTGTTCGTTATGGTGGGAACCTCACGCTACTACTGATTGTTCCTCTTCTTCTGCTGGAGAATCCCTTGCGACATCGTTGTATTTTAGTGTACTTCTCTGAATTCAGTTCAGAGGAAACCATGTTTTTCCTCACGCAATCTGCGTATCGAAGAGGAATCTGCAGGTGCTGAATCACTTGCTCGCTGTCTAGATGCCAGGATCCTAGTGATCCATCAAGAAGAATGCGTGAAGATATATTACAATCCCCTTGGAGGAGAGCTGGGAAGAGATTTGGCGATATTTGTTCTCCTTAAATTTTCGCGTTATTCTGAATTTTTTCGGGAATTTGTCGAAGAGTCATCCCGCGATCAGAACTATGGCTTTGTTTTCTCTCTGAGAACAAAATCAAGACTTAGAGACACCAATTAACGTCTGGAACCAATTGATCTCTGGCGATAATCTCCCGTTTCCCCTCTTGATGCTTCCGTGACGCAGTCGACGACTGCGTCGTGCTGTTGCACGAAGAAATGAGAATGCTGCATACAATGATTGAGGAGATGGCGCAGTGTTTCGTCAAACGCGATGCATCTTTTGATCTTTATCTTGTCTCCTGGATGCTCCTCCTCTGGTCAGAAGGTTCAGTTGGGTCTTATGCAGGATTTGTTAGTCCAAGAATAAGAAACTCACCAGAAAACAAGAAGTAACTTGAAGCACAATGAGGTCTCACATAGGACATAGTCCTCTTTTTGGTTGGGTATTCTTGAATCATCATGCTTAGGAACATTCGCACGCCGGACGCAATCATCTTCCTGATGTTTCTGTCATACATTGACCCTCCGATGACAAACTGAGGTTGCTCCGTGAGGGACCAGAGAATGTTCATTCTGCCGGGAGCCTGTCTTCCGACACTCCCCATTCTTGATGCCTCTGCATTGTTGATGAATCGGGTCATCTTCGTTGATGTCTTCCGGGACATGTATCTACTCAGGTAATCGTCTGGGAGTGATGCTAAAATTTTCTTGCTCCCACAACGTGGATTTGAATGGGTCTGAGACGAAGAGATCGGAGGATATCAACAGTCTAAAACAGCTGTCTGCCACGAAGAGATCTGCGTCATCTGCTAACTTGCTCAGGGGGAGGCATCTCTTTGTGCTTTTCCCCTATAATGCTCGTCTATCTGGGTTGAAGTAGCGCTTATGAGTTGTCTTGAGATCGATGAACGCTCCTAGAGAAGATGGCAAGCCGCTGGAGATGAGTTGAAGCTGGAAAGAAGGATATGTTCGCTGCTTCATTTTCTGCCGGAGAGATACCCACAGTCCATCAGGATTCTCCTGCATAGCTACCATCTGCTCTTTTCTTGTATTTGCTCCGAGTGGATCGAACCTGAACGAGTTGCTCAGATGCTTACGTGCTTAAGATGTGCCAGTTCAGAGAATTATCGAGTGATTTATGGATAGTGATGTTGCTGGCATGCCTCAAGGAGTGTTGTTGCTCCATTGAAGAGTTTAGCTCATTAGCGCTGATTGACGGTCATACAGGTATTCTCTCATGGATCTTGAAGTTGAGTTGCTCCTGCAGTCTGGATGGCGACTCGGCCAACGAACGGAAGGGGATCGTCCAAATAAACGAGGAACGAAGCACGGTTTCCGTACATGGTCCTGATCTTGCGGAGGAACAGCTCGAAAGACACGTTGAACAGGAGAGAAGATCCTTGCCACAGGTCCAAATAAGTCTGATGGAACCAGTGAGCCACTCCACAGGTTGTGGCCATTCCACGCAACCTCTCTGCCACGTGGTTGCCGATGCTTCTTTTTGTAAGCTCTCCTGCATTGATCTGTGTGAAGTCATGCCTCAGGCATCGGAAAAAGTGCGAATAGTGCAGAAGCAAAGAAAATGGAAGTCATAGAAACAATAGTGGCTCCTCCCCGACTGCGTGGCGGTAGAATAGGGTTGTTCTCAACAAGAGCTCCCTACAGGCCCAATCCGATCGGCTTGTCCTTGCACATGATGACCAAGGGGAGATACGACAGTAACATCACAGAAACCAGATTGCTCTTTCTCAGTTCGAATAAATTTTCAAGGATTCATTCTGTTTCCCCGGTGTCGTTGTTCGGGTCCATCCTTCCGTAACATGTGAAATTTGTGATGAAGAATGAGAGGCTCGCACTAAACCAGCCATGCTAAGTTTTCTTTTGGAATTGAAGGTACAGCAGTGAGAATTTTCGTGAGAACGTTTGCCCATGATGCCAAGTGGAAAGTACTAAATGGTGTGCCGAGTTGTGACCCCCAGGATACATGTGGACGCCTGAATGGAATCCCTGAAGTGGTCCGCATTCAGTGCGCTCGCTCCGGATCCGTTTGAGTGGCTCACTGTTGCCGTTAGCAACAGCATTTTTTGAAAATCCAGATTGTGCTGCCAGATCCGTTGGATGAATCTGCTGGATGCATTCTTGATTCGGGTCCTGGATTTTCACATAAGAAAGTACAAATCGTTAAGATTTCCGGTGGTTTTTATCCCGCAGGCATGTAAGACTTGAACGCAGTTTAGTGAGTTCTTGGCTTTCGATTGTGAAAGATGTATTCCTCACTTTTGCAAACTTAAATTTCATTATAAACACCGCATCAGGTTGTTTGTTCCAGTTGCCTCATTTCGCTCGCAGTCGAATCTCATCTGTAGAGAGCAAATTTGTCAGGACAGGGAACGGTGGACAATGATCCCTTTGGTTGAAAATGCTTGTTCCGGGACTGGCAAATCGAATGCAACTGCTGATTGGTGTAAAAAAGGGATCATTTAGAAGAATATTTGATTTGAAAGGCAGTGAGAGCAAAAGCAGTGTGAAACTACTTCCGCTTCCTGAAACGAAAGTACCTTTGTTGGGCAAATCAATCAATTCAGCCGCAAAAACAAATTTGTCCATTGGCAGATTTCAAAATTGCAAACTGTAGATTTGAAAATTGGCTTTTTAGAAGATTCAATGGAAATTTCTACTGTTCAAGATACCAAGAGAGAACGTATTCTACAAAGATAATGAAGCTGAATCCTTTCCAAACCTTGTATTTTAAAAATCCATTTCAAACCAAGTATTCTAAACAGCAGTCTTTTTGATGAAACTGAATCCATTCTAAACTTTAAGTATTCTAAACTTAAAGTATGAAAATTAAACAACAGACGGCAAATTCAGATGCTGGTGAGTATTTTTGGCTTTCGGATGTTTTGCACTGTTGAGATGTATGAAAGAACTCATTTTGACTTTTTTTTAACTCCAAATTCAGGGGCGCTTTCCGATGAGCGCTGCCCCGCAAGGGGCACTTTTGTCCAGTTGTCCGGTGAAAGATCTCGTCCCGATATGATGCCCAGACCTATTTCTTTGTTCAGCTCCCTTCATGCTAAGGCTGATATTTCCTGGATGTTAAGTTGAAATTTGGTCAACTGTGCATATCCGAAGTCATACAGAATGCCCATGGGTGCATGTTGGGTCATTCTCGCATCTAAAGCCAGACTACCTTCGAAATCTGGTAGAGGTTAGATTTCCTGGATATTCAGGTATCCTTTCAGCACATAAAATGCAGAGTGCCCGAGCATAAGGACAATGGCTAGCTCTCCAGTAATTCTGAAGGATCATGATCATGACCCCAGGTGCCTTTGCTGCCCCGAAGATCACCTAAAGTGACTTTGCAATCAAAAAGATGCATACGTTAGAATCACTTGAATGGCAGCTTTCGTCATCAGCTGATTGGTGGTAATGCGTTTATACGATCCACTTGTAAGAGGTCACATAAGCCTTACTGTCACGAAATTCAGTCACCGTTTTCACCCGATTATCTTAGGGCACTTAGGGTACCTCTAGTGGCACTCCAAGCGTCGATCTCCAGCTGCCCATCGAATTTGAATGCCCGGCTGCAGGAGGCTTTTGAGTCCTGGTCTGCATTCCAGAAATGCGTGTGGAGAATCTTTGCCTCCCTGCGACATCTGCTTTTGCGATCATTGGAAATGGTGATGCACGGATGATGGAAATCCTTTCTTTTCTATCTTTGCAGTTCTTCGACACGGTTCCACGCCACCTAAGGGTGGGTAATTTCTTCAAGATAGAGAGTACCCCGGGAGGGGTCTGCCTTATGAATCCAGGAGGGATTCGGATTCCGTTTCTCTCACGCCTGGGGAGATAGATCCCCGGAAATAGAGATCACCTCCAACCTGGTGTCTCCGAAGGGGAATCTCGAAGGGAATCTCCTTCCTTATTTTCTCCGGAGGAACCCCAGGAGGATCCGCTCCATTTTTTCTTCTCTGAAGGGAACCCGGTAAGGATCCTCTCCTGGAATTTCTTATCCGGAGGGATCCCCCGCAAGGGATCTGCTCCTGTTTACTCCTCTGAAGGGAACCCAGAAGGAATGCCTCCCAGAAGGGATGCATGACTCGGCAAACTGGTTGACCTGGTCGCCACACCCCTTGCCCGCAGCGCTGTCTTCCCTAAGGGCAACTGACGATAGTAGGTCACCGGCGGGATGGGAGTTTTCTTGCACCATCTCGGGAAGAATGAAACTCCTTGGTGACTGGAAGACGCGCGACTTGGTAGATGCTGCCACTCCGCGTACTGTATCTACGAACTCCTTCGGTGGGGTGAACTTTTGAGTGTAGCTCCCGAAGATCCTGTGGCCCTTTCCCAATGTCTGGGCACTTCAGTGTTCTCGCTCTCCTGGAGACAGGTCATGCTGCTCTCCCTTCACTGGGGATTCCAGTGCAATGAGCGGTGGCACCCTCGTTTCCGCAGGGGTTGCATCCCCGAACTGTGCCAATGCCGGTAGGCGGAGTCGATCCCGCTGCACCTGCTTTTGGACAACGGCGCCCCCCAGAAACTGTGGCGGAGGTTGGTATCAGTACTTCTGCACCAGGAGGACATCGCCCGAGACGTTCTGAGGCTGTTCTTCGCGCCGAGAGGTCTCTCGACGGGCGCAGTTACTGTAACCATGGGTTGTATCCGTGCCATCGTTGGGACCTGACTGGTACTGGAAACCACCACGCAGCGAAAGGAGTTCACCGGGATGGCAGTAACCTACATCAGGGTGGCTGCGAGGTGGCCTCACCTGGAAGAGGGAGCCAAGGAAGAGATCACCGGCATCCACAGCCGATAGATAGGCGGTTGAAACGGAACGGCGGACCTGGTGACCCTTGTCCCTTCCCTCGCTTTATTCTTTTTTTTTTTATTCATATTCCTCACCCCCATTTTGCTCTGTAACTTTCTTGGTGCTTTTGTTTTTATCCCGATGCATATGAAACGAAGCCCAAGATTTCTGCCCCTAGTCTCCGGATTTGTTTTTGTTTTTTTGTTGTGATTCTTCCTCTCCCCCGTTGCGGACTTTTGAATATCTCGACCTGCGTGTCGGTGGACCTCCACCCCTGAACGTCTTTTTGTCTTCGATTGGGAACTGCGTTCCCAATTGGTTTATTTTTTATAAAATAAACGTCCCGGCGTGAGCGGGTGAAAACATCAGGGTGTTTTCGTGCACCCTAGTTGCTTCATGTTTCCTAGTAGGAACTGAGTTCCTGTTAGGAAACAAATGTTCCTCTAAGAGACGACTTCGACTCACAAATCAGCTACATGCGGAAATCGGGAAAAGCGAGAAGTTCATTGCGGAGCGAAAATGAGACGTTAAACAAACAAAACACACAAAAAATAGGAAGGCAGAAGAAGAAGGGATACCCCAGGATAATTCTCAAATTTTCCTAGTCAAGTGAGATGCAGACGACCTTCGCGGCTAAATAATTCAGTTGGGGCCATTTTGCCGCATTCTGCATAGGTCAAGTTCCAATGAGAGTGGCACATCTTGGCTGCTGGGGAAGCTCCAGCTCGTAGAGTCACAATGCTGAGGATGCAGCGGTCGATTACAACTACAGCTTTCGGGGAAATTCTACCTCCTACGGTGATACGGTGCAGAAAGTCTCCAGGGGTGTCCTCCGGATGTAGGAGTGCTGTCATCAGATGCATCAGATGCAGCAGAAGGCATCGCATTCCATCATCAGGTGTGAGAACGATTCGATCGTCTCGCACCTGGCGCTGTTCGGTAGGCACTCTTTCCAGACATGAGGGGGTCGACGCTGATTGCACGGGAGGCCGTTGGGCAAAGAGAGCATAACCTGATGCTTCCACTTAAGGGAGAACACGGAAGTGTCCAAACACAGGGATGGAACCACAAGTTCTGCAGATGCATTTGGGAGGTCTCTGTGCCTAAAAATGCAGTACGACCGCTCCAGCTGTCCTTTCGGAAGTTTCTTCACTCCTGCGATCTTGAAAGAGAACTCCCATCCTTCCGGTGAGCAACTGTAGTCTCTTGCTCCTGGAGCAGACAGCACCGCGACTAGGATTTACTCTATCCAATCCCGCATGATCTCTTCCTGGAACACCATCCTGTAGGTATGGAGTTTATACGGAAGTGCTTCCATTAGCCTCGTCCAGTTGCCAATCACTTCCTGCAGACAATTATCAGAGGTCACGGAGGGTCCAACTGCCCAAGATTCGACCATGTTTCTCCAGCAATGTGGTCCTTTGATTTGAGGGGAGATCAAATAGTCCATTTTTCGGAAGTCGACTAGTATCGAAGCCAGTCTTTCGCAGGGTACAGCACGTCGGACGATGAGACGGACAAACAGAAACTATTGTTCCATACTTTGACCACAGCAGTCTTCTGAACTGCCCTTGCGGTTTGGTTCGATTTAACGTTGGGACACCTGACTCTGCGTCCCGAAGCCGGCTTTCAGTCACCACCGAGTTCGAGGTTATACAGTTTCCTTGTACGGATCATCCCGAGGCGAAAGGCAACGAACACACAGTCCAAAAAGAACTTATTTCCCTTTTGAAGAAAATCTCGACTTCTTTAACGCCCAGGATACAGAACGAGTAATGATGTGCACCGTTTCTATTTCTCTAACTGATACACAACTGACGATCTCCTACAGATCGCGTCAGTTGCGAGTAAAGGATCAGCAACGGCTGCTACTTCTAATTGGACCTCGACATAAAAAGGTGAACAAAGGCTGCGACGGCAGAATGCTGACCAAACGGCAAGCACGCATGCACACAGCTTTCTTACTCCTCCATAGCGTTTCCAAGATGGATGTTTCGGTGGCGAAATTTCTTTTACCATCATCATTTTCATGTTGTCCGCTTTAAGAGTCCGCGAGTCCGCTGGCCTGTGCTTCCTCATCTCAGAGTTCCAGGCGTTGGAGCTGCAATGCTCAGATGTTGCCTACACGTAGGCATCTTTAGCGCACGCATAGAGTCGGCGGCAGCGTTGCCAATGAGCTGCAGTCTTGCCTTGCGTTTCTGTATTGCCGAGGTTGTCTGCGTGATCGAGATGCCACGGATGTGATACAATTGTGGTTCTATCAGCTTTTTGCAGTAGAACTGGTACCATGCTACAGAAATGAACTTTTTTTCTGATCATATCGAGACGAAATGACCCCTTCCTTTCGAATAAAGTGCGTTTCTTCTTCAGAGACTTGGGTCACATGAATACCAACGCTGCGATTAATGGACTGCATACCTGGGACAGTTTTAGGATTGCACATCTAGGATACTTTGATCCTCGTGGAAGCTAACTTTTCCTAGAGACGGAAACCATGGAAACTAGCCCCTTCTTCCCCTTCCCCTTCCTTCCTAGCCTTCCTGCTTTCGTTTGCATTGGAAAGCTTCCGGAAAAGCCAAAAAAAAAAAAAGAAAACGCTGGAGTGGAAAGGCAGTGTTCTAAAATTCGGTGGAAGCTCTGGGGGACCACAGCCGATCTGTGAAGAGTAAAGAGGAGCTCCTAAATTGCCTAGGGCCCTCACTGAGCCTTTTGGAATCCTTAGACTTGTATGGCTCAACATATTGATAAAAATTCTTCTCAGGAGTCGCCTAGATCACGGTGTTGAAGTGAGGCGAGAAGTCTGGCAGAGAAATACGCCCTTAGACTTACGGATCCACAGATCTAAAGCTCATGCAGGAAACTGGATTTTAAAACACTGACAAAGTGTTCCTTCTGTAGAGATTCACGTCAAGTTGGGGAAAGAATGCCTTTCTAGCAAACTGTTAAAAGACATCAGAGACTGGATGAAAAATATGCCTACACTTTACTCCATCAGCACTGCAAAGCTTGTTCCCTGCTACGACTAATCTTTACACTTATGAGATCACGGCAATCTCTTACAATAGAATGCAAAGTTTACTTGGATTCTTAGTTTTCGTAAAATCCCAATAAACGTTATCTGGTTTATTACCAATACAATGGAGATATTATCAAAATCAATTTGACTACTACTGTACGAGTTTCAAGAGCGCCAGCCACGTACCGTTCCTTTCCAGCTGCATTAAATACTGCTGAAGTGAATCCTGAGAGACTCTGAATAGGAACAGTTCATTCGACTAGCAAGTGGGTTCTTGAAAAATTGTGGATATTTTTTTTTTTAAAATAAATAAATAAACAAACTGAAGTTTCTAAAATGACGTTAAGAAAACAAGATAATCGTGACTTTTGAATAATTTGCATGCATTACATGATTTAAATGCTTTGGTTTTCCAAGTGAGATTGCTTCCAATTTCCCCTCTGCAATACCTTATAAATGTCAAAAGAATAGAACGTTAATCAGAGTTGATCTTTCAGGATGTTTTTTCGGTTCAAGGAGCCACCGATGTTTAAAGCTTTCAAACACATAAAACTATTGACTGGAACGGAAGAACGAAGCAGAGCAATAGTGCAGATTCTCTGGTGAAATATTCAAACACACACTTTCCCCAAGTTTTCCATAGAATCATACAAATTTATTTATAAAGCTCAGTTTTTACAAAAGTTATACTGGACAATGAGGAAGCTTCCATTTAATTGTAAAAATATACTTCAAACAGTTTTAATCTGCCCGTGTGCTAATTGACTGCACGTTGCGGACACGTAATCATCGGATGGCTTTGAAGAACAGCTACTGCAAATGCATCCATCAAGGCACGTAAAGGAATAATCCAAAGTCAGCAGCTGGAAGATTCTTTTTTTGCAAAGGACACAATAAATGGATATTTGAGTAATACCTTCTTGATATATTTCCTTAAATTGTCATCATTTATGGATACTGCATAATCATCCATTGGTATTTGCTGATTTTTTGTTAATTTGTCATATAAATCTGTTACAAGATCATTTATTCTTGTGCATATTTCCGTTAAATATGGACACTGTGCCTTGTCATCATGGAAATTGATTTCCTTTCTGTTGAACTGGTTCTGTTTAAAGGTTTCCATTTTATGAAGTTTCCACAATAAGCTATAAATAAAATACATAAGTGAACACATAAGCAAAAGTACTAGGATACTTGACTACATCTCAACTGTTTTCATTACTTGGGGGGGGGGGAATGTAGTAGAACATTTTCTTATAATAAAAAAAACCACCCTGCATTTCTACGTCATTTGAATCCATTATCTAGAAAGGCAAGCTCAAACACGAATACCAAAAGGCAACACAGGAATGTGTAGAAGTAAACCAACAATGTATTTGGGTGTACAGTATCTTTCAACAGCTAACGAAAAACTCAAATGTTCTCCAATGTATGTACATTTATGCTTTTTGCACAGCTAAATGAAAGCTGCATGTTGGCTTCTACTTAGTTTCCAATCTTAGATGAAATGCCACTTTAAAAAACAAGCATAAAGTCACCACAAATTTTTATGAGAAATGTGTTTTTCAAAAAGAGTGAAATATTCTTTTTTTACGAAAACTGTGAATTATGAATCAAAAATTGCCAGTACAAATACACACACGATCATTTATTATTAGGTACGATAAAACCAACGATTCTGCATCGGAATTTATTAATAAAACTTTTGTTTATTAGCATGCACTGGTCAAGGCAATTAAAAAACTTAATGTACTAATTCTTTTGAAACAGGATTCGCAGAAACAAGAAATTTACATTTCAATTTCTACATAAACCTTAACACAGTTTGAAACAATGGAGAAAAGGAAAGAAAACTTGTGTATTCTTCCATATTTACTCAGTACATGTTTCTTCAGCCAGTGAGACCTGGGAAAATTCCAAACAAAGCCACCTGCACATAAGTTAAATTAACCATTTCCGAATGGGAATATAATTAGCCCAACGTATTTTATGTTAAGTCAACAGTTCACAAATTGTTTAGTTTATAATAAAGTATCAAGGGTATTTTCTCTTAACTACTTCAATAATCTAATTATTTACGTAGAATAAAAATAGTCAAGTACTCAAAATTTCACCTATTTAATTTAAGGACTAGAGACCTTAGTACCTTTGAAATTGAATGCAATCTAAAACTATTAGATTCTATAAGCATCTTTTCATGAAATCTTGCAAAACACACAACTTCCTAATTTTTTTTCGAAATTGCATAAAAACTTCTGTGATAATCCTATTATTACATATATTCTTTTACCTATAAGAGTTTGAAAGCTTCATCCCAAGTTCTTTTTCCTGACTCAAAAGTTTCTCGACATAACTAACCAAACACTGTATATTCATCAGAGTATTTAATTTCCATTTAGTTAGCTCTCGTAACACTGATCTGAAATATAAGAGTTTGAATTTTTAATTGCCTCAGATATTCACTGCAAATTTTTGGTCTGAATTTGCATACCTAGCTTCTTTATATTTTCTTTTCCAAATTTCATTTTCCATTTTGAGTTCCTTTTGATTTTCAATAGAAGCTTCCAGCTGGGCAGCATTGCTTATCACCTCCTCTGATAAATTAAGTCTTTCTTTCACTAGTGTTTCTAACTTTGTTTGGAGGTCTTCGGAAACTGCAGCTAGAAGTAAAGAGCGCAGACTCTTGTTCACCTAAAAGTATAACTGTCCAAATAAATTTTCAAGAAACTTTCAAAGTATAAAATCTTTTAAATGTCATTCTTTTATCAGTGGTGAATAATTTCCCATATGCTTTTAATAACGCATAATGGTATTGCGAAACTAAATGGCAATTATGTTACCCCTACTTATATTAAAATTTACTATTACATTTAATGGAATATTGATAATACCAGTTTTGTGAAGACCCCAAAAAAAAAGAAAAACGATTTACAAACAATTCTAATACATTATCATTAAATATTATAGTCTTTTCCTCTACACAATTTTTTTAAGCATTTAATGAGCTAGAGGACTGGTACTGAAAACGTGTTCCATTGAATAAGTCTCAGATTGCATTGATTTTTTTCTCTAGTTTCAAAATTCTTCTATGCTCTTGATTTTTCAATGTTCACAAGTTTCAATCAATTTTTCAAGCTTACAAGGCTTCTTAAATGCTTCATCATGCAATTTTCTCCTAAAGCTTCTTTGGAGGCATTTGCTTGAGTTTTCCTGGTGTTTATAGAACTGATTTTTAAATGTCTCATTATCCTTATAGACTGGGTTGTTTAGTATACACAGTCACTGTGAATGCAACTGCAGCATTACAAATGATAAAAACTTTCCTGTTTAGAGTTACCTTTACTCTGATAAATCTGT
The DNA here is from genome assembly GCA_036172245.1 of Raillietiella orientalis. Lineage (NCBI taxonomy): Eukaryota > Metazoa > Arthropoda > Ichthyostraca > Raillietiellida > Raillietiellidae > Raillietiella > Raillietiella orientalis. The sequence goes on along the minus strand of JAYWIR010000004.1, from coordinate 2,658,654 downwards.
TCTGACACCTCAGTTGTCAACTGAGGTGTCAGAACAGATTAGATATTTATCACACCTTTCTGCAATAAATGTAAGTGTAACAACATTTTGAGAATTTTTATTCTTTACTGACACAGCTCCATTACTGAGATAATAATCTGGGTTTGACACAATTTCAAATGACAATATTTATGTTCTTCCATTCAAAGATTTGCATAAACATCCCTTCCAAATTATCTATCTTCATCACCTTTATAAAACTTCAAAAATAATATAATACAATACTGGTCATTTTGATGCTTTGGATGTAATCTGCTTATATTATTTTATTTTTTTGTAACTTTTACATACAAAATGTATCAAGTAAATGGGAATAATCAGAATTCAGAGTTTTTAATTATTGTTTAAAAATCCTTTAAAATACTAGTTTAGAAAGTTACCTTAAAATTGATTATTTTTGAATTTTTCAAGGAGACAATTTTATGGGTCTTCGCAGATCAAAAGTGATGCTTTAATGTAACGTCAATTTATTCTAAATGCTCAAAATATTTATTTATGCACTCTGTTGAAAACTAAAAACGGCGAATTTTCAGCATTTTTTGCCATTAATGGCAATGAAAACTTGAAAACCAATGCAAAAAATTTTTCAACAGCACATAAAGTACACACACATCCTCGCAAATGCCTCAGATGAATAAGTTACATATATATGCATGTGTAGGTGAGTATCACTCACTGAAACTGTACCACACTGTCTCCCTCAATTTCATCAAACTCAGATGAAGACAGTAAAGAAAATGAACCTTTCTGATGTATCTCCATTCTTCACAACCCTTAACAAAAAAGTGGATGTTTCCACTAAATACTCCAAACCTAATATTACAATTGTCCCAAAATAATCGAGAATGTTTGTTAACATGAGAACAGACAACTCTTTTTTCATTAGCACTGGCAATGACAAACCTTAAGTAAATCAATAAACATGTCATTCTGAAAAAATTACTACATTGCCTATGTTAATACTTGTTTTAAGGCACCTCTACTTGTGCATTTAATTGTGACTCCAAATAAGAAACATGCTTTTCCAGATTTTCAATTTTTAAAAGAAGAGCAGATTTTTCATTCTGCCATGAATTGAAGTTTTCTTTTTCAGAAAATGGCAGCACAATATTAATGGGCACATATTTATATGAAGGCAACTTTGTACTATCCATACACTTTGTTGCAATGATTGATTTCACAGCACATTTATAGGGTTCATATGGTATAAATTTTGGTTTCACACATTTATTTGAATGTTTGACTATTAAGCTTGATGCTGCATTTAAGAATTCATGCACTTCTTTTTCTGGCATTACACCTGGCTGTTGTCCATCATGTTCACCTGATGAAGGCATTTTGCTTAACATTAATTTTTTTGCAGAACTGTGATAAAGTATCAATCTAATTCATTAAAAATATTGTAATCTGCAACTAGAAGTTTAAAATGAAAAAGTGGCTGGAGAGTGCTTAAATTTGTGTGCACTTTTGTAAATGCTTGTGTATTGGTTATTTGACACTTCCACACGAAAGATCCTCAAAACATGAGATTATATTTGAAAAATATTCCCTAAAATAGTAAATTTACAATTCATCTTAATTAAATAGTACATGTATAAATTTATAATTTATTAGTAAACCATGAAATAAGTAGAGAAATTAATGCTTATGGGGTTCGGAAACTCCATAGGTTATTAATTTCTATAACTATTTTTGGAAACATGCGTTTTCTTTTTCAAAAAACAAAGGCACAGGCATAATCCTTTACTATAATGGTAACAATTCTGGCAAGCAATTTCATTAATGGATGAAGAAAAAAATACTTTATACACCAAGATATGGCTTCTATACACTGCCGTAACCCAGTACAAAGCATTTCATTACTTTATTCTAACGTCTGTAACACGTGAACCCTTGTGACACGCATTTTTTCAAGGCTCCACTAACTCGTTTGTCCCACCTATTCACCCTGCAGCTCATCCACTCCAAGTGGCACATGGACGGCACATTCACTTCCAGCACACACGGCTTCGTTCCAAAAGTTGGAATCATTTCTACACCGGTTTCGGTTCACAGTAAAGATTTTCCTGTTTTATTGAGAATCTGCAAATCAAAGCTCGTTTTTCAGCTACCTTAAATAAATTTAAGAGACTCATATGGGAATATAAATTTAATAAAAGTATTGTGGCAGTTTTGATTTTGGCCACATGATTGCATTACTGTGAAAGTTCATGGGGTTTTGACCCCAAAATAATTTGTGACAATAATGAGCCACTCCTGCTTGTAAGCATTTTGCAGTTTTAATTTTCATCTCTTGATAGCATTTGAAACCAAATCATTTGAAACTAGTGCAAGTCATACACTTAGACCTTCAAATAAATGTCAAATAAAACAGTAGATTGCAAATTATTTATTTATTAGCTGTAAATCATTCGCGGTGAAACTCCAGTCGCCCGGGAGGCAACTATCCTGTTATCTTCCTTTCCTTTTCAAACTGGGGTCATCACAAGATCGGCCGGTGCGAAGGGAACGAAGTCTTCCTGAGTGATGAAGCAACAAGTGTCCTTTTCTGGAAATACATCTCCGGAAGGGGGAGGAAGAGAATGATGACGAAGAGGCCGTTCCTCGCACTCGCGGTGGTCATGCGGAAGGATCGTCCCATGCTCTTTCCCACTCAGCTTGTGCAGTCATAGAGATGGGACGGGATGATGTTCCTGTATAGGAAAAGTTTTTGAGGAAGAAAAGAGAGAAGAGAAGAGGGGAGGTCTGGCATCTAGTCATCAGCCGCTTCCAAACATCCTCCACATTAATTCTCCCCTCTTCTCCCCGTCCTCCTGAGAGCTCTACTACTGGGAAGACTACGGTCCGGATGCTGCTTCAGGGAAGGAGCCGCTTCCGCTTCTCTTCCCTGTAGAAGCGTCTCGAGCAGGGAAGTGTAGACGGGAGAAGTCGGGCACCCGTTCTCTTCCATCGTTCATCTCCGGGTCAGTATGGTAACCACACTTGACGGCATCCCTGAGAGCACCGAACCGAAGGCGACCTCGAGAGGAAACGGAAGCGAGGATTTCGACCAATCTTTCTCAAGGGATGGGACAAGGATGGGGGCAAATGATCTCCGTGCAATTGTAGGGGATGAAAAAAGCAGCCGCAGGTTTCCTGGGGGAGAAACTACACAGGAGGCTCGATAAGATCCACTCCTCTTTTTTCTTCCGGAGTCGCACTTGGGTTCTGAGTCCTTTACTAAGGGAGGGGGGGGTACCCATCCAGGAATACTCCCGTTGTTTACAGGGGCGTGTCCTCCCCTGTTCTCCTTTGGCTCCCGTTTCTCGGTGGCTACCAGGTGGAAACGGAGAGAGAGAGGAAGAGCAGTTCCATCGGGCAGAAAGGAGGGCAAAGAACTGCCGATCTGGGAGAAGCGGTACCGTCTGCGGGAGGACAGAAGCGAGCATGCAGGCTGGAAGGGGAGAATGAATTCCCAAGACTGAAAAGGGAATTCCGTGTCTCTTCCCGAGAGGCTGCTCGTTGTCTCTGCTGGAAAGATGTGGAACCCCTAGGATAGCAGCGAGATGACGCAAGCCCTCGCCGAGCAACGATCCTGGAATTTGACCTACAGATGCTGGTTTCCGAATGGGGGGTGGGATGGTGGGAGTCGGGAAGCCAGGGGGCACCATCTTGAGGCACGAACTCTTCGTTCCTGAAGAGAAAGGCGTCGTCCAGCTCTGGCGACCGTCTCGACAACCGCCGCATCAGAGCGAAGGAGATGCTTTGATGGGCACCGCCTCATTGCGCCCACTCCGGACGGGAAGTCCGCGGCACAAGCGACTACAAAGAAATCTCTTTGCCAGCACAACGCTCCGGAGATGCTATGGAGATCACCACGCAGGGTGCAACGAAGGAGTGGAAACTCGAAGAGATTGCCCCGGAGACCCGCCTTCCTCCCGTCCCATCATGAAGCCTCCCGCATGCCACGCGAGCCGCCTTTGCCTGTGCTGGAATGCAATACCCGCCACTGCTGCTCACCAGTTCTGCCTCTCCGGAGGCAACCTCTCCCGGCCTGTATTCTTCGGGAGTTGCTTGCAAGGCCTCTTCCAGCTTCCGAGTGCCATCCGGAGCTTTTCCATCGACTCCCGCCGAAGCGTCACCGTCGGCGGTTGCGGCTCGAAGTTCGTCATCCTAGGAAAGTCCGGTCTCGGCCTGCAGGCATGCAGAGGGAACCGTCTGAGTGCTGATCAGAGCGCTCCTTTCGCTCCCGTCCTCATGTCCCAGCCCCCTCACAGGATGCGTGCGGTTTGAGGAAGGAGGAGGAACAACATTCTTCGACCGGAGGAGTTTTGGAAGCAGGGGATGAAAGGGAGTTCTCGAAGGAAGGATGCCGTGGAACAACACCAGAGTTCTCCGTACCAGGCGCTGGTGCAGCTTATGGTGACCAAGCACTGCACACGACACAACCACCCAAAATCAAATGACCCAAGTACACATGACTTAGGACAACTCTTCTAATGAGTCAACCCATTCCCATCCTCCAAACTCTGCATATGGAACCCCAGCAACTGAGCAAAGCAGAGGAGCTCAACAAGTTTAGAACTGGAGCGCTGCCTTGACCTTTGTTCCCCTTTCAACAGTTCTTCTGATTCTTTGGACGTTCGAAGGTCTGCCTCCGACTCTTAGCCAGGAGGATGTGGTCTGGCGCCCACATTTTCTTGTTCAACGAGAGACCCAAACAATCGGTACTCTGGGCATGGCCTAAGCGATGATCGCTATCAGTACATCGGCCTTGACATTTCGGAACCTGCACATGGCTGTCATCTGTTGGGATATCGACGCACAAACCTATTTGACCTCGGCACCGTGCGTCAGCGCCACCACTTCCAATGAGGGGATTGAGATTTCCAGGGGCTCTGAGAGGACGTGCAGCTCAGTGCTTTCTCAAGACGCACCTCCTCTTTCTCTTCGTCTACCATCTGAGGATCCTTCCCATTCCCTATGAAAGGATTCACCGAAGTGCCCACTCCAGAAAGCTCCGAAGACCGCTCCTCTACGGGGTCATTCCACATTGTCACAGTGGCACACCCTCACCATCCGTGACTCGGGAGCTGTCTGAGTCCAGCGTCATGCGTTGTTGGTAGCAGCTTCCTTTCGGACGGGCTAAGATCAGGGAGAGCTGCTGCTGAGAGCTCCCAAAAACAGTCTCAGCGGAAATCCGGTTCGAAGCCACTTGCCATCTCCTTCGGACTCCCCTGCCGGTATCCGCTTCGGGAACTTTGGACCAGTGGAGGTGCGGAGGAGGGAAGAGAGCGCGCGAGTCTCGGACATTCGACACTGGCACTTCCTCGCCAGGAAACGGCGCTCGCTCAGCTCAGCTTTCCTGACACGGAAGATGACATGGGATGTTTCTGGATATTTCTGGGACTCCAAGTGAGGCGGCCTCGATTCCCTCCTGATCTCTGCAAAGACAGAAAGACTAAGAATCGTCCAAGAATAGCGTTACTCCGGACTGGATGCTGTGGGAATGACACTCTCAGGAATGCTTCCTCATAAACTCTCCCTTTGCATCAGGAAGCGGCGTCCGAATGGTTATCCTGAAACGTGGATGGGAGTGACCGAGGACGGCTCACCGAACGAGGTCTGTCGGAGCATCTCCATCGGAGGAGGACGGTCGCAAAGCTCAGCGCTACTAAGGACAGGCTATACCCCCCTCGTCCGCGTAGGAAATCCTTATCCAATAGGGATGGGTCCCGCGCTGATACGGATCCAGCCTCGAAAGCTCGTTCGAGGAGTGTGAGAGAACTCTTCAGGGAATAGTGCTCTCGAGTCTCTGTCCTCCGAACCTGGGGGAGGGAAGAGGTCACCCATTTCGAAAGGGAGCGGGGAGGAGAAGCTCGGATACGGAATCGTTGCCCCTCCTCGCCCTTTCAGGCTACACGCGAAGGAGCGAACCGGGTACTGGCAGGGGGCACTCTTCGCTTGACGCTGGGCAGTGGCGGGATCAGTCTGACCTAAGCTCCCTCCCTCCCGAAACAGCGACCTTCCCAAGCAGCTCGTGCCAACACCTGAAGGAAGTTCCTGTCCTAATCCCTGGAGCGGAATGACCTTTTTCGAGTCGGCTCCGAGTAAGCCTCCGCAGGAGGGTAGAAGTTTGAGGCTGCTTCCTCCTCAGGAGGCGCAGCCAGCGAGAGGAGGGTGCACCGCCTCCACCCCCTCTTCCCTAAAACCCTCCCGGAATAAACGCAATACCGCTCCCGATCCACTGGTCTCTGGGAACAACTGTTTCCAGCCATCCGGATCGCGCGCTCGCTCGCTACTTCTGCCCCTCCCCCCCTTCCCCCGTGGAAACGAGCCAAGCATCTAGCATCTTCTCGGGGAACCGGGAGGAAAGACGGAAGAGGGATGCAAAGGCATCTGGAAAAAAGGCGAATACGCTGAGAGTGGTTGGCATGGAAGGGAGATTGTGTTTTGAGACCCTTCTGCCAGAGGATGTCAAGCGGGCTGTGGTCCAGAAGAGAGGAGAGGAAGGGGAGGGAGGAGGGAAGGAAGAGGTTCCCTGCGGGTACATTCTTCGTCCCCAAAACGACATCTCGTGAGGAACTTAGGGAAGGACGGAATTGTCCTTAATGGGTCTGTGAAAAGCTCCCATGGGTTTCGCGAGGGAACGTCGGCAAGGCGCATACGCGTGCTTTTCGAGACCCCACGAGTAGGCGTGGGCGCGACACGTCCAGGCCAAACCCAGGTGCTCCCGTAAATCGAGCTTCTCTTAATCCTGGATGCTCAGCAGTTTCCCTCCATGACCGTGCATCCGTGTACGCGGCACGGAGCAGGCGTCTTGGGATCTCAGCGTGCCCGTCCCTGGCAACCTCCTTCAGAAACGGGAGGAGGGGACTTCTTCCCTCGTGAGGATGAGATGGTCGTCATCAAAGGAAAGAAGGAAGTCGGGGAGGAGGGGAAAGCTGGGCAAGAGCTGCTTTCGGAGTCCTCGTTGCTAGCGAACAAAGCCCTTCGGTTAGACCATCGGGAAGTGCGCAACAGGGTCCTCATCTCACAGCTTCCTCCCGGGTCTTCCTGGAACCACTACGCTCTCGCGAGCAGGACTCCGGATTACAGATTTCTTCGACTGACTGGACGAAGAAGAGGAAGGAGGCGACCTTGCAGTATCCTTGCTAGGAGGAGTTTTCCACGGAAGTCTGGGGTCCCGAGAGGGATACGGCGTGCTGGCTAGTGGCAGTGGTGGATGCTGCCTCCTTCTTTGCCAACGTGAGGGGCAGAGGTCCCGCGACGCAGCTTGTCTGCCTTCCCAAGCTGATCGCCGCTGAGCACCGCAGCAGTCCCAGCCGTATGGCCGGAGTGAGGGTTCGGCGCTTCCCGCTCTTGGCGCAGCGAAGGCCGGTGGCTGGGGCGAGAGCAGCGGCAAAGTTCTCAGAATCCATGACCTCTCGCCGTGGAGAGAGACGCAAAGGACGTTGCCCCGCAACACGGACGAAAGGCACTCTACGTCCGCGCATCCCTCGAAAACGCCAAAAAGAGGAGACCCGAGTGTTCCTACAGCCAGGTGCTGCGGCAGCTTCCAAGGAAACCGAGGTTCCTGGAGCCCTTGAAAGAGAGCGGAGACTGTAACATCTGACGGATCATCTTCCTTTATTCTTCCCCTCCCTCTAAACTCTCGGCAGCCAGACTCTAGCCTACAGCTGTTCCTCCGACTGGGCGCGGTATTGATACACCCCTCCTCTTCCCTCGAGCAGCGATCCCTTTGACAACCCCTAGTGGTCTTTTCTTGGACACTCCAATGACTCCCTCCGTCCTGTCTTGAAGTAGAAGACATCCCCCAGGGAAAATCCCTTTCGGTCCAGGGAGTGATTGCCATTCCTGTACGAGGTCCATGGTAGGCAATCCACCACTTCCCCTTTCCCTCTCGTCTACAGAGTTCGCCTCACCCACGTCGACCGCTATCGGCGCTCCCGTCCAGTCCCCCTTCCTCTCCTCTGGGAAGAGAGCGGAAAACGTGCCCTGCGGGAGCAAATGAGACGTCTTGGATAGGAGCAAGGGTGATGGAGGAGGTAGGGAGGAGGAGAAGGTGAAGGAGGAAGGGCGGGGCTCCCTCTCGTCTTCCAGGGTTCCAGCCAACGAAATCCCTTCCACTTTGGCTCAGAATCACATCTCTCTCGTCCCTTCCAGACCACCCCACGAGTTCTGATTTCCCTCCTCCTTCTCCTCCTTTCCTGTTCCGTGGAGGAATCCTCCTTTGGTTCTGCTCTCATCCGAGGCTCCCCTCAGTGCAAGAACGTTTCTCGTAGCTCTAGATGCTCCCCTGACACTCCCAGTCTGCTAATATTCTGGAGGAAACTTGCTGATCCATGCTGTTTACTGCAGCTGCTGGTGACCTCCGAGGTCAGACTATGGGAGGGGACGAGAGGACAAGGATGCGAGAAGGACAGAGGCAAAGGGACATCTCGCTACCCAAACAGGTCGACACCAGAGGATACGCGGATCCGATAGCGCTCGTTACCATGTCAATAACGGCGACGAAGGCGCGCTGCCACTTTTTCTGCTTTTTCCACTCTCGCGCCTGAGTGGCACGTTCGGAAGCGACCGCCTCTCTCCGTAAGGAAACGGATCGGTCCAGAATAGCGGTCCTTCTACTCCGCTCCCGGAGAGTGGCTTCCTGAAGCTAGAAAAACCGGGAGTTTCTGAGGCTTCCTCAGAAACTACGTTTTTTTTTTTTTTTTTTTTGGGGGGGGGGTATCTCTCCTCAAGTTCTTCCTTTTCTTCCCTTCTTCCCCATCTCCTCCGGAAGTTATCTCCCGCCACATTTGCACAGAGTGCGCTTCTTTCCTCCAGTTCTTCCCGGGGCTCCAGCCGTCTTCCCAGAACCTCCCCCTCTGCCTTCTCGGCATGAGATTAGACACATCTCAGTGCAGGTTCCCGAGTAAACCGAGGAATCCCGAGGGCCGTGCCTGTTCTCTCCAGGTCGCTTGCCACAGATGCGGTCGCCGCTCTTTCCCGGAAGCTTCACACTTCACACCCGGAAGAAGAACCAGGAACATTGAGGCGAGCCTAGACCAGCGCTCTTCTTCTCGATCAAGACAACCTCTGTGTGCGCCCTCTTGCTCCAGGGGAGTTGTCACGCCATCCTGACGAACACCAGCCCCCCCCCCCTCCTCCCTTCGTGGGGCGCGGGCACTTGTGGGGCCAACGCGAGAGCAGGAGGAAGAAAAGGAGAAGCTGTGGGAACGCTGTCCTTTCCTCTGTCTTTCCTCCTCTCTGCCTAGGAGGACCCCCTCCACGGGGTAGGCGATGCGGAACAACAACTCACCGTCCCGTGGACCCGGAACGTCGCGGACGGTAGGATCCTGTGGACAGAAGAGTTCCGTACCGAGTCGGGGAGGAAGAGAGCGGCTGACGATGCCAAGGTCACTGTCGGCCGCTGCGCCCGCGGGGGGCGTCTACCTCCCGACCTCTTTGGCTGCCCTCACCGCCACCGTCTTCTTCCTTCCCGCGGGCTTGACAACGGTGACATCCCTGAGCTCCTGACTTTTCCCTGTCTTCCTGCTGACGACTCTCTTCCTTTCCCCCCCCCCCTCTTCCTTTTCGCCTCCCACTCATCCTTCCTTGCGGGAGAATGAGTAAGAGACGAGAGTTGGATGGGGTGGTAGAGGCATTTCCAAGGCGCCCCTTTTGAGATTGCGGCTCTCGATCTTCGGGTAGGCCGCTGCTCTCACGAAACACGTGGCGTAGAAGAAGGGCGATGCCCTGCCTCCCTCTCGGACTCTCTCCAGGCCTTTCCGAGACGGGTCTCCCGGATCATCGTTTTCTCTTCCTTTCTTTCCTCTCCTTGGACGCTCGCTCCTGTCTCCAGCAGCCTGTCAGGAGAGCTCCAGTGACGCCTCCTCAAACTGTCAATCCCCACGGTCGGAAGGAACCGCTATCCGTTCCCACGGAAACACGAAGGGGACCATTGGAGCTGCCTCCCAGAGGAGGAGACAAGTGAGCGCCATTTCCTGGCGAGGCAGCCCACTCTGGAGCGCTCGGTTCCATCGGCCCTGTCTGGAGGACGGCGGAGTCTCACCCAGCCTTGCTCACGGGCAATATCGTAGCCGAGGAAGGCGATTGAGACGCGATTATTGCTAGTTGAAAACTTTACCCCTACGACCGGTTCTCTTTCTCTGAGGAGGGGACTTTCCATGAAAGGAGGATATAGGGTTCCTTCGCTCCCTTTTCCCTCTCCCAAGAGAGTTTCCTCTCCTCCTCGCCATTCGGGGCAGAAAGAAGGGCCGTTCGAGAACGCCCATTCTCCGAGCCTCGAGGGAATCCCGCCCCCACATCTCGGAGGCAGCCGAAGACGCGCCCACCTCCGCGAAGAGGTCCATTCCTGTCTGTCATTGCAGGAAAGGTCGCAACGGCAACAGGAGGAAGCGAGGAAAAGGGGAAGGGAGGACAATTAGCGAGCGCTTGCGAGCCTTCCGAGAAGCGCACAGAGAGGAAGACGGTTCCGGGTTCTCCCGTCCGTTCTCGGAGTCTTCCTTCTGCGGGAACAGCAGAAGGAGAGCGGGAGGATCGCTTCCTCCTGAGCCGGCAGAGCTCGCTAGGATCCCGAAGACTGGGATGCAGGTTCCCTAGGGAATGGGGGAACGAGGAGGAGGAGGAGGAGGAGTGAAGGAGATGCCGACAGGAGCTCCTACCTTTTCAGAGAATGACGCCCCCGTGCGGACCGGAGAGGAAGGGCTGAAATAGGCGACAGGAAACGCCTGTCCTCCTCTCTTTCCGCCTTCTCCTCCCAGAAGATCAGAAACCGCGAAGCGGGACGCGCCCCGTGAAAGCGGAAGATCAACGGAACCGCTCGAGTGCATCCTGGGGATCAAGATGCGCTCTAGAGGAGGAGGAAGGAGGGGGAAGTGGGCGACTGGTTTCGCTGCATAGCGATCGCAGTCACCAGAGGGGACGGAAAGGACGAAGGAGGGCAGACGTGGAAGACGAAAGGTGTGGGATGGCCAGCTTCTCTTTCCGACTCTTTCCGTCTCCCGCGGCGGCGGAGTAGGAGTGGGGAACAGGACGCCGAACACGTCCTGAGGAGAGCATCCGGGAGGGGCTCCTAGCACGATGGCAGCGCCGTCGGCAGCTTCGAAGAGCGTAAGGAAAGAAAAGGGTGAGAAGGGATGGGGAGAGAGGGGGGGGAGCAGAGAGATTCCGGCACGCCCGCCAAGGAAACTCTCGAGGCCTCCAAGGACTCCTTTCTCCCCAGAAGAGTGTATCACCACTTTTCTTCCCTTCCTCCCCACCCCCTTCCCCAGACAGCTGGTGTGATCAGAGGAGGAAGGAAGGGGAGAGGCGGGGCTGAAGATGCCTTGTTACATGGAGGAGCGGCTCTCCGGCATCGTGGAGACGGTGCCGGGAGAGGAGGTTGCTGGGGAGACAAGTCCCGCGACTTGGCAGCCGTTCGAGTTCCTTTCCTCCTCCTCCTCCCCCCCTCCTCAGCCCGCTTCCTCCTTTCCTTTCCGAGCTCATGGAAACCACGCCCTCGCGGCGTGCCTGCTCCCTATAGTGGTTCTCCTGTTTTCCTTCTCTCTCTCTCTCTCCCGCCTTCTTCCCCCCCTTTCCCCTTGTTTTTGCCTCTCAGTAGGATTCCCGGTTCAGGGGAGAGGAGGGGGAGGGTGTGCCTGCGGAAAACAGGAAGAACTGCTTCTCCGTCTCCAGCCTCCTTTCCTCTTTCCGCGTCAACTTCCAGCATTCACGTGGGCGGAGGGGGAAGGAGGAGAGGGGGGCTCGGGAAAACGCGCAGCTCGTGGAAACGGCAGCGGCGGCGGCGAGGAGCCTTGCGGATGGAGGTGACGCCTGCTGGTGGCGGCACAAAGTCTCATGGCCTAGTTTCCCGCCGAGCGGCTCTGCCGAGCTTGGCGCGCTCCGTACGAGGCGGCTTCTGCGATCCTTGCAGGTGGCAGTGTCAGGCGTCCACCTCCGGGACCTGGGATTCAGCAGGTTGGGGCTGATTCCGACCGCTCACAGCCCCGACGGGACCGCCTCGTCTCCGTTTCGAATGCTCCGCGCGAGCGCCCGCTTGAAATTACGGGAGCTATTCAAGTGCTCGCGCGAGCAGACACATGCGCCCGACTTCTGCGCCCCTGGGTGCGCCTTTCGCCCGTCCGTGCTCCAGGCTTGACCCATGCATGCATTTCATGTGCAAAAAGATTCGATGGCAAAACCTCTGTGCGACAGGATCGAGGATGGGTGGATGGGGTCGCCGTGAGGTCGACTTGCACGCCCAGTCTGCCTCCGCGCGAGCTTCCGTGCAGCGCGGAAGGAAGCACCCTTCTTCCTTTTTCATATGTCCCATGGGCCGGAGAGACGAAGATGAGAGAGCCTGTAGCAGCAGCGGCGGCGGCGCGCCCGCGCGCGACTCCTCCGCCGCAGCTTTCGTTTCCAGGTGAACGGGAAGCGCGTCCCGGCAACGGAATCGGAGGCGAACCCAACAGTCTCGCGTGAGCACCCGACGCGTTCCGTCCCGCCGCTCGCGCGCGCAGGGCGCATCCCTTGCCCTGCAAGAGTCCCCCTGGAACGAGAAGGAACGGATGCAGGGGCTGCAGGTAAGCCTTCTTTCCCTTCGGTGCGGTCAACCCGTTGGCTCCTCCCTTTCATCTCCCTGAGGCGGGTGGAAGGGGTTCCCTCGGTCATTCTGAGGAGACGTCCCAGTGGGGAAGGGGGGGGGGGGACCGTTACGGACGTCCAAGGACCTTTCACTGCCGGGAGGATTCCCAGTTCCTTTCCCTGCTTCCTGATTGTGCGCACTCCGTTCCCCCGTGCTGTCTGTACGCTTCTACCCCTCCCTCCCCCCACCTTCCTTATGGATGCTCCTCCCATCAGGGGGAGAAGAGGGTGAGACTCCCACTCCCCTGGAGAAGGCAGCGTGCCGGCCGATGCCTTTCTTCCCTTCGGGAGCACTGCTGGTCCTTCCGTTCCCGTTGCTGTCCTTGTTTCGCCCTCCCCCTTCTGGTTAGCCCTTCCTCCAGCCTGCGCCCTCCTTTCTTATCCACCGCGAGTCTCTCGCTCAGTCGCAGCCTGTGGGGGTGGGGACGACTCTGCTGCTCTCCCCTGGGGTCCTCCACAGTTGGTCCGACAAGGAGCGGCTTCGGCGCTCCCCTGTGGCGCCCCCTCAGACAGTTGGACAGAGCGCGCATTCCCTGGATTTCTCCCCCTGCCCCACGGAGCGCCACATTCCTCCCTGACAATCTTCCGCAGGCTCCCAACCTGAGGAAGAGGGGAGGGAGGAAAAATCGGACTCCCCAAAGGAGAAGGCAGCTCTCTGAGCCGCTGACACCGCCTGAAGGCCTCGGAGTTCCGTGCGCACGTTGCGTGCCCACACGCGCTCCTCTCCATCTCGAATTCGTGGGTCGGGAGTCCCCGAATCCGGCTAGAGTGGAGGGGGTGAGGAGGGAGGGCGCGTTCTCTTGCCCAGTATGCTCTTCTCGCCTCAGGGCAGGGGTGCCCGCTGTCCTAGGAAGCCGGCAGTTCGGGCTGCCCCCTGCGCCACGTTCGCTCTGCCGCTGCCGTACGTGGCAGCGGCGCGAGACGCGCGCGCCCGCACCGCGTGCTGCTGGCCTGCTCGAGGTCGGCAGCGAGCATGTGTCACGTGACTGCGCGTTCCAACCGGCGCGCCCGACTCCGGAAGGTCAGGAAGGAGGAGGCCGAAAGGTAGGAGGGCGGGACCTTCCCGGAAGCTGTTCCCTCCAGCGGCCCCCGACCTCCAAGCGACTGCGGCCGGCCGCCCCACTTGCCGGAAGGCGCCGACACCCAGACCAACGCGTTCGGTCTGCATCCTTCGGCGGGGTCCGCGCGCATGCGCGATCAGCAAGAGAGAGCGCTACGCAGCCTCCTTTCCGGAACGGGAGGAATCCTCCACGACTCGAGTGAGAATCTGGACTCTGAGGAGCGACCGGCCACCAGACTGCACCTCGACTCCGCAGGGGAGTCTTTCATTCCCATGCCATCCTTTGCTCCACAGGAATCTCACCGATGGGCTCTGGCTGCTAAGATCTGGCCAATTTCTCCCTCTCCTCCCTTCAGCCTTCCCGTTCGCATAAACTAAGGATGCCCCTCAGGGACTACTTCTCTGGCGTAAGGTGACGCTCGGTTTCCCAGTTCTTCTCTTGGGGCGGCCAAGCACCCTGGCCCTCGTCCGGGAGAGGCACGCCCCTTCCCCCAGCTGGAATACCCGCGAATGTCAGTCAGAAAGATCCCCGAGCAAACGGGTCATCCGAATAGACCGCTTCTTTTTCTCCTGCTGCTGCTGAAGCTAACACCCCCTGAGGCGCAGCAACGTCTGTCTTCCACACACTCAACGAGCCACGGCTCTGCTCCCGATGCTGCAGTAGCGTCATCGGTAAGCCCACCAATCCGAGAGACGGCCTCAGATCGTTGCCGTGGTTACGGGCATCTTATCAGAGCCCTCTGTGCCTCGAAGATTCTCTTTCCCGGCTGGAAAGCTTCTCGCAGCTCGGCTCGAGGACGGAGGAGGGGCGCGGGATCGTCTCCTGGAGCCAAGGGAGCCTCGACCGAGAAAACTCCGTCGCCCAGGGAGGACTCGCATTCCGACCGCGAGAGGCGCCACATCCTCCGGCGCCTGCGCTTCCTCTCCTTCTCCTCCCCCTTCCTGGGAGTCTGGTCTCTGGCGCACTGCTGACGCAGGTAAACGCAATCTTCAAGCGCCACCTGGGTGGTCGAACCACACGACCACACGAGGAAGGCTCACATACTCCCCGCGGGGCCTGGTTGTGACCCCCCAGTCCCTCCCAGTGGCCATGCTCTTGCCGATGGGGAAGAGGTGGATGGTTATGGAAGCCTCGGGTGCGCGCGCGCTTGGTGGTGCTCAGGCGGGTCGGAAAACCTCAGCCGAGCCGACGAGTCCCCGTCGTCACAACCTACCGCGGGCGAAATCTGGGGCAGACCGGGGGAGCAGGTGAGAGGAAGTTTGAGGTCACCCCCACCCTCCCTCCTGCGAGATGCCTTCCTCGGCTGTCCCCTCCCCTCGGCTGGTTGAGGGGGAGCTGCCCTCTCAGGTTGGCGCGAAGGGTACGAGACGGAGAATTCGCATCCCCTGGAGGTGCTACCCTCATCGGTCGCGCCCCCACCGACCACCACTGGCCAGCTGGTCGATCTCGAAGGTGCACACGCGTAGAAGTGGAAGACCCTTCGGGGCAATCCCTCTGGCCGCTCCTCGCCCCCCTCCCTCTCGGCCCCTCCTTCACGGGCGTGCGGACGAAGAGACCCTTCTTCTACCTCGCTGACCACCTCGGACTGGACGCAGGTCGGAGGTCGGGCGCACACAGCCGGGGTCTACCTCCTCTGCGGAGGCGCAGACACGTTGTCCCGATGGGAGCGCAAGGCTGAGGTCCTCGCTGATTGGCCGGGAAGCGATCTGCCTGTCGGCCGGGAGTGCGCATGCGTTGCTCTGCTCACCCCGCCTCTGCTGCCTTTTCTGCGGTGTCGGCTCTCCTCCTTTGCTGGTCCGGTCTCTACTATCTCCGCTTTTGTGGTTTCCTTGGTAGCGGCTGGACGCGCCGTCCGATTCTGGGCGTGGTGGTTGGCTGGCGACCCTCTGGAACGTTCCCACTTTCTGCCGCATGACCGCGTACCCTCAGTCAGGAATCTCTCTTCCTTCCCCTCTTCCTCCCGGAACACCGAGAGGCACTGGAGTTCCGACTTCTCTCTATGGAAAGTGAAAGTGTTCGGGATCGTCCGCCGCTTCTCCAGGGCCTCGCTCTCCCTTGGCCACTTTCCTAGGTCACCACCTAAAGGGTGGAAGTCACGGAAGAGCGCTGGAACAGCTGGCCTCTGAGATGCTAGCGAACCCTCCATCATCAGCGCCTTAGGCGGCACAGGGTGGAAGAGGGGGGGAGTGGCGAGATCGCCCTCCTTTTCGTTGCCCAGGAGAGGGAAGTTAGAGCGGATAGGGTGGGAGGAACTGGCTGGCTGGAAGGATTCAGGAAGGAGGGGAAGATCTCCAGCCTCCTCCTCCTCCTCCTCCTTCGACGCTGCAGCCTCATTGGCTCGAGGGACGGACGCTCTCCGGGGAAGAGAAAAGGGGGATGGGGAGGAGAGCCCTCCCGTCCGGGTGCCGCGACCGAGAATCGCAGGCAAGGGCATGTGAGCTCTCGGCGCTGCTCGGAGGAAAAAGGAGGGGGGGTAACCCCGGCGGCGCTCTCGCCTACTCGCGGAACGCCCCCAGCCGCGGAAACAGGGAGGGCGCGCTTCCCTTCCTCCTTCCTTTTCTTCCCGTTCTTTCCAGAACGCGCTCTTCCCTCCGCCCGCACCGTTTTTTTTTTTTTTGTTTTGTTTTGTTTTCCCCGCTCAGAAACGGGGACGTGCATCCGAAACACCTCCTGTCTCCTTGGCGACGCCCCCTCCTCGCAGCGTTGCAGCGGCATCTCGGAAGGGCAGATGCCGGGACCTCTGCCCGGTTACGCGCGCGCATGTCTCCTCCGGATCGCTCCCTGCAGGGTGCACCTGCGAGGGTAGTGAGGAGGACTCGCCACCCGGAAGACGCGGAGCCTCCATCTCCCTTCTCTCCCCTCCTCCCCCTTCAGATAAGCCGCCGCCACGCTTTGGTCCGGGAGGACACCCTTGGAGACGACGACCCTCGGAAGTGCCACAGGCAGCTGAAAGACGAGCCGGCCTCGCTCGGTTGCGCTGAACGTCTCCCCCCCTCTCCCCAACCCTTCTTGGTAGGATCGACGGGGGTTGGAAGGCTTCCGGATCCCTGCCAGGACCTCCGCCCCCTGCAGCACTGCTGCCGAGGGCTGCGACCGACCCGACAGGCGGACGGGCCGGGGGGTGCCGTCAGCCCATCCGTCTCGCGCTCCCTGGTGCCGCCACCGCACCCTTCCTACGCGACGAGTCTCGTGGGGGAGCGCCTCCTAGCCTTCGCCTTGGCAGGCACATTGCCTTCCCCCCCTCCCCTCCCCTTTCACCCCGCGCGTGCGCGTCCGGGTCCTCCCGGCCTTGCCTCCTGCGTCGTTGGCAACGCCTCCACCTCTCGCGGGGCGACAGGGAGGAGGAGGCAGGGGAGCGCGGGAAAGGAAGGGGCAGGGGAAGAGCAAGAGAAAGGAGGAGCAATCCCCCTCGTTCCCCTCCCCCTCCCCTGCTTCCCCCGCAGCTTTCTTGGAACGTTCCTGGGTGGGTTGGCATCATTTCGCGTGACGCCATCCGCAGCCGTCACCCTCGAGGGGAACTTCTGGCGACGGCGCGAGGGTGGGTCCGCGCCCTCCGTCCAGCCTTGACCGCTCCGCTGCCAATCACGGATCCTCCTGGGGGACGGGGGAGACTGTCCCCCTCTCCTGAGAAATGGCGGCACTGCTTCCCTCGGGAATGCTCCCAGTGCCCTCGCAAGGAGAGGCGCGCGACCCGCACACCTCGTCTCCGCCATCCTCCTCTCGCTCCCTCTGCCGGCATCCTTCCCGCAAGAAGCGACGGGCAGTGACGTCACCTCCGTCTCGCCCTCCCCGAAGCCCAGCGGGCGGCGCGGCGTTCGACGGGGCAGAGGTCGGGGGACCCTTCTCCCTATGCCCTGTCGTCTTCGCCCCCGTTGCCTCCCAGGGTGGAGTGGGGGAGGAGGAAGAGACCCCGTCGCGGTATCACCGTAACCCAGGGAGGGAGGATGCCAGGTGGTCGAGGGAACCGAGGGAGGGAGCCGTCCCCTCCACCGCGAGGAACGCGGGGGACGGGGTGCGACGGAACAGGACACGCGCACCTTCCCCAGATGATGCCAAGTTCTCCGGGGGTCGGAGGACTCCCGTTCACCGGTCCGTAACCATGGTTTTCCCCTCCTCCCCTATGGAGAAACAGTGGAGGGAAGTGGACTCCCTCCTCTCCCAAGCGGAAGCGCGAGCATGATGAGATCCCGTCCGGGACCTCGCCTCACGGAGTCCCGCTCCGGCAAGGGGACAGTTTTCCTCTTCGGAAGAAAAGGGGGAGGGGGAGGGAACGGAAGACGAGCACAGTCGGCCCATATGGGAGGTTGCGGCGGGGAAGAGACGGGGTTTTCCCAAGGATGTCTTTTCAGTCCGTCCTCTTCTTCCCCGGGGGAGAAAGGATGCGGGGCTTCACGAGTCCGCCCGGGGAAAACGGCCGGTAATGGCCTCCCCTGGGCGCTCCGCGTGACGCTATGGAGAAAAGGCGTGGCGGAGGAGGAGGGGTGGGATGGGGTCGGGGTGCTCAGAAGTCTCCTCCTGTGCCTCCCACGCCGCCATGGAGCCGGGTCAAGCGTGTAAGGCCCTGCGGGGAGACGACGGCGCACGGCGGGCAGACTGTGGAGGCGTAAGGGGGGGGAGAGTTGAAAAGGAAGGGCGCACCCCTTCACGATCGAGGGCCGAGGGGATGCGCTCCACCCACCCACTTCCCCTCCTCCTGCCTCCCGGTCTCTTCCTTCGGATCCCTCATTTTCCTTCCCACAGAAGCGAGGGGGTTCTCCTCACCCCTTCCTCCTCCGCACCCCCTGGAGGGAAGAGCGCGCCCGACCACTCGAGTCGCGCGAGGCCTCGACTGAGCCCGGAAGGCCGGCGCCACGTTGCGCGGCGACGCCGACGGGAACCCCGGCCGCTCCTCCTCCCTGCCGGCTTCCCCCCGTTCCCGGGACGCGCCCGTGCGGAGTAACGAGCATCCCCTGGCGTGCATCCCGGGCGTCAGCTTTCACTCCTTTAATCTCAGGCAGGGAAGGGAGAGAGATGGAAGGGGGGGGAAGGAAGGAAGAAAAAGAAAAAGAGGAGGAGGGAGCAATGGATTACGCAGCTTCCCTTCGCCTCTTCATCTCCCCCTCCTTTTCTTTTTCTTCCCGTTTTTCCTTTTTTCTCGCTTTTTGCTCCCCCCCTCCCCCCTCCCCGTTGCTTAACGCTTTGCCCTGACAGCAGCCCGGACGACGCGCAGATGGATGGAGCACCGAAAACGAGTAAAGACGACGCCGCGAGCAGCGGAGGCGACAGCGTCGGCGGAGTCGGCGGCGGGTCGCCCTTGGCAACGGCGACGACAGCTGGCTGCCTGTTGCGTGGAGCCCTGTCGCCACCGGTCCAGCGGAAGAACTGCAGCAGTCCTTCGTCCCCGAACCCCGCCCCCTCCGACAGCGATTCGGGATGCCTTCTGGAGGATTACTCCTGGACGCCTCCGGGTATGACCGGCGACTCGGTGAGTGCAGGGGAGAGGCGGGAGAGGACGAGGCGCCTTGCTCCAGCCACACTCGGGCGCGACCTCTGCCTGCTGACCCCTCTCCTTTCCAGATCCAGGCCTACTTCGGGCAGATCCCCAGACACAAGGTGCCCCTCCTGAACTCCTCTGGGGAGCGGTACAGAGTGCGGCAGATCATCCACCAGCTGCCACCCCAGGACTTCGACCCGCGCTTCTGCAGCCTCCTCTCGCCTGACGAGGAAGAGGAGATGAGGAAGTTCATGGACTACCGGAAGAGATACTGCCTGGGGCAGGGGGTCGTCCGCACGGTTCAGGCCCCTCAGGAAGAGGGCCTCGCCTGCGAGCTGGTGAGGGATCCGAGTGGGTGATGAGTGCTCCCGGAGACCCTCCTTGGCCTCTCCAGCCCGGAGGGTCAAGCAGGGAAAATGGGAAAAAGGGAGAGGGGAGGGGGGGGGGGGAAATGAAAAAAAAAGGACGTTTGGAAAGAGAAGGATTGCGCACTTGCCTGATAGCTAGAAGGGGTCGACCCTTCTCGCTGTGCTGCTTCTCCCAGGATCAAACGCCCGCACCCCAGAATGAACGGAAGGGCGAGGCGCAGGATCCTGGCCTCACGAGGCGTCCTGTGAAAAGCATGCGTCTCCATGGGACCCTTCTCTTCCCGGAATTGGGCAGCTCTTACTCCCCGTTAGACCCTGGACCAAGAGAAACCGGCCGTGGCCTCTGGCCCCACTGCTTCCGGTTTCACGGTCTCCACCTCACCCGTCTTACGAAACCCTCGCGAGGCGTCCAGAGCATCTTGTCACCGCGCAACAGGAAGATGGGGGCTTTCCCGAGGTGCGGAGGTGAAAGGAGAGTGAACTTCCTCCTCTCCTTCCAGACAGGAAGGAGAGGAGGAAGTTCGGGACCACCTGAGTGCTGACCATCAGCTCTCGCACTGGTGCTGAATCTGGAAGGCGTCTGCGATCGTTCGTGGGCGGAAAGGTCACACCAGAAAGACCTCAGCTCGAAGCTTCGCGACTGACGAGACTCCCACCGCCGCCCTTCACCTCGCTGAGGGCAGTCGCAGCCCTTTCACGCTAATACAGCCGAGGGAAGGTGCGGCGGGCTGATGGAGAGAAGCGAAGGGCAGGGGTAAGGAGCCGTCGCCCGCACGGGAGTTCCAGCGGAAGCAGCAGCTCTGCCTCCAGCTGTCTCCTCTTCGCGCCGGCCAGTCCCCCACCGCCTCCCGTCGAGCAGGAACCTCCGCCTCGGGAGACGCGCAACTAGCCCTCTTCGGGCTATTCCCAGCCCGCTGCAGTCTGCCTCTCTTCCTCTGCGCGTTCCGGAATCCCGTATGGATACTCGAAGGGGTTCTCTGCTGCTCCGGATCTGCCCGGAGGGTGGACCTTGGGCCTCTCCTTCCATCTTCTTGGCCGCAGCAGCGTCTTGGGCGGCGACCGCTCTGCAGACGCAGAGCTCGCCCGGGGAAAGCGGCGCCGCCAGCAGCAGTCAATGGTGACCCACACCGCCTACTCTAAGTCCTTCGCTCATCCTGCCGCGGGGGAAGGGGAGGGGAAGAAAGCGAATAAGGCCATGCTGCAGACCATCCGCTGCTTCCGCTCGCCGCTCTGTTTCTCCCGGCATGGGGAAAGGAACTTCGCTCCAAACCCAATTCGCGACCCTTCCCCCCCCGTCCCTCCCTTGCAGCGCACGCGCTGCTTCCTCCTTTCCGCTCCCCGCGTGCTTCTGCTGCTGCCGCACCTGACCTCAGCAGAGCACCTCATCCCTCGCATCCCCTCCTCCAGACGACGTGCCCGACCACTGTCGATCCCGGAAAGCGGGGCTCGCGCGTCCGCGTTCCGTCCTCCCTCTCCCCTCACCATTCTTCTCTTCTTCCCCGCAGTGCTCCAAATCCATCACGGACGGCTTGGCAGTGTTCTCCCCGCACTTCCCTTCCGGAGTCGGCTGGCATCCCTCCTGCTTCTGCTGCTGCGTATGCAAAGAGCTGCTCGTGGACCTGGTGTACTGCGTGTCGGACAACATGCTCTTCTGCGAGCGCCACTATGCGGAGATCATCAAGCCGCGATGCGCCACGTGCGATGAGGTACCTCCCGCCAGTTTCCTTCCTCCTCTCCTGAGAGTCTCCTCCCTGACTCGCTCGACTCCATTGTCTCGTGTCGCCCCTCTCAGCTCATCTTCTCCGACGAGTGCACGGAAGCGGAGAGCAGGAACTGGCACCACGAGCACTTCCGGTGCTTCAAGTGCGAGCAGGTTATGGGAGGGCAGAAGTACATTATGAGGAACGGTTGGCCTTTCTGCGTCCGCTGCTACGACGACGTCTTCTCCAAGGTCTGCCGGTCTTGCGGGACCACCGTGAAGGTGGATCAAGGTAGGTCCGCGCCTTCCCCGCGCCCTCACGCGTTCCCGCTGCCCATCACCGAAGGCGAGGTCAGCCACGAGGGGAGACACTGGCACGCCAGCAGGGCCTGCTTCCACTGCCACTCTTGTTTCTGCAGCCTCGTGGGGCGGCCCTTTCTGCTGGCCGACGACGTTGTCTTCTGCAGTCTGCACTGCAAGAGGGAGGAGGAGCGCAAGGACACCGCCAGCTGCGCGGGTGGGAGCCAAGGAGTCTGGGGAAACGGCTCGGATTCCGCGTGCTCCCAGAGGAGAAGGGGACGGAGGCGGGGGAGGGACCCACCGGAGGCGGCGGCAGTGGAGTCCAGGGGAGCGCCGCCGCCCCCGCCACTGCCGCCGCCGAACGCGCTGTCCAAGTCGTCTTCCGACTGCAGCCTGGGGAGCAGCGCCAGCTCGCTGCTGCGGTGGGCGCACAACATGTATGAGGACCTGAAGAGCACGCTAAAGGACGCGCCGTCCTCGAAGAGCTCCCTGTGCGAAGACGGTGGCACTGTCGGAGCCGCCTCCTCCACCCCGCGGCTCGGACGCAGGAGGCAGCTCTCCAAGTCGGCCACGGACTGCCAGAGGTTCCCCGTGGGCAGGAGTCCGTCTTCCTCGCTGCCGTGCTCCAGGGCGCCGTCCCGTTCCGACAAGAGCTCCGACCTGTACGAGTCCTCGGGACAGCTCTGCGCCTCCGAGGAGGAGAGGGGCGCGAGCTTCCCACGGGAGGAGTACCTCGAGCGCCAGAAGAGCTCTGGGTCGTTCTTGAGAAAATCCTCGACCCTGCGCTCAATCGAGGGCCCCTCCCGCGGGCAGAACGCCAGCCTGAGGAACCTGACCTCCACGAACTCGTGGAGGTGGATCAACTTTGAGAAGAAGGGCAAGGGACGAGGAGGCTCCATCCGGGACGGGTCCTTCGTCTACGACAACTTCCAGAGCCTGAGGGCGAGGAAGACAGAGGAGATCGTTGAGGGACACAGCGCCGGCAGGAAGGTGTTGGCAGTTCCCTGCGAGGGCAACTGGCAGCAGGAATCGGCGGGAACTGACGTGACGACGCAGCCAGTGGCGGCGGTCCAGAGGAACGCGAAAGGGACGGTGGCCCATCCGCAGCAGCAGCAGCCCCCCGAGAGTGTTCCGGGGGTCGACCCCGACGAGGTGCATGGCGTCACCGAGTCGCCGCCGAGCAGCGCTCCCGCGGGAGTCGCCGCCGAGCAGGCAGGGCGCAACCCGCCCGGGAACGCGCCGCCGTTCCCGGAAGGCGTCCCTCCACGGTTGCCCAAGCCGTTGCACGAATTTCGACCTCTCGCCTCTCGCCCCGCTTTGCAGGCCCTCGATCCACTCGACAAGAAGCTGATGGTGGAGAGTCTCCGACACTTCCCAGTGGTGCAGTACGTTTACGCCGACAGCGAGTTGCCAAGGAAACACCTGCAGACGCCTCACTCTAATTCCCTGATGATGAGGATCCTCAAGAGTGACAATAAAGATAAATGTATCATTTGCTAATTCCGTAACGCAGGTGCACGGATGAGAGGACGGCGTCTGCTCCGAATGCTTTGGGAAAAGGACTTCTCATCTTGGTCGTTTTCTCCTGAAAGATGGTGGAAGATGAAAATTCGGAAAGGATTTGGTTGCAAAATTCATTCCATCATCACCTCTCCCAATGAATTTTTTTTTCCTGGATGCCGATGTAGAAGGCTCTTTTTTCGTTCCAGTTTTCCCCTTGTTGCTGTTGCTTTGTCTCTTTCGTCTGAAGACTGCAAGAACCCTGCAAGGACCTCTTCGCCAGAATTCCAGAAGAAAGAAGGGAGATAACCGGTTAGCCACTTTTAAGAACAAACTCCACTCCCATAAATCCAAGGATGGATCTGCTTGGCAGCAAGCTTCTGCCACCAAGCAGGCGGGTTCCAGACCTAGGAAACCGACAGGGTCTTCGGTCTGTGTGGAAACCAGGAATTCCTCAGCGAAAGTTGGAAACAGGGAAGGGAAACCCAGAACTTCCCAAGAAAGGGTGCACGAACAAGACTTTTGCTCATTTCTGTTCTTTGGTTTGGGGCGAAGGAAGGAGGGGAGGGGTTGAGATGAGTTCCGCAAACAAGAGTGGGAATGATCGTGTTCAGGAATGATCATGCTTTCAAAGTCTCAAAGAAAGTGAGCTCAGAAGTCAGATCATGGCAACTGCTGCAGGCGATAAGCAACCACCAAACCGAAGAATAAGAAAATCTTCACCTCTGCAGAAGAATTCCCAAGATCAGCCCGGATCGGCTGGGAAAGGAAGTTGCTGGAGTCTCCTCTCTCACAGGGATGGCGAGATGAACAAGCCAGAACGAACACTCTTTCCAAAGAACTGGCAACCCTTCTTCGCACGCTTGTCGACCGTCCTTGGTAGCCTTTGCAGAAGCGGCTGATGGAGAGAGCACACAGACTCGCGATGAACTGCATCTGGCGGACGAAAACATGCGCAGACGCTGGTCTCAGCGCAGCGACCCGGAGAATGCCCTCTGCCCACGCGAGTGCTGCTTAGCACGGTGGATTTTTCCTCGGCAGCGGGAACGCAGTGCTGGCGGAGGAAGCGAAGACATCTGAGAATAAAGGAATATGGAAGGAAGCGAAGGAAAGGAAGCGGAAGGCATGCTTGCAAGAATTGAAACATGGAATACTTAGCAACACGAGATGTTGTCTTTCGCGACCTTCGATCCATAAACTGGCTCTTCACTAAAAGCCGTCTCGGGTTTTTCCCGACGCGCTTCATTGCTGTTCGGTTCCTGCTGCCAATATATACAGTAACTTTCGTGATCCCCCTTCCTCCGGACCCTGCCTTCCTCTTGTCCCGCCTCCTATTCAGTGAAACCGAGGGCCTCATTAGGAAAGCCCTTTGGGGCTCCCTGGGATTGTCCTTTGTACCCAATTGCAAGTCACCGATTATCTCTTCCACGTAAGCACAAATCCCCAGTAACGACTTCAGCACTTAATTGCACATCCCAACTAGCCGTTCTTGCACTGACTTCCAATTCCATGGTTTATATTTAAGTCCATCGGGTTTCCGAAACATGAAGAGGGTGCGGCAGATTGTGTTCTGTCTTTGATGCCCCAAGGGCTGTTGCCCACAAAGGACGGAGGAAAACAGTCTACAAGCAGGTGCGGGAGGGATTTCCGTTCCTTGCACCTGCAACAGTTGGTGGCACAGCCCCCTGGGTCCAGTGAGAGTGGCAGGAGTTTCATCAGAATTTCAGTTTCATCACCTAAACGGGGTGTCTGGAGTGCTCCCCAGTGCGACAGCAGAAGTGCCGGCTCCTTACACTTCAGGAGGAGGCCTGATTGTTCTTCAGCGCTGGAGAGCACTCGAGGTCTTCCTGTGAAATTCTCACCTCAGCACAATAGTCCTTTCGATGTGGCACTTGGGGTCGCAGCATCCGTGACCTGGCCCGTGATCCAACCACCTAGTTCCCTCGTCTTCTGACTGATTTCTCAACTGACCTCCTATTTGGCTAGCTGATTACTGACTAGGGGCTCCCTGAGGAAAGACAGTACTGCAGCTAGGGAGCTTCTTTGTGCCCACGCACATGTGGGGAGCTGATGTCCTGCAGTGAGCGGTTGTTGTAGAAAGAGTACAGAAGTCGCTGCTGCATCTCGGGGTCCGCTTCGTTATTCTTGGACCCTGTGCGAACGGCTTCCTGCAGACAGGCACTACCGTTCACGGTCCGGCAGAAGACCCAGTTGTTGGTCCTGATCAGCTTGGCCACTCGCCGGAGCTCCAGTCTGCAGCGGAACACGTTGCATCTGCGCCTCTGCGCCAGGAACGAAGTCAGTCCTGCGTAGCCGGTAGCTTGCTTGACCAGGTATCGTGCGGGATCGCACCAGTTCGTGCTCAAAAACTTCGTCACTAGGGCAAGCTTCCTCCACTGGAGCTGTCGCTTCAGGCGCTCCAGTGTCAGGAGGCCGGAGCCTCCGTCGCGAAGCAGAGCGCACAAGTCTTTCAGGCGGACTCGGGGCATCCCTGTGCCCCACAGGGCGATTCTCAGGAGGCCCTTCGTCGGCCTTTTAATGTTACTCGGTGGGGAACGAACAAAAAGCAGCGGGTGGAAGAGAGGGGCCACGAACGTGTTCCATCACACCGCAGCCCTTCCAGCAAGAAAAACTTGCCATCCTGGAACGGGTCTCCAGGCTTGGAGGGAAGGAAAAGTGGGAACGTGGGCCATAATCATCCTGGTCACGTCCGAAGTCACCCGGTGCCGTGAACTTTAACGGGGTGTCTGGAAAAGAGTGGAAGAGGCGTTGGATTCAAACTGTTGGCCTACCCGACACTCATTCCCTTCTACGCAGCGGTGCCCTCAACTTACGCTTGGTAGGAGAACCCCAGAGGGAAAGAACCCTCGCCCTGGCTGTCTCCGGAGGGAACCACCTCTTCCTTATTCTCTCCGAAGAGAACCTGCAAGAGAACCCTCAAGGGAACCGCTCCTTGTTCCCTCTGAAGAGAGCCCCGACGGGATGCTTCTCGATCTCTCTGAGGGTGAGGGGTGGGGTGGGAGGTCGTTCCTCGAAGGAAGCAGTGCGCTTCTTGACACTCTGGAGTGGTGTCAATCCACCAGCTCCATGGAATGCGATGGAGAGTTCCTACGAAAGGAGGGATGGGGAAGGGGGAGGAGACGGCTCAATTTGCACAACCAGAGCGGACCTTGAAGGAAACCTCTTCGATCCCTGGAAGGACTCCGGACGGTCAACAGGGGCATCCGGTTTCCGCCTGTTTCCCGCAGTGTCGCATCCGAGTATACCAACCAGCGTCGCCCTGCTTGGGGGACTCGAAACCCTCCACGTGCAGGCGAGACTCTACGGAACTGCGAAAGATGGTGCCCTTTGTAACGAAGGGGGGCCTTCAAAACTTTGATGTGGGTGGAGACCTTCGGGAAGACGGGCAGACACGGTACGATGGAAGGGACCGACGAAATGCGCACCGACGGGCAGGGGCAGGAGCGGCGCCAGGCGCGGACGGATGTCTTTGCCCGGCTCCTGCTGCTGCAGCATTAGGTCCAGCACCTTCAGGACGTTCCTCACGGGCGTTCCCGGACGCTGGACTCAGAGGAGGCAGCGGCTGGCAACTACTGCCGTTGGGGTGAGGGGCGGGGTGGGGCCCGGCGGACGCCCCCTTCAGCGTGCTGTTCCCGACGACGTACATCTCTTCGCCGGAATTGCAAGAAAGTGATGTAGTTGAAGAGGATGAAGCTGTGGGCACTGGTTGGGGCCGTGGGGAGGAGGACGGGACACACCCCATCCCCGTCGTGAGGGTTCGAACCCATAACGTTGGTTACCACGCGCGAAGGCCGCAGTCACACGGCCGTCGGAGGGCCTCCACTTACGAAGCACATGACACTGGCCGACTGGCAAGCTGGCAGACCTCCTGTGAGGTCTTGGGTCTGAGGAGACCCTTCGGCGGCTGGAGTGCGGGTCAACTCGCGGGTGCGGCAACACCAGCTATCCCTCCCTGTAGACTCTTCGGCCGGGGTGAGCCCTTCGGAATCCGAAGAGGCATACTGGAAGCATCCCGATGGAGGAGGACGCCTCGTTCCTTTCCCTGAAGTGGCGACAGTTGGCACTGCGTTGGGAACTCCTGCGAACCCACCGCTGGACGATGGGGAGGGGGGATGGCGAACTGCCCTAGGTGCTCAGGGAAGAGGGAACTTTCTTCCACCTGTTGGAGCATTGTGCTGCTCTCCCGGCATTGTGGGGACCCTTGTCCCTACCTCTCTCGGTAGACGGTTCCAAGGAAGTTTCCAAGTTCCTCTTTGTGAGGGGTGCCACGCCACCCGCAGTCCGCAATCGCGGCGGTTTGCTGAGCGTGCCGCGCCGTCGCGGCGAGGTGCGAGGCCGGGAGCGGCCGCAAAGATAGGGGAGCCCCATCCTTTTCTCCATCCGGTTCCTCAGGGTAGCGTGGGGATGGACTCACCTGGGCTACCATAAGAAGGAGCACTCCGGAGTAATTCTGCGAAAGATGCAGATGAACCAACGGCCACGAGCAGTGATCCCTTCTCTTGTTCCCCCAATTTTTTGAAACTGCGAGCAGTCCTTCCTGTTTTTATATTTTATTTTTATTTTCTTCTTCATTTCCCTCCATGCCCGTTGTGGACGTCGCCGGTGTCCTCTAAGAACTGTGTGACTTGGTGGCACCTGATGTCCCACCGTCTCTTGTAAGTTTTTTATATACACATATATAAATAAACTCTCCAGTGCAATTGGATGTAAAAGGCAGCAACTTTGTTTCAGCGGCATGGTCCAATTTTGGTCCAAAAGTTCCCTTGCACTTTCTATTCATCTTTTGCAAAGGTCTACCAGCCCCTAACGCTATGGCAGCTCTCTCGATTCGAGGAGACCAACTTCCGCTGTGAATCGAAACCCTTATGTTCGGCTTCCTAACTTTTGTGTCCCGTCAAAGCTTACGAATGCCTCACCGTGACCAGGATTTGCGGCTTTCGTTAAGTTTTCCACTCATCTTCTAAGTTCTTCGTTTTACCCGTTTTCTCTGCCCAAAAGTCTGAAAGCTCCAGATCGTATCGTCTAGACTGTATGCAGTTCATTTCTTCCTTCAAATGTTAAGTCGGAGCAAATGCTGCGAGACAGTTTTCTCTCGTCATCATTCATTGTTTTAACCCTTAGAAAACTCTGAGGTTACAGGGCAAACACTGGGGAATCCTACGAATCCATGCTTTTCCAACAACCCTTTTGGATATCGACTTCCTTTTATAGACGCTGATCTTTTCCTCAAACAGAATCAGGAGAGGACTGCATTCCCCAAACCATTCAGGAACACATTTCCATCAGCAGGCACTAAAGCGGACCTCAGGCACCCTCCTTGAATAATAATTTCTCATTTGCTGATGTATACTTTATGGCATGTTCTGCTTGCAAGAGTTTTTACTTATGAGAGGTTCACCAAGGTGCCGAAAAATACCCAAGGCTCATCTTCTTAATGAAAAACAAAGAGCGGATTGATACGACAAACGTAAGGAATCTTTGAATCTGTCATTAAGAAAAATCGGATTCAGAAACATTTCGCAGTTTGCTCGTATCTAAAGCTATGGAAAGAATTTTGAAGATTAAAACTTTGAAGAGTGCTCTGCTCTGTTCTCTGCAGCTTAAGCAGAGGAGATATACAGGCCCCTCCTCATCCCTTAATCTTAAGCCTGAAGCATACCGGGTCCTCTAAAGAAGTTCCCCAAATCAGCGTGAACTCCATATCTTTTTTCTTCTTCTTCTTCCTCCCGCAATACGCGCTCACAATTTTGGTGATCTCTGGATGCTTGTTAAAATCCACAATACTTCATCAAAGTTAAGTATGTTGAAAGTTAAATTACAAACATACCGCTTGATTGGAAAGTAAACATACGTAAATAACAGAAATAAAAACTAAGCAATTTCTTCTGAAGTAAACCGAAGCGCTGCAATTTCTTCCTGGGGGAATCGTTTTTAATTCACAGGGAGGGAAGCAAGAAGGAATTTCAAGCGCAGATGAGAAAGACGAGGAGACACCAAACCAGAGAGTTCAACAAGCTCAGGGGG
Organism: Raillietiella orientalis; assembly: GCA_036172245.1. Classification (NCBI taxonomy): domain Eukaryota; kingdom Metazoa; phylum Arthropoda; class Ichthyostraca; order Raillietiellida; family Raillietiellidae; genus Raillietiella; species Raillietiella orientalis. Next base: position 2,629,560 of record JAYWIR010000004.1, on the reverse strand, counting down.
CGCGCGCGTTGTCAAGATTGATTTTGCTGCCGTATTCGGCATGGTTCACTCTGGAGCATCTTTCAGATCCAGGCATAAGCATGCATTCGTCACGAAGGCTCCAACCGAAGCAATTAGGAATTCAAATACGAGGAGATGAAAACTTAGACAAGCCAGCATTCGGAAGGAGTCCAAGGAAACCGGAATCTGGGAAGAGCGTTTCGCCCGAGGGGAGCTCAGATTTTTTTTTTTTTTCCGTGACCGTTTTCAGCCACCTTCAAATGAACTCCAAGGATTCGAAAACCACGGAAGATGCACGGCAAACGAGTAAAATCCGATCCAGAGTGATCGGTAGGAAAGTACATCTCCGTGCGTGCTAAACTGATTTTAATGCGTGAGGATCGGAATCAAAATTGGAAAAAGGATGAAGGCAGAACTCTTTTTTCTTTTTGGGGGCATGGGTCAGCAGACAAAGCTTAGCGCTTCGACAAGCGGAAAGGAATGCAGGAAGACTCGTGATCAGCATCCATTCGAGATGAGTTTCCCTTTCGGGATGTCCCAAACGCACACGATGAGGAATGTTGCCACAGCAGCGTGGGGAGCGTTGATGGCAAAATCCTGCTCGTTAACATCAAGTGGCAGGTTTGCAGTCAAGTTATAAAGCTCCCTTTCTATTTTACCAGCTCTATGGTTACATCCATGAAGCCTGCTCTTTGGGGAGGGGGGGATCTATTCACAATCTTAAGAAAAAAATGATTTTCTAAGCTTCGAAAGTGAACAGAATGCATATTATTTTTTTACGTGGAATGCTGTTAGTCTATTTATTTTATCTTCTTGTGTTAACTCTGTTGCTCAAGTTATCTTTTCATTGGACAATAAAATTAGTAACTGCAAAGGCAGCCATTGACCCTGACAGAAAGATACCTCCCATCTGTATGCTGTGGTTGAAAATTGCGTCCCGCTGTGTCAAGTTGAGTACGTCTTCGCCTTGTACATGTCACACAAAGTTCCTACGGTGAAGTTGTCATTCCTTTGTACCACTTTAATGGAAACTGGTTTTAGGACTTTGAATTCTCCTCTGGAGCAGTAATCCAATTAGGGAGAAGATGAAATCTGATCGCCCCTACTTATGTGTACTCTGATGTGCTGACCTAATTAGAGAAGCTTTTTCGTTCCTGGCTGACTGAGGGACACGTTACGTGTACGAAACGCATTCCGATGTACAAAGGGCACGCGGCTGAGGAGGTGGTCGAGCAAACTGCTCGCTTTCTGCAGTGGCGAAACCATCGGTCTGCTTTCATCTGCGACGCAATCTTGGCCAATCGATGTCGTCTACCGTCTCATAAAGGGAAAGTAATTAAACCAACTTTAGTTATTTCTCCATTGCTTTTCGGCTCCAAAAAGCACTCGAGGTTAACGGGGATCGCCAGTGCACCCCACAAAAATTTCAAACCAGAATCGGCCGCCAACGTTCGCCATTGCTGCAAATGTGACCAGCAGTCGTACTGTGATCGGCTTGTCCTAATATTTGGGGAGTAGTCTGTGTTCCGTGGGGGGGGGGGGGGGGAAGCTGCACGGAATTGGTTGTGTATCGGATTTTTGCTCGAAAAGTTCAGCCTTTCGAGCGCAAGTCGTGCGCCACAGCAAGCAGCTTATTCATGACATGCGCGAGGGGGACATGGCTTGCAGCAGCAGCAGCAGCAGCAGCAGCAGCAGCACTCCTCAAGAGTTGTGGCGCCAGACGGTGACGTTGTTTCGCACACCATGTCCGCCTGGAATGCAATCGGTGCTCGTTGTTATCCGTGTTTCATGCTACAGACTTCCCGATCAAATGTGATTCTTGCCGTACGTAGGAATTACCAGTTCTACCTGAAGAATCGCGAGGCTTGAAAGTGGTTCAAAGTAGATGTGTCGGAATTGGAGCACAGCACGAAAACGGGCGGTCCATCGATGGTTGCACATCTTCGCCCCAATCTTCCGCACCGGCCGCATTACTGACCGACCAGTTTGGGCTGAGAGCTGTCGACTTACCCATATGTGTGCATGCACTTATGTTTCGCAGTGTTTTCATAAGGTGCATGACGGATTTCCCCATAAACGAAAGTATATGTGCATCAAGGGTACCCGTTGGTACGGTATAATCCCACCGTTTTATTTCTGCAAATTAGACCTGAATTTCCGGTCGTATCGCATTTCAGAACTTAAAATAAAGCACACTGTTCGTGTTAGTCGTGATTTGATGCTCAACTAGGTTTTTGAAAGAATTAATTGGAACAGAATTGGGTTCAAGGGCATAATTTAACTCTACAATATGGAAACTGGTATGCACATATGAGGTTACTCTCTCATGCATGAAAGACCAGCATGTAATATGCCATAAATCCCGCAGACGCATTGGGGCTTGCAAGACTACAGTCATGTTGCTGACAACTTTGGGCTTCCCCTGTTGGTAAATCACTACTTCCCACACTCATTAATACAAGTTTCGGCAGAAAGAACTGCTGGCCCTCACAAAACAATAAAATATTTCCATAGCGTATGACAAATACCCACTGATCTTGAGCTGCATCCTTTTGATACGTGAATTTATTTTCTGGATAAAAAACGCTCATTCTCTTACATCTTTGGATATCTCTTCATCTTTTTGCATGTTAGCATAAAGAGTAGCCCCTTTAATGCGCCCTACAAATTGCACACGTCTTTTGGAAGTCTCTGCTTCCATGCGACTTATGCAAACACTCAAAAGACTCTGCTCACTAAGCCCAAGTTTATCGAAACAAGGTTTTTTGACTGGGATTGGATCAGGTGACAGAGGAGAATCCTGGATTTCAGTTTGGTTCCTGAAAATTGGACTTAAATTGTTCAAACTAACAGTAGCTTATTACTTGTCTTTTTCCATCACTTGCTGATTCTTTTTATCCTCATTCTTTTCTCTCAGTTCAGATAAGCAATCTAGTAGACGCTGGTGAGAATCTGAACGGTGATGTTCTCGAATCAGTTTCTCCAATTCATGCCAAATCAACTTGAGTAAGTCTTCTCTACTTGAGATTCAATTTTGTAGCATATAATGGGCATAACTCTACCTAGCAACACTTTTGTTGCGCATGCCTGAAGGCAGGAAACTTGTCAACTCATTTTTCGTTTCCAGAAGCACCAAATTGTACAAGACTTGCTTGCATGTCAGTAGATCTGAATCACTTAGCTCATCTTTGATAAGTAAACTGGACAATGGATCCAGATGCTGTCCAAATACTCCGTTATGTCATACAGCCTGTCAGCTACTCACAGGTTTCAAGTGATAAATATATGTACTGGATAAAGTCAAAGGCCAATATGCAGTATATCTATGAAGGCGACTTTTTGCTTTTTCAATGGGAGAACAATCTGATTCCACAGACAAAGGCCAGGGAACCAACACATTGTCTCTCATTAAGTCACAAAAGTCCTGAAGAAAATAAACTTACACTAACAAGTGAAAAGACTTACACTGATTCGATAGTCTGTGACTCGGCCTCCAAAACCCTCACTTATTGATGGAGGATCTTCTAGAATGCTTCGGCCTGTAAGGAGAGAATGAATGAATATTTCTCCATTGTGAGCAGCTAACATGTGAGACAACACTTTGCCACCTCCACAACGTGGCATTTCTAGCATAACAGCACGTCCACTCAAAAGAAAATTTGTCAAACAAGACGAGGGGCGACTAAAAAAAAATTACTTATACTCCGTAAATGCTAAACCCACCTATTAACATCTACAGTTGTAAGTCGGTGTGCTGTGGTGCAATGGCATAAGTCATTTGCACTTGTACGAGGAGTACACCATTTCAAAGTAATGGTGTCATATTCTGCACCTTCCTTGCGTGTACGAACATGTCCGATTTCTTCTTCCATATCTAGTGAGTCCATATAAGTTTTACCTTTTTCTTACTGCAACAAACCTGTCAGAACCATGGCATGCACTTGCATTGGGTGGAATAACTCAACATCATAATTGGCAGATGATCCTGCATTCTGTTCCTCCTTCATAGGAATGCCAGTCACAGTTGTGGAAGCTAAAGAATAATTTCTAAGCACCAAACTTGTAAGTTTGCTGGCTAAAAACAATCCAGCTTTCACCGACATTAACTCCAAACTGAACAGAGAGGACACCTGTTTACAATGAAAGTTTCCATTTTTTCATCTAATAAATTACCTCTTGCTTGGGTTGACTCATAATCGGGGATTCTTCACTATTTGGGGAAATATGGATGATAAGTAGTTCACACTGATGGATTGGAATTAGCCTATGGACTGGCATGCTGTCTTGTGCCCAGCTACACTCACATGTCTGAGTCTGAAGCAATTTTATTGTGGGAAATTTGCGTTTCAGCAAAGAAGTCTCGAATTTTTTTGAAATGGTTTTCATCTTTCAGTGAAGTCACACAAATAATTCTCCCTCGATTCACCAGCTGCAAAATCACATCAGATGGTAAGATATCTTTTTATACTTACTCTGATGCCACTTTCAGCACCTGCATTGCGTTTATCCAATTGAATATCTGAGCACTCACTCAACACTTCAAGAGCAGCTTTCAATCCCATCAGAATATTCGATTCCTCTTTAGCAGCAGTTGGTGGTCCCAATTGTGACAAAGAAGATAGGAGCTACAGTCACAAACCAGATATGAAATGCTTACTTTGTACATGTACTTACATAGGAACAGTTCTGCGTAGAAGATTCCCATGTATTTAAAGACCTCGCTCTCACATCAGATGTAAGAAAACGTATCTATAAAGTGTCTGTATGGAACACATAACAAAGGAGTGCATACCAAGTTTCCTTCAGGAAAGATATCCCACACGATACGACAGTATTCAAGAGCTGATTCTACAGCACAAGTCCATAAAGACTTTGACACTGGGAGCAGTGGAATAAACCCAGAACCTTTAGGTTTAGACAAAGCATCAAATTCGATAGGATGGTCACAAGACTGTCGCAGCTTAGCTCCATGATCAAGCACAAAAACAGTCTTGTGACTGAAAGGAAAACTCATAGTATGGCTATGTCTATGGCTACTAGTCTAAAAAGCATAATTGATACCGAGCACTGAAACACAAAACTGATGATAACCAGCAAATTTCAGCCCACCACCCTGTGCCATAAAAAGCAATTCCCATTGCTACTATCCCCAAATGACAAAATTTGCTCTATGCAAAAGTAAGTCTCTTATAATTGAAAACTCAAATGAGTTTAGTAGAGACAAATACTTGAAAATCATAAATCACTCCTACTTTTCGTTTCCTCATCATCTAGAAACTGCGCAACTGACTCCTCTATATCATTAGCATTAGAGTGATCTTTCCAAACAGTGTTGTGCTGAATCACAATAGGTTTTATCATCGCCTCAAACATAAAGACTTACCTTAAATGCTAGAAAACATCCAAATACTAACAAAGCAAGCAAAAATAACAAAATAATACAACGGAAATAGGGGAATGAGGATACTTTTTGAGCCTGAATGACTTTAGAGCAGTACACTTCATTATTTAGCTGATAGTACTTCTGACGGTCTGGGTATCTACTTTCCATTATTTTTGGATGAAGCTCTTTCATCTTACTTTTGCATGTTTATGGCATCTTTGGAGAGATGTGATCTGCCTAAAATGGAGCGTCTAGCACTTGGAGTATACTCTCGATCCAAGAACCATCCTTCTGAATGATGAGGTTTAAACATAGCATGCTGTGACGAATCTTTGTTGGGAGTCTTCAAATTCACTTTGTTGTGTGTACTAATGGTTCTGAACTTTTCCTGATGTTGTAAACCTATGCAAAAATAACCATTATAAACGGTACAAAAACAAAGGACGTGAACAGTCACGTGCTCCCACATAATGCACAGAAAATGGCCTTTAACCTGATTTCTGTTCCAATTCTTGCATGAATGAAGTGGGCTTATGATCGTAAACTGATTCAATTCCTTGAGAATTTTTATCAAAGTTTAAACTAAATTTATTAGATTGCGATATAGGAGCCTCTGATCCTATACCATGGAAAGAGTGCTCAGAATATGCTGTGGTAATCTCATTAGCTTTCAGAATAACCGCCAATTTCTTTTCATAAAATTTTCGAGTACTTTCTTTATAAAGGGACAAAGCATTAAAACAAGCATGAATGGAAATCAAGTATTTACCTACAACTGGTCCCACATCTACATTATATTTAACCAAAACATTGAATAACTCATCATCAGTTAGTTTTGTTATGTCTACACCATTACATATTAAATCTGCTGGAGTAATTCGAGATACATTCAATATCTGCTCATTACAGTCCATACCTGCGATTTCTAGAAAAAAAAAAAAAGATGGAAAAATAACAATGAATATATTTCAATTCAATGGCTATGGCTATATACCTTTTCAAACTTTGATGTTCCTTAAACTTTTAAAAACTGCAAGACGTGGTTAAAAATTGGGAAACCTTTGAAACTGCAAACGAAATTTGGTTTAAATTTTTAGATTTCAAATTTTACTCAAAATTCACCAGATTTTTTATATGTATCATCAAACAATATTGTTTCTTTATTATTTCGATTAATTATAGTCTGTCTTCATCAGCAACATCAAAGAACCAATTACATTTGCTTTCACAGAACAACATTTTAAAAGTATTTCAAATTTCTGAACAAAAAACTATACACAATGAAATTAAGGCTTTAAAAAAAAAACACATAATTAGATGCTTCATGAAGAACCACAAACACTGATAAATCCTCACATAACACACAGAGTAAAAAAAAAAAAAAATACTCCACTATGCTCCAAAATGAAACTGTACCAAAAGCATTTCTTTTGAAGATTGCTGAGTAGAAGAGAATAATTTTCGATGAATAATCCAGTGCATACTAAGAAAAATAATGAAGGAGACCTGCCTTAACTATCCCAAGATGGCTTATAATCCAAGCTTTTGAAGAATGAGAAAAATACAAACAATAATACGAGCCACAAAGGATGCATGAATGCGGATTTCATGCTAGTCTATTGCTATAAAATGGAACATTTTTAAGGTTTATGTACCTCGTATAAATCAAAAAAAACATAACATTACAAATTAGGCATACCCAATTGTTCAAGGTTGATTACAGAAAATACATAAAACCTACACTTGAATGTAAATGATTAACTAAATTTCATTAGAAGCTCAGTGGAAAAATGAACTCATGACAAAAAGTGATGTATGCTATAATGAATTAAGAATTCTATCAAATAGTTGTAATGCACCCAAAAAAAGCATTACAAATGTGTAATTTATACAAAGAATGACTGCAAAAATGGATTTAAAATGCGAATTCAAACAAACCTGAATGTCATTGATAACAAATTCTAAATTTGTAAATGAAATCAAATTAACATCCTGCAATAAATATGAGTTGTAATATAACCAAAATTTTTTTAAAAAGATTCTTTTGATGGAGTGCTATAATGCATATGGAATTGCACATTAGAACTCAGTCATGACATGTATAGATTTCTGGAAACCTGTGAAACCAACTTGCTTTTCAGGTTTGTGATTGTGATCCAAAAATGTTTCATTCAACAGTCAGGGTACAAACTTGTATCAAATGAATGATGCCATTTGCAATTGTTCAATGGCTTCCCTAAGCAGCCTTAAAAAAGCATAAATTAAAATCTCAGTTGATGATATTAAACTAAGTGATGTAAGATTATATTATACTGAATATCATTCTTTGATTACTTTGTTTAATACATATCTTTCATACATTTTCTGTGACAACATTTCTTACTTTTTTCTCCAAACATGTTTTGTTCTGTTGACATTCTTTCCTTCCTTTGCAATAAAATCTTTTTGGCTTGCATGATTTGAAAGTGAATTCTTAAAAATACAAACTAATCCATTTTCTACAGCCTTCCATCACAATAAAACCAAGAATGCACTGGCTCACTTCATTTTAAATTCTTTGGAGACTTTATGATTTGACTGTTTCTCATTTCTCTTTCATTGCAGCAAGCCATAATCTGGGTATATTAGATTCCAAAGAAAACCAAATCATCGCATTTTCCAGCTAAGTCCTGAATTACTGACAAGTCTGAATAACAAATAGTGAATATTTGATATTCATTGTACCAGTCTCACATTTTTAAAATGCATGCAAGTTGCTAACTCTACTCCTTTCTCCCTCTAACATTTTTTAAGACTTTATATTTTCTACAAAGTTCGAGAAACTTCAAAACAATGCATCAGTGCAATTATATTTTCATTTTTATTATAATGAGAATAGATGAAGACTTTCTAAAACTCCACAACTGCATTCATTAATGCCACCAGATTATATATTACACAATTGAGTTGGATTGATGCTAATAAATATGCCAAATAATCAGTATGCCTAATAAATATGCTAATAAAGATGCCAAAATACTAATGCTAATAATGGACATATTAGGACTAGTACCTTTGACTTTCAAAGATTGCAGCCTATGTTACATAATCATTAATATAGCTGAAGTAGTTTGAACCTGATTTGTATCAACATGTTTATATGATAATGACAAAATTTAAGAGTAAACAGTATTAAAGAAGCCAGCAACTGTTAGAAGACTGCCAGATCAAATTATTAGAGAACATGTCAAAAAGAAACTGCTTAAAAGTTTCTTTTTGACAGCTTCTTCCAAAATAATTCAAAATTTGATATTTTTGACTGCAAAACAATAAGAACTCCAAAGTTAACCATATGATAGTGCTAAATAACTGGGAACTAGTACACATGTAACACTGAGATCCAAACAACAAATTCTGGAAAAATTGAAGTAAACTTTAGAATCAATGAATGATTAAGGTTCCATTTCTTCTTCGCCTTTGATTTCTTCGGCTTTCGATTTGAATTGTAACATTAACAAGTAGAAAAAACATCATTAATTAAAATTTATTAACAGACTTTCGGCTTTAGAATGATGTTGCAATGTTAAAAATGATAAAGATGCTACAATCTATCACGCACACAACTTGCAAACATTAAATAAAGGCTACGGCCTTCAAATGTCCACAAGCTCCATTAAAGAACACCTTAGTCTACACACATGAAATTGTTTAATTACTTAAACAGTAAACTCCGTTAATTTAGTTTTCGTATGCAGGCCTTTTAAGCATCACCATTGGTTTTTAAATTAATGGCATTTTTCGATTCTTATCTTACAATTGTTACACTTTTCTTTCATTTACTTCGAAACTTATACATTTGCATCCTACCGATGTTGAACATTAATAACCGCTAATACAACACAATCGTACAAAAACGTGCTTCAGCAAACAGTAAAACCATTAAAAACAAAAATTATATGAAATAATACCGAGCTGCTTTCCTGTTACTTACATCAGCAAATTTTCATTTTTTATAATAGAATTCTGTATGTTGCTTAAAAAATTATCCTATCACTTAAGTTTACAACAATCATTCTCTTTGAAGCCGAATACCATTCAAAATGAATGCTAAACTCTACAGAATTCCCCTATTATCAGAAACGAAAATTGTAAACCACGACTTAAAAAGCAATATTAGTACTTATATTTGCAGGCTGTAAAAAAAATACACTTTTTCGAAAAGAATTCAATCCATTCTGAACGAAAAAGTGTTTTGAATAAAAATGATTTTACAGTTGGAGATTCCTTAGCCTGCTGTATATAGATACTATGCGGTGAGAAAATTTACAATAATTTGGGAATTACATTTTTCATATCATCAGTCGTTTCAAAGGAATAAAACGTCAAGCGCAATCATTAATGATTCTTTAATTCTCATAGGGATATGCCATATTCCATCATTTTATGTTCAATTGCATTCATGTCTGCTTTGGATGTCTACATATTTCTAGTTATAAAGTATTCGAATTTCTTCTAGTTGAAAGTGAAAAAAACACATTAATTTAATTCTCTAGATTTAAGTTTTTCCCGGATCTGTGTTCCGGGAAAAACTGCACGGAATTGGTTGTGTCGGATTTTGCCCGAAAATTTCAACCTTTCAAATGCAAGTCACTCGTAAACTGCAGAAAGTAGCTCATTAATGACATGAGCGATATATTAATTAAAAAAATATACTGATTTAATTCTCTAGATGTAACATCTAAGGGATTGAATTAATATATTTTTTTTCACTTTCATATCGAAGAAATTTGAATACTTCCTAACTAGAAATACGTAGACACTTCATATGAAGCAATATCCCAATAACTAGACTCCTAAAATGTGATCATTTGTGTTCCTTATTTCTTCTCTTAGGCACAAAAGAATTCTTCCAACTTTAGAATTTGCTCATACCGTTTGCAGCTGTGCTATCTCAGCAACTGATGAAATTACTTTTATATAATACATATGCCACGATACTCCTAATCAGTAGCAAATAATAGTTTATGAAATAGCAGAATGACAAAATGCAAGGATTCAAAACAACGAATGATTAAGAAGAAATGCGGCTACAGAGAAATCTGAATTTGCTTTCAAAACTTACGAATGATTCATGCTATTTCAAGGTACATTTTATTTTCTAATAATTGAACTTTAGGTTTGAAACCGTGAATAGCTTGATCATTGAACACAGCACAAATTCCTGTTTTAATTATGTTTAACATGTGGAAGATTAATTAAAAAAATTCTACATCCATTATTGTTTATACTTGGCCATGCTCTCTATTATAATTTCTGTCAATTATACAAGCCACTTTACTTTAAAATCCTAAGTAAAATGCAAGAACGATGCTCAAAAACACTATTCAAAGGAACGAATCTTGCAGCTGCAGATGAATTTTCCAAAAAGCTCCAATCGTTTTTCAAACTTTCAATTTGTGTATTTTCGAACCGATAAAACCAGAGATTATGTGCTGCAATCTAACCTAAATGCGCTATTTTCGTGATTATTACCTGCATCATACATAGTCTTTATATATGCTATATTGGTTTTAGTTTTTATTTGATTCCTAGTAGTGACAGCATGACAAAATAATTATTCGTGTAATGGAGTTCAAATACTTAGAGACTATTCTTCAAAACAGTGCAAACATTTAGTCGTTTTTTTTTTTTAAAAAAAAAAAAAATGCCTCGAATTTAAGCATTGTACCCAAGAGGAACAAATCAAGAGAGAGAAATTACTACGTAGAGACATGGGAGGAAAGAAAATTTGCTTCCATAATGGATTTCCAAATGCATTTCCTTTCAGTTTTAGTTCAGTTTTAAAGGCCTTGCTTAGTGCAATTCATCCCAAAATATTGTTCAGTTTGTCTTGTTTTTCTTATGCAATTATTCGTTTATTCTTGACATGATTGAAAATGGAATTGTTATAAATGAATAGGATTGAATAAATTTAATCTATTGAGGAGAAAATAGCAATAAATATCTCTTCATTTTTCATTCTTCATTGCTTTCTATTCTGGGTAATCTCTAACTGATATAGATGATATCAGCTAAAGTTTACAGCATCTGATGAATCATCTGAGGGTGAAAATGGATAACAAACAGATAAAAACAAGAATTAATGTTACATTATTTCGTAAAAATCTAAATAATACATGTACATTGAATTAATGAAAAAAAAAAAAAATAAGAATCTGACTAGTTGATAATAGTCTCGCGCGAAAAAGAAAAAGGAAAGAAAAAACAAAACAAACCAAGATACAAATAATCACATATTCTTTCAGATGTAAGTTCTACCGATGTTTTCAAATAAATTATTCTTTTTGGACACATCATCCCTTTTCAAGAATGATAATATGAAAACCGCATGTTATGAATTTATGACATTTTAGTTGCAATGAGCGCTCAGCATTTGTGTTTAGAAGAAACATTCCACCAATGGTTCCAACGAAAATTGTAAGAAAATTCCGTATCATTTCATGTCAGTGAAATGATATGGAAATTTCAATGTATCTTCAGTGCTATTTAGAAATGCTTGATATTAACAGATGTTTCCTTTACACTGCCAACGCCTGAATGCTGCAGATCATCGTGTTATTATTAGTGTTATGCAAGAATGTCCATGAATTTCACTTATGATGGCATACGAAAGTGTCTTTTTTTTTATTACTGGATTAGAAAGATGTACCTCACACATCTACAGTATGGAATCAGATCTTAATCTTAAATATTCCTTAGGGGGAAAAGGAATTCTTTTTAAAACATAATGTACAAAATAAGATTCTAGCTCCCCAATTTCTGTGGACCCGAACTTCCCCCCAAATTCCAGGACAAAATTCTCTAGGATTAAGTTCTTGTGATCTGAAATTCAATGTGCGCCCTGTGCCTATGTATGCATTTTTCAATGCAGGTTTTAATTTATTATTTTAAAGTAAGAATGCACGCACACATTCTCTTTGCAATTGTCATTCCTCTGTGTAAAATTTGCAAAATTTATCAGCTGCTCTTTCAATACATGTATCTTTATTTCTTCATTTTTTTGGCATGCCTAGTCTTGTGTTCTGGCATCTCTTGAATTCTTCCATAGTCTTGAATGAAAACGTTCGAAATTTAATCCAATTTGATTGACTTGCCCATAATGCTTAAAACGATGATCTTTCTTTCTTAATTTTCGTCGTAGCCTTTACTCAGTTTGCTCTTCTTCAACTTGATTCGATTTTCAACCCAGTCCGTACGCTAACTTGGTACCACTGCATGTCAATGAACTGGCCATTCCTCTTGCGCGCTTGCCAATACAAGAGTGGCATTTCTCGATATGTTTGTATCCGATCTACTTCAAAACAAAGGAATATGGATTTCATTGCCTCAGCCATGTCCAGCTTAAGCCATTACAATTATGGATGTGCGGATGCTTCCTCTGCGGAGTATGCTTTTATTTCGGAACACCGAGAACATTTGACGGAGTTGCATACTCGGAATAACATGATGACCACTCAAAAAAAGATATTTTTCGTCTAATGATATGGTTTTCTCTGCTCTTTGTTTGTTTGTTTAATTTCATTTTATTTTTTTTAAAGTTTAATTTTTTGGGGGGGGGGGACTTGCTTTACCTAACGTCCCATATTAGGTTTCCCATATAAAGGGACGTAAACACATACTTAGCTAATACAGTTGTAATATGCCTATACTTTAAACTATCTGTCTGAGGAAGGTAATTAAAGCGACTAGATTTCTGCTTGCTCTATTTCTAACTCCAACTTCACAGATGAGGTTAGTGGACTAATGAGACTCCTGAATCTGAATTAAGATCCTTCCGTCTTCCTTTGCTGAAGCAAATGCAATCGAAACAAGCTTTCCAGTTTCCCAGTCTTTTGAGAATAATATTAGGTGCATGTAAATTATTCATCCGAATTTATTATCTTTAAATGAGCACATGCTGTCTGTTTCCTTTCATGTTGCCAATTTTCTGCAAAATCTGCAAACTGATAAAATAGCTGAAAAAATAAACGCAACTAGAAATGACAGAATAAGAGTAATAAAAATGGCAAACCATGTCCTTATTATTTTTATAGTGCGATTCCCAGTCCTTCGAAAAGCGGTTTCCTTTGAGACTACACAATAGCAAAATATTTGTGGATTGAGAATTTTGTAAATTTGCAAACAAGGCAATTCCTCTTGCTCTAAGTGGCGGGTTTCATGGTAAATAAAAAAAAAAAATTCAAGAAACACTCTTACGCCTCCAAAATATGGCGCTGATGGAGAAACTTAAAAATAAAAAATCGGAAAAATCGACATCTGATTCAGCTCTGCGTTTCCTTGGTAAGAGGTTTCCTTGGTTTATTGGTTTAAGAGATTCAAGCATTCAAAGCTTATATATTTTAGTGTGGAATATATATATACATCCTTTCATATATAATTCCACGGGAGAAATAGAAAAAAAAATTTTTTTTGAAAATTGCCAAAAGTAAATAGCTCAAGAAACCATTTGTTCCCAAGGTTTATTGCAATACGAATCTTGAAGCGGACCAAGCATCGTTTGTTTCCTTTAGCAGGGTGGCAAAATCAATCTCGGTCATTTGAATAATTTGAATAATGAAACGGGAGGAATTTCCATTCTTTGCAATCATCTGTCGTCTCAAGCACTGCGATCTCGGCAAAGTAAATGGAACATTCCCGATTTCAGCAAGTTTTCCCAGTTGTAGGAACTACCGGGAGTCCCAAGCAAAAGCCACGTAAAGCGATTTCGCGTTGTCCCATGGGGAAATTGCAGGATGGTGAATTTCCCGCATTTCCGCATATTTCACCTACAGAATAAAATAAAAAAAATAATCAAGTATGCGATTTTCATCACAAATGATTCTAGACACAATATGTAACATGTTCTTGACAATGATCTGGAATTACTACAGCTTCTTTGTCTAAACAAAATCACTTTCAAGAGATGAAAGGCAGAACGGGATAGTGATTTCTGGTCTTTTATGCTTTTCTGATTAGATGTCACCTACAATGGGATCTTTAATATAAACCAAAAACTGGAAAAAAGCGTTTGCCTGGGAAGAACTTTCACCAGCCATTGCCTAACATCGATGATAAGGTGGTAAAGAAAGGGAACAAATTTTTTGGAAAGGAAGCTTTGAACCGTGGAAAGTTTAAAGTTTAACAGATAATGGGAACATGGAAAAAGAAACATTAATCCGGAAATGAAGGACATCGAGATATCACCCACGGATGAGACCGCTGGTGATTTAAATGGGAAAAGTGGCAAAATCGAGCAACGAAATTTCTCAGAGGTAAAGAGTCTCAAGTCCGAAAACCATGAAATAATCGAAAGGAAACAACTCTGTGTCCATTTCGAGATCTATTTATCTTCTAGAGGAAACTTCGTTTCATGCTGTGCTGACCAGTGTGAGCTAATCGCAGCTTTTTATTTCTTTTCTTTGTGTGTGCTTCCTTGTCTTACATTCATTTCACTTCAAAGAGAACTTTCAATCGTTGGATGATCAATATACACCTTATGGCAGACGAGTGGCAAGGTTTTTCATATGCTTTTATAAAGAGGGTTTTTATATAGTATCAAAACTGAAAAATACTTCTCAGAATGAAACCACAAGAAACAGGCATGGGAATACTTGCCAGGAACAGCCGCTTCGATTTTAACAACTTTCGTGTGCATTCTGAGATGCCTACTTTCTGGGAAACAGACTTTGCTTACAATGGATGTTATAACCAAGTGGAAAGGTTCGAGTTTCACGTGAACTTTGTTCTCATCCATCCCAGCCTTCTGGAGCACACGGAACTGCTGAAAGTTTTGTGATGAATTGCTTAGCTTACGATGAAAGTTACCTCGGTGCACTCCATGCGTCCTCTTATGCCGTATTTTGATGTCTACGGAAGCATTTTCAAGGTAACTCAACCTCCAGGCATTGGTTCCGTTTCTGGTTTCCAACTCTCGAGTTTCCGATTTTTCTAAATTTCCAGTCTTGTTGAAATACAAGACCCATCCTGATCTCCAATTGAATCGGTCTTTCTGAGCTTATCTCTTGGTTTTCCTCTCCTTCTCGAGAGATCAGGAAGGAAGGGAATCACGCATCAAGGGGGGAGGTGAAAAATTTGTAGAATTATTCTCCCTTACGAAGGTCTCAGAGTGGTCTGAACGCATAAGCTACGAACATCCCACAAAAGAATGGAAGAACCTGGTGTGACCAGGCTTGGAAGCACGAAATCGGAACGAACAGGATAGATGGTTGGCGGGTTTCTCGGTTTCCAATTCCCGTGTCCCAGATGATAAAGCCAAAATTTTAGTTAAACTCCTTCAAGTCATCATTTCTGATCGCTTTTCAACAAAGTGCTTTTGGGGAAGCATTTGCTTTTCTTTCCTTCCTCTTTTTTCAGCCGTTGCTAAGGGAGGGAGAGCTGAGGACAGCTGAAGAAAAAAGACAGGCTCATTTTAGTGACACGGAAGTCGATCCATGGTGCGGAAACTTCAAATATCCTGATGTTTTACTAATATGAAGCAGAGAGTTGCACTCAAACGATCCAGTTGCAAAACTGCTGGGCGAGAATGCTCCATACCCCGCAGTTTGAAACGTGAGCGATCCTCTCTCCTAGATCTGGCAACTAAAACTGACAATTCACTTCGAACAAGAAAATCAGAGGACTTAATAAAACCTCAAGGAGGAAATGTCTTTCTTTCTCTTTGGTGTTCCGATCTCTTAGACGATATGTAAATCGTCTTGATGTGCTCATTTCTCTTCGATCTCCAGTCTTTGTTCGGAAAACAACTATTCCGAAGAGAGATAGCGATTATGGAAAAGAGCAAGGCGAAGATCCATTCCGAAAGTTTCTAGATAGTTATTCCATTTTTCCGTTGTTTTCGCAAACTTGTTGACCAGGATTTCCCAAATCGCATGCGTGTGGTGTGCGTACAGTGGAACATTCGGAATCAAGAATGGTTTGCCTAATTAAGGAACCAAACCCTTTTCCTATTTGCCTCACATACTAAGAGGTATCCACGGATAGGCTCTCCAGCTTCTTCAAGAGCGTTCGTGGTCATTATCGGGAAGGGATCGAATCTTCCTTGATGACAGGAAGCGATCGGAGAGGATTTAAGACAAAGAATACCCGACCTTTCATCGAGCCTGTGGATTTGCATCGAAATGATCGCTATGATCTAGCATTGCTGTCTTGAGTGGAAATAGGAAATCTCAATGTGGCTTGATTCGCTGATGGCCTTTTTGGACTACGTTTTGCTGCATCATTTCTCCCTTTCTTGATTCAGAGGTCATGACTTCCTTCTTTTTTTCCTCGTCCTTGGAGTATTTTTCGGTAGATCCGTTTTCACCTGTTCCTTACATTCCAAATTCGAACTTATCTTTGCTCCACCTTTCATTTGAAAAATATCGCTGGCCTGCACTTTCCTTTTTTTCGTTTTTTGTCCAGTTTTTTCAAGTGCGGTACATAATCTTTTGCGCACAAGGAAGATCAGATTGAAGTCTTTCAGAAGCTTCTCCTCTCATTGTTCATTTTCCTGGGATGTTTCCGGTATTCTGTGAAAATTCGATTCATTCATTAATCCTGAAATTCCATGGTGATTGGAATGAAGGAACACATGACCGTGAATAAGTGAACAGTCTTTCTTTTGCAGCATACTCGATTGCCGTTTCGGAGATACTGGAATTTGTCACCCATCATGCTCAAATGATCATAATATTTTATAGAACGTCATCCGAGCATGCTGACAAGTATTTCATAATGGCTCTGACTGACGACAGCTCAGTTTCCAAAAAGGCGCGCGTCCTCTGGTTTCTGTGGCGAAGCCGACAGCAACCTTCTTTGACGAATCTTTTTTCGTGGACTGGAACCTCCTTTACGCATCCCCGACTTATCGTGGAACATCCTGTGATATCCAAATCTCCCATCTCGCTGCATGTTTTATGCGCAGGTTTTGATCTTCCATTTGTATTTTACCTTTTGAAGGAAAAATGAAAATATTCCCAGTGAATTTCACTGCGAATGCTCCGTTCTTCTTCTTGCTTCGAGTATTCAGAGAGAAGTTTTGTGACGGCATCATAAAAGAGGAATCTGTAAACCCTCAAGGGAACTTTAAAATGAATACAAGGTGGTCACTTGTTTCATTTCGGCAAAAAGTTTGCGCTCGTGAATATGAACTTCCAGCTCACGCTGTTCTAAGGTGAATGTTACCAATGACTTGTTGTTATTCCACAATACTGCCCGCGTGGGAGGCTTTGTGGTTAAGGCTTCCGCGCTTGGCACTATGTGTCGCGGGTTCGAATACTCCGTCAGAAACTCTGACGCCACTGCGTCGTCGGGTTCTGAGTTTCTCCTGCAATGGCGCTGGCTGTCCTACTCATTCGGGCGTGGCACTGGCGGTAGATTAAGCCGGAGGCCCCCGATGAAGGCAAGAAAAATGGGAGACCTTCGGGTCCTTCCAGGAATAAAGGAGTGGGGAGTTCCCCCTCCGGTCGTGCAACGGAGAGCGGACTCCCCCCACCGGGGGACCCCTTCGGTTTCAAGATGGAGCAGGAGCCCTCGCGGGCACCTCTCCAGTTGTTCAAAGGAGCAGACCCCCCTGTTGCGGGGGAACCTTTCGAGTCGCCGCCTCTCCAGAAGAGTGCAAGGAAGCAAGCGAGAGCGATCCCCCGCGGGAAGCTGCAGCGCCCCTTCTGAGTTTCGGAAGCGTCCCCTTAGGGTTCTCTTCAGAAGAGTGAACAGGAGCGGTTCCCTTGCGGGTTCCCTCCGGAGAAGAAATTCGTACTTGCGGATCCTTTCAGGGTTCCCTTTGGAGAAGTTGAAATGGAGAAGACAGCCCTTCCCCATTAGGGGTGTGTGTCCCTCCGGAGAGAATGAGAAAGGAGATTCCCTTCGGGGTTCCCCTTCGGAGACAACCTGGGTGGGAGGTGCTATCCCCCCTGTCCGGGGGGGATCCCTCCCCAAGCGTGAGAGGAACGGACTCCGAGCCCTTCCTGGATTCATAGGGCGGACCCCCTTCCGGGTTGTCCCCTATCTTGAAGAATAAAGAAGACTAGAGACCTTTTGCCCCTACTGAAGAGCAGCTCTTCTCAGCGTTCCACCTTCCTCAGACGAATGTACATTACGGTGTCTGCCTTCATCGGTACACAGTAGCAGTTTTCTGCTGGTTTCACAATGATCATTACTCTGCACTATTTGCAACCAAAGGCAGAATACGATTTCTTTACGAATATTTAAGGGAAATCTGAACGTGTTATGGCTCTGTTGAGCTCTTTTCATTAGCGGCCTTACGGGATTGACTTTGGAGGGACGGTTTCCTCTTCCAGAGCCTGTCTTTACTCAGTGACATGCAAAGCAAAATCGCACAGTTGTTATGCTGCTAGGTGTGATTTTCATAGTACACCTAGTCTCTAATGAATAATGGAAACTTTGAAAGACCTCCTGAGTATGGATTTATCATGAGTAATTCGAACTGCACAAGGAGAGCAGGAATTCCGCGTTATCCTAGCAAATCAATTCTCTTTAACACAAAACGGAAGAGTACTTTCTCTTAATGTACTTGAATCCTTTTGGTTCCAGGACCAAGCGATCGTTTGCAGAAGTCTATAAAATTCTTTTCATCACTACCTGCTAAGAGAGCTAAAAATCAATCGAATACGAATGATGAACTTGTTCTCCTGGGTGAAGTACAGCATGCTGAATCTCCAACTTTTACTCGAGATTGTTCTGCAACAGATTTTCAGCAGAGCATTTGGAACTCTGCTGAATTTCGTTGTGACTGTTTCTCTGCATTGCTGTTTTGAGAGCGGAAGAGCGAGAAAAAGGAAACCGGCAAATCATTTAGAATGATGAATTAATAGCTGGCTCGCCATAATTCTAATGAGAGATCTGAAGATAGGAAGAGAAAGAAAAGACGTTGATCTCCTTTTGCGAATCGACTCTGGATGCTTAGTCGTAGCTCTCGATCTTCATGATCGCAGTAGCAGCCTCAATCTTTAAAGATTACTTGCCTGGCAATTCCTTACATTCCTGCATAAAAACACGCAACTGGAAAGGCGCGGCCGTTCCGAGCAAGAATCTTGGAGGATCGCCTCTTCGTTCATAAATTGAACTTTCACGTGTTCGCATCTTTCACAAAACGTGCCTTTGCTGCTTTGATCTTCTGGCTTCCTGGACAAGATCAGTTCAACTTGTGACTTCAATAGGAAAAACGGACAGGTGGACGTGGATCGTCTACGACACCATTGCCGCTGTTGTCGTCGAGGAAGCAAGATGCTTAGTTCCATCCGGCTATGCAACGTCATCACCGACGAAGCGTTCAAGCATCTAGTTGTTGGTTAGATACTTCTTCATCGATGGGAAACGTCACCGAGCCAAAGTTTTAGACCGAAACTGGATTATTTCCATTTTTCTCGAAATGAAACCGATAACTCCTCTCCCAGAAAACTGCCAATGGAGCTGCGGACCAACTATTCAGCAGAGCGTTACCTGTTCCGGGTAGTGATTTCAAAAGTGTTATTAATGGATGAACCACTAGGAAACAAAGAAAAGAAGGAATATTTACTTTTCTTACTGGTTCCCACAGACCGAATTTATTTTATCCTATGATACAAAACACTGGTAAGCCTGGATCTCAAAATGGAGCATATAATTTTATCGGTAAGTTTAACTTTTATGATGCTGGATGTAGTTCCCCCCCCCTCCAAAAAAAAAGAATCGAAGTACAAATAATTCTATGATCACAAGTAGGTAAATGGTACAAGCACAAGATCCCAGTTAATTCTACGAAGGAAATAGGAGCTCCATAAGAATTTCATAGAATCTCTTCCCTCCCCCTCCCCTTAAAAGAAGATTTTGGCTCCAAAAAAGCGAGTCATTTTTTCTGCGATTTTTACAAAGTATCCATGTGCCACATGAAGCCCCTTTCAGTTCTCCTACATTGCTGGCCTTCAAATCCATGAATATTAGAATTTATTCATCTTTCTCTTCCTGAGGCCAGCACAGTTGGAAATTTATTCAAAATACTCCTACACTAAGAGGGGGAAACCACTGCACCCTAAACATGAGTTCGCCTACTGGGTAGGCTGCAAAGAGACCAACTTTCAGTAAGCGTCAAGCCAGAAACTTCTCATAAAGTGAAGCCGGAGAAGGAAACTGATTATCACCCGGGTGCGCCGGGGCGTTTATTAAAAACTATCCGGGAACAGAGTTCCTGGACAAAGGGAAAAACAAGAGACGAAGGGGGTGGGATCCCCGACACGCAGGTCGGTATGCCGAAAGTCCGGAACGGGAGGGAGGGGACCACAAATACACTACTATAAAAAAAAAAAAAGAAAAATATGGAGGGCAGGGGACAGGGGTCTTTGGTTCGGCCGTTCCTTTCTTTCAGAACCGGCGATGGATGCCGGCGATCTCTCTCCTCACGCTCTCTGGTAGGTGGGCCCACTCGGCAGCCGACGACATGTTTGCGCTGGCTAATCCGGTGGGCTGACGAAGGATGGCCAGCTTCTCCAACTCTCGGTGGGCCTTGTCGATGGCGCGGGTGCAACACACGGTTGCAACGACAGCACCTAAAGACAGGCCGCCTGGCGTGAAGAAGCGGCGCATCAAGTCTCTTGCGGTCTCCCCTTGGTGCAGGAGAGCTGAGGTTAGCCTCCGCCAAAGTCCTAGAAGGGCACCGCAGTCCAGGAGCAGGTGAGGGAGCGTTTCCACTTCCCCGCACCGCTTACAGTTTGGGGAGACAACTCCCCCGGAAACACGGTTCGTCCGCTGATTGGAGTGAAAACCCCAATGCACCAGCATGATGACGTCCTGCTTCCACGAAAGGGGGAACACAGAAGTGTTCAAACAGGAGGGAGGGACCACAAGTTCTTCGGGGGGCACACTTAAGTGTTCACTCCACCGAAGGAGTCTCTTCGGAACGTGGCGAGGCGTGGCGGCGTCTGCCAGCTCGCAAGTCCTCCTGCCACCAATGGGTCGTGTTGTTCCTGCGATGGTGCAGGCGACCTCCCATCTCGCCGGTTCGCAGCTGTCATCTCTTGCCCTGAGGGCTGACAGCGCGTCGGCGAGGGGCGTGACGGCCAGGCGAGTCCACTTCTCCTGGCCAGGCGAGTCCACTTGCACACCTCATCCACCGTGCAGTACGGGGAGAGGTGAGCGCAACGGAGTTCCAGGAGGGAAACATCCTGGTGCTTTGCCCAGCCATGCAACGGTTCCTGCCGCCAGGCTTCAAAGGAGGAAACTGATGTGGTGGTCTAGAGCATGACAACGATCTCCTCAGTACAGTTCCTTTTCTCCGCAGTTTCGGTGAAGGAGTGAAAGCGTTGGGAAAACGAGATGTGTCTAGCATTAGCGCGGGATGATCAGAACAGTTGACACTCGGAGTGATTTCATCAACAAAGCAAAACAAAAAAAGGAAAAAAAAAAAACTACACACGAAATACCGCTCGTACACTGCTTAACAGTTCTTGAGCTCTTGCAAGTGTTAGCCCACATCCCTTGACGTCCCTGGCGTGCATGCTCGGATTGTAAACCTCAAGAGGTTGTTGCTGGAGACAGCTACATCTTCGAAGTGTTCTCCGTCCCGGAAATGGAACCGCATCACTTGATGCTTCAGATGTTCGAAGAAGTGGTTGCCTGAAGGGACCAGCGCGAAGCTGTGAGGAGGATTTCAAGTAACGATCCACAAAAACACGACGAACAGGGGCCCAAGCTGCAGAAATGGGGAGCCTACTGTAACGAACGGGGAGGACAATCGCCTGCTCGGGTTTTCCCATGTCCCGGCACTGCTGGGATTCGGCAAGTGCTGTCTCGAAAAGGGTCACTTTAGCGCTTCGAACCTGGAATCGGAGAAAGACCAAAGGAAAGTCGCAGTTTGTGAGTTGGTGTGTGTGATAAGAATCTGGGCTGGGATATCTGATCAGGGAAAAATTTGGCTTTGAGCTTCCAGGCCTTCCTTGGTCTGCTTAATTGGTTTCAATTCGTTTTGTCTGTGGGTTAATGGATTCCGTTTCCCCCTCTTTTGTCTTCGTGAAAATAAACGTTGAGAGAGGAATGTTTGTAGGGTTTGCTGGGGATGCGGTCGAATCCACGAAAAATAAAGGCTGAAGCTTTCTTAGGTGCGAAGTCAAACATTCTTTGCGTTTAGAACCGAAGCCATGTGATCGGTTCTGTTCCCACCTCTCGTTGCATTCTCCAACAAATGCTGCTGATTTTTGCTTCGGGAATCGTGGCTACCAGCATCCACAGCTTTTTTTTCTTCCTTTGTATCACCTGAATGCAATAAGCTGCTTGTTCGTTTCCACAAGTGCCTCGGTGTGTATCTCAGGCAAGAAGAAAATGCCACAAGAGCACGTGTGGTTAACCTTCAGTGCGAGTCCTCGATGCGTGTTTTCGGGCCGGTTGATCCGACGATGGTTTCATCCGCTGTGTTCCGGAGCTGAAAACACTGCCTCTCGGTGTACCTCGAAGTGATGAAAACATAGGAAGATTGATGAGTCGATCACCTTTAAGGTCTGTAGTTCACTAAGGAAAAATATACCACCCGAAATGGCATACCCTCCCCCCCCCCAAAAAAAAAAAAAAAATCGATCAATTGGTTTGTCATCTATAGCACTTGTTTTTTTTTTTTTTGGAGGGAGCAACACAGCTTTCAATATACAGTCATCATGACGAATTCAAGAAACTCCAAATGCAAGTAATGAAATGATTTTTTTAGGGATTTCTTTACGAAGAAATATCAACGATGCCTTCTTTGCAAATATTTTATTTTATTTTTTTTACAAAAAAGAGAGAAGCGGCTACATGGAGCAGTAAAACGTGTCAAAAGGCAAACACCTCCGCTGGCGGAACGTTTCGAGCGCGACACTTACAAACGGTCCCCAAATGATTTGTGACATGGATGAGTATGTCACACATGTACGCCTCGTGGCACAGCGGCAGCATCTCTTCGAGGGAAAAAGGCATGTTTTGAACTGCCCACTTTTACTACGCGGCGGCCGGATACGGATTTTCAAAATTCTCATTTCTCATCAGCTCAAGTTCCTCGTCCACCTCCCCCAGACTCACCACTGCACAAAACTCAAAAATAAAAACAAAGACCATCGCAAGCCCATTGAGAGTGCAAAGCAGCTGATGGCCTTCCCTCCCTCTCCTCCCCCCCGGAGGCTGTGCATCGGGAGCCCATGAAGGAAAAATTCAGCCGCAAAGAGCCTTGTTTCCAGCATGTTTCTGCAAATGGACGTAAACGAGAGTACGTACATGCTAATACGTCGTCAGTCCAACTCCAAGGTTACGATATGAAAATAAACCGTCTCCGCCTCGCAATGCATAATAAAAGAAAGACCAGAAAGGAAGAAGAAGAAGAAGAAGAAGAAGAGGAGGAGGAGGAAGGGGAGAGAGAGAGAGAGAAAAGAAGAAAAAAAAAAACAGCAAAAGCAAGTAATGAAATTTCGGGGTTGCGACAGAAATGTTGTAGCATTGAAAAGTTTGCATCATCCTTTAGTGCCTTGCAAGCTGTAATTATAGAGAGGACATCAATGGAAGTTTGACGGTCATGTTTATCGAGGCCCGAAAACACTTATTCATGTTACCAAGCCTTTCAGCCAGCTCGTTTGGAATTCTTGAGCATGCCGATTATTCGTATAGCAGTAAACAAGAATAGATTACGAGAAGGTGACTTGTGGAATGTGCATAAAGGGTGGTTTCCCGGAATCGAAGTGTATTTGCTTGGCAGTGATCGAGCTGGCGTCGAGCTTACATCTACTGCCATTAATGGAATTATGCTCACAGTATCATGTTCATTAACATAATTATGCTCACAGTTCAGAGAAATCGAATAACCTGGAAAACGAAACAACAACGAAAACGTCGGATATCATTATTTTGGGGGGGGGGGGGGGGGGGAAACACTCCACCGTTCTTCACTTGACGTGCCGATGCGATTCGAGTTTTGCTGATTCCAATCGAGCGAGTAAGGAAAACTTGGAATTTTTTTTTTTTCTTATTCCTTCGAAGATACATCGATTCAGACCACAAATCTGCAACTTCCGCAAAGGGATTTCGCGAGGAAAAAAACACGCCCTAGAGATTCCGGAGCAAACAGCAAAGAGCAAACCAGTGACGATGTCAAAGAACGCTTCCGATGTCCTCCTACGTCTTCGCCGCGTGGCCACAGGAAGGCAGTCGCAGATAGCAGCAGCAGCATCTCTTCAAATTGGCAATCACTTTCCATTCGGTCTCTAAATTTGCTGATATGTCCAGAAATAGAACTACAAGATCGTCGCAAATTAGCCACATTCGTTGCTATGGAGCCGATTTATTTCTCCTAGCGTCGCACGGTTGATTCTGCGCGCCATAAAGGCCAAGTTCATCAATACTAATAAGGTCCCCTCGAAATGGCCTTTCAACGGAGGTACGTATGCAAAATCTCAACCTGTGTTGGGAAGTAAAAGAGTAGTTTTTTTTTTTTTTTTTTTTTTTACTGCATTTGGCACCAAAAAGGAAAAGAAACGAAATGTGTTCCTTATTCAAAAGGAAGAAACAACGCTTGTTCTTGTTTTGGTTTTTTTTTTCCTCCAAAGAATGCTTGGAAATTCTCTCATTATATACCGATGAGAGAATCTGATATATTTTTCAAATGCTTTTCATTTCAGAAGCAGAGACGTACGTTCGCGACCTGTGACCATACCGGCCATCGGACCAACAGAACACCCTATGAATTTGGCACGAAACCTTAAAAGAGAGCTTCCGAACGTGCGGTCGCACTTCAAAAAACGTGGTCTCCGAAAGTACATGCTTTTTCCTTTCAGCGCAAAGCGGGAAAAACGGAGTGGTCCACAAACCAAAGAGGGAAGAAAACTGCACGGATGATGAATTTTAACTTTTTTTCCTTTCCTTACCTAGATTTTATTCACATTTGGTGCTGCTTCAAATTGTAGCGCTAGCCGGCGGCTATCCGTATCCGTTGCTTAGGAATCGTTCTCAAAAACGCCACCCTTTCTGTGATTTCCGATGAAATTTGGAGTCGGAGAAACAAACAGTTCCGCTTCCTGTGACACCAATCTTCTAAAGGCGTGGCACCTCCTCCACCTCATAAAAATGTGTGTGTGTTTTTTAAGGGTTCGATTCACGACAGAGTCTTAAGAACGGCGACTTGAGCTCGCGTTTGGATGAAACTTCCCGTGCTGCATCCCGTCGCTCATTCTCGTGAAGAGCGAGATAAACGGCAAGGAACTCCTTCTTCTTGCCTCGTGTCTCCCACGCAACCTCAGGTGCACGCGGAACCCGCGCTGCTCGTTGCGTCCGCTCGCGGTGATGTCGGGCGAGGCGCGGTTGGGTGCTCCGTGGCTCTCTCAGCCTCTCCACTGCCTTCCTGGTGGCAGCAGGAAGTGGATACATGGATACGCTTCAAGGAAACCAATACTCTTCGATTGAAGTGTCCTTAGGCCCCTCCTAGAAGAGGTCCTTGGGAACGGGAGGCTCGCTCCTAGGATGCATCCTTATGTCTTCGCAGACAGTCTGCTCCTTCTCTTGCGTCTCAGGGAGAGGAAGATGAGGAATGGTAGCAACATGCCGGACCACGAGGGTTACAAGGAAAGCCCTTCCGTGGCCGCTGTTGACCTCGTGAGAGGGGGTGCAATGCCGTGGCTCAAACTGGCGGGTAGTACAAAAGGGCGCCTCAAAAAAAATAAATAAATAATTGCACACCAAATCGGGATCGGTGAGAGTACCTATTCCTCATTTCCTAACCCTCCCCCCATGGAGGCTCTCGAAAACCATCAGCACCGAGAAGTCAGTAAATCCTCACCCTGTAATTAATTTATTTATTTCTTGGCCCACCCTCCCAAATTTTGTCCTCCTTAGGGTCCCTTTGACTTCGTGGCAAACGATGTCTGACGGTTTTTTTGTTGGAACAAATTTCATTCACTCATTTTGAATTCTTGGTCCGGCATCTAGAGTGGAAAGCCTGCATCCATTTCTGAGCAACCAATGAAGGTTGGAATTGCTGAGTTTCAGTTCTGTTCAGAGACTGCCACAACTTTTTTTTTTTTTTTTTTGCATGGACCAAGAATCAATGCAGTTGGCAGCTCTTTTGGTTCTGGAACAACAGAATTTCCTCTTTGAAGGAGACACAATCAGACGCTCTCATTTCGATCGATCGGCTGCCCTCTTCTGTCTCATTAATCTCCACGTCTCTCATAACTTTCACACAACAGTTGGGACTATGCAAAGTGCATTTGCCTTCTCCGAGTGATCATTTCTGCTCAAGCAGTTCCCTTACCATTCAAAATGTACACTGACGAGTTCCCAACCGGCGACCGGGAGGAAGTTTCTGCCGAACATTAACGCGGAACTGTCGGTCGAAGGATTGCTCCCCACGCTAAACAGAATCCACGTTCACACGAGCACTCGCTGCTCGCAGATGAAGATCGGGAAGGAAAATCGTAGCAGAATATGCGGGCCATGAGGTTGATGGTGGAAGCCGTGGAAGGTGGAGCGACAGAGCTTTAAGCCATTCATGAGCGAAAGGCTGAGAGCGCGTCGAGTGCGGAGATGAGTCAATCTCCAGGGCCACAAAGGGAAAAGGTTTTTCCGAGAGCTCGAGTGAGAACTAGATAATTTTCAGATACGATGCATGGATGCCTAAAGATGAAGGAACTTCCTGTGTTTTTTCTTCTTTTCTTTTTTTTTTGCGAAAGCGATGGCAATAGGCGGCGCATTCGTGCCTATCGTTTGAGAAACATCACGCGTAGTCATAGAAACGGCAAATCGAATCGCAGCAGCAGCAACAGCATACGTGAGCAGCGAGAGTGCATATCTCGAGCAATATGTCACGGCAACTCTGGCGCTTCCTAAACGAGCCAGGGAAGCAAAGGTCAACTACTCCGGACAGTTCCATCGCTTGCATGGTGTAGCAACTCCCCAGCTCTCACGGTAGAGTTGAGATTCGTCTCATCTTGAAGATAACGCGATCCGACACGGAATGACGCTGGCTGGCCCGAAATTGGGAGCGCACGAGCAGACGGCGGCTCCCCCCCCCACACCTAGCAATTCAATCACCACACTTAATTACGGAGCCTCAGCAGAAGAGCGCATCGAGTCCACCCCATATTCGACATTTCTCTTATGCCTGTCTGTCTGTTTTTCCTCTCGATGCTATCATTCATTCGTTCATACCCCTTAGGTCTTCCCAAAACACCCTCCCTGGTGCAGCGAGATCTGTTATATGAGCGTAGGAAAAATAAAACGCAAAGCAAAACCGAAACGTTCGATGCCGATTTGAAAGGTATCGTTTGATTATCTGTGCATCCCTTGGGCAGTAAGAGCGCCTTCAGAGGACACCACGCAGCGCAGGGTACAGTATTTTACGATGTGTTTGCTTATTAACCCTGACTTTCGTTCGCGGGAACACACTCATCGATCACTCAATTGAAGATTATGGATAGTTCCATTCACCTAATTGGTCAAAGCATGCAACACAAACTGGAGATCGTAATTCGCAACCAAATATTCCATATTCTATTTTCGATGCAAGGTGAACACCACGAGGCGCAAAGCTCTGTGGAGTTGCGATTTCTGAGGCAACAAAAAAACGCACCGGCGTTTTCCTTCCAAAAAATTTACAGGTGTTGAAAAGTGAAAGCTGGTTATCCATCAACACTGAGTGATTCCTGATTCAGTGACTAAATGCAGATGCGATCTCAATCGACTTTATGGCTTTCTCTAGTGAAGTTCCAATAACCTTTCAGCTCCAGATGCTGAGCAGTCACCTCAAATAATTTTCGTGACTTGCGCTTCGGATGCACCCCGAGATCCACAACTGTTTTGTTTCAGATCTTTCGCATCCACGGAACTCCAATGATTCAGAATTTTTGCAAATTTTTCGAGCTATGAGTTCCCTCTACCCGGAGGAGATGGTCTGGCTTGATGGAACGTGACAGCGTCCAGCAGAGACGGATATTTAGATTCAGGGCGCCCTGCTCTGGTTCTGACGAAATCATCTACAGATGCAGTGCAGTTCCAATGCAAATCCATGTTTTTTAAAGTGAGTTATGAAACAGACTCAGAAGCAGACTCTTGCAAACTATTTATTGCTATCTAGCAACGTGACCTTTCTGACTCTTGACTCAATGTCACAGAATGAGGGGGGGAGAGAGGGGGGGGGGATCTTTTAGAGAGTACTCATTCTACTAAAGAGTTAAATCCGTCTTTTGCCACGACCTGCTTAGAAACGTTTCAAGCTACGCGCCTTGCGTGGGATCTTTTTACCAATTCTGCAGGTGGCAGACATCAGACATCTCCATCTTCTTTAAAGCGTTTGCAAGGGCGATTCAAAGGACAAGATGTGCAGTCTGCTAGTTGAAAGGAAGTATCCACCCATTCAACAGTGATAAATAACTTGCAGCCTTGCTGTCCAAGCATCAAGAAGGCTCGTGCACAGGCGAAGGTTCATGGAATTTCGAATTCACGTAGATGTGTGGCCATAACCGCTCTAAGCACCGTCAGGTAGCCCCATGACACGGATCCTCCAAAAGCCTCCGCTTCCCCAAAGCGTCTCAAGTCCTTCTTAAGGTGCTTCCGGCGAAGTGGTATGCGGTCTGGCTTTTTCCACAAGTAGCCCCTCGCCTTCCCCACGATGGAATCGAAGAGAAACTGCTCTGCGAAAGATCGATGCATCTGGAGACCTTTGAATTCAATACAATACAGCGCGTCTCCTACAGTCCTCAAGGGTTCTTCTTGCCAGCATGGAAAACGAATCCGAGTTTATCCGCACGGGTGGCGATCACATGACCGAAAGGTACAATCCTGAGAGCTATAATCCCGAATGCTGATAATCCCGAAAGGTCAAGATCCCGAATATCTAAAAGCCCGAAAATAAAACTCAACATTTGTTGTGGAAGTTTCATTCATTGAGTGTTGGAAATGATAGGAAAAGGAAATGCATAGCATGGAGAATTATATAAGAAAAATTATGGCTGACAACGCAAAATGGCGAGGAAAGAAAAGTAAAAAAAAAAAAAACACAAAGAAGGAACTTTCAGAAGGACATAGCAAAACATCGGCCATTCCAATCAGAGAAGTGCGATCTCATCGTAAGGAGAAAATGTTCTTCCTTTCAAAGAGCTGCACAACACAAGAAAGCCCATGGCAATCCCTGGCAAAGAAGCGTCTGGATTAAGGGAAAGTCATGCGCTGCGTCGCATTGCATCTCTCTTCGAGATGTTCCTTTACAAACGAGGGCCAGCTGAGATCTGAGGACTGCAGATTCATCCATGCTGCAAGGCTGAATCTGCTTTCCATAAGGGAAGCTGCGTGAAGAAGGGAATTCGGCCGCTCGTGTCACCGTTGTGGCTTATGGGACAAGATGTTGCCTCACGTGACAGACTCACTGCACGAGGCACTCCCGTCTGTACACGGCCAGATACGTTGCGATTGTGGACGGGATCAAAACAGTAGCTGTAGGAACAGCAAGATAGAAACCATGTGTCCACGAATCAGCACGACGCTGGTCCTGGTTCCGCTCTGAGGCCGGATCCTTCAACACAGAAGGGCAACGGAATGGTGGTGCTGGACGCATCTTGCACCTTTGAGAACGGGAGAGAAGCCTTCAGCACCGTCAGGAATGAGAAAGCATTCATATACCAAGATGTTGCCAACCAGAAATCCAAGAAAGGAGTCGATGGAAAGATGTTGACCATCATCACTGGACCTTTGGGAACTTGGGACTCCAGCAATGAAGCAGTCTTCCGTGGACTGGGTGTCGTGCGGATGTATGCGGATAAAGAGAAGCAACTCTTGGTTGCCTCTTGCATTCTCTACGCTCGCAACGTCTATTAGATGGGCACATCGGCTTAAATGATGTTCAACACCGGCGACAGCCTCACGAAGAGGAACAGCTCTTGGACGGATGAGGAGGATGTCGCCGAAATACAGCCCACAGGACGTCCCGATGAGTGAAACCTGTTGTGGCATCCGGTGTAACATAACTTCAGTGACCATGAAGGAAGAGCGGATGATGACGGAGTCTCCCTCATATTTGTACTGTTGTAGCTGTCAACTTTTAAAATAAAAAGAAACAGATCATGGGCAGTTGCACGGAAGTGGCCCAAATTCTTTTTGCTTCCCTTATTTTTTGCTTTTTTATTTCCCTCCCTTCCCCCCCACTATTTTAGATTGTCAGCATTATTTTTCATATTTCTCCATTCTATCTATTTCGTTTCTGCATCATTTCCAACTTTCAATTAATGGAACTTCTTCAATAAGTGATGAATTCCATTTTCGGGATTTCCAAATTCGTGATTGTCGCATTCGGGATCGTGTCTTGAACCAAACGCTATTCGTCGTCCCTTGGGCCCATCAACTTGCTCGCTCCTACGGGCAGTCATGACTGTTGCGCAACTCACTGTACCCACGGTACCGGATGTCGTCGAAGAGGCACATCTTCGAGTTTATGAAAGCGCCCTGACATCTATAACAAGGGGCTCCAATGACAGTCCATGGCGATCCTTTTTTCAAGAGGCATACCCGAAGGACAAATTCTTTGCGCCGGAAAATTCGTGCCCATTGCGAAAACAACAGCAGGAGCGCGCAAGATATGGAATCCGTTCCTCCCTCTGGACGCAGACAACGCGGTATCGCATTGCTTTCCAGAAGACATGTGGTTGCGCAGAGATGAAAAGATTCTATTCTTCGAGCACGTTTCTGGTGCCTGTCGTCTTTTTTCTGGCGAGAGGCGCGAATGTCGCTCTGCTTCAAGTTTGTTCCAAGGCTGCGCACACTGCACGATTCCCGTTTCCTTCATTCTTTGCGAAACGGCCTTAAAAAGGTAGCGAATTCTTGCAAAATGCCGACTTTTTCTGCTGCAGTCGATAACACTCCTCCATCTACTATGCATCCACCAGACCTTCTCGGAAAGGGTCTGCAGTCGGAAATCGATACGCTTATTGAAGTCGAATGCTTCTTCTTCTCCTCCTACGATTTCAATTTGTTATCTCCCCAGCCTTCATTTCGTTCTCGAACTTGTCTGTCTCTTACCAGGAGCTCGCTTTCAGAGCTCGTCCTGATGCGGAGCGCCTTTGTGATTTCTTACTCAAAGGATTGATGGATGTTTCCATTGGAGTCAGATCCTTGCCAGCTGACACGTTTTAAATGCTCTTTTGAAATTTACGCCACCATTCCAGAAATCCATGGTCTCCTTTCATTGGCTGCGTTGCTCCCGGTGTAGGGCACCGGGGATGCGGCTTCGCAAACATCGTAATTCACCATCGAGAGGAACGAAAACACGACAGCGTGGAAGAAGGCTAATTTGCTGGAGACCATTGTTCGGAAGATCACTGATTACTGACAGCGAACAAGCAAACACGATTGCTGCATCCCTGCTCATGATCGTTCGTGCCGGAAAATTTTCCTGGACTAATATTCTGTGGATGACACATTGATGTCGGTGAACAATGGCTGTTTTGCAAGCATTTCGGCCACAAGGGCTTTGCGTGTTCCGACGACCGCGAACCACATAGTCGATCCACTGAGGAATTCAGATCCGACTTCTGGTGGTAGCCTCTAAGAGAAGGAGGGCGGAATACAAAGCAAAAGCAGGACCTACCACCTCTCCTGCAGATGGCGGGTCCGTTGCCTTGCAGAGATTGAGGATCGCGAATAGCTCATCCCCATACGTGGTCCAGCAATAAACGCTCCGTTCAGGCTCCTGAAAATAATACTCCCATTGCTGAACGCCACCACTAGTTGATCATTGCGCTGAGAATCTCAGTCAAAGAAGCAGATCTCCCCCCCCTTCTCCTCTCAAAAGGAAAACTTTTATTTACCCCCTTTATCCATCCTTTTCATTTTCTTCATAGAGTAGTCTCTTGCTTACAAGGATAGCTCCGTTTTTTGGAAATCACCTTGACCATGTGACCCAATATGTGGGTCCTCGCGGAAAACAGACCGATGATGAAAAGGCAGATGACCGCCTAATCCCAGGATGGAAAAATCATCCCTGTTACCCTACCTTCCCCCACAAAAAACAAAAACAATAGCAACAAAAAATAGTTTTCGTGATGCGAGTGCAGTATCCATAGCTACAGCACGTGAACTACTGTGCAGGTAACACGCGAAGAGATATGAATATGTGTGTTCCCTCGATTCTTCATGTCCCTGACGATTTCGCTGTTCTCCTTGGACACGAGGCTCCAAAGGGAGGCACGAAAGCAGTCTTGAAACTTCGTTTTTCCCGGGGTATCTGAAACCGGGATGGGTTCTCCAGGGACTCCTGCGGAAGCGAGCGAAGGGAGGCCACGCCGTTCGCCATTCGGAGGATCCGAGAGGAAAATCCGGCATTCCATCCCTAGCCGAACGCATCCAGGTCGGTAAGTCTTGGGAGGCGCAGTCAGCTTCCCTTAACTTGGTCCCCAAGCTGCGGGTCACCAGCAAATAAACCCGTGACGTTCCAGCATAGTCGTTAGGGTTTCTGATCCACGTGAACTGGGAAGGAACGAACCCTGCCCTTGTGCAAGGAAAACCTTGGATCCCGTGGGCCAAGAGCTACAAGAATACCCCGTGATTAGAAGCCTGCGGAGTGATTCGGCGCCGACGCACGTGGAGCTCGGGAAGAGATGGGAGGCTTCCCGTGGCAGCCTCCACCCGAGCCCTTGCTTGCACTCCCAGATTTCACTCGTTCAGCATCTCCTCGGAATGCAAGAGGGAAAATCAAAAGTGATCCTGAACTTTTTGAGGAAGATACAGAATCCGTGGACCAAGAGCTACAAGAATACCCCGTAATTCGAAGTCTGGATGGGCTGTTTTCCTTCTTTTCCTGGATTCCGAGCTCCCGCTGATTCCGAGAGTCGGTTGTGGAATGCGACCAGGCACGCATGGTCTTGTGGCAGCATCTTCTTCTGGTCTACGGTATGGCAGATCTTCTCGCCTCAGAACGGAAACTTCTTGCAGTGCAGCTGCCACACGTACGACGTTTCGGAGGCGGGGTGAAGGGGAACCGCTCTCGCGTGGCAATGGCGGTAGTGGCAGCCCATGCCGGTTTCCGGGCTGGTCTCCTCCTCAGACTCGCTGCTCCCTCCTTCGCAGCTGACCCCCCCCCGAGCACTTCAGGACCTTCGGAAGGAACGGGCACAGACTTACTTTCAGAAAAGAGGTGAGGTGGTCCGCTCGGCCTGCCACCGCCTCCTCCCTCCCGCACGTGGCCAGCATTGGTCCTGCGATGCTGAACCCCCGACGCGAGGAAGCGAATGCCGGGACGCGCGCGCCTTGAAAGGTCGTGCCAGCGGGTTCACCACGCGAGCTGGGCTCTCGTGGTCAACGAGAAGCGACCTCGGAATCCGTGCATGACGCGGGACTCGCCTGAGATCCAGAGATGACTTTCCCCTGTTTGTGGACACATCGGCCTTCCTCTTGAGTTGGAAAGAGGATGTGCTGCTTTAGGGTTTCCGATGCGGCCACAGCAGACACCTGGTTTCCCGGAGAGCGGAGTCCCTACGCGAACTTCTGCAGACGCGCGGCGATCGAGTCGTTCCATCACGTCTCGACGGGCTGCGGTACTCCCCGCGAACAGCGAGGGGTGCTGTCTTCGTCGCTCCCAGAGGGCACTGCCGTGGATTTGGTGCAGCGATTCCTCGCGTCCGGCGGACTCGGCAGGCGCCGTGACCGCGGCTCGCGGCGTCCGCGCCACCGTCACGGCCTGGCTTCCGTCGGGTTCTGGAGGGCGCGTAGCAAAGAAAGGTCACCCGCGCGACAGCCGTCTATCTCGAGGCCGGCTGCGGGGGGGGCTTCACCTGGAAGAAGTCGGGCTGGAAGTCTCTGGTGTACTGCACCGGTGCTGAGCCAGGAGAGCGGTCACAGACGCGGACCTATGCTCCACCCTCCCTTTTATTTATTTATCCATTGACTCCCCTCCAACCCGTTCCGGACTTTTAGACCTGTGTGTCGGTGGATCCTCCCCTTCGGTTTCCTTTTTTTTTTCCACTTTCGTTTCAGGAGCCGCATTCCCGACTTCTTTGCTCACTTCTTTTAAATAAACGCCTCGTCTTCTCATCCTGGATAGCCGGACCATTTTTTCAGACAGATGAACAAATCAGAATACACCACAGTCACGGAAAGAGAAGTGGCATGCGTCGGCCCGAACCCAAAGGGCCTGCCCCCGCAGAAGACAGAACCAAAGGCGAGAGGAGGGAGGGAGGCAATGAATAAATGAGTGATTAGGGGAATGGAATGGACCAGCCTCATGGTATTCCACCTGATTCCCAAAGGCATGCCTCGGGAAGGGGAGGGGCGGAAGGAGGGAGAGCTCTCATCGGTTTTCGGTGAGCCTGATCACGAGAATTCGATGGTTCCCTCGTAGGTCACATCCCGGACCGGACCATTTCGCTGCTCTTCGCGTGTAGGCGGTGTTGACAGCAAAAGGCTCTCCGGGATGTCGGCCGCATTCCTCCTCTTCCTCTCCCTCCATTTTGGCGGTTGCCGCTGCTCGCAGGTGACGAAGCGCCGTCAGCTACGAGGCGACCGGCAAGCCTGGAGACGTCGACGTTCGTCTCATCAGGTCTTCTGGGGCGTCACGCGGAGCTGAAGTCCTTCAGCGATGCGACGCAGCCTCCCGAATTCCTGTGGCGGTACGTGCGCTTCCCCGCAGGGGGCATTCTTTGAGAACTCTCCTCCAGGGGTGGTGCCGTTCTGAGGCGAAGTGGCGTTTCTCGTTTCAAGGGAGCGCCCAGTGCGCCGGCAAGATGGCGGTCTACCGGCGCAGAAGAGGGAGGACGGAGGCGCCGACCAGGAAGCACGGTAGTGCCTGGTTGCAGGAAACTGTGCGCACATGGGCTAAGAATAACGAAGCGGGCCTGGAGAAGCGTCAGCGACTTCTGTACTCTTTCTACAACAACCGCTCACTGCAGGACATCAGCCCCCCACATGTGCGTGGGCACAAAGAAGCTCCCTAGCTGCAGTACTGTCTTCCCTCAGGGAGCCCCTAGTCAGTAATCAGCTAGCCAAATAGGAGGTCAGTTGAGAAATCAGTCAGAAGACGAGGGAACTAGGTGGTTGGATCACGGGCCAGGTCACGGATGCTGCGACCCCAAGTGCCACATCGAAAGGACTATTGTGCTGAAGTGAGAATTTCACAGGAAGACCTCGAGTGCTCTCCAGCGCTGAAGAACAATCAGGCCTCCTCCTGAAGTGTAAGGAGCCGGCACTTCTGCTGTTGCACTGGGATCTCCCGTGAAACGCCTGCCGCTCTCACTGGACCTGGGGGACTGTGGACCCCACTGTTGCAGGTGCAAGGAACTGGAATCCATCCCGCACCTGCTTGTAGACTGTTTCCCTCCTTCCCCTGTGGTTGCGTTACGCAACGGCCCTTGGGGCATCAAAGGACAATCCCAGGGACGTGACGAAGCTCCTCTTCGTGCGCGATGCCCTTTCGCTTGCCGCATCCCCAGCAGCTCTTTGCTGCTGCCTACGTGAGATTGTGGCGGCCTAGAGCTACGCGAGAGGAGGACGTCACTATAGGGATACCATGTGTTTTGCCATGCGCTTCCTGCGGACGGCAGCTAAGTGGCCCCACCTGGGGCATACTCGAATGGAACTTGGCGGCATCCTGGAAAAGATGCAGAGGACACCCTCCAGCGGATAATGATCCCTTCCTTGACCGTGTCAATTTTTTTGTATATATACATATTTGTTTTATTTTTAATTTTGTTTACTACCTCCACCTCAGCTGCCGAGGTGAACCTCGCCGGCCTGCGTGCTGGTCACTCAACAAGCTTTGAGCATTTTCGGAGAATGCAGGACCTATAGCCCTCCACATGTATGTTTATTTTTTATTTACTGTTTAGGGAACTCTTCTGTAGAATTCATAATGAACATCCTCGCGTGATCGGGTGATAAACCGAGTCTCCCGGAGAGGGTTGGTTACAAGCCGAGGTCCGTGCGTTCAGCACGGGACGTGGGATCCCTGCAACGAATGGAGTCCTGCGGGAATCGGGCATGCTGCGAGAAGAAGAGGGGGCGGGGAATACGGAGAAGGGAAGGCTTTTTATGGATAAGGCTTCTTATTGAATCTTTTCTTCCGGTGCAATCGTTTCGTTTCCTGGACGCACCGGCTCGGGCATCGTCCTGAGGACGTCTCCATCCGGGAAACTCCTTCCGGGTTCCATTCGGAGAAGAAATGAGGGGCGGCCCCTTCAGGCCCTCCCCGTTTCTTTCCCTCCCAAGAATGAGAGGAACGGATTCCTTCCTGCGGAGCTGTCTTGGACAAATTATGGTGGTCACTTCGGATCTGCCCCCCTAACTGAGTTACACGCGCCCTTGGGTGGCAGCGTTTCAAGAGCTTCGTGAGTCCCCATGTGGAGGCATCGTCGGGCATCACCAATGCTCCCCCTAAAGAAAAAAACGTTTCTTCAGTACTTGGCGGACCAAAAAAAGAAAACCCGAAAAAAAAAAAAAAAAAAAGGAGCTGGGAGAAAAGAATTATCCAGAGGAGGTGCGTTTGGACGGGCAGCAGCATGTGGAAACGAACGCCGACCCGCATCGAGAGGAACGTCACGGTGGCTGACGTCATCTCGATTACTTAGCAGAGGTCACATGGAAGCTAAGAGCGAGAAGGATTGGATGGTGCTGCGATGCTTCTACGCGCGAACGAGGCACTTGACCTGGGTGAGTCACGGTCCAGTGGCGAGCCGCGACCAAGCGGGACGCAAATGCCCGGACGTACCTCCCGCAGGAGACGCACGAGTCGCAGCGGAACGGGCTTGGAATTATGGGTGGAGTCACGTTTTTCGTCCGATATGCATATCAGGCGAGTCCCGTGCACCAATGCCATCCGCGTCAGTGTTTAAATTATTAATATATTAAATAAAACGAATAGCGACGGAGTTTCGACGCCGTGGTCGGTGGAGATGATTCATTTACGTTTCTCCAGCATCATTATGCGCAGCAGCAAAGTAATGATGGCAACAGTTGCTATCGCTAACACCGCCGTTTGAGTTCAATTCAAACGTCCAGTCCAGCAGGGATGCCAGCAGCAACGCCAACGCCGCAATTCGTAGCACACCGGTATTACCACCCCTCCTATTCATAATGATGATGGATCAAGATGTCATTCCCGTTCGGTAGCGCGCAAATTTAAGGATGGACGGAGATGGCTCGGATGGAACCCGGAGATGTGACCCGTGTCGACCTCGAGAGCTCTGACTTGGGACGGCCGGGTTCCCCTGGGCAAGACGGCGGGAGTGCGGGACCACTGCTATCTTGCGCTGGGCCTGCTTGGCGAGGGTCCCTTCCGCTTTTATACCCGGAGCCTCCTGACGCACAGGCGCCTCCCTTTGCGCGGAGTGGGAAGGAAGCGGCGAGGGTGGCTTGCGCGTGAGGCGCCACGATAGGACCGCTTCTTCCCCATCGAGGCCGGGGCTGCATGCAAAGAGCTCCGGCGTACTTGCTGGAGGGGGCGGCGGCCCCGGGAGGATGGGGAAGCGGGGAGATCTTCCCAGGGTGCCGCCGCCGGAGTGGCGACAGGACTAAGCCGACAGGAAACACCCGAACCATGGTGATTGGATGGTTATCGCGCTTCGAAAGCGATATGGGGAGGAGATACGGCCGTGATGGACCACGTGCTAGTTCGGCATCGAAGTTTCTCTTCCTTGCTAGTGTTACCCGCCATCTGAAGCCGAAGCGCTCTGGTGGAAGTGCTCCAGGAATGGCGCACCAAACGGAAATGATCCACAGGTTCCTCGCCCCTATGCTGGGAGGCGGATTGGAACTGTCGAGGAATCGCCCAATTCCCTTCTGGTTCTTTCCAGAGAAGACAGAGAATTAGCGGTGCTCCATCGCGGTGGACGCGAAACGCAGCTTCCCAGACGTCCTCCTTTCCTTAATCTTCTCGGAGAGCCGTCCCGCTCCAGGAAGGAAGGCGGGGTGCTTCACGAAGACCTGTCCCCCATTTTCTAGAGACCGCCATCTTCGCAACGGAGTCCTTCACCAGTGTGACCTGGCGTTTGATGGCGAAACTTCCCGCCTGCTGCCGGGAGCACTCGGCCGGCTTGTCGGGGATCCGAGCCTGAGACGCAGAGACCACCTCATAGATGGCGGAGGCTTGAGACGATGTGAGCATTCCGTGTTCTCGAAGGTTCCGCTGCATCCTATCGGCTGATAGGGCGGATCGCCGCCGTTCCCTATCGGTGAAAGATGCCGCCGGCGCGCGCCAAGTGGATGCCGATCTGACGGGTGGGGATGCCCGAGGGGGGAACGGAGTTCCCCGGATGTTCCTATGGAAGCAACCGCCGGGAAGCGGCTTTCATTCCTTCCTCCCCCTCCCCCCCTTCCCTCCGTCCTCCCTTCAGATCTGCTGCTCGCTGGCATCTCGTTTCGCGCATGCGATCGGCTCTTTGCTTAACGTCTGCGCTGAAGGGCAGGATGTCACACCCTCGCAGCTCCCGTCATCTAGATAAGATGGAAATTTGCAGTAGGGAGGGTTCCCAGCGGGGCAACTGCTGCCCGGGGAGGGGGGGAGGGGAAGACGGCTTTTGACAGCACGGGAGATCGCGAGGTAAGAAAAGTGCTCCCTCAGGACGAAGGCAAGCCTGCGTGCACAGCATCCGCCGTCGCTGAAGAGCAGGGTCTCTGATGGGACGGCGGCCACACACGTTCCGCCGCACCCCCGAGGGGAGGAGCGAAAGGTCAGAAGGTGACCCCTCCCGACTTCTCGTGTGTTTTACAGAGGACCTTCTGGGGGACGGAGTCTTTAAAGCCAGGCCGGGAAGGAGGTGCTTGCGTAAGCAGCCTCCTGCTCAATCTGAAGATCGAAAAGATGAATACCACTCCGTGGAAGGATGCTGCCAAAGGGACCAAAAGGCACTCTTCGCAGACGACGCAACAGATGATGCAGTGTGCTACAGCGCGTTCCCGCAACAGAGGGAAAGGAATGCGTTCAAACCGAAATTCGAAGACTCGAGATCCAGCATCCCTAGCAGCTTACTCCTCTTTCTCTTTGAACAGAGGTCCATCGATTCGCGGGCAGAGGGCAGCAGCTCTCTCCGGCCAGCGCTTTAGCAGTGAACCTTCTTCAATGACGCGCACAGATTTTGGAAAAGTCGGCAGCTCGCAGAGATCGCCCGCTTGGGAAGTTGCCATGAGAACCGTGCACAGACTGGAATCTACTTATCCTTGCAGTGTGTCGTAGATTTTCGACCGGCGCGTTCGTCGCACACTATAGGAAAGGTGGACGTCCTCCTGACGAGCTTGGACGAACAGGAACGATCGCTCCGGGAAGCAGAACCAAAGCGAAACCCCGGGGTCTGCTCTTCCACTTCTTGCACCTCGACGGCCCGGAAGGACAGAGTTCGTCTGCGCAGCTTTGCACTCTCCAATCATTTCGAGGCTTTCGATCCAGCCTCCGAGCCCAAGTCCCACCGAATCTTCTAGAAACGAAGCCACACAGCTCAATCTGCAGGGTATGCGCCATGGTTTGCTGCAGCGGCGATTTCTTCGGGGAGGGAGGGGGGGGGATGAAAAAAAGTCAACTGCCAGTAACACGAAGCAAGAAAATGGAAAAAGGAAAAAAAAGCGTCAGCGCGTCTTTGCGCGGAGGGGCCACAAGGAAATTCCTTATCTTGAATGCTGGACCACGAAGGTGGCTTTTTTTTTTCTCTCAGATTTCAAGCATCTTGAGGGTGGGGAGAAGCTGCAGATGCATATCCGTCTTGAAGGCAAGGAGGTAAAAAGAAAAAAGGAAGCGCTGGAAGCGGGAACGGCAAGGAGGAGAAAGAGGTGGATTTTCCTGGAAGCCACTTTCTAAAGATGGCACGAGGGCGGAATGGCAGCTGCGCGTGAAGCTGCCTCTCCAAAGTCAGGACGGCTCGCAGCCGGATGACCAGCCCTTAGGCGTTCCACGTGGTTTCGCCCGCATCGAATTTCTCGCTTCTTCCCGGGCTTCACGGCATCCAGGATGGTCATGTGACCGCGTCAGTTTGCTCTTCACTGCTGTCTTTCGGAAGAGGTAGACACGGCTCTCGTTTTTCTCACTTTGCCCGGATCTTCTCTGTTGCCTGGAGACGCCGCGACCATCGCATTCGCTTTACCCGTCGTTCTAAGGAGGTCTCTCCCAGATTATTTTAATCTTTATTTTATTTGTTCGTTTCCTTGGTGAGGAAGGGGGGGATCACGACTGGATGCTGTGGCAGTCATCTGTTTGCCGACGCAACTCGTTATTCGGTGAATCCTCATCTTACGCCAGACTCATCTCGCTCAACTCTGCAGAATTCCAAGTGCTGAGGATCCAAGTCACTCCGTTGGGGGAAGAAGGGGAGGGAGGAAGGAAAAGAACGCGGAATCGGTCCTCGCTTTACCTGCTCGGGAAACGGATGGCACTCAGTGGACGGTTATAGAGTCGGGCGGCGCGCGCGCTTTCCACTGGATTCGGAGGTTCTGGGACTTGAGAGCATCACGGGAGCAAGCGATCTGCAACTCTTCTCTGGCATCCGCAAGCTCCTGAGCGTTCCATCGGTTTTCCCTGTGGGACTTTGGGGACTGTCAGAGACGATTTGGTTCTGATTCTCCTCATGCGACGACTCTGCGAGGACCGGGATGATCCCAGTTCTTCTATCGGAATGTCAGGTCTTCCCAGAGCCATTGCGTGCAGAACATTCCATTTGTCTCGCGTGTGCCGAAGAAACACCAACCCACGGAAATTTTTATTTTCAGTGTCGGGTATGGTCATCACGGGTGGTTTTGCAGCAGAAGGAAGCAATCCAGTGGCCATCATTCAGTTTCTAGGAAGAATCTCTCGCAAGAAAGTGTGCGTTTTTTTTTCTTCACTTTGAAAATGGCACCCTTGAACTTCTACGGAGACCTATTTTTATACAGGCCTTTCCATCTTCATCCTTGTACCTTTCCTTTCTCTGTTCAGCATCTGGATCTGGGATCACTCGTCACTCCACAGCACCTTTCATCCAAAAGATGACCTCATCTCCTGAATGAAGTCTTCCTGAGCGGGTCACTCTGATGTATCTCGAAGTTTCCAATCACTCTGTCGAGGACTTTTTCTTTTATCGGGATTCAGAAAGGCTACTTTGGATGATGGTGGCTTTCGCCCCTGAGGGGATTGGGTAGGCGAAAAGGCCTTCAAGCCATTTTCCCGTTCTCTGATCATCGCCTCTGTGGGTCCGAAACCAAAGTCTCTCCCTCCTTCTCATTCCTTCCACCTGATGGTTCAGCTTGCTGCATTTCCTGGGGCTCTGTCCTGCATCAGAGAAGGTCTTTGTGTCTTCAGAAAGAGAGGTCCATTGTCATCCCCAGATGCATTGCTGCGGAAACGTCGCTCGGCTTCGGGATCTCATCCGCCCTATGAGAATGGAGTGGAGGCAGATGCAAGAGTTTTCTAGAGTTCCCAAGGTGGTGGTGGACGCTCAGACGCTGTGAGTCATCCAACTTTCTCGAATCCTCGAATTTGGGATCATATTCCGTACAGGATGTACGGAAATCACTCCTTCCCTTTGGTCATCAGATGCTTTCCATCTTGCTCTTTACTTTCCGGTCGACGAACTGTATCCTTCCGTCTCTAACAGGGTTGCCCAGATTGTGCAACGATGAGTGTAATGACGAGTTCTTCATGGGCAAAGAACCACCTTTTCCAAATTTGTGAATCCACCTGTTCGAGAATCTTCCTTTTCCAGTAGAGTTTCTCTGTGCTCTGTCGACCAATCTTTGAGATCAACTTCCACGATCTGAAGGAATGATTTGTTCCAGGTGCCTCCTTCTTGGTGGCAGCAAGACCCTTCGCCTGCATGCTCGTCTCTTTCCGGGATCACATGGCTGGCCTCTCCACCGGCAATGCCGTTTGGTCTCGAAGCTTCTCGAGGCACGGCAGAGCACGATTTTTCGGATCCCGCGGCTTCATATGCAAAGAATATATTGCTCAATAGCTCGTCGGAACCAACTGATTCCCAAGTTGACCACTTTTGCCACTTAGAGTGATAGTTCATTTATTAAAATGGGAACGAATTTCCACTTCCCTTCCACGATACCTGGCTGATCCCTCGACTCCTTTGTCGCATCATTTTAGAATTCTGCATCTCAGGACAAAAAAGAAGGGGGAGGGAGAATGGAAGAAATCATTGCCTGACTTGCCCATGAGAGTCATTATGAGAGATTAAGCGCGAACGCCAGCTGTCAGCACTTGTCCAGGCATTTGCATACTCCCGATAGGTGACTTATCTGTTTTGAAGGCTTTTCATACCGTCTCTAACAGCATTCCTTTTTATCTGTAATCCCGGAGCTGATCATTGTTTACTGGCAATGCGTGAGATATCACAGCAATAGGTCGGACTCTGGATTTCGAAGGGGGGGGAAAAAAAAAAAACGAAATTGCAAGTCTTCCGTCTTTTTTCCGAGCTTGAAAACTCTTTGATATGCAGAAGCTGTTTCGTTCCTTCGAGTCATCATCCGGCATCCCTCCCAGAAGTTCCACGTAACTAGAAGACATGATTCATCTGCAAATGATCCTTCTCGTGAAAACAACGAGACTGGATAAAACGGCAAAAAATCGGAAGGATTTTTTTGGAAAAATTGAAGCGCTTGTGCCTAGAACTTTTCTTTCTTTCTTCTTAGAGTGTCTGCTGCACGGGGAAGGGGAGGGGAGGGGGAGATCCGAGTCTTATGAAAATGTGGCAAATCATCGCATTTAGACTTTTTTTTCCCCTTTGTGTCTCATATTATTTTCTTGGGCACCTGGAAAACCCAACTTCCTTGCTGATTCTTTATCTCGAGCTAGGTCCACGAATCGAGGAAACGTATTTTCGAAATGCTATTCCGTTAATTTTATCTTACTTTTATCTTGCTATTTTTCCAGATCATCAAGATCCAACGGAAAAGCGTGAGATCTAAGCGTCCATCTAAGGTCTGAAAATACATAAAACAACCGAGTTTCCCCCAAAGACAAAATCAGGAGATATTTATGATTTTGTTATTCCTTCTGACCAAGAACAACAAGAGAGAGAGGGAGGGAAGGGGGGGGGGACCTTCACTGGCAAGGAAAGCCAGTTTAAAAAATTCATGTATTCGCGTGCGGAACAACACCCGATGTAACGAAGGCAATTTAACGAACAACTCCATTAGGGATGCTTGGGACACCAACACGCGGAGTCTGTGTGTTTCATAAAAAAACACCAGGACCGGTGTGTGCGCTCGGTAATCATGAGCAAGAGCAAAGGCAATACATTATGTA
Organism: Raillietiella orientalis; assembly: GCA_036172245.1. Taxonomy (NCBI): domain Eukaryota; kingdom Metazoa; phylum Arthropoda; class Ichthyostraca; order Raillietiellida; family Raillietiellidae; genus Raillietiella; species Raillietiella orientalis. Next base: position 2,585,971 of record JAYWIR010000004.1, on the reverse strand, counting down.
TTCTTTCTTTCAACTGTAATTATCGATTCTCCGTACACGCCTTCCCCACCCACGAAACTTTTTGCAAAAATCTGAAGGGACCGTACACTTCCAACTGCTGAAATGACATTTCGGTTCGTTAAAACTTTGATTCCCTGAAAAGTTTCCCGCGTAAAGCAGTCACGGCACGAAACTGGGAAACCACATGCGTCCCTGCGTTTCTCTTCCTTCCCTGTTTTACAGAACGTCCTTTCACGTGAGATTGGAAAATTCATCCTTGTTCGCCCGTCTAACGTCACTATTGCAAAGTGTGGCATTGGCAAGAAGCAATCGCATGCAAGATTGAAGCAGATGGATAATGTCCAGAAGGTTTCTTCCCAAGCGAAACGTGATTCCCAAGCATGCGGATTTTTTTTTATTTTTTTTTAAAAAAAAATAAATAAACTCGTTTTTGAGCACACGAGCCTTTGCTGATGAAGTGTTCCTCATGTGACCCCGATGGCACTTTTTTTTCTTAGTCAGAGGAGGGAAAGGGTGAAATTGGCGAGAAGCAAATTTCCAAGACACGGGAAAGAAAATCAAGATTGGCGAGCCGCGCTTCCGAATTCGCTTCCTGGACCATTATGGAAAGAATGGATCATCTAAACAGCTGTTTCTGGCTGCATGGGAGCACCCTCCTGCTGCTTCAGTCGCTGGACACCGCCATATCGTGGAAGGATTGTGGCTGCAAGCCTGCCATATCCTATCTGCGAATCTGAAGGGTTCACGCCATCCACCATCCCATCTAAATAAAATGCCTACACCATTTTAGATCTTCGTCTCGGGAATTCAGCAATGCAGAAGGAACTGAAAAATCAGGCTCTACACTGCACTTTCTTCCTAATCGCTGAGAGCTTTTATTTTCCGGCCACGTGTATGTTTACTTTTCCTATTTACTTTCATTCTATGATGACGAACAGCCCGTTCTCCCGACATCAGGCATACGTACGTCATACGTTTTCTTACGTAATACCTTGAACGTAAGCAGGGGAAAAATAAAATAAAAGGAAAATAGCATGAAAGCGATTGCAATGGTGGCCGAGTATGAATGGAAAGCATCTGTTGGTGTCATTCTAAAAATACCTAGGAGACGCTCAAGCTGCAGGATACTCATCTCTCTATGAATGTGGATGGATACTCTCAAGTCGTCTTTTAGCTTTTAGACGACCTCTTCACGCTGAGCTGGAAAATCTCTTTGGAAATCGCAAAAACTTGAGAGTTTTCAAAAATTTGGAGCATCTTGCATGCGGGAGGAACCATCGGTGGTTCATGAGGCGCGGTCTCCCCATCTCCCATTTCTTTTCGCTGAACGCTCACATTTATTAATGACAGAGTTCAGTTTGCAGTCTCCATCCGAGGAACATCAAACCCAAATTGTGTGTGGGATGCAAGAACATTATAACATGTTGGAGACGGTCCTTTGGGAATCAGAGACGGACCGGAATTGGAATGGGTAAGCAATCACCCATTTAGAGAGAGAGGGAGAGAGAAAATTAGGTCATCGTTCTCAGTGGATACGGAAATCTTCCTCACAAGTGGATGCATAAATCATTTAAAACAGTGGCTCAATAACAATTTCAGTCTGAAAGGGAATTGCTGCAAGCATCGTGGAAATACTTTCTAGCAACCTTTTTAATTTTTTTTTTTTTTGTCATGAGCATTTGAGATTGTCAAGCAAAGAGTTCTTGAGCGAAGAGTTTTTTTTGATGATGAGCCAAGGGTCTTTCAGCTTGGTTCGAAATTCGCGAAAATTCTGGAAGGTGAATAGAAAAAAAAATGGCTGTTTCAGAACGGAGTGTCTTATGTTCTTTTTCCTTTCGGAAAAATTCAATTAGCCACAAAGGCAACCAACTCGTGGCATTCATTTTCGTCATAAATCGAACGGTTCCGGTGCCAGGACTGTAAGCATTGCAGCCCCAATAAATCCCGAGCACACACGATAGGGACAGTAGTCATCCCGATGCGTTCGGTTCCAGTAATTTTTCTTGGAAAAGGTGCACAATCTGTTTTTCAGTTGGACTTTGATCAAAGAAGGGTGTTCAGGAAGGAAGGTATTTCGTTTCGTTTCGCACCTTTCTTTCTCCCTGTCATCACGTTCGAGAGTCGTGTGCCTACTTTTCCCCCCTCCTCCTGTTGGATGAAGGTAAAAGTGCCGGACTGCACAGGAACCAACTGTTTATTCAGTTGCAACTGCGCTCCACATGACAAAACTCAAGAGAGAGAGATTGCCTGATTCTATTCCACCCAAGGGCTTGTTAATATCTTTTGCAAATTGGCAAAACTTCATCATCTATAAATAGGTGCTTGTTAGAGGCAACTTTTCCCTTTGGAAGATTTCGAAACTGATAGTGCGTGGTATTCTACACAATTCTTCTATTGAATAATTTGTTCGGAAGAGGGGAAGGAAAAGAAAAAAAATTCCTTTTTTTTCTTCCCCGTTTTCAATGTCATAAGTGCACATTTATTAGGGGATACCCGGAATCCTTGAAGCGGCCTAATCCCTTTCTCGCATGCTTCCGTACCTTCTGTACAGCAAATTGGAGTACGCTTTTTCACAATGATTCGTGGAATATGTGGAAAAGACGTTGTAAGGAATCTCTTTCGGGAGAAATGCTTTGCGATTCTCATTGCATGAGAAACGATGGAAGATGCATCCCATTTTCTTCCAAAGTGGGCAACCTGCCTTCACAAGTCTCCAACTTTTCTGCTAAATTGTGTCCATTATGATTGGTGAAGGAATGTTACACCACTTCACAGGTCGAATTATCCCAGCTCCCGAAATGTGTACCCATCGCCGGGAGCTTCAGTGGATGAATTTTCCACTTCACATCCATAGATCAGTCATCTCGTTTCTCAGCAATTACTCATTAAACGCATTAATATCGAATTGAAATTAGTGACAGGTTGAAATTCACCGAAGTGCACGTTCGTTTATTGATCCCTACTTCTTCCCCCCCCCCTTTTTAAAAAAAAAAAAAAAAAAAAAAATTTGAAAAGTGTTCCTTCAGTCCTATAAGTGAGAGCAGCAAGCAGTTTGATAAGATTACATGTCTGTGACGGACTTTTTTTTTGGTATTTTTTGAACATTTGGGGAAATGGATTTTCTTTTTTTTTTTTTGCAGGCTATCAGGTGTCTTCCTTTTGATCGAAGTAAACGCGTAAAATGCATACATTTTACGAAAACTCAGCAAAAAACCATTCACTAAGTGCGCGTCTGCACTAAAAAAAAAAAAAAAGCAGAAATACCAAATGTCACTCGGAGTGATTCGGTCGTACGTACGTTCGTTTCTGACTAATTAAAGCAAGGTACGTTCCTCACTGAGCATCTGAAACACTTCTGCGGCAGGTAAGATCAACGGAGAGAATCCTTTCGTCGATTCGTTAACGAACAACAAGAACATCCGTTCGTTTGACATGTTTACGTGACATCATGTCCACTCCTTTAGAGAGCGTGTGTGTGTTGAGAAAAAAAAAAAAAAAAACGGGAGTGCGATTCTTCATCTCGTGTGGCCAAAGACTTTCAAGTTGAGCCAAGAGTGGCAGCTTCCTCCAGAGCGCGGCTGCTCCACTCGACAAGAGCAGTCAAAGTGTGGGTCCCGAACTTGAAACTGCAGGACTCCGCTTCCAGGCGAACCTCGCTAAGCACGATGCCTGCAGGGAAAAAATCAGCACGGATTTCAAGAATCGGTTATCTGTGAGGTTGGGCCGCCGCCACGACAAATCAAATCCGAAGTAGGCAGATCTTCTAAGGGAGGTAGAGTGGGAGGTAGATATTTGATAAGGCATGGGAAAGTTGTCTTGATGAACGGAATATTTCTCCGGAGGAAGAGAGGTTCTTCGGTTGTGGAAGGAACCCATCACTAAATCCAGCAGCATAATCAGTAGATGACCTGACCAACAGGTGCGCAGATGTTCATTCCGGGAAGAAGTTTCCCACATACTGCGCCTGCGTAAATGAATTCATCTCGAAGACATGTGCGTCGTGAGGATGAGGAATTTGCAAATGCAATTGGCAGCTTCGAATGCAGATGGCCAAGTGGAAGGATGAATTTTTTTTCTTCTTTTTTTGTCTTCAAAACAAACGCTTCGTGAGGAATGAGTTCTACTCGCGGCCCTGCTTGGAAAAAAAGGCGCGTTCTCGAAGGTATATTTTGCAGTAGACGTCTCCATTTAGAAAGATGGCGCTAGAATGCTCTGATCTGAGGAGGATGCTGTTTTTTTTTCTTCTTCTTCTTTTCCGCGTGTGCGTGTGCGTACGTTCTTTTTTTTCTTCTTCTTCTTCTCCCAACACGTAGCTGAATTCGTGCGTTTCTGCCACAATCCCTGATACTTTCTTTCGTACTTTCATTCCTTTCTCGCAAGCGGAAACCAAAAACGGAATCAACGGGTTTCCGGATTCCTGCTACGGCCGTCATACTTTACATCGTCCGAAATAATTTATGCGTGGCCATCGAAAAATTCCCCGCAGAAGTGCGCAACAACATTCAAGCGTTCTTTGGACACGTATGTGCTCAGATGAATCATCTGCTGCTAATTTCAAAAGAGCGTACCCTGCTTCTTGTGTGAGGTTTTAATCGAATGCATGTCAGATGCCACGCTGATCCGGGCACGGAATCCGTTCGCTGGAAGGATCAATACGAACGAAAATCAGTTTCCAGCTGCTGTCCTTCTTTTTGAAAATGGGGAGCTGCACCTTGATCCGAAACTTCGGATCGACCGGCGCCTTGCATTTACCGCCGCCTTAGCCAAACCGAACCTTAGCCAAAGGAACGATGTGTTAGGAGCAACAGCAACTCTCAATGTCGGTAGGAGAGCAGGATGTCGGATGGATGCGCAGTGACTACCAAAAGTGCTTCTGACACGTGCTCGATCACGCGCTCTTCCAGAACGAGGCTTCGACGGCCAAACCCAAAGCGAGCAAATAACGCTACTGGGGATGCGGCTGCTCGAGTTCGCCATCTATTTCCGGGAATCGAAGCTTCCGGAAATACTGATGGGATGCTAGCTGGAGGGTGAGTGCTCCTTGCGGACATTCTACTTGCCTGCCTGTTTTGGAGGAACGACAGGAGCGAGGATTTCCGAGTCACCACCAAAGGAGCGCCCTGCACCCGCGCGACGCAGCCTCTCTTCATGCAGACGACGCGTGGGACACCGCTTTCTCGACCACCCCGTAACGCGTGGAGTCCTCTCGTTAGCAAGGGGAGGAGGGGGAGGCGAGGAAGAGAAGCGATGCTCTTGCCGAACGTTTTTCTGTGCTCGTGGACCCGCGCCAGGCCACCAGGTTCCGAGCTGGAATGTATCAACCGGTCCCGCCGGGGCGTTTATTTTATAAAAATAAACCAGTTGAGAACAAAGTTCCCAACCGATGACTATAAGAAACAAAGAGGAAGGTCCACCGGCACGCAGGCCGGGACAGCAGAGTTCGGAACGGAGGAGGGGCAAGAGCGCAGAAAAAAAAGAAAAAGAAATGGGTGGGAAGAGGCACGAATCTTTGGTTTCGCTCTGCATGCATCGGGATAAAAACGAAAGCACCAAGAAAGTTACAGAGCGAAATGGGAGTGAGGAATATGAAAAAAAAAAAGAATAAAGCGAGGGAAGGGATAAGAATCACCAGGTCCGCCGTTTCCGTTTCAAGCGCCTATCTATCGGCTGTGGATGCTGGTGATCTCTTCCTTGGCTCCCTCTTCCAGGTGAGGCCACCTCGCAGCCGACCTGATGTAAATGACTGCCATCCTGGTGAACTCCTTTCGCTGCGTGGTGGTTTCCAGTACCAGTCAGGCCCCAACGATGGCACGGATACAACCCATGGTTACAGTAACTGCGCCCGTCGAAAGACCTCTCGGCGCGAAGAACAGCCGCAGCATGTCTCGGGCGATGTCCTCCTGTTTCCAGTCTCCACCACAGATCCTGGAGGGCACCGCAGTTCAAAAGCAGGTGCAGTGGGATCGACGCCGTCGACTCGCACCTCTCACAGTTTGGGGATGCAATCCCTCCGGAAACTCGATGCTGCCGCTCGTTACACTGGAATCTTCAGTGAAAGAAGAGCAGTACAGCCTGCTTCCAGGAGAGGGGGAACAACGGACCGTTCACACAATGGGGAGGGACAACAAGTTCTTCAGGAGCAACACTCTGAAGTTCTCCCCACCGGGGGAGCCCCTCAGCCACAGAACCCCGAGTGGCAGCATCCACCAACTCAAGCGTCTCCCAGGAACCGAGGAGTTTTGCTTTTTCCGCGATGGTGCAGGAAAACTCCCACCTCGCCGGTAGGCTGCTGTTCCCACCTTCTTGCCCTGAGGGCAGAAAGCGCTACCGCGAGGGGTGAGGCGGCCAGGGTTAAGGAGCCACCGCATCCTGCATCACCACTTCCAGAAGTCGTGGCAACAGATGTCGCAGGGGGTAAAGATCTTCAGGGCGCAATTCCCGGGAATGCAACCGGGATTTCAAGGTCCATCCCGAGCTGAAATCGCATCGGATGCAATGGGACCGCTCCCACGTGAAGCAGCGCGTTGTGATGTATGCGACCCGGACTCGCATGAGCGCGCGCGAGTTCAAGCGGGCCTCGCGGTGAAACACGAACGGGCCGCACCAACACCACCTCCTCGGGTGCTAGGGAGGGAAGGCCTCCGACCCACAATTACCGATCGTGATTGGCCACAATTTTCTCATCAGGTGGGATTAACAGATAAACAAACTGCGCTCTTGCGCACCTCCCCGCGGCACCTGCCTGGAGCATCCGTGAATTGGCTCTATGGCAGGATTTTTCTAGGCACTTTTCCCACGACAAATTCACCCAATTCTGCGCGCTCCTCTTGACCTCAGGTGGACGTTAAGCGTAGTATTCTTTTTTCCATCCCTTTTTGTTGTTGTTACTTTGTCCGCATTCGCGTTCATATCCTTCACATTTCGGTCGCGGCTGAATTTGGGTGATGCTCGTGGAAGCGTTTCCCTCCTGAAGGCTGTTGAATCTTTGCAGGCAACGAAGACCAGGGTTTTCCTTTCCTTCGTGCACGCCATGGTCACGGGTGCCCTCTCGTTCAAGTGTTTCTCAGTTCCCTTTTTCACCTTCCTCCTGCAGCTTTGGATCAGAGTCGAGAATCCCAGGAACGGAGGAGCGCTCCTTGTCGCCTCCTGGTGAGGAACGAAGATGCGAGGGAGGGAAGCGGAGGAGGCTGCGGGTGCGAGGGCTGAAGGCGGGCATCGGGGACGATGCCGGCTGCGGCGGTCCGGACGCTGACGTTTCCTGCACGTTCCGCTCCTGTCTCGCTCAGCCTGGAGATCCCCGTCAGCCTTCGTCGCTCAGCCTGGAAGCTTTCCTGGGACTGTTGCCCATTCTGACGTCGGTGCCTTCGCCGTTGGCATGCGTTCGCCTGCGTCTTCCTGATTTTCCCGCGGTGCGCCGTTCCCTTCTGCAGAGCGCGTTCGTCCTCCTCGGCCGACTCAAGATCTGTAAAGAAGCGGAGGAAAAGAAAAAAAATTTTTTTTTTTTTGGTTGCGTGAAAGACCCCAGCATCAGAAGAGCCAGAGCTCTCAGGAATGAAGAATTCCTTTCTTCAGAGGCGGGAGAGACCTTGTTTCCAATGATCTTCAGTCAACCGCGGTGGGTCTCCAAGGCAGCGATCGTAGTGGGCGATGAGAGCCCAAGGTCCCGTTCTTCAAGTCGGGCGGTGGAGGGGATGAGCAAGGCCTCATGACGCTCTGAGTCGCAGGTCATCCTTGACTTTCCAAGACGATGGACGAAGGTGAGGGACCGGCAATAGCCGGCTCATGCGGTCGGGCGGAGGGCGGTTCTTCCTGCTCGTCGCCCTGAAATCTCAGGACGGGAGGTCCGCGATCTCCCCTCCTTCCTTCACGCAAGCAAAAGGCGGTTCCTTCACGCCGCCGACTCCAGCTGCCGGGACGACAGTGGAAGAGGCCTGCGCACCGCCTCCCGTAAGCTTGCCGGAGCGTTTCCGGAGTGGACTGTGTGCGTTTCGGCTGCAGAGGCCGGGGAGATGCGCCGTCGCGCCAACGGACGAGCAGAGGCGACCTTACCAACAAAAGGGGCTTTCGGGTCGCTCCGCTACCTTGGACTCCCGGAGGGAGCTCCTGCGGAACCAAAAGTTCCCCTCCTCTAGACTGGCTCTCGAGCCGAGACGACGACGGAGTTCCTTAACCCCTAACCTAGTGGTTCTGAGCAGGGAATGTACCCCCTTCCTCGTCGAATCTCTTCCGAGTTTCGGCGAGAGTGAATTCGGGAGGTCAGGTGGAGACAGGGAGAGTTGCTATCATCGGCGCGACCAGGTGGGAGGTCGGCAGGAGCAGAGGAAACTGTGCGCTTCGCTGCCGTGGTGGCAAGGTCCCATGGAGGGAAGGGGATGGGACTTCCGCCCTCTTGCCTGTTTGTATCTCTTCCTCCCACCCCACGTGTGCTTTTCCGCACTGCAGATTCCCTCGAGCTGCCGCCCTGCCGAGCTCCTTCCCACGAGGAATCTCTGCGGAGGGTCTCCTCCCGCGCGCCAATGAAACACGCTGACCAAGGGACGGATTCTCTCTCCCCCCCTCACCCAAGAGCTGCGTCCTCGGCTGCTGCCTGAAACTTCGGAGGCCTGCCCACCGCGCTCCCAAAGACAGCCCGGAGCACCTCCAGTAGAGGCCATTTTCCGTGGAAAGGGGGAGGCGAGAGCAGCTCCCTCCTGTCCTGAAGTGCCTCCCGCGCTTCGGTGAGAGTGACTTCAGGAGGTCAGGCGGTGACCAGGAGGGAGTCCAGACCTGGGGGTTAGCAGGAGCAGAGGAAACAGTGCGCTTCCACTGCTCTCCAGAGGGGTGTGGCAAAGCAGGGACTCTTGTCGAGGGCCCTCTCCTCGCGGCGGTGGCCAAGAATACGCGGTCTGAACACCGTCGCCCCGTGGTCTTGCCTCGTGGTGAGCAGTGCTGCTCCCCCTGCCGCTCCTTTCCGCAGACTTTGCAAGCACGGGGGGGGGGCGTCGATCGCCCGACCTCCGGCCGCCGCGGGAGGCGGCCCGGGCTCTTCTCAGCCGGCGCGACGCCATCCAGGTCGAGGATCTCTCCTCTTCCTATCGGCAGAGGTTCCTTCCCTGTAAGGTCGTTGCGACTGCGTCTGGAGAGCTTCCCTTCGGATGCAACGCAAGACGGGAGGCGGGAAGGAGCTGCTGGATTGACCTCGCTTCCTCCTTCCCCACGGGGTCTCCTCTTTTCATTGGGGTGGCAGCTGCTCCAACACGACAGAGACTGGAGAGGATCCGCCCGCAATCCAGAGCAACGGAATCTTGCAGGCGCTTCCTCACTCTCGATGTGCCTCCCTCCTCCTTCCCCTTTCCCTCCCAAAGGGGCGTGCTTTGAGAGGAGAGGGTCAGATGACCCCAGAGTTTGCCTTCCGGTCGCTGAAAGAGCCTCCGCGGTCCTATCGACTTCTCCAAGGCTCCGGGACGGCCCTTGAAGGACGAGGAAAGGAGGGTGGGAAAGAGAAAGAAACTCCTCCCTCAGTCCCTCATCCAGTTCTTCCCGAGGCAATTCTGGATGCGCCTACTGGACTGAAGGGCAACTCCTGCGATCTCCGCTGCGAGGGCTGATCTCTCGTCCCCCTTTCCCCCACCGCGTCTCGAGAAGATACTCAGAACGCTTTCCGATGAACCTGTGAGCGCGCTTCCGGATTTTAGGATGCCGACAGCATTTCGGCACCCCGTCGGAAGGGGTGGGTCCGCCGTGCTTCTCCCGGCGAGGCACCCATGCCTCCGAATCCTCGTGGTTCGCCTCCGAGATCCCGTACGTCAGTCTTCCCGTTGGCTCCTTGCGCTTTCCGATCTTTCAACAAGAGGCTTTCCGGCGAGCTTCATCTTTTTTATTTTAGGTGTTTTTTTTTTTTTTTTTTAAGAGTGCTTTCTGTTCTTCCCTCCCCACACTTGAATTCTTGGTTTCCCTGGGTCTTCCGGTTCGGGGCCGGTTCCAAGGGATCATTCGAGGCGTTGCCAGGCTCTCCGGATATCCGCGGGTCGATCCGTTCTTGCGCCCCGGGAGGCACTCCAACGATTCCTCTTCGTCTGCCCGTGGAGATCCCGAGTTGCCCTGCCCACGCGAGGCTTCGCTCGCAGCCTCGGGTCAGTCGCCACCGGGACAGACAGGAGAGGAAAAGGAGGGGAGGAGGGAAAGGAGGGGCGCGCAGGAGCAGGAGGAAGGCGGCGGGATACCTTCCCCTCCGCGACCTGGAACATCCGGTCATCGATCCGTCCGGTAGTGCAACACTCGGCTCGGACAAATGCGCGGGCGGGAACACCCGGCGCAAGGACGGAATGTCGGAGGCGGGTGAACAAAGGCAGGGAGATGCTCGCATCCCGGGCGCGCAGCCCCCGCTTCTCCTGATATCTTCGGCCACTTGCGCGAGCGAGGGCGATCAGGCGGCGGCGGCTCGCTCGGAGACTGGGCGGCCAATCTCTGAAGCGCCGCTAGCGCATTTCCTGTTTCCAGTGCTCCCTCCACTCCCTTGGGGACTTATTGCTCATGGGTCCCTCGAACCACGGGACGCCAGCCGTGCGAGGGGCCTAGAGAGGCGGGTCACTCCCCTCCCCGTGGTGCCATGGCTCCAGGGTGCCCTCTCTTCCCCCTTCTCCCCTCATCCCCGCCTCTTCCTCCTGGATTCTTTCCAGGTGCCGCTGGAGGCCGCTCGCAAACGGACAAGACGATGTCGAGAGGGACGTTTGCCCTGCGGGACAGGGTGACAGCGGAGACCTGAGGCCCGCCCGTGGAATGGGACGCATGGACCGGCGCCTCGCCGCCATACCCCCAGCTCGCTGCGGGGGTTGTCGAACCTATCATGCAGACGACGCCCATCATGTGCTGCGGCAGGCTTCCCCCCGGGCCGCGCATCTGCTGCGCAGCATCCGGTACGTGGTCGTCGCCGCCTCCGAGCTGCATGGCTCGCAGCCGACCCGCACGCACCGAACGGGAATCGGGGAAACCCGCACCCGATCCCTTCTGCATGGGGCCGGAAGTGAGAGACGCTGAGCAACGTGGGGGGGATCAACGCATCGTGCTTTCCCGGTGGCGAGTTTTGCCGGTGGGAGAGCACCTCCGTGGGTCATACCGTTCATCCGGGCCGGTACACCTCGGCGCGCATCCTCCTCGGACGCTCCGACTGCGAGCGCGAGGGACCCCGAGAGGGTGTTCCCCCGAGGTCCAGGCTGTCCCATCCACCCCTTCTTGATCCATTGTGTAGAGGAGGGCTCCGTGCGAGCAGTCTCTGTACGCGGTCCAGTCTACCCTGCAGCTCCCCCAGGCAAACACCCGATGACTCCGCATGCTCGGGCCCGAGGAGTGGCCCGGACTTCGTAGAAAGGTGGCGAGTCCTGTGGCGGTCTGCCTTGACACGCATGTAGAATTCATCTGTATGTAAATAAACGCTTCCGAGCGTGACCAGGTGACAAACAATCGTCAGTCGCATCCGGGAGTCTTCGAAACCCTCGGTGGTTCGTGTGACCTCGATGGTTCTCTCCACGGGAGGAAGGACGAGGAGGACTGCCCCGGCAGGGATTTCTGGGAAAGGAAGGAAGGGGGACTGCGTGGCGGGGAAGACGGTGGAGGATCTGAAGCTTAGGGAGCGGCCTTTACACGGCAGCTACGTGACCTGCGTCTGCCAGTGCCGCGAGGCGACGACGAGTCACCACCTCCTCCATGCCTTGGGTCGCCCAGGATTCCCGACCCCTGCTTTCCACGCGATGCCCGCACACTCTTCCACCCCTCCTCCTTCCGCGAGCGGGCGCATCGCACCTGGTGGAAGCCGCCGTAGGCGGCCATCCATAATGGCGTGGTTTCGGTCGCCGGGGAATCTCCAACTTTGCGCCAGCTGTTTCGAGGGAAAATTGGAGGGAGAGGGGGAGGGGACCAGAAGTCACTGGACGGTTCGATGCATCCTGGTTCCCTTCCAATTTGGGTGGGGACTTGACGCCCAAGCGCCGTCTACTTTCAGGGTCAGTCGCCTTGGCAGGTGAGTTGCTGCCGACTTCCATGGTCACCATCCGTCTGCCGTAGCAGCCGACGCCTCTCGTGGGATCCAGCAAGCGTCGTGATCTGACGCTTTGTTTATCCCATAGAAGCTATTTCTGCCAGAGCCACTGGGCGCTGATGGGTCGGGCAGTCCGAGCCGCGGCGTCCGAGCGATCTGGAATCCTTGCCAGTTCGGAGCCTAAGGGTCGTTCGAGGTAACTCCCCTCCGCGGAATGGGGAGACTTCATTCTACCTCCTCTTCGACTGATCTGTCCTGAGGAAGATTTCGGCAGGTAGGGGAGAATCTGCATTCACTGGATGGTTAGGCAGTTCGCCCCTGCACCCCATCCATATCGCAAGGACCAGTCTACACGCCAGGATCGCTGCGGGCCTCTTCCAGGGTTCCCCTTGCTTCTTCGTCCTGCCCAGTAGGGGAAAGCGGCAGAAACATACATAATACATGCATATATGTATATATGCGTATGTGTGCGTGTGTGCGGTCGCAACTATAGGGAGCTTCCCTTCGAGCAGCAGCAGCAGGAATCTTGTGTTCAGATACCTCGCAAGGACGGAAAGTTGCCCCCCGCTGAGAGCGCACCCACACGGAGCGAATCCAGTAGAGGGCGCTAGAGAATGGGACGAACGCCCCTTCTGGGGGAGAGGGTGGGTGGATCGGCCTCCTTCTCGCTGCAAGGTGTCGGCGCTCGCCAAGCTGGATGTCCCGGAACCGCAAGAGCGGCAGCACCCGAGCGGCGAAGCTCCGTCTGAGAGGACCTCATGGACTGCCGAATGCTCCGAGTCGAACCGGTGGCTATCTTCCCCGAGGGGTTTTGCCACTTCCTCCCTGCCGCCGTCAGGCAGTAGATGTCACTTCTCTGCCTCGGGAGGACGGCACGGCGGACGCTGGGACCCGTCTTTCAGACCGTCCGCCGAGGGACCTCGTCCCGGCCAAAGCACGCCGGATTGGCATCTTCTGGGCGGCGCCTCTGTTATCACCGCCCGAGCGGTGGACGCCTCCTGCGGGCGGGCAGGGCACGGAGGCAGCTCCCCCTGCGGGCGGGTGGGCTGCAGGAGCTCCACGAGTGCTCCTTCGGTGGGAACTCTGCAGAGCTGCTTCAGCCCGGAGGTCCCCGCATCCCGGAGAGGGCTGCGAGGAGCCACCGTGACGCGCGAGCGCCTCGCCGCCGCGGTGGCTCAGAAAGAGCGTGGCTCCACCTTCCGACTGGGCCTGGACCCGCCTCTTTGCGCTGCTCGCGCGCGCGCGCTCCGTCCCGTTCCATGAGCGAGGGGGCCGGGTCTTCTGGCCAGACCTTGGACCTCCCTGCATCCCTTCTCGCCCTCAGTTCTGCTTCGGGAGAAGGCGGGGAGGCAAACCCAAGACGCTGATTATTGTGGTACGGTTATCAGATGCAGATAGGAAAGGCAAACTTCGTACCGACTAGCACGAGTGCGTACAGTAACGTGAGGGGAAGTTGAATGGGGACCGACGAATGCAAACGGCAGAAATGGGTTGGAAGCCTCCCTGGAGCGCTGTAGCTCCACGGGATCCTGTGTCATGGGATTTCTTTTTATTTATATATATATGTGTGTGTGTATATATATACATCTGTTAGCGTGACGCTCGCAGTGGTGGAGTAAATCAATCTTTGCACACGAAAGGTAACCATGGTAACACCTACTCGACGTTCCTCGAGCTCTGAAGCATTCCCACAAAGCAACGAGTCACCAGAAATCACACAGAGCAGGCTTACTATTAGGTTGCTGGCAGTAATATGGTAAATCATGATGAACTTGCTTGCGAAACTAGGAGTCACGATCGCTCGCTCCCGGCCATGCGAGATGTGAATTACTGAGATCATTTTGCAACGAATTCTGGAGCCGCATAATCAGAACGGCGATTGTGAAACATTCGTATTTTAAAATAGTGGATAATGGTACGCTGCTAAAATGTACACGCGTCACTAATACGGATTATTACACATAAGGAATCCGAAGTGCGTAATGAGGTTTCACGGCGTGTCAATTTAGGATGGTAAACGATGAGCGTGCGATTACTGAAAGTAACCAAACCTCGTTAATGAACTCCAGATTAGCTGAATTGGTAATTAAATTAGACTTCCTTTTCCCTTCTTTTTTTTTTTTTTTTTTTTGAGTGAATGGTGAGTCAGCCTAGGTATCGTGAATCATGCATGTTAAAAGGCTTTCATTTTCTACACAGATATGTAACATATAAACATATGCAGTATAAAAAATGACCTCCAACACACGTAAAGAGACGAACGAAGAGTGCGAGCACCGGAGATGCCAGAAAACGACAAATCTGAAATCATCTCATTGCGAGCAAATGATGTCTGCAGGGCAGCTGAAGGGTGGTTCTTTGATTACAGCAGTGTTTTCGGTGGGTTGCTTTTATTCATCGCTAATTGAAGTAATAAAGGTAAAGGGTTGAGAACAAATCCTTTGATAGTACCGTTGTGCCTTTTCATAGGTGCCGCAATCAGTCAACTCCCGCAGAGGGCAACCTTGCTTGGATGTTTGAAAAAAAGAAAAAAGGAAGGTCCCATTTGGTCAGAGGTACCTGGCTAAACCAACCTTGGATAACCCAACAGTCTAACAAGAAATCTGCTTTTCGGACACAGCAGATGGAGCGTCGCGAATCTATTTATTTCTTTATTTTCCATCTGCAACAGAGCAACTTCCCGATATTATCAGTGCATGAATCTGCTGACAATTATACGGAGCCGTGTCATGGGGCTGAAAGCAGAGAGAATCGGAATTCTCGAGAAGGTTCCGCAGCCGAATGTTCAGTACGTGGGTCTATGATCTCCTGAGTGCGGAAGGAATGTTGGAGGCAGCAAACACAAATGCTGCGAAGATGCAAATTCAGAAAAAAAAAAACACACAAAAAAAAACATGAAATAGAGGAAAAAAAGTTTCCTAGGAAGGACGAATCCACAGTCACATGCAACTTTTATGAAGGAGGCTGATATGGAAATCGGGAACGTCCCTTTGCAGAAGAGAGGCAGATCGAAGGGAGCGCGCGTCACCATCTCCCTGGATGGGATGGTCGTTCTCGGCGGATGCAGCCACCGAACACGCAAGGAAGGAGATCGTTAAGGCTCGCGACCAGTTTCCATCGGAAATGACCTAAAAATAACCCGAAATGAAGACAAAGTGTTCCTCCACGCCTGAGATGGCTATCTATTAGCTTTCGAGATCACACGACCACGTGCACTCGTTAAGTGAAAGCGTACCATTTCCGTGCTCTAAAACCGGGGCATGCACGTTTAAGCAAGGTGTCATTAACAGAGGCTTCAGCTTTGCTGGTTTTGCAGGTACTCACCTCCTACGTCTGCTTCTCCTCCGTGGCAACTCAGTTCCGAAAAGAAGTACTTGGGTAGATCGTTTCCAGAAAAACATTTGCTCGTACAACGGGCAGCTGAAGTAAGGATGGAGGGATGAAGTTTCCGCTTTTACTCTGCCCTTTCCATTTATTGAGTTATTTCAATTCTTTATAGCACTGGAGATAAGCAGCAAAGTGGAAATCGACAAATGCATTACGCAATGGAAGTTTACCCATAAACTAGCTCGCCTAATTATCAAGCTGGAAGAAATTTCTAGAGGATCGCACGTTGTCGGAAGTCTCACAGGCGTGTCACATTTGGCATCGCGAATGCTCGGTAACGTTCACTCTTTATTCCTTCCTTCCACGAACATACGCGTTGATGCAGAAAGGAAAACAAGATGAGGAAAGGGCCTTCCAGACAGAAATCGAATACTGCAGAGCACACTTAAAATGTAACACTCGAAGTGTCGTTGCTTTCAGGTGTTCTTTGATCAAGGGATGTTCAAACGGCAGCAGATTTACATGGAACAGGTGTGCCTTTGGACGAGAGGGCAAGAGATGCAGTTCGAGAGGCTGTCAACATCATCAACCCGAATCCATTTGGAGCTTGAGCTTTCTTCCGTGTCAGGTGAATGGTTAAAATGAGAACGAGTGAGATGCAAAATGATTTTTCATGGCCGTGCTCACATGCATTCATGAGGAAAAGATGAAATTGTTATTAATCGCTGCATAAATGTAAAATTACTGCCAACTGAGTGCTTGACGCATTGAAAATATTTCGACTCCCTTTCTCTCCCTCCCTTTTCGGGAAATCAGTCGATTTTCAATTCCGGATGCGAGGGCCGATCCGATCCCGCATCGGGGGATTCATAAAAACCGATGAAAATGGTCGATTTAAACTAAAAAAAAAAAAAAAATATTCTCTAAGAATAAATGAAAATTAATGTTGGCTACTAAGCTGAGTAAAGCATTTCGAACATGTTTCGACGAAGCTCTTATTTCGAGGGACAGAGGAAACCAATTACTCGAGCGTCCTAACTAATGATCTCTTGCACTTTGGGAAAAGAAGGAAACAAGAAAAGGTTGGACTTGCCTTGGTGATGTGTCGCATGGGGTAGACAAGCAGGGTGTTTCTTTATTTCATTGATTGCACCGGTGGTTGTTCAGAATATACGCATGGAATCTAGATTGGTATCCTATTTATCAGTATGTACAGGGGTCTACTGCTCACTGCAAGGAGTGGATCCTCGGTTTGTACACTGGAGCAAGCTCGGAATTGAAAACTGCGAAGTTTGCACGGAGAGAGCAAGTTGTTGCATTGCGGTCATCTCAGCCGTGCCTGCTTCTCTTTTTTGGTTGCATTTTTCCATGGAAGATGGCAGCATGCAAACTCCTAAGAACAAGGTTCAGCTTTGAACTTGCTGCTTGAGACCGAAGCTGCAAGGGAAGTGCCCTAGTCGAGGCATGCCAGGCAGGAGGAACTTCATGGGGTTCCCGAAGCGAAACAGAGCTCTGACGAGGGACAGAAGTGAGGACTTTGTGACAGAGCTGCAGAGTAGGCAAATCAGTGGCGGCGGCTTGTGAACACTTCTTAAAGGGGTCGCGAATAAATGTGCAGCGGTCATCGAGGTCTTCTCGAAAGCCTGTTTCAGACGTGTGAACTGAGACAGCTGTGACAGCGACAGCTTAATGTGCATTCGTGCAAGAAGCTCAGGTTGTGCAGACCCTGATTTCCCATGTTCCCCCACCACCGTTCCAGAACGTGCTTGACAACATGCTTCGAGGTACGCTGCTGCACACCGCAGATGGCTCATCATCTGCTTTCATCGTGTAGTGATGAAAGTTTCCCTGTCAGATATCATAGGTGGAGTCCAGATCGAGTATTGCTAACATGATAATGCTTCATTTTTACTCAAGGTATCTTGTGGATCTTGTAAGCTCCAGTTCAATTTCGGCAAGCTTCGAGGCGCTCCCATATCTTATCTTCAAAGTGGGTCTAGGATAAAAATTGATCACAGGCGAAGAAAACGAATAAATACGTTGTTTTCCTTAGATGTAAAGAGTTTCCAGCTGCATGGTTCAGCACACATCAAGAGAACTGTTCCAAAATTATGCCATGCCACTCTGTTGCATGTTCCTCATTTCGAAGATTTCCTGAAGATTCGTGCATTATTTTTTTTTTTTTCCTTCTTCACAAGAGATACGGATCCGTTCTTAAATAAATAATCGAGGTTGCATTTAAAAACTTGAAAGATTTTTGCATTCAGTTCGTCAGGAGTTGCCAGGCGTTGCAGTGACGAACTGATTGCCTCGTGATTGCCGAACAACGTTGCTAGGAATATGTCGAACCTCGCTTCATATCCAGATGCTTCTTGTCATTCGTGTGAGAGCATTTCTTTCTCCTTTCGATGAAACGTGGATCTCTTTGGAGACGTCTGTGGCCAGCCAGCTCAGAATCAGATGCAAATCTCTTTCCCCAATTCATGTACGTTCAGAACATTTTTGTACCTTGTGACACTCTGACAGTGCTCAGTGACTTAAAAAAAAAAAAAATAATAATGCACGAGGGAAATCGATCAGGGGATTTCTTGGTGGATATCGTGTACATAGCACTGAAAAGTGGAAATGGAGTTTTTTCTTTCGTCTGGTTGTACGTGAGGAGAACAAGGCCCCCGTCAGAGTTCACAGTCTGGAAGCCCTCATCATCATGATGCATGAGTTTATTACGTGCTCAGGACTCCTATTTGGAGCGGAGACTTCAGCTTGTTGGATACATGAATCAAACCAGAAAATGATGCATAGTAAAAGAATGGAGTATCAATTTGACCATGGGATCATTACGTACTTTCTCTTGTTCCAATGAACGAAAGGGATGAGAGGTATGGTAAGAAGATGAGCAGCTAGCATACGATTTACTTGATGCATAGGTCCATAAGCATCAGCATTTAAGGAATAATCATTCCGACGAGGCAAAAGCCAAAAAAAAAGTCCTTCGGGGTCTGACTTCGCCAAGCCTTTCGGCAGCAGCACTACGGGCGTTCGAATTCTACAGAGGATCCACAGTACTAAAAACGATGACCTGCACAAACCACCACCACCGATGCGAGCTCGATTCGTGTGCGCGCCCGTGCTGAGCGTCCGTTGTCCAGGTTTTCACCTGATTTTTAGCTTTGGCGACGAGCTGACGAAGTGTCCTCCAGGCTTCCCAAGAGACGTCGAATTCCTTTCCCTCTCGTTTTCGGGAAAGACGGATTTCATTCACGGTCTTCGGTCCTCTTTCCTCTGGAGGCGACTGGCATTTAAAATTGCAGCGGCCAAATAAATTCGAAGCCTGAAGTGGACGCTTTTTTAATTTTTGTTTGTTTGCTTGGATGTTCCAGACTGCATTGACTGCATTTTGCGGGTTCCCAGTGCTACTCGGTCATTGGTGAAGGGCATCACCAGGGACATGATTCCCGTCAAGCTGTCGTCAACAGATATCCCTCCCTCACAAAATCGCATGCCAAAAGTATTGATCAATTCCGATAATAGTAGTTATCATCTGGCATGCGAATGAAGTAGCAATAAATAAAATCGGCTCAACTACATAGGATTTAACCGCTGACCGATCAGCCTCGTAATAATTCCGAAGCATTAAAGATGATTGTGACAAGGCCGTTGTTCCACCAGCTGTACAAAACAGACAAACGAAAATGTACGTGGCGTTATGCTTCAGTCTTTCTCCGCTGTTGTTGCTGTTTTTAACTTTCTTTCTCTGGGATATGCAAATTCTGCATATTCTGTACGATGATAAACTCGGAACACAGAGTGATCTGCAGCAGTTCACGCATATTCATAAAAATAGATTATGCAAATGAATTCATTTACGGGCATCATTTGATCCTGGAGCAGGCAACCTTGGTTTTTCCAATAAGAAAAAAATTTCTCTTGCCTTCAGGGAATCCGATTCCAAATTCATCTTCCTCCGGAAACAAATAAATTATTTTTCAGACTTCAGCTGACAAGAGTTCGCCTGATGGATCAGACACAACGCTGTACCAGGCTCAGCTCGTGAAACCCACTCAAACTTGAATTTCGAACTCGTGAATTTTCTGCTACAATTTAAGTGTGAATTTTTTTTTCGTCTTTTCTGTAAAGGAAAGCCTATGTACTAATCACGCATCTTAGAAGTATATCTGAGGCGTGTTTTGAGCGCTTGTCTTTTCATTATGCGCAGGTGGGGGAAAAAAAAAAAAAATCATCACAAACAACTGGAGAAGTCATTGACAGAAGAATCTGTTAGTTAGGAAGACTGAATGGTACTTTTCATGAAAGACTGCATGAATCATCCGGCAGACCTGCTCGAAAATTTCGAACCGTGCACAAAAAAATCAAAACAAATTGGAAGTTTCCAGGAATAATTAACGATAAAAATGGAATGCACAGGCACGTTGTCGTAAGCGACTCCATAAAAATCTCTCGTAAAAGGTCAGAAAATCGCTTCTGGGACCTGCTATTATTAAAATATTGCGTTCCTAATGAACTTCACAGTGGATCCGTAGCCTGTTTCAGTATGTTGGATCACCGTTATACTCTATAGCAGAGAGCCAGCTCAGGCGACTTTTCTCTGTATCGATTCCATCTGGCCCTTTATTTTGAGAGACACAAATTCTCCTTAACGGTGAAGATTAAGTTCGTACCATGGCACCCCGGTTATCTCAGTCAACGCTCAGTCAACCGGAAAGCACTTTTCGTGTGTATCCGACCTTTTAGAATGCAGAACAACGCACATTCCCAGACTGAATGCCTTCCACGAATCCAGGCAATCCTTTAGAGATTCGGTATGAGGAGAGTCTTCGCTTGGTGTGGCATCACATGATGGAAAAACAGAACAAAGGAAATAATTGTGGGTTGGAAGAACACATCATGGGAGAGCGCTCTCATCGCCGAGAATGCATCTTCTCGTGGTGCTGAGGACAGGAAGTCAAGAAGCACACGCAAGCAGCGTGGAGGAAAGGACCAGGCCTTTTGTGCCTCTTGCTTGAAACCGCACTTTCGAGGGAGCTGATCTGCTTCCGCTCACACGCGACCACGTGAAGACCGCACCCAGCGAGGAGCCACCAAGCCTCTCTGCAAAAAGAATTCGTTAGTCCCATTTGGAAGCCATTTTTCTTGCCGTCTCCTCCCCACTCATCATTCTACTCGGGTCTCCCAGTCACCGATCCCAACGATGCCTCTTCCAATACTATCTGTTGATTCTCCAACCAATTAGCTGCCTGCAGGGGGAACGTGCATCTCTTGAACCGAGGAGCAGCGAAATGAGAAGAGTTCCAAGGAATGGAATGAGAGAATCTAAGGAGAAGGAACACAAAAGGAAAACAGGAAGAAAAAAGTCATTCGACTTTTCCTGAGACGGGACTGTTCGTGGCCCGAGCACACACGCTGCATTGTTCGATGGACCACATTGGCCTCGCAGCAACAAGGATGCGACGAGCCGGATCCCCCAGGCGAGAGGTGGGGTGGTGTTTGGAAGAGTGGCAACAGACGTCATCGACAAATAAACGGCGTTTTCCAGGTACTCCACGAGCTCCACTGGCATGGGAGCGGGTCGTCAAGAGAGATTTAAAAATAATTCTGGCTAAGAAGCAAAGGAGCTGAATGGGATGAGGCCCAATGCGACAACGCGGCGGGTGGAGTTGGGCGCGTCACAGGAGCGAACAACGCTGCCGGACTCGGTGCTACGGAGTCGATGAGAAGTTTGGGAAGTCCGTAGTCGCCTTGGGCAACGCCGCTCACCCGACGACAGCGACTGGAAGTCCAGGAACCAGGCCGCTCGCAGCTGCGAGATAGCAGTGCCACCGGGAGCAGCTTGACGTCCTTTCCGGGGGGAGGGGTTTCGTCTAGCGCGGCCGTTTCCGAAGGACCTGCCTTCGTACCCTCGTCGTTGCGCGCGAGTCCCATGAGTCCGAGTGATGCGTCTACTGGAGGAGAAAAATTCTGGCACCTCCGCACCGCCTCTCGGAGATCGTGCCTCTGGAAATCAGGAGACTGGAACCTACACGCCCTTGCTGAGCTTTTCTGAGATCGGATCGATCGAGGGAGGAGGGCGGGAATGCTGATCTGAAGCAGCAGGTCTGGGAGAGTATTCTGAGGACATGAATCCAGGAAATTGCAGGATGAAAAGAAAGACGGAGTTGTCCCCTACCTTCCCAAAACGAGAGCAACAGATTTCCTTGAGCGGCATTTTTTTTCCCTTTGTGTGAACCTTGCGTATCCGTGCTCTTCTTCGAGGACGTCCCGTCTCTGAATTCGTGATCCATGCTGTCAGGGAAAATGGAAAATGCCCATTTTGATCGCTGTCATGTAGGAATGATCTCTTTAAGATGAACCTTTCCATGACCTACGCTTCTTCCTTTTCCTTCCACAACTCCGGTTCCCACCTTTCCCGAGAAGTTACCTGGACTTTTGCACTTCCCATCCAGGTTTTACAGGACATTTATGTAAAATGAATAAATCTCCACAAGGTCCTGGAATACTGAGAAGAATGGAGCGAAGTCTTGACCCTATTGGTTCTGCAGTTTCGCTTCCATCTGATTTCCTCAGTTGGAGAACCTCATTGTTAGGGATGGCGGCTCCTCATCAGTGTCCTCTGCACCCACGCAGTCCAACCTGCACTTTGAAAAATCGAAGAGAACATCAAGTTCAGGGTGTTCAGGCAAGAGATCGCTGCCTAGAGTCGATCTCAGTCCGTCGAGTTTCTATGGCGAAAGATCGTGGCGTCGACCTGACCTCGAGCGCTGACTTCGTTCCCTTCCAAATTCCTCATCCTCACCTTCCTGTTCGGTTGGGTGCGGTGCCAGAATTGCGCGCTGCCCAGGGCCCACGTTGCGCGCAGCCGATCGTCTCCTTGCGAATCGAATTGCCAGATGACTTTCTGCTCATAGGGAGCTCCCATCGGTCTGCGGGTTCCGACTGAGTCTGACGCTGGAGTACACCACTAATTCACCCATGAGGCATTGTAGAAGCATCTCCAAATTCTGAGGCACTTGGTCTTTGGCTGTGACCCCGCGAGGGTTGCGCACGCTGACGTCGCGATGCCCTTGGAGGACATCTGGATAGCGACGTCTCTTAGCGAGTATTCTCGAAGAGACGCACCACATCCAGAAGCACGGCTGGATTCTCTTCCTTGGGACGGGAGATCGAGCTCTCGTAGCTGTGCGGCGTCTCAGCGGCACGCGAGTCCCCCTCTTTGGAGTGGCGCCTCCTGAAGTGCGGCTGGCGACTGCACCGTCCCGCCGTGCGGACGGACAAGAGCGTGGGAGTGCTGGCAGTAGTTTCCGAGGTGTGTCATAGTCTCGCTTCCCCCCCTTCTCCCCTCCCCCCTACCGCACATCCGAGCTACCGGAATCTTCGCCTTGTCTCCTGGCTGCTCCCGGACAGACGTCCTCCTGAGAGAAACGAAAGGGTCCAAACCTCACCGGGAGGGCATGACCAGGAAGGGAGGGGAAGACGGAAGAGAAGAACAACGAATGAGCAAGTGGATGCTGGGCGGAACGGACGACGCTGTATGCGATTCTCTACTGCCTGCGATGGAAGCAGCGTAGGGACTTCCGACCGGGTGAGACTAAGATGCGCGCATCAGAAAGAGGTGCTTGCGGATGCATTGCTCTCGTCCTGCTAAGATTCCGAACCCGAATTGACTGGATTTATTTATTTATTTCACATAAATGTCCTGTAAATCCTGAATAATGAGTTCAGTAGTCCATGTAACTTCTCAGAGAGCTTGGCTCCGGACTCCGGGGTTGGGAAAAAGGTCCGTTGCAGATCCAGAGATGAGGAAACGCTTCTCCCTCCTCCTCCATGCTCTCCTCTGCTTCCCAGTCCTGTTCTTGCCCTGGAATGGCCTCCCGGAGACAATTTGGAGATTGGAGGAGACATCAAGAGCATGAAATCCACGCAACGGGTTCCGGGCTGAACATGAAAAGATGCTGGGCCAAGCGAAGATGCAGACTGGATCTCCTCCCAGTCCCTCTTGCAAGAGTCCAAACAAGAAGAGTTGGAACAGGAGTACGCGAACCCCCCTGAAAAAAAACAAAAAAAAAACCCTGGAAAGGACGAGATGTTCATCTGTCCGGGAATCCTGCTGGAGTTTGCCAGCTACCGCAGCCAGGGGTTCCCCATCCGGTGACACAAAGAGACTGCTCCACCGCGCAGCAATAGGCAGCGCATGCGCGCGCTGGCGATCGGCTTCGCAAGGGCACTCGCGGCACTGACCTCATCCTTTCCCGATATCTTTCTCTTCCTTTCTCTCCCCTGCTGCTCCGCAGGTTATCCGGCGACCCTCAGGAGTATAAAACGATCTCGCGCTCGTCCAGGAAGATTCACGGGAAGTGGCCGCGGAATTCCATTCTCCAAGAGTCCTTTTTTTCCTTTTTTTAACGACTATTATTAATGATTATAAGCATTGCAACAGCAACAGTGGTTGGTGGTGATGGAAGTAACAACAAGCATGGATCGTAGTACTGGAATCTGTGAGAAGACGATTTGACGGCAATCGGATTATCGCCGGAGGCAGCAGCAGCCAACGGCGCCCACAGCCGCCAAGTCTGCAGCTGCTGTGCGTGCAGAGCAGAGGAAGTCAACCTCACGCTGCACGGCGGGGCTCGTTGCTCTTGCCCCTGCTCCCGAGTTTGCCTCGTTTCCATGAATCCGAGGGTTCCACCAAACGTGGGGTTCCTCGGGGCGGAGGAACGAGGGGGAGGGGAACTCCTTCCGGGTCATCCGCTGGACACGGATTGATCGATCGGCTCGCCACACACCTCCGATCCGAGCTCCCCGGACGAGTTCTCCCGAAGATCCAGAGTCAGGACTTGCAAGATTGCTTGCGGCTGCAAGGCTGGAAGCGAACGCGGTCCATTAGTTTTTCCTAGGGAGAACGCGCGACTAAGCTCCTCCGGAGCGGGAAGGCCCGGGAGAATCCTTCATTCAGCTGCATCAGGTTCTCTTCTTTTCATCTTTTTCATTTGAGGGGGCAGAGGGGGAGGGGACGCTCGCGACGGCCGGTAGGGAACCTTTTCGTATCTAGGACCGGAAAAAAAGGAAAAGGAAGGATGAAGAGCGCGGTCCACGGGAGTCCCCATGGGAACGGAGCAGCATTTGACGGAAAGTCGAGGTAGCCGCACGAAAAATTGGCATAGAAGGTGGAAGCTTCGCCTCCATGTCAGGAGGAGGAGAACAAGAAGCAACAACGCCTAAGGACTTGAGCAGTGTTTCATTCTTCCTTCCTTTCTTCCCCTACCCCCTCCCTCCGGAGTTTTGTGTTCCCTCTCGGACTCGCAACACCGGGAGGTTCCTGTCAGTCGCTGTCTTTTTGATGCTCATGAGCTGTGCGCGCGTCGATGCCAGCGGCGTCTTGCTTGCTGCGGATTCTCAGAGGCGGAATCGGAGCTCCCGGAATGATGTCGGACAGACGTTCCGCCTCGAAGAAAGTGCCTGCTTTCTAAAGCGCTTTCCTCCCTCCCTTCCCGCCTCTTCCCCTAGAATTTCCCCCCTTTTTTCCTCCGCTATTTCCTCTTTTCTGCGCGGCGGAGATCCTTATCTGCCATCCTGATGACCTCGCCGGACTCTTGAAAATCCTCGAGTTCCGAGAAGAAAGATCCACCTGAGTCTCCCTTAGGGGCGCGTTCCAGAGAAGTCGTAACTCGGAACTGGCACCGGTGCATTCGGTCCCTACG
The DNA here is from genome assembly GCA_036172245.1 of Raillietiella orientalis. Lineage (NCBI taxonomy): Eukaryota > Metazoa > Arthropoda > Ichthyostraca > Raillietiellida > Raillietiellidae > Raillietiella > Raillietiella orientalis. The sequence continues at coordinate 2,560,918 of JAYWIR010000004.1, read as the reverse complement.
GAGGGTGAATCCGAAGTGGGCGCGCTTGCCTTCGTTTTAAGTTCCGGACGCGGACAACGACGCAGCCAGAGCGGCACGCACAAAGGACTCCAGCGGTCCAGGACATTCTTTTTTCTCCACTTTCCTCGCGAAGATCGCTATCTCGGAGAGAACAATCGCTCCCCCCGTTTCATCCACGCCGCATCTTTGGACAGCCACTCGGACCCTCCATCCTGCTGTCGGAAAGCGCAGGTGGCCCGGAGACGAACCTCCGATCGGAAAACCACCACGGTGGCTCCCGCAGGAATGCAGATGGAGAAAAGAGCAGACTTCCTGAAATCGAAGGCGTCCTGCCCTCCTGAGAGCTTCTGGAGGTTGGCTCGTCCGCCTACGCCTCCTTCTCGCAGCCGCAGCGAGCCCCGGGAAGCGGTCCATCCAGCTGTTGTTGTTGCTGCTGCTGCTTTTAGCCCGCACCGCTCTTATAAAATTCTCGAGAGGACAAGGAGGGGAGGAACGGGGAAGAAGGCGAGTGCTCACGCCCTGGGTCTCTAGCGGGGCTCACGGGTTCGCACGGGATGGGCCTGCCTCGCTCCACCGTGCCGGGCTCGGACGCCGCCACCGTTCCCGGGCCGCACCCAACACGCAGCCTTCGAGGGCTCCATGGTGGGCGTCAGGACTTCTCAGGCAGCAAGCCGGTGGGAGGTGGGGACCTAGTGGACGCCCAGCCTTTGCGAACCGCCTGCATTTTCTAGAGAGGACCTCGTGGTTTTTCTGCGGCGACTCGCTTCCTGTCCAATTCTGTCTACACCCCCCTTCCCGCCTCTCCCTCGGAAGCTGCGCGTGATTTTCGCGCGGGAGCGGTTGCGGAGTCCTTCAAACGGAAAGCGCTCTTCAAGACCGAAACGTGGCACTTATCGTGACCAAACCAGGGAAGATCTCGTTATCACGGGATCATGCGAGCCGCAATCGAAATCATGGAGGAGCGGTCTCTTCTGTTTCGAAACTTCGCGAAGCTCTCTGGTAGCCTCCATTTCCAAGAGATACAAATCATTGTCATTACCGAGATAGCGAGCCGCCCAGACGAAACGGCCAGCTTTCAGCCTTACCTGCGCCCTTATTCGGGAAAGGACGACCGCCCCCGCCCAGATGTCCCGAATGGACCATTCCCTGTTTCCGATCCGCTTTCGCATCCCGTGGCGTGACGATCGGTCGAGGCGCTCATCCCGCAGGAACGTAACCTTCGGAAGAGGTAGAGAGAAGGAGCCCGAGGAACGGCCACCTAGGCTGAACATCCCGCCGCTGCCAAGCATCTCCTGCTGAGCAGCCAGCATTCCCAGAAAGGACAGGAGCGCGGAACCCTAGCGAAAAGGTTCAGCCAGCAAGCGAAGTGAAGAGCGAGGCGGCTGAGTCTCAAAGCACAATTCGCTGTTTTTTTTCCTCTTACAGAAAATCTTCTCTACCAGGGAAGCGGACCAGGTCTTGAGAATCTGAAAGAGAAAGTCGAATAGAAAGGAATGAGAACACAGAGATGTCGTCTGCATCTTTTCTGTCTTCCCGGTTTTTTCCCTTCGAAATGTAGGAATGTGGATGACAGGAACGACCGTCACTCCGAGGAATTAAGATCAAAATACTCCTGCGACCCCTTGGTACTGTTCGTCAGATGCAAGAGAAAGCAGAGCACAAAAAAACGAAAAGCTCACCAGAACCCTGCAGCCTCTCAGCTACGTGCGAACACGGGTGTTTGAAACTCGATGACGAATGCCATGACACAATGGCTCCAGCCGGATGCAGATTTCGGTCGCTGTTTCTAGAACGAACGGCACCCGAGGCTTCGACGTTAATCGAAGAAGAAGAGAAGGGAATGGGTCGGTCCTGACCCCCTGGAAACAGCCCTTCATGACGATCTTCAGACTTTCCAGACTTGCTATCCCTGTCGGCACTAGGAGCAACTGTCCGCAGTCCATGGCGTCCGCAGGCTGCTTCTCGGGAGCGGACGCCGGACAGTGGCATTTTCCTACCCAACCTAGGACGAAGAGGGTGGTCCAGAAACCGTTTCCTCGGAGGAACCGTTCGCTGCAGTAGGAGAGGAACGGCTGTCAGTTCTGATGAGAGTAGCAACGCCCGCATCTTCCTCCGTTTCTATTCCGGGAGAGTGTTCGGCACTGTCCCGCAGGTTGAGTTAAATTTTTACTTCCAAAATAAATCTTTGAATTAAACTAGTCAACCTGGGTTTACTTTTATGAAGTGATGAGAAGTTTTATTAAGATGTTTTCGAAAATAATAAGGAGGTGGTTTGCTTAGTGAGCGACTATTTGTGAAAAATTTATTTTTTAATGTTTGTATATTGTTAATTTGATTGTTGAAGAGTGGTTAATTCCTATCCCGGTGGCGAAACCGGAACTGGGAAAAGGATGGTTTTCTTCCTCCGAGAAACTCGAAAGGATGCTCGGGCCATCATCTGGGAGAGGCTGCAATGCAGGAGCGTGTGTGGGCGTATCCAGTCAGGCTCCTTAAAGTCTCCAAGCGCGAATCTCTCCAAAACGGTCGCTTTCGCTTCCGACGGGACCCCCGGCAGGCGCACCAAAAAGGTCGGGTTATCCGGTTGCAGGATTTTCGACCCGTTCCCGAGCAGCAAGGGTTGACCAGAAGCTTCACGCGACCGATCGATCGATCGGCCTGCCGAAGGTTTTCAGCGCTGCCGCAGCGAAAGAAACGCCTTTCGGTCTGCGCCGACCGGTCGGGTAGGAAGAACCGACAAGTAGAAGCTGAGTGGTGCGGATCACATCCGTTCCGCTGGCTGCTCCGGACGAGCAGCACGAGCACGTCACCTCCCCGTTTTGCGTTCGGGCTCCACGTGCACTTGCGAGTCCACGCGACCGGGGAAGCGAAGAAGGGAACTCGGGTGAAGGAGCACTCCCACGCCCCTTTCGACTGCTTGGCTGCCCACGAGTTCTTCACACCGGCAACTCGAGGCACCCAGAGCGAGTCCGCCTCCAGGTCCGCAGCGAAGTGATCTGAGCGTAGCCTAAGTTTCCAGCAGCTGGACCGGCCTTCCTCGAAGACATCCTTTTGGGGATTCTCGAAATGGAGCACCTTCTCGTCAGGTCGCGAGCGATGACGAGGCACGAGTTGCCTCCGTCCTTTAAACCTGTGGGTGCCTTCAGGGATCCTTCGCTGCCGATTCAGGGAGCCGTTCGCACTGCTGCTGGATACACGAAAATTTCCTCTCTCAGTGACGAGCTTCACCAGTTGATCTCGTGTGAGGTCTTTGCATCTCCGTTTGACACCAAAAGTCGGACTGCTCAGCACAGAACGGCTGCATCCGTCTCCCAGGCCACGAATCTTCGAAGGCGTTCTTTGGGTTTCGGCTTGGTCCGGACGGAGGCCTCATTGTAGTAGCTCAGAGTGGTCCTTCCCTGTGGACGAGTGAAATTGGTGAAGAGACTTCTCTGGGATCCATGGATCATTGTTTTGGAGGCCGGTCAGTCGCCCTCTAGCTCTATCTCCTCTAGCTCCCCCCTTCTTCCCCTACCTGTGATCGTCCCACCCACACTTCCAGAACTGTTCTCAGCTGTCCCACTCTCTTGGAATCCGCGCCTTCGCTCTTCTAAACCGCCATCTTTCCATCGCTGCTTCCTTTGCGATAGTCTTCCTCTCTGCGTTGATGGTGGAAAATTGAGATTCTGCTGAGATAGTCCACGGACGTGCACGACAAGTGCGCATAGGCGTCTCTTCTTCCGCTGGGTCTCCAAGTACAACCAATCCCTGCGCCCCGGCTGGTTTCGGTTGCCTCCTTTTAGGTGCTCCCTGGAAGGGAGACGATTCTTCCTTTCACACTCCCTCCATGTGGGAGCGCTTCAGTTATCTTCGACCCTGGACGCGGAACCTTTCTTTGCAGGACTGCTACCTCTGCTCTTGATCTTCCCCACTACTTCGAAAGCTGCCTTTCCAGATGCGTAATCTTCGAATTGAGGCAGAAAACGCATTCTCCCAGAGCAGCGCTCCTTCCCTCGCGCCTGGGGTCCTCGTTCCTTCACGCGCTGCCGATTAGCAGGAAGGCGCGACTCGGAGGCACTGGGAACGAAAGAAGTCCGCTGCTCCCGGGCTTCTCCCTAGCTGCCAATGTGTCGCTGTGGACTGCCGGCTGCTGCTCATAGAGCCTATAAGAATAGAAAGTCCGGAAAGTCTGATGATCGTCATGAAGGACTGTTGCCGAGGGGTTAGGACGGACCCATTCCCTTCACTGTGGGCGAGTCTCGAGCGATTTTCGCGCGAGGGCTACGTGAACAACCTCCTCGTTTGTGAAAATCAGCAAAAAATGCAGCTGACTATACCCTCGGCAGATAGAGGGGAACCTCGGCGAAGATTCGCAGCTAGTTGCCTCCTTGCAGGGAGGACCGACGGCGTAGCATTTCATCCCCCTCTCCCTTCCCGTTTCTCCCCCTCTCGATGACACTGGAATTTTGCTACCCAGACGAGGACAAAGAGGAATACCTCCGATGAAAGAGAATTCTCTACCAAAAGGTGTTCCGAGTCGCCATGGAGACGGTTCCTCGAGAAACCCCCTTCGCTGTTCGTGAGCGAGAGACCAAGAGAGGGGCAGCTGAGATGAGGGGCAGCTTGGATCGTTTCTGGAACTCTGTCCCGAAGACAGGAGTTCCAAAACTCGGCCCCAGAATGCTGAGAAGTGGAGGAGCTAGCCACGTTACATGGACGCTGAAAATGGGGGGGAGGGGGCACGCGAAGAACTCGCGCGCGCTCACCCACGAAAGGCGAGACCCCAGCCCGCACCTCAGGTAGGAGGAAGGGGCAGCCGAACGAAAGAACCAGCAGAACCAGGTTGCCCAGGGAAGAACGAAGGAAGCGCGACCTGCTTCCAAGCCAGGACCAGGGAGTGATAGTAGAGCAGATTGCCTTGGCGGCGAAAGCGGCTGCGCGCGCGCGCGCTTCGGGATCGTCCCAGATGGTGGCATCCGCGCTGGACGTCTTTGGAAAAAAGATGGCTGTCCCGAGCGCGAGAGCGGTGGGAGTCTGCGGGAGAATGAGCATTATCTTCCCTAATGAGATGCGGAGGTTGGTGCCGACTCTCCCGCTGCAGATTTCGTTCTCAAGAAGGCGACATCGATTTTCTTTTAACCGTGGGCAAAAGCCGATGCCGCTTATCTTTCCAGAGACGACCTTGAGAGCCCGCGCGCGCAAAGGCGGCGGTGGCGCTCTCGCAGAAGGGGGGAGGGGAGAGGAGACCCTGACGTTTCGGTATTTGTGGCGCGCACCGGGTGGACAAGATCCCTCCTCGCGCCATGACCCGCCTCCGCCACGCGCCCTTCTTGCCGCCCTTTCCGCCTGAGGGTCGGCGGCTGTTGGATGCGTCCCCTTCCGCCTCCCTGGTAACGAAGAAGCCGTTCTTTCCCCGCTCTCCAGAAAGCGCCACCGGGAACAGCAGCTCCGGAGAGGCGTCTCCACGCGCTTCGACCACGCGCGCGCTCCCGGCGCGTACCCGACATCGTTTGGCCCCAGGAAAGGGACCACAGCGAGGCAAGAGAGGCGCCCGGAAGAGGCGCCGTCAAATGGCTTCCTTGCTGAAGATGTTGTGAGAGTGGTGGATGCAGAAGAGTAGATCCTGCATATTTTAGAGCATGGAAGGAGGTTTTTTTTTTGCTTTGCCTACATCCCTCCTGATTCCACTCACCTCCCGACCTGGTGTTGCGATATTCGGCTGCTAGGCATGTTCCAGGTCTTTCTGAGGTCTCTCTTCTCAGATGTCCGCGGGGGAGCGGATCAAGCGGTTCCTCCCGCGGACCGGAGAAATGGCACGAGAAGGCGGACGTTGCTGCTGCTGCTGCATCTCGTCGCGATCGCGTGGTAGGGAGCAGGAGCCAAACTCGGAGCAGCGAACCCTCGAGCATGTGCCAGGCGACGTGCCGGGAGGAGCGTTCGCTCCTTCCCGGTCGCGTTCGCTGCGGCTGACCTGCCCGATCCTCCGCACTTGTGCGCTCGTGACGAAGGCAGTGACGGAGATGGCGATGGCGTAACCGCCTCCTCTGGTCTTTGCTTCGCGACAGGATGCGGGAGAGAAGTCGTCTCCACGCAAGAGAAAGACGAGCCGCAAATTTCATCTTGCGGAAATTCCTTGACTCCCCCCCCCTTTAGCCTTTTCTTCCTATTTCTCCCTTCATCCCTTTTGAAGTTTTCTACTTGACCTTTCGAGAGGACTGCGAGGTTCAGGAATCCATTCTTGGGGATGTGACGATGAAGAGGTAGCGGCGAGCTTGCCGTTTGCAGAGAGGTTATCTAAGAGGCCAAGGGAAACGGAAAGGTCAGGGAGAAACTCATCTTTCCTTCCCCAGCTTTGCTCGAAAGGCTCTCGAACAAAGGTGGAGAAGAGAAAAGGATGAGGACGGAGAGCGAGAATCCAGGGAGTGCAGGAGGAGGCTTCCCGGTTCAAGGACACACCCCGCTGCGCTCTTCTCTGAAGACCTCCGGTCACTGCCCGTCCCGACTCGCGTTTCGCAGCCCGGTAGGAGCAGCCCCAGGCCTTCCAAGTTGCGCGAAGGCACACGCGCTTTCCGCGGCGGCTCCGCAGCGATGCAATCGGGGACGGATCGCCTTCTCTGCACCGCTTCCCGAACACGAGGGATGACGCGGGGGGTCGCGGTCCCGCAGTTCCCTGAAAGTCCTCGAGTAGAGGGAGCGCGCGCTCTGTAGGAAGAGAAGAGGACGAGAAGAAGGCGGAAAAAGGGAAGAGTAGGGGGAAGGGGGTGATGGGTAGAAAGGGTTGCTCAGAGATGCTGTCGAGAGCATTGGAATTCATATTCAGAAGAGGTAAAGAGAGAGGTTCTGCTTGTCGGGAGGGGCCGGGAGCTCCCCCTCCTCCTCCCCTCTCCCGAGCTGCCTTAGAAGTGGAGGATTCCTTGAAGAGATGAGAGTCTCAGAAGAACGGAGGAGCAGCGCTCTCCTCCTACAGCACTCCTCTTCGTTGTTTGCTCCATGTGAAGGGGGGCGGAATACGACGTCCTTGCCATAGTCTCGCCGCAGTACAGAGAGGTCGCCGACCAACCGCGTGTTCCTGCTTCCTTGAGAACGAGGATCACACTTCCACGACCCCTCCCCTCTCCCACATTTTGACCCACTCCCCTCTGTCCCTCGAGCCTTCTTCGACTGGTATCTCGACACCGTCCGTCCGTCCCCCCCCGTTCCATCCCTCAGGAACGGGGGGAGCACCAAGAAAGGGAAATAGGGGAATGGGGGGGGGAGGGCGAAGGGACAGAATGCACGCGCACGCGGGATTAGGGAAAAGCTCCCGCATTCGTTCTTCTCCCCATTTCCCCTCCTCCGCTTGGGGGCGCTCTCGCAATCGCGCCCGAGCGGACCATCGGCCTGACGAAGAAGCCCCCAGGTAGGACGGCGACAGAGCTCCCGGAGCCGCGGTATCTTCTTGGCATTCTCAGGGCTTGCCGCCTCCTCCTCCAAGGGCAGATGGAAATCTCCACTGCTCTCGTGATTCTGCACATTTCGCTTTGCCGCTCTCCGGCGGCCGCCTCCGCAAAGCGACTGGCTCCCCGAGATGTGCGCTCAGGAGATGGGCGTGGTGGCCGTCACTGACGTGCAGGGCGAGGGGGAAGGGAGAGAAGAACACCAGAAAGGCGTCGCCGCTCTGTGCCGACCCCTTCCGGTAACACTGTTGCCCGTCCTCGCCTCTCTCCTTGCTCTCTTCCCCATCCCTTGGCGGCGGTGCCACCATGGCGCTATGGCGGCTAGCCCAACGGCTCCTCTGACCGCAGCCGCCACAGCCGTCACCGCCCACGCGGGCGTCTGCAGGGCTGCGCATCCGGTCAGGCCGGGAAGAAGCAGAGATGATGGAGCTGGGGGACACCTCGGGAATCGACTGCGTCTCGCGTCTGTCTCTCCTGGAGGGAATTCCAAGACTGCCACCTCCCTTCTCTCTCCTCTGCCCTTCTGGTCCCTTTTGCACCCTTGAGGGAAACACGGACAGTGTTTCCCTCAAGAGCAAGAGTCAGCCGTCGAAGGACAGAGGGAGGTCGCAGGACCGACTAACCTCCCCCCTGACTCTGCCTGCTCTGAGCCCCGCGATCGTGCAGACGCGCCCTCTCGCCGACCCACCGCCGCAACCGGCGAGCTCCGAGGTCTGGAGAGTCCCAAAAAACGGGATCTTCCCTTGGCTCTCCCCTCTTCCTTGCTTCCCCCATCTCCATATCCTTCTCCTCTTTTTCCCCTTACCTGGCGAGAGTCGCTCCCTTGCTTTCTCCTTTTTGTCCCGCCTGCAGCCCTCGGTTTGCCCTCACCTCCCCCCCCCCTTCATGCTGTCTCCTTGAGAGGCGGGTCCTCCCCTCCGAGCATGCGGCTCCCGTGCCCCACGCTTCAGGAGCACACCGAGAGGCTCCCAAGAACCCCACTCTCCCTTCTGACCTGCTCCCTTTCGTCCCTGGCTTCGGCATCGGGTCTCCCCCTCTTGCTGCCGACCAGACTGTATTGGCGGGGAGTGGAGGTGCTGGGCATGGAGGCAGCAGGAAGGGCGGAAGCGATCGAGGCAGGCGAATGAGTGAACCGGAAAGACCTTGGGAGGAGGAGGAGGCGGAGGAGACAACGCTCTCTCGCGCGTCCCTATCGACGACCTTGAGGGCCACTTCTCGCGACTCCTCCTACGGTCGTCGCTTTGCCGCGGGCAAGCGCGCTCGCGTTCGGGCGAAGCACCTCTTCCTCTTCCGGAAAAGGGCCACGTCCTTTCTGATCGGGGTAGGGCCTAAAGGGGGAAGGCTTGCTATTCGTATCCTCTCAAGGGAGATCGACCTGACGCGGACGCTCCCTTCCAGGATGGACTGCTCTCTTTCTGCCCAGGGGGCTCCTGCCGCAGCTTGCAGGCACTGTGGGACCTCTGCTTGGAGGCTCTAGGCTCTCTCGAAGATGGTGGGGTGGCAGCAGGGAAAGGGGATGATGGTGGCGCGACCGCATGCACTAGCAAGGAGAGAGGAAGAGGGAATTCAACGGATCTCACATCTTTCCTTGACTCCGACGAGACCCACCATTGCATCCTAGCTTTCTCTTGCTTTCGCCCGCACATCGTCAAACCCGGCAGTAGCGCAACTTCCCTCTTCTCTTGGGAGAGAGGATGGTGGGAGGTAGGAAGCCCTGCTTTCGTTCCCTCGGCAACCGCAGCGGAGGCTCCACAGGTTTCCGACGAGAGGGAGATGCCAGCCAGAGGAAAGAGACGTCACCCATCACTACCATGGGTACTCCCCTCCCCCGAAGGATATGCGTCCCGAAGAGGGACCCTGGTCGCTGCCTTTCAGTCATACCTCCCTTTCTGGAGACGACTCCAGTCTGTGCCGCTGCTCCCGGAAGCTTCCAACAGGACTCTCTTCTCCCGGTTTCCCGATCCACCCAGCTTACCACCACTTTCCTTCCCCTTTTATCCCCACCCCATCCCCTTTTTTCAAAGGCTTCCTCTGCGAGGTTCCTCCCTCCCTCGTGGTGGTGTCTCCCGTCCATGGCCTTCCTCCATACATTCTCCACCGTTCGGGAGAAGTGCGGCTGGCGCTCCCCTGAAGCAGGGATGCCAGAGCCTCTCGGGCCACTTGCGTACTCAGAAAGGACAGCCGTTGGGAGAATCGTTGGCGCCATCTCCTATTCCTCATCTCTTCCCGGATTCAGCACCACGACCTACGGAGGAGGGAAGGGGGTAGGATGGAAATTCGCCGCGGAAACGGTTACCACGGAGACCGCTGCCGTCGCGCGCCGACTGGGCTGTTGCCTCCGTTTGCAGGGAGCAAGGGGTCGTCTCAGGAAGCTCTTGACCTCCCTCCTCTACCCCCTTTTCTTTCCTCCTCCTCTCATTACTCTTTCTTCCCATCTCCCTTTCTCTCAGAGAAAAGAAAGAGGCAGGAGGATCCCAAAGGCTGAAGCGGCCGCAATTCCCTTGGGGTGTTCTCCTCTCGACCCGATAAGCCTTTCGAAATCTCAGAGTGGGGTCGTCGAGGCAGTTGTCTTCTCTCTCCTCCTCCCTCTCCCCCCCCCTCCTTCTTACTTCCTATGTTCGGAGAGACCGGCGATAACGTCCCGGTGATCCGGTTGGAGGCTGTGAGCTGGCTGCATCTCCTTCCTCCTTCTCCTCCTCAACTGCCAGGTAAACAAAGCGCCGCATCGCCCCTGGCTGCCTCTGGCTTTATCACCTGCTGTCGCCGTGGTCATCGGGTGCTCCCAAGTTGCGAAAGAGCGGCATCTGCGAGGGAAAAAAGAGGAAGGAGGCGACGATCTCACGATCTCTCCCTCCTCCTCCTCTTCCTCCTTTTTCTCTTCCGGTGAGGGAGAGGTCCTGATCCCCATGGGGTCCTGAAAGAGCATTGGAAGGCGGAGGAGCGATCGGAACGAACGAACTGAGCTGTGCTGCCACCCGGAGGAGACTGGACACACGCGAAGAGCTGCGTCGGTCCGATGTCTGGAAGTAGCTCTGGATCGCTCCTCCTCCTTCCTATCGTGTCTTCTTTTCTTCCTTTGTTCAAGTCTTTCGGATGTCCGACAGGATGTCTCCTCAGGAATCTCCTCTGGAGTATCAGAGGTCTCAAGGAGGCGTTCCGGAGCCAGGGCCGCCGGGCAGTTAATACCTCCCGGAGCAGCCGAGTCTTCATCACGCCGAAGCTGCCAGCCGGAGGGACAGCAGTGGAGGAGCTCGCTGCTTGTGCCGCAGCCCATGACCCCGGGATACAGGATGGGGGCAGGGGAAAAAAGAGGACACGGAAGGGAGACGCGTTTCCCACTGGACAGAAGGGGAGGTCCTTCCGGGAGCCGAGACGAATTCCCATCCTACCCCCTTCCATCCTCCGTAGGGCATGGCGCTGAATCCGGGAAGAAATGATGAAGAGGAGAAGGGCAGTGTCCCGCGTTTTTTCCAGAATTCGGGAGACTTAGGGAGAGGCAGTAAAGTGCCCTTGGCACTCCCGCTGGGCACGAACTCTCCCTTGCCGACCTTTCGTCTGCTCCCCTACGCCGCAGCTCTTGAAGAAGGAAAGAAGCAAGCGGGCTTGTGTTTCCAGCCGACAGACCCCGAGCGGTGCCTTCTCGCCCCCCGAGGAGACGTGCGCCTGCGCGACACCTAAGAGAGGAGACAGGGGTCTTTCCCTCCTCCCGGGCTCTCTCGTTTCGGACGGATGCGACTTTTCCAGGGGCACGGGGACTCCCAACCCGCTGCTGAGTTTCCCCGGAGCCACCTCAGCAGGAGTGCGGGGGGAGGAATTACAGGAGAACGTCGAAAGCGAGGGGGGGGAGATGTGGTTCCTCCGGAGACGCTCCGGAGAGTCCCTCCTGGGCTCCCAGAGCGTCCGTCCAGCGCACGCGACCTTCTGTCCCTTCCCCTCCCCCTCTCCTCTTCCTCTGGGAATGGGAGGGAAGGTGAGTGGAAGGACAGCTACGCCCTTTCTTTCCGACCAGACCGCCTGTACTCCTTCCTCTTGCCCTCCTCTTCCTCTCTTGGACCTCAGAGGAGCCCTTCCCCTTCTGCTCCCATCGTGGAAGAGGTTGGGGACGTCGCATCCTCTCGGACGGTTAGAGCATCGAATTTTCCTCGCGACTAGAGGAAGCGGGGCCATCCCAGAGCCCCTTCGCGCGCCTCCCGAAAGTCAGAGTCCTCAGGAAGCTCCCGGGAAATGGGTGGCCTGAGTTGGAGGCATCCGTTGCTGAGGCAGTGTGGAACTGACGGGCGTAACCGGCCGCCTCCCGATGTCCTCCTCACGCTCCCGGTATCCATCACCACCGATGAGGTTGTCGCAGTGCAAAAAGGGAGCGGGGTAGGGGTAGGAGTTCCTTTCGCATGCTCTGTAGTCCAGAGCAGGGCAGAGAAGGACCTGAATTTCTCCTCGACAGCTGGAAGAGTCCCTTTGGGAGGGAAGAAGGGCAGCCGACGAGCATGCCGCAGCCAGGGAAAGGAAAAAGAGGAAGGAATCGCGAGGGATGGCGGAGGTAGCGCCGCCCTCCAGGAAGCGGGCATTTTCGAAAGAGCGGGAGTAGATTCCAGGTCGGAATGTACCTGGTCCCGGTCCGACCTTTCCCACTCCATGCCTCCTTCATGCGTCGCAAGAAGCAGAGTAAGACAGAGGAGGGCGGTCAGTCTACCTATTTCCTCCCTCCGCCCCCATCGATGCTGGATCTGGCCTTTCGATGGATGCTGTAGAGAGGGATCGGGTCATATGACCCTGGACCCGAAGAAACCGCTCATGACGGGGGAAGGGGTGTTGAGAACCAAGATGGTCTCCCAAAGGTGCGGGGTCGATGACCTGAGACGTGAGCATCCTTGTCTCTTCGCGGTAGGAGAACCAAGCCCAGCGGCTCTACGGCCTGCCGGTACGCAGGGAGCTCTGGTGAGAGGTGGCTTGAAGGTCGGGAGCGCCCGCCAAAGTCTAGCACCACCCGCTTCCTGCTCACAGCTGAAGTCAAACGCCTGCTGTCAGCTTTCCCCTACCCCACTCACCCCGTGACCTCTATTGCAACAGCGAGCTTGTCCTGCAGAGCTTCCGCCACCTACGCTTCCCCCGCCTGCCCTTTCGGAGGAGGGGAGAGCACCTCACCGCCTGCTGTCACTGCTGTCTCCGATCACCAGGAAGGCTCAGAGGGATGTGCGCGCTAGGAGGGAGGGCCTGCGAGGAAGGGCAGGTCTGTCGCAGGAAGACGAGCGACCTCCTGCGGCCGTCTCCGCTCCTCATCCTCCATTTGCACTCAGACCTTCAGAGCTTCAGGGTCTAACGCCGAACGCCAGCAGGATCTTGCAGGGGAACCCGCCGCCAGCCTGAGAGGGAGGCGTCCTTGCAGAAACAGGAGGAACGTCGTCCAGCCCCTGAGTCCGAGAGGGGGGAGGGTTGCTGAGGGCAGCGTGAGGAACGAAAGGGGAAGTCCACAGCTTGCACGGCTGCGAGTGTGGGGCGAAGCGCAGCCGCCGCCGCCGCTGTGGGCAGCAGCAGACCCGGAGGGAAAGATGCTGGAGCCGGACCGTGGAGCCTCCTGGCAACGGGAAAGATGACTCCTCGTGATCCTCGCCAACTCCGAGCGCAGCGCGCGGGGGAAGCTCCCGGGAAAACCCGCGACATGCCCGAGCTCCCGTTGACGAAAAAAAAAAAATCGCTGTCCACAGGGCACGCTCGCCGCTTCCTCCAATTTTGCACGGGCGCCTCCCTCGCTTCAAGACAGGAGCCTTGCAGCCGCGTGTCCCGCAGAAAGCACGCCGCCGCGCTCTGGTCGTGCCTTCCGCACCAATGTAAAGCGAGGGAGGTGGATGCGAAAGTCTCCTTAGCCTCAGACCGGGACGCTACCCCTGGCTCCAGGGTGCAGGCGTCCCGCGGATCTCTCGAATACTTCTCCCGCTCGGATTGTAGGCGGCTTCCCAGCGCGGGAGGAGAGACTTCTGTACAGGAAACGGAAGTATCCTCAAGTTCCCTCCTCGAACAGGCAAGCTCCCTTCCTCTTTTCCGTGGTCCCTTTCTGGGAGAAGGGGGGAGCGGAGGGTTCTGTGAAGTCAAGCGAACCCCTTTGGGCCATCCTTGCAGCACCTCACAACAACCGTGAGATGTTTTCTAGCTGAGGGAAGTGCCAGGATATTTTCGAGATGGCATAGGACGAGCCCGCCTCAAGCGGTAGGCCGACAGGAAATTCAAGCGAGTAGCGCCCGTCCAAATTTCGCACTTTTGCTTGTTCCTTCAGGCAGACAACAACCCTTTCCCCCGTCAGAAGAAGGGGGAAAGCACAACCAAAACTGATCTGGAGCCTCCCACTTTGTCTCATTTCCCATGACCACGCGGACCTAGTAACCACATTCGCAGTGCTGAAGTTATGAGACCCTTAAGTAATCCACCGAAGATTGCCTAATAAAAAGATCTCGCGAGCAAGGCTTGAAGAGGGTGGAGCTAAGCCTCTGGGTCCACAGACCGGCAGCACATTCCCATCGTCGTTCGATTCGAGAACTTAATGGAACTTGAGAGCAGCAGCAGGAAGATTTGTCCTCCGATAGCTACCGTACCTAAAAATAGAAAGATCCCGGACATGTGTCTACGCTACATGCGTATGAGGGACCTTGTGAAGAAACAATGATTTGCGAAAAAAGCGAATCTGCTGGCACCTCTAGATCACTGCTTGAGATGTGACAAGGCGTAAGATGCGTCGAACACGCAACAGACTTTGCAGATGTTTTTGATTTCGTCACAACTGTTCCGAAGACACATCTCACTCTAGGTACGGAGAGCAACAATTTTCGAATTAAATAGGTGTACTCAAATGCCTCAGTGAATGGCCGTCGCATTAGCAGCATACTGTTGCGTTTCCGCCCCCAATGCTATAGGAGGGAGTAGATGACGATCTTCCGCAAGAAGTGCCACGGTGTGCTAGAATGCTCATTACTATCAGTATGGTGATCTCTTCTGTACAAACGCTCCTAACAATAGAGCAGTGCAAACTTCATGATGAGAGACTGCTATTAGCTTGTATTAGATTTTCCAATGAGAGCAAATATATCCTCTTTTCAATAGATCGTTATCGGCAATTTCGAAGGGAATCCAGGATGCTCTCTGATTAGAAATTAGCAGCGCGAAAGTCTTGTTGGCACAATAATTTTCAGACGTACGGACGGAATTTCGGTCCTTCATCACAAACTGCATCTCCAACTTGCAATCGTCTTTTTGCATCACTGAGACCAGAATTCGTCATTATACTCAGATATTACATTGCTAGTATTCGAAAATATCATTCAGGGAAGAAGACTCAAAAATAAAAGAATCGATGATCAAGCAAATAAACTCCCTGGAGTTCCCAAGGATGTTATAAATAATCGAGAATATGTATTTCATTATTTGTTTCAAGATACTGATCGCATTTGGGGGCTAGATTTTAAGATACGATGATGAAAACAGCGGTCCATGGAATCTTTCCTTTGCATACGCATGGATAGTTTTAAATACTGTTACTAAGTTACTGGAAAAACTGCAGTTCACTATTTTCATCCACTATTTGACAAGGATTGCGAAAGCACTGTTGCCAACTTACAAAGCACCGGAAAATGCATTATACAAAGGATACATGTATGAACTGGTTCTTGAGAATTCCATTTTTTTCATTTTTCAGCTACAAAAAACGTGAATGAAACGTGCATATATGCTGGAGATGCTAATATATGATTACTATTCAAGTGTATTTCTTTTACAATTTTTATGTAGATGCTTAGCTACAATTAATGTAATCAGGAATTCCAATATGGTGGGCTCTAGTCATCTTGATTTCTTAGAATTATTATGACATAATTTCACAAATATCGTTTACGATATAATGAAACCCTCCTGTTTCAAATATTCAAGTTTCACGGGAGATATAATCAAATAGAATTCGCCAAAGTTACTTTGAATAGTCTCCTCATAACCATAATGATCATAAGAAAATAAAACACACGAATGGTTCAAACATCGTTCTTAGCCCAAACATTTGTTGAAAAAAATGTAATAACTGAAACCCATAATTACTATAAACATCAGGAGGAAATGTAACCATAAGAATAAAAATATAAAAACAATGTCGAATGTTTTATGCATTCTTTATGTCTTGACAAGGGAGATTTGAAACAACACACTAGTAAATGGATATTTCTAATGTTATGTTAGATTTCAGTTCCCCTCATAAATCATTCTATGAATCCAAATATATCTGTTATGGGAGTACAAAGACTTTATTTAGCAACTCTATTAACAGCCTAGACACTTGAAAAAGTTATATTTCTCTGATAGCTATCTAGGCAACTCAACCATTAACTTGATTTTGAATAACAAAGAGATGGAAAATGCTATAAGCAAGTAATAAATAAGTGTACATATCAGTAAGATTATCTTAAAACGCTTACTCTATATTCTTACTCTATAAGAACAAACTGTTATTCACGATTACTGGATGGATCTAACAGCTTATAAAATTCCCAACTAGACATTAAATTTTCAGCTTTTATTTATTCTTTTTACTAAACGAGCCAAAATTTTCATAATAGGAAAATTGCTTTACTAATTTTATGCAGTCTCCAAAGATAATTTTTATAACAGGAAAACATTTTTTCCCCAGTCTATGAAATTATTGACGATTTCAATTTATATTTACTACACGTAAAATCGTATTGCAATACAAGATATATACCTCAATATTTAACAATAGCATGAACGAAAAGCACACTTACCTAATCTGTTTTCCAGAGTACAAAAGTATCTGTATATGAGTACGAGGAAATACAATTTATATCATTTTGCCGATTTCTGTCGTTTATATCATATTGCTTCTATTCTGAGGTTTAGGAGAGTGATAATGTTTTGCATGGACTGCTCTTATTAAGAAAAAATAATCTCTAATAATTTGTTGTATTAATGAAATCAAAACATGAACACAAAATAAATGCATTTACGGTTTTCATTTTCCATTCAACCATACGAAAATAAAATAATCAAATTTTTGTATTTTTATGTTTATCAAATACTTTTCAGTAATTAGAAAACACTATTTACGACTGGTACCCTATGAGAATACTTTTTACTATCTCTGTTTTGGTTTTGAAGGCTATGCAGTAGCAATTGAAAAATGCGTGTGGAACGATGCTCGTCGCGAATGTAAGATTTCGAGTCATGAATAGGTTTTGGTGAATGGAGATGTGTGATCATATATCAGTGTCGCTCCTCAGTTTTTCAATGCTGTACTTTGTCGTGGTCCGTAGATATGAGTGAACAGTACTAAAAGTGCTAGTGTGCTAATCTCCTAGAATAATTGATTTACATCTCTGTCGATTTTTATTTTGAATCGAAGTTATTTCAAAAACGTGAATTCTGCCATTTCAGGATATAGTACTTTTTGAAAATGAATACATTCCACAAAATTAAGTGATAAAAAAGAATCCCTTCTTATATTTTATTTATTAGGCTCGTAGCTCCTTCAAAATAAGTGTGTCTGTGATAAAAAAAAAAAAAAATGCTTCAGAGGGTTCAAAATATAGTGACACGGTAATAATAAACAATTTATGTTAAATTCAAATGAAGTTCGAAAGGATTCTGTAGAGAAATACTCAGTGAGTCATTTTATTTCAAATTCTTTGATCATTTCCTTACTACAAGATTGTGATACATTACATGGGTACAAACAAAAATATCTCGGATAACAATTTTGAAGACATACATAAAGCCAAAAAAAATTTTCGAAATGATATTAAATATTATGCATCCAAAAAGAATCATAAACCAACAGTTAGTAGCATAGAACGATGCAAGAACCCGCACAAAATGAGTAAAGGTTTCCCCCTTGATCAAAGAAGGTTTTCTTCATCATCAATAGATAAATTCAAGTCAACCAGTTTGCCCACAAACTGTGATGATTTAAATGCAAGCCGTCAGGATGAAGAAAATTTCAAAAGTAATGTTAAAAATTGTATGGTGAGAATTACAAAGAATAAGAATATCCTAGGGTCAAACATATGGTTTAGAAGACATCTCAAGGATAGTACTATGCGTAGTAGATTCAGTGATGATAGTGATATAAAAGATGTGCCAAAAGCTTGCAATACTTCATCAGTTCTTTCAAAATCCCTAATAGTAGCAGGAAAGAGTATTTCAGAATGCTGTGATGACAAAAGTGTATATGAAAAAAGTCAGATTCAAAAGTGTTATTCAGTAAATGAAAAAAACAATGATCACATTGATAACATGCATCCTAAAGACAGTGATAATATCTCAGAAAATGCATTATTGAATAATGCTGAACCCAATAAAGATCTAAAATTTTTAGAAAGCGATATCCAGAATGGAATTAGAGTACTGAAGTCAGGTGATCATGAAGAAAAAAAAGACGAAGATGATGAGGTTAAAGCTGTAGCAAGTTCACCCGATGGTAGATTTTTGAAATTCGATGAAGAAATTGGGCGTGGTAGTTTTAAAACTGTGTTCAGGGGGTTGGATACTCAAACTGGTGTTGATGTGGCATGGTGTGAATTGCAGGTGAGATTTCAGCTTTCATTTTCCAGTGTAACAGACAAAATTAAAAATATTAAAGTATAGCAGTTTTTGATCATAAAATACAAATTCCCGTTAGAAACTATTTTTGATGCATTTCATACAAATGTAGATGTTTTTAACTAAGTAATCGATGTTTCTCCGTGTGTAATTAGTTCATTGGTTTTTGTAATTATTATTATTGCTGTTCAAGTATGGTGTTAACTTAGTGTGGTTTTTCAATGATAACTCAGTTGAATTGGGATCTGAAGAACAACAAAATAGGTCTGCATATTTGTTTTCACATACAATCAACAAATACACGTTGAACATACATAGTAACAACTTAAAATGCTTATGCTTAAGAGTAGTGTGTTTAGTATGTTGACTTGTATTTGAAATTATTAAAATTCTTCTGTTTTTGAAGACCTTTGATTGCAATTAGGCTCGTCAGTGTGTTCGAGCAAAACTTTTGATCCTGGTATTGCTTGCATTTACACTTTTATAGTATATGTACATGTGTTTTTTATATTATCGTATTGAACTTTTGCATTAAAATACTCGTTTGAAACAGAGAGGAAAATGAAGGAGCATAATGGAATGCCTATGGAACTATTGGTTGTTATGGCACTTACTCTTCCTCATGATTTATAACTGATTGAATTCATTTAGTATTTAATTATTTTCTTATTCTCTATTCTCTATTATTTCATACAAACTTTATCATAGTGAGCATATATTTTGCATTTTACTCTTACATTTGGTACAACATACCTGCATGTTAAATTTTGGAAAATGTCATGTCTTGAAATATAGACTCAATATAATTTTGCATCATTCCTGCCTTTTTTTCATTGTACAAATTTGTATGTAAATTTGTTGAATCATTAGACTTCACAGCAGGCATTTTTTAAATTATTTGTGCATTAGGTTGCTGATTGGTTGACTGTTTGCACACAGCAACTAATTTAATCATTCTGCATCTTTGGAAGTAATTTTTTGTGGTGTAAATTCCCATTTTGTGTGTCTGTGTTGTGTTGTTTATTTGAGATAAAAGGTGTGGATCAATTAATCTTTATAGGGAATAAAGATCTCGTGATTCACGTGTTTTAATATCTGCTAATGTGATTTTGTGTTTAGAAAAGTATTAGTAGAAGTAAAGTTGTGCTTGAAAAGAAATTCATTTTCTTGAAATACTTCCTTTGAAAGAAAATGTTCTTGAAAGTATGACTTATATTTGAGATAATGCAATAGTACATGGAGTTATGTCTTTTAAACCGGATTTCATTCTCAAATGAAGCAAAAATCATTTTTATGTGCGACTCATAATTCTACTTTTCATAAGTGTTCATCAGTATGTAATATGGGTAAATGATTATATGTGGTGAATTGTTACCAATTTATGTTTTCATTACGTAGCACTTAAAGCACAAATCCACGCTGGAAGCAATTGTAGAATTACTTAACTACCTCCTATCCTTTTATTTTTTTTTTTTTTTAGATTTATTATAGACATTATTCTTTTGTTAGAATACCAGTTATTTTACATCTTATCACCTTTATTCCAGTTGGAATCGTAGTGGGTTCACATTTTTGCAAATATAATTGGTAACGTATTCTGGATGCCTTTGGTGTTGTTTGCATCGAATTTAAGCCACTTTAATCGAATTGTGCATGCAGGGCTTTGCACATATTTGTATTACTCAATTCTATATCTGCTGCAGTAATGTTTCTGAGAAAAGTTTTTAATTTTGGTGAACAGTGTTATTTATTTAAAATGTTTATATTTATGTTTCTTCAGTCTTATGTCCAGATTTTTTTAATTTTTTCCCATGATTTTTATTTTGTTTTTGGATGGTTTTTTAAAACAGTGCAATGAAAAACCTTTCTTTCTTTCTTTACTGCTTGTGGTTAGAATTGTATTAATTAGGAAGACGTGAGTTTGTTGATTGCTGAAATACTTTATTTTCCTGAAGCAAATTAATCATTCAGCGTATTCTCACATAAGAAAAACACTTGTATTTTGCAGACTTTCATTGTAAATAAGAATTGATTCCATAGTTTAAAGAAAGAAAATCGAAGATTAATCAATTTGAAAGTTGCAGGCACCTGATGAGAGTGCTGGATATTTCAGGATGTGATATAGTAGTATATCTTATCTATCAGTATATCATTTGTCAACAGTGTAATTTTCTTGGAAATTCCTTTATTTAAATTAAATGTTGGAAGTCAGTTTGCTTTGTGTGTGATGTTCCACCCATTAAATAGGATATGAATGCATTGCTAGGTAACTAAGGTGGCAGTTTGTTTGGACATATGAAACTATTTCCATATAAGACACCCATATAAAAAAAAGTCTTTGATCAACACTCAAAAAATATACTGTTATTAAGTAGAATAAAAATTGTACATTATGGAATAAAATAGTTTATAGAATGACATCTGTACATAATTTAACTAAGTGCATGAATGCACAGTTGAGGTTTTTTAAAATAATGTAATGAAATACATAATTGAAACATTTATGCTTTTTATTTTGCGTGTACTTAATTTTGGGAGTTCTTATCAAATCCAATTTTCCAGAATTCATATATGTAGAAATCAAGTGTATCTCAAATCATTGATTATTAATTATTTTAGTGCGTATTGCAGATTATTTTTAACTTATAAGTGTTGATTTTATTTTACTGTATGCATATTTTCTTTATAAGAAACAGTGAAAAAAGGAAAATAGTCCTTTTATTCAAAGAATTTTGAGAATAGCATTTTGCCTACATTAATCTCTGTAATTTGGCATTTTTCTGTTGTATTATACCTTAGTGAAAGTTGAATTTCAATTTCTTTTTAAAGTCTAGGAATTGCGAACATGTGAGCTGATATTTGTTACCATAAGGGTTCTTATAAGATGTGAGGAAGTTGAGATTTAAACAAATCATAAAAAGAAAATCTAGTTGGTATATAGATAAAAATGTCCAATTATGTGACATCCTTAAAGAGTGTGAAGTACTTTTGTAGCTATTCTCAGTTTAGGAAGCTCATGAACTCTTTTAAGTTATGAAAGCTACCATTAATAATATTTACATAAATATCAACTTAATCAGTGTGTGATTCTCATTTTCTCATTGCTTTTGCTTAGATACCAAGCCTGTTTTAAATCCATGATTAAATTACATGTAATTTAATTATTACATGCATAACACATACATACAATACTTTTATGTGCATTTGCTAAGTTCATGCTAATAGATCCCCAAGATGTTTATACCTTTTTGCCGTCTTACACTGTGTAAAATTTTTGGTGAGTTTTCCACCCGATTTTCTATGAGTTTTTTCGATTTATATCCAATATTATATACAGAACAGACTAGTAAACAGTACTAATACAGAATGAGATTGTCATTAAATCAGTTTGCTGTTTCGAAACTTTGCAGCAGTTTTGCTCAGTTCAAATGACCCTTCTTAATAATTAATTTTATTGTTTATTAACTATTCTTATGGAACATGTATCATGACCATGTTTAGAGAAGTTTTTTTCGTCAATAATTAAGCTCTCATTTCTCCAAAATAAAAAAGGTTTTTAGGTTCCCCCCCCCCCCCCCCTAAATAACAGTTTGCATAAAAGAAAAGTTGGATTTTGGGAATTTTAATGAAAACTTGAATTTGTGGTTTGTGTTGGATAGCATTGGGATTTTTGTTATGTGATCGAAACTAGCTGTTTACTTTGAAAATTGATGAGGGCCCTGATGCCTTGCCAAGTGAACATATCCAAGTTGTATTGAGACTGATGTTTATCCTAGGTAATGCTTGTGTAGCAATTGTTTTTTCTCCATAGATTATAGTCCATTTCTTTATGAAAATATGCTGCTAACAATCATGATGAAAAGTATATTATTGTTGTATATCCAATATCCCAAGATTAATTAGGTTTCCCTTAATGTAAATGTTTTCTAATGTGTTGGTATTTTATATTTTGGAATTGTGATTTCTGGAATTTTGTGTTTAAGTAATTTCTAGCATTTAAGCACAAGGATTAAAGTCCTTGAGGTGAGACGCTGTTATTGAGTTTCAGAGTTATTTGGAAGCTATGTAGGAACTGTTTTTGTTCCACAATAAATCACGAAATTTTTCTGATGTTTGGATGGTTTTTTTGTTCCTTAAGAGCGTGTTCAGTTGTTTTCTTGATAAAGTATGATAATTTTTAAGGAAAACGTATTGTCAATAACAGCATCTCATGTCAACAGTTTTTCAAGTACTGTATTCCTTCGTTTCTTTGATTTGGATTTGTTGCACAGAAAGGAATTGTTAGGGGCACATGGATTTGAAGATCATTCAGTATTGCTTGCTTTCAGTATGTTTAATGCAGAAATTCACATTACTTAAAGGTTGGTGTTTAACGTTCTCTCCATAATTCTCAGAATAAAACAGTGATCAAAGTAAATACATGTAATGCTTCCAAAAACATTGTCAACCGTTAAATTTATTAAATTGAGACTGTGTTTTTAATATCGATTTTTAATATAAATTAATTCATTCTGCATATATCATCGTTAAAGATGAAGATTTGTAAATATCTAAAATCACAAGCCAATTTCGGAATTACACTTTCCTAGTAAAAGTAACTATAATAAGGTAATAGGGATTTTAAACATGCAAACTATTTAAAAAATCTTAATGCTATGTTGAGAAAAATGCATGCTAACATATTAATGTTTGGTAAATAATGTTTATAGGACAGAAAGTTGACCAAAAATGAGAGACAGCGTTTCAAAGAAGAAGCTGAAATGTTGAAAGATTTACAACATCCAAATATTGTGAGATTTTTTGATTCATGGGAAGTTGTTACCCCCAAAAAAAAATACATTGTTCTGGTAACAGAATTGATGACATCTGGAACTTTAAAAACGTGAGTTTTTAAAACTGTTTCCAATTTAAATTGTTTTTGTTTTTAGCTATTTAAGACGATTTAAAAAAGTGAATCTGAAAGTGTATAAGTCGTGGTGTCGGCAAATATTGAAGGGCTTATATTTTCTTCATTCTCGAGTTCCTTCTATCATACACAGAGATTTAAAGTGTGATAACATATTTATTACTGGAACTACTGGTAGCGTGAAAATCGGAGATTTAGGTCTGGCAACACTCAAGAATAGATCATGTGCTAAATCTGTAATAGGTAAGGCTTAAAAGGGAATCATTATATACTGTGTGCTGTGTAGTCATTTCTTATTGTGCTGTGTAATAAATCTCAACAAATCAATATAGTTTGGATCACAAAATAGTAACTTTTGAGTTCTTAAATATGACAATGGATGTTTTAAATTGTGTAGGTACACCAGAATTTATGGCACCAGAAGTCTATGAGGAACATTATGATGAGAGTGTGGATGTATATGCTTTTGGAATGTGTATGCTAGAGATGGCTACATCAGAATATCCATATTCGGAATGCAGTGGACCAGCACAGATTTATAAAAAAGTCATAAATGTAAGATTTTGTAGTGCTTCAAAATAGTTAAATTAAATATCTGCATGCCGGTAAATGAATATTAAATCAAATTTGTGTCAATTGCAAGTTGCACACACAATTAACATATAAGCCAGATTCAGTATTCTTTTTTTTTTTTTTTTTTTTAAAAGTGGATCATCAATTGCTCTCAAAAATAATTATTTTAGGGTGTACGACCCCAGTGTTTTAGCAGAGTAGAGAACACACAAGTGCGGGATATCATTGACAGATGTATACGACTAAAGAAAGATGAAAGGTTGGTCAAGTATCCTATTCTTGGCAAACTGTTTTCGTTTTTTTATCTGAGTATGGGAGAAATTCCTTTCTTTATGCATTTTTGAAATATTCATTCTTTATGCATTTTTGTTGTTTCTGGCCTCTTCTAGTGACCATTTTCTTTTGCAATCAGTAATTGCAGATATTTTTCCATTGCTGTTATTAAAATATTGGAATATCTTGCAAATACGTGGTCTACTTATTCAGTATCTTATTGACTTGGTGTTGGATTATTAGAAAATGGTGCTTTTCATAGTCACACATTTGTTCTAATATTTCAGCGTATTGTATTGGAAATCTTATAGTGGAGGTTTCCCAGCTCTTGAATATGGAATTACTTAATCTAAGTGATTAATCAGTCATAGTACTATTTGAAAAGACATGCCTCATTTTTAATGATAAATCTTAGCCAGCTTTAAGTATTATATGCTTTTGGAAATGAGTGTTTTATTTGTTGCCATTAGTTAGGTGAATTGTTTGAAAGCTAAGTAAGCAGTTTCATATTGTCATATTGCAAACTTTATTTCATTCTATCTTCCAAACTTTATTTCAACTTTATTTCATTTCATTTCATTCTTTATTTCTCACCAATCAGTTCACTGGCATTGAAAGAAAAAATTAGGTTCATATTTCATTAAACTTTGAATGATTTCAATACCATGTATGTAAAATGACAAAGAAAGCCAAGAATTGCATGGAATAAGTATTGCATGGAATTGTTTGTTTGGATGAAAACAAATTTGTTGATATCATCCTATATTTTGGTTATAGGCCTACTGTTCGAGAACTTCTAGAGCATGATTTTTTTCTGGAAGATCCAGGTTTGATGGTTGAACTAGTTTGTCGTGAAGAAGCTCTTGCAAGTGTATCTGGAAAAGTGAATCTTTTAATGAGAGTTTTGGATCCAAAGAAACGAAAAGATAAGCACAAGGAAAATGAAGCAATTCAGTTTGAATTTGACATCGATAACGAAAACGCGGAAGAAATAGCTCAAGGAATGGTAGGCCTACTTTTTCCTTTTTTATTTTAGACACTTAATGTGCTTACAGGTGAAAACTGGATTTCTCGGAGAAGACGATATAAAAGTGGCTGCAAGATTGATTCGCAATCAGATTACAGCATTAGTGAAAGAACGTGCCCTTCGGAAACAGAAAAAAGAATCAGTTGTTGAGAACTGTACACTTCCTAGATCACAAGATACATTTACTTCTACAGAAGTCGTACATGGTACATTTAATGTTTGCTTATTGGGACATTCAGTTTGTAATTACATGATTATAATTCCGACTCCTGGAAATACACTGTTCAGAGCATTTATTACTTTTGCAGATAGCGAGCTGGTATCCTCTGTGAATCATGTAACTGAGAGTGGAATTAGTTCCTTGAAAATTTCGGAAACTTCCCAGGTAATTAACGTGTTGGTTTAATTTCATTGCAGGAAGATCAGATTTCGAATTGATGCCGATTTAAAGGGGAGTGAGATTTAGATGAATACGTTTCAATTATTTATTTATTTATCTTATTACGTGTTTTTAAATATTACATCATGTAATGATGCTTTGCTTTAATTACTCCGGAATGTTTATTCTGACGATACTAGTTTTGATTTATGTGATCATGTTTTCATTTTTCTTCAGGATTTTGGCACCCAAGTTGCGTTTGAGGATCAGTCAAGCCAACAGCATACTTGTAACTCTTTTAATTGTGCCATCTTTAAAGGAAATTCACAATGTGCTCATTATCACTATACAGATGGGACACATTTGCAGAATCACCAATTATCCTCGATAGATATAGTTTCATCAGTTGATAAACATATTCTTAATTCAGTTCCACAAAATACAGCTGATTCACTTTTCCAACAGGATGTTTTAGCATCAGGCTCTTCATCTGCTCATTCTACTAAGAATTCAGTGCATGGTGTTCTTGTAGAAAATGTAAGGTTCCAAAAATCTTTATTATTAATTCAGTACTTTGCAGATTTCACCTAGAAAAATACCCCAAATTCCTCTAGATGATTTTACTTTGTCACAGTCTGATCCATTGAGTATATGTGAACAGACTTTTAACAATACATCTACCAATTTAGATATACTATTTCCGGTAAATACATTTGGAACACTTCCTGGTTATTTACACGGAACAGTATAGTTTTTTAGAAACACATGACAAATAGCTACACAAAAAAAAATTGCGTTGTCGTGAATTTAAGAGAGTATGTATGCACCCCATTACTCATTCTTGACTACCGTGATGACCTTTTTATCAAAATATCGTGTTTAATCCATAGCATTGGTATTCTCTGTGTATAAAGAATATTTGCATCAAATAATAGATATCCGTGTGTAGAAAATAATAAGTTTCAGTCCGTGTTGCTTCTTTTGATTTTTGTAGAATTCGGGGGGAAAAAATGCTTGGAAGGTTTCCGGTTTAATAAATTTTTGGATCATTTTATCAAGATCGATAAAAGAATTTGAACCCACGTGTAGCAAATTTGAAACTTTTCTGTAAATTCTATGTTTCAGCCGTAACATATCTTTAGTTTTATTTTTGACTTGTAAGTGCTATATAAAAGTTTGAAAATTTGACTTCGAATCACTGTTCAAACGGTGTTTGTTTGATCCCTGAGTAAATCATATATTCGACTTCACAGTAACAGGTTTTCTGTATATCATAAATGACAGCTAGAAATTGCAGTGGAATATATGATTTGATAGATGATTATTGTGATTTATTTTAATAGTGATTTATTTGTTGAAAAAATGTGCCCTTAGTAATGGCTTACTTATATTTAAATTCAAAAGTATAAAATGTATTTACATTGATGAATAATTTTTGTGATATCGTTTATTTTTATTTCTGTATATTTGATTTCATGTAAAAAAACCTTCATCTAATGTTTGACTTTATGTTTCGATAATATCGTTTTAATTACAATGTGATTTTTTAGACTTCAGATGGAAGTGATTGTATTTCTGAATTAAAATGCAAACCACCGAGTTCCATAGCAGAAGGAGTTCCAGAACAGCATTATTCTGGAGTCACACTGGAAAAGCAGGACAAGTACTCTAATTTCATGAATGGCATATCCAGTTTGTGATTGTATCTCAGCATAGCTACTGATTCTGCCAGTGAATTAAGTGAACCAACTTTAGATAGCAAAAAAATGAAGAAATCAAAGAAACGAAGAGTTTTAGAAAAGATTCCTCATTTAGTTGTTTTAAGTGTTGTTGGGAATACAGTGGAATGTCAGCTTGAAACTACAAAACAGAAAACAGTAACTTTTCAATTTGATTTGGATGATGTTATTCCAGATGAAGTCACGAAGAATTTGGTTAGTTAATTTGTCTTTAAAATATCAGTTAAAACAGTTATTGATTTTAGCTTCAGGAAAACTTTTTAATTGAAACACAGAAAGATGCATTTGTTGACCAGTTGAAAAGATGCATTACTCATCTGAAAGAGAAATGTGAAGAGTCAAAATGTGATTTTTTAAATGAAGGTTTAGTAAGTAATTTGTGTTACTTGGTGTTGATGAATATTATTGAGGTTTTAAATTGAGGTTTCTATCATGATTTATGCTGAGGAAAATGCACATTTCTGTGGTCTACTATCGACTTCGAAATGAGATTCTTATTTTTTTCTATGTTGTGCACTCATTAGGTCATGGAAATAAAACTATTAATTTGTAAACTATCATTTTTACTACCATTATTAATAAAAAAAAATTCGAAAGTAGATCTATTGTTAATAGTTAATTTTTATTAATACCTTAGGAACAAATCAGTAAGGATGATAGGGCATCTAATGATGGTATTCCCTGTGCATCCACAGAATCCGTACAAGCACAACCAGTAAGCATTCATTAACTGTAATCATCACCTAAAATTTTTTTAGAAAAGAAAAATTTCGAGATTTGAAGTCATACCAGTACAGCAACAGTTGGATTTGCAATCAACAGAATTTGATGAAGCTGCTGTTGGAAAGGTAGAATCTAAACAATAGTAATGGGACATTATTCATAATGATA
This sequence comes from Raillietiella orientalis, assembly GCA_036172245.1. NCBI lineage: Eukaryota > Metazoa > Arthropoda > Ichthyostraca > Raillietiellida > Raillietiellidae > Raillietiella > Raillietiella orientalis. Next base: position 2,533,134 of record JAYWIR010000004.1, on the reverse strand, counting down.
ATGCAACTTTTATAATTATGTTTTCATAGACTTATGTGTGTACTTTGATAAATTTTTCTGTGATGAACGTAGCTGATTACTCTATTACTATTGATGCTTATTTTAAATAAGATTATCTCTTTGAGACTTGGAGTTCACTCAGTATGGAAAAGTTTGATGCATAGTATATATATCAAAGAGCATTTTATGAACCACCAATTTTCACGAACTATTCTTTCAAATGAAGAGAGGAATGATCATGAACTGCTTGTTGCTTATAAATATTGAATTTCTTGATTGCGCCCATTGTAAATAACATTAGGTTTAATGGTTAAAAATAAACATATGAATTCTTCTGCATGAAGATACAAGATTTTTAAGTTAATCTATTATTGCCTAACCTTTAGCAAAGCGGGGATATGTTTTAAAAAAAACTGAGTTTTCAACGCAGCAAATTAAAATTGTGGCGGAATCGCTTTTCATTATATTTTGATACTATGCTGAAGCAATTCCAATACATTTGCATACATGTGGGCAAGAGAAAATATGTACTTACGTATTTCTGTGCTCTACTACTTTAAACTATTATTATTTTTTTTATACCAAAAAATGCAAGAATCTTTTTCAATTAAATTTTACATGCAGTTTATATTTCATTCTATACCTTGTTCATAATTTTATATTGAATACATCTTGTTATTCAACTGTATTTTTTATAGAATAAATAAGGATTATCCTTTTTAGATCTTTTTGAAATGGCATGATAGCAAATACGTAAACATTTCTGTTTCGTTATTGAAAACAAATATACGTTATTTTATAGGTTTCTTCAATACCTGTAAAAAAGTACACATTTATTTACATAAGATAAATGCTAAAATAGCGTGATCAAATATGTCTTTAGAATTTCGATTAATGTTACAATTAAAATTATTTTTACTAAAGTATCCTTTATGTAAAAAATGTCATCTTAGAGGAATGCCTGAGTGCATTAATTGTAGCAATATTTTATATAAGTATCATTATGCCTAAAAGTATTTTATGGGCATTATCTATTTTCATCTCCAAGGAAATGCAGGCGTCTCTTGCAAAATGTAAAGATGAAAAATCATTACAACAGGAAACTGTCACAAAAGATGGAGATTCACTTAAGTTAATGCATCAAACATCTGTAGAGAGAACTGCTGATCATGGGTAAATGCAAGCTCCATTTCCTTTGAGAAAATTACAATAAATAGTAGGAATAGGAAGCAGAATTACGTTTTTATTTAGGTGATACTCCATATAATGCTATATTTTTGCAGAATACCAGAGTCTCTAGCAGAATTACAACAAAAATTAACAGAATTGACATCTCAACCTTTTGATTTGATAATGACAGTTTCTTCAAACGGACCAATTCAGCACAATTCTCCTATGGATTTAGCAAATCTACAGTCTAAATTAAGCAAACATTTATCTGGAGTTCACACTGCACAAAGTACTATTCAGGCAGTGGTAAGCAGACTTGTTTTCAAATAGAATTTTAGTTTCTCAAGCCTCTTTGTATTGTTTATTAGACTGATGACATTCTTATTTTTATTCTAATTCAGTTTCTGATCTTATTCTCTTGAAAGCTGATGCTGAGATTTCTTTTTACATATTTATAAAATGCAGCAATTCGCTTTTTATTTTTATTATGGTTGCATGCTCTATAGGTTACTAAAAGCTCAGTTTGTGGTTGCCCAAGGTCTACTTGGCACAGTGCATATCCACGCTGTCAGTCTGATTACACCTGTGTAACTCAGATATTTCCATCGCTTGTAAGTGCTAATAATTTTTTGATTGCTAATTCCCTTGCTGTGCTGTTCGTGTATGTCGAGGTGTTTTTTTTTCTTGTTTCATTATCCCATCCCGTCCTGTTCGCTCATTTCTTTCTGTGTAGTCTTCTTTAGGAGATTAAGCTATATGTTAAAATGTTAAAGTTTTATTAATTCAAGGATTTCGAAAAATTGCAAATTCATCGGTGATTATTTCTTTTTATTATAAATATTAGTCATTTATTTAAAAATCTAATCAGGAATTTCATCCCTGATATACATACTTACATACTTAGCAGGACATTAAATTCAGTTTTAAGATGCAGCAGTGTGCCAATCTTCAATTCTTGTTGAACATTTAAATTTTAAAATAAAATTTCATTCTTCCCAAATGATGTGTCCATGTTCCTATAATTTTTTCACTTCTCTTGTCAGACTTTATATGCTCAAAGTAAAAGTATATTGCAGTGCAATAAGAATACAACCTTGTTTATATTTGTTAAATGAAGGTTTGTGTAGAACATTAAAATAATGCCAAAAAAGTACCCCAATTTGTCATCTCGATAAAAGAAAATCTCTTTCATTTAAGCAATATTTGAAAGATTACTTAATATTTCTGATCCCTGTAGCAAGCTTTGAAGCATATTTTCACTGCTCCCAATTATTTTTTTAATTATTGATAATAATACTATGTAAGCCTGTATACACCATTTATTTCATTGCTTCTTCATAGAAAGCATTTTAGTTTACAGTACACTAGATATGTTTTTTGGGAATTAAGAAAATGCATTTTAAACTGTTTTCAATCATTTGGTTGATTTTTAAATCACATTTCGGAAGCTTTAAAAATATAGTTCAAAGAAGGGAAGATAATAGTAATAATAAGGGAAGATAATGTAGTAATAAGATACAATTATTAATAGGATACAAGCAAACTTTTCAAAAATTCTCTTGCATAAGACAGCCTGAAAAAGATCTGAGTGCCTTACACGAGTGAGTATCTTTTAAAAAACTAATGATAGTGATATGAGAAAAATTTCATTAATATATAATTTGGTTGTCCTTCCATTATGCCAATTAGACCATGATGTTAATTAAACTATAAAATGCAAGGTGCACTGTGATGTCTAATTTACCTGTTTTGTTACTTTTCAGTCATCGGACGTAGTTTCTTCATAGGTGTAGGTATTTTACCAGCACAATAGGTATTAACAGAAAGTACCAGCAACTATGTGTAGTGGCAGTGAATTCTTTTAATTGCATTGCCTTTCCTTAAAATTCATTAATGTGTTCCCCATGATAAATCATTGTTCCCTAAATGAAAGTTATGCATGCATTTATGAACTGTACATCGAATCTGTATATGAAACGTAAATTTATTGATGTGATTTCTTTCACTATTTCAAATTCAAAAATGTAAAGGTGATTTGGCCCTTTTTAATTATAGTCATGTCTTCTTTTTATGAGGGGAAATGAATTATTTGTATCTTTTGTCATGGTGTTATCACACTTTAATGTATTGTGTTGAATAACATATTTTTGTTTTTTGGTCAACTCCTGTTGTTATCATTAGGAACAATGTTTTTCAGACACCATCAAGCACTTCAAATGCTAGTCAAGTGATGTCTTCAGTTATGCCTTGCCCCTTGGTGTCAAATGTTACTGGAGTAAGTTGAAAAACATGATTGTTCTTGGTTGTATGTGTGAAAAGTTGTTCAGCTGTATAGTATTTCTTTTATTTTAAACTGAATTTCTTCTATAACACTCTTGATAACAAATGTATTAACAAATTTTTTATGGTTTCGTATAATCCATTTTCTTCATATTTCAAATTGTAAGTTATAAAAATCAGTGAACTCGGGATTATGCGATAATGTTGCAACATCTTAAAGCAAATTGTGCACCTTAGAAATCAAGTACCTTCATTATAGGGAAAACAGATGCTTTATCCTGTTCCTGTTATCATTGTGACATCAGATTCAGATTCTGAAATCAAAATCATCAATTTGAATGCGGAAGCTTTGTCAAATAAGGTGATCTCTACCGATACCTGTTTGCTTTAGTTTTCCAAAAGGTTCAGTGGGTCTGGATGTGGTTTTTCCTGATTAGGTGTACTTGTACTTTCATTCATTCTTTTTTCTTTATTTATTATTGTATAGATGGTGAAGGTCGAATATAAGGGCGCTATTTTGTTGTGAGCTTATGTTCATGTCTTTATGTGTGGGTTAACCAAGGTGTTTGGTGCCTTTATACATCCTTTTATATACATTCTTCGTGATTTCCTACTTTAGCTTTTATTCAGTTTGGATTAATTACGAAAGCTGCATATATAAGGCATAATTTGATCATATTGTTATGATTGCACTTCACGTTTTCTTCTGCTGAAAATTCCTTTTTGAAGTGGCGTTTTCTTTGCTTTTTTTTTATTTTAATCAAAATTTTGTACTTCCTTTGCATTATGATTTCATTACCATTCGGAGAATGAGATATTTGCATCGTGGATCCAAATTTTAATGCTTTATGCATGCATTTCAGAGTGCAGCAATTTCATCATCTTTTCCGAGTTCTGGAACTGAAACACCATCCGAATTAGACACAACAGTACTTAAAGATTCTGAGTGTGCATCTGGATCAACACAAGTTAACCATTTTCTTGAAGATTTGGATATGGTATGCGATAGAGTTTTACTGTTGTCAATTAATGAAGTTCTTAGGAACTTTGTAAAACATTGCAAACACAAGCTATGGCTAAAGACAAACCATTTCAACCAAATCAAGCTAGCACTGCAAATGCTCAAGTTAGTATGCCTGTGTATGGATTATGTTAGACTTGAGTGAGAATTATGAGTGTTTTGAGAGCAGTTTGAAAATTTGATGTGCCTATGAAAAAGACTTTTTGTATAATGCCTCTCTTCCTTCCCCCTTGGTCAGCACTAGAATATTCTTGATAACATGTCAGGTCACATAGCACATGTTGCTATGTATCCTGCAAATATTATCTATTTTTCATCATATTTCTTCTCATCTTAATGCTGTCACATATGTTCAATTTTGAAACTAAGATTTATAACTTTGATCTTCACTTGATTTTATTTAATTTATTTGATTTAAGACTTATTTTTCAAAGAATTATTCTTGTACGTGTATAAACTTTAATTCTAGAGTATACAACAATCTCTTGATAATAGAAGTAGTGCTTCAAGATCATCACCAGTTCGAAAGCATCAGGCAGGAATTTCTCTTGAAGAAACTCTTTCGAGTGAAGATTTGAATAAAAGTTTTATGTCTGTAAAATCGGTTGATGAAGACATTGACGGTCTTACAATAAATCCATCATCAGCATCATCAGCTGAAGATTCTGATAAAATCGATAAAATCCCGTTTGTTCAGCAAATATCGAGATTTGAAGTGAAAGTGATTTCTGAAGACAAAGATTGCAAAGGTAAGCTAAGTGTACTATTGTTGAGGAATATTCAGATTGTTCTCTAGAAATAACTCGGAAGTATCCTCCATATCCTGGTTTTGAAAATATTGACATTTCAGATGCAATGGATCAGAAGTATTGGGGAGTGGTAAATCCAGTTGCTAATGTGGATAACCCTTCTGTTTCTCTGGAAGAAATATGTTGGAGAGAGATGATTTTTAGGTGTATATGTTTCTTGTTTATCATGAAATTATTCTTATATCTTTAGACATGCCAAAGAATTAAGAGAACTCAAACAAAGACACAGAGAAGAAATTGAACATTTTAAACAGAATTTTCCATTATGGTTGCAACATCAAAACCATTGGAATGCAGGAAATCTCTCTTCTGTTTCTTCTATTCATTCCTATGTGGAGCAGTCTCCTCCACTCTCTTCAATGCCATTTGATGATACATCTGAAAACCAGGCAAATTCATCTCCCTATGTTTTTGATACTGCATCATTAACAACTGTAAATGATGAACGTATTTTGAATTTACCTCCTCCAGTATCAGGAGTGGAATTTTCGAATCAGTATAATTCATTTCTTGATTCCAACGATCAGCTTGTAAATTGCTCTTTGGAATCCTCGTTTTACAGTGTAGGATCATATTCTTATCCTTATTCCAACAGTTCTAGTCCATTTACAATGCCTTTTATACCTCCAATCAACATGTACAGTGTGTCACATTATGTACCTCCAAACTATTTTATGTGTAATGTGCCTAGTATGCCTTATGTGACCACACGAATGGCTAGTGTTCCTCGTGGACAAACATGGACGCCAAAATTAGTCCCCCTGAGTAATCCTTCATCGGTTGTTACAGAGGAATTTCCTCATTCAGATAAACATAACAATGTTCCATTCCATGGCAACCAGTACACTGATTATGAGTACAGGTTAGTTGATTAAAAGGGTTTACCTAGCTTTTAACAAATGAGTTTGTTCCCTTGATGGACTTATTGTATTTTCAGCCCTGATCTTCCTGTTGAACATGATGCTGCAACACATTTATGATTGCTTGTTTTCGTCTTGCTTCATATATTCATATATTCTTTACGTATCATGTCATTAACTAGCAAGCAATGCACAACTAAATCATTGAAGAAGTTCTGTTTGCATAAAAATCAGTGTATCACAATCATTTTGCAAGTATGCAAATTCTGTAGCTGCCATCCAGAATGCTTCATCTCATCATTATCTGTGATTGCTCACAGGACCGAATAAAATTTAAATTGGCATTATAAGTTTATTTCTATCGTTAGAAAGTGCGAAAAGTAAGGTGGGAGGTGGAAACCAGCACTTGCTTTACCACCTTTTCAATTATATCGACCAATTACTCACAATAGACAATAGATGAGTTCCGATATTAGAGACATTCTTGAGTTGGATCAGTTATCAACATCCGAAATAAGTAAGGAAACTATTTTAAACCAGAATCGTGTGAAAAAAGTCAAGAAAACTACCGAGAATGTCAAATCGTTCCGTCGGCCCGAAGGAATGCACCGAGAAGTGTTTGCATTGCTTTACTCAGATAAAAAAGATTCGCCTCCTGTATTCCCGACAGATACAGGTGTGACTTATTCATTAGACAGGCACTCACATTTATGTAACGCTAGGACAAGGCTATAAACAAGTTAAAGTGAAATTGGGTATCAAGCAAGTTCGACCTTGGAAATGGATGCCCTTCACAAATCCCGCTCGATCAGATAGACTTGTTTTGTATCACTGGAGACGATGTTCAGAAGAAGGCAAGGAATACCCATTTGCAAAATTCAATAAGGTATATGTAACCTGCGAGATATCAGGTCCTCTTGTATGAAAATCGGGTTGCCCAAGATTACGAAACCGTACATCTCATAGTGTACAGTTGTAATGTATCCCACAGTATGCAGGGGATGAGAATCACTTGGAATTTTTGTTAATATATTCGCTCGTGTATCATGAGAACCACATAATGAAGCCACAGCTGAAATTAGTCCATTAACCGAGAATTATATCTGTAGAGAGTTTCTGTTCCCACCTACACTGATGCAGAATACCGTCAACACTTGCAATCCAGTTCTTGGACTCGGGAAGAAACCAATCACTTATTCTACCTTTGTCAGTATTTCGATTTGCGCTTCCCTGTGATTCACGATAGATGGGATAGAGCCCTTTATCCTGCAAGGACTATAGAAAAACTGAAAGAACGGTATTACGATGTTTGTAGCATTCTACAGAAGGTCAGTTGTTGCTGTCCCGAGTGGCTGTAATCTCCCCCATTAGGTCCGTAACCCCGGTCAGGAGGCCGTTTTCGTAGTTTTCGACGCAGAGCATGAACGAAAAAGAAAGGAGCAACTGCAGAAGCTTTTCGATCGAACCACAGAACAAATCGAAGAAGAGCAGTTGCTGCTGAGCGAGCTTAGAAAGATCGAAATCCGTAAAAAAGAGCGTGAACGCAAAACTCAAGATCTCCACAAGTTGTTGACAGCAGCCGACAGTAGCCTGCATAGTCGTCGTGGAGGAGAAAGGAAACTTGCTTTCAGACGGCGTCTGTACACACATAAGATACTCAAGTTCGAGCCTCAGATCACTGACTCATCTGGCATCAAGTTCCCAGATGTGAAAAGCTCAGGAGTTTCTCTGCGCTCCCATCGGATGAAGCTGCCTGCTAGCGTTGGGCAGAAAAAAATGAAAGCTATCGAATGTTTGCTACAAGAACTAGGCATAGGTAAAGTCTTCTTGTTAAGGAAACGAGCCCCCATAAACTTCTAATAATTCAATAGATCCGAACCCCATACCCACGGAAGATATTTGTACGGCGTTTAACGAACTACGTAACGAAATGGTTTTGTTATACGACCTAAGATTGGCTTTGGCCACATGTGAGTTCGAGCTTCAGAGTCTTCGCCATCAATATGAGGGACTGGTTCCAGGAAAAGTGGGTTTTCGATAACACGAAAGTTGTTTTGTTTTTCTTGACAGCTATTTTAGACACTCGAAATCCCAAGCAAGCTGTTATCCTCCAGCAGCAAAATGGAAGCGGGTGAGGGTATCGTGGGGGGCAGTGATACTCCAAAACCATGTAGCATCTCTGAGATATTAGATGCTTCAACTGCTCTGACCCCCAACGTGAGTGATACGCCGACTGCCTCTAAAATGCAATTTATACCGTTTCAGCGAAAGCGTAAAGCTGCTCTGGAACAAGGGAATGTTCTGAAAAGGATGAAAAGTCGCACTTGAAGCATTGCCCCGCATTTTTCAAAAACTACTGATTTTTTAATATGTTTTATTTTTGTATTCTTTTTTCGATGCGATTTGACTAGTCTCGACTTGTTTCATCGGGGTTCGGTTTGTACTTCTGTCCATGAATTTTTTCTCGAATAAGGAAGTGGAATGTATCGTGCAGTGTGACTACCACTTATGGGAATCACGTACGAAGAAGGATACGGAAGGAAATCGTAACTTCTGAATCGTGGGTTCCTATTTAGTACCCACGAATTGCTGGGTATCTCTTGCCTCATTCGGTTGTTCAGGGGCAGATTCGGATAAAAGTAGCCTCCAGGAAGTACATCAGGAAAAGAGTAGCTGCCATAGTCGGAGCGTATGAAGTTATCATTTATAATGTTGGGGGCGGTTTGCAGCATAAAAGGTGCATGATTTTCAATCCTTTCGTGATTATCTAGCTGGAGTTTGTAAGTGGGAGGCAGCGTATCGGTAGCATTGAAATGAGCAGATGAATTTGCTGGCCATTCCATCATGGGGGGTGGAGGTGGAATAAGTTGTGTGCTGGGCGGTTGTAGCTTGCTATCTTCATCTGCCTATTAATCATAGAGAAAGTAATGAGGGTGAAGGGTTTCAAATTCTACCTCCGGACAGGATTCTTGAAATTCCACTGCATTTGGAATTCCAGAAAACAGCGTGATGCTCTTACCGTAGAAGCACAATCTGTGGTTTAAAAGGATCGAATTTTGTTTCCATCTTAATGTCTTTACCTTTTACCCAAACTATCTGTGATGGTGATTCTATCAATTTGCCACGTCTGCCGTCCACTTTGCAGCCAACCTTGGTATGGGGTATACAGTATTTGTATACTGATTCCCTCTTCTGCAATAGGATGTGGAACAATGATTTTTTTCAAAGTTTCTTTCGGCTTCAATAACTGTTTGTCGTCCCTAGTTCATTTTTCTACACAGGCAGAACTTTATTTGCATGTGCTTACTTTGTTAGCTGAAATGTTTCGTTATATCCTTTTTTCCCCAAAATTACAATTTCCAGTTTTCCGTAGGTCATATCCTGAGCATCGGAGTTCGTGATTGTTATCTTGAACTGGTTAGCTGGAACAAAGAAAAACTTGTATAATTTAGGGGAAGGAAACCTTCCACTCCGAGATGTAGATAATCCTGTGCGTACGAGCTCTCTTAACATTTCAAAACGATTCAAAAAGTAGATTTGGTTTTAATGGGTGCCTTAATACATTTCTTGTTAAGCATTCTGTCTCTTGCTCTTCCCTGGAGAAGACCCGGTGCTAAGTTGAAAGCATTTTAAAGTGGAGGACTCTTGAAAACACACCGTTCTCTGCGTTGTTGACATTTCGTTTTCTCTTTGGGACCTGGCCTGCGTTTGACCCGTCTATCAGAAAGTCGGTTTATTCATTATATTCGTCAGCTCTATCGTGTGCCCCGAAATCGTTCTGGGACACTGTAAGTGAATCCTCACTAAGGTAACTGATAATTGTCTTTGTCTTTGAGGAGAAAACGGTTCCCTTCCCTCCGAGTGTCGATAATATCAGAGCACTTCAAATGCCATACGTCATTAATAGTTTGTATTTATAAACTCAAGAAACCTAATCATTAGGGTACTTTTTCCCCTCAGTTCACCATCTGGGAATTCCATAAATGACCAGAAAGTCTGTTGTTTTCAAACAACACAGGATGAACCCGATTCGCAAATATGAAAGAAACATTCATTAGTCTTTCGAAATTTCAGTCGATTTGATACTGGAAAATCGTATTTTGTGCGAATTCATTACATTCAAAAAAGTTAAGGTACGTTCGTCCCAGGAACGTTTCAAACCCAGTCAAAAATAAAAGCATTCTCGTTCATAGTTCACATTTTTTTTTTATATTCGTCAGCTCTGTCGTGGGCTCCGAATTCGTTTTGGGACACTGTAAGTGAACCCATCCTAAGGTAAATGATAATTGTATTTGAGGAGAAAACATTCCCCCCCCCCCTCACCCCGAGTGGGGGGGAACAGTTTTCTCCTCAAAGAGAGAAAACAGTTCCTTCAATTCTGTTTCCTTCCTTCTTTTTTTTCCCCTACTATATCTGATAAATACTGCTCCTGTCGTACATGCATGCACTTACATATAGAATAAGCTAAGAGCAGTCATAAGAATAAATGCAAAATTTGCAAAAGGTATATGGGAAGGCTCAAACATTGAAAAAGAAAAATAAAGGCCTCAAAGGTTGCATGTATCACATTAGAAAACCACCACACAAACCGGATATCCGATGGCACTTTTTATAAAATACTTAACAAAGTCCATTCACCTCTCGAGAATGGAGAAGTTGAGAAAAATTGTTCAACCAACTAGAATTGAATGGAAAACAACGGCGTCCAATTTGAAAATTTTTGATGAGTAGCCATCCTCCATTAAGAAATTTAGATTAATGTTTGATGTGGTACATACTTTGCTTGTCACAATCTTATTTATCTTTCTCGAGCTCTGATTTGTAAACAAAAAGTTAATGGCAAAAATTCGAATTCATTTTCTTTTTTACATTCCACAGCAAAGGCAACAGGACGAGGGTATTGTGTCTCAGACAACGGACACAATCACAGTAATGAAATTGGTAGTTACGTTAATAATCTTCGAAGCAAAGATTCAGTACTTAAAGGCCAAAACCAAAAGAAAAAACGATTCCAAATCGAAAAAACCAGCTACGTGCACGTTCGCTTTTCAAATCGAACTCGCAGCACAGAGGTAAAAGGTGAGAAGTCTGCGTGAACTCGTTTCACAGGAAATGAGGCTTTGGCAATCTTTGTTTCCAAGTGCCGCGGCGGTTTCCTGAAACGGCCCATGCGTTGCGCGCTCTTTCGATCAACGTTCATGCAAATGGTCGGTGTGAAGAATCCTTGAATTCTTCGAGAACCTTTAGACCTTGAAGAATGTTGGGAGGAATCAAAGTACCAATCATGTAAGACGGATTTTCCGATCGTAGTCGTGCGAAGAGATCTCGGAGGTTTCCCTCCCGTTTGATTTTAGGTACATCACGTTGCAACGGGAGTGCTTATGGCTGTTCTCAAGAAGTTGTAATCGGCTTTACGTTACTTTTTGGTAACTCTCCCAGAACAGCTGAAGCAAGCTTCCTCGTTTATTCATACTGTTCTCTCACGTTTTCTGGTACAATAATAGCCCCTACTGATACATGTGCCTACTTAGATCAACCAGTCCCTTCTCTCAAACTTTTGCGATTTTTCCCGGCTGAATTGCTACCCTAGAGGCGTTATATGCATTTGTTTTATTATTCCATCGCTACTTTCTTTTACCATAAATTTGAAGCGAAGATGATTACCGCAAAAAGGCTCCTTTTCTCTTGTAACTAAATAGAGTTTTCCACGCGCTTCCGATTCATCTGCGTAATAACCCATCCTTCCGCACTGAAGTCCATTACTCCCGCATGGGAAGCATTCACCATCCAGGAAGTGCTCGTAGGATTTGCATTGAAACGCAGGGAATTTACATTTAGGTGTTACGGAATGGGTGAAAAACTTGTAAGCACGACGGTGGTTGCACAGTCCTTTACCTTCCTGTGATTCTGACTCTGCAAAGAAATTTGTTTTCATACTTTCCAAACAAACTTGAAGGGATACCAGAGCAAAAAAAAATTTTAGATTCAAAACTAAACATGCTAATTTAGCATCTGTTCTTCTTGTAATGTTTAATTCCTACGGCTTTTGAATGGGAATCATGAAGAGTCGATTAAGATGCAAAGCTCCAGGAAGAATCTCCATGAAAAAAAAAAAAAAAAGGAAAAAAAAATTTTCAGGAGAATTCATCAAATAACATTAAATTAAAACTCAACCCACCCCCCTCCCCACTTTCACAGTAGTTTCTAATGCTTAACAGTAGTTGAGCGAGAGAATTGGTCAAGAATTTGGAATGACGTCACTAGAAATAGAATGCTCCAGATTGGTTAAAACAGAGCATATTGTATAACAGTCACGGCAATTTAATGATAAAATGAAGGCTGATTGGGAACGTTTCCAATTCGAAAAACCGAAACAGGGAACTTCCTAAAGGCCCTATGCTTTTGCTGCTTTTGGATTTATGAAGAAGTGAAGGAAGGTTTTCCCTCTCGTAATGGAATGTTTATCAAAATGATATCATTCATCTTATCCTGTTTCTCACACTCGTAAGCTGCAGGGACCACAACTTGGCCACGATACTTTGGTGTACTTCGTTGTATACTTTGTTATACTTCTCTCACTTTGGTATTCTCCGGTTTCGAAAGCGTCGGAAAACTCTTCCTTGCAGATGCTGGAAAGCAAAAAGTTGGCGTACTTTTGTTTTGTTTTGTTTTTTTCTTTCCTTTTTCTTGAAATACTTCATGTTCTTTAGGAAACACTGTGTTAAGTTCCTGAGAGGCATTTCGTGAAGTGATCGATTCAGAACGTATACAGATACAAATGGAACCACTGTAAGATCACTTATAATTTCGGTGCTGTGCTAAAACTCCGTCTATCCAGCTTCCTTCAAGCAAAGGTCTGAAGAAGCTCATTCATTTTTCAAGTTTGTATTACTAACCGACGCAGATTCCTTTGAGGAAACGTGCATGTAAGTCCAATTCGGCTTTTGTTCATTCCAAGAGCGTGGAAGAGCTGTTCTTCGTCCATGAAATGGAATCGCAAGTTGCAGTTCTCCTCGCAATTGCTACATCAGTAGAAAAAAAAAAAAAAAAAAAGCATGGTACTCTAGAAACGCTTCGAAGTTTTCTAGAATGGTGTTGACGCCCTTTTTTTGTCTTGCTATTGATCAGGAGATGAGTTATTGCTTCCTTCCTTTTGCATAAAGTCAAGTTTTGATGCATCCCGCTTTCCTGCTGCCCGGCTGTGCTCCATTCGGTTTCACAGATTCGCGTAAACTTCTTATGATATTTTCCGCGATGCCCAATCGTTATGGAATTCCATGAATTCCAACCCCTAATCCGGTAAGTTTGGATAAGGCATTTAACACCAACCACTAGCAGAGCCAACCTCTCTTAAACCCAAAAATGAAAGAATGGGAACAGTTGACACCCAAAGTGACAGTCACTCATATTCTAAGAATCGGAGGAGCAAGTTTGGAAAAACGTGCAAGTAATCAGAACAGTCGGTATCCGCAAATACATTTCTTTTGTGAAAGCAAGCAAGATTCCAGATGAAAACAACAACAACAACAAAACGTTTCAAAACAGTGGCCAGAGTAGCGGCGTGCTAGTAGCTCTGTCGTTTGTTCGACTCTGCTTGGGTCCCCCTAGGCAACTTGGTTAATGACTTCCATGATGAAGCAAAGTCAACAAACCCGTATCCATCAAGATCTGTGACATGGATACTTTTCCCCCCTTGTTTCATTGTCTACCACAAATTCGCTCTTGATGCTTGGCACCTTATCTGCTAGCGTCTCTTACAACATGACTGAAAATTTTCTTTCATAATTTCCTTGCTGTTGTGTCCAAAATGTCGTTTGGGCGATCATAATGGGACTTCCTCCAAGAATGAGACTGTAGATCTTACATGTATTAAATGGTCGTATGATTTATCGTGGGTTCACCATCGTAAGGCATTCACTCCGAGCAAGCACAAGCAGGAAGTAACGAAAAGTTTCCATCTGCAGCGAACTGCACGAACGTGCCAGATCCGTAGATTCCGAACACATGATGATGAAGGAGGTCTTTTGATTGGAGAAGGAAAAGTGTCCTCTCCTCATATGCGGTCAGGGAATGCACTAAGGGCATTCGAAGGTTCGTGTAGCCAGACGACAGCCACGTCAAGCTTACAGAGTCATCAGCAACGTGCTATTTGTGGATGTTGGTCGATTCCGTACATATTCTCAATCGAATTTCTCAAGGAAATTCGACAAATACTCAAGCATTCTGCACATCAGGAAACCCTGCCCTATGGTACAGCAATTTCTATCTTCTGGAAGAAGATTTTTCCAGGGAAAGGATACCTGCACCAAATCTCTTGGGAACTCAGTACACTCACAGAGATTAAGAGGAAGCTGATATCAAATGTAACAAGACCACGTCGCCTTAAATTCGTTGTCTTTTATTTTTTTCGTTTTGTTTCTATTCTGGCTATTGTTCTCCTCTCTTTTACATTCCACGTCTCCGCAGATCATGAGCAAAAAAAAATAAAAAATACAAACGCGGCATCCAACATTCACATGTTCGAAATTTACTGATTTGTCGACGGTTTTGTCGAATGGTTCCCACACAGAGGTAATTTGAATGCATCTTACCGTTCTTTGAACCCGAGCTGAATGGAATAGGCAATGGTAGACGTCGAAGAGCTTCTTTCGCTCTCCGAAAATACCGTCCTCCGGTCCCTAATGGAAACAACAGCCTCGTGAGTACATCTCGTGTTTCCGAAAGAAGCTATAATTTGCAATCTGCGAGCTCACTTTGCGCTTATCAATAGCGAGGAATGCAAATCCCCACAGAAACGATCTTAAATGTAAATCAAATGGGCATGCGCTTTCGCCGCCCAGGTAAAAAGAAAGCCGAGAAACGAGACAGATCAACGCATTCATCCTCCTCTTCCCTTAGTTCTGCGCTCTTCGTCCGTCAGAATTCAGATTTGAAAGACATTTCCCCTTCCCGAAGGATGAAGGTGGAATTTTTTACCATTGTTATCATCCAGAGAGATTACCGACTGCAGGATGAGTGCATTCAGACGGCCGTTCATAAAAAGGACGAAAGAACCGTAAGGACTCACAGAACAGATCCGAAATGGATCCCAGGAAAAAGTTGGAGCATCCTTTCTGCTCTTTTCCCCCGTTCGGATAGAAGTCGACGGTTCCCATTGGTTCCCATGCTCCTAAACCTCCCATCAGAAGACTCTCTCCGTTCGAATGTATGACGTCGACAAACTCAGCGTCCGTTTCGTCTAGCCTGGCCAAGTGTTCGTACGTTTCGAAGAGCGGTCCGGCAGGATCCAGCCCTGGAATCGAAGCATCGTTCCCGCCACGTCGAAGGCCCGGCTACCTGTGATGCGGGCTATCTTCTCTCCTTCCTTGTCGAGAACCGCGTTCCCTGCGAACCCCGACACGTGAGCTCCCAGGCTGAAGCCTATGAGATGTACGTCTTTGATGGTCACGTTGTACGTGAGCTTCAGAGCTGATATGAGCAGGGCGACTTGCTTTC
This sequence comes from Raillietiella orientalis, assembly GCA_036172245.1. Classification (NCBI taxonomy): domain Eukaryota; kingdom Metazoa; phylum Arthropoda; class Ichthyostraca; order Raillietiellida; family Raillietiellidae; genus Raillietiella; species Raillietiella orientalis. The sequence goes on along the minus strand of JAYWIR010000004.1, from coordinate 2,517,499 downwards.
CGACCACTCTGGTGTTCACCGATGCGCGAACGTAATTGGGAAGGTTGGCACCCCTCTCCCAGTCCACGCAAATCACATTGCAGTCGAACTGAAAGAATCACAAAATTGACGATCCTTCCGATCAAGGATCAGCATTTCTTGGAGGGAATGGTGAGTTTGAGCAGGACAAAGAACGGTCGTCTCCACTCGCTTTGGTCAGGTGCTCGAGGTCTCGCGTTTCGGTGCAAGAGTTTCAGTTGAGCCTTCGAGACTGCCGCACTGTTGTAGGAAATAAGTGCATGTTAAGGGGGAAAAAGGAGGAGGGGGAAAACAAAGACCTAGGAACTAAGAAACCCGACATTCTTGTGGAATCCTTAGTTTTCCAAAGTTACATAACATGCAAGAAAGAATGCTAGTGAATGAGCAATTAAAAAACTTCCTCAGAATTGGATCAATGCAGAGTGAGCTACATCTACAAAATTCGACGGTTTTGAGAGTGGGAACAGAGTTTTTTTTCGTGTGTGTTTTTCTACTAGGTCATTCCATAAGAACGGGTACGAGGCAAGAACCCGCCTAGTTTGATTTATTTTGCTCCCAACAAAAGAGGAAGATTCCTCGAGTGTTCCTAGTAGGTCACTTATATGGCAGGAACGCATGATCTGGGAATGCATGCATTAAATCGAATTACTCTGCGACTGTGAGCAGCAACTTTTTGCATTGGGTATTCCGCTATCTCCTGGGATGGCTTTAGAAGAGCTGCAATCTGCAGCATCCGATTTCGGACACAGCAAAGTTCCAAGAGAAAACGGATCCTTGCAAAGGGAACCGCCACCTCATCGAACCGTGAAGGCCATCCGCGGTTCCGATGCGGGCGAAGACGTGGCACCATACCGCGGGTCGGAAAAGACAAGGACGCAGGCAGGTCAGCAACTTGCAGAAAGACAGCGCGGGCAGTGCGCGTTCCTGCATGTGATGACACATTCCCGACAGGACACGTACTGTGTGATGAAGAGAACCAATGGATCTATGCGAAGAGTCGGTGTTTCACGCCGAAATTTTGAAACGTACTCGGTTGACGATGCCACGAATGATCATGTGCTCAAGTACTCGCCTAACGCTTGAGGATGCCACTCTCAGCTCTTCCATGCTGGCGTTGCCGTCGTTTCTAGGCATTCAGTTCCTACTCATCGCGGGATTCATCGTCTGCATGAATCCCCCAAACAAAAACAAAAATGGAGCACAAATTTCCTGATGCAAAAGTCGAGGAATCGATAGGGAAGGCGAAAAGAGCACGAGAAGACGTCAGCACTGTCAGCATCTGCGAATTAAAGAGGAGATCCAACTATGGATTCAAGTAAACCATCGGCAGTAATAAAACAAATGCAAGCCACCAAAATGGGTTTCGTACAATCAAAACAAGGCAAAAAAAAAAAAAAAAGGAAACAGTCCAAAATTTCGTGGCTTCTCATTGGAAGATGTCGAAATCTTTCGAGTCATTCATCTATTTAGCTATCGTTTTCGTTGAGGACAATGGATACATGATTGGTTGAGAGTTGTAGTTTGCACAAATTGCGCGATACTCACGAAAACAACACGCTTTCTTATAGCCACTTTCATGCAGGTAAACTGAGCGCCATGAGAGCACCAGCGTATGAATCTGGACAGAATAAAGCATCAGATCCAAAAGGATGAAAGCTTCACAACAGACACAGACTCTCTCTCTCTCTCTCTGCCTACCAAATTGTTTTTTTGTCTCGAGATGGCATCATGAGAAAGCTGAAGATAGATTACCGGAGATCACAGTGAAGAACGGTTATTTCCAAAAGGGAAAATCTTCGCGGAGCGAGTCCCAACAGGACGGGTGAAACCTTCGCAAGGTCTCGCTGAGAAATCGAAACCTGTGCTGATACGAAGCTTTCAGGAGATTGCATTTAGCTTGAAGTCGCTCACACGTTTAAAATGTCAAGTGAGAAGACCGGTCGAGACCGGTCAGTGGTCTTATTGCCCTCAAGTGGTCACTTTGTTCCTTAAGATTAATCAACCGATGGAGCCGTAATCTGTGCTCAAATGAGTGTTCAACATCGTGCAGTCAGTTGGATGCCCTGGAATAGAACCGATTTTTGATTCGTCACGCTCTTCCAATGATTCTTCCATTGCTCGCAAGAGGCACCGTTCCCCGAAAAGTTCTTCCTCGTTTCCGGTTCCGTTGTTCGACCGGAAGTCGAAATTTGAAGCACGTGAACATAGATAAGAATTAGGCTGCTTCACAAGGATTAATGTAACAATTTTCACCTTCGCGAAACGGAGTTGGATTTTGAAATAAGGGGTCAAAACGCAGCTTTTCCAAACGGAAGGAGTACAAACGGATTGCTTTAAACATGCCGCATTCTTGTATGCAATGCAGAAAGATTTAGAAGATCAGAAAATCAAAGGAAAAATGAGTGGCACGGAACGGATAATTATCCTTATCCTTACTCCCGCGCCTCAGAGATGACGATTGCTACTGGATGCAGAGAGCCGGGTTATGTCAGGTAGGCCGACATTCTAAAGCTGAGGAGTGAATGGAGGCGTTCATAGCTGCATAGCTGTTCTTTTGATCCATGCAGAGGTAAGGAACTGGGGTGACAAGTCGCAGTCGTGTCAGTATGAGCAGGAAAAAAATTGCAAGATGACGAGGCATTCCCGGGGTCTTAAATGGTAATCGTAAGCACAACTTGGACCCGAAGCGCTGGAAAGCGAGGTCGTGCTTTAAAATTTTTGCCCGTTGGTGCAGCAAACAGAACATTTACGGAACAAAGTAAGGTTGTGCGAGAGAAAACCGGTGAAGAAGAATGGAACGGGATGAAGTTCGGAGTGCACGGCATCTTCTCACACAGGAAGAATGGTTTGCTTCGGTGAGGACTTCTTCAGCCGAACAGATTCTCGAACCCGTTTACCATATCGGGATGAGCGAGTTACCGTCAAGTGGTTTACGATTTACTAGTCATTACGCCGCGTTTCTGAAGTACGCAGAAGAACGTACAGCAATCAGAATGAGAGAGAGCAAGATTTGGGAGGGGGGCGAGCATCTGCCTTCAAATCAGCGCCTTGAAAAAAAAACGGCGAAGTGTAGGCGCCAATTTTGGTCTCAAAGGCAGCTATGGACCAGAAAACGTGGCAGTCATGCAACTGTAAGCAGAATCATCGGAAAGTGCGATGCCAATCGGCAATGGCGTTCGCATTGAATCAGTGAAGGAGTGAGGAACGCTTTTCTTAGCTCGTTCAGAGCACGAACCCTGGCACGAGGTCACCCTCAAGGCACTATCGGTTTGCTGCGCCACCGCATCCGCAGATTCTCTACTAAACTCTTGGGAAACCCATCCAAAAGCAATGGGGTTGAAACTGCTCTCCGTGTCTCCACACCGTCTGCGTGTGTGAGCAAATCCTATGGAAGGACACGGTGCATCGGGAATGCCTGAGAGTGACGGCAGCGCACATAGGTCGAATATGGTTCTCTGAGCACGGACAGGTTAAATTGCCGTCAAACGTGAGAAAGAATAAGGAATGTTCCCTGGGGAGGGAGGAAGGTGCCCAGGATGGTACGCAGACACGAGAGGAACAATCAGGGAGTGGACACCGGTGTGGTTTGCAGCAGCCGCAGTTGCACCCTCGGGGGACCATTTCGGAGCAGCCTTCGTTCCCTGAAAGAAGGATCCCTCGACAAAGGAGTGCGTTGAGGAGTCGCATCAGCTCAGCGTGACTCCTTTTCGAGTCCCTTTTAGAACGGGAACGAGTGAACGATGCCTCTCTCCGCCCGCCTTGCGCCCCAAGCGGGAATTTCTTCCTCCTCGCACCAGAGTCGACTCAACTCGCGCGATTTCCGTTTCCGTTCGAGAGTCCGCCAGTTCTTCGCGTCTTGTGAGGGGCTCGCTCTGGCGGCGGACTCAAATGCCGAGGTTGATGGCTGCGACCGAAGGAGTTCCACGCAGGATGCGTGAGAGTGACCCGTGGAACAACAACCGGTCGCGGGAAGGGTGGACCCGCGTGCAACGCCCTCTCTTGCACGGTTTGTGCAGACATGGGTGCAACGGATGTGGATGGCGCGGTGCCGTAGAAGGGCATCGATCTAGAAGGGCGATGTGGTGTGTCCACCCGGTGCAGCGCGCATCGCATCCTTCCGATCTCCCTCGACTGATCGGAGGGCAGCAGGCGTTCCTTTCCCAAGATGGCGGAATCGGAAGGGAAATAAAAAGCGGAGCCGCCCGCCGTTGAGGGGAAGTCCGAGAGGAAATGGCCGAGAAAGACTCTCCCTTGTTCTGAGGCTCCATCGTTCGGAAACCACTTGCAGCAATCGGATTCTGGATGATTTCAGAAGGGAGGAAGAGCGCCGGAAAAAGGAAAGAGCCCCGTTTCGGATCACTCGCGTCGTATTGAATGAGTGCGGAGAACCGGCAGGAGAAGAAGAGATGGTCCGAGTAGGTTCACCCTCCGCCGGCTGAGAAGCACAACGGCGAGCGAACCAACTGGGCTGCCACGTGACTTCCAAGCTCAAGCCGTGCCTCCCCGCAGGAGCAATCAGCGGAAACGGACATTTCCGCCCGACTCCTAGTCCTCCGGACTGGTCCGGAGAGCGTGCGGCGCGGGAGGTGGTGGGGGTGTCGCGCACTGCTCGCAGCGCCTCCGGTTGGGAAAGTCACTTCCCCGAGCATGTCGACCGTCCTTCAGAGGGGTGTTTGCGCCCGCGTGGTCCAGAGGGAAGGAAGTCCAGGCTTCCCTTCCTTGTCGCTGCTGGCCGCCACCGCCACGCCCACCGCAGGACGGGGGAGGGGTTGCATTTGAGGGAGGCGAGCGCCCCAAGGAACGTTCGTCCGTCCGCCCGGCAGCTTCCAGGCGGCGTTCCGGGCGCGCAGCGGGCCGCGTCGCTCAAAGCGACACGGGGGCGAAGCCGGGATGGACGGACGGAGGCACAGGGAGAGGGGGGGGAGGAATGACGACGACCTGCAGCAGAGGGGAGGGAGGAGGCGAGTCGTTCTCCGAGGTGAGCGGCCACGTCAGGGACGGGTGCACCGCCACGAGGGGCACCAGACTGTTCCTCCCGCAGGGTTGTCTCCTGAGCTCGCTCGCGGACCACCCACCCTTCTCTCTCCCCGTCCGTCCCTCACCTGGTTCAGGAGCGACTCCCGCATCTCGAGGGACCAGTACCTCTCGCAGTTGCTCCCGAATCCGTGGATGATGATCTTCGTGGGTTTGCTCGGGTCGAAGGCCGTGTCGTTCACGATCTTCCGGTGCTCGTATCTCATCTCCCGCGGGATGTGGATGTCCTTCTGGGAGTAGAAGAGGAACTTGGTCCCGATGTCCTCGGGGGGAGAAGGCAACGTGTCCAGGTAGCCAAAGGGCCCCTCGCTCCGGAAGCATCCCAGCTCGTTGTAGCAGACGACCTTCGCTTCCCTGCGGGACCTGCGCGCCGGGGAAAGAGGAAAGGCGGGAGGGAGGAGGAGGAGGTGCTTCCGGACGCAGCCCTCCCAGGCGTTACCTCTTCTTCCTGGAGAGCTGCTGCTTCCTCAGCCGTCGCCGCCGCTGCCAGTCCTTGAGGCTCTCCCAGACGGCGCGGAAGATCTCGCCGTCCCCCTCCTCGTCCCGGGCCTCCAGGTCCGAGTGGGATACAATCCCCAGCTTCTCGTGCTCCCAGCTCTGCAGGGAGTCGCCCGGCTGGGGGGTCGCCAGCGGCAGGGAAGCGTCCGGAAGCACTGAAAGGGGGCGAGGAGTCGTCACCGGAGACCCTGCCGTGCAAGGCCCCTTCTGCTGACCCTTACCCCTTCAGCGCATGCGAGGGAATCCCGCCCGCTGGTAGGAACCGCTCGGTCCGGGGGGAGGGCACGAGACCTCTCCCCCCACCTCCAGACGCACGGAGGGCGCGTCCGCAAGGAAGAGGGAGGGAGGAGCACCTGGGGAGAGGAGAGGGGGGTGAGGACCTCTTTGCTCCTTCTCCCTTCCCTTTTCTCTTCGCGGTTCTACGGAAGAGCTTGGGAGATTCCTCCTCCGGAGGCAGGCGAAGGGCCCTGCCCGAAAGAGGACTTTCCAAAAAATTCCCGTAAGTGTGAAGCATCCGAGCGCCAGAAGAGGGGGCAGGAAAGGGACAAGAAGGAAGGGGTGATGGTGGCTGCTGCGTTCTCCCCCTCCTTCCTTCCTCCTACCAAAGGTGACTTGCATCCCCCTTCGCGGGGCCATATGAGGCTCGATGAGAAGGAAGCCGTCAGGACTGGGTGGGGAGGGGAGAGGAGCAAGGGACGATTGGGCGCGTGTCGAGCTGAGCGGAGGGCGACGGCCTCTCGTCCTCCTTCCGGAAGAAATCGCGCGAGTCGCGGTTGCGGGCGGGGCTTCCTCATCTTCTTCCCTTTCTCGGGACCCCACTCGGCGCAGGGAGGAGGGGGGAGGGCCTCCCGGACGAAGCCGCCTCTGCAAGGGGGAAGCTCACGAGAGGCGGACTGCTATCCGGGAGCGATTCCCCCCCCCCATCCTCCCCCTTCCTCTTTTTCGGTCGCACCCTGCGACTTTCCCTTCGAGCGGAACTGCGAGCGCTCGTCGTTTCCACGGACACGCTTTCCGCACGCGGGCTGACGCGGAAGAGCGGAGTCGTAAAGCGGGCGCGGACTTTCCCTCGGGTCGGATCGGTTTCGCGCCATCCCCAGGCGCCCGCGTGCCGCCACCGCTCTCCGCTGGCATCCTTGGGGCGAAGAGAGCTGGAGGACGGGCCACCTGATCCCGGGGCTCAACGCGGCGCGGCTTCTGCTCGTCCGCAGGCGGGGAAGAAGGGGGAACGGAAAAGGCGGGGGAGGTGCGCGCACTCGGAATGGCTACCTCCTCTTCCTACTTTTCGTTCTCCCCCATCCACACCTGAAGAAGGGCGATGCCCGGCGTGTGGAGAATGATGATCCGGGAAGAAGGCAGCTGCACCCTCCCGGACGGCAGGTAGATGGCCTCCGGCGGCGGCGCCCTCTGCTGCCGGGAAGCAGAGGAACTCGTTCTCCTCCCTTCCTCTGACCCCCGCACCCTTTGCCTTTCTCTCACGTGGAGGGTCATGTGATCTTTAGAAGACGCGCGGAAGAAAAGTGGTCCCGCTTGTTCGCTGGGTGGGAGTTTCCCTCCAGAGAGAGGGAAGAGAGGGGAGGCCCCCTTCCCACTTGCCCCGGGCTCACTCTCGCCTCGAGTCTCATCCACCGGCAACAGACTTCCAGCTCGTGGCTTCGCAGCGCTCTGGATGCAGGACCCCCTCCCTCCCGGGCATGGGATTCGCTTCCTTCGCTCCTCCTCTTCTCCTCTCGAGAGACCCGCTTCGGTGAACGTCGGGACGGTGCGCTTCATTCATGAGCGCAGAGTCCCGACGTTCCCCGAGGAGGGTTTTTCTCTGGCGGCCTGTTTCGGGGGGAGAGTGCACCTCCGTCCCTCGAAAAGCAGGGGAGCCAAGGGCGTTGCCGCCACTCTCCCGATCTGGGAAGGAGAGGGCAGGAGGAGAGAGGAGGAGTCTTCCGAGGTGCGCGCGTTCTCCGGGAGCAGCTTCGCATCCCGGCGCCCTGGAGGGTTTTCCCCTCCCTACCAGGGAAGGGGGGATGAGGCACGTCGAGAGCCGGTGGAGGACTGTTGCGAAGGGCGGCTGTGGGACGAGTCGCGGACCCTGTTGAGGGTGGGCGGGGACCGCAGAATGCCTCCTCGCAGCTTGCGGTCGATCGGATGGAGTGGGTCGCGATCCCGCGTCCTCTCCTCCGTAGACCGGGAAGGAAGCGAGGCGAAGAAGCGAAACATCGCCCTCCTCCTCCTCCTCCCTTCACCCACTCACCCCTAGTGGCAAGCGGAGCCGTGGGGGCTCCATGATGCCACGGAGCTTTTTGTCTAACTGGCCGGCCGAGGGGGGGAGGAGCACTGTGATTTGCGTGCGCGGGGGCGGGGCTCTCGAACGGTAGAACAGAGGGAGAAGGGGAGGAGGGCTGAGTCCTCTCGGTGCGCCTCTGTCGGTACGGCAGCGGAGCTCTCGGCGCCTGGAACGAGGGGGGTCCGCTGGTCTCCAGGATGCCTTAGCTCCTTTTGAGCCCGGAGTCTTTCAGTTCGTGGTCCACATAGCTTCCGCAGGGTCTACCCCAGCTTGGTCCCTCTCCCGTCCCCGGTCTCTCTCCTTCCGGCGCGGGATCGATCCGTCTGACCGAATCGATGAGGCGTGCCATTTCCTACAGGGGCGCGCGCACCCCTGGAAACTGCGTCAGGTAGATCACTATCTTCGTGAGAGTCGGACCGGCGGACAGATCACTCCGCGGGGAGGGGTAGCGGCCCGCGGGTCGGTGGAGCCTCCCCTTCGGAGCCGCCCTGTCGTTCGCTCGGCGGCTCGGTCCGCCGCTCCCTCTCTGGGCACACCCCGTTTGCATCCCTCCTCTCGGCGGGTCCACGAGAAAGGATGTTGGCTCTCGCAGCGGGAAGACGTGTCTCGTTTCGCACTTTTTTCCCCCTTCCGTGGCGAGGAGGAGGGGGGTGAGATAAAGGGGAGACGCAGAGTTCCCATCTGGTGGAGCCCGATGGCCGACGCATCTTCTCTGGGAGCACGGCGGACGTCTTTCGCCCCGCAGATGGCGGGGTGCGCTCTCCCGCGTCTTGTGCAGCAAGGAGTTCGCACGCGGGGTGTGCTCTCGCACAGGACGCCATCCACGGACTGGACCCATCCGAGGTCCGTCTGCGTGACCTCTTTGGTTTTCGGCGCGAAACAAAGTGCGCCATGCGGCGCTGTTCCCCCTTCCCCGCGCCAAGAAGCTGCCAAACTGGAACCCAAGGTGATCGCAGCGAGCACGGCGGAACTTTCCTGGAGTGGCCCGACGGCCCCGAGACTTTAAGTGGCCCATGGATCCTCTGTGGAAGGCGAGGGGTGTCCATTTCACCCTCCACCTGTTTTGTGTTTTCTAACTGCTTCTCGCTTCCTCTTCAGATTCGAAATTTCCCCGATTTCTTCTCTCTCTTCCATCCCTCTCTCATTCCAGAAGGAGAGTCTCTGCGAAAAGTTGGGAAACAAAACTGCTGGAGCTTGGGACCCGTACGGGAACCATGCGTTTCGATTTCGGCTAGTTGGGACTCCAAAAATTTCGTCATTTTTCAGCTCTGGAATGCAGCCTGTGCATTTTTTTTCCTTCTTGTTCTTTTTCCCTTTTTTTTTTCTTTCCCCCCCCAGCGCGACGGTCTTGCGTTCACTTTCTCTTTCTAATCGAAATGGCTCGCGACTACGCAACAATAGCAGGCGGTGGCTCCGATGAAGTTCCACCATCAACTTTCACTTCTCCTTCAACGTTTGCCTTGTAGTAAACGGTCAGCTGCTTTTCGGAAAGAAATCTTTTAGCCGATAAAATAAACGTTGCCTCTTCGAGAAGGACGGGAAGGAAAAAAAGGAAATGAAAAAGGCGCGAGGACGAGAAGGCGAAAAGCACCCGGAAGGCGAATTGCCCGCAAAGGATTGCAGCGTCCGGCCGGCAGCGGGACACGGACGCACGCAGATTTCAGGCCATTCCAGATCAAAACATCCGAGAAGATGGGCTTTCCCTACGACTGGGCAGCCAAGGACGAGCAGCGGCCGAGCACCCGGGCAGAGAAACACCGGGACGGTGTCCGCCGACCGAACCGGGAGCTGCCCGGATCGGTCGGCGGTGCCCGCAAATGAAATCGAGCTTAGTTCGGATGATATGCACCCCGGGATGCTTTCGAGGGCGAAGTAAGCGGTTCGGGAGATGAGTCGGGAACGTGCTGGGGAAGGGGTCGCCTCCCAAGAACCGAAGGAAGCTGCCCAGACGCCACAGGTTGACGAAAGTGCCGTCTTTCCGGGAACGCCCAAGGACCGTCGAGATCGCCCAGTGATCATCCAGTGGTCCCGCAGAATCCAAGTTTCGGCGCTCGAACCGGAAGGGTTGCGAGCAGCCTCACTGAAAACCGTCAGGCTGGAATAGAAAAGCCGAAGCGGTGCATCCCCCAAGGCACAAAGAGCAATTTCCAGAACCTCCCTCACCTCCCGCAGTCTCTCGAGGCTTCTTTTTGGAAAGCCGGAACTAGCAAGCAGCCGTGGCGGAGATGAACGTTCGCGAAAAGTCTGTTTGTCAGGCCTTGCCGGGTGCTCTGCCGCCGTAAACACACGATTGGTCATCAGGTACAGAACATCGTCATTTGATAAGAGCGTCTGCAGATTGCGAACTCTTTGCCCGTCCGCGAGGCGAACCCGAGTTGCCCTCCGATATCGGAAGGCAAGCCGAACGTTTTCACATGGCGAACGATAACGAATCAAGCGATGAGTTGTCCCTCTCCTCCCCTCCCCTCCTATGGAACCTCAAGCCCCCACGGAGACGAAGCTATGAGCTTCTTGATTTGTATCTCGGGAAGACTGGTTCAAGAAGGAAAGGAAAGAAAAAGCAGTGAACATGCAATGAGCAATGTCATTCAAGGCAATCCTAGATGGCACATATTTTGCTAACCCACTTGCCAAATATTTATGTTCGATCACCTTTTGCACCTAAAGAGGGCAAAAAAAAAAAAAAAAAAAAAAAGAGAGGGAGAGGGAGGGAGGGTGAGAGAGAGGAAGAAAGAAGAAGCCATGAATGAAGAAGAGCAACGAAACGAAGATAAAATGAGACTCTCCAGCAATTTTGCCTTAGCACCCGAGCAATAAACAGCACCGAGAGGCTCGAACGGCCCGTGTTGCGGCGGCGGCACAGTTGGTCCACCTCTGCACGCCAGCAGCATTACAAAAGACGTGTGCAAAGTGCACGAGGGGACATTCGTTCGCTCGCTCGCACGCGACTCCGACCAAAGTGGATGCCGGGCGCGTCTCGGGAACCAGGGCGCCGGTTCCTTTCGTACACCCAAACACAAAGCCATTTTTCTTTTTTTGCTCACCGAGAACGCAGGCGAACACGAAGCTGCCATGGAAAAGGAGCAGGCTACTCATCTTGCCATCCGCTGAGCATTTTTTCCTCGTTCAAGAGTTCTCATCTTCTGCTGGCACTAATGACCTCAATGTACTGTCCACGTGGGCATCCAGAAAAACTCGGAAATATCCCACGTTCTCATCCAACGGTTGCAGAGGGGATATCTTCCACACAGCAACTCACATCGATTTGCGTAAGAAGGGACCACAACGAACTTTTTCGAGATCTAATTTCCGCGAGAAAGTATCTCCAGCCTCATCACTCGGTTTCCACGAAGGTCATGGGTTAAACTGTTTTGAAACATCTAGGTGTGCAGCCGAAACCTCCCTCTTGAAGTATTCCTTTCAGCGAACGGATGGATGCTGTAACCTCGAAAGCCTGTCAAGCTCGGATGGAGGTATCACTCCCTGCTCCGAGTTCGGCAGATCCAAATTCATCCGTCCAGCTGAGAGCAACTGAATGAGAGAACGGAACGACGACTACCAAATAATATAACGGTTGCTTCGCCTCAGGAGAAAAAACGCCTATGGGAGAGTTGTGATGCTCCCGACGAAGAACCAGATCACACGGTGCGGTGCGGAGGCTGCATCGAATCTTAGACGCGGAGTAAATTAATAAGTTTGGTCAAACCATTTCACGAAATGCCCCACTTAATACGAGGACGAAAGTGAGTTCTGGTTGCAGCTTCCCTCCTCCGTCTCTTTCCGTCCGTTCGTTTTTTTTTCTTTTCTTCATTTTCTTTTTTTTTCTTTCTTTTTTTTGCTGTGCGCGCGCGCGCGCGTGTGATGCGCGTGTGTTTCGTATGAGCGCGTTTTGTTTCGCCGGTGTCAACCCGCTCCCTGACACACATGCGGAGCGTCGCCTTGCATCCGTCTACCTGGCAGTCCATTCTCTGGACTCGCCTATCTGATTTAGGGAACGAGGTTGCACTGGCTTCTCCTTGAAAGATCCGCCGTCGTCTAGGTTTCTTGGCACGGGAGGAGGGCAGGAGGGCAGGATGGGGTTGTGATGAGCAAGAGAAGGGAAGCTGACCGTCTATGATACGATTTTTTTTTTCTCTCTCTCTCTCTCTCTTTTCCTCCCTTCCTCTCTAGAATCGAATTGAACGGCGGGTAACCAGGGAAACTGCCGCATGCCACCACATTTCACTTTCGCGGGATACTTTGCATCTCAACATCCAGGAGTGCGTGTGTCCGGAGCATCAACAGGGTGTCGGAAGGAGACCACCTCGCTCGCCAAGGAGGAGGAGCGGAGGGAGGGAAAACCAAACGGAGGAGGAAGAACTGGGAAGGATGCTCCCTTCTGGTTCACTCACCTCCAGAGGCACTCGCTTGCTCGGGAAGACAGCCTCAAGCATGCCGCGTTATCACCGGCCCGTCCTCCGGCTCTATCGTCCCGGGACCAATACCCCAGCAGGAGTAAATAGGGATGCCGCCGCCCACCGTTCGATCACGTGGCCAGCGTGGTCCCCGTGCGTGTGTGCGAGGCCGCTCGGAAGTTCGGAAACGCGTCTCCATTCGTCTTCACGCTCTTGCGGACGAACGCGCAAGAGCGTGAAGACGGATGTAGACGCGTCTAGTTGCATTCGGCGTATCCCTCCGACATCTTTCGCGAACTCGTCGTCCAGAGAATGCTCTGGCCATACTCCCTGCTTTTTCTTCCGTTTTTCCTCTTTTTTTTTTGTGTGTGTGTGTGTCTCTCTCTCTCTCTGAAAAGGAGTGGGGTGTGGTGGGGGAAGTATTCTTGAGAAAGCGTGAGCGAAGTACGGCCACAGAGGCTGGGTTCATCGGAAGGAGACGCAGTCGAGCATGTTGCGGTTCTTCCCAAGGATTTTCCCGATTTGCACTCGACACATTGGAAGGGAGGGATCATGTGGGGAGTGAGGTGGAAAGGGCCACTTTCAGGAGGCGGGCGGACAGTCAGAGGACGACCTGGAAGACTCCAACGGTAGACAGCAGCAAAAATTCCATCTCCGACTGCACCCGCGGGCTCAGTCCTGCAGTCTCTTCTGCATTTCGTATTTCTTTCCCACTTCACCGGAACTGCGTTCTTCATTCGATGAGCTGCTGTTCCGCACGCTGGCCGGCTTGAACCGAGGCCCCCGATATCGAGCATTCGTCTCAAAGGCCCCCACCAACCTTCGATCGAAAGACCGGGCGGTTGCACACCGCGTCTCCACGGTGTGCAACCGCCTCTGATCCTCGAAGGAGATTCTTCGACGGAAGTCATCGTCTACAGTTGGCGTTTTGCGCATTCACCTTGCCTTTGTTGTGCTTCTTTTCGCTCTAACGGATTTCTCACAACTGAACCCAAAGTGTATATAGACTATACAGACCATGCACATCCGTTTTTTTTTTGGACTTGGGACGGAGGTACGGCACAAGGCTGCAGCCAGCTGCAGCATGCATAGAAGGACATCTGTTTGCCTCTGTTGGGACTGCAGCTCCCTCCCAAATGCTGCTTCGTACACATCCCGTGACAAGCACGGATCTGTGCACGCCAGTGGATGCTAGAGTTCCATGCTGTCAGTGGATGGGAACTGGAGTTTTCCAGCCACTGAGAAGAGGACAACAAGGAGGTTTCATTGCTCATTAGGTTTCCTCCCCGTTTTCCTTCTGATCCTGATCCTTCCATAAGCCATGGGGCCTCTCTATGAGTCTCTGTGAGGTACCTCTAACTTGAAGACTCTTGGGCCGTTTTTTGCATGGCAGTGCGGGATGGGCCGGACTTCATCCGGATCGATAGCGCCTCCCTTGAGGAGACAATCTTCTCGTCTGCCTTTCTCGCAGAACATCACAGCTGCGGTAACCCTCTTTTGGTCGGGTCTCCTCGGGGAAGAATTCTCCTCTTGCATATCTATTTTTTCATCTCCCTTCAACTTCAGTTTTCCCAAGGTTTTCCCAACAGACCCATCCTCCTCTTGTCCTAACTTCTGGAACGTGTTTTCTCTTCTCCGATCTGTCCTGTAAGTCCCAACCAAGGGTCCATCCTTGCACACCATCTTCTTGAGCACATGCTCAGCGAGACCAGTCTTTTTAGAGCGTGGTCTTCGGAAACTTCGAGGCTCCTGGGAGGTTCACAGTCTCGGATGGAGACTTTGGTGGCTCTTCTCACGGAAGCTGCGGCGGTCTGAGGGTTGGCAGAGGCGCCGGCTCCGACACACACGATACCTGTGACTTTGCAGTGACCTCGCACGCCTCCGCGTCCCAGTCCACGTCCTGCAGGAATCGCTTGTGCACGATCGTCCCGATCGAAAGTTTTGCCTGGATGCAGTCCCAAAGATCTCCCCATCCTTATCACCACGGAGGCCGCGTGGGGATGCCGTAAGCGATGACCGACGCAGCTTGGTGCGGCGAGCGGTTGAGTGCCAAGCAACATGAGCAACGCGCCTTTTTTTTTCTTTTATTGCCTCTCTTCCCTTCCCTGTGTCCTTTCGCTAGCGGAAGGCTCGGACTCCGCTATGCCGAGGCGGCGAGGGAGCTCGCAACTCCACGACTCTGCTCCCTAAACCTGGAATTGCAATGAGAGATGTTCTCAAGCCTCCGCAGTTCTCAGAAGCGCTCGGTGATCCCACAGTTCGTTCCTCGCTGAAGATTTCAAAGTCGGAGGGTCAGATGATGGTCGAGGAGCGCATCCCACTGCGGAACGGTGCTGCACGCGCTTCATCATGAATGCGGAAGGCAGGTTCCAGGGATGGCATCTCTGCGGCACTTCGGTTTCCCCCAATGCGAACCTACAGGAATCACTCAGAAGAGCGTTTGCTTCTCCAGGCTGACCGGTTGCCTCCTCGCCGGACATCCTCTGCCACGTGAGAGCAGCGGTGATCGTCGAGATGGAGGAAGAACGTGGCCACCATCCCGGAGGATCCTTTGCGATCCCCACCGCCTGAATTGGAAGGCCAACGGAATGGTCCAATCTGGGATGTGAAGTACAACGAACCCTTCGGACGGTTGTGGGAAGACCAACTCGATACTGGCGAGCTCACCTACATCTCACGTCTCATCCCACCCTTTCATATCACCCTTATCCGGCGCAGGGCCTCGTATTGAGTACCGCGGGACCGGTTGGTCCCTTCCCCTATTTATTTGCTTTCCCCTCCCCCCCTTCCTCTCCCTTCACTCTTTATTTCCGCCCCCAGTGAGAAGTCTAACCCTTCGGGCACGGACTGGGACATACCGATCTTTAACTGATTTGTTTTGGTCCATCTGTCTATTTTAAACGAAGAGGACCTGCTGTCCGGGATGAGAAAGTCGGATGACGGAAAATGTAGTTGCGAGCGGACATTTTTCTGGGCGTGCGAAACCTGCGAGTTTCAGCAAGATGGCGGCGCGCCGAGTCATTCAGGACGAGGGAGCCGTGGGGGAACATTTTTTTTTTTTTTTCCTTTTCCCTTCCTGTGCAGAACTCCTCGGCTGCGACTTTGTCAGGGAGAAGCCAGGCGGACGTCTTTTCGGGAGCGACGTGCGTCTCAGAGTCGGCAAGGCGAACCTCTGGTTTGCCATTCACGGCCAGAAGTGGCGGGAAACAGCCATGGTTACCTAGGAACGGTCAATGACCTCAAGGTGTAAGGTGGTCTCCCATCCTTTCTCTTTGCTCCTGCCTTTTTTTTTTTTTTGACATACTCGACACGTCCGTATTTCCAGGATCCCAACCTCTGGAATCTCTTCCTCTGTGACAAGGTGCCAGGGTGAACTCCCCAAAGATCACAATCTAGGAAAAAACCAGGAAGCCGGTCCTTTGCTACGACCACTTCATAGTTGCTCCCATCCTCGGTCCAACTCCGCAGAACTTTATCCGTTTCTATGAAACAACAAATTTCGGATACGAATCGGTGAAGGATGCAGGGCGTTTGTTGACAAAAACGATAAAAAAAAAAAAAAATGGATAGCTCTCCCAAACCCTCACATAGCTGTTTTTCCATCTTTGTCATTCTTATCCCCCACTCCCACACCCACACGCGCGTGCATCCTTCCAAAGCATCGCTGCCCAGCAGGAGAAATCTGCTCCCCAGTGGTCAGGAAACGGTTGGACTCGGAGGCCTACAGATGTTCCCTGCTAATGGGAAACAGCAAATACCCCACAGGCACCGGGAGCGAACCGAGTCGGAATCACCAGAGGGTAGCTGAGACTGAGAGAGGTCAGCAAGGGTCTCTGCAGGGACGGTGATGAAAGGGAAAAAATCAGGAGAGAGGGGGAGGGGAAGAGGATGACGTGGATCATGAAAGCACTGCAGGTTCCTGAAAAGACCAGTCCATTCACCTATTGGGAGAAGATTGCTGTCCGATCCCCTAAATAGATTTTTGGATTGAGGAGGTGTAGAAAAGTCGCGCTGTCGCTCTGTGGGCGTAGAATCATCGGCTCCGCTGCCAACGGGATGCTTCCGCCATCTTTCGTATCTCATCCCAGAATAGAAGAAGGATCGAAACGGAAGGAATAGAAGGGCAGAAGGACTTCGAGAGAGGGCATTTCTTCTAGCAGGAAGTCTCCAGGACTCGAGTGCATGGTAGGATCACCTTTCCCACCACGTGAACGGGACGGTTCTTGGAAGCGTCTGGAAGACCACAATTGAGGGATCGGGAATCTTTCTCGATGATGTTCGGAGAGCGAGGGAAAGGAGGATCCTGGAGCCACCCGGTCTCAGAAATCCAAGCCTCGCGGGATAGGCAGGAACTCTCCCCGATGCGCACGAACACCGGAATCCGGTGACGAGGTTCTCGAGATTCGATGCGGAAGAGGAAAGCCTCGTCCATAGCCAGAGGCACAAGGCGAGGTCAAAGGTTGCGAGCGCAAAGGCGTGAAGAGCACAAGCCATGGAATTTCTGAGATCTCTCCGAGCTCTCACAGAGATCTTGGCTCTCAAAGTCGCCTCAAGAGAAGCGTTGGCGAGAACGAAGGGGCAGGATGAGAGAGGAACGCTGCAGGGGACGCTGCGGGAGCGCGCGTTCCGGCGGCCATCCAGACGGGCAAGGGAAGAGAAAGAGCGGCAGGAAATGAACTGAAAGCGCCCGCTTCTTTCCTTCTTCCCGCTTGTTTGCTCCCAGAAAAGCGAAGCGGAGGAAAGATGCTGGATCCATCGGAGAATCGCGGGCCACGAGTTCGCTCGCGCGGAGAGGGTAGGAACACAGAAGAACATCTTTAACGGAGACGGATCCAGAGGACAATCGGAAAGGTCGAAGCACTCACACATTCTCCTCAGCCCTCAGCCACTCGCCTGGATCCGAGTGAGACCCGAAGGAATGAACCCTTCGAAGGGTTGCTCGAAAGGTCGAAGCAAATTTCTCGGGACGTCGAGGCGCAAAGTGCCGAGGAACCAAGAGCGGAAGCTTCGTTCCCTGACGCGGCGGAACTCCTGCTCAGAGCTGCAGAAAACCTGGAACGCTCATTCACCTCCGGACCTCCTCGCAGCTTCCGAGGTTCTGTCGAGGTTCCAAAGACCGAACGCTTCTCTCGCCCATCTCTTCGCCCGTGTTTCTCAGCTGCGCGCTCCCTGGTTGCTTCGCTAACCGACGGCTTAGAAGAAGCGTCCACTTTCCTCTTTCACTGGAGAGAGGAGGACGCTTCCACTTTCACTGACTGTCCGGTGCTGGAAAACCAGCGGACGTCGAATCGGGAAGGACCGGGATGAGCAGACTAGGCAGCACGTCGACGCTGTGGGAAGGTGGTACGAAATTCACCAGGAGGGTAGGTAAA
The DNA here is from genome assembly GCA_036172245.1 of Raillietiella orientalis. Lineage (NCBI taxonomy): Eukaryota > Metazoa > Arthropoda > Ichthyostraca > Raillietiellida > Raillietiellidae > Raillietiella > Raillietiella orientalis. The sequence continues at coordinate 2,499,908 of JAYWIR010000004.1, read as the reverse complement.
ATCTCAGGAGGAGCGATGATCATCACCCGAAAATTCCGGTTCCGGTCCTTCGGTACCTGTTTGCGGAGAGGACGGAAACTGGTCGCGTTGGTGTCAGTTCTGTCGGTGCCCGACGTGGGTCTCGGCTTCCTGAGCGCAGGTTCAGCTTTTAAGGTCGTCTTCGGGGCCAAAGGGAGTCCGAACCCACTTTCGTCGGAACAGTCTCAGGGATCGAGGTGCATCCTATACCACCACCAGGCGGAAGGAAAGGAAAGAAAAGTGGAGCACGCTGGCTATCGCCGCGGTCCACGGAAACAAACCAGAGGGTTGAAGTTTTCCCGCCTCAGTTTGCCTTCCGGTTGCCGCATTCGCGGCGGCAGACAAAGTTCGGGTCAGATGACATCGACCTCGGTGATGAGTGGATGCAGTATCTGGCTCGGAGATCCATCTATTACGGTCAGCCCTTGGCGCTTAGATGGTGAACCAATAGCATCGAAGCCGTAAGGAACGCCGAAGACACCTGCTCCTCACCAAAGATCAAGCAGGACGGTGCGTGTTCTCAATCTGCTGTACTTGTGGACGCAGCCGGAGGCGACCGAAAGTTCAGCTGGACGCTGATAGGTCCTTGGGCTTGGAGTAGTTGCTTTACATATACTGCCCCTGAGGACGTGGTTCTAGAGTGCACATGCATTCACCAGGGCCCGGTGACTAGAGGAAACGGTTTCAGCAGCAGAAAAGAGGAGGTACCCTGAGACGTGTGTCCAAATCGAGGAAGACGCCTCAGGGGAGCAGCGCACGCGTGTCCTTCATCTGCATGGAAGTCCGGAGAAGCCCTGACTTTTTCATCGTTCTGGGTTCTTAGACTAACGGGTCAACCGATTCTCAATGGCATTGCCCGGATTATAAGAGAGCATCGAAAAAAAGAAAAAAAGGAAGAGGAGAGGAAGGGCAGAACATGCTTCTGTGAAATGGCGCTCGCAGGAGCAGCCACCAGCCCTCACTTGGTGCTCGCAGCAAATGCAGGGCTCATTCGACGCCCTTCGCCCTGCTGGGCTTCCGAAGAGAGAGTTCTTTGTTTTCCAGAGCATGCTGGAAGAGTTTGTTTCTCGAACGAGAGGCTGGGATGGCGAAGAAAAAGTAGAAGAAAAATAGAAAGTCTCAGGTGGTTGCAGAGTCCCAGCTGTTTCAGAAATCGGCACCGTCTGTTTGTTTTCGCTTTCGGGAACCACTGCTTGTCCGGAGACGCGCTCAGTCGTTGGGAAACCACAGTGGCGCTCCTCTGAGGAAGCACCTCGACTGGCTGCCGTACAGCAAGTGGAGGGAAGCCCAGCCGCCAGTTTTCTGCTTCTCTCTCACACCGTTCTTCTGCACCCAAGCATCAGTGCATCGAGAAACGCTTCTTGTGGTCCACTGTTAGCAAAAGAAGAACCCCGCATGAAGCGCCTCGAGTTTACCTAAGCGACCGGCTTTCACCGGAAATCCGTCCAACCAGCAGGCCTCTTCGCATATCCCCACAATACCTCCGTGCCTCCCAAGAGTGACACCTACGAAGAGCTGCCTGCTCGGAGATATTTTGCTTCTCGCAAGGCTTCATTTTCTGGTACGCGCCAGCATCCGATCCTCTCGACGACAAACCACTGTATTCTCGCGAGTGGTTCTTTCGGAACCGTTGAAATTTCTTGATCGCAGCAAGGAAGTTGATATGACAGGAAAGAGACCACCGAGTGATTTCTCCCGGCAACCCTGAAATAATCCTCCCCCCCTTGCGTGTAATTTCTGCCTTTTCCCGGAATTACAAGGGCGTTTCCCCACATGGAAACTCCTTTCGAGCCTTGCTACAAACTACTCCGTTTCTGCGCAACAGAACTGGGAGACAGAGGATCAGTAGTTGCATGGTAGCATTGAAAAGAAATAGAAGGATTGTTATCGGCCTCGATGCCAGTGGCAGTCGCTTCATCATATGACTTCATGGACCGGAAATAATTCCTTTCTCCTGCCTCCTGTAAGGCGCACAATGGTTTCCATCCAGAAGATTTCGGGTTGAGATGGCCCCTGTAATCAGAGAATTCATTAATACCTGATCGTTGCTGCTGAAAGACTCTTCAGTATTCTAGCAAAGCAGAATTCTCGCAGTTTCATCGCTGCTTGCATCTCTGTCGGTGAGCATCCCTCTTTGGAATGGAAAGGTCGAAGGAAATCCCTCGGGACATCGAGGTGGGAAGGAGAGGAAGCCGCGCTCCGCGACGTGGAGAAACTCCTGCCCCGCAAGGTTTGTCCCTCTGAGGCCAGGTGTCTCCAGGCTGCTCCTGACCCCTTTTCTTTCACCTGCTCTCCGAACATCACCGAGGAAGGTTCCCGACCCCTCGATTGTGGTCTTCTAGCCGCTTCCAAGCGCTGTTCCGCTCACGTGGTGGGAAAGGCGATCCCACCATGCACTCGGATCTCAGGCAATTTCCATTTATGTAATTCTTATCCTCCCCCCCTCCCCTCCGCACGCGCGTGCACCTTTCTAAAGCATCGCTATTCAGCGGTTAGGACACGGCAGGACACGGAGACCTACAGAAGTTCCGTGCCGATGGGTAGCAACCAACGCCCCGGAGTCACCGGGTGCAAACCGAAGGGGAATTATCAGAGAGTGGCTGAGACTCAGCTAGGTCAGCAAAGGTCTTCCCTTCTAATCCGAGATGCAAGTTTCTCCTCCATCCCAACTTGTGCGGCATAGGATGCAAGCCTCTGTAAACTGACGAAAAGTCAGTTCCATTGCCTGGTGACTTTATTGGAAACCAAAATCCATCTCATTGCATTAACTCCCGTAATTGCAATTCATTTCGTTCTCCTTTCGGTGATTTGGTCACTAGAAGTCCATTCGTCTTCTGGTTCACTGGACATCTGAAACTGGACGTCCGGAGTCAATCAAAAGAACTTACGGAGGATGCCAAAGTTCATCCATCATTGATCAAACGTGTTTTATTCTTTCCCTGAAGGACATGAAAACAACAAATCAATGGAGTTTTTCTGCTTCTCTTTCGCTTCCGTTGCACTCTTCATCTTAGCCAGCCGTAGATCCAGGGCTGGCAGAAGCAATAAAAGGCAACCTGTTAGTATCTGTTGGAACTCCGAATGCACCTCCAGGGTGGAGGTTTCGATGGGTCAAGTCTACGGAAGACGGAAGGAGACGGCAGGTCACTCCGACCTAACAGTGTAAGATTTCATACAAACATGACTATTGGAGGAAATTTCGCTGTTCATCCTGAAAGAGGGATTAAGGATTCAAGTCTCAAGCGATCTCTGAATCTACAGACCATGTCAAACAATTCCTTGCCAAAATGGCCGTTCCTGCTCTGCCAGGATAGAGTGAAACACAAGATTACCCAGATGGAAAAAAACTCCATCGTTCGAAAGATCCGTCACTAGAAAGGGGGATCCATCGTAGTCGTCTGTTCTTTAACAAAAAGAATATATGCAGTCCATCAGCATACACCATTAGCTATGCATTAATCGTGAATGTGTCAACAACATGCATATTTATTGCTAGAGGGAAATGCTATTCGGCAATTGAAGCTGGTGCTAAGATCAGAAACTCTAATTAGGAAATGATCCGTTATGATGCTGCGACCATAAATAAGGAGGTATTTTCTCCTATGGAGCTGCCCAGAGCTTTGCATTCGAGGACGAGATCGAACTCTGGAGAATCCATACCAAACAGAAAGAACAGCATTTTGGTGTGCAAGACCCGTAATGGGTCCATCTGATTCACAAAGCAATCAGGAAAAGGAGAAGAACGGAAGGGGAAATAAGAACAGATCTAAATGGATGCAGAGAGAAAGCACTGTGGGATCTCTTTCACCATTTGCCAGCGGTGAATCTCAAATGAAAAGATGCAGATCTCTCCCGAAGAAATGTAATCTAAGCTCTTTCCAGTTTTTTAGACAAGAACATGAGGTTCAACATGGAATCATTCTTCATCAGAATCTTTGATATGGCACGATTATCACGAGATCTAAGAATAAGGTGCTCCAGGTTCACTGTAAACACCTTTTGGAATGGAAATCTCAAGAAGAAAATGGCCATGCTGATTAATCCGTAGAGGAGGTTCTCTCGGAAAGCATCGATGGGGAGCGCGATAGATGTCATGGAATGTACTGCAACCAAATCTTCTACATTATGGAGGAAAAAAATTAATTCTTCCACCCCATTTTTGGAGCGAATGCTCTCTGCGCCTCGAGGTCTTCCTTTCTTTCTCCATCTTTCTTTTCGGTTTTCGGATCCTGACCCTATACACATGCACCCCACATATATCCACTCTTGAAAAACGTCTGTCGATGCCTGAAGGTGGAAGATTCCGATCTTGCAGATGAATGAATCTCGTCTTCACGAGGGACTGAGAGACTGTTCTCTTTTCCAGATCCTCCGGAGTCTCTTTCTCCGAAATCTTTGTCGAAAGGTCATCTGTTCGCAAAATGATGCAATGATTTTTTTTTCTCCATGATGGAATGATGTGATAAAACAATGAGCTGGAAGCGCAAGTTCCTCTGTATCGTTTTCTTTGAAGGGTACATACACAAAAAGAAGGACCAAGACAGACAGAAGAGTTCGAAGATGATTTTTGAATTCGTTTTTGTTTTTTACTGTGGGGGAAGCAGATAAGAACTGCAGCTTACGGCACTTCCAATTGATTCATTAATTGAATGATGGAATTAGCGCGAAGATTTGAGAACATAATTGGGAGATGGAAGAGTAAAACAGAACTTCCGGCCCTCGGGGCAATTTCTCTCTTTCATTTGTGCAGCATACCTCGTAGTACAGAGAGAGATCTCCTCACCTTACAGGAGTGCACGAACTTTATAGAAGATCATTCGATCTTGAGGAGCTGCTTCCCGATCCACGATGAAATGAGCTACCTCGCTCTTGAGAGAATCAAAGTTTGCAGGCGGGCCGATCTCCTCCGGCCGCGCCGAATGCTTCGAACTGATTCTTCTGGAGTGAGTCTCCTAGTCAAGCAGATTATAAATCTCAAGTGATAAAGATGTTGTTTCCTCCAGAGGCTAGTGTGCTCCTTCGTCACCAAGCCATGTGTTTCGGGTGCAGCGATACTGCTTGCCTTTCCCGAGAGAAAGAATGCAGCGTTCGTTTCTTTTTCATCGCCGAAAAGTCAAGGTCGCGCCCGGTTTCGCAGGAGATTCGAAGTAAAAGTGTTTTGGGTTGTGTAAAACAGAAACGAGATTCGCGACCTCAGGACCACTCGGATTCTATTTGCGAATCTCGGCGCCGAGATTTCATCTTGAAAGTTCGGCGCCGTCCGTTTGTTTTTTCTTTTGCTTTCGGAGACCACCGCTCGTGCGGAGACGCTCGCTGCCGTGGCCGTTGGAAAACCACGGCGACGCTTTCCGGCAGAAAGCTGCCTGACGAAGCTGCATCGAGAGGGAAAAAAATACCAGTGATGGGAGAATGAAAGAAAACTTGTCCTGAAATGGGGAAAAGAAGTTGATCCGAAAGGAAGTTGATCCTTTCGCTTGTTTCAGGTGAGTGAAATACGTGGATCGAAGAACAACTTTCAGTATGTCTTCAGACAGGACTGGATGAGCTGTGGAGAGGCAAAGTTCTGATCCGGGCTCTTAGCATGCATGCCTTGCTAGGTGCCCTCGTGTCTTCAGAGCCGTAGGTATCTGCCTGATGAAGGCTGAGGAAGAAGCGATTTTTTTCAATTCCACTTTTTCCTTTATTTATTTGTCTTTCCTTTTCCCAGCACCTTTCGATTCTTTAGGAGGTTTCTAGATTTATCTCAGCCCATCATTTGCACTGTGAATACTCGTGTCTAACTTAACCCAATTCTTTCGGCGGTGGTCTTCGAGCTGCGTGAACCAAGAACCTCGTCCCAGAATAAAAACTGATTCTTTTACTTTTTTTTTAAACAATAAAAAAAAATTCTCAGCTTACGAGCTCATTTTGTTTTCTCAGTTGTTACTCAGGAGCAAAAAGTTCACACAAATTTAAAGGCTGGCAATTTTCTGAAAATCTTTAGATTATATTCTTGAAGTTCCATTGAATTTCCCATCTCATTCAGAATATCGAAGATAAGAAATTGTTTATAATGCTTTATGCGTGGTCCAGAGAACCTTTTTACTGGCATCTGATCCTCTCTTTCACCCTTCTGGTTGTCTACATCTTGGAAATTTACCCCGGATGAGAAAGATACGAGATCAAAAGTTCGGTCTCACAAGGATCACAAATAACGATAAAAGTTTAATCGCGGTTGATATCTTCTGATGTACGGATCTCAGCTTCCTTCTGATTGGCTTTCCTCTCTTCGATTGAAAACAACTGCAGTAAAGCAAAAATTCAATTCTCCTCATCCAAACACGTTAGCTTCCTCCTGCACGGGCATTTGGTATCGAATTTTTTCACTTTCGAATCTTCATGTGTTTCACGTTTTGTTCTTCGATGCAGTTTACCTTCTTTGGCTTCTTTTAGTTGAACCAAAAGATGAATCCTCGAAGTCGAAATTGAATCTGGACCGTATTTGGGTAGACTTCAATTTGACACAAGGAAAAGACAACCGCGATGAACCGGAAGAAGGGCCGAATTTTCAGAGTTTCCCTGCGTCTTATGAAAATCTCCTTTTTCTTCTTTCTGAATTTCCATTCCTTCTTCAGCTGATTAGTAAGTTGCTGTTTGCGTTCTGCAACCAAAAAAAAAAAAACACTGCAAAATGTGTGGCGGACTTTTTTTCTCGCCGGAACAGCTTGCATATCGAATCTTCTTCAGATCTGTGTCTCCCAGCCATAAGGTGCCCTTAGAATGTCTTTCCCATTTGAATTCTTCTCCTTTCTACCTGGAGCTGCTAACTGATTCCAATCGTCTTTCCAGTGCACCTTGCGATTCCTGTACAATCGGGTCTGCTGAAATCTGGTCCACCTTATCTGCTGCGGAGTGCTGAGTTTGGATTGATCGATCCTCACCATGATCCAAGGACTGAATGATTTCCAAAATCACACCGAGACAAGTGCGTTTGTAGCCTTTTGGATTCAAATCGAAACTGATCGTTGTTCTTCGTTCGCGAGTGAAGAGTAGATGAAAACAGAAATTCACGTGCACACGAGGAAGTGTGCATGCAGGCACAAACAGATGGTTCCTGAAGTCAAGGAGGGACCTGCAGAAATTCAGTAGCGTCCTTCACCGTAGAAAAAAAAAAAAAAAAAAACATCCGTTCGCATTGAGAACGACGTCAACCGTGAACACAGCTTTATCAATTATTCTACAGCCGTACTAATGTGACATGAATCTACAGTTTGTAACTGAAAACAAGTTTTTCCTGAAATAGATTCGAAGAGTTAGACACTCACACAAAGATGACAGTGGTGTGTTTCGAGTTGTCGATGTCCCCTTGACAGCATCCTTCGCTTCATACGTGAGACTGTTGTGTGGAAGGCAGAGAGAGCATCATCTTCATGATATTTTCGATTCATCTCAACTTCTCTCACCTCAAAATTCAATTTTTCTTCTTTTTTTTATAGCGACCTCAAGGAGGGATTGTTAAACAAAAACAAGAAAAAACCGACAAGGTGGAGAAAACTTTTCAAAAATTTTTCTTCGTGTATTTCAAGAAAAACTCTTCTTCGTGTAAGATGAAAAAAAATTTCTGCATGCGCTCACGTTCCTACGTCCACCTAAAAGTACCAGCTCAATCTCCCACGCGATACGGTGATGGATATTGACTGAATCTCACCTGAGGTTACCAAACAAAGCAAAACGCTTGCGGTTTCCTCAAATTCTCATGATAACCGATGCTTAACTTTCGGAGAGCTCTGGCAGGCAAAACGGAACAGCCAAGCACACACACGTGTGTAAATGCACACATGTGTATGATTAGCTGGTTGTATTTCAAGGTTTTCTTCTGGCAACTGCTGCTGAGAAAATTCGTGGAGCTTTCGTAGAATGCGCTTTCTCTTCTCTGAAGAAGATCTTCATCTTCGATCAGTGATTAATGACGTCAGAGCAACTCCGAACGGAATTTCCGTTCATCCCCAAATCATCCGTGCTAGGTACTTCACTTTTCTTTTCCCAGTAAAACTGGACACGGATGCAAGTCCTGGAGCCATTCCACACAATCCTGTGATCGTGACGGAGATCTTTTTCTTCTGAGAAAGTCAGCAGCACAAGATGCTATGATCACGCTAAGGCTCCGAGGAAAAATGAACACAGGGCAGCGTCCAAACGCTAGTCCAACGTCCAACTGAGAAAGCCTCCATTAGCAAAGGTTCGCACTTGTGCAAGAAGAGTGATAGGTCGTCTCAAGACAGCAAAGCTCGACTCCCATTGAAAGAGGCGAATTTTAAGGAATTGGATGGATGGAACAAGAGGGAAGGATCGGGAAGTCGGAAAATGGATCAGGAAAGAGTGGTTAATTAGGAAGCGTGGACGGAGAAAACGCTACTTCCGGAAACCAGCATCGGAATGACGGTCAACGAATTCGACACAAACTGAAAATCTCCTGATTTTGGTAAGGGGAGAAAGAAAAAGACAAGACAAGACACAGGATCATTTTCAGTCCCTCAGGAAGCGATGAAGAATGCTTGAAGCTCAATTTGCAGCTCTCCTAGGAGAAGAGAGCATACAATTGTGGGTCACATAACTCGGATTGGCTGCCAAAGCGCTAAGACTGTGATGCTTGAAAAAAATGAAAAAAACGAACAAACAAACCTACAATGCAAAAAATGGAAATGATTCAGAGACAGTAAGACATTCTCAACAGGGATTCAGAGAGGTGAGAACCATTAATTGCTTCGTGGTCGATAATGAAGCCACTAATGATGTTTTGCAGTCGCATTGAAAGACCAGCATACACGGGCCTTAACAGACTAATTTAGCAGATCGTTTCATAAACCACAGCTTCTCTGCGTTTCTATGGTGTTTTGAATGTGGATTTGGCAGAATTTCAAACGAACTTGGTACCATATCCACGGATTCATTTTCCACTTGTCACATATGCAACAGTTATCTCTGTTGAGAAAGCATGTCATGAACAGCTGGATGTATCAGAGATCGCTAACTCGTGCTTCGAGACTGCAAATCAAATGATGAAGTGCGATCCCCATCATGGGGAGTAGAGGGTATGTCGCGTGCTGTACAGGGAAGACACTGCGCCCATGGATGGCAATGAACTACTGCTACTATCAAAACAATTCAGTTTGCCCTACTGGCGCCAAAGTTGGGATCAACTCTCAACTGCTCCTGGTGGATGTCTGGCCAAAGCGCAAAGAGCCGTTTGTATGTTGTCTTCAGCTTCCGGCATTTGGGGTTTCAATAAAGGTCCGTTTTACGAGATTCATGGAGTTGCTTACACTATTCATGCTCTCAGCACCGCCCAGTTCCTCCCAACGAAGCCTGAGAAAAACTCAAGGCAGCAAAAAGAACCGTAGAAAATTTGCTGTTCACATTGCATGTCAGAAAATTCGAGAGGAGGGACTGATGTTAAAACAAATTGGGAAAAGGTCAGAGAGCAAGCAGTGAATATTTGTAATAACGAGCGCTTTCAAAAGCAAGAGCCGAAGAATGTGTGGCACATGGTGAGAGCTGCATGATGATTTTGGAAATGATGAAAACACCGGGTTCTGACAACATGAACAGTTCATCCGCAGCTGAAACATCCGGTGCTGCAAACAGTAGCAGCAAGTTCGTATGACGGCGAGATGTGCGTCACAAGATGGAGTCGCACCACAAAAAATACTCAGATGAGCAAAATCAAACAAATGTGGTGATGCATGAGATGGAAAGGACTATTGCATCGCGGAAATGCTGAATTTCGGAGAACATCGATGAAAGTGTGGCACAGCATCATGACCTAATATGATCGACTTGCAAAATTTCAGAAAGAGTGCCATCTCTCGAAAAGGAAGTCTCGTTCTCGTGTTGAAAGGCAGAGAACAACACCCCAGTTGCCACAAAGTTTTGTACTGCAAATTGATGATGGATGAGTGTATCCAGTGCTGCACACACAATAGTCAAGCCGCGCTTCCTTCCAATAGGGTGAGGAGAATGAGTTTCACTGCTCCAGATGTTTCTCTACCAGAAGAGAAACCTTCACAATCATCCCAGTTTTATATGGAAGAAGCGCTCCTAACATCACAATCAGAAACAGTCAAATATTCTTTGGAGCAGCTGTCAATTAGATCCTCTTTAGGTCCTTTCTGAGATCTCCATTATGGCACATAGGAGGATGCTCAAGAGAACCATGTGCAAGGAGTTGATTGGAATTGACATCAACATTCTATCCGAAAATACGCGCTCCTTACTATAGACTTGTAAAAAGAGTTCGATAGGAATTTATAACTAATGCCTGTGTGATTTTTGGAGATTCTTTATCTGATAGATGGCTGTCAGATCTACTTGCCACAGAAACAAGCTTCACCCTTCTTCCTCTCCAAAAATGACGCGCTTTTCATCCGGATTGCTACTTCCAGATGACTTCGCTGTCAGGCTTCCGGCACTTTGACGGAAGGAAACTTTTAAAACCGATGTGGCTACCTTGCCGAGGCAGACACCTCGCTCCTTATGCTGTCAAAGATTCCTCTTCGCCCCTCTTCTTCACAGAAGAATGCATTTAAAACACACCCTCATTCAGCAGAAGCGGGGAACACACGCGAAACCGTTGCTTAGGAGGTTCCCAATCAGATCTTCTTATGGAAAATAGGATCATTAAATCGATTAACAGCACGGAACGAACCCTGATGGATTCTCATAACCGATTATCTTGTCGTGTGATGCTTGCGCTTCTGCTTCTTCTGGGTTTACTTTTGATCGCTAAATGTCCATCCTAAATGTCCATGGTAATGGCGGGTTCATCTTTCAATGCACGAGTCCACCTAATTGCATCTATTGTAATTTGTAGATTATGACTGGTAGGATTCGCTTCTGGTATGATGGCTCACGAATCGCCATTCAGTGCGCACGCTGCACTCTCTTGACGACGACGAGCAGTCTCTTATCACGTCTCAATAGCGCCAATGTGGCGAGAGAGGATCCTCTCTCCTCACTCTCCCTCTGTGCACCTTCATTGGTAGCTCCCACACAGTCACACCGGGCCATTTGTCGTGAAAATCTTATTAATAAGTAGACCGTTCAAAAATCCATATCTATATATATGTATATATATAAGCCCTTCCTTTGAGGTGGGATTTCAGATCCCACTACGGCGACACAAGTCCGGGAGACGTTTCCGCTCGAGAGCAGCTTGCCCGGACAGGGAAAATAAGGAAGAAGGAAGTGAATGGAAAGAAAATAAGCAACAGAACAGCTGTTTTTGATGGGAGAAAGAAAGGGGAAGGAGGAGGGCGAGGGAAGGAATCGCAGCAATTGGCATTCCCGAAATCCTGTCCAGGATGCACCAGTTCCTCCTCGAGATGTGTTGAGGCGAGGCCATCTCGTCATGATCCCCACGAAGGAGGTGACGACAGGGAGGGCATCCCTGCTTGTCTGGCCTCTTTCGGTGCAGCTCCTCGCGGGATCAGAAACCATCGATGCTCGCGGAGGCGGCACAAAGTTGCAACCTCCGACGTTGCGCCAAGCGTGAGATGAGTATTACGGACTGTCCCTTCACTCAGAGAAGGTTCTTCCTCTCCCTGTATACCGCGGCGCTTGACACAGGATTTCATGGGCCTCATCAAGCGATCTCGTCTTCTTCTTCTTAGGATACCCGCCTCCCACTATTGCATACAACAATTTGACCCTCCTCCTCCCTTTTTGGGTGGTGCTTCGACGCAGTTCGGTTCACTTGCGTTTGCAGGATGCTGATGTCCTTGGCTGATTGATGCTGATTGATGGCGGTTTGATGCTGATTTCTTGGATTTTGGCGAGAGGCCAAAATCCAAGAAATCCTTGAGGAACCTAGCAACCCTGCCTTGCATGCAGTGCTGCCTGACCACTTCCGGAAACACGTGAAAACTGTGCTCAAAATGGAGACTTTTCCGATCCACCTCCCTCGTGCTGGGAGCCTGGCTCCCACGATTGGGACGAGAGGCATCGTGACCTTTGTTCTCGACAATGAATTCGGTAACCTGCGTCTTCTCCCTGACCTGAGCATCCGAAGAAGTTCAGGTCGGCTGCGGCGCTGTCGCAAAGCATGCCATACGTTTTCACCTGTGCCCGAGTTGGGAGAACCCGGAATGCATCCCTGGATGGAAGACAGCCGTCGGGCACCCAAGGAAACCTCTCCGAGTCGGCCGCTAGCGGCAGTGTCCCGGCACCGCGCGCCCGGTTCACCTCGAGTGTCGATCCCGAGGTCAAATGGCTTCCGAGCCCTCTTGAGCTGTACCCATCCCGTCGCCATTTCTCCGGGGCTTTCTCCGCGTATCTGCGACTACCTTGCGTGGGCGATCCCGGTCGGACGCCCCTGCAGCCACTGTGTCGAGGCGCCCCTCTTCTTCTTCCCTCGTGAGGAATCCGTTTTCTGGTTCCAACGATGAAAACGGAACCAGGAGGGAGGGGGAATAGCTGGGAAGACGGAGAGACGGCGCCGGCTGTCTTCCCCTTCAGAAGACAATGAGAGTCGTCGTCGTGGCATGCACAGGTCTGCTGGGACTTCTCCGACCGTTTCTGCTCGAGCTCGGAACAGACTTGCAGAGGAGGAAGGGAGGGAACCGTCCGTTCAAAGATCTGGGCCGCAGGCTGCTGCCTTCCCCGTGATCTGCTCCTCGCGGCACCCTCGCTTCCTTTGCCTAAGAAAACACGGTCGCCGCCATCGCCGTTGCCAGAAAAACTTATCGCGACATCGTCCTCGTTTTCGGGATTTATTTATGCGGATCGTGTCCTGTAGACGAGAAATGGGTTTTCTCTCTCCTCTGACTTCACTCATCTCGCGGAAGATCAGAGCTGATTTCCGTTCCTAAATCCTCTTTCCCTACTTGAATTGATTGATTCACGCGGTGGAAAGTGTCATTGGCGATTGCGAGCGTCCCCATCATCGACTCTGGCCGTCATCATCAAGCTTGCTGCACGGGGAGTGGCGCACATTCCTGACGCAGAACTCGCGGACCACAGAGCCTTCCGCTCTTCTTCTTCTCCCGGTTGCGGCTGCTGCTGGCATGCACAAGTTCCGTTCCGTCCCTCGGGACTCCTGTGAGGACGCGTGCGGGCTTCCCAGCTCGCACCGTCCCGAAACGGCATGCGAAAGGGTGGACAGAGATGGCTTTGGACATCCGGTGTCTCCTTACCGCCGGATGTCCGGCCGTCGTCTGACGGTCACCTGTCAAAGAGGAACGGAAGCGACCCACCTTCCTCTCCGAGAGGGCGTGAGCAGTAGGCGAAAAGGGACAGAGGCGACATTTCTACCGGGTATCCAGAATCATGGGGCCAGAGCAAAGATGTGGGGCAACTCAACGGAACGGGAGGGAGTTTCGGATCGGAGGAAGAACACTGGTCGCGGCGGTGACTGTTCTTCCCAGCCGGGGGCGATCCGACGCGCGCTCGCCCGGTGAGTGTCGACGCGCATCCCGTCCTGCGTCTCGAGTGCTCCGCTCGCGAGCGCGAGGGACTCCGAGGCTACCCCTCATCTCCACCCCTCCGTGCTGCGACCATTCTCGCCTCGAAGCCGCTGCTCCCCCCCTAGAGGAGAAGGGGAGGGACATCTCCTCCCTCCCTCCGTTTGGCCTCCGTATCTTCTCATCCAGCTTCCAGCGCCGTCTCCGACGTTGCCTTCAGGGCAGGAAGCGCTTCAAAGAGTGGTGACCCGATCCCCCGCAAGAGTAGCACCAGGATCTGGCCAGAGTAGTCTCGTGTCCACCCCTGGGACCGCTCCTCCGCTGCCGCTGGTCGGATAGACTCGTGACCACTGGCGACGAGAGAGCGGCGTTCCGCACCCGGCGACCGAGACTGCACCATGATGCCGCCTCCGACAGCTTCCGCCACGTGCGATGAATGCACCGCTCCTTGTGCACGTTCGCTCGAGCGGGGGGAGGTGCGAGTATCGCGTAGGAAGCAGCGGTCTGGAAATTCTTGGTGACCCGAGGTACGAAGGAGGTGGAGCCCAGCCCGATACAAGACGCAGCCACCTCCCCCCCGGATGCTGCTTGACAGAAAAAAATTATGCCTCCCTTAGCCTAAGCATGCCTACGCTAGGGGAGCCCCTGTCGAGCTGATGGTCCTCATCGTTATTATCGGCCTGCAGCTTCCGAAGGTCCAGCGCGCCCGGACCCGTCTCGATGTTCTCGTCGGAGCACGATGCAAGGCGGAGCCACGACAGCAGAAGGGAGGTCTGAAACGAGGATAACAGAAAAGGATCCGGGAACGCCAAGCGTTGCTCAAGTGAGCGTCCAGCACGAACTGCTGGGAGCTCTTAAAACCCTTCGGGGTTCGCAAGAGGGACGGGCGTGAAAAGTCAAATCGATCTTGAAGACCAGTCGCTGGCACGGACCCGCTGGCTCACGGTCGGAGGAAGAGTCCGTCTTCTCTCCAAGCGGTGAGGATCCAACAGGATGCGGCTGTGAGCCGTGTTCCAAGCACCGAGAGCACGGAACCGGAAAGGGCTGCTGACCAACAAGCAAGCTGGTTGAACTATCATCCGCGGTCAAATGATGGCGTTTAAATTTGCTGTCTGCCCCTGAGAATGCCCATCCCTCGGGCGGCCCGAGTGGAACCCAAGTGTAAGCGTCAGATAGATAATTAAAAGCCCTTGATGAGAAGATTGGTACCAGGATACTGGAAGAATACCGGCCCGAAGTGTAAGAATTTGGGACCCTGCCTCCGGGACTGTGATGGCAGGCTGCTTGGAAAGCCCTAGAGTCTCCCATATGGGATTTAGACCTTGCCGGAGGGTTTGACTCACGGGAGCAAGGTTTTGCACGTGCTCTGCGAAGACACTTCCTCGGCTCGAGGGAAGATTACCGCGGCGACCCCAAAAGAGGTTGCTCCACAATATCAAAAAATGCGTAATTCTTGTGTTGCAGGAAACCACGTGAGAAGAACAAAGCAGTGGAGGGTCGGAACCTTCGTCTCGTCCACAAAAAGCTTTGGACGAAGAAACCTTGCCTTTTGATCCCTCCTTCGGAACTCGGTGAAGCATTAACGATAGAATGTCCAGGGATAAATGGTAGAAAATAGGTGGTGACCATGTATATTTCAGAAACGAAATTCAGAAATCTTATTCCAAAGAAAGTAAGACTGGATCAAAGAGAGTTTTTTTCTCTCTCTCTTTTTTTTTGGATTCTTTCAGTTCTTCCTTGTCACCTCTTCGGAAACGCGACAACTGAAACAACATCCATCTCTTTGAGCATCATCTCTCTTCCAAACTTTGGAAACCGTTATTCTTTTAAACAGTCTCGAAACCTGTTTCCAGCTGAATCCTCTTTCCTCGAGGCCTTCCTTCCTCCTATCTTCTTCCCTCTAGATGGAATTCTCCCTCGCATTCCAGAGAGGATCCATTCGACGGACTCTCCAAGGAAAAAGGTGCGACCAAGAACTTGGATGCGTGAAGCAAATCTGGAATACTGGACTGTTCTCAGCTCTTCACGATAGTGTTTTAAAGCCCGCGATAAATGCCTGGATTAGTCTTCAGAGTCTGAAGGCCTAGACATGATTCCATCCTCTGTTTCTGACCCATCAAACGGGACGGAATGAACGGCTGCCTCCGCTTTGCTGCTGATTTGATCCCGGAATTCCAGCGTGGTAGCACTGGCCTGAGTATGGCAAGCAGAAGATGCCCGGGTCCTATCCAACTCTTCAGAAATATGGCTAGAGAATTCCTTCATGGACAGTTCCGCAGGCACTCTTCCACGAGAGAGTCGACGAAGACACCGCAATCTTCGAGTCATGTTGCACGTGGAGCTTTTTGCTAGCAACCCGGAGTTTCTGCAAGGCACATGGTGCCTTGATGGTTGCGAGGGCGGGAAGATGAAGGTCTTCATCGTGTCCAAGCTCAGGAAAATTTCTCATGGGGTGTCTCACATCTCAAACACAACATCCGGAGATGGTGTGCTTAAATCTACGAGTCGAGAACACCTTCTATCCTTGCACCAGTCAGTTCGCTGCTCCAAAGCGGAGAATGAACGCTGCATCGCTTGAATCTCAGAGTTCACCGCTCCCGAGTTTTGTCGGTTAGCTAAGAAGCGCAGCTTCCCTAGGATGGAGCCTGCATTTTTCTCCTGGAAGAGAAACGCTTCCTCTTACTCCGTAATCCGGGATCTCAGAGAGACCTCCGAAGGTTGAGACATTATTGAGAACGATGCGTGCTGATGACATTGAATTCTCTTAGAGCCGTGACTCTGGGTGATCTTCACCTTCCGATCATTGAACAGATGCGGGAAACTTCGGAGGAGTGTTGCGGAATCTCCCGAGAGTGCCGCATCGCCTCCTCCCTACCTTCAGAGAGGCACGCGAAGCTCTCAGCCCGAAGCGACATACACGTATTTGTCTACGCTACCGGCATCCAATGGCTGCACGCGGCACAAGTGCGAACGTGACGGATGGCAGTGACACCTAGCCAGAAGTGTCTCTTCCAGAGTTGTTCCGGGTTCACACACTTTTCGGAGGCTTCCATCAGCTCTGCTCGCTCGGCAGCCTATTCCCGTGGTCCCGGTTCGCTCAGACTCCCGTGAAAGACTTGCACGCAGCGTCGGACGTTGCGTCTGGGAGGAGATAACGACGGGAGTTGATATATGCAGGTTTGAAAATGGAGGAAAAGAAAAGAAAAACGAGAAGGAGCGAAAAGAAGATTTCCATGACGCAGAGGGAGAACTTTCCTCTGCATCCTGAGATGCACAGGAGAAGCACAGGAGGAAGGAAGATGTTTTGCGAGCTTCAGGAGCGAAAACGGAGAGCGTGCGTGAGGGCGCGCAGAAGCATCTCCAAAGAACCCCTCTAAATGAGAGGCATCTTCATTTCTGCGATTGAAGGGCGCAACCTCCCTTTCGGCTCTTTGGCATTCCGACTAGAAGCAGGCTTCCCTGGTAACGAAATCTCTGCAACTTTCCTTTTTCCCTTTCGGGATCCCACAAGCTGCGACCTCGGGACCCACACGGCGGCTTGAGAAGAATGCGAGCTGCTCCTCCTTGCCAGCCCCCTCGCATCTCTTCATCATCGCAGCTGTTCTTTTCGTTACGAAATTCCTGCGGCATTGCTTCAGCTGCAGGTTCCTTTCCGTGGAGCATCTCGCGACCCCGTGCTGCGCAACCTCACCTTTCTTCCTTCTTTCAAAAGGAGCATGTGGCTTTGCTTGGTCGTCGGTACGCGGGCAGAACGCCCTATCGGCCCACGGTAGGCGACCAGTGGTGTGGGTTGCAGCACCGCTGATCGTGACCCCATGACGACAGTCATGAGACTCTCTACCGGTGCTGCTGCTGCGCTGCAACGCTGCTGATCAAGTGACCCTCGTAGGCTGAGAGTTTCGATTTTTTTGTAGAAAGTAGAAAATGGAAAGCATCTCCCTGCAAGTTTCCTGGGGCGGGGCGTCTTCCTGCCAGGGCGCTCCAAATGAACAACGTGGGTACGCGAAGGGCAAAGCTTTATGTGGTTCAGAGGGGCAGCCATGAGCGCTGCTGGCAAGATGCTTCCGCAGACGAGACGTCCATGGAAGAAACCCTCCCCGGCAGATTGACCCGGAGCCACGTTTCCAAGTGATCGCGCCCTCAAAGCTTGAACCGGGAAAAATCCGGGCACGATCGCTCCTCGGGGTGGGATCCTTCGAGGAGCGAGCAGCAGCCCGTATCCAGGGCAGCCGTCCACTAAACGCGAAACGCTCCGACGTTCGTGAACCTGACAACCCGCGCAGGACTTCGAGTGACCGCGCCGGAACGGTACTCCTTCCCGTTCTAAACGAGCGCCTCGGAACCCACCGCGGTCCTCCGCGGTTTCGTCCATAGCAAGCGCGCACCGCAGGGATGCTGCTGCGGAGGCGAGGAGGCGGGTCGTGGGGGGTGAGGAATCCCGCGAGGAGATGCAACGAAGACAAACGCTGACCGCGGGCCGCGGAGGGCGCCACGGAGGTCGGATGCGTGGATTCTTCCGCCCGGCTATTCGTAGCTTTCGAAACGCTTTCCGCGCGCGCGCGGTTCCCCCGGCAACGCGGTCCGGCAGAGTCGATTTTTGCCTGCACTCGTGGGCGTGCGTGCAGGTGGGTGGCCGCGTGAAGACACGCGCCTCGAGGGCTCTGGAAAGCCACCACGCAGCAGGGGGACAGGAAAGCGGCTCTAAAAGTCGGGGGAGGCCAGCAGGGAGAACCACGCACCAGCAGACGACTGTCCTTTAGCTTGGGAGGTGGCTTACCCTTCCGGTTTGGAGAGTAGGGATCCGGGGAGTGGAACTCCAGTTAGGAACCTCGCGCATGAGCTCACTTCTTTGGCCCCCGACACAGGAGAATGCTCCCATCGAGCCCTCTTCTTGATCCTCGTCCATTCTGGACAATGAGTTCCTCCTTTCACGGAGAACACTCCGTGTCCCGAGATCCTCCAATAATCAGGGGCAGGGTTAGCACCCCAGAGGACGCTTCTACTGGCATCTGGTTCGCCGAAAACCAAACCAGCGATATCGGCCAGGCCGCGGAGGTCGCGCTCTCCTCAAACGAAGGGTGCGCCCTCTGCGAAGAGTCCCTCGGGAACAAAGCAGCGACTCCACGCCATCTATTCGCTGCCGTGATGCTCAGAGCGGCAAGAACTGGGGAGGCGCTCGCTCTCCCTTGAGGGAATTCTGCCCGGGGATGACTCGCAGACCGACGCTTTCCGAGATCCCTGGACAGCTGAGAAAAGCATCCCAAGTGAGAGGACTCACTTGGAACGCTTTTCTGTCCCGAGAAGAAAAAGCATCTCGAGCGCAGGCAGCAGAGAGTTCGCCCGAGGGAAAGACCTTTCCAAACATCTGGTGGCAGCACCACGAGTACCGCAAATATCAGTCCTAGGAAGAGGAGGAGTTATAAACAGCCTGATCACCCGCTGCACCTTCCCCTTCTTTCCTATCCAAAATAGCCTGTTGGAGCCGCTGATGTGGACGCTAGAAAACACGGACCTGAGAGGACTTGCTGCGTGCGCTGCGCTTGAAGCTGCTGAAAGTTTTGCCAGAAGTTCGGCAGAGCGGGAGCACCCCCCCTTCCGTTCCAGATGGACCAAACCACCGGAGAGAAGCTGCTGTTAACAGGTCGTGATGATTTCATGTCACGGATACGCATCTCTTTTGGAACACTTCCAAAGAACAGCGACAAAAAAAAACTTGGGCACGCAAACACCTGGATCTTCGGATACAATCTGGATCACCTGATCGATCAGTTCTACCTTAAGGAAACCTGACTCCAGGGCATCATGCGTCCTACAGGGGTTTCCAGAGCGTCCCGGAAGCGGCGGCACCGCTCCTCAGAGCACCGGATCTTCCGTCGAATCTTCACGATTGGAAGGTTTCCAAGGCTCAGAGTTGGGTTTTTTTTCCGTGAACGAGGAAAAATCTCGCCGTGACCGCCTTCCGAGAGGAAGACGGACGGATCTGGCTCTTTTGACGAATGGCAATTCCACTTCTGAATCTCGTCTGGAGATCAAGTCCTCGTTTGGAGGATTCGATGTTGCCTTCGAAGGCCCGGCGACCGAAAGACTGGATCAGAGACCGCAGCTGCACTGACACGCGATGCTTTTTGGCCCGCTACCCTGCAGCAACCGCATCATCGCCTTCGTAGAAAGACCTCCGGAGTTCTTTGCAGCTCGGCCGCCCGGCGCCTCGCTGCTCGAACTCACCCCATTCCATTCACCCTTTGTTTCCCACCTCTGCTCTAGAGATGGCACGCATGGAGAAGCACTGGAGCCTAATCCGCGCAGGCGTGTGGTCGTCACCGTTCTCTCTCAGAGCACGGGAGGAAGTGAGGGACCGGACGTCTGGGAAACGGTTTATCCCACCACCACTTATCTTCAAGGTACTGAGCTGTCCCTGCTCTGTGTCTTCCAGCCTTCCCTCCCTTCCCTCCCCCTCCCTCATAATTTTTCAGCTCTTAAACCGTGGTGAACCGGAAATTTCCGGCGCTGATTCCCGCTTGCCCTGTTCAGGAAGGTTCTGGCATGTTCCACAAGTGGGAAAATCGATTTCGCATCCGACGTCTCCGAGTTCCCGTTCTGCGAGCTTCGCTCTCTGCTGCTATTCTCGACGACGCTTTTCCCAACCTGCTCCGCCGTCCACACTTCCATTTTTGCGGTCAAGAACTTGCGGTTTCTAGGTTACCACCACGAAACGAGAACACGTTTGCTTATAAAGGTCGGGTGTTTTTTTTTTTTTTTTTTGGGGGGGGGGGGGGTCGCCTGCCCCGCCCGATCCGCAGGAAAACTCCACAGTGCGGAAACTCGGGTCTCCAGCTGGCCACCCCGAGAGACTTCTCTGCGGCCCTCGGGACGCTTCCTTCCTCTCCGGCTCCGAAGGTATTCCAGTTGCGCTGGGTTACGCCGTTGCGGTCGTGGCAACTCTCGGAAAGCGACGGAGAGCGGCGCGCGCGCGCGCGCCTGGCGGGGAAGCGGCGGCGCTCGAGGCCGCCGCATCCTGACAAAGGGAACGGAGGGAAGGCTGTGAGGGCGGCGACAGTCATCCCTCCAGAACGTACACGGAACATTCTGGTGACCTCATTCGTAAAAATGGAGTTTGTTGACCTAAAGGGAAACTCTTCATTTCATGACAGACTTTTCTTTTCTTTTTTGTTGGTCACCTCTGGTAGCTGCAAGCGCCTCTCTTTAATTTCATGCTCAGTGGTTTTCTCGTGCCTTCCACCGCGATGCGTTCGTGCCTGTCCACCTAAGTAGGCACTGAGGTTACTGCCATGGGAAACACCGTTCGCGTGCTGCGAGCCAAGAACAGGTCTCGGATCCAACTCACGAGTGACTGTGTGACACAGTTAGGGATTCTAATTACTACACACCACCATCTTAAGAGGCTCGGGCTGAGAATTTCGCTCTTCAATCGTCTTAACATCCCCTCCCCCGTGTACCCATTTTATTCTTATTTTCATTTCCTTTTTTTTTTCCTCTCTCTCCCTCGCAGTTAACAGTTACCTAAATCACGGTCAACGTCTCGATCCTGACAATTTTCAGACAATGGGTCGGTCTCGGATGCTTAGAGAGCCTCTCTGAGACTGTCTCGAGAAGGCAAAGACCAAGAATATCAAATAAATGCGTTGAGTAAACTCCGTCGCAGAAATGGCTCGATTTCCAGTCTCCAAAGAAATGTTGCCATGGATTCCCGTTTTTCGGAAAGAAAGAAAACCATTCACTGGACTCTTCTGCAGAGTGTTTTGGAAGTGGTGTCCAAGGAAATCCGCAGGGAAGAAAAAAAGCTATAGAAACAAATCTGTTTCTGGGAAAAGTACTTGAACTGCAGCGTTTTGTTCCCTTTCTTACTTCTTCCGTGATATCTCCATGCTTCCGTTGCAGTTTCCTGGAGTTTCTCGCTTACGTGGATCGTCAATCCGTGGAACAGCAGCCAAGTCTCGCTAAGTATTCGCTGTGGAATGTTCCGATTGCTTTCCCTCTGGTCTGTTTTTCCGGCGACCAGAAACCCTAATTGAAGAATTCCTGCCGTTCTTCATTGCGCTTCGTACGATGACAGTTGGTCCTCCCGATGGGCTCGAGCAGTAGGCGCGATCCAGACTCCCAGCAAACTTGGATTCAGTCGACTGATCCAACCGGTACATCCACTGGAATCAGAGTGTGGTACATTTGGAGAACCGTGACTCAGGGTAGATTAAAAAAACGAAATTTCTTCTTACACGTATCCGGAGGATGCACATTACTCGGATATGAGAGAGCTTCCATCATGTGTAGAGAGAAAGCATTTAATCACAGGCTTTTTTTTTTTTTTTTTCATACGTAAGCAAGCAAACTGACTGCATTGGACACGCTAGCAGATCAAAAACATCACGGTGATATTACGCAGCACTTAGAAGCACACGCGGGGTCGACTGCTTGGTAGTTTGGGAACTCTCCGCGAGATGACGCACGCCGTCAGCCTTAAGAGTATGTTACACTGACAGAAGAGGATTTAGAACAGACCTGAGACGTGACCAGCGTGACCAGTCACGTAAATGCAGCTGCTGGCTGCTTCGCGCGCTCGGTCAGCAAAAGCCCGGCGATCGGATTTCATACAGTTAAAAACGACATCTGCTGAGAACACCTTTATCGAACTCCCGCCTCCCCCCTGCTTACGTAGCAAACCTTAGTGAATTTCGATTCCCAATCTCCTTCTTTGAAAGCAAAATCAAGCATTTACATATTTTTGGAGGCACGCCTGTGATTTACGTGCAAGTGCGTATGTGTCACACGCCCAAGTGTGTGAAGCTGCCTGAACAAAAAAATCATTCTCGACTTATACTATGATTGCAGGGAAACTGTATTTGCGAATAAATGTGCCCATATAGCATGTTATCACAACACAGAGTAATATATGAAGATAAAAGCTATCATTCTGAAGCTTTAGGCAATAAATCAACTAGTGGCAGGTGCCTGATAGGTATTTGACGATCAACACATGGTGGATACGTCAATTTAGCAGGAACCTTGGAATCTTCCGAAAAGACAGTGAAATCCGAAAGCCAAGTCATAGGGAGCAGCTCGCTCTTGTTAAGAACGGCGTCACAGCTTCAAAGGCGAAGAACAGATAGTTTCGCTTCGCATTCCCTCGTCTCACTGAGGCGTGTCGCAGCCAGCAGAGAACGCTGCTCTCATCAGCAGCGATGTGGAAGAGAAGATGTTCTCAGTTTTCGATATTAAGAAAGCTGTTCGACTAGGAAGAGCATCCCTTCGAGCATATGGAAAGTCGGGTGCTGCCGCCCATCGAACGAGGATTTCCGCGAATCAAAAACGGTCACTCACCTAAACGATGATGATGAGACTTGAACTGCGCGGCTTCAGGTGCATCTGCCAGCTGCTGTATCTTCCGACCTTCCCCTCCTCAGAGTTCTGTTCGTCTTCTCGCCTCGTTCTCCCTCTCGACAGCGACGACGACGACTCAAGAGCCAGGAGTTGTCCCAGAAGAGCTCAGGGAAGGAAACCCCTCGGAAACGGGTTGCGGCGGCGAAGTGAGGCTCCCCGGCTGCAAGAGAGGACTGCAAATCCCTCGGCAGTGCAGAGCACGGTCCTGAAACGGATCCTGTTGCTCTCCGAAAAAGGCCACCAATTCTAGCTGGTCAGATACCTTGATTCTTCAACGTCTCCCTCGCAAAAATTTGGAACAGTCTGAGCTTCTCTCGGAGCGAGACACTTGGAACCCTCAGCAAACATGGGAATACCCGGTCGGTCCACTTGAAAGACAGGTCGGCCCCTTGTCCCTCGTGCGGACACCACGGCTGAAGGTGCCCATCCGAATTGACAGATCTCCGGAGAAGAGGGACTAAACGCATCCTCTTGAGAGCCTCTTCTGAACTCTCGGAGCGGATGGCTTTTCTGCTCCCCCAGGACAAGGAGCTATGCAGGGGAGTTGAGAGATGGAATCTCCGAAAGATCTCACATCGTAACGGGCAAACCTATTGACTTTGGATCGACTCCTCAAATCCACATCTCGACGCCTAAATCCACGCATGCAAGATTTTGCATGTGACGGAGGGAGGGAGGAGGGGAGGAGATAATTGAGGCGTCTTGCTAATAGCAGCCCAGGCGTCCCCTTGTAACCGGAAGGGGTAAAACTCAAGTACAGCTGCTCCTTTCTGCGCCTTCACGGTTTCCCCTTTGCTTTTCCAAAGAGTTTTTTGTTGTATACATTGGCAACCTTCCTGAACACCATGCGCAGTGTCGCCTTGAAGAGCACAGCCTCGAGCATCGGAAACACAAAACACCAGCTTGTTGAACTGCTTGGTCCAGAGAGCAGCAGCTCGAGCGGTTCACGGCCACAGCGATCGGTTCCGCATCGGAAGTTTCTCCTTCCACATCGGAGGCTGGGTTTCCGTGACGACGACGTCTTCTGCTGCATCGTGCCAGCCGTGGGAGGGCGCCGGTCGTCAGACACCACAGGATGCCCACTTGCTCTTCCTTCAACCCCTATCCGGACGCGTGGATTCCTTCCTAGCGGCTGGGTGCAGACTCCCCCTTTTCCCTCTTAGGAGAAACTCGGAGACATTCGTCCAGAGGTTTTGGGTGTCCAAACACTTGGCAAGAGCAGAGAGAAAGTTAGGGTTTATCCTCGTTGGAGGAGCGGAGGAAGAAGGGAGGGAGCGAGCGCTTCTCTCCACTATCTCCGTAGAAGCGCACACTGCGTCTCTTGGAAGATACCATTGGTTCTGATTGGGTGTCCGCCTGGTCACATTCGAAGGCACTGCAGGTCTCTGCCGCCGGTGGTCTTTTATTCGTTCTTCCTGCCACCCATACTGCCATTCTCGCGCATGCCCCTCCTTCCACCTGGAAAAGAGGAAATGAAGTCCTCGTCCTCCCTCTTGAGGCGATGGAGGCAGCTTCACGAAACCAAGAAGGAAGCCCTCGCACTTGAGAGAGCGCGCAACAGGACGAAACTGGTCACTCATCGAACGGTTGTCCATCGCCTCGCAGGTTGTCTTGAAAGCGCGGGGAGGCTTGCCCGGAAGCTTCAAGCCCACCCGCTCGCGGGAATGGGATGGGTAATCCGGTTTCGTGCGCTCCTGGTGCTGTCCTCCCCCTCAGATGAAGAAATCGCTCATCTTCCGAGATGTTTCATCGGAGCACGGATTCACCCTCGTTTCTTTCCCCCCTCCGCCTCTGATGGCAAGTAATATTTCCAGGAATTCTCTCTCAGTTGCCACCTCAGCATCCTCGGGAGGTTCATCTTGTCGAAGATCTCCCTTCGAGCAGCTTCCGAAGTGTCTGGGGAGGCGGAGGAGTCCGTGCACCTGCGACGTTCGAATCCCCGCTGAAGTCCCGCACGGCTCAAGGCTGATTCCTTCGCTGGGTCACCTGGAACGTTGAGCGAGCGGGACGGCTCACCTCGTCCTCTCTGGCGACCCGCCGCCCTTCTTCCGGTTCCTGCCGCCTCTACGCTCACCAGACGACTGCCGGATGCTCTTTCGTGCCGAGTGCCGCCACCTTTTATAAGACGTCCCTGCCGTCCCCTGAACTTCCTCCGTATTTATAGCAAACTTCTGCACCTCCAGACATCTCGTAGTCATCCACGGTCATGGTTCATTTTGCATGGACGCCAACCCATCCGCATCCGACGTCGCGGGCGAGGAAGAAAGGGGGAGAGAGATCTTTGTGATCCGCAACGGTCGCTCTTCCAGCAGCAATAGGGAGCTGCTTGTTACTGCAGAGCACAGGAGCGTCTGCTTTTGTGATGCATCCCTTGTCCTCCAGATTCTCTTTGAACTTCTACTTCTCATGGATCTTATCTCTTCCGGAGGAAATGCATCTAGCAGCTTGATGATCCGAGACAGATGACATCATCTGTTCGATGAGGGTTTCGGCGAGCGAAGGGAAAAAGGAAATTCGCCTCAAGATCCCACGTACGCGTCCACGTAGCCCGCAAGACGTCTCTGACCGAGTAAAGTATCTCCAGCTCCTTGTGTTCCCTTCATCCGTAGGAGGAGGATGGAAGAAAATCCACGTGAGACCTCCCTACTCCCTTCAGGCAACTGTAGCCCAGGGAGTCAACTCCACGACCGGCCTCCTACGTGCAGACCGGTTATGGGGACACTCGCAGCGCAGGTCGTGTCGCCTTGCTTTCGTTGCTGCAGCCACTTGCCTCCCCTGCTCTCCTCCGCTCATCTTCTCGTTCACCCTTTCCAGGGGTATCACAAGCGCAAACGGAATTTTCCCCGAAAATCGGCTGTTTTTGTTTCCCATTGCGTTGTCCCTTGGGGTGGGAGGATTCGGGACGAAATCTTCAACCCTCCCGGACATTGTGGACTGTTCCTCTTCTTTCCGGAGAAAGCGCTTTGTATGGGCGCCTGCCGGCAAAGTTCGGAAGCTGCATCGGTGGAACCCTCGATGCTCTACATTCGCATCCCATCTTCGCTTTTTTTTTTTCTCTCTCTCTCAATAGGAAAAAATAAAAACAAAAAATGACCCGAATGTTCTCGAAGTTTACGCATTCGCTCGCATTTTAGCAGGGAGCGGAGGTGGTGCAACGCAATCAGTGCGTAGAAGGAAAAAATGGGTCCGATCATCACGGTAGCCAGCCAGCGTCCTCCCTTCGAGCGGGTACCGCTAGGACGCAGTGATGCGGCGGCCGGGCGTTCTTCCATCTCCGAAGAGCTTCGTCGTCGTTTGCTGACACCGCACGCACTCTGCGTGAGCGAGACAGAGGTCAGGGATCTCCCGTCTAGGGTTCATGCGGGGTTTCTGGGCGATCCGAATGGCTGCGGCGACACTCAAAGGAGCTGCTGGCGAGCTTGGCTTCTGGTACGACCGGCTCGGAGATTTCCGGGTTTTCGGAATCCGCGCGTCGCCCCTAAAGGGATTCGTTGAGGAGGCGCTTGGATTCCAGCGGAGCCGCGAGGGCGGCAACACCGCCCTGAAGGGGAGTCAAGTTCGGATCAGATCCTCGTCCAAGGGTCCGGTGGCGGAAAAGAGTCCGAACCCACCGGAGCACCTAGGGGTTCTATCCGAGGACGGCAAGTCTCGCGGTGGGCTTCGAGGTGAGAGGCACCCTCGAGCTAGACCGGAGACCGCGTCTTTCCCGACAGCGAGGTAAACAAGGTCAACCGTTCGAAGCGTGTAGGTAGCTGGGAGGTTAATGGGTGGCTACAGAGACCGATCAACCTTTCTATATTCGGCGCTTTAAGTCCACTTGACCCTTTCCATACGTGAGCGTCCAGAATCCTGCTGTTTATAAGGTCAGTTCGCATTGGATTCGAGAGTGGCCGATCTTTGGGAAGCTCCAGGAAGTGCTAACTTCAACGAACTGCTTTTCTGAAACCGATGCGTGTGGCCTGCCTATGGGGCCACTGCTAACAGACCACCTTTTTGTTTCTGGTTCCTCAGCTACCTCAGCTACCACGTTGTTTCATAGCTGCGTCCGGTTGAGAATTCGACCCTTCCACTTTTCTGTTTGGAAAAATGAAATAAAATTGGAGTTTGGCTAGTGTGGTTGACGCTCGAGGTAGAAGAAGAAAGATTGGCTCGAAGAGTTTGTGGCGTGTGTCGTTCCGTGCAGCTCGGGGAGGCTGGATGGGTCTAGGCGGCAAAGACGTTTTCACCAACGAAGCATGCTTTGAACAATAGGGGCGGCATGCGTCAATGGGAAGCTCGTCCTCGAAAACTTTTATGGGATTCGAACGGGGAATGGTGATATTCCAACGTAATGGTGTCGGCAGTGATTCTTCCTTGACTCGGAAGAAACAGCTTAAATCAAGCAACAAAGAGAATTGGAACGGCGGCAGGAAAACACACGCGCGTGCGCACACACTTGGGAAGTAAACATCTCGAATTTTTTTTTTAAAAAAAAGAACAAACAATCCAAAGAACAAACAAAGATCTGCATGTTTGCTCTGAATCAATTCGTTATATCGTAGTCATCTTGCATGCTAAGTTGGATGAACTCCATCCCACGATCTCGTCTGTGGAGAGCGCTCGTTTCCGTTTGCCTGTTTGATGGCAGGAGCGATTATCAGAGCTTTCTATCATTGGTCCTTTTCTTATAGTAGGGAGCATGCAGAATGGGAGGTTTTTTTTCCAAATGCAGCGCAAGACGATGATCCTGGTGGGAAGGAAAAGCAACCGTGATCTTGATGGTCGTTCCCACAGAAGAAGGAAGAAATATGTATAATGAAGTATATATATAATGAAGAAAAGTGTGCGTGGAACCGCCTCTCGAAACAGCATCAGTCAGACGAGAAAGTCTTCAAGGTAGTCGACGTGTTTGAACGGAACGATTCGTGTACTACCAGAGTGCTACGTACGAAGGGCACCGTGTTGTTGGATCGAAAGGGTCCATCAAGGCTGGAAGAACCAGTCGAAATTTGCCTTTTTCAAAAAAAAAGAAAACACCACATAAGTTTTGAGAACCTGTAGATAACAAAAAAGAAATATATGGAAGTAGATTGGCTGTTTGAAAAAAAAATTCGTCTGCATGTCCTTGTCCATCCAAGGCAAAGCTGGAGACCCCTGGGCTGAATCGAAGCAAAAATCGTGCCGATTGTCTTCACTTCCAGGTCACTCGGGGCTCTCCCACTAGGTAGGCCTCCAGAGAACAGCACGTCAATCCCAGCCGGTAGCCACGTAAATGCGTCGCTCACGTTGCATGTGCTGCGTGTCCCGGTGCTCCTATTGAAGCAGCGCACCTCACATTAAGTGATGAATGCAGCATCCGTTGCTATTCCCATTACATGGGTATGTTGCATGGCAGTGCCTTCTTCTTAAAAACCTCCTCATTTTCCATCACTGAGCAGCAACGCGAATCAGTTTATTCTTTGAAAATTCTTCGAAGGAAAATTCCAATTTTTGAGGGGTCAGGAGTGTCGCTTCGAGATCTATCAGATGAGAGGCTAGTAAAATCCTATGGGTGATTTATTTATTCATTTTCCTTAATGGAGTATCTCGGCTTCGTTTTCGGTCCATCTCCCTTCTCCTGTTTTCTCCCTGCTGCTGGTCAGATCTCACTGATCACGCGGGATTTTTTAATGCAATGGAGGAAACCTCGGTCCTGATTTCGGGAGAAGAGTCACGACACGGCGATAAAATGGCCATGAAGAAGAAACAGGAAAGAGAGAAAAATAAGCGAGGTATGCAGATGCAAACCAAAGAACGAGATGAATGCAGAGATTCAATCGGCATGAAGAAACAGGATGACTTCATCAACGAGAAGTCAGAAGTGCAGGTGGAGCTTTCGAGAACTCGAAAGCAGGAAGCGAGGAAGGTGCAAAATATGGGATTGGCAAGATTCCAAAAGTTGCCCAAGGGACCTCGCGGAGCGGTCGGATGGCTTTTCCTGGCTTCTGACGGTGTGGAAAACAAGGGATTCCCAGGCTACGAGGAAGATGCGCAAGTGGGTGAACACAAGCGGTGGACCGGGAATTGAAATTCGGATGGGAGCCAAACCAAGAGGAAAGAAGAGAAATATGCGTTCCTGTTAAGAACCCATTTCCCTACGGAAGCTGTTCTGAACACCAAAATCCCAGCAAGATGAATGCATTTCATTTTCCATCTGTAACTTCGATGTTCCTTATTGTATTCTACATACGCGTTCTTTATTGTTCACATTATGCGCACCATGCACCTGTGTGCATGGTGTGCAGCATACAGCACACTTATATCCGTGCATTCTCACATTCAGATGCGTCTGTGAGCGATGCTGTTCAAGCATTCGCATGTGCATTACAGGACGTGTTCACATGTATACCTGAACACGTAGAAAGGTACACCAAAGAATGACATTTTTAGGTATACACTCGCACGTGTCCATCTAAATGTAGATGCACAGGAACACGTGAAAACCTACGTGTGTGGAACTGAACCGTACATGAGTGCATCAGCTGTGCACTCTAGCCCTGAGCTCCCTCCCGGCGTTTCAAGAGCTACAGATTCCTTGGCATCTGTGCGCTGTTCCGGAAACGGATGGAAGAACGGTGCTCCCGCAATGGGAGGAAATAGATATTGGGGCGGGGTTGGTCCCCATCCAAGATGAGGAGTGGACCATGCACCGAAATCCCAGGAGCAAGACTTCTTCTCCTATAAGCAGAGTAGAGACTTGCTTCCGACAGTGCTACACCACTGCTGCAATCCATCCGTAGAAGATCATCTTCCAAGGACCGGACTTTGTCACTTGCCTGTAAAGCAAGAGATCCTGCAAGGTCCCGTGAACGGTTCGGTGGCGGTCGGAATTCCCTGGTGTGGAAACATGGGAAGAAGGTGGTCAAATGACCTCCTTCCTTAAGCGAGCGACCTCAGCCAGTGACGTCTTCGATGGAGAATGTTTCCAGCATCCGAACTGGGAGATCATCAAAGGCTAGCTAACTATCCTTGGAGATCTTCCAGCTCCCACGCTAACACGTTTTGCACCATCTTCGACGGTCCCTCGGAAGATTCGTGTGGTTCGCTTCGAATATGACCGGAAATGCTTGCTTGCAGGTGGGTTCCGGAGCATCCCTCCTCCCACCTGCTCCACGCGTTCGGAACCAGCATTCAAGCCGCAGATCATCCTTTTTTTGTCTGCTCAGCTTCCTTTTCTCTCCAGAGGGAACGTCCAGCTTCCTCAATGCTGCTCCCTCTCTCCAAATCACCGTTTGCTCTTTTCCCTGCTAAACCACGGCAGTGTTGTTTGCGAGGCGTTCCAGTGGGGGGGGAAGGGAGGAAAGGCGGGAAGGAGTGATTCGCTGTGACGGTTTCATGCGCAGCGAACCGACTGGGTTCTGGTTTCGAGGCATCTCCTCGAAAAACGCGTGAGTTGCCGTGGGTGGGCTGGCAAAGTACCGGCACACGCTGTCCAGTAAGAGCAACCTCTTTCCCAAGGCCCAAAGAGGGGGAAAGCGAAGGTGGGGAAAAGAGTGGGATCGTTGCAGTGGCACGATGGCGCCTAATGGTTCTGTTGGACCATTTTCAAACGCCCGGGACCCGGAACAAGAAAGGAATTCCAGAGTGCGGAGCGTGTAATGAAGCGTGCAACGCCAGCAGAGGGTGTAACTGACCCGAATTGACGCTCGTGCTCTGCGACCCAGCAGCACCCGAAGCTGACCCAGTAACGCGGTTTGCCCGTACGGAGGATTTCTCGCATCCTTTCCTACCCGCAATCGATCCAAGTCCTTATCGAAAAGGAAGTGGTCATGTCGAGACGAAGGGCAGACGGACGGCTACGCGCCGCCCTCCCCGGGCGCTCATTCGACCCATCCTGGGGAGCCTGCACGCTGCCTATTTCCAAACGCTCCCCCTCGTCCCTCCTCCACCACCACTGCCATCGCCCCCGACCACCAGCACAAAGCCTACCGACCGGAACTGCGCTTTTCCGCATGGTGACAGCAGGCCGTATTCCCCAGCCCCCAACGGCTAATCAGGACGAAGCAGTTTCGGTCATCTGGACCACGAACGACACAGCATCCCACGTGAGTTCCTCAGGGGTGCTGCGCAGCCCACCCATCTGGGACAGAGCTGTGTCGGAGAGGCGAACCGAGCGCGAGATCGGTCAAAGAGTAGCCAGGATGTCCTCGTGAAGAAGGTGAAACTGCAAGGCCCCACTCGGCGCTCCCTCTGCGAAGCGAAGACGCGAAAAGGCCGATGGGCACGACGGCAGGCGGTCTGCTCTCTCGGATGTGGCGGAGCGGAAGCCAACACCAAAATGCACTACCACTGGAGAGCACTCGTGTTTTTAATTCCGGGATGGAGCGTCGGAACCATGGCGGAGCGCTGTAGATCTCCTTGCATCTGCGAGATCTTTCTCGGCATTTCGGAAATTTCCACTCTGGGGGCCTTCCCCAGGGCTTCGTTTGAGGAGACGCCGCCTTCATTGCTCTCGCGTGTTCGTGACCTGTTTAAAAGTGACAACTGCCTTCCGGACAATCATCAGAGGCTCCCGCGATATCTCCCTGTATTCTGCCATTCCCTTCTTTCTCCGTTGGTTTAGCCCCGCAGCGATCCCATTCTCAATTATCATGAGCGTCTTTCCTGACCAGAAATCGGCCACTCTTGAGCTTCTGCGCTTCGACTTTGGGAGAAACCCTGGATGTTGTGCACCTGACCACGTTTTCCCAATTGTTAGTGAGAAACTCTTTGCAGTGATTTTGTGATGTAAATGGGGACGGCGTTCGTTATGGCGATGATGTGTGAAATGTGCGGATGACGAAAGGAGAAAAATGCTACTCCTCAGCGTTTAACTATCGTTCATGACATCACGTGAAATATCTAAGGTCACTTTATCGTCCACCGTATAAGAGTATGGGTCGTGGAACTTGTGCTGAACTGTCGCCTACCCTTCCATGAACACATGCTTGGCTGGAAACCAGAATTCAACATTTACTACGATTCTGCCTCTATTGCTAAGATGAACATATTTTCTGTTTATAATACCATAGACGTACAAAATATTGTGCAAATATATATTTCACGATCATTGTTTCAAGTTTGCTTCCTATCTATGGAAAATCATCGCTTAGAAATGACTGATCTTCTAAGAGGGTCTTTCCAAAGGGTTACCTTTGGTGCTTCTCATTATCCCGGATGGAACGTTTACGAAGGTGCACCGAGGCCAAGGAAAGGCTGACGGTGGAAAAATTTGGCACTCTTCACGGAAAGCACAGGCAATCTCATTCCGCAGACGACTTCGAAGCTGCTACTGCTTTGAAGCCATGGATACGATTGGCAGTGACAACGAACGTGCTAATCGTGCGCTCGTGGCATGTGTCCTTTAAGCAGAGACTTGAAGTTGTACCTTTGTGATTCCCCAGAAAATAGAAGCTTCCGTACAGACCTTCTTTTCGAGAAGTTCTATTGGTGAGGCTTATAGCTTATAGGAACACCCTCGTGCTCAAAGCTCCTCAAAGAGAAAGAAAGGAAGAAGGAACGGGAACGGAAAAGCTTGGAGCTGCTTTCTGTGTAAGTCTCCAATTACAACTTGTCAGGGAAGAAGAAGTAGAGAAGAAGTAGAGAAGAAAGGATTCTCTGCTCCACTTGAAGGAGCACAATTCCAGTTTGTTTTGCCCTTCCTAATTATCCGCTGGTTTAGCCCCGCAGCGATCCCTGCCCCAAATGCGCTGGTTTCGTGTGTGCAACCCCGAGTCCAAGAGACAGACTTCGTGTGGTGCAGGACACGTCACAAGCACCTTGCATGCTGAGATCTTCATGGCGATGGCAGATTGATTGCCGAAGCGTTCTCGCACCAGTCACGAGATTCAAAGGAACTCTTGCAGCATCCATCTTCTGTGAACCTAGAAAGAAACAGCAGGCAAAGCAAATTCTCAGCCCACAGAATGCTGCAAGTTCTCAGGAACGTTGGATCCTGAGGACAGAACGAGGAAGCGTGAATCCTCAAAGCCCTTCCACAAATGTTGTGTTAATTCCCATTTTGCCTTCATTTTGAGTCTTTTACTCTGACTAGTCTTGAAAAAGAGTCAGGCAGCCGATCAGTAATCGATGCAAAAAGAAGCCCAAGGAAGAAATGTTCTCGAACTGCCTGGCCATGGTCCGAATCTTCATCAGATGATGCGTTGGAAATAGCCGGAGTTGATGGAGAGGAAGCTGAAAACCGCAACACGCACTGCTGTTTTCTTTATGCGTGACCACAATAGCCCTGAGGCTTCTTCGTCTTCCGTCTCGATTCTCTTCGAGGAAAACATGCAAATCCATAGCTCGGGTAAACGAATAGAACATCTCCTTTAACCAGGATCCCGCCTCAGAACTGAACTTCTTTGAAGTTTCAACTTTCTCGGAGCCTCTTGCGAAAGAACAAGGCATATTCCCACGGAAGCCCTCAGCTGCTAACCAACCTCTCTGACAGTTGTTTTCTGTAAGAAGAAGACCAAGTACGAAGACGCTCCTCTGTCGCAGCAATGGTCCAGTCTTCCTCCCATCTTCGATAACGTCCACTCCCCGACTCCACTTCGAGCAGAACAGGAAAAGCACAGTGACAAGTCATTCGGGAGGCGTTCAGCACTAGGAAGATGGGGAGACATCTCTTTAGGCTCAAACTTGAGCGATTTTGGCAGACGTTGTACAGAGTCGCCATTTGGCTGCAGGAGAGAAGTGTGCGCTCATCCTCTCATGCCTCATGGCATAACAAAGAGGTGAAAGCCGCCTTCTGGAGGATACACCCAGGAGGACATTCTCCTCGCTTTGGTCTTCCCTACTTCCTCCACCCGAAGGTCAGCATCTGTATCGAACACATACTTTTCCTACATGGTGAACCGTCAGCGGTGAACTTCTTAGCTGGGTACTCTTTCGATTCTTCTCCTCTCCAAGTTGGAACTGCCAGAAGGAGAATCTGCATTATTGGCTGACATGGAGCCCAGTCTTAGTAAAACCAGTGGTCTTAGTAACACCAGAGAAGCAACTACATGACCATGAAAGATGATGGGATGGCCAACACATTTTCCTGCATTACTTCCGTTAATGTCAGTGGAACAGAATGCTTTTGTGGCATACTATTGGGCTCTCTCAACCAAGATACACCCGGCGTGACCTCGGAACTGCCCCCGCCCTGAAAAAAAAAGGGATGGTGCTAATTACTCCACTCACGCTGCCCATTCTGAAGCTCAGCGTTCAATAAGATGCGCGAGTCCAAACAGAAGGAACATCGGGAACACGTTCTAGTCCTTCCGCTGTTGGGAACCCAACACCCACTCTTGATTGTCGTCGGTGTGGGGGGATGGCGATGTCACGCAGTCCCCATCGGGAAAAACTGAAGAAAAAATCCTCATTCGAAAATCGAAAAGCTAATCCGAGATAAATGGAAGAAAAAGGAACAAAAGCAGGCGAAACGATTGGGAGGCAGGACTCTGTCTTCACTCCGTCTTCAATATCTTCATGCTTATGCCTTGTCATGTCGTTCTGGGAGAATGAGGTCACGGGATGACTTTTCAAAAACCTACGTCTGTATCCACGACTACTGGTGCTGCCTCCCCTTGGTACGTTCTCTGCATCAGGAAATGCCCCAGTCTGTGGTCCAATAGCTATCGTGGCCATACCGGATGTTGAAGGCAACCATAAGGTGCTTCACTCTGTCGTACCCGGTGGTGTAGCTCCGGGATTTCCAGTCCTCTCATCACTTCATTTCAAGGATCTCAGAACCCCTGAGAGTTAACTAGTAGGGCTCGGAGTGTCATGTGAACACCGTTCGTTGACGGACAGGCAGAGAGGTTTTTGCACTTGGTCGCCATTCTCTTCCGAAGCCCGTCGAAATCTTCAGGTGCGCTATCGAAGAGGCAAGCAGAGTTCAGAATGATCACCCTTCTCGTCCTTCCCCCCTCTTGTAGGATACGACTTCCCTTGCGGAAAAGAAGGAATTCCACTCCAAGGATGAACTTCTTAAAGGAAACGACTTCCCTGCTTCCTTCTGTTGCCGTCTCCAGTTGCTGAAGCAGCAAACGCAGAAGAGAAAGTTCCACGAACCATGGTTGGACACGAAACAGCATCTTATACTTGACATTTTCAGCAGCTACGATTCTGTTTTCTGTGACTCCAAAGATGGGTTCCGATGCCATTCTGAAGTCCGATGGCGTTCTTTGGTTCCATTGGACGAAACAATGCCATATGGAGCAATGGATCATAGAAACACCGAGTTCCTTTTTCATCCGAATGAAGTGGTTGCTGGTTCCGAAAAGGATCACAAACTGATGAAGCCATAAAGGACGGTCCCGAAGTCCTGAATCGTTTGCTTCTCCTAGGGAACCGCTGGAAATCAATACTGGAGCGACACCCTTGCAGGCGGCTGGTTGCACTTGCCAAAGCTGAAGAAACAGTGAAGTCGAGGGGAAAGAAATGCTAAAACGGGAATATAGCAAAAATTATTGGGCATGGAAGACTCAGTGGATAGCCGCTTCATCCCCCAAGACCCACATGGTTATGTAAGGATGCGTGCCAGCAGCTGCGCCTACTTGGTATCCCTAAATCCCAGAGCACGAAGCAAAACTGCCAACGCAAAACTTCATCACGAGCGCAAACCCAGCCATCCCATTTCTCCGATGAACCCGATTGTCGCTGAGGTACTGGGGATTGCCCTTCTACCACCTGAAATCGAAACCCGCAGAGCCGAACTTCAGTATCTGCAAGCGTTGGTCCTCGTGCCGCGTTTCGCGGATGCTGTTGTGCTTCTCCCCTTACAAAAATTCAGTAAGCTCACATGAGAAAAACAAAGGAAAATGGAAAAAGGGAGAGAGGAGGAGGAGGAGGGAAAGGAGGAAGCATCCACAGCCCCTCTTTTTCGCTAGGAGCGCAGATGATGCAAACACGTCTATGAAGCTCTTCGAACGGACGGTTCAGAACACGGGCAGACAGCTGCTGCACCTATCCGCATGATGTGCTTCGTGGGTTATCTTATTTGTTATGCACAATCAAGGATTATGGATGCAGTACCGTGTGCACGAAACACCTCGTCCAGCGGATTTGCAGCCTCCGTACGTCGTGGTCCTCCTCGTTAAAAACACGCGAGCTCACAAGTGTTTAAAATAGTGCACTGTCTTAACGTCCGGTGGCTCAGTCTAAAGGCGAGGCATTGCGAAATCGGGGGATTTGAATTTCAACGAAGAGAAGTGAAACTCTGAATCGTCGCTTCGCAGTTTCAATTTACGACCGAAATGTTGAATAGGCGGACGCAGGTACATCACGATCCTTTCTACGACCTGTGCCGACAAACTGTCGGAATGACCAAGGGGATGTCCAGCCGGAACACGCCATTTCGGCACTGCTATCCTGACTCAGCATGGGAAAGTGTAAACACCACAATCTTAAATCACAGAGATTTCTCTCCAAGATCATGTCAGGCTTTGCATGCGTCAGTGTGAGGGGGGGAGGGGCTTGGAAATTGCGCTTCCCATGCTGGCTAAAGTGCCGCGCCTGTCCTGCGAATCCAGGTTCTAGATTCCGGAAGCATACTCCTTCTTTTCAGAGATTTTTATTTTTTAAAAGAGAAAAATCAGGTGCTCACTAAACCAGCAGAATGTTTCCCAAATGCACACGCACGCATCATGAATTTCTCTTTCGTCCTGTTCTTGTCTGTCTCAAGTATCCGGCAGAATGATATCCAGGTTTGCTGGATTCCAGGAGTTCAGCGCAATCTGACCGTGATCTTCCTCGTCCAGTGAGATTGGTCTAAAGAGCCGATCTTGGCTTGTTTTCAGAATCAGCACAGAAGTCTAGCGGCTCACGAAAGTATCCCAGTACATCGCAGTAGGATTGGTTGGATACAATAGAAGACTTCAGCAGTGATGAACGAGGTGTGACTTGCATATCCGCAGTACCAACAGTGGTATGAAAATCCATCCACATCTTTAAAGGAGTTTTGTTCTGTATTTTATTTTAGGATAATTTTTTCCTTCAAAGAGCCCAGATGAGACTCAATCCGCTCGACGATGACTCCAAACGCATTTACGAGAAATGAGAAAGAGTCCTTGTGAAGGAGCCAAGGTGGTTTCTGGACAAGCAGTAAGTATGTCAGTGCTGAAGAAATAAAAAGCTGAGTGAAGGGTTGAGGGAACGGTGAGGAAAAGGAAGCAAAAAAATGGAACGGGAGATACGTGGTGTCTCGACGGCGATTTTAGGAAACAGGAAAGAAAGCTGCATCGGAAAGGAAGTGGCAGAGTTGCGTACGTGCGTTCGTCATTAGGCGAACAGTTGACTGTTTTTTTTTTTTTTTTTAGAAGGAAATTTTCAAACACTGAGCCAAGTAAGCCATGAGATCCT
The DNA here is from genome assembly GCA_036172245.1 of Raillietiella orientalis. Taxonomy (NCBI): domain Eukaryota; kingdom Metazoa; phylum Arthropoda; class Ichthyostraca; order Raillietiellida; family Raillietiellidae; genus Raillietiella; species Raillietiella orientalis. The sequence goes on along the minus strand of JAYWIR010000004.1, from coordinate 2,462,709 downwards.
CTGGGACTGCAGAATCAGCTCGGCTTCATTGTTCCTTGTTTACTTTCTTTATTTTTATTTTCTACAATAAACGTTGGGAAAGGGAGGAGGAATTGTTCATAATTTTGAATTTCATTGAACAATCGTCTGGTTGTTCAATGGGAAGCTGGCTGACAGTGACTCGTCCTGGATGGCGACCTAAGATGCGTTCCCAACAAATGTTCCTGCAGTGCTGAACTCTGACCCGGCTCATGCTTTTTGCATCTATGGGTTCTGTTCTCGGGTTCGTACTTTTTCGGGTCCCAGGCCTCCAGAGAACGTAGAGATGGCATAATTTCCTTGTGAAAGAATCCAACCATCTTTCACTGGGAGAGACCAGATGAGCGAGCTCAAAGCAGAGTCTTCTAAGAATTTTATAGAAATAGCTCATTTCTAGTATCAGGGAAGACAGGAAGATGAAACTCGTTTCGGAATTTCCTAGAAGAACTATGCAGCGCTCCTCCTCCCCTTCCTTGTTCCTCTCCTATCTTTCCATGGATTCAGGATGCTTCCATGTTACCGACCACAAGAATCCTCAGCACAGTTTATCCTGGTTAACGGAACGCCGATGATGCTCGGCATGCCAACGATGATGAATCCTCTTCAGGATCAAGTGATCCACCGAAACTTGCAGGTAATTCGACAATGCTTCCCTGAGAAGGATGGTTTGCTTATGTTTCTTGGAAAGGCGCAGCATTAGAGGAAAAACCAACCGTATGGTGGACCCGTCGAATGGCAAGATGAGAGCGAGAATGCTACTGAGAGGATGTTGTTACAAGTTATGCCGGCAGATTTGGGCATCGTAGCCCCTGAAATGAGTTCTTCCCATCGAGGGAAATGTGGTCACGGAGAGCGGTGACCCATTTCTCACCCGCACACCCCGCCTCGTCTTACGTATTCAGAGCAAGATAAGACGCTGCTGATCTTGATGAACTCGAAGAAATCAGCGGTGTGATCATCTCTCACGAACTGTCACAGTGCTTTGTCGAAAACTCTGGAAGGCTGGAGAGAGCAAGACGAGTGGAATATGCAAGACTGACAAAGGAAAGGTGTCTGCCGCGTTGCAGAATGGTGCGCTGACTTGGATCTGGAGAGCGAGACGGCGAATGATGATGGGGAGTTTCTGTCATGGTAGAAGCTCGTGACGGGGTCATTTTCGTAATTGTCATGGGATGCGTTCACGAGCAACGAAAATAGGAAATGGGGATTCTGTGGCGATCACGTCCATCACAAAGATGAAATAGCGAGCGGCAAGTTCATGGGTCCGGTGCATGAGGAAGACTTCGTCTTCGCGCCAGTCGCTCGGCAGCCACTCGCGGAGCTGAGATGGCGCTGGTGACCTTTGTTTGGCTTTGTATTTGTGCACTGGGAGGTTGCTGGGCAACAGCCAACGTCTTTTTCGAATGAAAGGAAGGAATGACGTGAAGATATGACGCAATCGGAGCGATCGGAAAAAGACCGGTACATTGTTTATTCGTGAGCAAACAAGTGGCGTCAACAAGAGAAAATCGATTCCGATTTCTCACGGATGCCGTCTCCCTCTCAGCTCAGTGAAGATTTGCGGCGTCGACGAGGTGCAGCTTTCTCAGTTCGAATCCGTGGCAGCTGACGTCAAGAGCTTGGAGCAGCAAGTCGGTCTCCTAGAAGACTTTTCTCCTGCTCCCCGTGCTGCTGCTCCCAGTGGGCGACGCCTCTTTTTCAGATGTTGCACTTCGGTTGGCTGTGGAGAGATTCTTATAAAGACAACCCGCAGCTTCGCAAGCTGGGCTGCAAGAGGAGCGGGGGTGGAGAGAGAGGTTTGCTAGGAGAAGGCTCTTGAGCTTCCTCTTTGAACGAGAACCGAGGTCTTCTTCCTCGGAGAGAAGACGCGCGCATCCCTGCAGATGTTTCAGATGGATGCTCAGCTCTCCGAGGAGGCAGGTCCAGATGCATGGAGCTCCAAGATGTTGGGAGAGAAGGACAGTTGGCTAGAGATTTGCATTGGGAGCATTTTCCACTGGGCAGAGCCGAAGAAAGTGGGTCGCTAGGGTAGGACTATCGGATGCGAACCCATCATTCACAAGGAATCCCGAGCGGGCGAGCGAGCAGGAACGATCTAGAGTAGATCTGGAAACATGGAGAAACTCAAACGGATTACAGACAGAGAAATAGAGTGAGGCTGGAAGGAATAGATGGCCAGTAGGGAGGCCGACTAGAGCAAAAGGGGGAAGCGGGAAAGAATCGCAGGCGGAACCCCGGGTGTGCCACCCTCGAAACGTTCCCCGGAAAGTGACGCCAGTCGAAGCCGGAAAGAGCAGAGGTGGCAGGGAATCCGAGACGGCGGCAGGAAGTTGCTGGTGGTGGGGGGGCTCCGCGTCCGTTTCCGACTTGAGCGCTCCTCCCGGACGAGGAGCTTCCCCGGTTTCCTCTTCAGGGCTACCGGATGTCTCCATCTTGCGGATGGCGGAAAGGGAGAAAGTGGGAGGTCAGATCACACGTCGCCTTCCGAAACGGGGGGAGGCGAGATCGGCCTCACGCGGAGGAGCAACAGGAAGGTAGGAAGGGACTCAAGTGAGGTGCAAAGCCGGGCGACCTTGGAGGAGCTCACTGGATTCTTGAGCGGACCGTCCTTCTCGCCCGCTACCTCCTGAGTAGCGGCAGTGAGGGTGGTCCGACACTCGCGAAACTTCAAGCTCAAACAGAGCACCGGCTGCATGTTGCTGCTTCTTGCTCGTTCTGCTTTGTTTCTTCCCCCCTTCCCTCCTCCTCCTCCGGGAAGGTCTTTTCTCCTTCCTTCCCACCCTCCTTCCCGGGAAGGTCTTTCTTACTTCCTTCCCATCTCCCTCCCTGGGAAAGTCTTTCCTCCTTTCTTCCTCCGCCCTCCCTGGAAAGGTCTTTCCTCATTCCTTCCTCCCCCCTTCCTTTCCTTTCCTCTCCTCTTCGGAGAGCGGTCGCACGTCCGATGATGCTCAGAGGGTGGGCGGCGATCGCTTCTCTATCATAGACGACCTACGACCCAAGGTGCAGCTTTCCACCATGTAGGGCGACACGTCCGTGTATTTCCCTCGTACCGTTCCACTTTCGGATGGGGAAGGACGACAGGAGGTCGGGGGATGAACGTGAGCGCGGGTCGGAAGGAGGAGGAGGGGAAGGAAGCCGAAAGGGAGTTGGGGGGAAAGGGGGAGAGAAATATCTTGACGTGAGCTTGGAAGCTCTGTGGGGCAGGGGACATCATGCCGTCCCCGGGAGAGGCTCTCACTTCACGCAGGACGGATCGGGAAACAGGGACTCGGAGGAATCGTTCTCTATCTGCGCGTACTCGGAATGAGGGCTGCACATGACGGCGGAGCTTCCAGGGTTCCTGGAGTTCCTGGAACGGGACGCGTCAGCCGGCGGGGCGAGGCGGGAGCGACGGAAGCACCTGCTGAACGGCTGGAGTGTGTCGAACTCCACCAGCTCGGCGGTCCTGACAAAGAGGCTATAGTCGCACCACAGGATGCAGGCCGGGAAGATCTTCGACTCGTACTGCCAGTGCAGCCTGAGGCTCTGGATGGCCCCAAGGCTCTTGCCGGACGTGATGAGAAAGTCATAGGACCTTCCGTGCTGTAGCGGGAAGAACCTGTTGGGCAGGATGGGGGAGAGGGGGAAGAGGTGAGGGAGCTGTCGCCGCTGCCACTGCCTCCCGGCCCATACCTGTCGGCCAGGACCACGTCGCTCACTGACCAGGACGTCCCCTGGATCTGCTTCAGCGTGAGCACCCCCTGGAGCTTGCGCGTCGCTCTCCTCGGAAAGGCAAGGGTGATCCTGAGGGAGTAGTGGTGCCCTGGAATGACGGTCGCCGCTTGCAGGGCGCCAGCGGAGGCTCCTGCCGGAAGGCGGGAGGGATGATGCTTACTGCAAAAGGGAGCTTTGGCGTCTGTCAGCAGGTAGAACGTCTGGTGCGTCCTATTCCTTAGATTCGGCGCGTAGTTAGTGGACCAGAACCCGAGGAAGGCGCACCTCTTCCCTTCCGCGCCGCACCCGTAGCACCGGCCCTGCGGGGGGCGAGGAGGAGGGGCCGGCTCGAACCCGGCGAAGATCGCACGCGGGTTACCTTGGTGAACACCTCGTAACTCGAGCACCTGTAGCCCACGAAGGGACACGGGGTGGCTATGGATTCGGTGAAGAGTTTGATGGAGCGGAGATGGTTGCAGGCGAACAGGTTTCTTCCCGCCTCCACTACCCCTTGCCTGATCAAGATAGTGGGTAGCTTTTGAATGCCTCCCATGGCACACCCTGGTTGCTCCCTACCATTGTTTGGGTAGAAATCGACGTGGCCACAAGGTTTATTCATTCCGTATCCTGGAAGAGAGGAGAGAAAGAAGCGCACGGAGAAGCGACGCGTGCGATCCCTCAGCCGGTTGCACGCGCGCGACGGACTTCGCTATGCACGCACGTTTGCCGCGCGCGCTCGGGAGGAGATACAGGAGAGGACGGTTCGAGCGTTGGAAGGGAGCAGGAAGGAAACGGGGGAGCGGCAGGAGGCAGCACGAGCCTCTGGAGCCTCTCCTTCCCTCCAGGACGGACCGGAGGCTTCGGACTCCCCCTCAGACCTTCAACTTCCGCACCCCGTCCCCTTGTCACCGGCGTCGCCGCCTCACCTCTCTCGGGATCTCGAACGGCACCTTCTCGGACTCGTCAGCAGCTCGGCTGGAACGGCAGGCAGGAGCAGGATTCCTCCTGGGGGAAAGGAGTGGCACCGCGCCCTTCCCCGTCGAAAGGCGCCGAGCACCGGGCGCACGTCCCGCAGACTCCCGCTCCGGCACATACGGATGGCTCGGGGAACCGCGTGGCACCCCCAGGGCGCTCCGGGAGATAGAACAAGGGAACAGCACGCCTCATGCACACGTCACGGCGTGGTATGTTACCACCTGACGCTGCGAGCGGTGGCCTGCTCCCGAAATCTTCCACGCGCCTCCGCGAAACCCCTCCGCGGCCGTCGGCGGCAAATGCACACGATTCCGTGAGGCCTGTTTACTGAGTAGGAATGATAATTAATTGCTCAGTAATTACACCGCCACCCCTCCCCGCGGACGCGGATGCTCGCCAGGACGGTACGTCCTGATTAACCCCGCAGTCACTCAGATTAAGGCTACGCACGTGACTTGCGTTCGCGTTCCGCTTGAGTAATTCCTGCTCATGCGCTGTTCGTGCGGTTCAGCTCCTCTTGCACTTCGCCTCCGTCTCAAACGTTCTGCGGCACGCCCCACCGCCTCGTTCGCACACCAAAACCCAGCCCTACTTAACCCGCGTCGATGAGCACCTTCGCAAGTGACCACTGCTAAATAAACTTCAGGGCGGGATGGTTCCTGTCGGAGCGCGCAGAGCCTCGGAACGTGACTCCTCGCTGCGCGCCGGCAGGCAGAGCAGCGACGCTATCCGTTGCCTTGGAGATGCCCACGGGCCATCTTCCCCTCCCCTCACCGCGACGGCCCCTCTGACCTGGAAAGCAGAGCTCCCAGCCGTCCAGCGCTCTTCCCTCCGGCTGCTGGCAGCCCCTGCGCGTAATCACGTCCTCTGGAGGTTCTCTCTTGCAAGGTGTCCCTGGCGTTGCTCCCGTGCCCGGGCACACGGCAGAGGACAGCAGCGTTCCTCACTCAAGTGATTGGCGGGGACTCTGGCATTCTTATGCGGCTCTTGCAGAGATCGGGAAGGGGAAGGGAAGGAGGGGGCATCCTCCCTGAGAAAAAAGCCTGCTTCGGACGGTGCAGGTCTTCGTATCGCTGGGGACGTGCGGACTCTTCGCCATGCCAACCGCAGAACGAGTTCTCTCCGGGCGTCGCCTCCCGGACGGCTTCTTCTGGAGATTCGATCCCGGCACCCTCTCGACTGGACTCGAGGGCGACCTCCGCTCAGAAGTATCGGGACATCCTCCTTTTATCCTCCAGCTCCGACCACGAGCTCTTCCTCAGAGCATCCTTCGCAGGTGACCTCGAGATGAGGCCGCGAGGTCGTCCCGGGGGCCTCGAGACGCCCTCTCGGGAAGAAGTGTCATCGTTCGGTAACTGGGGAGACAGGAAGAGACGGAAGGATGGGGACGAGGGGGGGAAGAAGCCTCACGAGCAAAAAGGAGGCGCAGAAACATCCGCGGTCACTGATGTTCTTGCGCCACGGTGCGAGCGCGCTCTTCGCTCACGCTGCTGCCCGGGGGAGAGCTGGATAGAACGTGGGAGGCTGTCCCCCGCGTTCGTCTGCCAGGCTGCGCCGCTCCCTGCAGGGAACACGTGTCCCCTCATGGGACCGGGAAAGCGTGAAGAGCAGAGCGGCATCGGTAGCGTTCCAGGGAGGAGCCTTCTCCTCTGGGACACCGCTCTGGAGTGAGAGGGCGGCGGACTTCTCTGAAACCCCGGACGAAAAGGCGCCCGAGTGAGACGCCGCGCAGGAACAGGGGATCCTCGTCCTCGCACCCTTCCCGCTGCTCCCACGTCCTCAGCACTTTCCCTTCCCGAGTCCGGCAGCGTTTTCCCGTCATCGTACCCTTCCTGTACTGGGGCGATTCCATCCCTTCCCTTCTTTCGGCGACATACTTCGCCTCAGGAACACAGAGCCCCCCTCCTCTGCGCCTTAGGAGCTTCCTCTTCCGATCCCCTCTTCTCCCCGCCCGCGACGGGAGTCCCGGATCTTTCCGCGCTCCGCGTTTACCGGTGTGTCCATGGACAGGTCCGCGGCGGCGCCGAAGATCCTCGGGATGTCTTCCTGTCGCAGGGCAAGGCTCGGCGCTGGAGCAGGTTCTTCCACCATGAACGGGGACGCCATCCCGCGGCGCGGCGAATGGCGCCCTGGAACCACACGGCGCGAGTTTCAATATGGGGCGGAGGTGGTCGCGGCGGCCGCGGGTCTCCCTTGGGGAAGGAGCGGGAGGATGCCGCAGGCGAAAGCGGGAGCGCTCCCATTTATCCACCCCACTTCCTCCCTACGAGCGAGGCTGCGCCTGGTACCGAAGGACGTATCTCGGCGCCACACCATGCGACACGTCCCGGACGAGTCAACGGGAGTCTTCTTCGGGTTTCGCCTGTCCTTCCTCCTCTTTGGCCCCCTCCTATGGAGCCAACGCGCCGGCTCGTGGCCTGGTTCAGGAGCGAACCCTCCTTTTTCATCCCCACCCCGGTCTTCCCCTGCTTCCAGCTGCTCCCTCCGTTTTTCTCTCTCGCCGCTCCGCCGCCATCCAGGCAGATTCGTCCGACACACGGGGGAGGGGTTCAGCTGCTGCTGTTGCTGACGCCACTCGACTCCTGCCTTTGCCGTCGCCGCCGGATCGCTTTCCTCGCTCAGGGGATTCCGAGGCCACGCCCCCTTTCGGGTGTGTCTCGGGCACGGGCGCGGAGAATGGTGGAAGCGTGCCGGAGTGTCACGGCACGGCGCGCGTCCCGAGAGCGACGAGGGAAGGAAGGACCGCCGCAAGGACCCCGGGATTCCCGGGACACAGAGCGCGGGCAAGCAGGGCTGCTTTTCGGTTTACCTGAGGACAGCCAGCCGGTGAGCAGCTGCAGGGGCAGAACTGGAAGTGGAAGTGGGAGCGTGAAGGTGGCGCGCGGGGGAGGGGAAGGTTCATTACATTGCAAGAGGATGCTCTGGCCATCCGTGTGAATGATGTCCACGAACTTGGCGTCGGAGGGGTCGAGCCGCACCTTCAGCCCCATTCCTTGGAAGAAGGGCTCGGCAGGATCCAACCCCGTGATCCTGCCGATGCCTCTGATCTCCGACCCGGCGTAGCCGGCGATGTGGGACCCCAGACTGTGGCCAATCAGGTGCATCTTGGACAGATCAGTGGCGTATTGTTTCTGAAGAATTTGGAAGGGGAAGGAGATGGAAGGGAGAGATAAGATGGAAGGGGAAAGAAAAAAAGGAGGGGGGAAGGGGGGGGAGAAAAACACTGTTCTTCCTCCCCTTCGTTCTTTCTGCTTCCCTCTTACCATGATGTACCGGATGAAGTAGGACAATTCAAGGCCGACGAGCCTGGCGTTGGCGACACTTTGGGTGTACAGCCCCATGGAGCCTCCTCCCCAGTCGACGGATATCACGTTGGCATCCTTGACCTTCAGCAGAGCGGTCGCCATATCCTGGAAAAAATTCATTCCAGGCGGATGCTCTCGCGTTTGTCCGGAGAGCTCCGGGGCTCGTCTCCCGACAGTAGTCATCCTTGACCCCTGCGGCCACAGGGAATGTCCCGGAAGGAGGAAAGCGCGCGGGCGATCCGCACTTTCAAGGTGAACCTTTCTCGCGGGGGTCATCACCGCCATTGTCGCCACTGCCGGCTGCGGCTACAGGTCGACGGTCGTCACGCAGCACTGCGCGCGCAAAGGGGTGCCTGAGAACGGGACAGGGTCCCATGCCCCCCCTTTCCCCAGGAGGAGGTGACCCGGGCACCGCGGACGCACACCTTTCCCCCCCCTCGATCCGTGCTCGAGACACTTCGCTTCCGTTCCTAGGTAGCCGCGCAGGCGCGAGGAGTACCGAACGAAACGAACTGGCGGCGGCGTCCGCGAGATGGAAAGCGGGCTAAGAGCACCCGCCAAGCGATCATCGACGCTCGTGCGATGCTGATTGCTCCCGGGAGGAAAAGGAGCGGCTTAGCAGCTCGTTGACGGCAGACCGCCCAGTCCCGTGCGAGGGCGCGCACCCGCGCTTTCCGGTCGAGCCGGCGCGTCGCGGGCGAACACCCCAGGCTGCCCGACTTGTTTTGGTCGCAGTGGATCCTTTCGGAACGCGCGCGCCTCCCGGTAGAAAGGGAAGGTGAAAGTGAAGGTTAAGTGAAGGTTCCGGATTTTGTTTTCTCTTCTTCTTCTTCTCCTCCTCCTTTTTTTGTTTGTTTGTTTGTTTTCTGGCTGACGAAGGAATTAACATCTCCCTCGTTAGGAGGGAACGAACAATCTATCGAGCCGCCAATCGGCGACATGCAATCGTCGGGAACTTTCCCATTTCGAAGGGCAGCGGCCCCGAGGGAAGCCGATTTACCGGCCTTGAAGGACGCAAGAAGACGGGGATACCGCGGGGAGTGTTCCGTTCCTACGATCGCCAGCAGACCTTTTGCTTTCCCTTTGACGCGCCAAAGCCCTGCTGCCGCCCTCTACCACCCGGCGGAGAATCGGAAAGACCCCGCCGCGCTGCCGCGAACGCTGGCCCCCTCTCCAGACGGTCGCGCTCGACTCCAGGAAGGAGACTCTGAGCTCAGGAGTGTCCTCTGTCCTCGGTGCAGCATCGGGCTCTACCGATCTCCCAAAAACCGGCGCGCGCGCATGCGCAACTCTCTTCGGTCTCGAATATCGCGCTTCCTTGGACAGCCTGCCGGTGGCTTGGTGGGAGGGAGGAGGGGAGAGAGGGAGAACGGAGTAGTGACCCGTCCATCCAGCTCCTTGGGGTGGCTTCTCCTCTCAAAAGTCTGGCAAGCAGCTTTGGCTGCTGTGACGATCACCAAACGACCTAAGAGCCGGGAGACTGTCCCCGTCCAGCCGCATCGGGACCAACAGTTCCAGGCGATCCAGTAGCAACCCATCGGGAGGAACCTTCGCAGCAGGGAAGGAGCATCGCGGAGGATGGAGGTAGCCGGCGCCGACCGAACGAGCGGATGTGGTGAAGTCGGCGAGGTTCTCTGCGCAGCCTCACGCCCCCGCGCAGCGAAACCCGACGGGCGTCTTCCGAGCACGTGGCAAAGGAGCAGTCGCTCCTTTGCCACGTGCTCCGGATGTTTAGGGCCGAGGGAAGGGCGGACGGGAAGCCACGTGCCCAGGGGGCACCGAGCGTCAGGTGGGACGATTCGCCGGCAGTCATTCCCACGCGTCTTGCCCAGGGACGTGCGTCAGTCGGAAGACGCGAGAAGGATCTAGGAGCAGGTTGCTCGCGAGGGACGCCATCCGCGCGCCCCAGAAGAGAAACGCGCGGCACCGCCCTCTTCCTGGAGCGCGTGTCCCGCCGCGCCAGCACGCTCAGAAGTTCACGTGCTGGCGCGGACTTCCCCATGCGAGCATCGGTGGAGCTGAGGCCGAAGAAGATCGACGCTCAAAGGGAGGAGCAGGATCTCTCGTGGTCCCAGCTGCACGTGGCACGTGGTCCTGAGCGGTGGAGAGGCCCTCCCCCTCCCCCCCCCCTTTCGCAGCAATGAGACTCGGTTGACCTCGGCCGTGGGGCGCCACGGCTGCATGCACCACGGTGCACAGCGGCAGGAGTCCCGGCAGCTCCTTTTCAGGAGCTTCCCTCTTGCCCAAGAAGCCTTCCCGCCCGCCTCCTACCTCTCCGATAAAGAGCAGGCGGGAGGACCTCGCTTTCTTTTAGCCGCGTCCACAGAAGAGAAGGGGAAGCGGACCCTGAGACCCGTGGCGCGCGCGAGACGCCCCCGGTCTCCTCCAAGAACGATGAGGCCGGCAGCAACTGCGAAAAGGAGGGGGAGGGAGGATCTCGGCAGATGGCGAGCGATGCCAAGACCGGCAGAGTCGGCGGCAGGGATATGCGCGGCCGAGACTGCGACGGCAGAACCGGCGGCGGCGGTGATGGGGAGAGAAGAGCGCGCAAGGCTCCCGCATCCAGGCTGGTCAGTCGAGAACGGGGAAGTTTCCTCCCCTCCCTACATCCTCTCGCGTGCGCACGCAGCGCCCCACCACATCGGGCACGAGGAGCCGTGCCGCTACGGTTTGAGATTTTCTCTCTCTCTATCGGTTCGTTCCGCCTCCGGACCGAAGCGCAGAAGCCAGAGGCGGCATCTGCGGGCGCGGAAAACTGGAGCGGTCATCCTCTGACGCGCACACTCCCTGTCGCTTAGCCCCAGAGAGCAGCCTCCTCCGCCATCGGTCCGCGGATTCGTTCGCTCAGCCTCCGCAAGCTTCCTTCTTTCTTTCTTTCCTTTTTTTGTTGGCTTTGTTTTGTTTTTGAGCTCCATGGAGAGAGTCCGGAGGAGAGTTCAGGTCAAGGTTGGTCACCCGATGATTTCGAGGTGCGTGAACGTGGGTCAGAACGGAGGAAGGGGGAAGGAGGACAAAAGGCAAGGGACGTGCGGTGGCGGCGATGGTGGTGGCAGGAACGGTGTGGAGACGAAAAGAGGAACGAGTTGCCTCGGACGAATGCCGCGCCGTATCTCCGTAGCAACCCTACGCACGGCCCGTCGCGGTCGACTTTCACTATGCGACCCTGATGTACCTCATGGGACCTTCAGGGTGACAAAGCCCTTCGGTCCCTAGGAATCTGAGGGCATGCCCTAACCGCTCGGTCCTCCGACCCCTGAGGACGACTCAGGGCGCGGCGTGCGAGGTCGACCTCTCTCCTGCGCGCTCGGTCGCAAGGACGAAACTCACGTGACCTCCGGCGACGTCCCCCCCTTCCTCCCTCCCTCCCTGCGAAGGAAGGAAGGGGAGGGACGGATCTCCCTCCCCGTCCTCTCGCTCCCGGAGTAGGAGGAACGCGGAAGAATCTGACAGGTACCAGTATCCAGGACACCTTCCCGTGGTCCAGGAATCCGTGCACGATGAAGAAGATCGGCAGGCCACCGCGGAATTCGGACCGCGCGAAAGTGCCGTTGTCGCCGGCGACCAGCAGCTCCGGCTTCAGGAGGTTCCTCCGCGTGTACAGGTGGAACTGGGTGTTGAGGACCTCCCGCTGGATAGGGAACAGGTTGACCGGTCTGTGGGTTAGGTCGTACCAGTCGTCGTCCAGCTCCAGACATCCTAGCTCGTTGTAGCACTGTCTCCTGACCTCCCCACCTGGAAAGGAGGGGGCATCGTCACACGATGCGCACCGGGCCCAGGGCCCACTCCGTTGTTCCTCTTCCCCCTCCCCTCCCTTCCCCGTCCAGGAAGAAGCTGGGACAACGAGCACGTGAGGTGGCGTCACCCTCCCGCAGGAGAAGGACCCGAGCGCGACGGTGCGTCCGGGAGGAGGAGAAGGGGAAGGAAAGAGGGGGACCAGGAGAAAGGGGGCCCCGAGAGCGACTCTCTCCGTGAGCCGCCGGAAGGTTCGAACCGGAAGGACGGGAAGTAGAGATCCCGACCTCATTGGGGTGGGGCGAAAACCCAGGCCGGTGGGGAAGGGCGGTCTTCACGGGGAACTGACTGCGATCCCGAACGAGGGTCGGGGAAAAGGGGAAGCGCAGGGTGGAGGAGGGGAGAGTAGGAAGGGAAACTCGAAGGAGAAACGGGAAGTACTGGACGGACCCCACCCCCCGGTGGCGCGCCCCTACTCACTTTTCGTGATGTCCAGGAAAGGGATGGAGAGGTCCTGCACCAGCGTGGCGGTCTTTTCGAGGTCATGAATGAAGTTCTTTATGGAGGGTACGGCCAGCAGCGCCAAGCTGCCTCTCTGCAGCGGCAGCGGGGCGAGGAGCAGCAGGGAGGGGAGGAGGAAAGGGAGGGGGAGGGGGAGGGGGAGGAGGGGAGGAAGGAGGAGGAGCACGCGGACGGTGGCGGCGCGCGGGTGGCGCCGTGACGGGTCCATCCCTCCAGATGTCCGAGAGGCGACTGGTCGGAGAGGAAGCGGCAGCGAGCCGCCCGCCCTCTCCGAACCCGCCCGCCCGCATGGCAGCGGCGGCGCCTCTGGCGAGCGGACAACACTGCCGCCGCCGCTGTCTTCGTCGTGCGCGCGCGCGGAACGACGGCGAGCGACCTCCGCCGCGTCATGGAGGGGGAGGGGGTCTGGCAGGAAGGAGGAGGGAGAAAAGGATCTGCCGTCGTTGCCTCCCTCCCCCTTCCCGCGGGGACGCGCTCCAGAGGAGGAAGAGTGCGCGCGCTTCCGACCCCCTCCGCATCTCCCGTCGGCTCCTTCTGTTCTGGTTGTTCTCGTTTCTTTGTTCTCGTTTCCAGCGGAGGAGGGTGCATCCCTGGCTCCCCTTCTGCTCCCATCCCGCATCCCCTGCACCGAACAGCCAAGGGTCGACAACGAGAACGACGGAAGAGAGGCGAGAGGAGAGGAAGTGCACGCGGGGAGCCCTGAGAAGAGCCGGTCTCCTGACAACGCTTCGTCAGCTCCCCTTCCGGCCTACGCTTCAAGAACGGCGAGCGACAATCCGAATCGCGAGTGGACGCGAGGGTTTCAAGGAGAAGCAGCCGGTCTAGAGGGCATCCAGCTGTCGGTTTCCGACGACGGATGGCAAAAGGCGTGAACGAGTGCGGTAAGGGAGGGCTTGGGAGCATAGGCGCAGGATATGAGCGCAGAGAAAAAGGAGGGATGGTAAGTGGAAGAGAAAGCGCTCCCTGCGCGGGAATACTGCGAACGGATGGATGGGGAAGCTCAGCATTCCAGAGCTGGGGCAAGGAGAGCGATCCCGTAGAAGGATGCTTCCATCTCGAGAGTAGCCGGAAGGATGGCGGCGGCTTTCAGGGAGGTGAAGTACGGCAGAGTGGGGAAGAGTTAGCACCGCTTCCTTGCTTCCTTCTCTTCCCTCTTCCCTTCCTCCCCCACCCTAGAGGACCTTCTTTTCCCTTCGACGCTGCAGCCCTTCGTTGTCATGATCTCTCTCTTTATGCTTTTCCCCTCCTCCTCCTCTTCTCTCCTCCTCCCTGGAAGCGGCTGCAGGATCGAAGGAGCAGCTCCCTTCATCTCCCTCCTAGCCGGAGCTCTGATGGGCGCTCCTCGCGGGCACGACAAAAAGGAAATGGCAGGCCAAGGCGTTACCCGTAGAAACGAGGCTGCTCTCCCTCCGCTGCCATCCTCCGGTCCAGGGAGCAAGCGAAACAGGAGCGCGCTGTTTCTCGGGAGAAACCCAGGAATTTGGGATGGGGAGAGAAGGGAGCCTCCATCCGTCGCCCCCATAGGGTTCTGCATCAAACGCCAGAGGTCCCTCTCGAGGGCAGCGGGGATCCGAATCACCTTGACTGAGACGCTCCTCGCTTCCCCGGCGGGGACGTCCACAGAGGGCCCCGACTGGATCCACCCAGATGCCGTCTCTTCCCCCGCCTCAAGGGGAGAAGGGGGAAAGAAGGCGCGCGTCCAGGGAGGGAAGACTCGCGCCGAAGCTGAAGCGGGAGAATGGGTAAGGGGGAAGAGCTCCCTCTCGGCGGTTTGTCCGGAGACCCGCGAGCAGAGAAATGGGACGTCCCGAAGAAGAGAGGGAGCGAAAACGTGGGTCACGGAGAGGCAGGGTCACCACACCCAGACGAAGAACCTGGAGCGGACAGGCGGTCCAGGGATCCTCCAAGCGCCTGGGTCCTTCCTCCCGCTCCTCATGGCCGGCAAGGAGATAGTCTCCGTAGAAACCCCTCTTCCTCTTCCCCGCGACACGCAGGAGCACCTCGCTTCAGAGAGAGTTTGCGGCGCCTCAGGGAGATGGAGGATTGCGACCTCCAGTCCGACGATCCGGGATGCAGAAGCACTTTGATAAGAGAAGGAAAGGATGGAATAAAATCGGGAAAGGAATTCTTTTCCCCCCTCTTCCCTCCTGGTTGCCAAGTGGCTGGAAGATTCGACTCTTTCGTCCATGTGCAAGTGGTCGAAAGCGCCTGCTGACCCGACTAGTCAGAAATGGACCTAAAGCAAACTGCGCGGCCGCCGCGAGTTCGAAAGAGCGGCCTCCAAAATTCCATTGACGGAATCCTCGGGATGCGCAACGGCTGGGAAGGATGAAATGGGAAAACGAAATGAAGCAGGGGAGGAGGAGGAGGAAGAAGGGATTCTCCCCAACCCCCCTCTCAGCAGAGATCTGTTTGGAGCTTATGAGTTTTAAGAGCGCCTCCTCCGGTAGGACCAGATTCCCACCCGCCACCCCTTCCTCTTTTTCCTGTATCCTCTCCCTTCCCCCTCTCACATGACCAGATGGCGTCCATCCCAAGAGCGGCAACAACAAAAAATGAATCGCTTCCCCGGGGCAAAAGATTGAAATGGCAGTCTGATCCCTAGATTGGTTTCTGAGATTTCCGTTTTTCGGACCAGCAGCTGGGTCAGTAAGGCGGTCATAATGGGGCTGCAGTCACTGGCTTGTCTGATGACTCCCAGGCTTTCACGATTTCACCGGAAGACGTCGTGTGCCTTTCCCTCAGCGGATCCCATCAGTTTCTTCTGCGATGGAGATGCCTCCCACACGTCACTGCGCTTCCCTCTCCTACTTTCAGTCGGCGCAGTTAGCATTTTTTTCCAGATGACATCTCCTTCGTTCACTCAACAGGCGGAGCAGACGACCCCAGGGTTCGTAGCAAGTCTCAGGGTCACTATGAGAGCTGGCGTCCCCATTTAACATCAGATACCAGTGCCTCCAAGAGCATTGGATGGCACGCATAACATCGGTCCACTGGCAGCTGCATTCCCCTCCGCAAAAGTGCTCCTCTCGTGGGAGCTGCTGTTGGACCTGCTCTTCGTGCAAGACCTTCTTCGTACAGCGTCAGGGACTGAAACGCCTTCGTGTCAGCCTTTGAGGTGTTCCGGCCCTACACCTTCAGAGCAGGCAAAGAACACCGTGCATTATATCGCTGCCAAAGTCCCCTTTCCCTTTCGTTGGACATCGGTTGCTGCTCGCTGGATTAACAGATTGGTGAAACATCCAATCGTATCCTTGACTCCAGCTGGCAAAATCTGTAGACGATCCTTCCTTTGTATTCGCGATGTCCAGAGTCAAGTCCGCCGCTCACACCCTTGGAAACAGCAGCGTCTTTCCCCACGAGGATATCCCCTCCATATATGTTTATATAAAGAACAGCATATGCTGTTACAATAAAACTAAGATTTCTATAGAATTCGAGAAATTTTAATTTATACCCTATCTATAGATATAGATAAATGCATCTACGCTGTATATATATATATGCATAGTATCTTTCTACCCTTAGAATATATATGAAGATATCTTCATGAAAAAAATTTACAAACTTAGATGTACATATACACATATATGTGTGTATGTAAATGGAGATTTCTTCGCGGAGAAAGATGTTATAATACCTCAGTATCTTTCGATTCGTTCATACATACATATATATGTATATATATATGGAATATGTAATGCATATATATATAGATAGATAGATTTATAAATTCAGATTTCTCGAATTCTATAAAAATTTTAGTTTTATTGTTTCATTTATATGTCCTTATTATACTATAGATCATTAATTATGTATTATTAATCTAAACATTGAGGGTATCATATTACTTATTCTTCTAAAACTCTCAAGATGTTGTTATAAATATTATGTTAACATGAGGTATCAAATAAAATATTTCATAGATTAATAATTATTCGATAAGAATATGTATTATGAAACAAGGTTCGATAACTATTTTAAATGAAATTAAGATGCCTTTTTGGTAAAGAAAAACAGAATAATAAAATACTATAAAAACTCAACGTAAACATGACGCCACTCGAATTCCACCCCGCCCTTGGTCCATTCGACTGCATCCCAACAGGATGACTCACTGATGTGATCCTCTGCTTTCCTGGACAGCGCACGCGGCACCAAGAAAAAAAATTTGACGGTGGCTCCGGCTCCCAGATGTGGCAGAGGATAAAAGTGGAAATTCTGGTGAATTCTGATCCCCGAGGATCCACCTCCTCGACTCGTGTCCGCGCGTGTGGTCCCGCCCGAGGACGCGTGTGGCCTCGGCGGACGGATGACTGGCAAACTTTTCCAGAAGACGGAAGAACGAACTCGTCCAGATGAGCGGAATGAGCGACCAGACGCCCAATTCTCTCCAAGAGGAAGGGGAAACAGATTGGGCCTCGGCGATGCTCCCGATCAGGCAGGGCAGAGTGCACAGGTGGTCGAGGGGAAGGGAAAGGGTGAGGTCGTGGGGCCCGCGGCGACGGGTGAGGCCGCTGACAACACCGAGAAAAGACCGAACCGGACCGAGGGAAGCACGGAAAGCGAGCCGTCGGCCGAGCAACGCCTCATGTCCGCCCGGGAACGCCTGACCGCTCAAGGAGACTGCGACGAGCCTCGCCGACAGAAGGCACCGCGGAAGGAAATGGAGATCAGACCAGGGACCACGGAAAGTCCAGGGAAACCTACGGCGATGAAGAAGAACCGAGTTGCAACAAAGAGGGGACCGACGGTTTGCGGTCATTAAGGAAGCCAAAGCCTAAAAATGGACGATTACTATGAGTTTCTAAATAGAGTAATCTGGAACACTGAGTATTCACATAAATATCCAAGTTGTCGATGCAAAAATCTTGTGCCGGTCTTCTTTTCTCCAATTTCAGCACACGAAATGCGGTTTGGAGACCAAGCAAAATGTTATGCATTCTGGTTGTCCTGGTTGTCTGTTTTGCTTTGCTTTCCTTTCTCTGAACAAATACCTTGAAATCCATGGATCTTCTTTCCTTTTGCATCTGTTTACGGATTGCACTCAAAGTTGCAGAAATCCCAGCTACACACATTGGATTTTTACACGTTCGTTGACCTCACTGCTGCCTTTCGGTTGAAATCTTTGTATCATTGAAATCATTTTTTTTCCTCCCTTGGAAATTGGTGTATTTGTAGCTCATCTATCTTTAAATCTGCTTCTCTACCACATCACAATAAGCAGAGGAAAACAGAGTTCCTTCATTTACAAGTTTTCATGAGGCCGAATCCATTCATCAAGGCTCTGAATCTTCCTGTCCTCATGGGCGTGCCAACTGCTGGTGTCCTAGTAGCTGCCTAGTGGCCGCTGTCGTATAGTAATCCGCCTTTCTTCAGCAAATGAAGGAGTCGGAGTTTTGGAATGGGGGAAGGACCCTTGGATCAGTCCACCTTTTTCAAGTGTGACAGCTTTCCGACTTCTTTGCAACTGGCCACGTGCTGAACAGTTCTGCATGTTTCGACACATCTCCATCTACAATCGATTACTCCTGATGTCATCCGAACATCAGCATCTCCGTGTGAAGTTGTGGTCTTGGGATAAAACAAGCTTTTGCTTGTCCCTAGTCGTCATCAGATTGTCTGATATGATTTTTCCATGAAAGAAGCAAATGAGATGTCTCTGGTAGCACAGAAGAATCGTGTGCAGGATTCAGATGACCAGATCGTAATGCCATGGACTTGGTCCTGCGGATGCCTCAAGTGAAATGATTAGTTTGATTAATCGTGAGCCACAGCTGGTTGAAACACATCCACTTTCGAATTTGTGACGATCCTCTAGTTCATTTGGCCAGTGAAGATCGAGGCGTCAAATCAATGACGGTTCCCATGCTGATTGCGTAAATGCGAAATGAGGTAGATCGGTGAGATAAAGTCATCGTAGGTACAGTACAGCATTCATAACTATACGGATCAACCTATCTTGGAACTGCAAAAAAAGCCAAAGTAGTATCCGTCTTAGAGCAAAATACCAAAAATGCTAATCACGGCCATAAAATCAGGAGGAAGCAGCTCCGCTCTGCTAAAAGTCTTCTAACGGCAACTGAGAGCGGGAAGAGGAAGGAACACGGAATGAATTACGGAAAGTGTACTTCTTTCGAATTTCGTTCTATCAGATATATCTCTGCACTTTTTCGTGAATCTTTTCAAAAATGCTTTGTGAGTCCCTGGACTTTTCTTCTGGGGCACGCTCTGAAGATTAGCGCCGAGCATATGAACAGCAAGCATCAGAAGCTGGACCCGCAACTCTGACTCACCGAGCAAGAGGACCCTAAGAAGAAAGAGTGAAGTGCCGATTGATGCTCTTGAACAGCTCATGCTCGGTCGCACTGGTAAAGCGTCAACTCGCAGCCCACCTGCGATGTGTTTCTACGGGCTGCAACATTGCCCCATGAAAGATGATTGCATCCAGCTTCATCGTGGTCACTGTTGCCAGCTGAAAGGTTAGTGATGTTTCAGGTAAAAAAATAATGATAATAAAGGGGAAATTTGAAAATTGAAAACTGTATGTAATTGAAAACTATTTTTAGAATTCTCTTGGGATGCATAATCACAGAAGGATTGAAAGGATGGAAAGATTTCGGCATCTCGGTCTGCCGAAAAGGATCGCAGTTCCTGCTCTGAAGCTCAGAGGGCTAAATGGGAAAAGGTAAGGGATGTAGAGTAGGAAGGAGAAACGCACTTCCTGTCGGAAAACCAGATGCAGCAGAAACAGGCAAGCACTCCCAGCTGCTCCTGCTGGTTCACACGCGCGCGAAGAAGGAAAGCCACTCGGCGGAAGTAAATCTTCGCGAGAGGCTCATGGAGCTTCAAATCAAAACCTTCGGAGTACACGAAAGGCATCCCAGCCAAAAACAAAAAAAAAAAGTTCCCTCTTCCTGGGAAGCTACGTGCGACGTGGATACCGCAGAAGCAGGCAGAGTTTGCGCGATGAGCCCGCGTGAGCGAACGAGGAAACGTTGCGGGTCTGCGTGGGCTCTATCCGAACGAGGCGTTCGAAGAAGCGTGGGACAGGAAGTGGCGTGAAGATGGACCCATTCGTTGTGCTTGCTGGAAAGATCTCTCGCTCCTGGAAGCATGGAAAGAACTCCAAAGAACACGTCCGGAATGACGGCACAGCGCTCGAGGATCGTTGCCCTGGCTTCATGGATCTAGCCCCACGATCGTTGGGGGCGGCGCCGAACAGCTGGTGGAACTCCGCACCTCCGGCGCGAAGGTTGCGAATTTTAGCCGGAATCAGGGAGATCCATTGTGACGGAGCTGCAAAGTGGATAGGCGTGGGTCCTAACAATAGAGCAGCTTCGGATGCAGGTGATGAAATCCCTTTCCCTTTTCAGGAATTCGGAAGGGTTTCCGATAGAAAGGCTCAGCACGAGATTGGATCACTCTGGATCCCGGTAGTCTACAGAACCCAAGTTCTCCACGAGAGGGGCAGTAGACGTTCGCGTGATCCATGCGATGATTCCGGACGGCAGGATGATTTCAGCTCTATGAAATCTGCTTATACTTTCACTTGAAAAGAAGAACAAAAAAATTGGAGAAAGAATTTGAACGATTCGCAGAATCTTGAAATCTCAGCAATCTTTGGTAATCTTTGGACCCACCGACACCGCTTCCCTGCAGCGTATTCCATCTTTTCGAATCGGCGATCGTGAATGCACGGTTTGTTGGAGGATTTCTCTCTCAGTTCAGAATTTTCCAGTGTTGCCAAGGCAAATATTTGCTTATTCGCAGTTGCATCTCCCATCCGTGGATATCAAGGAAGAAAGCGCAGCGTTCCGGATAGTTCCGACAAAGTCCCCACCCCAAGAAGGAACACTCCTCACACACAGACACTTGAACACCTGCCGCGCGCCCTCCCTCCGCCAGAAAACGACGGGCGAGAGTCCGCGCGGACGCGTGCTCCCGCTGCTTCATGGTTCGAGGTCAGCGTGTTATTTTCCTCGAGGCGATCGCCCTTCTGGGGTCGTCGTCCTTCGGTCAGGGCTCGAGTCAACTGCTCTCCCGGGATGCTGAACTTAGCTCGGTGCGAGCCACCCTCCCCGCTGAGGCTCACTGTGCTTGCGTTTGGTAGGCACCTTCACCAGGGCGATGCGGACGCGTGGTCCTCCCCTCAAAGGAAGCCACCAGAAAGGGAACATCCTCGCTGCTAGCTCGGAGGATGTCGCGGGACCCCGTCACCAAAGGAACCCTGCAGCTGGTGCGGAGCTACAGGCGTCCGTAGCGAGAAGCATGAGCTGAACCCGAAGAACAGGTGCCCGCGTCAGCGGGCGACAGCGTGGCTGCAGCGTCGTCACGTGGCACCAAGAGTAGAGGATTCGAATCCCGCCCGGGGGAAAGATCGACCCTGAGAAAGGGGGGATGCGTCGTGTGGGTTTTGAGTCCCCACCCTACAGAATGATGCTGGTGGACCTCGTTTGGCTTCAGGTGCGGCACTGGCGGAAGGCGGATGCCCCCGTTGACTGGGTGGGATTGGAAGTTGACCTTCCGAGGTCTTCAGTGAATCAAGGAGCTCTTCGGAGTTACTCTCCTGTTGTGCAAATGGAGCCTCTCCTCCCTCCTCGTGCGGATCCTCCATCGTGTACCGTGGATCTAGTTGATGGTCACCTCACCAGACTGTCAAGAATTGCACTGCTCCCTTCGGGAGCGACCCTTCAGATAAATTGGGAAGCGTCCCTTCGAGGTTCTCTTCATAGAAGGAAACAAGGAGCTGTTCCCTTCCCGGGAGCTCCCTCCGCAGAAGAAATTCCAGGTTTGGATTCTTTCGGGGTTCCCTGCGGAGAAGAAATGAGAAGTGACCTTTCCTCCCGGGGCCTCTCCGGAGAGAATAAGGAAGGAGTGCTTTCCTCCGGGGTTCCCTTCAAGGACAACAATCAGCGAGGTTCCCTCTCCCAAGAATGAGAAGAAAAGGTTCCTTCCTTCGGAGTCCTTCCTGGACTCAAAGGTGGTCTCTCGAACTTGAAGAGTTCCACTCACCCTCGGGTGGAACTAAAAAAGATTCTTGAGCCCCTGAACGAACGGTTCTTGATCACCTATCGAACCAGAAAGAAAAGAAAAAAGCTGTAAGGAATAACCCAAAAGGATTTCCCTCAATCCCGCCTCTGATAACGGGTCGGTCAGTCGGGTGCAGAAGAAACCCTGAGGCATCTCGGAAGAGGGCTTGGGCCTCACGGGTGGGAAAGAGGGATCTCGTCTCCCCTGGTGCCTGTGAGCGAGAGCAACGCATGGGAGCTCTCCTGCTTGGCATCCGGCATTCACTCAGCGCCCGCCGCTGGTCCTGGGCGGGTGGAAAGGTTTCACCCTCTCCGGTGGACCGCTCCCACCTGAGTCCACCTCAGGGACATCCTGCTTTGGGCAGAGAACCCGCAAATAGCTGATAGCCCTTGAGGAGCAGGCCTCCATCCCTTTTGCTGGATCGAAAACGGGCATCTCATTCGAGGCGATTCTTCTCCATACGCCGTAGGCGGATGGAACCTCCATGTCCCCGTAGTATATGGGAAGGAAAAAGGTGAAGCGAAACAGGTCAAGAAATGACGATCCCTTCCAACGACTGTCCGCAATGTGGTCAGAAGGTTTGCATCAAGCTTACCTCTTGAGTGGACAAGGGGGAAAAAAGAGAGAGGGGGGATAATAAAGGAAAGATAGAGGAGGTATCCACCACCCATCAGCACCATTCCGAACCCGTGGAACACGCAGAGGAAAAAGAGGATAAAGTTGATGAGGAAGAAGGAACAAAAAGATAGCTGAAGGGCTTTTGCGTCGCCGCGGAAGACGCGACGGCGCGGTAGTCCCTCCCCCCCCCAGCCCCCGCCCCTCCCAGCAGCGCAGCAAGCCCAGCACAAGGAGGCGCTGTGTCAGCAAAGAACGCTCGATCCCGCACTATAGGTCACAGAGTGCAGAGTGGACGTCTCGGAGGCCGTTCTTGAGAAAGACGTCTCGTGCTGTCCGCTAAAAAGGCGCCCACCGAAGACGCGAAAGGGGAACGCAACGATCGATCAAGGTCACCATCTCCTTGTGAAAACGCAGACATGCTTTCCCTGCATTGGCAAACGCTGGCTGGAGTCGTCCGGTGAGCAGATGGACGTGAAAAGGACGAGGGAAAACGCACTGCGTCCCGCGAGCCCGGGAAACGCCACCCGCGGGCGCTTCAGGTGGGAAACTTCGCCTTGCCTTCCCTGCCCTAAGGCAACGGATTGCCTCGTCCCCTCGTCACCTGCGTATGGCCTCGAGGAACACCAACGGGTTACGCCATGACGACGAGAGAGCTGTAGCTAGCGCGCTGCACCCCTTCGACCTGGTCCACCTGCAGGAAATCCATCGAATGAGGCAGAAATTGAGTGGGGCACGGGAGCGACTCCACGCCGGAAGTGCAGCTCCCCGCATTCCTGAAGAGTCGGATTCCTGGTAAAGACCTACGATCCCGGACAGGGACATTCGCTTCGGCAGAAGAAGTCGGACGGGCCGGTTTGTCGTCAAGCGGTCCAACTCGATCGACCTGATAGCAGCAAATGCTCCGCACGTCAATGCACTCCCCACGTAGTCGCTCTCCGCCTCTGGCCACGAGGTCGCGCACCTGATAGCGGGCGAGTTAACATGCTCCGACCATCTGATGACTCTTGGATTCGGAATCAGCGATCTCAAGTCAACCATTTGTGAGCGTCCGTGAACGCAGCTAACCTGGTGGCCCACGAACATGGGGTGCCGTACTCCGTTGAGCCACGCCTTTTTGGACGGCCACCTGTGCCTTCGGGTCGAGTGCAAAGCGAACCAAAGGTCAACACTGTCCGGTCGTCCCAGGATTGAGCTCGAGCTAGGAACCGCCTGCGAGGGGGCCTTTCATGAATATCTGGAGGCCACCACGAGACTGGCTAAGCCAATCGGAAGCGGAGAGGATCCTCCGCAGTATCTTCCGTGGCCTTGCCATCTACAGACTTGGGGATGGAAGATGTTTCAAGGGCGCCATCCGGAAGTTGTATCTTCACTTTCCCATCCACCGACTGTCCACGAGCTTCGGGAAAGGAGTGCACAACAGCAGCACCTTCTTCCATGCACGCTCGCTTTTCCGGAGACTCGTCGGCTGGCGGAATGTCGACCCAGAGCCGAGAGGCAAACGTGGCAGTCCAAGACCTTCTGGACGAGCCGAGGTCACGAGTTACAGTCTCCGGCCGAGATCCGCCTGTATGGACGCAAATCCGCGGAGCGAGACTCCGCACAGCAGCTGCTGCCGGAAGGCTCCCCCTCCATGCAGGAGGGGCGACACGCTACCTGCGACGAGCCTGTCGCGATGGATGAAATCTTTAAATCCTGGTTACCGGGGAAGGGCTGCCGGACAGTGGGGCTTTGCCAGAGTTTCTCTGCGGAACCGAGTCACAACCGAGTCTCCTTGCGGCAGCTGATGGAGCTGAGCAGGGCGGCGGGCGACACGCCTGCATCCTTCCTACCGGCGAGGGTTCGTCTTCTCCCAGAGGGAGGAAATTTGCACAGCCTGATCACTGTCGTGAAGCAACTCGGCGTCCGATTTGCTTTCCAAAGTGGGAAGGCGAAACGGGAGCGGGTGACTGACTCCGTGATCTGCCAGGAACGGACTTGCGCCTGTTCCGCAAGCGGACCTCGTTCGCAACGCAGCATCGCATCGCGCTCGACAGCTGCGAGGCTTCGAATGACCTGCCCGCCTCGAACAAGGGCGGCAACGAATGGCAGGCAGAGTTGGGAACCCGGGCAATGGCGGTCAGCGTTGCAAAGACTTTCGACTACTTTCAACTGGGAACCGTTCTGGGAGTTCCTGGCCCGTCTTGAATTCCCGACCACCCTGCTGCTTACCTGAGCTCCGTGAGGCGAGACACGTTTGTCAACATTTGTTTCAGCGGCTGCCATGTGTACAGAGAACCCGTGCGGCGATGGATCCAACAGCCAGACAGACTCCTGCCGTTGTTCTTCGGTGCGTGCTTCCATTTGGTGAATGGGTTTCGGAGGACCTTGGCGAGCCCTCCGTCCTCCTCCTCGCTATATCGATCTTATGCACCTACGCGAATGATCTGCTTCTTCTGTTACCAATGTACACACGGAGGCATTTCTAGAGGAATTCCTGGAGCTGGAGGAGGCATGAGAGTGAACAGAACGAAGCCGATGGTCGTCCCGTTGCAGCATCGTGAGAAGGGCAGCCAAGATCCCCGTGGACTTCACCTTCTAGTGCCTCGTTGAGCCCATGGACGGGCGGCTTCTGCTTCACAGATGCATGGCATGGTTGCCTCCGGAAGGCGAAAATGCCCGGGCTGTTCCCAAGCGGCAAGTTTCCTTTCCCCGGGAGCGCTGCAATTTGGAACACTCTTGCCGTCCCCCTTTTTCCGTCCCTGGTTTTCATTTCATTTCCACGATCTACGAGGCGAAAAAGTGTTCTCTTTTTCGCCTCGTAGGGCGGGGACTTCTCCGGAAATCTCTTTGGAGAGCAGCAGGCGCGGGTGAGTCCTGAAGACCTCTTCGCTCCACATAGCAATGCCATACTCGGCATGCTGACGCTTGAGGAACTGGAAACTCAGGTCCACTGTCGCAGGTTGACACTAATGGCCGTCAGCGGAATGAACAGTGGTGTCTCCTCTCACGTAGCATCCTTCGGCTCGCAGTCGGTTGCGAGGAAGCGGCTTCTCTCGTCTCCCAAAACCACAAGTTGCATGACTTGGGATTTCTTTCGAAGGACTCCATTTTCCTGCTGAGAAAACGCACATGAATCTCCTGCAGGCTCCTGCCGCTGCGATTGCAGTCCGTGGCTCAGGAAGCTGCGAATGCGTGGATGCGGTACTTGCAGACCAGCCCGGAACTGCTCCGTCCCGCCCAACATCTTGGAGCGGTGCCCCTGCAGGAGGTACGACGAGATCCCAACAAGCGATTGCGCATCACCGTCAGTCCCTCTAGCCACAGAGGCGGTCTTTCCTATGGATAAGTGATGGCAGTGGCCAGCCGTCTAGGTAAGAGAGGTCTCCTGCAGCGTGGCAGGAGTCAGTAAACTGATAAGTGGTTGGTCGGATTGGGAACTTTTGGACTCCGCGACACCGAGAGTTCGCGCCCAAAAGTTGCACCGGTGGACAGACAATCTCGACATCTCCCAGGACGCGCTGGTGGTCCCCGTCGGTTCGGTGCTCCCCCTTTGGTGGCAGCATGCGTGGCACTTTTCTTGCTCTTGAGCTTCCCCCCCAGCCCAGCTCCCCTTTTGACGGCATCACGGGTAGGCAGGGAACGCGTCTTGCCCGAAGTGTACCAGGTGCGTGGAGCTGCTGCTGAACCTCCCCTCACCTGCTTCTGGACCACCACAACGGAAGGCAACGGACTACAGCAGCCCTACTGAGATCGGGGTCTCTCCCTTCGACCGCTTCTGCGGCGGTCCTTGATGCTACAAGGCTTCGGCCGCTGGCGACGCCGCGCTGCACCGTCCAAGCAGCCGTCTCGAATCGCCACTTGGTGGCACGACGGAAGCGCTGGGGAACGACCAGTCGCATCATCCCGTCTGTGATGCAGAGGGTGGCAAGATGACCTCACCTCCGTCCCGAAATCCAAGGGGACGCTCCCCCGGCTTGCGGGAAGGCTCTAAGGAAGACGTCGCATGGAAACCCGGTGACCCTCTTTACTCCATGAGCTCCATCCCGCAGACAATAAACCTTTGCTCACGGCGTTTCCCTGTTTCGTGTGTCTCTGCTTTCCTACTTGTTCATTTATTGTTCCTTCCCCGTGACCCGCTCAACTCCGTCTTGCTGTGAGCGTTTTCCTCTGAGCTACCGACCTGAGTGTCAGCGTCCCTTAAGTCGTGCTTCTAGAACCTCCTCAATGAATGTTCATTTCAGCTGAGTCCCTGAGCGGGAGAGTCAGGAAGCAACGCTGAAGCACGACAGATGAGGGCATGGTGGAAGCTGTGGAAACTTCCCCGAGACTTGAAAATCTTGAAGCATTCCTAATCTTTCAAATCACCTCAGGAAATCGTAGAAATCAAACTTGGGGATTTCGGGCATCCCCACGATTCTCAAGCAACCTTACTGTCTGCATGTTTGATATGGAAAGATAAACCTTGGTTTGAGGCCATTTGTGCAGGGTCACTTTTGTATTCCAGCAGTTCCTCTACGTGGCTAGAGAATGTTGATGACCACTCCGCAGATGATGTATTCTGAAAAGTTGAAACGTCTCACACCGAAGGCATTCAGACTGCTTATTTGATTACTTTTTCTTCTTTTGATTTCTCTACGAGAACACGAAATCGAATTCTTCGTCGGTGCAAGCACGGGAACTTCACCTCCGACTGAGTTTTTATCTTTTCTCGCTCCATTTTTTTTTTTTTTTTCATCTTCCAGTTTTTTTTTTTTTTTTTGGCTGCTAGGTGAGAAGCCTGCTTTGATCTCTTTCTCTTTTCATTTTGCCTCAAAATCTGGAGCAAATCGAATCGAATCAGGAAGAAAGGCTATTTTTAGCACAAGATGGAACCGCAAACTTGAATTGAGCTGAGCTCATATTTTCCCACATACTTTTAGAGAGTGCAGCTACTATGATGCAAACTACGGCGAGGAAGAAGGCACCTCGAATCTGCAATCGCCACTCTGGGGTCAACTCTTTGTGGAGCATGTCTTGTGCTGGCACCAGAGCAAACGATGGCAAAGCAGCAAACGACGCTCCTGATCATGCACTGGGAGATCCCCGGCAACCGTCCTCCGAGAGATTCAGTCAGCCCCAAGCCCGCAGGCTTGTTGGAACGTCCCCACCCTCACTTGCAAAGGTTCCTGGATAGAGGGGGATAGTGGAGCTTCCGGATCACCCACGGTACTGATGAGGCAGGAAATTTACTTCGGTGTTCCCATGATCCAGTGCAGTGTCGCGGAGACGAGCCCATTGGGGTGCTCCGAAGAAAGAAAAGAAGGAACACCGCCGCAGAGATGAGACGCCTATCGTCCGCATTACTACGTTTATACGAACCAGGTGAGTCCAACTGAGGAAAACCGTTTGCAGGAGGCCTGTGGTTCTCATGCTGTGCCTGAGCACCCTTCCACTCTGAAAGCCCTCCCTCTTGACGCAGACTCTGCTGACCAAGCGCTCACTCATTTTCCATCTCTTCTTCCGCCCTCATTTGTTTATCTATTCCCTCCCTAAACTTATTTCCCGTTCACCCTATGTTCAGGGCCGCCGTGTGGTCCTCCCCGTTACTGCTGGAAACTGTCCGCTCCACCTTTGCTTGTTTGTGATTGACAAACTGCTCGGACCACCAGGACGAAAGCGAAAAGAGGATTTTCATGTTTGCGCGTGAGTTGAGAACTCCATGGAAGTTCTCGCAGCTGCAGCATCTCAGCTGCAAATCAGGAACTCGAGGATTTTCTTTCGAGGAGTGCCTGTGGTATTGATGATCTGTTTCTTCAGTCTCTCCGGTAGGTTAGCATTTGATTCAGCTCATCTCCAGCCTACAACCCATGTTTCAGGGTTCTGTGTTGCAAAGCTGCATTGCAGATATGGTGTCACTGCTGAGTTTGTATTCCGCAAAGATACGAACTTCTTACTATTCCTCTAGCTATTAGACGGTTTTCTGTTCCATGGTCAGCAATGTACCTGTGAAGACATTGGAACCGAGAATTCCAGTTTTGGCAGCCGAAAGTGATCAGTTCATAGCAAAATCCTTCCAGTAATCAGAAGATGTGGAGCCAATATTACTGACGGCATCTTGTTGCTTGTTATTGTTGCTGTTGCAGCCATAAAAACGATTAAACCCAATTAGCAAGAGCATTTCTCAATGATCAAAAGATCTTCTTCCTTTCAGGGGGGAGAGGAATCGCAAAAATAACGAAAGGGAAGCGCAGACTATTGATTGATAATTCAACATGTGAGTTCGATTTCAAAATTGCAAGTCACAGCTATTGAGGAAGCATAATTAGAGGGAGATATAAAAATGTGGACTGCAACGCAGAAATGAAAATTACAATAGGCATTTTAAAGTTTTTTTTTTTTTTCTCTTGCAGCTATATTCTTCTGTATGCTTTTTAAGGGGTCATTTCAAAAGGCGAAGTGAATGGATAGGTCTGTGGATTTCCTTTGCTCATTTTTTCACAAGGATAACTTATTGAACGTGCCTTCGCACCGATGAGCTATTGCTATTGGAAATGGTGCCAAATGAGTTGGCAAAGTCTTTAAAGACCATGCCGGTATCCTGGCATGTACCGGCACTGCACCGGCGCCTCGTAGTATCCAGACGGGTTTGCAAAACGAAGCTCTGACTAAACACCCCATCACAAGGCAATGTACCTTTCTGCTGGAGGCAGATCATTCCGAGCTCAAGGATCCATTCCCTGAATATTCTCTCGACACACACTTGGTATATAGCCTGTGGACGCTGTTGCCTATTCAAATCGATCTCCATTCAAAAGCATCCAGGGATGGCACAGTCTTCGGAAAAAGGACCGCTCGATCGCACACTCTCATGCAGCCGGAACCTGACGCACCTTCAATGACATGTTGAAAATCGAGTCAAAATCACTGCCTTCGGATCGACCATCCACCATCCGGAAAGTAGGTAATCCCGTCAATAGTAGGGGGAGGAATTAACCGCTCTTCTCAGCAACATGAACACCTCATCTAGAGTAAAGGGAGTCATTTACAAGAGAACTATATCCAATGTTCTTCCCGGGAGTACTTGTTCGCAAAGTTCTTCGTCAGTGTCACCCAAGAGCTCCAACAGCTCGTGGAAATGAGTTACGTGATTGCGTTAAGCTCGCAGATATTTTATGATTCAACTTTTGGATCACGCACTCGAGACACTAAGATACGACCCGTTATTAACCGACAAACTTTAATATACAATGGATTTTCAAAGCTGCATCCATCCTTCTTAGTGTTCCTCAGGTACATTCGTTTATAATGGAGAACTCTGATAAAATTCATTGATCTTACAGTTCCACCTAACGCACATTCAAGCCATTATCAGCTATGTGGGCAAATCAAAGCCCCTTGATTTGGAACACAATGGACATATACATTATTCTATTGCTTCTAAAATCTGTTTATAAACCGTGCCACTGGCGAAGTTCGCCTAAACTTATTCATAAAGTTATTGGAAACGTGAGCAATCTCTTGATCTGGGGAAGCTCGCAACAGCAGAAACCATCACTTTCGTGAACTTCGGCTCAGTGGCTTAGTCTCCGTGATAAAGAAGGTCCTGCTCTGCCAATTCGTTGACCTTAAGAGCATAAGTATCACTTTTTGAAACAGTCTTCCAAGAGTTTTCCAATATGATTCACTGTGTTACCTTGATAAGCAATCGACTTGTTTGCAGATGCTGTTCGAAGCCTTGTTTGATTGCTGACAAGAGGAAAGAGCCAGCTCTTTCCTTTTCAAGATAGCTGGAGGTTCTTTAAATAGATTTGAGAACTCTCCCATGCTTTTAAGTTTTACCAGAACCTTTGGTTCTTGTGTCAAACTTTGAACCTATTCTTCTTGAAGGCTAGCTGTCTCCCAAACTTATGGTGTTTACTTGCTAGATGGCAATTGCAGAAACAAGCAACCCAAGGGAATAAAGTGACCAGGTCTCTAGGGACTGCTTACTGTACTGTACTGTTATTCGTCTAAACATCACAATGCATTCGATGGTGATTATTACCCGTCCCACCACTGAGTGAATATTCTTACTACGTGTTACTGAATGATGAATTCTTTTTTTCTTTTTTCGAGTTCTCCGAATAAAGACAAATACAGATTCCTCAGCTACTGGACAAATATTGTGTTCCATCTTTTGTTTCAATTGTTCTTTTTGGGGTATAAATTTATTCACTTTACTATGAGAAACTTTACTTGTTCAGTAAAATCAGGATCGCGTGGAACCCCAAGCATGAAATTTGTGTACGCTTCGGATCAGAAAAAAAACGTTTGACAACCCACACATAAGAAACTTTGAGCTCAGCAGAGAATAGGCCGGAGAAATACGCCTTCCACGAGCCGAAAACTCTCGGTCTGTTTCCAATCAGATCTTAAGCTGGAAACCAGTGCATCTAGTGCTTGATCAATGCTTACGCAGAAATCGGCCTCGAAAAAAACGCAACCCTGTTGATTAATAAAGACATTCCGCTTGGAAACGAACTGCTTCGCGAATGAAGGTCCTAATTATATTATGCAGCAATGAAAAAACATACATATGCATACCGTGCTTGATATTACTATTCAAACTCATCTCATTCATCCTTCATACAGCAACCTTATATAAAGGAGCCAAAATCTCCATGTACAGCTTACCAGTTTCATTAATTATTATGTATTACTCTGGAGTGATATGCAAACAATCACAGACAAATCAACACTGCTTACACTTAGATACATGGATTCTCTTTGTTTATTTTGTTCTGATGTTTGCATTGCTGTGTACCACTCCACCGAGAGCAAGCTACAACATGTCTGGAAGACTCCCTTAATCCTCGAGTTCTCTTGTTGATAACTGCTTTTCTTCTCAGAAATGCATGCAACTGATTTCTGTTACTATTTACTTAATGGTGATTAGTTTGACAACAATTAGGTTGAACCCACACATCATGAAAATTTTGTCACACCCAATACAAAACAAAGGAACTAACAATTGGGTTTAAGTCTTGGATTCATTCTATTCCATTCCATGCTCAATCAAATTGATCAGTAATTTGACTGATACTGACTCAATATCAACTGCACATTTGAGCATAAATTTCATTGAAATTCTAACAGATTATCAAATAAAAACCATGTATACCATGAAGTATTGTGCACTTCACGGTATACGTGGCAATATATAATAGTCATGAAAGAGGTTGATTATGGATTCTAGAAAGATAAAAACTGGCACTCCGCTTAACCACTTTGAAGAAGCCCAATTTTTTAATAAAATGCTACTAATTTTTTGTATGCATATGAAATGAAAAAATAAAATAACTCTAATATTTAACTTTTTTATTTATTTAAACAAATTTGTTAATTGAAAATCATTTGCAACGAAGCTGATCGGGAACAGATCCATAAGATCATGATCCCTTTTGAATACCATCAATGATCCCTAAAGGATAAACCAACAAAGAAGAGGACCTCAGTGCTTTTTATAAAACAAAGAAAAAAGCATCATTCTTATGCACTGAAAAGATGAGAAAATACGCACTGATCAAAGAAACTAATCTTCATTAGTCGGATGTGTTGTTTCTTAATGATTTGCTTTTAAGAAGCTTTTCTAATTCAACTGGACACACAAGTGGTAGTGAACATGAACGATCCCTACACACATATGCAGTAGCATGATCTCCTTTCTTCAGAAAATCACGAAAATATGGCACATGACTTATCAAAAATGTAGGCAAATTATCAGGATCCAAATGAATCAGAACTTTAAAGTATAGTTTCGAGGAATAGACAACTTCCAGAAGAGATTGGGTGTCAGGTTGGGAGAGATGACCAACAATTACAATCTGGAGACAACATTAGATCAACGAAAAAGCTACTCACCTGTGTGGTGGAATAGTAATACCACATCAGGCCAACAACCATTTGAGGCAGTATAATAGGAGACTGGTTCAAATGATGAGCAAATGCAATTAGGATCTTCTGTGCCTTTGAACGTCCTTCTTCCCAACACAACACTGATGATAGCCTCAATAAGTTACTCAATGATACAGAATTAGCAGATGGTTCAGCACCATCTTGTTCTTCTTTCATCCTCACAAGGATGAATGGATCAGCTGCTGCTGACAGAAAATAGCCCCCAAGTTCATTATCCCAAAATAATTCATCCTGCTTTTGCTGTAATCTCCAGGCCCATTCTAACCAACAAAAATCGAAAGTGATCTCAAAAAGATCTAACAAGCCACAAATACAAAAAGCATAGTCATCCACAAACCCAGGCACATCTGACTTTCTAGGGTCAAAATATAATATACTAAAATAAAAAAATTATTAGATAGTTGACACTTACTTGAAATCAACAGACTGGCTGCCAGCATAAGCACTGCGAAACAAAATCTGCTGCACATTATCAAAAAGGTGAGTTTGCAGAAAAGTTGCAAGTTGCACTGCTGCTTGTCGATAACATGAATTTTTTAGACATGCATATGCATGACATAATCCAGAAAGCAAAAGTCCATTCCAGGATGCTATCATCTTTTTATCTTTATGTGGACGTGGTCGATTCTGACGAGCCAACCACAGCTTCTGACGACCTTTTTCCAAATATTCTTCCACTACATTTGGCGGCAATGACACCTGTTTTGCCACTTCATCCACACTATATTTCACGTGCAAAACATTCTGATTCCTTAATTCTCCATGGGGATCCTTCACAAGTTTAACTACATCAAAACTGGAGACAAAATTCCATACCCCAGAAGCAGACACATTGCCATTCTTTTTAACACCATAATACAAAGAGAAAACTTCAGCAATAGTCACTTGAGAATCAGGGAGCGAATCATGCAACATATCGGAAATTTCTCCTTCAGTCCATACATAGAATGACCCTTCCTTCTTTTCAGTTGCATCAATCTGAGGTAGTGAATCTGCATCTTCTGCCGAATAGAATCCTCCTGACTAATAATACACAAAATGTGATGTTGGAAAATATTAGGAACTACTTCATCTTTCAAATCCCGGATGATGTAATCATAAATGCCTTGAGCCACACGAGCAAATAAAGCTTCACCTGTTGCTTGATAAGTTCGTGCATATATGCTCAAAAGTTGTGCTTGATCATACAACATCTTTTCAAAATGGGGAACATGCCAATAAGCATCAGTAGAGTATCTGGAAAAGCCCTGGCCAACAATCTAACCATTGTCCGTACAAATTACCTGACCAATATGATCATAGATGCCTCCATTGGCCATTTTGGTTAGTGTCTGTTTGCACATTTGCATGCATTCCTCTTGCTTTTTCACATTTTCTGAACAGGAAGCATAACAAAGCAGAAAATTAATGTTCACTGGTTGCGGAAATTTAGGTGAAGAACTGAAGCCTCCATTGCCTTTATCATATGAACGTTGTAGCATTTGAAAACATTTATCAACAGTAAGTAAAGGAGGTAACTCTTGATCAACATTAATGAACTGAGGCTGCTGAATCAAATCTCTGAGAATCTGACTACTCAATTCTTCTAAATGCATTTGGCTCTTCTTCCACTAGACAGATTAGCTCATTTTCCCATTTTGTTTTTGTGCAGCATCCTACTTGTTTGGCAATGCTAAGCAATACAAATTTGAATCCAAGCATTCCAACTTGATCAGCTGGTGGAAAATATGTTCCACCATACAATGGTTTCAAACTTGGAGTTAACCAAACACTCATGGGCCATCCACCTCTCCCTGAAAATGCCTGCATGACAGGATTGTTTGAATTAAAGTCACTTGAATTTAATAAGGTAAGTCATACTTGAACAAAACTCATATATAATTTATCAACATCAGGTCTTTCTTCCCTGTCAACTTTGATATTAATAAAATTCTCGTTCATGATCTGAGCAATTTCATGATTTTCAAAGCTTTCTTTCTCCATAACATGACACCAATGGCAAGTAGAATAACCAACCGATAAAAAAATTATTTTGTTTTCTTTTCTAGCCTTTTGAAATGCTTCATCCCCCCAAGGAAACCTGAAATTAGGAGGAATATAAATAATTACATAATCTAAAATGATGCGAATTCGCAAAATTTATTCACAACATTAAAAAAAAAAAAATCTATTTCTTATGCAATAAAAATTACCAATCCACAGGATTGTAAGCATGCTGCT
Organism: Raillietiella orientalis; assembly: GCA_036172245.1. NCBI lineage: Eukaryota > Metazoa > Arthropoda > Ichthyostraca > Raillietiellida > Raillietiellidae > Raillietiella > Raillietiella orientalis. The sequence goes on along the minus strand of JAYWIR010000004.1, from coordinate 2,428,681 downwards.
GTAAATAGGAAGAGTTTTCCTGTATCAGTCGATTGGGAGTCATTTTAAAATGAGAACTTAAACATCGTACAAGCTTCCCACAAATAAACCAGTTCTTATATACAGGCTGTAACAAACAGAAAATCCAACAAGGTAAACCTACACACAAAACTTGAATTCTTTTTGTTTGACAAGCAAGCATCAATGTTTAGTCATGAAATTTGGTCTTAGGAATAATGTTCACAATTTATGTTGAGTGTACGCAATGCAATAAGTAGTCTAAGAAAACCGGCCGGGATCAGTGTTTGTGAAAGTGACAACAGTTTTCAGATGTAGTCTTTGGAACGTGAAAGCAAATGCATCATTTACGCACCAGGGAGACTGGGAATCAAACGTAACACGAGATGCATCAACCACATTCCACAGACTTAATAGGACACAAAATTGGAAATAACAAATGATGTAAACAACACGAGAATAAAAAATAGTATGTGACAAACATGAAAACATAGGAAGGAAATGACAATCTTACAACTTCATACACTTCCCTGCTTACGCCTACTCGAGCCGGTTTTAATTACGTAAGAATCAACATAACCTTACAAAGGAAAGCAAAACTTTCAAATGGCTTGAAACATGTCCGAAAGAAACGCGTGCATGAAATGACATTTGTCCATCTGGCATGATGGAAGACCAGAACATATGTTTACAGCTATTAAGAGCGTTTCAAACACATTGAAAAGGGTCCGAAGCACTTTCCCAAAAGAATTACCCGAGAACCTTTACTTAATTAGCCCCTGTAGATTAAACCACTTTGTGGTCGAGGTTGCAAACCGGAAAATTAATCTGATCGGATGTACAAAACTCGCTTTCTGGCATCCCTAGAGTGCAAAGATATATTCTGTGACCCTAAGAATGATTAAGAGTGCTTCATTATGTGAATTTCTTTCTCCCGCACCCATGTGCGATTCTGAGACTGTTTACTTCAGTCACATTTGCTTCCCGAAGGATTGTATGACGAGCACAGACTGCCACTTTGACGGAAAACAACTTTGGAAGTAAGCGGAAGTTTCTCACAGCTCGAGGAATATCTTTTTTGACATTATCCCATGATGTAGAGCACTTTGATTTTTCTTCCCCATTATTCATCAGCGCCTTCAAACGAAGGCTACAAATCTCGAATTTTGGACCCGATTCCTCCTAGCAGCTCGGGAGTGATTTCGGCAGATTCCGGCTCTGTTCGGATTTGTCAGAATTCTGCGCCACACATCGTGGAGAAGTCCTTCATAAAGCATATTTATGGCATGATGGCATGAAAATTCAGCGTGAAATAAATCTTTGGAAAAAAATTCCCTACCCTCGGTTTTAAAAGCACCATTCAAGAAAATCAAAGTCAAGATTACACCAGAGCGTCATTCAATATAGTAGATTATTCAACTGAAATGATTTGTCTAGAGAAGGGAATGAAAGAAATAGAGAAAAATCAAATATAACAAAAGAAAATAAACATTTCTGAGAGCATTTAATTATAGAATAGCACGTTGACTATTATGAAGCAGTGATTCGCAACCGTGTAAGAATTCTGAAGGAGATCTGAAAAACACACGAAAAATGAAAATTGTGTAGAACAGTGGGCTTTTTCAGAATGGAATTGGAAATATAGGATTTCGTAGATGACAAGTATCTATGTACTTTCAAGGAATATTTTTTCCCATACACACAGAGCTTATGCAGCTTTAGGAAATACGAAATCATGGGATTGAACAACTGCAAAGACATGTAATCCGAAGAACTCACCATTCCTTCTGAAGCTATTGAATATCAGTGACTAAAATATACAACCACTATGACATCGACATCATGATAGTGCAGAACTCATTTCATAATTTGATTATGCAATTATAATTGCATTAGAAAGTAGTCCACCATTAGGTGGACTACCTTGTGTGCCAAACCTCGATTTATTAACCATACCAGGTTAAATTTCGAGAGTATTCCAAGTCAGTCTGATCATATTATTCTTGAACCTCAAATCCTCACTTTATTAGGAGTAATTTTCGGTCAATATGGCGGATTATGATGATAAAAATATATTATGCAAGTGCGTATAGAAAAGCACTGCGGAAATCCTCACAAGAGTGAAACTATTTTTTGGCATTTGCCGTTCAGTCATGCTTGTTTCCAGGAAGATGTAAAGTCAAGTTCAAGTCAACATTGATAAGCAGTAGAATGTACGCCAGAAATTTCGCAGATGGGCATGTTATTGGATATCAGTTATCTGCTTTACGCACGATTTAATCGTGCAAATTTCGAAAGAAAGAATTCTTGTTGAAAATTATCATAAAATTGCCAAATGCGGAGAACTAAAGGAAGCGGACTGTGAACTGCATAGCAGGTTTCAAGCATTTCACCGAAAAGAGCTGAAGCACTAAAATTATGAAATGAGTTCTAAAGGTGATTGTAGCTGAACAGATTCTTAGAGAAAAAAAAAAAAATCCATAGCCCTTCAAACATTTCCTTAAGGACATTTTAAAAAAGGGATGCGATGTCATATTGAAAGGGTGCTCATAATAAAACACACTTGTGTGTATGTTTTCCTTATTCTTCAAACAGACTCAGCGGAGAAGTATGAAGGCAGACCATTTTAACTATGAAGGACTAGGATATCAAGGCTCGAAGACTGTCGTTGCTTACTGGTAGCTTCGATAAAATTGAGGGGAAAGTGTTTACTAATTTGCAAGAGCTGGATGATTTCAATCGAAAGCCTTTCTCATTTTAGGTGGTTCCCTTGGAAAGGTTCATGACGATAACAAGCACTCTCTTTTATAAAACAGAACGCATAACAGTAGCAGGCTAATAGATGAGACTTCTACAATTTGAGTTTGTTCTCTGATTTCTTAATTAACAGAATGTGATTTTTCTAACTCAAGTAATTGAGACCATGATTCTTTTTTTTAAAAAAAATGAAGAATTCAGGAATCAGCAATATCAAATTTTAGGGGAAAAACTTTGCTAGAAATTTGTCTGAAACTTCTCCATAGTAGTTTTGGAATGTCATAATAATACACAAATTCTTTTTTAGATGAAGAAAACTGCAAACGGTAATATGCTTGATTTTAGCTGGAGGAATGAAAAATTCATGCAAAGACATAAAGCGTTTAAGCTATTCAAATTAATGTTTTAGACACGATGAAAAAATAAGTTATAGTTAACCCACAGCTATATCAGACTGTATCAGCTGTATCACGAAAAGTTCGAACGGAAATTCGCTTCTCAAAACACAAGCTGGTCAATCTATAGGCCCTCTATTAGCGATGAAATTGCTAATATATGTAGATCCTTCACATTACGTATGGAGTAGTTGCATCAATCTTCCTAGTTTTCATTTGCCCCAAGTGTATGTGCTACATTAATTGGCATCACGTACTGCTAAATAATCCTTAGTAATCACTACTTTATAATTCTTTTTAGATAACCACTTCCAAAAGACACACAGGCATCTCATAACTTTCAATGTAGGATACGACGCTCTAAAGCGCGTTCCACAACTCTGAGCTTCCCCCTTCGGTGGAACCAGGACGCTTTCCTTCTGGTGCATTGCGGTCCCTATTGCAACCAGCGCGCGCACCTGGTTTCCGGAGGTCTCTTCCCTTAACTGGAAAAGGTGCGGAGCGGTGGAATCGCTCCCACACCTCCTATTCGGCTGCGGTGCCCTCCAGGGCTGTGGCGGCGGCTGTCTTCGGCATCCATGGGACACCGCAATGAACTGCATGCGCCGCTTCTTCACGCCTATCTCTTGGAGCGGTCATCGGAATCATCTGCTGCGTCCGTGCCATTGTCAGGGCCCGCCATGTATTGCAGCTGCGAGCGGTCCCAACATCGATCCCCGACAGTGCAACCTGCAATCTGGAATTGGCTGCCGGGAGGCCACACCTCGACGAAGGACGGAGATTGCCGGCATTCGCCGCCGGTTCTAAGAGGAACGGCTGAAGCTGCAGACCCGTCCCTACCAGCCCCACTATTTGTATTTATTGTCCCTCCCCTGCCGTTCCGAACTCTCAGTATGCCCGACCTGCGTGTCTGGAAGCCGTTCCCCTTAACTTCTGCTCCCCTTGCCTGGAAACTGTTCCCAGACGATTTCTTATTAATAAACGTCCCGAAGCAAACGAGTAACAAACTCTGAGCTAATTACTTGTAAAGTCTGTCCTAAGGCAACGCACACTGTTCAACGCGCTTCATAGCGTTCCGAAACTTCGGAACTTTTATTATCAGGGAATTTTCTATTCCATTTGCAAACTCTGCCAACATACGCATACTTTCGCGGCAGCCCATGGTAAGGCACCCACTGTAAATCAACATGAAGCAGGGTGCTACGTGGGAAACGAGACTCCGGATAAACTTAGATAACCTTTAGGATGCTAAGGATGTGTATCGGATCACCTGTAGCCCTGTAGTTCAAGATGCACTGTGACTACACGCCACTAGAACCAATTTGCGATCAGCATTGGAGAGTATTTATTTCTTAATTAAAATGGAAATTTATTTTTCTAATTCCAAGTATGTTATGTGTACGATCATAGCAGTATCTGCATCTGTGGTCAAAATAAAACACGTTTGTAATAAAAAAAACATTGTATGTGCCTTAAATTAACATCAATAAATTAACTTTTTTGGCTGTTCCCAAGGGAATTCATCATAACCAAAATGTCCAAATGTACTTGTACGCCTATAGAATGGACTCAGCAAATTCAAATCTCTGCAAGAGCAAACGAATGAGTCTTGAATAACTATCTACAGCAGCAAACCTTATAATTGCACCTGGTCGCAGATCAAAATTCTGTTCTACGACTTGTTTCAGCTTCTGTTCACTGCATACAGCAGTCCCATAAGTGAAAACTGTAAATGAGATTGGCTTGCTTACACCTATGGCATATGACACCTAGCAAGGGGCACCATCAATAGTAGTTCAGCATTAGCATACCTGCACTAAGCATCTCCGGCATAGGCCTCCTTTAACCAGAGATTTAGCAACCCAGCGACATGCATAAGCAGCTGAACGATCTACTTTGGTAGGATCTTTCCCACTGAAGGCACCACCTCCATGTGCTCCCCACCCACCATAAGTATCTACAATTAACTTCCGTCCAGTAAGACCAGCATCTCCCTTTGACAATCACATAAATAACCAAAATGCTTTTCATTTCACTTACAAGTGGGCCTCCAATGACAAAACTGCCACATGGATTGATATGAAAGATAGTGCGCTCATCCAAGTATTTTGCAGGTACAACTTTTCGAATTACTTCAGAAATTATAGTACTGCGCAATTCTTCTAGATCAATTTTTGGTGAATGTTGAACAGAAACAACAATTGTATGAACACGCAAAGGTATACAAACTCCTTTTTGGAATGTATATTCACATGTCACCTAGAAAACTACTGATGAAAAGGGAAATTCATTAATTACAGAGTACCTGACTTTTGCCATCTGGCCATGCCCACCAAAAGGTCCCATTCCGACGTAGTTCTGCAATTGTTTTATTGATTTTATGAGCTAATACGACTGTTAAAGGCATGCACTCAGGAGTTTCATCTGTTGCATAACCAAACATCAGTCCCTAATAACAAAATACAAATTAATTGTCATCATTCATCAAAGTAAAACCTGATCTCCTGCTCCCAAGTGGATCAAATTTCGAGACTCATGTACGCCTGCAGCAATTTCTGGATTTTGCTGTTCCAGTGCAACCAATAAATTCAGTGTTTTACAGTCAAATCCTTGATGGCACTTCAAATTGTTTTAATGGCATTAAAACTTACCTTTGCTCGAATCATCAAATCCTATTTCCTTAATAGTTTGTCTCACTACTTTCTGATAATCGATTGTTGCATTGGATGTGATTTCTCCACAAAGGAGAATCATTCCCGTTTTCGTCACAGTTTCTACAAAGTAAGATCCATACACTACTGAAGAACGGAGATATCGATAGCGAAAAATATTCTGACTTACTTTCCGTAACGTCAGAATGAGGACACTTTACCCAAAAGCAAATGAGGGAAAATCGAAGTACATGTTTTACTTAATTAGCATCCTTTACACTGCACAGTTTGATTACGAAAATGCGCCCCTTTTATATTTCGCTACTTGTTCGGCCACATTTTTAAGTACAATAGTCACAAATGACTAAACTGCCATGAACATACATGTTTTCCTTTCATAATGTTTCGTAAACACTCTGCAGTCTAAATCGTACGCTTTATTATGATTATAAAACATGGTTGTATATTTTCACGTTGTACATGTCGTAAAGTTACGTGCATATCTGAATTTCATTTCACTTACAAACTTCCGATGTCAATCCATAATAATACCGCGAAAAATAATAGCAAGCAAAATAATAGGCCAATTAAAAACTATTAACGTTTCGTGGTTTTAACTTACCACATGCAACTTTGGCATTTGGATCCACGGAAAGATACGCATCCAAGACAGCATCACTAATTTGATCACAGATTTTATCTGAGAAGCAACTATAATCAGCAAAAGGATCAAAACCTAATTTATTACCTGGATGTCCTTCTCCTACCGACTCAGATGTAAACAAAAAAACTGAATCTGAATCGACACCTTCGGCTTCAGAAAAAGCACACTGGTTATCCAGAGTCATGGTGCTCCGAGAGGCAGCACAATTACACTGTAAACATTTGCAACTAGCGCAGGGACTACTTAAAGTCTCACACATGTTGCGCGCTATAAACTTGCATCTAACTGGATGATCTCAATATGGCGCTTCTGTTCTCACACGGGCTACCAGCTTCGGAGAACTTCAATGCAATAGTGATTTTTGCACGATAATTAAAATAATAAAAAAGATACCTTGAAAATAATTCCCTCTTAATAGTAATGCATATGCGAAAATCGACCATTAGTAGGCACAATGGGTTTTAGATGTGTGTGTTTCGAATATACACATGCCACAGAATTTCCATTACGCGGTGTGTGCTGTATTAACGCAGTGGCTGCATCTCAAGCATCTGTTTAAGCTTAGCATTTCATGTTAAGAATTTTTAGTTCTTCTATTAAATGTGGAGATGATCTATAGTTAACATGGAAGAGTCATTATTAATTTTACCTTTCCGTTTTTTGCCGGTACTTTGAGATTTTAGAAAATTGCTATTGCGATCATGTGAAAATGTATTGATCATAACAAACATAGCGAACACGAATGATCAAAAACAAGAAAAAAATCTCAGGAATAAACTTTCGTCAACAGAATACAGATATGCGTGGCAACCATGATCAGGTTTTTGGTTCTGTATGCTAGTCACTCAATTTTGCGGATTATGCGTAAATTGGAAAAAACAAACACAATTATTTGATCTTGAAGAAAACTTTTGATTATGCTACTACTTCATAACTTAGTTTTTTGTGTGTTTCCTTGGAACTGTATGAAGTTGCAATTGCTAACCAGGCAAAACCTCCGAAAGTTAAACTCGTAATACTTTTCATGAATAATGGATACATTATGACGGAAATATTCTTAATATTGTCTCTCAAGTTAAAAGATTCGAATGCTTATTAGCCATGGTGTTTTTAGCCGAATACGGTGCACACTCGGGTATTCAGTCTTTTCTTCACGCTTACCTTTTTTCATCCTGCCAAGTTTTCAAACAGTTTATGCTATCGACTTTTCTCGTGTAGCAAGCAGCACAAAATTTTCTTATTTAGATGATTCCTAGAAGAAAGGCTTTTTTCCAGAGTCATCCCAAGTTAACTTGACATAAAAATATTATAAAAACGAGTAAAGGAGTCAAAATAAAAGCAAATTATCTGAAAATAAAATTACAGAACTGAAGACAGATAGGAAAAACGGTATCCCGTATGGATCGATTCCATTTTATAATAGAGGAACAAAGAAATTTATCGATGTCTCGATTCATATATGCAAGAATTGCATTCCCTTTAGTGTGAAATGTGCCCAGATCGAATTAAAAACAATGTAAACAAAGAACACAATCTGAACAAGTGAGCAGTCTAAACTAAGATACTTAAAAACTTGAACACGAAAGTACTGTAACACAACCAAGAACGCAAAATGCAGAAAAACATAATTTGATTTATCATAGATAACGTACATTCAGCATCTAACGTGCCGATTTTTGATGGCTTCCATTTCCTTCGGCACCTCAGTCATAAAGCTTCGATACTTTCAATACATAATCAAAAATTCCAACGTATAAAACTGGACATATACTGAACCAACATTGTAAAAAAGAAATGATGAAGTAGTGCATGACATGTGCTGTATATACGTTATTATGATGAAAGAATTAAATGACAAAGTTGAGGATTTTACAGTCACGTGATGTTTGGTTTTACGTCTCTCTTTCGTGGAATGTTCGTAGCCGTCACCTAAAGTAAACCATCTTAACCCTCTCACATTTCTCAACGTTGATTTCCAATAAGAATAATTACATGGCTTCCCTTGTTAATTTTCTACTCTGTCTTTCTCGAAAACAAAACGTGATAAGTTATCAAAATCCCACAACGTTTACATCCGGGTGAAAGTTACGAAATAATTCCAATTGCGTAATGAAAAAACTGGGAACCACTTCACTCCCTACTATTGAGTATTAGGTGCATGGAGTAAAACGTAAGCAGCAACTAATTATGGTTTATTGAATATTTTTAGTCACGTGATGCATACCTCTTTACTATTGAATGTACTTTTCTTGTACAGGTGCTCAGCAGTTGACAAAAAAAAAAAAATGCTTTGTTTGTCGATTTCATTTTCATTTAACGCTTCCCTGAACTAAGAAAATACAGCATGATGAAATGCCAACTGGATGAAATGCCACTTGATGAATTTGATTGATATACTGCTTTCTTATTTTAAAAAAAAATATCCATATCTCGACTCGAATACAAGAAATAAATATAGATTTCAGTAATTCATGTGTATGAAACATAATGCTTTACAGATTTACAACACGAGCAAATTAAGTGTGTTCATTCACGAAGACCAAACTGCGGACTTCCGATTTGCAGAAAGCATTCTATGATTTGGGAAGTTGCATTCATATCAAAATTTAGCAAACAAACTTGAATCATATGCTTGGTAGATTATTATATAAAATTTTGAAAATACACACTTTGCTCTTTATTATTTTTCTTGTTAACTTACTGAACTAAATGCTTGCTTAGTTCCACAAACTACCTCGGTTTTGCAACCCATCTGCAACCGTTTCCGGTGCTGCTGCTTTTCACGAAGGAAAAATTTTACATTTACACATATCTTCAGATCTCTGGAGGTTACAGCGCTGCAAAAAGATCTGATTAGGGAGCAAGTCCAGAAGAAGCTGCAATGTTCTGTTGTAAAAGTGTTGTTAAAACGGGAAAAAAAATAAAAAATACGACGTTGGGGGTTAAAGAAAAATACGAATACGTGGTCGATTGCTTACGTGAAATCACATCATCGAAATCATTTCTCTCCTCCTTATCACTGCAGCCAGGACTCAAGTTATACCAGATTGAGTCCTTACTGCTTAATTATTCCATCGGTCATTGGAGAGGGATTCCGAGCCTTATCTAACACTTACATAAACACGGAGATGCACATAAACAACCAAATTCAAATGCTGCATTTGCTAATATGGTATTTAAACAGTTTCGAAGAATAGAAAAGACTGTTTTCTCCTTTCTTCCTTCATTTTATTAACACCAGATTGGTAATGTAAATTCACGGTTGACATTGCAAGTTTTCATGTTTTTTTTGTTTTTTTTAAAAAAAAGGCATTTATATGAGTGCTTGCGTGCTGTAAATTCGTGCCGAGTACAATACTTCAAGTACATTAACCATATTTAGGTGTACGTCTTGTGAAGAAATTGGAAATTGGAATGTGAAATCGTGAGTGCAATCCAAAATATGACGAGAGGGAGAAAATACTTCCGTGGCTTCATTTGGATTTTCAAGGCGCTGTTTTCTCTCTTCTCTCTCTCGAGAAGTTTTTACAGAGCATTTTCGAAACACTGCAATCATAGTATTCATAGTACATAAGGACAAACTATTGCTGTTATTTAGCGCCGCAGTGGATCTCTTCCGGAGCACTCCAGCGGAATTGCCATGGCAATTTGTTGTTGAGGTTCCTCCCTGATCCAGAAAATGCCTGTTGGAAGAGCACCAACTTCAGGTTCTTTTTCATTTGGTGTTATTCGATACATCTCTTTTTCCCGGTGCTTACATTTCACTGTATTTCCATATTGTGAACGCTTTACATTTTAAGATAAATCAGGAATCACACGGCTGGAACTCGACGCTATTCGAAACAAATTTCAGGCAGAGTTGGTATTTTACCTATCTATGAAGCAGCAGCTATGGAATCAGAAACCAAATGTCAATCACGCGTTTTTTATACGTATTTTACATCCGAGGTTCTAGGATCTTCAGGCTTTCTGTGGATGTATCACTCTAGAAATCACACTTTAATCTTCAAAAGTCACCTGCAACAGCAGTAAAGAAAAATAAACAGTGACGTAAATCCTATCTAACGATCTAGATAAACGTCCTGGCATCTGGCTACTGAAAAGTTGGCAGAGTTTAGAGAATGCCGCTCTTATAAAGCATAGAAAATAGGGTAATCAGCAGACAGAGCACACCGGCAAAGTTATAGACATACGGAGAGGAAGAAAAGTGGACTCTAAGCCTAGTTAGCATTTACTGAGCAGAATTTCAGCAATCATTCAAGATATTCATCGAAATGAAAACATTAGTACCTTCGAATTTCAATAAGTTTACGTTAGAATAAGATCAACCAGGACATGCAAATACTTGGCAAATTCAACGCTGTTAATGAAGTTCATCCTGGGACTTGTAGGAAAGTCGTCAATTCGATTCTATCAGCTTCGAAAAACACGCAGATGTGTTCAAACCATAATAATGAAATCCATCTCCCACTTATTAGTATCTCAAGTATATGAACGGCGTGTGTAGAAATATTCCTGGCATTTTTTTCCTATGTTTTGTGTATTAAGATGCTACCTGATTGCTATAGATTGTGTTACAAAAGGCCCTTGGTATTAATAGTTTATGAAAGCAGCAGGCTGAAAGTTTATTGCGTTCAGTAAGTTGGTTGCAACCATCGGATCTGCAATATTCTGGCCAAATATCCTCTGCAATTTTGATAATTCCAAAAGCAAGTACATCCATCAATATATAGGATATTGCAATTTTCTTCTCTGAAAGAAAACAGGAATTACTGCATAACTCGTTTCTAGTTTTTGCTTAATAAACAAAACTAGTGAACTTGTTGGTTTCAAATAATCCATTTAAATTGAAAAAAATAAAAATAAAAAAAAAGGTCCACTCTTGAATTGGTGCTTTTTTTTTAAATTGTTTGTAATTATTAAAAATGGATTCGGCTCGTCACGAATTAAATGGCAAATCGAAACCACTGAATTGACAAAGCGATATTTGACATTCAACACAAAATAGTTTGATAATGCAGAAAGTCATTGACTGGGAAACACCTACTCGAATCGAAGGTCATCAACCTTAAGAGGTTTCGATTCTTTGATGCTTTTGACAATGGCATATTTCTTGCTCCTTCTAAATTCATCACACACAGCAGATAAATGGATCGCGTTCTTGTTTTCATTAGAGTACGCGAATGGTATTTGAAAATGAATTTACAAGAAATTTCTTCGAGTCTTATTTAACCATTAAAAGTGCTTCAGTTGGTTAGTTGAGGCTGTTCATCTTCATCTGCTGGCTATTTTTAAAAAAAGAATTTGAAACATTTCAAAAATGATTTCATTTTTCATGCCTTCACATGCATAAATGAAATTGCTGCTGAAACTTCAAAACTAATCGAATTAAGGAGAGAAAAAAGGAAGACATATCTGTTGTGATATTGTAATAAGGAAATTGTGAAAATATTATTTCATCCGTAATTCATCACGCAATGGATCACAAAATCATCAAAACTAAGTAAAAAAAATCGAACAGCCTTCTGTTTATACTCTAATTCTCTTCAACCCTTCGCTTATTATACGAAGTTCCTGGGCCATGTCGAACATCCGCTCGCCACACAAGTGCTCTATGTACGATGCTTGAAAGTACAAAGCAATACAACTTTGCAATTAGAAACAAACAATTAAACTTGCAAACAATTAAACTTTGCAAACAACTAGAAATCGAAAACATCCTCTCTGATTCCTTTTGTGTCCGTTGCCTCTCCGGCAAAGTACAATGTTTTTCCAGCTTTCGTTTAGCCAACATAACGCTTAAGGGACTCGAAGAACTGTCCGTTGTTTGCTTGTTTTTGAGAACATAACCAATGTGAGAACAAGCCACGGACTATACACGGGGAAATGCAAAATATTGTTTGGCAACTGTGATAATTAAACGCTATGGCACTGAAAGAAGATAGATTCATGTGAAAGCTATTCATTACACGAACAATTTTCGAAACGGATCCTTTGCTAGAATGGTTCTTCGTTTGGTTTTTTTTTGAGAAAGAATTGTTTCTCATAATTTTTGTTAATTTTGGATTTTCCTAAGGTCTTCTGAAACATTTTTCATGTTCTGTAAAAAATTTTCTTGCTCATAATGCTCAATGAAGTTGCTGCTTGTGTTTTAAATCAATTTAGAAATGCCATAGTTCCCATGTCGTGTTTTCTGTAACGTTGCTTCATTTTGGAGTTAAGTATGTATTTCTTTCGTTTCATGTCTTCACCTGTAAATTTGTGGAAAGTGAGTATTTTTATTTTTTTTTGAAAACTTTACAAATGTCTAATGTAGATTCTACTTTTATTTTGGACTCAATGCAGGACTTTTGAAGAACCCATCGCTTGCATTAATGCATTTATAGTCTGTTGAAGTTAGTTTTTTCATGGAGATGCATTAGGTATTTTGATCATATACACTGGAAAAAAGGAAAAACTGCAAAAGGTGCCTTGGAAAGAAGTTGATTAGGATTTATTTTTTTCTGTATGCTACACACGCTCTCTAGGATGCATTCAGGATCCAAGTATCTGAATGCATAATTACGAAGAAGTGCTTTCTAAATTACATAATAAGTATTACAATAATCAAGTTATCCTTATGGGCAAGCTTCGATTTCTACTCGATGTAAAGGGTGGTGATTATGAAGCCAAGTTCCACGTTTCGTAGCAGAACAAAAAAAATAAATCTTTGGTGGATGGTTCTGGGGAAGAAGACAACACAATTAAGATTATTAAGCTTTTCTTTGCAGATTTACATTGAGTGAATTTCTTTCAATTCACAAATAGGAAAAGACAGGTGAACTTGAAAATTTTTTTAATACTGTGCATGGTAAATAACTTGCAAGGTAAACGGCATAAATTATTTGTAAAAAAGTGTATAATTTTTACATGCGCTACTAAGCTGGAATGCAGAAAAATCAGTGGAAAGACACGAATCCCTGCTAGCATTCCAGCAACCATATTTTTCTGCGTTCTTAGTAACATGTGCGACGACGCAGATTTAACATGTAGTTAGCATTATCATAGAATTCTTTTGTAGTTTCAATGATAATTAGATCATAGTAGTCTTTCTTGAAAAAAAATCTCAACAATAATCAAGAGAATAGTAGTTAATTATTCTTCAAACAAAGAAAAGCTGCTTTTAGTACATTAGAATATCTCATTCGCGGGCATATAAATACAGTCTTGGAAAATGAATCATTCTCTCAGTAATTAACTTGTTCAATGATGTCTTGTTTTAAGATCGCAGTAGCAGAGAAACGGTGGTAGTAGCAACTGATCTCTGGTAAGAGGTCAAAGCAGCAAATCAGACACAATGAAATAGTGGCAACCGTCGCATACTGGAAGCGATTCGGGTGAAGCAAGAGGAACAATGTACCAAGAGCAATTCATTAATTTATTTCAAATTGTATATACTTTCAAAAGGAACGGCTTGGGAAGTCGGGGGTATAGCTCAGTGGTAGAGCATTCGACTGCAGATCGAGAGGTCCCTGGTTCAAACCCGGGTGCCCCCTTACTTCCCACTTTTTGAACATCAACTCTCCAAGTCTGAAGTTTCCCCCGAAATTCGTGATGCGTGAGCGTATCCACGCTTTTTGTTCCCCCCGCTTGACGTTGAAGGAACTGTCTTCAGTGACCCAGCACTTTGATTGTTTCTCGGGAGTTTATTATATTAATGTTACGGTTCGCATAATAAAATCTGGCTGATGTTAATAATAATCACCGGCTATTATTGATGCTAACGAAGCAAAAAGGTCAAAGGGAATGATTAACACGTAATAATTCTTTCATTTACCGGTAAATACTACCAGTGAACCCAGGTAAATTTGATAAAAACATGTTTCATGAAGTTATTTATTGTGAAAACATGCGTGCATTTGACAAATCAAAAAAAAAGAAAACCAGGCTTAAAATTACACAAAGTGATCTACTGCAGAGTGGAGTGCTCTATTTTCCATAAATCGAAAGAGTTTCATTCCTTCCGGCCATTTCGTTGGTCTTATCCGTTTCAAGCCACGTGGGCAAGATTTTTCCGAAGTCTCGGGCTTTGCTCTTCCAGCCGAGCCTTGGGCAATTAACTAGGGTGGGTCGATTTTTCCCACGAACAATTCCGAGTTCATCCCGCATTCCGCAGACTTTTTCCATAATCTGGAGGGATTTTTCTACTCCTCTCGAGCCTCCAACGTGAGGTCGAGAATTACTACATTCACCGTGGATAGTTGTGAATAGCATTAAAATGATTACCGCTTCATGAGATAAATTCTTGTCAACCATTCGCTTTGACCTTTTTATGTGGTTGCTATCAACCATACCCGGTAATTATTGACAGAAACCGATTGATCACTTGAACCGTAACACTATTAAGGTTGAAGTCAATTAGGCTTTGCCTCCCAGAGTTTTCCTTAATACCAACAAGCTCATCTGCTCATCCCAACGTACTTAGGCTGGGGTAGCAACCTCTTCTTGAGGTATTCCCCATCTTCTTGAGGCACTGGAAATTCAAATAGAGCTCGATGAGAATTCCACAAACTGGAGGGTATGCATAAAGTTTTCTTCGCAACGCAATTTTCCTCCAATGACTAATTTTTCCTCCATTGGATGTCTGAATTTATTAGAAGTTCCGTATTCGCAATCGGTAAGTGGAATATTGGCTGCATCTCCGCCGTTTTGACTTCTTGCCTATTGCTTGTTCTCTTCTCCATCCTTGAAAGCTAATGTGTCCGAATTCTGAAGACTGCCCTGTAGGGATTAGAGAGTCGGCTTCCAATTCAAAGTCTAATTATCGACGAAACGTCGAATTAGCTCGGAGAAATGCGGATGAGTGAAGAACGTAAAGGAAGTGCAGCAGTGAGCCTCTCCGCCCGAATTTATATAAAATCGTGTAACTGAAATTACATCGCCATCATGTTTATGGCACTCCTTGAAATTCAAGCGAAGAAAGGAAATACGATCCCAAATTGCATGTGGAGTACGCAGCTGCCAGGTACATAAAATGTGCAAAGCTAAACGGCATTCTTATTCCTGATCCCTCAGTGAAAACAAAACTAAAATCTTCAACACATGGGAAAATGTGAAGCTGATGAGGATTGGTCTATCAGCTTTCACACATACACACAAAAAAAAAAAAACACTATTGGTAGGAAAGGTTCTGAGAGGTGGGGAGAGAGCACTGACATCACCAAGGAAGTTTACGACCAGAAGAGAACATTTTCCGAGCTTTTCTTGAAAGCTCAAGAGGAAATGCACGTGAAACTGGAACCCCCATTCCTTGCAAATGCCTCCCAAACACCTATGTACTTCTGCGCAGCAGGAGAGACCAGTGAGGAAATGTCCATATGGCTGCGAGTCCGATGAGGCATACAAAGGGAACCTGAACGTTCTTGTAAAGAGGACGACTTCATTGCATAGGGAATTTTTTGCACGCTCTAGGTTGAAGATAGCGTAGAAGATTACGAAGATATTCACGCAAGGCGACGAACTCGGTTGGGAAAAGCGCAAGGATGCATTCTCTTTTGAGGAAACGGTCGTGCCTGTCGGCTCCACTGCATGCAATGGAACCAGCCCTCTTTTCAAAATGCAATCGATGGGTGCAGACGTCTGCAGTACTCAGAGCTGGGAACACAACAAGTCTTTGAAAAGCATTACTACGTAAGATTTCACACACTTTCCAAAAATGCGAAATCTTCGTGGTGACTCTCGCAATAGCACCCACTTGGCAATGCCAGGGGAATGCACAATTTTCTGTTGCATAGATGTGATCACAGTGATTTGGAATCGCCAGTTCGATGGTCCAAACATTGTAACAGATTTGCAGGCTCCCTCGTCCACGAGGAAGGTGTCAGCCTTGTCACGTTCTTTTGGATAAAATTGCGCACGCCTCTACGAAATTTTGCTTATACCATTGAAGCAGCGAATCAAGGATTGCTGATATGGTCGGAGATAGTAAACTCTTCAGCTTTTGCTGCCTCTTTCAGTTTGAATTCATTAGCGAAGGGAAAAACTGCATACCCCTAAGCGTACTGAGAAGGAAAAAAAAAAAATAGAAGTGAAATGGCTACGAACGTATAATGTAGAGCGATGAAAAATGAATCAGAAGATGTTTCAGATCTTCGAATAAATTTTTGATTTTTTTTCTTTGCAAACGTGGACGATGGTGCGTTTTTGGAAAGAGGACGACTTGATTTTTACGATTCAGATTCACTACCTGCATCCCTTCCCGATCCCTTACAAAGTCGAAGTAGCGCTGCCTTTTTATGAGCAATAGCGTGGAGCAAAACAAGCCGATGCTTTATGTGAGTGAAATTAAACCTTTGTGGATAATAACTGTGAATCTTCTGTACCGACTCTTGGAAGAAATTCCAGATCCACTCGCTGACGCCCTACGCCCGCTGCGTCCCATTGAAATCTGCGACGCTCTGTGATTTTGAGGAGGATTTTAAGAAAAATCATCAGTCCATCAATCAAGTAACCTAAGGAATCAGAAATCTCATGTAGTCATGCACAAAAACATAATCCTTTCAGAATGGTTGCCCATTGCACAAAAAATATGTAACCCAATGCTTGATTCTTGATTAATGATCTCATGTAGAATGTGCCAAATGTACAGCCGCGCGGCAGCTGCAAAATATTGTATTTGCATAAAAAGAATTTTCGAGTTCACACGAATGCACGATCACTTCAGGAATCGGAGTCCACGGATTCCATGGACTGAGGCTGCAGTAAGCGGGAATCCATCCTGAAATTCCGAATAAAGAAAACTATTGACTTCTAAAGACCGATGGAATCGATCGCGTAAAGTCTAAAGTGAAGATCGGAGGAAACACACCCAACAGATTTCACTCGCGAATGTACGCGCGTGTGCCAAAGTACAGAAACCAAAGTTTGCAAAGGCATAATTACTCCGGTGGAGCTAAATTGCAAGTGACGTAAATAATTATTTGAACAAATGTCAAGTTTAACCGTATCAAGCAGTAATTTGTTGAACAGGCACAGAACACGCGCAGACGCAGCTTGATTTAAGAATCAAACTATGACGGTGCACATCTTCAGGTAGTTGGGGTCCAGCTTGAGGAAACTGTCCAGGAGCGCCTGGAACATCAAGAAAAGTCTTCCGGCGGATAATGGAGCGGTGCAGCTCGTTTGGGCGCCAACATGGTGAACCCGCGAGTTCAGCACGACTCGAAGGTCCAACTTGCAACTATCATCTCCACATCGTGCAGAAGTGACGGTCCTCGCCGTGAGTCGTGAGATGAATCGGAAACGAAGACTGAATGCACGTGGAAAAACGTGGCTCTCCAAAGCAGTTCGGCAAGCACGAAAACATCGTGTTTTCGATAATGGAGAGGAAGAAAAAATTCATGATTGTAGCCTCGGTATACTTTTCAGAGATAGTTTTTTTGTGTGTGCCTTACCTCATTATTAGGGAAACTGGGATTGGGTTAAAAATCTGCAAGAACCGAATTTTCGGGGTAAAAAGAGTGCAAGTGTATGAGTGTAAGCGAAGGTGTAAAGATCATGAGTAAACCCCTACGCAGGCGTGCACGGAATTAAATGACAACCTCCACTGCATTGGTATGATTTCCAGTGAAGACTTTCAGATTTGATTAGTCAGATATCTGAAACATGACTGGATAACTACTGGAAACCTGAAACAAAACATGATCACCGTTTAATTCCTCCATTTATGACGAGTTCTCATGTTTTGGAATTGCTCAATATGAGTGCATAAAAAAAGTCAGAGATTTTTTAATACAGGATCCTTTCTTGGTGACTATAATGATGTGCAACTTCCATGTCTGAAGCGCTTCTTGATTGTGAATAACAGCAACAAAAATATCCTGGAAATAGAGCTTTCGATACTATGAATCTTTCAAAACTAAGGTACAAAGATAATTTTGTCGTACCTTATTTGTTTGGAACAAGGAATAAATAGAAATATTGAACCTGTGGCCCTCGATACTTTTTGAAATTGAAACTCACTGTGTGAGTCACGGAGACATCTCCGTGACTCACAAATAAAACGAGCAATGGGAAGCAAAGGACTTCGTGCCAAGAGCAGCGATAGTTTAATTCTGATTGGATTCCAGAATTTTTCTTCCCTGAAGTAACGAGGATGTGCTGTCTGCTTAGTTTTCCGAGAATATGTTGCAGCAACAGAAGCATGCATCATGCGGGGAAGCCTTTCGTTACAAGACAAAGGGTTCAAACATGTTACCGACGAAGCCAGAAATAGGAAGCTGCGTGCCTTGAAGCACGCTCTGGGACTGTAACAGCAGTGAATGAGTTGGTCGAAACCCCAGGTCGAAAATCACAACACTCTGAAACCAAGCGACCCAATCGTCGGGATAATTACTGGATTTCAACTCTAGGATGGATCTGAAGAATGCTTTCTGGCAGATGTTAAGGTCATTACGCCTGGAGAAGGTCAAGTTGTTCGAAAAGTAGTAGCTTGTTCCGCAGAACTGGACAAGGCAGAACTGACGAGGCGGCAACTGATTTCATCGACTCTGATAAGTGTAAGAAATTCTTTTCCTACTCTTTGGCACTTGACGAGACAACGGATGTCACAAGTACGGCTCATTTGCAATTATCATTAGAGGAGTGAACGAAAGGATGAAAATTTTGGGGGGATTATGCTTTAGTCAAAATACTACCACAGGAAGAAGATACATTCAAGTGGAGCTCGTATTGCTCACATTTAAGCTTCCGTGAGAAAAACTTGTGGGCAGAGCTACAGATAGAGCTCCTTCGATGAACTTTATGATCATTTTTTGTTTGAAAAGCAATGGTCTCGGGGGAAATTAAACTCTGGCTGCCTAAATCTAAAGAGAAATCATTTTGAAATGCAAAATAGAAGTAGACTCAGACGGACATGTTAACGTGCCCTCATTGCTGACTGACGGTTCCGCTGCTCATACAAACAAACGTGCGCAAAAGAAACATACAGAAATCTGATTAAGATGCATTCCCAATCAGCCACAATGCTAAAGGATTAATTAATAAAAATTGATATTCTATATCAGTCTGATTTCAAGCACCGTCACAAGCGAGAATGATCATTACCATACAAAGAACATTTAAATTTTTTATCAGTATTTTTATCTACAAAACCCAGTGAAGTTTTTACGTGTGTAAATATGCATGATACAATTTGTCAAATACAGAAAAATAAAATGCGAATGACTAAATTTTACACATCTGAAAAGTTGATCCAATCGAGAAATGAGTGATTACTAAGGTTTTGTTTAGGCTCATTTTGCAATTGCCCATGTTTATGTTTCATGAATGTTGTTTAACGAAAGCGAGACGTATTCTACTCATTTATTCTGTACATTATCAATCATTTTCCTTGGAGCACATCCTGGCAGCAAAAAACCCGAGGAAGGCAGCTGACCCAATAGCTGGACTGGGAAATTGGAGGGCATCCATATGAAGTGGAAAAGAAAAAAAATGAATGCTGAAAGTGGAATACTATTATCAATTTTTTAAATTCACGATATTCATCGATATTTGTTGTGTCAAAATCGTGACTAGCAAC
The DNA here is from genome assembly GCA_036172245.1 of Raillietiella orientalis. NCBI lineage: Eukaryota > Metazoa > Arthropoda > Ichthyostraca > Raillietiellida > Raillietiellidae > Raillietiella > Raillietiella orientalis. The sequence continues at coordinate 2,408,659 of JAYWIR010000004.1, read as the reverse complement.
AACACACTTCTTAAACGGACTGCAGCCGGACGACTTGCATGGTCTGCCATGGCTGATCTAAAAGTTGGATGTCTGATCACTTAGCATCGTTATTGTAAATAATGGTAAGCTGCAATCTGCAGCTGATGCATTGGGATGATGAGAATAAAAGGAAATAATTTTTGGAAGATGACAGAATCCTTCTAAACCTTAGAGAGGGATGTGCTCCCGTATTAATAGTATCTTACAGCCCGTTCGAAATTCAATCCAGTTCTTCACTGCCGGTGATTCCTACTGCGTTTTTCTAGTAACTTTCGTTTGCTTGCAAAAGAGTGTTGCTTCTAAGGTTTTTGGAATGGGAGCATTCACTTGTTTTTGTAGCAGCAATGAGCTCTACGGATGTCACTCCTAGAACGATAAATTGGGGAGAGTTCAAGTAACTGAAGACCTCACGATGAAGGGCCGTACCACACTGAGGCCAAAAAGTACGAAGGGCACGGAGCAAACGCCTTACCTTTCATTTGTTCATTTTGGTTTCGACAGAGCTTCGCATGTTAGCGAAAACAGACTTTTGGCTGAATTCTCAGCTGTGACTCTCTGAGAAGAATGATCCGCTGAATCTCCCACATAATGCCTTCTCGATCAAATATGAGCAGGCTATAAAAAGAAAGTTCGACTTCTTTCCTTTCCCTTTCTCTCTTTTTTTTTTTTTTACATTTCGATGCATTTTATGCAGATTAAAATGCGCCATTCTTTTTGCTTGGAAAAACGCATTCCTTCTTCAATGATTTCTCTGAAGCGTATGGAAAATTCCCCAGAGAAAAGCTGTTGTTGACCGATGTCTTTACAGATGTCTTTCAAAATCAAACTGCCCGGATCCTACCTTCCCTTGGTTCGTTAGAGAGTTAGGAAGGGAAGAAAGGCTAGGATCAAAGGACAGCGATATCCTTCCGTCCTCAAAGTCCTCTCAAAAAACGACACCTCCGGTCATATTCACAAGTGTATATACTTTTTCGTTTGCTGAGTCAAATTCCTTCATTCGTGGATTTCGAGTGCCAACATCACCGAGCATTTGACTAAGACTGCGTTTCACGTGCTCCTGCTCTGATGCAGTCGGTGATCCCTGTTTCGCCACCTGAGTAAAATCTGGCTATCATGTGTTGGTCCTGATCAAAGCAATACAAGATGCTGTGCTTCTCTGATAATTCGGCTTCTTGCAAAATGGAACACTTTGAATCTTCTTGAGATCGGATTGTTTTTGTAAACAGGTGCCCTTCCAGCACGGATGTTTTTAGGGGAAGGAGAAGAAGGAATCTGCCTTCCAAGGCTTTTCATTACTTCTGCAAGAAGGGGTTGGATGACATCGTACTGGTAAAAGAACATGTTGAAGCCTCTAGATCCCATGTGAAGCATCCATTACACGAGATTCAATCTATAAGTGTCTGACACTTGAAAACATTGGGCATCGAGCTCATAACCACAGACACTCACTTTAGTCTTCTTCTGAAAAGCGAACAGACTGTTGACTGGGAAGAGCAAGGCCGTCACACCTAACGCGAGTACACCGAAACGTAAACAAGGCATACTGGCTAATGAAGTGAGCAGTTCGTCGCTAACCTTGAACTGAAGTAGCTGACCGAGTTAATATCTTTCGGAGTCTGCAGGTTTTGGTAAACAAAATGATAAAGAGCAGAGGTGAAAGTTACTCAGCTCAAGGTCGTGGAAGAGGTTTTGTGATTGTACCTAGTTTTCTAAAGGGGGGAAGCATGACGTCTTTGCCTGGCAATTATGAAAGGCTTGTTGTTTGCCGAAGTGCGTGTTTTTCGGTCGAAGGCGCTAGCGCGTCCAGCAAAGAAGTTGGATGGTTATCGGTATTCCGAAGGACAGGTACCGTCGTAGGAGAGTCACACGAGGGAGGGTATGAGCATGCAGTTATGTCGTTTCCTCTTTATTTTCATAAAATAATGGTGCGCAAATGGCAATTACCTGTTTGTTTGTCCAGGAAGGACTCCCAAGAGTTTGTGCGTAGAAGGATAACTGCTTGTGATGTGGAGGAATAAACTTGCCTGAAATTCATGACATGGTTTAAAAAGAGCATCGCTCTCATTCTTTCGTCGAAAACAAGAGTACATTAACGGTTGGGTTGAATTAAAAGCTCTGAAAGAGCTTGGAATCGAGTGTGTCGGCAGCTTGGGCTTTGCTGTGGGACCGAGGCAAGTAGTTCTCATGGACGCGGAGCGGCAAGAAACGGTTGTTATCTTAAGCATCTTAAGCTTTGAACATGTGGGACGTGCAGCTATACTCAAATTATGGTTGTCGTGATGAGTGATGCCAAGTAAGAAATCTTGACGGATGAAACCACAATTTCTCATCCCACCTGCCTTTCCGAAACTTGCAAGTAACGATGGAGGAGAAAGTGAAACTTTTCTTGATAAAAGGGGGCAGTGCTCCTGAAAGTTGGTAGTTGTAGGGAGCGAAAGCAGTGCTGGAGAACTCTTTTGTGATAACAGACTACAGCTTTGTTTAAGAAATGTGATAAAAGCCACAACTTTGATCGCAGAGAATGGTAGTTTGGGATACTTCGAACTTTTTTCCTTCTCCTTGTATTGTGTAAATGCCTCCGATTGCAGCGGCCCAGTCATTAAGTGAGACAGTAGATTTACGTTGGCTAGTCTTATAGTGAGAATGTTGATCGAAATTCTCGAAGGGTGCCCAGAAAAAAACGATGCAGATCTTAGGTTTTCTGTTTCTGATCTAAGGAATGTGACTCGTGGAACGTTGTGACTAGTACACAAAAGTAAAATTGATTTTGTTTCAGGCGCAGAGAGGAGGACCATTTAATTCATTTAATGTATACTTTGTTATTAGGGAAAACAAATATCTATTGCTAATATTCAAGAATAACAAGGGCTACATCGGCTATATAGCTTCTCTAGACAAGAAAGTCGATACTAGCCGTCTATCCATGGGTAGTCCCAGTTGCTCATGATAGTGAGATGGAGAATCCCCAAAACTTCGAATTTGGTACTTAAGCGGAAAATGAACTCGTTTTGGATGTTTTCTATATCACCAAGAAAATTGTTCCTGTTTCCTGCCTTCACGAGTCTAGATTCATCGCATATTTTGGTTATGTATTGAGTATAGCCCTTAAAGTCTTGGTTGGGTAGCAGATAAGTTTAAAATCCCTTGCAGTTTCCATATAAAGCTAATGGAAGAAGTGATATACAGCAGGTTTCTTTAGGAATTTATGTGCTCTAGGAATCTGAGAATCTTATCAAATCTGTTAAAGTCTTACTGATATTACAGACATGCTCGGTAAAGTTTGAACTACCTTGAAAGTTGCGGAGAGATGATCCCCGGGGAGTAGGTGTGTCATTCATCTCTTGAACTCTTGGACAAAGGGCCATGCCATTTGAAACTTTCGAATCAATAGGGACTAGCTCTGAAGATGTCGCCCTGCCTCTCTTCAAGTTTCCAAGTAAGCTTTTCGTTTTTCTCGTTGACGACACTTTTCTAACCACTCTTCTAAGAGTTCCACCTGCAAAACCGGAATTCGATCACACTTTCCATTACATTCCTCCAACCATAAACTCTGCTGAACTTGAAAATGGTCAAACTATGCTCACCTTTTCTGGGGTGGTCAGCCTCACGACAGATTTTGCCTCCGTTGTCTGAGGTGCTACGCAGAAGACACTCCGTTCTTCCAATACGAAGCATCCTTGATCCTGCAGCGGAAACTTTTAAATATCCAAAGTTTGCTTCTTTTATGTTACACCCACTACAGTCGCGAAGCGACTGTTTTCGATTGCTATTTTCAGAAAATTGGTAGCAGAACAGCAATAATAATTCGTGAATCACATGTCTTACTCGATGCCAAAATGTCGAAGTACTATGAAGACTGCGGAGGAATATGGCTTAGTGTTTCCTCCGTTCAACCTATGCAGGAGTCTTCACTTCTTTCTGAGACGGTAGATTTCAAATAGGGTGTAATAGCAAAGGCAGTTACATCTAAAAAAAAATGTATCGACTTACGTTTCAATGGCGTTATAATGAAACCTCAACAGTTCACTAATAACTGTGAAATCACCACGGTTAGGGACCTCTGTCCATCTGACCATGCATCGACTGACAGAGAACCTTCTGCAAAACTCATTACGTCCTATATCTGTTTCCCTGAATATGATTTAAAAAATGGTTCTGGGCAGTTTTTTTTTTTTTCTTTTTCATTTTTCATTTCTGCTGGAATTTGCTATTTATTTCTGCTGGAGTTGCTGGGGTGACGTTGATGACGATCCAACTGATGGATACATCCACGGACGGCTAAACAGTTTGTAGAAGTAAAAGTGTCACATTTCAGTCTTTCCCAGCGAAAACAAAAATTGGGAGTATTTTATAGCAACATATCAAAGCACTCTCCTTGTCCCTCCCGTACTTTTGCATTGTGAATTACTGGAGATCAGCTTCTTTCAGACATTTTCGGGTTTTCACTTCCTTATGTTTCCGGGGAGCATTTATTAATTCCTTCAGGCCCCGGTAAGTTTGCACAGGGGGATGAGCAACCTAACCATATAAGTTTCTGTTATGTCAGCATGGGGTTGTATGCTTTTCTCACAAAATTCAGGGAGATTTGTAGGTAAATTTCGAGTTTTATTCAAGTCATAAGTTTTTTTTTTTGCAGAAGACTCACGAATATTCGGGAACCATTCCAAGTGCTCGTAAAAGAATAACAAAACCGTAATTAAAGTCTTTTTTCTAAAATTCGAATGACAGACTTCATGAACCCCCTATGAATTCCATCATCTAATTTTCGTCATTATATATTTAAATTCCTTGAATTTATCCTTATTCTCTATATAAATCCATAAGCATTTATGACTTTTCTACACTTTGATCTTAGCCGAAAGGCCGAGAAGCAATCATGACTTTTCTAAAGAACAAAAATTGCTTTCTGTAGTTAAGAATAATAATCATTGCTCCATGTTCCATTCAATATATTTCCATACCAGAGCGTTTTTTTTATTTAAGAAGCTCATGAATTCCTTCATTGATTTCTGGATGATTCATGGGCTTCCGAACTTTTTATTTCGTGGAAATTAATCTATGTGACGGAATTCTCCATCTTTCCTTAATCTTATCGGAGTAAGCCTATTAGAAAAGTGGAGAATAATTTTTAAAACGAAGAACGGTAATTCATTTTTTAAAGAAAAATTGAGCTCGAGAAACAAGTGTTGCAAAAGCAAAACTCTGCCTTCTAAGATTCTCATTTCTGGTGTTCTCACTTTTATCACAAACACTTGCACGTTCTAGGATAAAAGAGGTGTATTTTCTTGATAGATTGTCAATACTGGCTGCACTGTTTCGTTGAATATTCTTATGGAGACTGATCTGAATCTACAAACGGTTTGTTGCTTCAGATTATCTAACGTAACTGTACATCAGTTCTCGATTTTCACCATTCAAGAGGGGGGTTCTTTCTCCAATGATTTCTGCCTGCAGAAGGTGATTCGAAACGATCTTGCAATACAAATAAGCAAGAACGATGAGACAAACTATGTACATAACGATATAAGTCAACTACAGAATTTCCAAACACTGGCAAAGTCTGTCGACTCTTTTTTTTTTCAGTGCCTTTTTTCTGCTACAACATATCGCGCTATGTCTCAAGACAATCGAACTCAAAAATAAATAAAAAGAATTTAGATAATAATGTTTTCGAAATTGTCAAATTCAAACTGCACAGCAATGCTTCATGTGCAGACTTAGCTCCTCGCTTTCCGAACCACTTCGGAATTCTTATCCAAAAGGACAAGCATTAGAATATTTGCTCCCTGTTTACTCCATCCGAGGTACAAGATAAGCGTGGTATTAGAATTATCATATGTATGGGATTCAGTCCATTTAAGAGAAGTTCGCTTGGCTTGCATTCGGCTGCCCTCATCACACAGCAGGATACATTGCCGGCGGTGTTGTTCTGTAAGATATTTAATGTTCTTGTTCAGATAATCTCATTTCCACGTTTTTCACTTTTTGAAATCCCTTAATTTTGTAGACCCGCGTTAGAAAAACAGCATAATGAAAAAAAAAATAGCCCTTTACTCCCGTGGAAAAATTAAAAATGGTTGAGTTGAATAAGACCAGTTGAGCTTGAATAGGTGAAGAAGCAAAAACTGATTAGCGGATAGTAGTTCCAATTCATGCAGAGCAACAGGTTAAGATGCCCAAGGATTCATCCAAATGCTGCCCACATTTCTTTCTATATAGACGGATTGACTGGTAAGACTTTTAATTGTGGAAGTTCAAAGAGTAAAATTTCCAACAAGGTATCAATGGCTAAAAATACAAAGGACACTTTTCCGAAAAATGCTGTCTAAGAAAAAGGGAAAATGCAGACTCAAAGCAAATATAATTTAAATTTACCACATTGGAGTACAATTTCTACAAATCTTTTCTCAAGAGAATGGGGAAAGACCTTAAAAAGAGGGTATTATGAAGAGTACTTTAAAATTACGCTTGGAGACCATGAAATGCTACATGAAAAAACTGTGGTCCACAACGGAACAAACTATCAATAGATTAGGGAACGACTTACAGAACAACCAAACAGTCAATGTTTAGATGCAGAGCAGTCGATATTTTAGAGTCTGTGATTGATCGTAAAGGTGTAAATAGGTTCAACAGTACAACATACTTGATTCTACCAAGCTGTGTATTAATCTGGTGAGTAATATTGATAGAAAAGATAGACATAAGAAATGATAAAAAGTGTATAGGTATGATAAGAATCGTCATTGAAGAGTCTAGGAAATCTGTGCTAATATATGAAACTATTTGTGACATGTATACCTGTCTTAATCTTCTACTTCCCATTTTTTTGTTAGGTACCGTAGTGAGAAATACTTTGACGTGTTCATCTATTTATTGAACAGATTAACTAGTGTTCCGCTGTTTATCTAAATTCCTGGTCAGTTTATCTTCCACGATTTAATCAAGAAAAATTGAATAAAAATTATATTTCTGTAGGAACTGTTTTGATGTAAACAGTATTCTTCCAACATTGTTGAAGCCCATTACTGTTTAAATCATACATTTATCTTCCTTTTCAGATTCTGTCGAGACCAACTTGTAGGAACACATTTGAATTATTCCCGAATCAATCCTATGATTACCGTATACATCCAAATATTTAATATAGTACATGTAAATAGAATTCTGTTTGAAATCCATCTGCTGCAAATTACTCGATATACTATAAGAACTCCATGCGCACTTGACACCTTTGATTAGACTCAGCAGAAAGACAAAACTATCCAGTTTTGAAGACTAAGGCAGTCAAAAATACCTTGATGACAAAGAAAAAAGCATTCATGTAGTTCAGCAAGCAGACATCAGTGAAATTAACTTTTGACTTGTTGTAGATCTGTGAGTTACAAAAATTAATGAAAGTAAAAGTGTAATCAAGTAATCCTGTTTTGATTTTTTGTTTTCCTTCCTGTTTTGACAGTCACAGATTATATTCAGGCTATAAAAAATATCAAAAAAAAGCTGAACATATTTGAACGTCTCACTCCACATACACTGGACTGCATTCATGTGATTAGCGTGGACGAATTCACATCAATATGAACATAATGAATCATGCCAGATGATAAACATCCTAATGCACTCGTGGCCGTGAGTATTCTGACAAAGATTAAAGAGTCTTTCGATAAAACTTCAATCTGTAATAATTTGAAACGACTTTCACAGTGAGCTCGTATCAGTTACTCCGCTATTTTTTCTGGGACAATATGTCGATCGAGCGCCTAGAATGATCCTCAAGTGAGGAAATTTAGTTTTCCTGTAGAATAAGATTCATTAATGGCATTTCCTGGACGAATTCTAAGAGTTTCAGATGATCAGCCATCCACTTGGTTGCTATGGTAATACAAAATACCTAATTTGAGGATAATTTCAGCTTGTGACGAGACACCAAAAACAAGATGCAAAAACATGTTAATGCAATTGGGAAAATGAGTCCTATGCATAACCGACAGTTTGATAAACTAAGAATTAATTGATTATAATTCATACTTACTAGTGGGCAAATGGAATACCTATGTTACTCGTTTATTACATGATATTCAATAGTTTCACATCCACAAGCTGAGATTCTTTGAACTCCAATACTCCCATTGTATCTGGTACGAAGGAGAAAAGTAAAAATACAATACTATGTATTTTTTTTTTACGGATAAAACTGTGATTTCTCAAATAGAAAAGATGATTATAGCTAGGAAGTACCTGTTTACAAAGGATCCAAAGATCAATTTACAATATGATGGACTTTTCATTTGATTATCTAATTACTGCAGAAGAATTCAAGAAAAAAGTTTCCACCATAAATCTGATTGAAACAATATGTTTCCATACATGAACAAATTTGCGTAGTGAGATAAATTTATTTAAAAGCATAAATTTGTGTTTGGATACAAAATACAATAAAATCCCATTTTATTGATCTTCAAATGATTTTGATACGAACGTGGCAAGACTGACATTTGCAATCGTTTTTGAAAAATAACTTTAAATAGAACATAGAAGATTACGTTCTTATTAGAATTTGCATTCTTTGATTTGCTCTTTAATTTTAGTTCATTTGTCAGCCAGTTGCTTTCCTCTATTCATCTAGAATGAGAAATACCCTGGTATTAGAAAGACAATCTACGAGACAAGTGCAGCAACCTTGCAGGAACAGTCGCTTGTTGTTTGTAAGTGCACCATCAGCTGTGCTGGCATATCGGGGGGAACCAAGCTCAATTTAACATGAAGCTTATAGCACTGCAAAGAGTCCTTCTGGGTCAATTATCGTCACATAAGATCATGCGATCAACTCGATAAGATCCAAAAATTTGGTTGAAAACGGCAAAAGACAAAGGGCACAAAAGTGCATTGGACGCATACGTTTGTTTGACAATTTATGCAAATATTCCGACAACGGAATTAAAAGTAGTTATTCTTTTGGGATGTGATTCAAATTCCAACCTGTGATTCAAATGCCGTTCAATGACCAACCTTTCATCACCACCGAATGCACGCGTTTGTCTGGCTCTTATCGTAACGATGTGCGTAACGTGTGTTGTACACTGGTAGCGTACGTACGTAGGATGTTGTTTTCGAAAAAAAGTCTCGTTGATAGTGACAATGGGTGCTGCTCAGGAATATGAACCCGAGTTTAGTTGAATCCAGAAGCCGTAGAGTTTATCAAAATGCAGCATCCAGGCTCTATTGTTTGTAATTGCAAATGGGGTGGCAGATTTTTAGATTCCATTTGATATGTACGTTTTGGGGAAAAATGAAGTAACGCCCAGGGATGAAACTTTTTTTTTTTTTTTTAACGAATCAGAAGAAAAAAAATTCTCGTAGAAATTCCGAGATTACGAAAGGGAATTACTAAAGCAAATAATTATTTCATGAGAGAAAGCCGTGACTATTGAACAAGCATATGCATACTAACAATTAGTTGTAATTAGCTGCCTTAAAAAAACTCTGGCAACAAATATAAGATCTCTGTCGTCTCAGCTGAACAAATTAGTATTTAATCAAAACTTTGCTGTTGTAAGTTGTTTGGTAAAAATAAATATTTTAGGAATGATAGAGTGAATTATGCCATTGGATGAAATAGATATTAGTTTGATAAAAAGTGTGAAAAAATTTGATAATGCCAGCCAAGTTTTGCGAGTCATGTTCTCAAAAGTTTACCCTTTGGAGAAAACGGGTATGTTTCTGCAATTTGAGACCTTGTTTTCAGTAGTCATCTAATGAGCATGTTATTTGTAGGTACAGTGTTTAGAATGCAATTTATGTTATTGTGATATCTGTATGCCAAATGCTGCTAGGGAAAGTAAACCTTGCATTCGTTGTCAAGTCCTTAGTGCAAGACCATTAACTAAGGACTCACTGATGCAATTTCGGATAAGAGATTTGAAGAGCTTCCTTAGCATGCAGCATATACCTGTTCGCCTATGTAAAGGTATAAGAATGAGAAACAATGAAATCTTGAAATTCCTTATGCAGAAAAGATGGATCTAGTTGATCTAGTTTTACACAGCACCCAACCAATGTTTGGCTGTAATTCAAATATTCACTGTGATGGTATCCGGGTTCGTGGATGGGATGACTATGAAGATCTGGGAATCAGAGTTCAGCCATCATCCTCATCAATATTAGAAAGTTCTCCCCCTTACAGCACTTCCACCAATAGTACTGCTTCCAGTTGTTCACAGAGCATTCCAATAAGTGTTCCACAGCAGAATTCTACAGCACAGTCCACAACTTTGTCTTGCATCCCCTCATTAAGTGATGTGAAAAGTGTAGAGCACTTAGAGCATCTTGATGTGCACACTTGCAGAGCATTACTTTCTAAATATCGAGTTAGTTACCAAGGCTGTTGTGAAAAAGAGGAGTTGCTTGTTAAACTGCGCTCCTTATGGATTGCCAAAACAATTAAGAAAGAAGGTGAGTGAATAAGTGGTTTAATTCAAATGACATATTTTGTTCAGATGTAGCTGATGAAGATCTTTGCTGTATATGCATGCAAGCAGGGACAGACTGTGTCTTATTGGAATGTGGTCACATGTGTTGTTGCACTGATTGTGGTAAACAAATGCATGAGTGCCCCATTTGTCGCCAGTATGTAGTGAGAGTAGTTCATGTTTTTAGAGCTTGAAAACACTCATTTTTCGTTTTCTTTTTTTTTTTTTCTACTTGATTTCTCATTCAAGTAAGAAGAGTGGATTTTTCCATTGGTTATTGATTATGCACAACAATTGTAATTATTATTGTTAAGTCATGTATGCATTTATAAGAATATTTTGATGATTTTTTAATAGAATCTTTTAAGAAATATGAAATAAAAACTTCACTGGCATGGAATCTTGTTTCTTGCGTACATTCATTTCGTAGTAATGAAAACTGCTTACGTTAGTTTCCAGTTAACTGACCAAGAAGATGAAATTTAACATCGCCTTCTTAACATCAATACGATTAGCACATTCTTTGATTATTTTGTTTTTATGTATTTTGGTAACAATTAAAGAATTTTATTATTTTAATGTGCATAAGGTTACAGTGACCATCGAGTATGATACATCAGTCCAAAAGTCAAGCCACCCATTCGTAAGATAAGCACCTTTAAGAACTTTTTTCTTTTTATCGCTGTCCCGTTTGCATCCCAGCTGGTGAGCGCAAAATGCATCGTCTTTAGAAAATCTTTATTGTTGTTTTGCTGATATCAGTTTTGTTGCCAAACATACGCAGATGCTGAGTACAAAAAAGCATGTTTCGAATTTTAGTATTCGATCTAGATGGCTTCTCTTGATGTGTTCTTCACGTTTATCGCGCTTTCACGTTTTGCTAAGTGACCGCCTTCACTTACATTGCATTTTTAAAAGCGGAGTGCCCTGCTCTGTGGGACATCGATGGTAGGCAGACTCTGATGACGTTAAGTTTCCTTTCAGATTTGGTTTTGTTGCAGGGTATCTGGACGTGGAAGCACTCGGGCGACCTTTAGGGAGTCATATCTCACGTATAGTATAAATCAGTAACACGTAAATTGCCGGATGCAAAGGTACCAAGTACACGCGTGATGTGGACATAGGCCAGAGTTAAACTAGTTATTGAAAGTTCATGATGTGGTTCTGAGGTCATGCCAGGGCACATCAGCTCAACCAGATTCTGTTCCGCCCTCGCTTACCATACTCAGTAATGAATACTCCATGCCTTGTGAAATTAGTCAAATTAGAAAATTAACCGTGCGTTCTGGCCTAATGCCTATTAGGGAGAAGGCGTAGCACTTGTAATAAGCAAGTGAAGCATGAAACATTTGTAATTTTTAAATGACACTTCTGTTTCAGTGTTTTCAATCTTTAAGATTAACTGCAACATTACTCCATAAGAACTGTATGTACATATTTACGGATGATCTGTTTCGTACAGTACAGCTGGAACATGTGTTTTCGTGTAAAGATTTCACGAAGCATTCCTTCTGCTCAGTGTTAGGAATGTTTTTCGATTTTTAGCTTTACAATGTTTAATACGCATATATCATGCGGGAGCATTTGTCTAGCACAAAAATTTGAATAAAACGGACGTTCCACCCCCAAAACACGCAATTATTCAGCAGTTTCATAATGTAACAGTTATTCTGTAATTCACTTGAGCTTTGCTTCTAAGCATAACTAAAGGATATAATTTTTGTGATAAAGAAGTTAATAAGGACTTAAAAATAATGCCACGTTTTAATTTTGTTGAAGTGTACCTTGTCATTTTCATAACTTAAATCTCATTATAAATGGATTATTCAGCAACATTGGGAAAAGACCAACGAGATATTGAATTCTAGCTGTTCGGAACAAACAAATTTCAAAGACCGCTGCTGATCATGTGCAAGTCCGAGTATCTGTTGAATAAGCTAACATGCCTGCAATTGCATTTATGTAAACCACTGAGATGAATTCATTTCAGTGGGCTTTCTTCAGTTTTGAGCTAACAGCTCAAAATTTGCAGAGAATATAAAGATGATACATCAAATGACATTAGTCTCCTTACATCTGAGTAAGATCGAATGAGCGAAGTTGCAAGAAGTGTCTACGTTGATTTGAATTCTAGACTCTTGTGGTTAAAGGTCAAAGGTCATATTGTGGAGCCTATTAATAAAGTTTAAATTTACTACGATGCTAAAGGATGTTTCCTAAGAAAAAAATTGATTTGTTTTCTGCGTGGCCCAACTACTCTCACACTTATCACACAGCTGTCCATGAAGAAACCAGGTTTCCTCAGACCAGGTTTTCTTTGGCTGATAGCAGTTCATCCCCAAGTAACAGACCGGCCAAGATTGAAAATGCCATTCAGCGATTTGTTGTTTACTAATAGGTTTCATAAGAAAATTTGTGACAGGACGTAACTTTGACTGACAAATCCAATGTAGTCATCAGCACTGAGTTTTTCTAGTTTATGGGAATTTTCCTTTTTTTAAGAAAATGCAATCTCCCCAGAACAGAATGGGATTTTTAGCAAATGAAATTGAATTCAATGAAAAAAAAAAGAACTGCGGAATTTTTTAAAATACAGCATACAAAATGGATTTAGAAAAAAAAACTCAGAGAAAGTTGACTTTCAGAATTAAGTTTGTTAGAAGATAAAAAATGAGAGAAAGCGCTATGGAAATTGGAACAAGTCACACAAGATGATCAAAGGGGATGCATCCATCGTTTCATTCATTAGTTTACCTGAAAATAAAGCGCTATGAATCTACAGCTATAATCGTTATGTATAAAGAGGATTGTTTTGATCTGGTAAAAAACTGCAGAAGATCCTTCTTTCGTGCTTGTTACCACTTGAATGGCATTTTAAAAGTCCTGATTGAATTTCGTGGTCTCTGAACGAAATCTTCACTGAAAGTATTTGTTGCTAACGAATGCAGAAGTAAAAAAAGAATGTACGTGCAGCAAAAGAATGTATATATATATATTATGTGTATATATATGATGTATACACCTAAAATTGTGCATGCAGTCACCTATTAGAAAGCTTAGTTTTGTAGAAGAGTATCTTGAAAACCTGGGTGTGTGCGCGCTTTGGCTGTACGTGCGGCAAAAGTTGACGAATGTTGGAAATTCAGTTCCAGTTTTTTAGTTTCATGTTTTGCTCGACAACGTATGAATTTCTGCCAGCAGATCGTTGCCAAGTTGTGCAAATATTGTTTGTGAATTTTGGTAGAATATGGCTTGAGCTGTAAGCGAAATTTGTCAACACCAAGTGTTGTAATAACTTGAGTAATGGCCATTAAATAATGACGTGTTAACTGCCATCCGTTCATTAAAATGAACCACTAATTTGTACAGTGTTGAAATTTTTATTATTTCGAAGAATTGACGTTGTTGGTATATGTATGTGGTTCAGATGTTGCTGCTGCAATAGTTGAATCTATCCAGCAAGAGTTAACGGATTGTTTTGTAAGCTGCGTTTGCCCATGGTCAAGGGAGTTGAGGTATAACTATTCATTGCATTACAATTCATCAAAAGAAGGAAAATGTGGTCTTTGCTGACACATACGATTACTGATTTACTCTTTGGCGTTTAATAAGATATCTGCAAAATTTGTAGCATGGTAAGCAACTTTTCAAAATTTCTTTTTAATGTATGTTCTTGTTTGTTGCTATGGTAGAATTTTGCATGTGAATCTATGAACAAGAAAAACTGGCTAAATGTATGCTGCAAAAGTTCGCTCCTTGCTTTCAAATAAGGTATCAGTACTGTCAATGTTTGCATTGCATAAACATGCCAGTTACTGTATGTTTAGTTCCAAAGTTGATTATTACGATTTGCTAAAACTGTCACCAAAGGCTACTGCCAAAGACATTAAAGATTCGTATTACAAATTATCAAAGGTGTACCATCCAGATGTCAATAAAAGTCCAGAAGCAGCTTCTCTTTTTCATGAAATCACAAATGCTTACAATGTATTAAGTGATTATCATTCACGTCACCAATATGACAAAGGTGTAATACATAATACTTCTGCCCAACCAAAGATGCATGAAATTCGAAGACCTGTGCGTCATGAAGTAAGGAAACAATCTTTACATCCTGTATCAAGAAAAACAGCAGTATTTAATTTTGATGAATGGTGGAAAGCTCATTATTCAGCTGCTCAGGCCCAACAAAAGATTCAAAAAGATCTGCAGCCTTCCAATTATGAAAGACAGTTTAACTTCATATTGTTGATCGTTATGGTTGTATGTTTCTATATTGTTTGTGTTGCACGTTTTTGAATCCTGACAAAACTGAAAATAAATTTAACATTTGAAATGGTGCTTATCTGTATTGTGATTAAGATGCATGCATATTAGGATAAGGTGTTGACAACAAGGAAGGAGGATATAATGGATAAGGAGTTGCTGTAGTTGTGGAGGGAGTATTATGTAAAATTTCTGAGAGTTTGTCAGCTTTAACTCTTTTGAGATGTGCTAATTTTCTCAGATCTTGGAAATTTTTCAGGAACGATTCCACACTTTTCTGTCCATTTAGAAATTCCTGTGCAATTGCCTAAGGAATTTCAGTCATACTGTAGTTACCAAAGTTAATGCTTGCCTCGCTTTTATCCTCTGCCTGCACAGCAGAAGTTTGCAACAAAGCTAAAACAGTCTCCAATCTATGGCCACTTTCTAGCTGGTCTGAAAGAAAAAAAATACTACATGCTACTTGGTTGTTTGGTACATTACTAAGATTTCGGCGTTTATCATCAATATCAGCTTGTAGTTTTTTGGCTTCCTCATAGAGGGAGCTTACTTGTTGGCGCAATTCATTTAAAGTTTCTCCTTCAGACACATTCTGTTCTGCCAAGGACTTATTGCTCATTAACAAAATATCTTTGTTGGCTTGACAAGTTTTTATCTAACTTAAATTGCACCACTATGTGACATTACTCTGTTACCTGTTCTGAACTCAAAATCAGATCTTCTAATTTTTTGGGATTTTCAAGCAGCTCAGTCATCTGCTGCTTATCCATTCCTTGCAGGCTTTTAAGAATTGGCTCAAAGTTTATGGTCATTTGAGGGTCCCAGTTGGATGTAATGCTCTGCAAGGATGCCATCTATTGTAATAGACAATTTACTGATTATTACTTAAAATAAAAGCTCCTAGTCCTGCTGCGATTCTAAAGAATCTGGCAGGTACTAGGTTACACTATTATTTGACAAAGAACATTAGTTGCCAGTCCATGCACACGAACATGACACAAGGCATCAGCTCTTGTCTGTCCCACATTAAGAATGGCAATGGATTTCCCCTGTTTGTATGCATAATCCACAAACCGGTAACTTGAATACACAGATAGTGATGAGCCAATAATTAGAAGAGCTTGTGCTCTATTTACTAAATCATAAGCGTGGGCAACACGTTCAGCAGGCACAGTATCTCCAAAAAATACTACACTTGGGATAAGTGTATCATTAGCACATTTGGCACAAAGTGGAACATGGAAGTTTTCTATCTGGAAAGTAATGAACATTATATTTTTACATCGAGTTCTCCCATTTGTCTTCACATATTTGTTTATAAATGGCAATCAAACACATTTATGTGTACTATTTCAGTGACACTAAGGACTCAGGATAGTAAAATCATGCATTGAGGTTCACATATTTCCACAGAGAATGTTTCGTTTCGTAAATTGGAACAAAGGAAGCAAAATTTAAAAATTGTAAGCTATATCAAATTAAAGCCTTATATTTAATAACTGTGTAAAAATGAGAAATAAATTAGGGATAAATGGTACTATTCAAGTACTTGATGAATCCTAGATCTCATTTCTTTCTAGAAGTGCATATGTTAATCTTCGGCAACTTATAAATTGGAAAAACGCATTGTTTCATTGGTTAATTCAATGCAATCCATTTCCGAAAATTTCTGCCTAAAGATCTTTTTTACAATTTTCTTTGTGCAGTCCTATTTATTATAAGGTCACAAACGGCTCGGCAAAGTACATTTCTTTGAAGTATGCGAAACTGTGATACAGATGATAAAAAACTAATCTCAAGCTTTAACACCTGCAATTTTCGTGTTTTGGTAGTGTTACAATAAGCACCATTGCAAGTTGCTTGTTAAAAGTGTAAAATCTGCAGTAACCAAAATGGTTGTTTTGTATTTTCAACATTCTAAAACATGGTATATGTGAGCATGAAAAAAATCTCAGCATTAAAAAGCACTTTCTTGCTTCTGAAATAGCAAAGTATCGATATCTGTAAACAAAGTGGTCTACTTTTATGTACAACTACAGTACCTGTTCGTTTTGAAAGCATAAAATATTGCAAGGGAGATCACTGAAATGTTCATTGTGTAATACTGATCATTGACAGAACTAATCAAGCTCAAATGCATTGAGGATTTTAGCATGTTTTTACAACAGATGTAAAGAAAGTATTATTGTTTATACAAAAAAACACAACTGTAGTACTAAATGCAAGAGTAATTATTTTACAGTTGTGATACATGCTTTCAGTCTGAGAAAAGACTTTTTGTTATCTTGATTGTATATTATTCTTTTGACATTCCTTCAAATAATTGGAATACCTGTACACCAACATCTCCATCAGGTTGGAAATTACCCATGTTAGGCAGGAGCACATGAGGATTGGCTTTCATCAGTTCCAGCTGAAATGCATGACGATCAAATAGGTAGCCACAATGTAGACAATGCACTTCATGGACAGTGCCATGCAGCTCTAGTACTTGATGGTTACCAGCTTTCTGGTGTAACCTATCTACATTCTGTGTAATGATCCCAAGAAGGCGACCTTGTGACTCCCAATGCTTCAAACATAAATGCGCTTTATTAGGAGTACGTGAGGAAAAGTAAGGCCATCCAATATAGCTACGTGCCCAGTATAATGCTCTCTTCTGGGCATTCCTGACAAATTCAGCATATTTCATTGGGGTATGCTTGGAAGTTTCAAACAAACCGACTCTAGGAGACCTATAGTCTGGAATGCCACTTTCTGTTGATATTCCTGCTCCTGTAAGCACTAGGAGTTTAGAATGATTCTCTACAAACGTCTGTAATTCAAGCAATGAATGAGAAGAAGGATGCTCACAATGGGGTACACAGAAGAGTTGAGTAGAATAGCAACAGAGTTTGGAAAGGTTCTTCATCTGTAAATACAATTTGCAACAAGCAAATTATGCTGACAAGCAGTGGTTAAAAAATGGTTGCTCAAGGCTACCACTGTCTTGCCAGGCATATTAGTAGTGCTAAACGTCGTTAATATACAGCAGTTTCGTAATAAATAATCTATTTTCTGTAAATAAAAACTTGAACATCCTGAGTATCATAAAAAATAATCTGGTTGTGGCTTTTTCATAGGGAGGCCTCGAATTTCAGGGGGAGCAGCTTCAAATATAGTAAAGTTTCTTTGAAGATTTTCATCAAGCTCCAAAATTGCAGCCACATTGCCACAACGGTAACAGTAATTGGGTGCTGACCATACAGTTAAAACTGTCTCATTAAAATGCCATTTGAATCCTTCCATCACCAACTGATGTGCTCTACAGATCATGTTAATGTCATTTGCTGCATTGAACTGGGCAACTACATCAGAACCAAACAAGTATCCTGCTCCACGTGGGCTTACTCCCCAACCTTGCGTATCTGTTTATATTACATGTACACCTCAAATGGAGTACTACTTAGATAAATACCTTCAGGATCTGACCACAACAGATCACACATTGGACCATCATGAGGGACTTCTTGCTTTCTATCTATTGTACGTATCTGATCCAGAGTGTGAATAGAAGGTGAAAGTCCTCCATGAACACAAAATATCTACAATCATCATCTATCATATTGCTTTACTTTAAACTCACCTTGTCATCAATGATGGCTGATAAACTCAAATAATCAAAAATTTCCATGCAATATCTCCAGACAGTGCTGCTTCCATATTTTCTTAAGCATTCATTATAGAACCCATACACTTGTGTTATTTGTCGAGATTCATGATTACCTCTAATCAAAGTGATGCGATCAGGATATCGTACCTGCATAAGAACAACACCTTGATGTGAATAAAAATTGATAACAATTACATTTTTAAAGTCCTATTAAGCATAATTTTTTTGTGCAGTTTCTACTTGGATTCTGTTTGATAATGCTTTGTAGAGTGAATACCTTCTATTCCTTTAGAGCATTCAAAATTTAAGCAGATTATTTTAAATAGCTCTTTCCGTTTCCTCTCTCTACTGCACTGTATGATAAATTGAGAATGTTGCAATACAAGTGTTATCTATTTTAGACCTAAATCACTCGAATATGGAGTTATTAGATTTCTTTTAAGACTTACTGCAGTCTGATCTACATGATACTATTATTTAAAGCAATAACAGTAATCAGTTATGTATGTAGCTTGCTAAAATTGGAGCCAAATGCTAGATAAATGGACTTCATCAACTGTTAAGGAAAATTGAATGATGCTGAATGCTACTTTCAGTCAAGAATACATTCATGCAAGTGATGTAGCATGTGGTCGGATGGAATGCTATAAATTAACTAATTACATATGGCTGAAATGGAAGTTTCTTAAACGTTTCTTGAATTTTACAGAAACATTATATGTGCACACAGCATAACTGGTAAGGGATTCATAGTAAATACATTCCAAGATTCAAACTAACAAATCAGTTCAATTCAGGAAGCTAGCTCTAGTCAGAATGCACATTATGAATTTATCTGCAAATGGTTGTTTGATTCATCATGAAATCACCAATGGTTTAGCCAATAGGTTATTTATATAAAAAGCTGAGGGAGGGAGAAGATTCCACTGTTAAACAAATCAAGATTTTCTCCAATTTGAATTTCCAACTATCATAGATGGGATTCAGATTTTCAAAATTACAAGCATACATCATCAGTGTGCACTGAACATGAAACTATGCAACAAGTCACAATCAAAATGAGCTTTCAAAATCGTGTTTTCATTGACCCACTTATTTCTATTTCCTTGTTAAACGCACCTATCTTAAAGCTTTTAACAAAGCAAACATAGTGGTTGCGGTTGTAATACTAAGTAAACAAAAAAGAAAATCATCAAAAGACAGCTTCACTAAAATTAAAAAGTTAAAAAAAAAACATGCTACACGTCTTAATATAAACGGTGATAGAAAGATGAATTATTACATGTTAAAATAATGGCCACAAGTTCTCTATGGGATAAAATAGAGTAATGATGATGATCAAATCATTAACTTTTATGAATGTATTTTTATCTACTATTATATGTCTTTAGAATATGAATTCACCATGAATTTAACAGAATTTATTTTGAAACAAGAATTCCACAGTCCAGTGTCACATTAAGGGTTTGCTATAAGCATTCAATGAAGGAATAACACAATATGTGGCACAACCTATCACAATATTTTCTGAGAATTTAAAAAATCCTTTGTTTTTTCTATTAGAAAATTAAAACTACCTCTAAATGTGCTAAACGAAATGCTTGTTATGTACAAAAACGTTGCTTATTTATAAAAAATTCTAAACAACTACAACCTAAACAAATAACTATAGGAGAGCATCTGTTGATATGTACGATTCTAAGTGCAAAACTGGCAAATAAAAGTTTAATGTGAAAGTATGCAAAACTAAAACATGTGAATATTATCCTGTACACTGAGAAAATATTGGTTTTTATATGCTTGTTTATTTTCTTGTATGACTTTCAGAACCTAGTTGGAATTGAAAACATGCATCAAAACATATTACACATAAAAATACTACAGGCGTAAATTTTTGCAATAATAAATATGTCATTCACCACTAAAAATGATTATCCACATGGTTAAACAGCAAATATCAAAAAATATTAATACATTTCGTAAAAAATTAAATGCAACTTTTTTAGTTTTTCAGATACCTTGAGAGCTAAAAGCAGCAAAAATGTTTCAACACTAAAAAATCCTCGGTCAACAAAGTCTCCTAAGAAAAGGTAATTTCTATCAGGAACATCACCGCCGACTTTGAATAACTCCCGAAGATCATAAAATTGTCCGTGGATATCTCCACATACCTGAAAAAGATTCAGGATATTCATGACATCTTTAAAAACAGTTTAAAATACTTTCTACTACTAAAACAAAATTTTACATGCTCAATGGACAAGACTACATCACTCAAATTAACAATTTATTTACTTATTAAAACTTCGTTAATTCATTCATTAAGAAATCATTGTGCAATTTCGGAGATAAAACTTTACTTGTTAGTTCACACTTATTCATTCCTTTACTGAAATGCAGGCTCTTTAAATTTAGGGACTTACATATAAATGTTTGGGTTCCACATAATATATGAGAATCCATCCCCCACTATCTACGACTATGATTTAATAAATATTTACTCCAAAAACAGCAAGAAGTGCAAGGCATACAGATTTTTACAAAAGGATTAACCATTAACATACTTCGATCATACCATGAATAGAATAGAAACTGCTTCAATTTTGTGGCGAAAATTGGGGAAAATAGAAAAAGAAAAGTAAACATTAGACTTTTTCATCATTAAGTGAAGGATATACCTTTATCTGGATAAATGGATATACAAGTATAACATAAACTGGTACAAACACAGGAACAAATGCTAATAAAAAATAAGCGAACAATAGTAAAGGCAAAATTTTAAATAACTTCATTTTAAGGTGAAACAAACAGAAAGGACAAAAATTGATAAACGGATCTCGAAAATCTAAAATCTACATGGAAATCAGATCTTGAAGCTTCTGCATGTAAAGAGACACTTCCTCCAAAAGAAATTATCAAAATTATTTCTTAAATATTACCGTAACCATTTATAGACCTACAGAACTTCCTGCTTTGTTTGCTACAGGTCTAAGATACCAGCATTATCACTGATCCAAGTGATCTAGAATATTTACAAATCTCTATTAGCATAGCTATCTCCTGTCACAGTGTCAGAGTACCTCACGAACAAAAAACAAGTATTACATTAGCATCAACATCATTATAATGATTACCTGTAATTCACTTATCTGTAATTCAATTTTATATTTTCAAAAATGGTATATTTACTTACTTAGGTAAAGGACTTAGATTTTCAAACACACATGGTCAAAAAACTGGGTCTTTTGTGTCAGAAATATTCAATAAGAAGTTTGGTACCACAACCAGGCATTACAGAAAGAAACAAAGTCAACTTTCCTCTTTTATTACTTTTATGATCAAAATATTTTGAATTTGGAATTAAATCAAAAAACTGAACGATACGATGAACAATGAGAAAGATGCTAACCAACACAATTATCTTCATTATCTTCAAAACTAAAACAGCAATCAACTATTATGACTGAAAACAATTTCAATTAAAAGTTGAAATACCATGAGGAGCATTGCATTAAGACATGTAAAATGCCATAAAACCAAAACGAGCAGCAGTGGGTAATATTAATACAATACTCTATATGATGGCAACAAATAAACAAAATAAGTACAGAATTTGCTCAGAAGAAAAACCACTTAGAAATCAGATTATGGTTAGGTCTTCTAAGATGATTGAAAAGAAACCACACTCCCATTTATATCTGCATATTCACAAATCATACTGTGCCTGTTTTTTTTCCTTCTTTTCTCGCTCACTATTGATACATGAATCTCATGAATTCTTTGAGTGAAAACGTCCGAAGGTTTTATGGAAAGCGACCACTGGGTATTATTGCATATACTACTTAGCATCTGAGTACAAAAAACTGTCATGTGTAAAAAGCTATTTACAAACCTTTTATTGTATCATAATCAGAGTAAAAACCAAAAATGTTAATAAAAGCATTCACATTATTGAAAGCAAAGGCAAGCAAGAACTGGATGGCAAATTAAGCCATCATCTTTGGGAGAGGATGAAAGGAGAAGCATATCATAATGTTATCTAATGCATGCAACAAACTATTTTTGTGCAAAACGAAAAACTTGGCATGAAATGGGAAGTTTAGGAATCTCCTGAAAGGGAATAACAAACAGAAAAACGACAACATGAAAACCTAACATCTAAGCTTAGTAATGGTGGAGTTTTTATGCATTTATAACAAAGAATTCTATCCTCAAAAAACAAATCTTAATATAAAACAAGCTTAACATATGCTTTCGATTGAAACACATATTCTGTGAGTGGAAAGAAAAAAAAACTCTACTTGAGCAAAAGAATTGAGGCAAGAATCGTCACTGGATCACAGAAATCAAGTGGACAAATGAAGATCCCTCTTGAGAAAATATGAGTCATGTGCGCATCTCACTTTCAATTTTGAAGTCTTGCTTTTTTATGCTAGTTCGCTTAAAACATAGCTGCTTATGATATATGCACAGATTGTAGACCCTTAATTGGATTTCTAATTGGCACAATTTTTCTAATAGAGACTTATGTATTCGATGTTTAAACATTTTTACCAGTCTGTTTTTAAGTCTTTGATTTTCAATCCATATCGATCTTAGACTTTTGGTAAATATCACTGAATCATCAAATCATAAACATGTTGAAAATGGTAGTAAACCTTTTGTTGCAGTTTTTGAATCTTAATTTAATTCAACATTTTAACTTCAAACTGTTTAGAAAATGGAAGTTCTGCATCAGGGTTGTGATTCTGTCTCTGTGATTTTGATGGCGAATTAGTTCCAATCTCCCTGCTCTTTCTGAACACATCAACTGTAATCTAAACAACCAAAATCAATTACATGAAATTGTATTTTGCAAATTAGGTGAAAAGGAAATGAAGAACCAACAAACTTTTTTAAAAATTACTTAATCTGGCAATATAAATTAGTTGAGAACATAGGAAAGATCCAATAATTGTTTCGATAGGATTTCAAGATCATAGTCAAACACAAATTGGGTCCAACCATAGAAAACAGAAACCTAAGATATGGAAACCAGGAAAACTAGCTGAAGACTGCAAAGGATACTCAAATAGCTGAAACACTCTTGTGCTGTAAACTGCATTCTTGAGCCAATCATACAATTTACTTGGACACACAGAAGAGAAGCAGAATCAAAATGCCGAAAAACTAATTAGAAACAAAACATATACTGAGAACAGGTTCTCACAAATATTAGGTAAGCAGGTAAATGGTAAGGTGGATGAGTGATGTGTTTGCACTTTGATATGGCAAAAAGCTGAAAATTTTTCTGCATTTAAGAGTCCACCAGGATTTGTCACTGTTGCTTCATTCACTTCTGAATCAACAAAACCGATTATTGAAGTTATCCAATAGTTACCAATATTAAGATCAAACAGGTGTTGTAAAAATGGATGAGGAAAATAAAATTAGCAGCAATGAAGTGACAATAACACCTCATAATGTTCATCTTGAGGTGGTTGATGAGACCTGATCCCATGTTTTTGGTCAACCCAAGACATTATAAGAGATAAACGCTGTACCTGCAATCACCACCCAAGAAACCAAAAAACGGTGATTTTTTTTTTTAAAAAAACATGCTAATAAAATAAATGTACTGAACAGACTGTTGGAAAAGAATTTTTAAGGAGCTGTTGATGCCAAGAGGGAGTCACAAATGATTTAATGATGGGATTTTTCATAGTGAGAAATTCAGTTTAATAAAACATTAATTGAAGATTAAAAATAAATAAAGTATTTGAACATTACACATTTCTCAAGACACTGGAGAGGTTCCATAAAAATTGTAAAGAAATCATACCACTAAATGTACAAAGTGTACTTACATGAAACACAAAAGTAGTTTTACACTTACCAAGTGAGCACACAATAATTTTGTATATAACAAACAGCTATTATGGCATTTATTTCGTAAAGCATCTTTTGCATCAAGATGGGTAATATGGTTGATTTTTGAAAGGACAATGTGCTCAACACTATGTGACTAAGAATTCATACACAGCAACAGCTGAACAATAATCTACCACAGTAATCCTCAATCTCGAGTGAATCTTTAATCACTAGGACTATTATTTTATTATGAATCAGACAAAAAATTCGGATATCAACATGCTTTAAATGCTGATGGCAAAATAGAAAACCTCCATGTTGTACAAATCAGCAATACTACAGAGAATACAGATACGAAAAATCTGCACAATTATTTCATTTTCTCCTAAATTTCAATGCTTCTAGTCTAAACAGAGGCAAATGAAAACAATTTTTAATTTTACTGGAAAAGATCTCAATTAATGCTGAAATAATGTAATTCAAGGGTCCAAGCTAAGCTAGGGGAAAGAACTGACTGTTTTTTTGGTATATTTCAGTAGTGGGTCATAAATATTCAATGGCCAATTTGTGCGATAAAAAGCTTAAGTTGTACATTACAAAAACATACCTGCTAATATTATGATGATGTAACAGAGTTTAGACAAAGATCAATGAATTTCAGCCACATTGTAAATTCTGCATTAATTTATGTATAATTTTAAAAGACAAATTCCTCTATATTCTGTAGATAGAAAAGATAAAAAAAACTATGGAAAATGACTCAAAGAATTTCGAACATCAAATCCAGATTTATAAAATTGATGGTTAAATCTTACATGCAATAAAATGAAAAGGAATTTTCGATAATTCCTTATCATTTAATTTCGATAAAATACAACATCTTATTAGAGAGTATTTTGAATGTATTTCCACAAATATAAACTCTCAAAATATGTAGGATCTGCAGATCAATCAAAAAATAATTATCAAATGTTTATAAAGCAACATATAAAAAGCAAGGGAGTGATTGTGTTGAAAGAATTCCATACATCAAAGCTTGAAATATGATCACAGCTTTTAGCATTTTGAAATGATTTATTAATATTACGCTGATTTGAGGTCTGGAAATAACAAGTTTTCCCTACAATTCATTAGCTGTAACACTACATGCTACAAGACCTTCCTTAATGTAGTGACAAAAAAGACACTCTCTGATTCAAAAAAGACATTAAAATACAAAAATTTCTCATACTAAAAAGAATGATACTAAATAAGTTTGGGATAAGACTTTGAAATTCTTCAACAGTGTTACTTATATGTGACAAACTTTGAAGTTTTCCAACTTATAACAATAATGTTAATAACAAGTTATAATGCTAACCTTTCTAGATTCATGTGATCAAAGAATTTTTTATTAAAGCATATTAATAAGCAAAAATATCCAAATATTTAATAAAGAAGACACATTTTGCCTTTGTAAATGATCTACAGCATTAGCATTTCATTCATAGTACAGCAATGATAAGTTCCAAGACAAAGACTAAAATTGCAAGATTGCAAGCATTATGCTCTGGAACTTGCAACTTATGGAATACAAAATCTAAAGCATGGTCTGCAAACGGAATTGAAAAGAAAAATTTCATCAAAAAAGATACTCATTTTGTTTAGCTGTCTTATTAGTTAATTTAAATTAAGTTTTACATTTAGTTATATGGGAGGATTCGGAACTTTATACATCAGAATATTAGGGTAAGACATGGTTCACGAATTTAACAAGACATGCATTTCACATCTTTCTTGGTCTGAATTGTCTCTCAATTTATTTAGTTATTCTTAAAAAAACAAAAATAACGATGGAGAATATTTCACATGGAACGTAAACAAACAAGAAATAATTTTTTCCAAAACGATTGCTCATTACCGAATGCATATGAAACACAATCGGATTGCATTAAAGTGTGATCCAAAAAGTTCATTGAGATTACTGAGCATAAAAACTATTGCATGCTCAAGAATAAAAAGCATCAAAGTGGGGCTGCTAACAAGAATGCAATATTTCTGCTCTGATAGTTATACAAAAAATGCATCTAAGAACCATAGGATGATTTGAAAGCATTCTAAATTACAAAACAAAACAAAGGAGACCAGAAAAATAACCAAAACACTTACAGTGACTGGTGAATCGACGTGTTGTACATTGCTTTCTTCAACCAAAATTTCTCTAGCCTTGGCACATAAGCTCTTCACCTCAGATTCTTTAATGATTTCGCACCTACGAAGTTGTTCTATTTGTCGATCTAAATCACTACAGTTTGATGTCATAATGTCATTTTTCTCATAATACAAAAGAAATTTTCATCCGCGAACTCACGTTATTGCTATTAAATCGATGATCAGAAGTACCCACATAAGTCAAAGCATAAAGCAACAAGAAGATGATTTTCTTATTTTCTTATTAAAGAAATGCCTAAAAAGCACTTATCATTTCTTTCTAGTTCGAATACAATCAACGAATTACACGTCTGCTCCTTAATGCGCTTAAGGTATTCAATAAGCACTTTTTAACAACAGGAAAATCAATTTAAAATTATAACAGGGCTTTCAAACCGTTTGAATAGCGATTGTTAAAGCATATGAACTTCATATGTTCATCTTTGTTTTTTCTCAAATTTTGGATGTTAAATATCGAAATTTAAATACATATTCATTTTAAAAATAATTTTACATATATCAAACAAATTCATGAAACTATTGCAGTCCTAATTACAACTGATAAAAAGACAAAAAATCACTTGATTCGGAAATCAAAAAATATATATTTCATATATAAAGTGATAAAGTTAAGGAAAGAATTCATTGCTAATCAAAAACAAATTGGAAATCTCACTAACTGGAAAAGAAAACGCATTCCTTAAAGAAACTCCTATTTTCAAAGAATGACGAGTGCAAAATCTAACCAGTTAATCTACATAACTGCCTAGTGATAAAGACCTGGATCAGATTAATCAAAATTACTCGAAAATTTCTATTTACATTGAATAGAATTTTGGATCGTTAATATTACTATCTTATCTATTACAGCTTAATATAGCTAATTAGCAGATTCACTTAAGCCTCCTTACAATATGCCCTTATATTTTATTTCATATTTCCTCAAAGTTAAACTGACTTATTAAAGTACAATTTTTAAAGGAATGATCATTAATTACAAAAAAATATTCATGTTAACACGCATCCAGATTTTCTGCTAAGAAAATTCACTGAATCTTTCAGGTTAATACCTGTCCTCACATCGAGGTTCTTGACTATTCTTAATTGTTCCAGTATCTAAAATTTAAATTCAAGCATCATACTGGAATTAAATACCAAATATTTTGCAAGTAGCATATCTTAATTCATCCAAATACTTACAAAATGTTTTTTTACACCATGAAAAGTTTTAGCTGCAAAGAACATTAATCTAAAGTATTGTTTCAGAACTTAGATAAATGCCTTTTCTGCCAGCATACTTACTATCAGAAGAAACAAAAGAAGCTCTTCGTGAATTTGATCCACTAGATGTAGAAACTCTTTGCATTTGAAGCTAAGAGAGGGTCTAAAACAAAAACAAATGAAGACTTATTAACTTGAATTAATCGTTGTAGAGAGAACAAACAATCTTATACTATGACATTGTTTTCATTTCAGCAGAATAATTATTATTAAGTATACACATTTGCTTAAACTTAACCATTACGACTTTGAGAAATTATCTTTAGAACAATAAGTCATCTAGACAATTATCTTGAAGAATTGAAGTTGCTGTTATCAACTCAGTTATTCAGAATAATTTATACATATATAAATGTACTCATCAATTATTGGCTGATCATGTTATTTGAATAAGTTACAAACACAGAGTATATATTAATGCAAAATGAGTATGGAATCAATACTTTACAAATGTGCAATTTTTGCTTGTCATGTTATTCATATTTCGATAACAATTAGCATTTTGATAATCCAATTCTCTTTTTAAGACTTTTATGGAAATCAGTATTTGAACTTAGGACCTATTATTACTGAGATTAAAGACTGTTAGAAATCAATACTCAAGTGTGTTATTGACACTTTTACGAGTATGTTTTCATGTTTTTTATTTTTATACAAGGAATAATCATCTAGAATAAGAAAAATCCCCTATATAAAGTACAAATCAATATTCATGTGTGGTTCGTTTTTAGTATATTTCGTAACTCTTAGCAAAATATATTAGGTGTTTACAAATTAGGAAAGCCCGCTGAAATGAAAACTGATCGTAAACAATGAAATTTGTCGTTAACCAATTAAATTTGATTCTCCTGGAGGAAAATAAGCGTAATTGCTTTTGAGAAAGGTTATTGTATGCATACGTATAGTAATAAAAATGGTGAATATTAATAAGTCTAATTTCAAGGCTCTCGTATTGTCTGGGCTATAGTTTGTGTGCGAACACGTGTCCACGCATGAGCTGGATTTTGGTGTTTTTCGTGTGATTACAGAGATCGAATGAATATGTGGAACATAGAAAAGAATTAATGAAACCTCAAATCCTATTACCTCAAAACATGGAAACGTATAAGCCATTGCTGGGAAAATTAGAAGATACAGCAGATAAGGTAATAATACTCTAAGCCATGTTTACTTTATAAAACGTAGAAATCATTTGGTACCGTTAAGTACAAATGAAAACCTGATAACAAGGTTCATATCAATAGTAAATACCGTTCTTTTGTTTCTGCAGATATTACGAAAGGGAAAATACGTGTTACCCACAGTTGCAAGATTATGTTTGGTAAGCACATTCCTAGAAGATGGCATACGCATGTATGTGCAATGGAACGAGCAGAGAGATTACATGAATATCTCATGGAATTGTGGATGGTTTCTGGCATCTTTATTTGTTATCTTTAACCTTGTTGGACAGATAGGAGGAGTAGTGATGGTGATCATACAATGGAAAGTTGATATTGCTTGTGGCTTGTTGTTTTTTATTGTTGTTTTGCAGGTTGGTATTGATAAGATTGCTTAAAAAAAAACTGAATGGGAGAATGCTATTTTCAGACTTTTGCCTACAATATTATATGGGATATCCATTTTTTATTGCGTAACTTGGCTTTGATAGGAGCATTATTGTTGGTTCTAGCAGAGAGCAGAGTAGATGGGCGGAGTCTTTTTGCTGGTGTCCCTAGTTTGAATGACAACAAGCCTCGTACTTACTTGATGCTGCTGGGCCGCATTTTGGTTATCTTTATGTTTGTTACTCTTTTGCGGTTGGAGTTATCTTTTCTGCAGGTAAATGCAATAATCATATATGGCCTGTTTTTATGTAGTCTTGCTAGGTCATCCAGAACATCCTAGGTTCCTTACTAATGGTCTTAGTAACAATTGGCTACAAAACTAAGTTGTCTTCTCTGACACTAGTTTTCTGGTTGACACTGGTCAATTTATACATGAATGCATGGTGGAATATACCAAGTCACAGAGCAGCCAGGGATTTTGTCAAATATGATTTTTTCCAGACTCTGTCGGTTATTGGTGGTTTGTTAATGGTAGTATCTCTAGGTCCTGGAGGTGTATCCATGGATGAGCATAAAAAACGTTGGTAATTGAGCTCAACTCATTTCATTAAAAATGCATTCATAGAAAATATGGAGTAAAGTTTCTTGGGGGAATTATTCTTTGGTCATTTGGTACAGCATTGAAAACTTTAGGTTCTTGTTGTGTGGCTGATAAAAAAGTGAGCACTGCTGCCACATTCCCACAACGGTAGCAGTAGTTAGGTGCAGACCACACAGTAACCAACTGTTGATCAAACATGTACTTATAACCCTCTTGCACTAATTGATGAGCTCTGCATAGCAAGAGGAGTCCATTCATTTCCAGGAATTCATGCACCACTCTGGCACCAAACAACCAACCAGCGCCACGTGGACTTCTTCCCCAACCTTCAATTTCTTCAGGATCAGACCATACAAGGTCACAGAAGGCACCGCTTGCTGGAATCTCCTGATTTCTTTCCAAAATTCGAATCTGGTCCAGCTGAGTGATTTCTGGAGATAGTCCTCCATGGACACACAAAACCTTATTATCAATCAACTAAAGAGTACATGTTCCTTCTATAATGTTCTACAAACTCACCGCTGCTACTGAGAAGAGATCAAATACTTTACAACAATATCTCCAGGCTACTGCATTGCCATATTTGTTTTGACATTCATCTGCAATGCACATTAAATCAATGTAACACTTATTTCATTTGCACTCTTCTGTTAATAGCAAACATTAAGGAGAAAATGTTAGATGTACAGCATGGGCTACTAATAGATTGGCACACACCAATTAAACAAATGAGAAATTCAAGTGACTGTAAGAAACAAATGCAATTGATGGATTGTTTTTGTCATTAAGTAGTTAAATGTTGTACTTATTTATATGCCTAATATAAAAATTACCAACTTAGGAAACAAGATACGCTATCAACTGGCACATGCCTTTTATGTTATGTTACTTTCAAGACATTGGAAAGGAACTAAACATTTGAGCTAAGCATGCAATTTGCATATTTTCCTTGTTTAATCTCGCATTCAGTAAGTTTTCAACCCTAAAATTGCTTACATTATCAAGGAAAAGTGCACTTGCATACAATTAAGTAATGTAGGAAATATTTCTATGGAACTTCAAGATCTAAATGTTTATTATTGATAATCAAAAAGCACAGCTCAAACATACAGCATCCAGGTTGAAAACAAATCAAAGCTTGATGAAATAAGGCAATTTAAGATAAAGGCAGGAAAAAAAATTTCACGATAGAAAACGAATTTTAATAAAAGACCAAAAAAGGATCACATATCTCATAAAGGCTAACATTCTAAAATAAACAGGCACAATGCAAGGAAATGAAGCATTACACTTCACTGAAGTTCACAAACAAGGTCCCATCATAAAATTACACTTCACTGGCTCCACTTTCAAAATTGTTAGACGCAATTTGATGAATGAATTCCTTACTAATATTGTGATGCAAAACAAGTGGATGTCCTAAAGTGAAGTACAAGCAGGAAAAAAACAAGTAAATGCATCTGGAAAACATTGTCATATAAAAAGTGAACAATAATAAAAACTGCCAGTTAGCAACTTGTATGCTTTCCAACATGAAAGGAAAATTTATGTATATCACGGAGGAGAGAGTATTCTGAAGTTCAAACATCAAATATTTTGTTTATCAGTCTCTATGAATGCAAAATTCTAGTCAGTTTAAAATGAAACCTGACAATATTCTGCAGCAAAAAAAAGGCAACTGACAACAGGAACAAACTATTACCAAAAAAAAATGATCCACAAACAGAAACAGCTGAGAACAAAAGATCTTTTGGAAAGCATCGGAAATGTCCGGTAATTTCCATATATTCCCTTAAATCTCATGAGAATCAACTAATCATGAGGGAAGGGTTATCTGGAAGCAGCATGGATGTCTGCTGTAATGCACAACAAAGTAATGGCATGGAAGAATTGCCACATAATGAACAATTGCAGCCCAATCCAACCATAGACTGAGCAACAAAAACATTTGAAATCATTAATAGAAAACAGAGGGAATGCCCATATAAAAAATATGCATTGTGTTAATTTCTGCTATGTTCCAACTCACCATAGAATCCATACACTTGTGTGATTTGCCTTGATTCATGATTGCCACGCAATAAAGTAATTCTATCTGGCCATTTTGCTTTCAGAGTTAGTAATCTGGTGAGTGTTTCTAAACTATAGTAACCTCTGTCAACAAAATCTCCCAAAAATATATACTTTGTGTCAGGGATTTGACCACCAGTTTTGAAGAGTTCTTCAAGGTCATAAAACTGAATTGTAAACTGAGCATTAAAAATATCATTTCTGACTAATCTTAATACCTGTCCATGAATGTCACCACATACTGTAACTGGTGAGATAATAGACTGAATGTTCGATTCTTCTAATAAAATATCACAGACCAGATCACAAAGTTTCTAAAAATATTGTATATGATACAATTATATAAAATCAATGAATGCAATCATTGCAATTATAATTCAACAAGAAATTTTCCTTTTTCATTTCTTTTGCAGAATTTCTTTTGTTATTTTTTCTAAATCTGTAAGAAACATTCCGCTTACAAATCATACAATTGTAACAAAGAGAGTGAGGTTTGAAATATATGATTAAGATAATTTTATCAGCAATACCTCCGGAATAATTGTTTCGTTAGTATGGGAAAACTTATTAATGAAACTCTGTGCACAAGGTACAAGGCTTTTACACTTATTCAAATGGGAAATACATTGTAATATTTAAGAAATTTTCCGCAGTCACTAATACTGTTAGTGATATCAAATTAACATCATAAGATTTTGTTAGATGATTAAAAAATAGCCTATGTAATTCATCAATTAATGTAATCTACTACAATGCTATCATGTCCCATTTTCATCAATTTCTGTATATGTAACATGAATAATGTTTAACCATATCTTCGATTGGTTGCAATTTTCTACTTGCTGTAAAAGGTTGTAGAATAGAATTTGCTGCTTACTTTTAGATCAAATTCTGGTAGATATTTGCACGATTTTGCTATTTCGATCCACCGATCCACATCCATGATCATGATCCATATGCTTTATGCCTATGCCAATGGATCCTCTTTACTTTCGGCATCAGCGCTCATCTACACGTTATTTCGAAATACAAACACTAATTTTAGATCATGATTGCTACATTAACCTAAGCACGGTACAAAAACTCAAACTTGATTATCTTTATTATAGTTGAAATAATAAAAAAAAAAAGAAGACCTGAATCGTAGACAGAAAGCATTACAAAAAATCAAAGTGATTAAATACTGTTCTAAATGTTTATCATTCATTATTAAAAACACTCTATACCAAACAAGGTGAATTTATTTATCGATTTACTGAAATCTGAAATTAATAGTACTGAAGTCTCTCGTCCCAATTAGCCTTAGTACACTCAAATTATAGAAAGAAAGCTCCCTTGGGAACAGAAGTTTT
This sequence comes from Raillietiella orientalis, assembly GCA_036172245.1. Classification (NCBI taxonomy): domain Eukaryota; kingdom Metazoa; phylum Arthropoda; class Ichthyostraca; order Raillietiellida; family Raillietiellidae; genus Raillietiella; species Raillietiella orientalis. The sequence continues at coordinate 2,375,360 of JAYWIR010000004.1, read as the reverse complement.
ATAATCTTCAATCACTTGAAAACAAGTACGAATATTTGTAGCCAATTCATTTTGTCATCAAATTCATAAGGTAGTGCAAAATAATAAATGTGTGCACATGATTAGTCAGATAATTAGTTGCTCAGTTATGAACGAATGCTTCTTGTGAATCTCGTTTTAAACCTTTATATCTGTCCTGGAATTTAAAGTTCACAATCTTTAGTGAAACAAGCTAATGTCCTTTTCATGTCATTCCCCTTTTTAAAATGCAAAAATCAGTTGAAAATGCCGATGTCAGCATATCTTAATCGACTCATGTGAATATAATGTTTCTGCTACTTTTATTTTATTGATTTTTAGGACGAGAACAATAGAAACTCAGTTTAGAACAATAGAACAATAGAAACTTGAGTTTAATTCTCAAGGCAGTCGAAACAAATAAAAAATAAGGACACAAAAACGTGCTGCTGATAATCTTTTAAATGAAGTCATCTGCATATGATTGCATAATCCAGATTTTGTTTGTAAGCAGTTCTAACCATAAGTAGCCTATCGACGGATCTAAAAACAAAGTCCATCGTTAAATCTGTACATTATTTTCAAAGGATTCATGATTTGTGATCCAAAAGCAGACACCTAATTCAAAAAAAGGAGAAACAAGATCACAATGAATCTTATTGCGGAGAAGCAATGATCATATATTATGTTTTGCACAGCATTGATCTGCTAAACTGGGAATTTAGTGAAATAAGAATTCAAGTATTTAGGGATTTGGATGAACATAAGAAAATATTCATAAATACGCCCATACTGCATCAATTAAATGCATATCTTGTTTCTACTCATCCAAAGACTCTGAGGCATGATAAAAACATAATTTCCACTTTGTACATGAGCAGACGCTTTTGTTGAAGTATTTTTAATTATGTTTCCATTAGAAAAGCGTCGTCATCAATAGGGATGAGAAATCTGATAAAAAAAAATTCAGTTCGAATTTCTTGAATCAGAAGAATGTGCAAGAAAAATATTAGATTATTTCAATTCAAGCATTTTTAAAATAAGCATGCTAAAAAGAGCATAAGATTAGAGAAAAATATCTAATGAAAAACAGGGATTTTTTATTCGGAATCTATTTAACTTATTGAGAATGTGCAATCGTGAATTATCTCAGAAGGGAATCAACTTGTGAGAATTCTCTTCCATTGATATATTCACACACTATAATATTCAAATTGAAAGAGACCAGCATTGTGCTGTTGAATTTAAAATTTCGGAGGAGAAAATAGATTTACTAGAAATATGAAGCAATTTTCCATCTGGGCTTTGACTAGTAATGTATATCGAACACGGCAGATTCCAATAATGCTAAAGAAATTTCATGTCATAACGATACAGAACCCTTTCATGTTAACCTTTTTGTTTTAAAATTTATGGCAAACGTATTTTCATCTTCAGTATTCTAGCCCATTGGCTTGATTTCTCAAATGTGATAAGTTTGCAGTTTTACTAGATTGTGCTTGTGCTTGTTATTTTAATTTATGTCAAGATTAGCCTTCGAAAATGCATTTCTATGACCTAGCTGCATTTCTCTGATTGTTTGCTGTATCCTTTGCAAGAAGGAAACAAATACCAGATTTCTTCAACAGTTATTCCAAAAGATACGATATGAAGATAAGTGTTCTCTGGATAAAGATGTGGTTTCTAAAACGTATGCAAAATTTTCTTTAATTTTTGCTTACATTTTAAAAAATCTCATCATGGTTCTTGACTATGCTTTGAAAATGCAATCCGTGCCATTCATTTTGTGAGTTTAGTTGGAGGCCTAAGCACAGAAACCAAAAATTCAGAAGCCATAAAATCGAAAATAAGAATTCAAACTATTCACATCTAACAAGAAACTTCAAATAAACTCTCTGAAAGTAAGCAACTATCTACATTATAATTCTAAATCTAAATTATTATAAACACTTCCCAAATTATTTTTCATCAAATTCCTGATTATAAGGTCTGAAAGTCAGGTTTTCAAATCAAGAATTCAATTTCTATGATGCTCACTTATACGGAGTGATAAAGTCATAAAGAAATTTTGGCAAAATGGGATGCTTCTTGAAAGAATGGGAAACTGTTATCTATTAGAAAGGATTCGGTTGTGCAAACCTTCATGCAACAAACTAATGAAATTCCACTTTAAAAAGCGCACTCAAAAACAAAGAAAAGATACAGCACATATCTCTCCAAGAATCAGGAAAATTGTCGTGTTCAGTCGTGGAAAGTTCTGGAGGACTTTACGCAACGCACTGACGCGATTCGAAAACACAATTTGAACTAGGAAACATGTGTTGAATGCTCTATAATGCAATTAGAGACTTCTTAGAGGTTCTTCCAGTCAAAGTAGGAAAAAAATTTCCCGCTTACTCCACTCAAGCTTAGGAGGTGGCGTTTCTGGTTCATCTTACGCCAAAGAGAGGGGACTGGATTACAAAGGAGAGTGGAGACAGTGGAAAAAAATAAAAGATCATATAAAAAGGAAAAGTGAAGAGAGGAGTCACTTGTCTAAGTAACGCAAGTCCTTCTGAACCTCAGACGTTGTGAGGTACGGCTTTACAATTCATGTGAAGACACCTTTCTGCTTTCTGCAATACGTAGGGGTTAGGACCAAAACCCCAATGGGCTGTTGACATCTTTCTGACAGCAGATGCCTGTTATAACGCTGAGGATGCAGCATAAGATGTGCTGTTAAGAGAGTAAGAAATGCATCAGCAATTTCTGAGGTGTCGTCAAGTGAGCGAGTGTCCTCACTATATGCTTGCTGACCAAACGAAGTGCTTTACAGTCCACCAAGAAGTGAGGGATCTCTTCATTTCACATGCTGTAAAGTACGAGGAGCAGCTCTCCCTCGTTGCATAGTGATGACGTTTGCTCCATGAAATTTTCCAATGAGAAAGCAGTACCATCTTTACTGGAGCCTGAGAAGAGCATGAACTGTATACAAACAGACGGGAGCCACTAGCTTGTCTTGGAGTAGCCCGACAGTTTCTCAGGGCATCAGTACTCTCCTTCAACACGTATTATGGAGTGATCACGTTGGTTAGTTGTCTGTCGACCATCTGCTAAGGAGTTTTGTAGCTCCTGTAGTAGTGTATGAGAACACCTATCCAGACTGTTAACAATCTTCATGTCTATGCTGAAGGGCTGTCAGCACTGGGGCGAGGCATTTATGTAAGCTTATTTCTCTGTATCTAACATCATACTGAGACAGAAACCCTTCCGGTGTCATGAGCAGAATGAAACGCTGGTCTGTGATGCGCATATCGGCTGCTTCTGTGAGATAAAATTCTGGGAGACCATCTGTCTTTTAAGAGGAAGAAGAAGATGGAAAGCCTTATCCTCTATCGGCTACTCGCGAGAGGGGACGCCAGGTTCAGCTTGCTGCCTGAGGACACGAAGGATATGGAAACACTGGCTCTGATTTCCAAACCTCGGTCTCCAGGGGTATAAGAATTCAGGGCTGCAGCTGAATGACGTTTCAGAACACATCCTCTCAGTAGAACAACGTCGACATCGTTGCTACCCGGTGATACTGGGGTGCTTATTTTCTAAAGGAAGAAAAAGAAGCAGGCAATATGAATTGGTAATTTCATTAGACAGCTGGAGAACTTGAAAGAAAAAAAAAGAAAATTAGTGATACGCAGACCAGCTACACAGATGGGCAGGAAGGGTGTAGGGGAAGGCATAAAAAATAAATTTTTTTAAAAATGGACAGGGGTCATCGATCCCACTCAACACGTTTTCTGTAACCTGCATGCGATGCAGAAGGCGTCCTCTTTGACTACTATTCGTAGAAGACCATTTTACGACATTTTTCATTATTGAGGAAAGGAGGCATGTACTCCTTTTTCCTTGTTATCGCGCCTCCTTAGTGTTCCGGGACGCCACGATCCACCTGGAGCAACACAGGATTGGGCGATCGAGAGAATAGGAGGAAGCCCAACCCGAGCGAAGCAGCACCGCAGAATCCCTTTCGGAATGTCTTCGGGCCGAAGCAGGGCGGTTTCGAAGCGTTTCCACAAGTTCCGAAGTTCATCGCAGTCCAACAGCAAACTTCCATTTCCCGGAAGCTGGCGCCGTTCGCGGAGACGCTCTCCCTCGTCCAGAGATGACGTCTCTTGTTGCACGGGAAGCCCCAGTGTACGATCAGCAAAGTCTCTTCGTGTTGGCACCTAAGGATGAGGAGCAGAGCTGTCCAGACAGAGGGAAGGGTTCGCAATTCCCCGACGGCGGAACCTGCAGGTATTCTGCCCAGCGAAGCAGCTCTCTGTAGTAGGTGTCTCCGCGCCAGCCACCTGGCCCGTCGTCCACTGGTTCACAGTTTCGTCTCTCGTGCTACTGAGCACGAGATTGTCTTCCCTAAAGGCATACCATACCAGCTGACAACTGGTGTGCTGGGAGTTCTCCTGCACCACTGCAGGAATCACGAAACTCCTGATAGGCTGGACTACGAGCGAGTCTGTGAATGCCGCCACTTTTTTTTTCCTTGGGAAGGGACTGCTTCGGTCGTACGAACTCTTGAGTGTGCCTTCCGAAGAAGCTGTGGTCCTACCCTTTGTGTGGACACTTCGATGTTCCCTTTGCGTTGGAAACAGGATGTGCCGCTGTTTGTGCGCTGGAATTTTCAGCGCAACCAACCGCAGACACCTGATTTCCGGTGGAGTGACGTTCCCAAACTGTTGAAGGTGTGGGGAGATTGATTCTTCTCGCACCTATTTTTGGACTGCTGCGCCCTTCAGGAACTGTGGCGGAGGCAGGCTTTAGCGTCCCCGACCCTGCACTCGGAGGACACCGCCATGGACTTGCTGCGAGGATTCTTCGTGTTCGGGAGGACTATCGGGTAGGCGCCATGATTTCAAACACCCGCGTGCGCCGGGGAGTTTCATACTCTTACACGGATCGATGGCGCCAAGAGGCCCACCGACTCCAATTATTATACTGAAAAAAAAAGGAGTCCAGCAAGGTCCATCACGTCCATGAAGGGGAAGGGGGATGAAACGCAAAAAGAAAAAAAAAGGAAACGAACTATAACAAATAAGAAGAAGTAACAACAAAAAGATTAGTTGGAGAGAAGGAAAGGGATCACATTTCGTGGTGGGTGAGGCCTCTGCATCCATTGAAGGATATCAGCGAGCTCCTCCTTTCTTTTCAGGTAAGGTCATCTCGAAGCTATGCTCAGGAAGCTGATACAAAAGCGCACGACAGCACAGCGCTGCGATTGCTGCTGCGGGCATCATGGAGACCCTTATGAAGAGCCTCAAAGAGCCTCTGGAATCGTATTCATGGAGTGAGAAAGGGGCACGGATAAATGTTCCCACAAAACCCGGAGGGCGATGCACTATACTAAGAGGTGGGGGAAGGTCTCCTCCCCACACCTGGCACAGTTCGGCGATGCGTTTCCCCTCGTCCAGTGATGCCGGCGCTCATTGCACGGGAGACCCAGTGCAGTGCGACGGCAGCAATCGACGCTGCCAGCAGCGTCGATTGCTGCCAATTGAGGAGAAGCAGCTTACTGTCCGTAAACACAGGGGCAATTCTAACTCTTCGGGCTGAATGGAGAAGAGTTCGCCCCAATGACTGAACCGGCTCCAAAGGACTGAAAAGTCCTTTGGAGCCGGTTCTTGGCGTTGCTGCGTCAGCCAGCTGACGCGTAGTCCAGCCACCGATAGGTTTTCTGCGGACCGAGATCTTGCAGGAAACCTCCCACCTCGCCGGTAGGAAGGCGCCTCGTACCCCGATAGCGGAGACACCGCTGTGGCGAAGGGGGTGGCTGGTGGGTAGGCCAACTTAGTCATCTCACTACCCACCGCCTCCAATGTTCTTCCACTATTCTTCTGAAACTCTTGGCAGCGGGTAACTTCCAACGGGGCCCGGGTGAGCTGGATCCACGTCTCCGCTTTTCCCTTCCTCCAGGTCGGAGTGTTCGCAGGGCGGCAGGAAATTCACGTGTTTGCTCTCACTAGAGCAGCGACGCACCGGAGGGGGAAGCCGCAAGATGGGAGGGGGCGGTGATGGCACGCAAACAGGGTTGCGAGTCCTTCGCCACCAACCGCCAGCTGGGAGAGCGATCGTGCAGGGGCGAAGGGTAGTCTTCTGAGGTTCAGTTTAAGTTACATGCGCTCCAACGTCAGGAGTCCAAGTCCTCCGACGCGACGAGTAGTTAACAAGTCTTTTACTCGGACTCGGAACCTCCCACTGTCCCGGAGGGCCATTCGAAGGAGGTCCTTCGTCCTTTTTACTACACCGGGGGGGATGAAGAAAACAAAATGCAGGGGTCGGAGGACAGGGACCACAAAAGTGTTCCAAATGACTGCCCGTTCCAGAAACCGAAAGTTGCCTCCTTGGAATGGACCGGGTCCGTTCGAAGGTGTCCAAGTCAACCCCGCTTTCTGGAGGCAGCCGGAACACGCTTACGTGGAGGAGACGTCTCTTAACTGCACATTGAGCTACTTGAAGTACCGAACCGTGGGGATCCACAAACGGACCCAGTCAGACTGCCCAGCCCACGTCGCGCCGAACGGGCACACGCTTGACTTCGCCCCGTTCACCTCCCATGCCTGTTCCACTGCTTAATAGCTAGAAGAATTCCCCGAGTGCATCCGCAGGGGCAGACTTGGGGAGCACCAGCAAGACATCATCTGCATAGGCTGACACGGCAGGGCACGAGCTCGGTATGGAAGCCAGAGTATCCCTGTACGCTCTCAGCACCAACTCGAAGTAGGTGCTGAAGAGTAAGAGGCTCAGGATGTCTCCCTGCCTCACACTGCACCGCACCGGAATTCCGTACACGTGATTGCAGCTAAAAAAAATATTTATCATCGCAAAGCGCCAGCTGGAGAGCAGGTAGGCCAGGAAGACGGCTGAAAGTCTCAGGGGTTCCAGAAGCTCTAAAAGCAGCTCCTGGTCAACTCAGTCGAACGCTTTGCGCAGATCGACCGCGACCGCAAGTGCTCCCGACGCATCTCCCGACAGAGGGCCTCCCTGTCCCTGGCTTGCGGGGAATCGAGGATTCACCCGGTCTGCTGTGTCACCCTGCAGTTGCAACGCGAGCCAGGTTCGCGTGAGGAAAAGGTTGGTTTCCATAGATCGGCCGGAAAAGCGTACATCTGCTCAGGTCTTATGAACGTTTCTGCCACCCGTCCGATTCTTTCGGACCACAGCTTCACCAGAAAATTGGCGTCTGCATTTACTGCCGTAATCGGTCGCCAGTTGCCAATGTTGCGTAGATCTCCTTTCGGGAGGAGCCTTACTTTAGCTGACCGAAACGAGTCAGATACTTAGCCAGTTTCTCGAATCAGCAGTTCCATCTTCTGTAATAGGAGCGCGAGCTCTGCCGCAAAGCTTTGAAAAAACTCTGCGGGCAGGCATCATTCCCTGGCTCTTTCCTTTTCCGGAGCTTTCTGGTGGCAATGATGATTTTTCCAATCAAGAAAGATTCTGCGAGCCGCTACCGCGCCTCCTCCCCTAACGCTGGTGCACCTTATGGCAGCAGGCGTCACGAGAAGTCGCGCTCTCGTGGTGTCTTTGCGTGAAGGGAGTAGTAGTAACTGCACACGATGAGCTTTACCTGCGGTGGGGCCGAGCATTCCTGGCTGCTTTCGTCCAACAAGATAGCCGAGCCGACTGCCAGGCCTGGCGTTCGGCCCCTGCTCGAAATTCCGCCAGTCGACGTACGTCTGGCCGTCTTTGCCATATCCGCGCCTGCAAGAAAGCCCACTCGCTCCGCAGGCCCTTAGCGAATCCAGCCAACGACCTTCTGCTCTTGTATACCATGTCCGCCCCGGCAGCGGCAGTCGAGGATTTCTTCGATCTGCTAAGCCGCGGGACGGGACTGCGGGTGAACAAGGCAAAGTCGTCGGTGGTGGTGGTTGGTGCGACGTGGGTTGGACGGCCTGACTAGATCCGCTTGGGGATCCCCACGGCCAGATACCTGAAGTACCTGGGTGTTCCGTTGGGGGACTTCTGCCCGTCAGAAACCTGGTCAGGTCGTCTCCAGAAGGTAGAGTTGGCGATCGGCCCGTTCCTGGAAGGCAAGTTCCTCCTGCCGGAACGGGCCGCGGTGTGGAACGCGTTCGTCGCTCCCATCCTCCGCCCCCTGCTTTTTGTTTGCCCGTTCCCCTCCAGTTGAAAAAGAGGACAAAGGACCTCCTCCGCATCGCCCTGTGGGAAAACGGGAAGCCCCGAGTGCCTCTGAAGGACTTGTGCGCTCCGCGTCGGGACAGCGGTCTTGGCCTCCTAACGCTGAAGCGCTTGGAAATCCAGCTGCGACGGCGCACCATGGCCATCGCAGAGAAGTTGTGGAGCACACCTTGGTGCGTTCCAGCCCGCCTCCTAGCCAACCGTGTCTCCAGGATGCAAGGACTCGCGTCTTATCTTCTGTGCCCCGGCCGGAAGATCAGAAGATGCGGCCTTCTCCTGGGACGCATGGCCATCCTGGCAAGGAAGAACGGCTGGATGGTCTGCAGCCCCGCCAACTCCTACGCCTGGCTGGAGGAGTGTGCTGGCACATGAGCGAAGTTAAACGAGAGGAGCCACGAGACGTGGAACTGCCTGCGAAGCGGCTTCTACGCCCACCACACCCTGCGGAAGATACTGGAGTATCCCGCGAGCATAACGTGAGCTGAGACAACCCCCCTAGCTACGGCGATGCCCTTTCTGACAAGGGCGCTTTACAGCAGCCGGACGCCGAGGTGGCAATTCTCTTGCAGTATCGCATGCAGAGAGAAGATGATGAGCTGCTGGACCATGGGAGAGCTAGCAGATGCCACGGTCCCGAGTGTTTTTCCGCGTTGACTTCTGAGATGGGGCGAGGTGTTCGGCATCCAGATGGATGATCTGAAGTGGCCCCCAGTGTTAAACGGATCCAGGATTCTTCCCCTGAAGTGGCAAGAGTCGGCGCTTCTGCTGTTGCATTGGGGTCTACCCTGCAACGCGCACCGCTTCCATTGGACGTGGGGGAGAGTACATCCTGAGTGTGTCAGGTGCAGGGAGCGGGAGTCCCTCCTCCACCTGATAGTTGACTATCCTGACCTCAGGCCCCTGTGTGAACGCTTCGGGACGACGGTAGTTTGCCGGTTGGCGACAACCCCAAAGACGTTTACTGCCTCCTCTTCGCGTGTGACGCCCTGCAGCCAGACGCAGCCCTGGGAGCACTTTGCTGCATCCGTGGGATTGTGGCGGCCTGGAGTGAATCCGAAGATGAAGATGCCAACGAGAGGGACGTCATCCCGTATGCTGTTCGCTTCCTGCAGAGAGCTACCGGATGGCCCCACCTGGGTGGAATAAAGAAGGACCTCGAAGGCATCCTGCAAAGGATGGACCCTCCTCTTAGTGGTCAGTGATCCCTTCACGGCCCTCCAAGCTTTTTGTTTTGTTTTGTTTTATTTTTCTTTTTGTTTTTTTCCCATCCTTTTCCACTGCCGAGGAGAGTCACGCTGGTCTGAGTCTCGGCGTCCCGGCAGGTCCTGTTAAGTGTTGGCCGTTAGTGGGAGCTTGTACCACGTTTTGTCATGACTTCTGGAAGAGTTTGAATGAACGTCCCGGCATATCCGGGTGGCATCAGCGAAACCGGTGGGAAGGCAGTCTACCGAGAATCTTTTGCAGAACTTACGGACCGAGTGCTTGACAGCGTCCCAGTTCTCTAGTTGCTGCACTCCTGCTCCTCGTAGGAAGCTAAGAAGGTGGTCCGCAGCCTCGGGGAGACACATCCAGTCTCCCGGTATACGCCACGCGGAGAGCGAGATGTTTTTCTAGCGTGGCAGCACTTCCATCTCAATTTGGTGGTGATTCGACAGCTCCGACGGCATCCTGATTCTGCGACCCACCTGCGTGTGCAGGTGCTCGTCGAGGAAGACGTGGTTGATGCTGTTTTCCATCCCCTGGTCGCCGTCAAACAAACTCTGCGCGCGCACGAATACGCACAGCTCGTTGACGCGGTGGAGTTCGGCGATGTTCCCACCTGAAAACAGGCGCATGTTGAAGTCTCCTGCACTTAGGTAGACATTGCACACGCTCGCCTCAGCCAGTCATCTGCGCTGCAGGCAGTTGAATAAGTTTTATGCCCCCTGTGCAGGTGGGAGCCGCTTGGCGCGTAGACGTTGGTGACCACGAGGTCGATCGAGTCGGACCACTTGAGCACAAGCTGGCCGACCCGACCTTTTGCGTCGAACCGCACGCTATACACCGTGCTCATGATGGTTGTCATCATCAGGGAGGCCACCACTCTCGAGCGACGGGTGTCACACCGCCAATGCAGCTTTCCGCCCTCAATTCTTTCGAAATCGGCGGCATCCTCGTCCGAGATCACGTGGATCTCTTGGAGGAGCGCCAAATCGAAGTTTCGCAGGGTGTGGGCTGCATCACGCCTTTTCTCGTCGTCACGCAGTCCATTCACGCGCAAGCGACGGGAGGACGGGATTTTGCGCGTTACTGCCGGGAATCTACAAGCGTAACGTCCACCTGGCTCTCGGTACAGACGCCGTGATTGCAACGATATGTTGCATCCACGCCATCGTCACAGTTAGCTGTGCTGGAATCTCAGGAGCAGCGAAGAGAGGCCATTCGCTTGGCAGCCACCGTCCATATGAGGACGGCTGCTAGGTGGCCTCACGTAAAAGAGAAAGTCAAGACGAAGTCGCTGGAATCCTGCACTGGTTCTAGGACGAAGGAAGGCAGAAGCCAGAGACCACTGTCCCCACCCTCCCTTTATTTATTTGTTTATTTATTATCCCCTTCGACACATTCCTAGCTTTCAGAGCGATGGAACCTGCGTACCGACGAACCTTCCCCTTGGAATTCTTTTTGTTTTCCCTTCGAAACCATGTTTCCAACTTGTTTGTCGTTCTGAAGAAACGCTCTGGGGTGACCGGATGATAAACCTGGATCGCGATAATGCGCTTGAGTGTTACCTGGCACGATCTTATCTGCTCCTTCCGCTGTCCATAGTCGTGGTGGTGAGCGTTGGCTTTCCTTTTTCTTCCTTATTCACAACCAGGGTGTCATCCGCCTTCTCGGCACCTACATCTTTCCCCAGACGAGAGATAGTAAGCGAAATTCGCAGGGTTTGAGGGTTGACTCAGATCCTGTTCGTTGTTTGGCTCGTCGATCCTTGCTGGTTTTCCCATCCGGGTTTACTTTTTTCTTCTTTGTTCTTGTTCCCGCGGCGGAGAAAATTCGGATATTTCTTTTCAAGCACACTAATTGCGTGTTTCTCAATTGTTCGCGGGAGTAACACTGAATTTCAAGACATCTTCTCTTCAGGTGTCCCGTCTTATTACAGTTACCTCATTCGGTTTCCCCGGAAACCACAAGTCGACGCATTCTGAACCCGTTTGCAATAGGGAAGCTGCAAGTCGTTTGCCCTCGTGTGGGATTACGCGCGCTGCAGCCAAGCCATTGAATTGCCTTAGAACAGATTTCTCTTGAACAAATCCCGGGAGCACATTTGGCTTTGATTATAATTCCTGCACCTCCGCACACTCGTGTAACTGGAAGAGGGCTTCTCGTCCATCCGCAGTGTAATCCTTCGAGTGGTCCGCCGTGACTAACAGAAGCCTTCTGCTCCCGATACTAATGGAGCATTCAGAAGCCTTAGGAGTCTTTAAGATGGTCCTAGATCCTTGTGAGAAGCACAACTAGTTGTCCTCCACTCACCACTGAGAGATCTTGCAATTCTGACTTTTCTACATTAAGCCTGTAGGGCCCTTCCGCAAAAGAGCGCGCAACCGATGCAAGAACAAAACGGCCTATCTTATATGTCGTAGTCCCAGTCTGTAGTCCTGCTAGCTGTAGCTTCTGCCACGGCTAGCAGGACTAATGGGCATCGCTTAATGGTGTGGTGGGCATCGCTGCTTCCTCCACTTGACTCCAAGTCCCAAGTCCTCCCGTATCCAGGAGACGAGTCTTCGGACGCTGCTGCCTCCGTCTCCATAGGAAGGGATGATGAAGTTTCCACTTCATCCTTTCCTCGTTGACGGTGTTTGCCAGCATATCTGCCAAGAAACACCGCTACCCCTCATACTAGATTTACTTGAAACTATTAAAGAAAAAACAATCAGTAAGCAAGTCTTTCTTCAAGCGCAGCGAAAGAAAAACACGTCTGCACTGTCGGAGCTCTCCGAGACCACTGGACCAGAAGTGTGGCCCTGAGCCCTGCCACACTTCACGTTGTGCGGCGAAGCTCACACCTTCCCGCATATGTTAGTCGCGTTTCCCTTTCCCGCATCAACGTGGGAACGTTTTGCCACGGTCCTGCAATTCCCGATGGACAACCCGAAGGACTTGCTGAAACGCATGTGTGTCCCCATGTCGGCTGCTGAGGCAATCGCAGCTCTGTGCTTCCCCCACCGAGTCGTAGCGGCGAGAAGATACTCCTAAAGAGGTCAAACTAACAGGAACCTCATCCCTATCGTGTCATATTTCCTGACCTCACCTCCTGCATTTTAAAGAGGAACTTGCCAGCACCCTGGGCAAGATGAAGAAGACATCAGGGAGGTTATTGTGACCCTGTCTCTTACCCCTCCACAGTTTTCAAAGACAGTTTCTTCTTTCTAACTTCGGTTTTTTTTTTTTAGCTTCTTATTTGTTCCCCCTGTGTGGATCTCTACGGGCAAACTGCTTCGCGATGGGACACGTTCGTAACTCCACTACGAAGGAACCATCTATTTGTATGACTCTTGTACGTATGTTTTTAAGGAAAAAAAATCCCCGATGCGACCTTCTCATCCTGGCAGCCGGACCACCTATTTAGTACGAACAAAAAAAATAAAAACAAATACAGTTTGCGACCGAAGCCATGCCTATGGAAAGATCTGGCTGAAGACACATCGGTTCTCCCCCATAATGAGGAACACCACCTCTCCTCAGCAATGAGAGCACCCCGAGGAGCGCACCCACTGCGATGTGTGGAGTGGAGATACCTCCACACGTGCTCTTTAAATAAGAAAGGCTGGGTCAGGGCAAGACGCGCACTGTGAAGCATTCCCGTTCCCCGATACTGCTGCCCCGAAGGATCTGCTATGTGCGCTTCTCCAGGTTTGCAGCTCGCAGCCGACACGTTTTCCAGTGGGCAATGGGTTTGGCGACCTCAGCGAGCAGGCAGGCCACCAGTGGCATGACTGGTGGCCTGCCTGCTCGGCTGTCACATGAGTGTGTCACATGACCTCGCTTGCTTCCATGCCACATGAGTCTGTCCGCCTCCTCCTCTTCCCATGAATGTGTGCTGAAAAGCGCATGGCTCCCGGGATTGCCTTGCATTGGATTCTGAGAAACAGGTAAGCATCTCCGAGAATCGTGCCCAGAGAGCGTTTCTCCAGGAATTTCATGACATAGTTACGAAAGGGGGGAAGCGAGGGGGGATTTTCCAGGTGTGACCCGCATTTCCAGCACGACTGGACATCCTGCCTGTAGAGGAATCACGTCTGCACACAGGATGTCGAGTCGTGCTTCTTCAGCAGCAACGCAACTGTGCGAGGCGGGTAACACAGACCTATCCCTCACCTGAGGTTGGGTGAGAGGATGGACGCAAACCCTTACATTTATCATGGGAATGCACGAAGAGAAACACTCATGAGCATCCCACAACCTCTGCATTAAGGCCGGTCTCCGAAACGATGCTTGCATCTGCATCCGTTCAGCAGGAAAAAAAGTTCAGGTCTGCTTCCTGGAGAGGGGGGACCAAGCCATTCCATCGCACTTTGGGTATGCCGGCGCCCCGTAGCGCTTGGGGCACTACGCTGGTGACTTGGCGAGGCATCCAACAGTCGCCAGAGTGCACAAAAAAGAGTCCCGAGCCGAGGGATCTGCTTTGTTTCTAAGAGAAGGGGGACTCGACAGAGATGTTCGATGCAGTTGCTCTCCTTGGAGAGCCACAGCTTGATATCGGGAAAGAGGACCAGGTCATATTGCGCACGCTTCCGAGCAAACAGACCAGACCTTCTTCGAGGGAAACCAAACCGCGGGTACCTTCACGTGAGGTAGAGGCTCTCCCACGGGAAATCCCGACAAAGACGAGTCCGCATGCGCTATCAAACCGAAAGCAACGATTTTCGACTTCTACCTGTTCATCCGGACGCCAGTACCTCTTTGAATGAACTCGAATAACACTTCCAATGAAACTGCCAAGGTCCTCGCAGGCAACAGGAAGAGTAAGTCTTCGGCAAAGGCAGTCACACTAAGCATGCCATGGGAGTTGGACAGAAGACAGGATGAAGTATGTCGGTTCCATGCTAGTCAAAAGAGACTTGCTTCAAAGAGACTGAAGAGAATCGGGCTCAAGGTGCTTGCCTGTCTCGGTCCTCATCTGTCCTTGATGCCTTGGGTGGACTGGTGAAAAGCATGATGACTACCGTTTCGAGCTGGAGCACGTTCAGGTGGCTGGCTTGGAAGCCAAACCGTCCCATCAGCTTGAGAAAGAGCTCCTGATTGACGCAGTCGTAAGCCTCCGCGTCGGGACGGCGGTCTCGGTCTCCTGACGTTGGAGCGGCTGGAGCTTCAGCTTCAGTTCCGTTTGATGGCCGTTGTGCCGGAGTTGTGGTGCACCTACTGGTGCGTCCCTGCATGTCTCTCCCTCCAGCAAGCCACCGGCAAGACGGGACTCACGTCCTTTCTTGCACTCCGCCGCCGTGTCAACCAATGTGGACTTCAGCTACGGAGGGTGGCTGCGCTGACGCGGAGAAACCATGGATTGATCACCTGTCGCCCCGCGAACGGTAATGCCTGGTTGCAGGAAACCGTTCGCACGTGGGCACAGTGCGGCATGCAACGCTCCCAATAGCAACGACGGTTCCTGTTTGGGAGTTACAGAAGTTGCACGCTCCGTGAGATCCTGGAGGATCCTAAGAAGAGAGCGTGGGCAGGAAGAACCTCCCTCGCTGCTGCGCTGGACTCCCTAATGGAAGATCAGGACAGCGATGTTGCGGCGAAGTGGGAGGTTACAGTGACAATCTCCGGAAAGGAGAAAAAGATAGGAGAGTGGAAGACGGGCCAGCTAACAGACGCTGCGACCCCGAGTAGCCTCCCCATGGACTTGTGCGCTGGGGCGCGCTGCTCGATGTTCCCATTGAACATTTGAAGTGGCCCCCGGTACTTATGAACACCTCCACCCTCCCTTTAAAATGGCAGGAGTCAGCTCCTGTTGCAGCACTAGGGACTCCCCTGCAACGCCCGCCGACACCACTGGACCTGGGGAGCGGTGGACCCCAATTGTGTTAGGTGTGGGGAACGGGAGTCCCTCCCCCACCTGCTTGTGGATTGTGTTGCCCTTCGGTCCCTTTGATTCCGCTTTGCCACAGCCATCGGAATCCCCTGCGGCAACCCCAGGGACGCTTTAAAAGCCCTCTTCGTTACCGACGCCCTTCGGCCCGCGGCCTCGATAGCAGCCTTGTGCTGCCTTCGCGGGATCGTCGCCGCATGGAGCACAGCTACAGGAGGACCACGCGACAAGGGTGCCATCCAGGGCGCCGCCCAATTCCTGAGGAGGGCGTGGAGATGGCCCCACCTGGATCCAAGCATACAGCAAGAGCTTGCCGGCATCCTGCAAAGGATGCAACGGCCCCAGCAGCAACAGTGATCCCTTCCCGTACCCTCCCACTTTTTCTTTTGTTTTGTTTAGTTTTTTGTTTTTTCCCCTTCCCCCTGCTGCCTTGGTGGACCGTACCGGTCTGCGAACCGTTGACCCTGCAAGCTCTGTGTTTCTTCGTGCGTGGCTGGAGCATTGGTCCAGCCACTGCACGTCTTTGTAAAAGTTTATTATTCAATAAATGCCTTGACGAAATCCGGGTGAAAATCGAAAGCCTCAAGAAGGTCGACAGCGACAGCCAGTGCTCGTTTCTCCAGTGGAATCCCACGCGAGTGCCCCGGGGCAGATCGCGCTATTTTTAGAAGCTGCCGTGGCTTCTTACCGCAGCCTGAACCAGGTTCGGGCACAGAGAAGGATGACATCCACTGTTCGGCCTGGGAGCTTAGGTCTGTTCCAGGTTCCCTGTGGATTCCTCCAACT
Organism: Raillietiella orientalis; assembly: GCA_036172245.1. Classification (NCBI taxonomy): domain Eukaryota; kingdom Metazoa; phylum Arthropoda; class Ichthyostraca; order Raillietiellida; family Raillietiellidae; genus Raillietiella; species Raillietiella orientalis. Next base: position 2,359,336 of record JAYWIR010000004.1, on the reverse strand, counting down.
TTCCTATTCGCGCACAATCCACACCTTGGAGAGCAAATTGGCACCCGTATTCCCGAACGGGTGTGTAGGGGGCGCCAGCTGCTCAGTCAGTGCGGGTCTCCTCCGTGTAGGAAACGGACCTTGGCTGACCTAAGGAGGCGCTGCTTGGCCCACCCCTGAATCAGCACTAATTTATGCAACTCGTTTGTAAAACAGGAGTTTGTAAAACTCAAAGGGCTCAGCCCATCTGCACCCGGGGCAGTTTTACCTTTCAGCCCTCCGATAGGGGCAACAATCTCGCCAGTTGCGAATGGCCCGCCAAGTCGGCATGGGTCCTCCTCCGACAGTCTGCGTGTGGTCTCCTCTCCAGCAGCTCCGCTGCGCAATCTTGGTCAGGAGGCGCGCTCGTGAGAGTCACATTGCCTCGCTTCTCGTCGTACGTGCTCTGGCAAGGAGTGCAATTGCCCTTTAGAGTTTAGCAGGATTGCAGCTTCCGAATGCCAAGTTTGTCCCTCCGCTGTGATAGCGCCTCACAAGGAGCGTCTCGCATCGGGCTGCCTGCCTACAGCGCGGACTTGCAGGAAAGCTTCCCTGCACTCTTGCCATTCGGCAAAGTCTGAAGGTAAAAGATGCGGAGGGTGCTATTCACAGAAAAGACGCACGAAAATCCTTGGAACGAACCCGGTCTCTTACTGTGTGCATGGAGCAGTCCTCTAGAAAGCTTCAAAGTTCTTCCCGAGTTCTCTGGTGGCTGATCCAGCCCTCTGGCATCCTCGAGATCTTCGCTTCAGGATCCCTTCCGGAGGAAACCAGCCCAAACTCGACCCTGACCGTGTTCGTCTTCGTCGTTCCCATTCTTGAGAAGAGGTAATTGTAGAAGAGCACGTGATAAGAAAGTCGGACACCCCAGGTTCGTCTGCTTATGGGCCACTGCCGCACACAACCCATTGAATTGCCAGAGCAGACTCAGGAAGGGCTACCTCATCTGAGTGCAGGCGGATGCTGAAGTCCCCTACTATGAGGTGAGAGTTTCTCCGCGTGCGCCGAGAGCCGCCAGTCTCGCTTCAATCCCTTAGGAAACTCCATCCTATTCCGGTGGAGTTGGAAGTCTCAGGGTGCGTAGACATTTGCCACGCCAAGGTCAGTCGAGTCCCCATTACTTGGGACACTGCCCGTTTTGCGCTCGGATCGAGGAGGAATGCGACCCTCCATGCGGAGCCGCATTTCCGCTTCAGGGGTTCCTTATGATAGTCGTGAGATGTCTCAAATCATCTGTGTGGGGCGCTCGTTCACCTCCTGCCGAAGAGCGAGGTCGAAGTTTTCAGCGATTCCGCAATCCTCTTCGCGTCCTTCCACGGGTCACCGATGATCTTCCACGTATCCATGCAGATCGTGCGCAAAGACAGCCTTCCACTTTTTGCCTGGGAAGGTGCCGCTTTTTTTACGCCTTCTCCCACGTGGCAGGGGAGACCGCCCAGCCTCAGACGGGGCTGGCACCGATCTGGGTTTTTGGCTGCATCGCGGCCGTGCACCTTACCAAGTGTCTCCACCTCCTTGTGCTCCGGAGAGTTGGGAATGTTGGCGGCACATGCTTCCTCCAGCAACGCGTCGGGGGACTTTGATTCCCCGACGTTTCCTCGCTGAGCACCACTTACTTCCTGGGAGCCGCTGAGGACTGCACGATTCTCTCGCACCGTCACACTCCATCTCGAGGTAGGACGTCGCTGCTTTATTCCACTTGGTCACTCTGGGGCGGGCGTGAGTAACAGTTCAGCCCCAAAATATTTCATCCAAGAATAGTGGAAGTTCCCTCCAGTCAGCTGCAATCTCTTCAGCTACTCTCTCAACCCCAGGGAAAGTACCTCATGATCTTTCGTCAGTTTTTACTCTACAGGATGATCCATCTCAGACATCAAATGTAGATCCTGTTAATCATTCAATAGAAGATGGAAATGGAGAAGATGCTAGTAAGTAAGAACACATATCTGTGGAAGCTAACAAAGCACATGCTGATTTAGTTATTGAAACCATGTCAGCTGATGCTGTTGGATCAGAATGAAGTTTGATCTTTGCAAGTGTAATATGGATGTCAGTACAATTTCATTGTAAAAAAAAATATTTACCAAAAAAAAAAGTCATTTAGTAACTGTTTTGAGCCACATAGCACGGACAGTGCTGGACTTTGATAGTTCGGCCACCATCGTGTCTTTGGGCAAGTCTACAGTAATTCTCCTAAGATGCATCACCGTCAGTAGGTCCTTTGAGGTGGAGAAAACCTTCCTCCCATTTATGTATATTGGCGACTTGAGTAGGCGGTGGACCCACGCTGTATTCGTGTAGCTTAGCTCTATCTCCTTACTGAGCACTGTCATTTCTCAGTGGTTGCCGCGGCGCGCTGCGAGACGTTGGAGTTCCTTAACAAACTCCGTACTGGCTGGTTTCGAAATAGTCCTATTTCGTTTTTAAGAGTAAGGTGACGGCAAGCACAACCCAAGCACAACCTTTGGGCAACATAGACCCTGGTTTCCAGATCTATCTCTTCATCTCTGCCGGCCGAGGAGACCATTGCCTCGCGGAAGGTTCCCAACGTGGCTTTCACGTCAGGGCTTCGTCAGCACCGATCTCACCATTTTCTCAGGGGAGTCACTGCACGCTCGAAGACTTCTCAAGGGGTCTCCTTGTTACTCCTTCTGAGGAATATGGATAATCCCTCTCTTTACCAGCCAAGAGTCACTTGGAGGGAAAAACAGTACCGTCTACCCTGTAGGGTGAGCTGATCACTGAACGACATACAGCGGGGCGCTCGCGAAACATGGTCCTCACTACAGTGGCGTGACCTTCTCACCGCGGATAGCTGGACCATTAGCTTGCGATGAATAAATCCATCAAAACAGAACAGTTAGAGACCGACATGCGTCAGCTTGAACCCAAAGGGAGTACCCTCACATGGAACAGAACTAGAGAGAAGTGGAAGGAGAAATAGGAACATAAATAAATCAATAAATAGGGGAATGGGATGGACGGGCATCACGGTCTTCCACTTGGTTCCCTGGGGCATACCTCGGTCGGGGAAGCGACGGAATGGGGGAGGGAGTGAGCTCGTGGGTTGCTAGATCATGCATTTGAAAGTTTCCTCCTACCAACTTCCTGGATTGGGCCATTTCATTGCCTTTCGCACATAGGCTCTGGAGACTGCAAACGACCCTCCAGGATGTCGGTCACATTCCTTCTCCCTCCACTCTAGCAGTCAGAGTTTCGCGTGCTCCGGCGTGACTGTGTGAAAACAGATTCCTTCTCTCATCTCGCTGCTCCCTTGTATTCTCTATTTCTCCTCGAACAACGGGTTTGCCGATCTGCCGCTCTCTGCCGTTCTTGAGATGACACGAGTAGCGGAAAAGTCCTAGAAACAAGGAGATTTGATTTGTTCCGCAATGCGTTCACGCTGATGTGGTCTGAAAGCTCACCGATAATGTCTTGTTCCACCAAAGCATAATTCCTGTGGGGTGGGCCATTATCGAGCTCACTGGAGGCATGAGGAAGAGCTCGCAAACTTCTTCAGCGATGGTAGAGATCCTAGCAGTCTCTGAGACAATGCTGCCCCTCGGGAGAGCTGCAGAGAGCTCCCCTTCTGAAAATCAGGAGCCCTTCAAGACTTCGAATATAAACAGAGAAAGAGCGAGAGCCTTGCTGCAGAGTGGCTTGCCGTGACTTGTAGAAAAGAGAACTTACAGCTGTAGGTAGCACATGACTGAGCCTCTTCGATGACAGATGATCCACAGAAGTAGACTGAGATCCGCTGCAGTCAGATCGCTTTCAACTTCGTGGTCGAAGAAGAAGAGGATAATGGTGCACAGGTCAGGATGAGTTACTATGATGAAAGTATATGGCATTTAATAACACGATCAGTCAGGCTCTTCCAGGACCTGTACTTTGCCACTATTCCCATGACGAAGAGCGTGCTGGAGGGAAGTGGAATCCTATCTGTTTACGGAACTCGATAGACAAAAAAAAAACCAAAAACGAAATACATTAGTTGATTTTCATAATCAAAGTAGGAAACGCAATTTCAAGGAGCGGAGTTTCGTCAGAGAACAGCTTGCAAAAATCAGTCACTCCGGACAAAGCTTTGACTTATAATTTGGTGCATACACTGTGTTTTAAAGAAACGGAGAGACGAGAAAACAAGTAGTCTCGGAGGAAGCAAACGAAGGGAAAGTGCGGGGAAGAGGACCCCTGATGAAAGGCAGCATCGTAGAGTTGCCTTACGTGGTCTCCTCTCGGTTTATAGGGTGGGTTTTATACGATCTGGCATCTCATCTGCACTTCGTTCATGAGAGGACGCAGTTGAGACATTCCACTTGGACAGCCTGCTGCCCTGATCCTGGTTTTCTCATATTTTCCCGAAAGTTCTCGAATCGATTTTCAGTAGCATCTTGAAGTGTCGTAGTCTTCTCAATGCAAATCAAGGAGTTCCTGTACTATCGTACTATTTTAACACAAACAAAGACGCACATGTGATAGCAAACACTGAGTTAGGGGAATTAAACTGCAATAAAGAGAACACTCAAATATTTGAGATCTGAGCAGAAATCACAAGGAGAAGAAAAGACATGTCACAAATGGCAATTTTTTGAAGATATCAGTCCGCTCCAAAATACTCATATGATCTTACTCTTTAGTTAGATACTGATGTGAAAGCGATGCGGAGTCCATCAACATCGTTAAATAAAAGCTGCTCTATAGAATGACACTCTATCAAGGCAATTTGGGTTACACAATGAATTGAAGCTCGAAAAATGCCCATATGGCCTATGAGCAGTTAGAGAGATCATCAGGAAGACCCATAGAATAGATTTTACTGTTTATCGGAGCTAGGGTTTCATAGAGATAAAAGCACCACCGAGAATTGAAAGTAGCTGACTTGAATTTGCTTATTTTAAATGATTCCTGAAGAATTAAGGTGATTTGAAACATTATTCCTACTATCAGTTTTATTCTCTTCAAGAATAGGACTTTCGGTGAGAACCGATCATATAAAAAGTCTTGTTTATTTAATGTATTCTTTTACTCCTTATTCAAGAATGTAATTAAATTACTCCTAATCTGTAAATAACATATGGTGAATAAATCACTCATTTGCACTACATAGAGAGAAAATTCAGAGTGAAAGAAAGGTATTTTGAGCCAATTTGCTATTCTTTTGTGATGACTGCTTAGATACATTCCGATTGAACATCGAAAATTTCGAGATGTTGACAATTATTCTAGTGAATTCGCTAATTTCGAATTTCGCAGCTATTTTTTGCTCAGCAATAGCTAGTTTTGCTTTCTAGGTATCCTCGATAGATTACGAGCTTTTTTAAAAATAAGAACTAAGCATCAATGATCATTTAAAAAGAAAAAGTTCTCCAGCAAATGCTAATAGATTTAATTGTTGAACTTGCCATAGTAAACTTCATAATCAGATTTTAGTATAATTTAGAAATCCATCAAAAAAAGCGAGAATTTTTTTGATTAGGAAGAATTTAAATATTCTTGGGATGTGAAGAAAAAGACACCACATTAAACAAAGTGGCACTACCAATGAATACTAATATAGCTTGGTGCACTTAATTAATTTCATTACGTGGTTTACTCTTATCGAAGAGACTGAAGCGTTGATTTCAGCTGAGGATTGTATATGGTGTGATTATCTGTCTTATTAGAAATACGATTGGGAAAATTACGTTATTTAAAGATGGAAGGAATATTTTGGAAGTGTAAAGTCATGGCAACTCCTGGAAAGAGTGGATGATATTTCCCAAATGATCTTAATGTTCGAAAATGAGAGTTGAGAAAATATGCATTTCATATTTTGCAAGCATACTTAGTGGACTTTGATAATTAATACTGGGACTATAATTTGTTTCAAATCTCTATAGATTAGACTTAGATTCATAGAATGAGCTCTCATCCTGAATTCTAGTATTTGCCATAGTTAGAAGAATATAAGAATTTAAGTTAAATAACCTTACTGCAATTGAAGAAAATAATTTCCTAACAAAATAATTACTGAAACAAATTATGTACTTTTTACCTGGAATTTATTTCCTTCTCAAACTCCACGGATATAACCATTTTTCATACTCGATCTCTTTACTTAAGAATTGCTTTACTTTCCTTCTCTATTACTTTATTTATATGGAATATAGATAACTTTCTTACATTTAAGTTGGGTGCCAAAGAAAAAGATGAAATTAGAAAAGTGGGATTATTAGAAAATTTGGATTTCTTTTTTAAACACATCTGTTAGAAGTTCAATTTAATATCAAAATATGTAACAATGAAATGCATAAATAGCAAAATTTCATTCCAATTATTTGGAAGTTAAATAAAGCAATCGAGATGAAGCAAATCAAGAATTTTCTTGGTGATGAAATAGAATGGGAATTACCGTTATAAGACTATGGGAGTTTGGTAACAGTAACTGAATTCTGCTCACAAAATTGCCGAAGTATGAACATCGTGAAATAATAAACGAGTTATTACGCAATCTACGAATGAATTAAAAATTCCTCAAAGATTGCAGCTTGGGATTCTAAGCTTTCAGGCTTCACTTCTCGCCTTCGAATTAATAACGTAGTTTCTAAGTATGTAGAACCGTATGCTTCGTCCGTTTGCAGGAAACCCGCAAATAAAGTGAAGTTGTGTCTTTTTTTCCTGCTGCAGCATTCCTCCCTGTGTTGTGATTGGAAAGAAAGCATTTCTTATAGTGAAGTTTCACATTAGCAAATGAAGCCGGAGTTCATATTTCCATTTCCCTGTCAAGTTTAATTGAAGTCAAAGATTAACTATTTTCAGGTTTTGCAGCTAATTCAATTCTATATGTTTAATGCTATGAATTATTGGATTTTATTTTTTACGTTGTGAATATGTGTTTTTTGTCTAATAATGAAGATTTAAAAATAAGCCTGTATTTTGTCCTGACGTTTTTATCCCTATCCGTGCATTGCCAAAGAAAAAATCAGGAAATTCAAGAGTGTCCCCCTAATTGGGTTGACTATGCAGATTCATGTTTCAAGTTTATAAGAAGCCCTTTGAGAACTAGGCAAGATGCAGCAAGTGGATGTAAAGTAAGTAGTTTCCTCTTGTAATAAATTTGATCAATTTCCTCCTTTTAATAGATAGCCTTTTTTCCTTTTATTTTAATTCACACCCTTGTGTTTCTATTTGAAGCATGCAATGAAATTGAAAATGTATTTGGTTTTCCTGCAATTCAACCGTAAGACTGATTTGTGTTAGTTATATTGGTGCACATGTGTGAAAAATAAGAATGGTGTAAATTATTTCACACCATGATTATATCATAGTTTCTGGAACAGTAAATTGTCTCATCATTAGATAATTGTCTTGTCATCTATGCAGTTTCATCAAAGACATAAAAATGTGTAATGAATGGAAAAGAGGAATAATCCAAGTACTTTCTTAATTTTTGTAAACTCTGTGCTGCATCTCCTTTGCTATTGCATGATTTACAATGTTATCAGAAGTTTTGTCTACTTATTATTGTATCGTACTTCGTTTTGAATATTGATTGTAATATTTTGTGTAATATTTTGTATTGATTGTAATTATTACAAGTAACTTCTTGGTTATGTTGCTGTAAATCTGTGGAAGTTGGATGAAAATAGGTAGCATATTGCATAGTCCCGATATATTAATAAGCTAAAAACGTATTGCGTTTTTGCGCAACAGGAATTAAGTACCACAAAAGTTGACACAGGCACAAAAATTTCAAGTCATGGATTGAGAATGTTAAGGAACATGAAGAAAAGCAAATGAAAATTTATTACTTCCGGAAAGTTTCAAGAAATTCAAAAGAAGTCTGAAGTATATACATATTTGGGAGAACAAATGTAATTGAATTTTTGGTGAAAGAAGGAATAGTTCCTAAAATAAAACTGGATTTGCCTATTTTATAAACCAATTTCTGTGCAAAAAAGCACAAGTCTAATTTGAAATAAAATTACTTTCTTTATCATGATTATTTTCAAGTACACCTCCAGATAAATGGAAGATACTTCAGGTGTGTCTTTTTACAGACATTAAAAAAATTTCCAAATAAAGAATTTTTTGAAAACAGTCATTTTTGCAGAGGTAAGAATAGAATCTCCAGGATTTTATGCCTAGAAGTTGCATAAAATTCCTGAAGATTACTTTGTAATATGGACAATTTAGTTATTTTCAAGTATTCAATTTAGTTTCTGATTTATTAGGGCAAAAATTCATTGTTTTTTAGATTGCAAAATTGTTTTTAGTGAATTGCTCTTATGTGTGTCACATCAGCATATTCTCTGAATTTTATTTTTCTCTACTGGAGGTGTAGCAATGGACAAATAATAAACAAGGAAAGCATGAAATGCACAATTTAAATAAGTTATAGAATTCAATTTTCAGATTCTCGTTTTTTAGTTTCCTTAAAGGAACTTCAGTTGTAGTAAAAATGCATAAAAATGTATGGAATACAAAATTATTATCAAAGTAAAAGTATTTACTAAAGTTCCATGAATCATTATATCTTATTTAAAGGGAAAATGCTTGCTCAATGCTGTCATCAGCTTTTTCTGACTAATAAACAAACCATTAATAGAGCCTGGAATTTAGTTTATCACCTTAGAGAATTCATTACATGCATGAAGTATTGAGTTGTTTTTGACTGTTTTTGGCATATAATTTCATTTGATGTTACATGAGTGCATACTAATACTTAAATAATACATAGGTGAAGTGAAGTATGTCAAAGTGAGAACTGTAATTACAGTTTTGTTATGTTTAGTTTAGTTTGTCTCCTCTTAGTGTTTAATCCATATTTAGACAGCATGTTTATGACAAAAGCATGAGCATTCATACTTTAGGGGAAAAATATTTTACATTTAATTTAATTTTACATGTCAATCCCTGTTTTTGCTTGTGCCCTCATTTCCATCATTTATTTGTTTAATAGAAATCAAAGTTTTCAAAATGTGCTTTATGGCTTTACTGTTTTAGAGTTTTAATGCTCATCTTGTCAGTATCCAGAGCATGGAAGAGCATAGCTTTCTGAATTTTTGGCTAAGAAATAATGATCCCCAACATCGTTTATGGTATACAGGTGTGAAACAACAAGGAAACAATGTATGGGTTAATGAAATTGATAATATACGACTGACAAATATGGATGATGCCTTTCTTTTCATGAATGCAGATGAATCAAAAGGACATTTTTTGGCATATAGGTAACATTAGCTTTCATATGAATTATTTGACATCTATGCTTTATTGTTTTGAGTAAATAGGTATTTGGTATTAATCATTAAAAATTCAATTATCACTTGTACATGTATAAAATAGTTAGAAAAGGGCTATAAAGTCTGTTCATCTGACAATCTACATTAAAACTTAACTGAATAAAAACCTTCAGGTGAATGGTTGAATGGGCAACATCAGTAAATAGTTATATAGTTGCAGCTTTCTATATTTTTTCGTAGTCATCTCATTTAATCATGTCATTTAATCATTTAATCATTTGTTAACAAAATTGATGGAAATTAACATTATAGGTATTGTTTGAATCATATTTCTCATGAATGGAATGTATTAAATAAAGATATGATTATATTTCAAAATGAATTGCAAGTGAGTTGATATGGAAAAAAAATTACTACCTAGTCAAGTATTGCTAATGTTTTTTTTCTTTCTTTCCTCATATGAAAATAAAGAAATAGGTGTTATTCAATGTTCAATTACGAAAATTTGCTTTGAAAGTTATGTACCTATGTAGGTTATTTTGTCAGTTTAATTTTTGGAGACTGATGTAGATTAAGTAAATGTGCAAAATACGTTTCTGTGCCATTTTCTCAATAAGAGGCTTGTATTTTCCAACTCTTGACCCGTTGGAGCAATGAGTTTAGTATATAAAATGTAAGAAGTTATAGTTAATATTTTAAATTTTTGTACTGTCTTCTCTCAGGAAAATTAGACACAAGTAAAGCATTCCGTAATTCTTTCCAAAGTTTAAATTGTAATAAACAATTAAGCCTTATTGCAAAATTAAGAGTAATTGTCTGTTTACAATTCAGAATATTGGCATAGTGCGTACTTTTCAGTAGTGAATTATTATGTTAGGATATTTCTATTGAATAATTAGGATTTTGCATGCATTTAAATGTTTTGTAATATCTTGATGTTTGATCATTGAAATGTATTAATTCTTATATTTCTGTTTTGTTTTACACCTGTTTCTGTTATTCATATGTTGTAAATTACATGAAGCAATATTTCCTCAGTGATCAAATGAATAACATTTCATGAAAAAAGAAATATTATTGGTTCAATCTGAAAACACTTCTTTTATCAGATTTTCTTTTTCTATATTGTAAACTAATTTCTGTATTTCTCCTTTCAATTAGAAAAATCTTTTATGAGCTATTGAAGTAATTGGATATTTTTTGACTTGCCAATCATTAAACAGGTAAATGGAAAATTTTTTTTTGATTAAGTAGCTAAAATTCATTTTATGCTTTGCTGAATTTTGGAAATCAATACATTTTTGCATTTGTATTTATATGATGAGATCGCTGTGATTTTTCATAAAAGATTTTTCAATTTCATTTTCTTTACTTTTTCCCTATGAATTTTAGCTGGAAATTTGAGTTAGGTTTTATTAAGAAATGCTTAGTATTGGCTAATGCTTGGCAATCCATGAGTGAAGTACATGGTTTTGTTCAATTTTCAACCCTAAAATTATAGTTGCAAATTGAATGAAAAGAGAAATTTTAAATCTATGAGAATATGCAGTAAAGTTGGAGTCCGTCTTTTTATCATAAAAAAAAGGAAATCAGAAAGCTAAAAGCAATCAGATTTGTAAAAATCAGCAGTTTCAGATAGTATTTGTGCTTATGATACTCTCTTTCAGCCATTAGACATTGCTAATTTTATTAATGCATGTAGATAAATGAAATTGGAAAAGATGATGTTACTTTTTTGTGATAAATTGTTTTTTCCTGTCAGTAGATTTCAGGTTGATGGCAAGATTGATTATTTTATTTCTGTTTTGGAAAAGGTGAGTGAAAATTTGGCCATTGCCCAAATGCGAAAAGGAGCTACTTACTTTTCTTTGAGCATTGTTTGTTGAAACTTTTAAAGAAGTTCATATGTGGTTTGCAATCACATAATTTTTTCCATGTGGAACATGGAGCAACTGAAAAATAGGTTGTGTTTTAAAGTAGATCTAGTTAAGATCAATAAAGATTCTGTCAGATGTAAATTCTGTCAAAGCACTCTCGGATTAATGTTACAGCTCATTGTAAACAAGTATTCCTGATTAAGTTACACATTGAAAGTTTAATGAAATCGATGTATTAGTGAAAATTAAGTGAGATAGAAAGAACATATTTTGAACATTTAGAAGCTATAGAAAAATGAATGTTTAGTACTGGTAATGGCATGTAACATTTTAAAGTTATGTATCCATTTATGGAGTGTCTGGTAAAATATTTTCATTCATCATTGATTTAGTTTCTATACCCTTTTAATTAAATATGTGTGTAATTTTTTTTCTCATGTATTCTAATTTATTGATGGAACTTTGAATTGTTTGCATTTTCCTAGAAGCAGCAAATTATTTCATTATATAGCAATGATATTTCAATTTCTTGTTGGCAAATTGCTATTATAATTAGTTTTTTTATATTACCTATGCTTGAAAAATATTTTTGTAACTTCGTGTGATGATGATTTTCAGAGTTGATTCCATGTCATCATGGAAGAAAGCGATTTTAGCCTAGACTATTTCGGTTTTTGTGTATTTGCGACTTATGGTTACTTTAAGCAAATGTCATTTTCAGAAGCATTTGGGATTATTCATGGTTGAAAGAATCGAATGGCCAAATTGGCCATGGAGAGTTAGCAGGGTCTACTACTTACCACTTTTTTTATTTCATTACATTTTTGATCGTTGTTAATCTCATCCTTTAAAAATTCGAGAAGCTGATAGTTTTCAAACACCGGTTTTGTGACTGTCGTGAATTTTTGTGTTTTGTGGCGATTTATTATTACATGTTAATTCATAGATGATACCAGATAATTTGTGACCAGTACAAATTAAACACATGAATGTTTTGAACAGTGCAAGTGAACTATTCCTACATCAGTATTAATTTAGAGTTTTTTTTATTCTTGTAAGGTTGCATTTTAGTTTTGTTTTCTGAGAAAGTATTTCATTGCATAATATTATTTGTATCTTTGCGGACATTTATCATGTTATCATTCATTCAAGAAGTCTTTAGCTTTTCTTGGACGTATGTGAACAAAAGTGGATATTATTTTTCTATTTTCGTGGTTATACAAATGATATGTGCGAAATTCCATGGCATATGCAGCTCCTTTTTATCAGAGTCAATGTCAGAAACTAGTAATCACATTGTCAATATTTTGCAAAAAAATAAATAAAGAATGCATGATGGTACTGTGATGTGTTTGTTGGAGAGAAATACTTTTTAGAATAGTGGACCCATCATTTAAAAAAATTTTTTTTTCTAAATATGACTAATAGTTTTGGATTTTTAGGTATTCTGAAAAGTTTGATCGTTGGGGATTGACTGGAACTGTTGGGGATACTCCTTCAAGTTATATTTGTGAAATATCCAAAGGGAACTTGGGCAGCATAATTGTTAACGATCGTACATTTGAATATGGTTCGAAAGTGAACAATGTTGGAGAAATCCCAAGAGGGCCGTATTTTATCGAACAACCAAAACCAAAAGTTTTTGACCTCGCCATGAGAAACACCGTGAATTTTGTTTCCTTGAAGTAAGCTGCTTCATACACTAATTTGAATAAACGATGAATTTAGTTGTTTGTGTGGAGGATACCCATCTCCGAAGTATGAATGGTTTAAAGAAGAATATCAAGAAGATAAATTGCAGTTTATTAGAATCAATCCTTTAGAAGATTCTAGATTTACTATCAGTGGCGGAAATCTAATTATTGATAGGCCTAATCAAGTAAATTATTAAAAATTCAAATAGTTTGCCAAAAATCGAATATTTCTAAATTTCAGATTATGGATCGTGGAAATTACCATTGCCAGGCCTCGAATGATTTTGGTAGTGTGATATCAGAAAGCGTCCAGCTTTCATTTGGGTACATAGGAGAATTCAGTTTGAAAAGGTCATCTGAGTCAGGTTTACAAAATTGGGGTAAGGCCATCTATTGTGATCCTCCACAAGCATATCCAGGTATTGTGTGAACTTTCTTGATCACTTATGAAAGAATGATGTCGTAGGATTGAAATACTATTGGTCTCGTGATACCTTCCCCAATTTTGTGGATGAAGATAAACGTACATTCGTTTCAAATGATGGATACTTGTATTTTTCTTTTTTGGATAATCTTGATCAAGGTCGTTATTCATGCAATGTCAAGAGTCTGGTTTCTTCAACTGGCAAGAATGGGCCATTTTTTGAATTATTGGTTGTCCCACATGGTATAATTTACATAATGAGATAAAGGTAGTAATGCTGTTTGCCTTTTTTTTTATATAGCCAATTACCAACAGTTGAAGTTTCCCAACAATTTTCCCAAAATTTTCCCTGAGTCACCTGTTGTGGGACAGGATGTGAAATTGGAATGTGTAGCATTTGGCTAGTGAGTAGAAATTTCAGGACAGAATTGTGATTCACCATATAGCCCAGTTCCTTCTTACAACTGGACAAGGCGAGATGGCAAGAATCTCCCTCCCCGTGCTGCTTTACTAAATTATAATCGTATTCTCAGCTTGCCTCATATATCTATAGCTGATGGAGGTGAATACATTTGTACTGCTTTTAATAATCGATTATCTATTCGGAGTTCAGTTGTACTTAATGTCCAAGGTATTTGAAAACTGAATCTTCATTTGAATCTTAGAATTATTGCAGCCAAACCATATTTCACTATTCCCTTGGAAAATTTGCATTTAGATCTCGGACAAAGTATATCCTGGACATGTGAAGCCTTTGGCATTCCAGAGATTAAATATCAGTGGCTAAGGAATAGTTTACCACTTTATGTTGATAATTTACCAGTGGAAGATCGCGACCGTTATGAAATAAAAAACAATACTCTCATGATTCAAAGAGTAAGTGAAGTGGATTCTGGTATGTATCAGTGTCAAGCCACCAACCAACTTGGATCTACATATTCAAGTGCCCAATTACGTGTTCTTGGTAAGCATTGCAACAGTCGGATTTTTTTTTTTATGGTGTTGAGGTTAGCTTTTTCTCCCAATTTTGATAAGTGCCCCATAAAGTCGAAAATGTTTGCTACGCTGGATGGCAATGTCACGATTCCTTGCAAACCAGAAGCTGCTCCTGCACCATTGTACACGTGGAAGAAAGATGATTATTTATTGACTCCTGGAATTCGGCATTCTGTGCTTCCTAATGGTCATCTAATGATAAATCCCGTACATCATGAGGATCAAGGCACATATACGTGTATAGTCTCAAATAGCTTGGGCAAGGCAGAGAGTAGTGGTCATCTTATTGTATTAAGTGAGTGCAGAGAATGTATTCAGTGTTAGTTGGATTTTTTAGATGGCCCACAAATCATCTATGCTTCGCCTTCTGTCACTACTGCTACAATTAACAGCAGTATTGAATTAAAGTGTGAAGGAATCGTGGATGATTTTATAGAAAAAACTTATGTTTGGACACACAGTGGATTGCGTATACAGTTGCATGACAACATGCATTACTCACAGGTATCACATCTAAAAATAAGGGACTCTTTTCACAGTTTATGTTCAGGGAGAACAAGATGGAACATTGAGAATCAATAATATCACATTGGAAGATGTAGGAGAATATGAATGTATATTAAAGACTTCTATTGGTAAAGCCATTGCTGTAATGAATGTGGAAGTTTTGGGCCCTCCAGGTCCTCCTGGTATGTTTCACATCCTTGATGTGATTTTAATTGTAATCCTAGGTGGCATCGAAGCTTACAATTTGACTGCAACTTCTGCGATTCTTACTTGGTCAGATGGTGCTCTAAATGGTGGCATTGTTTTATCATACCTTGTTGAAGGCCGCACTTTATGGAATAGGACTTGGCAGTTATTGATTGAAAGTAAGTACATTTTACGTTGTTTATAGATGCTGACTCATACAATTGCAGATGGCACTACGCATTACCGTAGTGCACACAGTACTCGTTTGCAAATGCCACTGTTTAATGTTCTTTCCCCTTGGTCAACTTACGAATTTCGTATAGCAATTATCAATGAGTTCGGCCTGGGCCCATTTTCAAATCCATCGCCATCTTATAATACAAAACCAGATAGGCCAAGTAAGGCACCATCATGTGTAGGTGGCGGAGGTGGAAAAACAGGCGATCTTACTATCACATGGACTCCTTTACCACTGCAAGATCAAAATGGCCCTGGCATCTGGTATAAAGTGTTTTGGAGGCGTGTAGAGATTGATATAGAAAAAGAGTGGAATTATCAAGAAATAAGAGACAATAGCAACACAGGCTCATATGTTGTTGATGTGGATCCGTTAAAATATTTTTTTTGCCAATATGAAGTTAAAGTGCAAGCACATAATAGCATGGGCAGTGGTCCAGAATCGGATCCTGTTGTTGTTTACAGTGCAGAAGCTATGCCATTAATAACACCTGCCCAAGTTTCTGCATTTCCATATAATGCAACAGCTCTTAATGTAACCTGGAAGCCTATTGGTGAAAGCAGGGAAGCTGTTCGAGGACACCTTATTGGATTCAGAGTATGCTCTGATAGCTATATATAAAATTTAATAGTGATTATAGATTAAATATTGGCGAAGTATAGATAATGAGACAGATGCACTTTATCTGCTTAGTCGATCCATCAGACCATGGTCTCTTATCTTGGGATTACAACCCAACACAGAGTATTATGTTAAGGTGATGGCATTCAATCAGGCAGGACCTGGTGCAGAAAGTGAACGATTTTTAGGTAAGCTATGTAACACACTATTTGGTCAGTTCTCTTTGCCTGCAGAAAGAACATACCGTAAGGCACCACAAACACCACCTGTAGGTGTTGAAGTGCACAAAGTAAATCCTGTCTCTATCAGAGTTACTTGGAATTATGCTGCATTGCCAGGGGAGGAGGAGCCTTTATTGGGATTCAAGGTAAATAAATGAGCTTTGTTATATTGATAATTAGTATTCTTTGAGGTGATGATATGGGAAGCTGAGCAAGATTTCTCTACTGCCCGTGAAATTACCAAGAAACGTGGCGAGCAACTTGAATCATATGTTGATAAACTTATTCCTGGAAAGATCTATTTCCTAAGAGTTATGGCATATTCACAAGGGGGATATGGACAGATGTCAGCCCCTGTTAAGAAATTTCAAATGGGTGATCCAGAAAAACTTAGAGGATCTGGCTGCACAATCACATTATCATCTGTGTTATTTGGAGTTTATGTCTTTCTCATATTATCATAGTAACTTTTTTATATATTTTCCGTCCATACGTGCTTTATCATATCACAAAAATGACAAATATAGTTTTATATTTTTTAGTTGTATTAAAAGGGCTTAGAATTGGGGATATATCCATGGGGTTCTATACTATTATAATGATCTTAAAGCTTATAGTATGTAGGTCAAAAAATTCCCAATTTTGTAGACCATTGTTTCATGCAATGAGACTGCTTTCATCTGCATGTGAATGTTGTAGCAGTACAAACCATGTCTTTCACAGAGATTCCAGTGAAAAAACACAAATCATTACAAGAACGCATTTCTCATCTTTGGTACAGAACTAAGCAAGTGCTTAAAACATAGCCAGTATAGTAAGAGAAAAATAGATAAAAGAGCTTAAAGGAAACATGAGAAAAAGTTTAAATAACTGCTATATCTGCTTTAAGAGCAGATATGGCAGTGGTGACTATGAAGAAAATTTTGAGCAGGAAAGGTATTTCCAAGTTTATCATAAGAACATTCTTTATCCTAATGTAGCTATTTACATGGGAAATCCAGAGTTTTCATTTAGAAATGGAAAAACCACACGAAAAGAACTAACGAATAAACAAAGAGGCTTGTAGTTGCTTCCCTGATAATGGTCAGTATTATCTTTTAAATGTATTAGTATGTAGGAATACTTAGTAATTCTCTCATGAATTTCTTTGAGGAAACTGAATGGATTCAAGTGTGAGACCTTATCAAGAGAACTGCACTAAATATTGATTTTACTAAACAGGGAAGCTGCTTGCATTCCTATCCTACCCAGAAAGATGAGACAGTGAATGGAAATGTTTCCAACAATCGATCTTACATTTAAAACTTAAATCTCTGCCTGAATGGATGTGAATGTTGGTAGAAAATTCCATCAACTTAAGCAGTCACTGAATGGTTGGGACTTATGTTCATCATCTCCATGTGTGTAGTTTCTACATAGTCTCAGCATCTTCTCTCAGCAGAGCATAGCAATGACCAACTTCATAACAAAGAATGCCCTTCAGAGGCAAAAGACTTACAAAATTAGAGAACATAGGAACTATCATAAACAAAATGATAAACCTTCATATCAAATGATCCTCAAACTAAGAGAGCAACAATATAGTGTAGTGTAGAAATGCACAGCTCTAACACAAATCGAATTTTAATTTTCTTTGAATAAACAAAAGAAAAAAAGCAGGGAAAAGCGAATTTAAAGAATCTTGAAGTTGCCTTACCGGAACAATTTTATAAATGACTTTCAGATTCATTTGAACTTAGTATTGTTGGTTTTGTGGAATATAAAGCAAAATCTATATCCGAAAATAATTTCTGAGTAAATTAATGATCTTCACAATCTAGTTAAAATATGTTAAAGATGAAGGTCAAAGGACACCTTGTCTCGAATAGTCAAAGAGCATTTGCATATTTGAAAATTATATGGAAACTTCTCATTAGATCAGTGAATACAATCCAAAATGTGTATGAAGGTAAGTACTTTTCTGGTTTTGTCAAATTCATCCAGAACAATTTTAAACCAACACTTAATGACTTCATTTCGACTATTTCATACGACCAGCAACCGTTACCAACAATTAAAGATTTTATTTTTTAATGTGTTACTCTGATGGGAAGCTGAATTTTGAAAGTCAGAAATGCAGCCTATCTGAGAAAGAAAACGTTTAAAAATAATTCTAATGTAGTCATTGACAGTGAATGCACCGTCGATTTTACCTCGTAGAATCTGTGCAATCTAAAAATTCACTCATTAAAAACACTTACATAGAAAATTGTTAAACAGAAAAAATAAATGATTTTAGAAGTGAAATCCAAAGATTACTACATGTTACCGATTTACACAAATTTCTTCAATCCGACAAGCCGTGGGATCAACAACATTTTATGCAACAACCGTGCACAATAATACAAAACAGAACAAAACTGTGCCCTGATCAGTGTTAATAAATGTCAGTTTCTGGTAAAGTCACACACTTAATCTGCAGTCCAGTTTACAGTTCACACACTTATCACTGCACGAATGTTGCAGAAGTATTGGGGTTGCGCTGCACTCGGTTAATACTTTTTAAACTTTTCAAGAAATACGTAAGCACCCGCACAGAGTCCCCTCTTTGACTGCAGATTTCTCATCAGCAGACCTGTTGAAATTTTCACGACTGCCACTTGCTTCCTTGAGGAAGCTTCCGCCTTATTACGATGCTCGTGATAAAGAATGCTATTGTCAGTTCCACTATGGGGTCATTTGAGGGGACCATCCTTTGCCGCTCGAAGAGTCCACTCAAGATCAAGTCTTGGTCGTGTACTGCAAGCCGATCACCTGCCTCAACCACTGTCCTATTCTGGATCAGCATTTGTTAGGTGAACAGGTGGAGTAAGGTTTTCCTCTCCGCATGCCTTGCCGACTTATTTCTAAGGCTTGCCCGTCCATCGCCGAAGTTGTGTGTGCCATATACGAATCCTCCGTGGTAGAACCTCAGCAGGTCGTCTTGAATTTCTAGTGGCAGTTCTGACTTTCAAACTGTTGTTTGTATTGTTTAGCACTTGACATGGACCGTCCGGATTCTGTGCGCGACGGCGTTTAGGGTCTTCTGTTTCTGGCATCATCTTCGAATACAACTTTTCGTGTTTGCTTTCCATATCAGGCACCGCTCGTTCACTCGATCCCACCAGAGTTCTCGTGTCGAAAGACGCGAGAACAACCACATCTTGCAGTGGTTTCCACTCATGGCAAACTCTTCGCAGTTTCTGATTTTCTCTCTTGCTCCTCAATGGATCCACTGTTCTGCTGCTCAGTGAATGGGAAGGAATTAACTTTTGGAAAATTCTTCCCAAAGCTCTTTGCCTTCGGGTACCACTCAGTTGGCTGATGCTAACCAGCTCTCGTTTTCGTGACCATGTGGGATTGATGTTCGTCCACTGGCCTCTCTTAGGTACCAATGATTTCATGAAGCCATTCGAGCAATTCATCAGTTTGAAGAAAGCCCTGTGAGCAGCGTATACCCATCCACTTTTTGTGGCTTCTAGGAGCTAGATCGCATGTTTCATCGGCTTCATTCGGATACCATCTTTCTCCCTCCAGTGACTGAATAAGTTTTTCAGTGTGACCCAGGGTCTGTGTATGGGCCCTCATAAAATGTTTTATCCCCTGTTTTAGTGGATAGAAGAGTGCTCAGAATTGTATTTTGGGAATCAGGACGCTATTCTATATGTTAACCACAAAAGCATATTCTGCAGCATTCCTTCCTTAATTTTCACAGTAAATCCACAGAACAGGCTCAGGTAGACGTTTATTTAAGGCTGATATTAAGAGGTGGACACATTGTCAGGTCTCTCGGTCTTCAGTCTGTGAGTTCCTTACATAGTCCTGAAAACGCACTTTTGATTTCTTCGATGGAGAAGTGTTCAGTCTTTCTTGTCTCTGTTAATTCATCTTCTTGTGAAAGTAGCGCAGGATGACATCCTGTTGTGTACGATTTAGTTGTTTTCGTAAAACCTGGTTGGTAGGAATGCTCCGAAGCATCCGCTGTTCACTTCGACGTGAGACGGAGCGAATCTTAATACTAGATGGAAAAGATCGCGGTAGCGGTATTCTTCCTCTACATCCATCAAAGGAGGGCATCTTGGGCAGGGTTGGTCATGAGCTGTGGTCTCATTGCTTGTCAAAAAATGGGTGTTCTGAACATAGTTCCCAGTCTTGTAAATTTTCAGAGGCTTGGGACGCACCCTTAGAGCTCTTGGAAGTTTACCAACAAGGAAGTGCGTCGTATGGTTAAGAAGTGTCTACATCTGTCTTCAAGAGCTGCCAATGAGTACTAGTATGGCGAGTGGCAAAAGGAATGCTTGGGCCATAAGCTGCTATCGGCTAACGGCTCAAGCTATCGCTTAAGGCAACCACCATCGATGGCTGCCTCAAGCGACTAACCTAACTGGAGGTCACTGTGATGGACATGAGCGGGAAGTTCTCTGAGAGCTGATTAAAAAAAAAAAACTTTTAATCAATCTCGGATGAAGATATTGGGAAGTTCCTATCTTGAGAGACGTCTGGTCCATGAGCTCGACAGAGTGAAGAAACCTGGTGGACTGCTGGAAGAGAGGGATCTGCAAGAATAAATATGAAATGGGAATTCGACGGTGGAGAACCATCGGGGAAGTCATCTTCGGCCCAACTACTAGGAGGATGGTAACTTCAGACTGCAAGCTGCTGAACGCAGCTGTGCTTGGCAATCCCTGACTACTCAAAGCCTAGAACAAGGAAAAAACATGCGGTGCATTGGACTGCATCAGACATTCAGCTCTTGACGTTGAAGGATTACTCAGGTTTGCGTTTCGTACACGAAGAGGTTTGGCAAGACAGCGAGAAGAAGACTGCTCCTGCATTCGATTTGCAGTATGGGAGGAGATATTACCTCATGTATTTAAACCAATTCATCAGTCATTCTCGTCTCCATACAGAAAGACACGATGCCACTGTAGAACGGCTGAGAAATACGTCGGCGAGGAAGTGGAGGTTAATACCAGCAAACCAGCAAGTCCTCTACATAGACTCTTCTTCTCCTTCAGAATTAGGCCAACAAAAGGGCGGTAATATCGTGATCCTGTATGTCGCCTATCCAACCTATCTATCTGTAAATGGAGAAGACATTCAGGTGTAGGAAGAAAAGGAAAACGAATATGAGGAAACAGGACTCCACTTATCATTTCAAGGAGCGAAAATGAAGATTCACGCGTTTGCAGTTGACTCTTTGTGATTTGAGGATCCCCCAAACGATTTGATTTTTCGATAACTTGCGTCCCATGACTGTACGCGGGAGTATCTGATGATGGCCTTGAATATTCGATACTGTAGTGACATTTACCACATGGAAAGTCTGATGTTTGCATGATGCTGACAGAACTAAAGGAAGATGCCTCTGCCCAGCAGCAACAAGACCCGTAGGAAATGTAATGACAATGGAATGGCATTCATATCTTCACCAAATTACAACTTTTTCATCCTTTCTGCTCAGACTTCTGTTGGTGGGAAATAGGAGGGAAGGAAGATGGTGTAGAGCCATCCATTTTATGTGTTGGGTTTGTAAATTTTTGAAACTAGTAAAAGAGATATTGCTTTTCACTTGTCAACACTCTTACTTCCATTTCTCTAACACACTTCCATGGCTTTAAAGTTTCGAAGCGGGAATTTCTGGAAGTAATTTCTAAACAGAATGCAAGCAATAGCAAGCCTTCAGTTCTTCCTGCCTAGAATTATTATTTTCGAAAGAAAAATTTACATACTTCAAGGAAACAATAGTTCCTAAAGCACTCGAAGGCACAATCAAGACCTCCGAGAAAGCTTGGAATTTTATAAGAGGATTCAGCTCTTTTTCTGATTAAGATTCTTATCTGAGGCTGGCAAAACAAAGATTGGAGTAAACGCTGCGTGCTGCCATGACAACAAAGTGAATTTATCTGTGGTTTGCAATGGAAATGAAAATCATAAATGATCCTTCAGTGATTCATTATCTTGATATCAGTTATAAGTGTCAGCTTTAAGTGTCTCATGAAAGAGAAGAAAGTTGTGGCTTCTAAAAACATTCGGAGAAATTGCCAAAGCTCTAAAAATTGTAATTTCAAGTAAACAATGAGGTCGTTTATTTTATTCACTCAATAGGTCATAAACTATCCTTTATGGTTGCTTAAAACTTCTAAACCTTGGTAATAAACAACTATTGTTCTGTCTTCTGTATTTTTGTAGTCGACATCAAAGCGATCTCTCTGTTATCCATCTTTTAACAGTGGATTAGTTGGTGACACTATATATTTTTTATATTTCAAGTATACAGGATTTCTCCTGGTATCTTGATGCAGTTGATTCTTTTCTCTGGGTCTGAGAGAAATCTGACTTGATATCTGTGGAACGCTGGCGTCTACGTTTAGAGTTTAATTCAATTTTCAAGTTATTCATTACTAAGAAATTTTATCAATTTCAAAGCATTCAATAGGCAGGTTTCTAGCCGTGGTTGTCATCAGTTTCTATAATTGGGAATTCAGGAAAAGATGCTTCCGTTATGAAGAGAAAATCTAATATGAGAAGCTACAAATCGAGGTTTGGCTGTATTTTTTGGTAGGTTTAATCAAGGTGGGATGCTTGGTTGGGACCAAAACTGAATTTTTTCATTTGTGTTACGTGAAAAAAAAGTTCCCCAGAGTGGCTAAAATTCAAATGGGATCAAATTCAGGTTCCCTAAGGAGAATCCTTTACATTTCTTAGTAAGAGTATGCATTACTAACTTTGAAATTCCTTTTCAGAAAGCATTCGGCTAATAATTCCACCTTCTAAAAAAGATTCAAAATCTGAAGACAATGTGGCTGCAAATGTGAGAGCTCTTTAGAAATTCTGATCTCTGCGACCCAGAGTGCAAAAAAGAAATAAAGACAATTCTAGGGAACCTTATCAATCAAGAGCTCCAATGCTTTACACACAGTATTATGCATATTGTAATAATATAAATATTTGTAATATCTACATTTGATTATTCTTGCTACGTGTTAGTTTTGTTCCTAGCGCTGCAAAGTCAATGAAGATCACCTCCTTTAATGAGAGATGATCACCTTATCTCTCATTAAAGTGTGTGAGTAGTATCTCTCTCATCTGTCAAAATTTGAGGTGACGTGCACCACCGCCACCGCAAATTTGGATGGAACTTCTTGGAGCTTTTCGAGATTTTTAAGATCCTTTGGAAAATGTGCACGCTTTATCTTAATGTACTCCCCCTTCCAGAGCTCTTCTTCACCCGAAAACTCGAGTGCATTTCTTGTTTTATTTACGCGGCGTTTGGCCTGCACGCTGACCGCAATTCTTTTAGCAGTTGTAGCCGAAGGGCAAGGGGCGTGGCCGTCTCCAATGGATTTGGCTATTGCGAGCGCCTCGCAACAAAAACCGCCTGGAAACAGTGTGATACAGGCCTTGTACCAAACTCATCATGTAAACGCTTTTGCCTCTCACACAAAAATCAGTTGAAAGTGTCTCGCCTTATGTATCAGCTTTCACTATGCCTTTCCGTTTTTACCATGTCTTTTTTGCTCGCTCAACTTTGCTACAACCGTTGAGATTGTACTAGTCGGTAGAATGTTTGTAGATGAAATTGATTCGTGTTCTTAACCAGGCTTATCTGTAAATATTTTGTAGTGGAAACGAAGAAAGCTTTGTAGTAAGCGAAAAATGAAATTTACATGAACAAAATACAGTAGGTTTGTCACGAGATTATTTATTCCTAGTCTGTTTGCTACAGTTTCAATTGATACGAATGCTTTACTTAAAAAATTGATCAAGTGAAAATTCTTATCCGAACATGAGTACGTTTCATAACTGAAAAAAAAAAATGAAATGAAATGAAATGAAATTACCGGATTCGATTTGTTATGATTTGTATCATCACTTTCGACAAGCCGCATGTGCTTATGTGACCTAGGTGAAGAATTGAAGCGAACTTCGATTTTGTGCTATTTAATTAGACGTAATTTTTACTTTTATTTTTGAAATAAACGCAGCTGTGGCATCCATTTTGAATTCTTAAAGCAAAACACCTAACGAGTTGCTGTAGAAACTGATGCGTTTAATCGATACTGGGATAAAGTACCATCCACAAAATGGAGATTTCCATTCACAAGCTTATGAACTTTTGATGATATTAACTGTCTGCCGTTTTTCTTGGTTTTTGCAATGGATATTTTGACAAATAGTTCATATACTGTAAAAGGTCCGATCTGTTCGAAAAGTCGTCACTGCATAGATGAGGAGGAAGCGAGTCAGCCTTTGGGATGCTATTATGACATCAACTTTTCAATGCCCACAGATGTAATTATGCATTATTTTAATTTTTCATCTCAAAGTCACGACTGATGCAACCTCAATGACTGCTTTTTTTTGGAGGGGGGGAAGGGCATGCATTAGTGTATTAATTTGGCAATGCATCAATTTCTTCAATTGAAATTTTAACAGAATAGGATAAAGTGATGCATCCATCTTGAGTTTTCAATCTCTTTAACTCTTATATAAAATAATGTACTGTGATATGTGACAAGCGGTCATTGTCATTCAACCCGTGTCAAGGAGCAACATGTAGAAATAACACATTGCTGCTCGTTCCGACAAGTTTTTATTGATGTTGATTTATATAGCTCATAGTTTAATAGTCCTGCCTTTAGCAGACATCAAGAGAGTCATCACTGAAATCCATCTATAGTCGATAATTTTTATCGATTCAGTGTTTTGTCTCATAATTTGCTGGCGTAGGATGAATGCAATGAAAATGAACCCCAATCCTTGAAATAATCTCGAAAAAAACTTTCCTGTGTATATAAATATTACATTAATTCCTTATGTATTTCCAATTACTTCGAAGTCTTAATGTATGCTATAAAATGTGTAAGAAAAAAAAAAGTTTTTTTTTTTTTTACATTTCTCTTGAATGTTTAAAAGGTTGAAGAATTTCACTTTCGTAATTATTACTCAGCATCCATGACTGTTTGGATACAGAAGAAAAATGAATGTTCGTATGCCAAAGGAGGTGAATCAGCTTCTGTTTCTCCATGGCTACTAAGTATAAGATGTAAAACGTTAATGGAGAAACCAGACCGGGAGACAGGCAGTCAGAGCTACACGATAATCCATCGATCTGAAGTAAGTGATTCCCGAATGTGCGAGAAATTGAACATTTGGTCTAGAGTTTACAAAACTGGTGTGATCTGGAGAGAATGCGTATTCTTTTGATGCAGCCTTGTAAAATTTGGAAAGCCTGTGGTATCGAGGATCCGATCGTTTTCAAAGTCACCTCAGGATCTCCATCATGTAGCAACGCTAAAAATCCTACAGCCAAAGGTGAAAATACCTACCTTAATGAGGTAATCACAAAGATTTGACGATCGAAGACTGGGATGCAAATTTTTCAACATTATCGTCAAGGCAGCCAGAAAGTTTCGTATTAGAATCTCCGAATAATTTTGTTGACTCTTCGCACACGAAAAGCTTGGAATTCGCGGGGATTCGAAATTTGATTTTTCAAGTTCTTCACTGGCTAGTGATTCCATCTTGAGATTTCTAGGAAATTGGCCAACTGTTTTTTGTTTTTCCCCGGGAAAAAAACAAAAATTCGTAGACGAACATTTAGGTTGTTCTTAGACTGATTAAACTGCTGTGGATCTCGAAGCTTGTTTGTGCATTGGACTCGAAATTGTCCTTGCTCCCTGAAATGGACACTGGCTTTGCTTTTAAGCACGCATCTCTCACTCATAGATTCGGTAACTCAAAGCGGTACTATTTACGGGGACAGGTTCGAGCAGCAGATCTTCAAGTGTGGACTCCAGTGCGTTGCTGATGGATTAATTGGTGTAATCTTTGAGAGCAGACTGTTGCGAACATCCAGTTTCCTGGATATTCTAAGGGTCTTGAAAAATGCAAGAACCACAAACTCATGGGAAAACTTTTTCGAGCGTTTTGGTGCATCGGTGAGTTTTCCTTGAATCATGTGGGGAAACACTGGTCCTCGAAGTGATGGGAATCTGTCCACGTCGACGGTCTTTTTGCATCAGTCACCTCTGTTCTTATGATAAGATTTTTGTCATTCTAACATTAAAGAATGAGAATTTCTGCAGACGCGTCTCTCGAGGTTTTCATAACAACAAGAAATTTCAGTCATGAAATTACCATGACGGGACAGCGCATACTGCATAGAATTGGAGGCGCACCTATTTGATGAAGCACAAGATCATGGTCATGCTTTTGAGCCTTTTCGAAGGAAATAGAAGATTCACTACAGTTTTAAAAGAATTTCCACACACTGA
The DNA here is from genome assembly GCA_036172245.1 of Raillietiella orientalis. NCBI lineage: Eukaryota > Metazoa > Arthropoda > Ichthyostraca > Raillietiellida > Raillietiellidae > Raillietiella > Raillietiella orientalis. The sequence continues at coordinate 2,333,029 of JAYWIR010000004.1, read as the reverse complement.
AAGAGGAGTACGGTACAAATGCAGAAACTCTCGAAGGATCTTTCGTTTGTCATTACTCTTTCAGCATGCAGGGGATGTTTTGCGTACTATGACACTATTAAAAAAACAAAACAAAACAAAACATGCAAGTGTCCATAATGTTAAATTGGTACAGTGTGGGCTTCAATGAAGTGGACTGTACTCGATTTTTCGTCCGCAAGCCTCCTTCAAAGACTATGAAATGCTGACCTTTATTTCTTTTACTTGTTAACAGTTTTTTCTGATTTTATTTTTTCCCTTGAAACAAGAGGAAATGAAGTTCCGTTCTAATCTCATCTCTCGGCATCTAGAACATGTTTTTTTGCTTTGAAATAATGCTTTGCTTTTGAATGTACGCAAATTTTCTGTTGATGTGTAAACAAAGGGTGTATCTTTATTCGCGAAGCTGTTTTTCCATTCTGTGTTTGGATCATTAATCCGAGCGTTTGCATTTGTCCTCTCGACAGTTTACATTGCCTGCCACTGCGATTTAGACGATCAAGATATTGAGGTTTTTCATTTTTCCAGATCAAAATAAACCTTTGTACATTTGAGGTACACTCATTAGTAGGTTTTGAATTGTGGAATTCGTACGTGGGAATCTTTCTGGTTGCACATAAGCGATCATTTGACATCTGAATTTTTCTATGATTCTAAGGGAACACATCCAATGCAAACCCAACGCGTCATGGATGTACAGATCGGTCCACATGTGCAGAGTGAACTGCACCCTTATTTGACGGACACGTTTTTCCCGATTCACCATCATTTCTGCTGGTGCACATGTTCTTCACTTCTCTGGTGGAATTTCCGACTTGGAATTTGGAAAGTTCTGGGAAACGTTACATTTCGTTCGTATTTTATTTGTGAGCTCTTCATTTCGGCGCAAATTGTTTTCCATTTTTTGAGGACTTTGACGAAGCTTCAAGCAGTCCGAGCACTGGAATGGACTATCGCGTCGATGATTAGCTGGGACTTTGTCCTTTGCTTATTCTTAATCTTCTATATTTCAGGCTGTTCACGAGCTGGATAAAATCATCCGGCAAACCAATCGTGCCGTATTCGGGAATCCCTATCCTCGCAACTTGTCTAAACAGGTACAGATTTTGTGTCTCATCGGAATGATCACTTCACAAGGCTCAATACCAAGGACATCACGGTAGCTTTCTTCCTCTTCAGGATGCATGTATGCAAACCAACATCGGGGGATATTGGGATTCTTATCACTTTTCCTGTTTGCAGTGATTCTGTTGGCAAACGGAAACTGCTATTCGGATTTCTTTGCTTGCTGGCAAGCTTTGAGCTTGGTAGCGTAACAGCTCTCGCTTTTTTCCCTACTACATCCACGATAGTATTTCCTGATCGAGTTTCTTAGGTTTGAATATACGGATCCTCCGCCGTTACGGTTAATTTTTAACCTGACAAACTGCTACAAAGAGATGTTAAGAAAGATTCATCGGTATTGATAAGATCGGATGATACGTTCAAAGTAGATACCCGTGTTCGATGCACTGTACGATTCGCGTGTCATTTTGAGGAATCTTGTTGAAACGGTCATCCTGAGTGAGAGGCTGATCATGCATCCGCATACAAAGAAAGCAGCTGGACCGACGTGGATTCAAAAATAGCATCACGCCTAGTTTTACTTCGTACAACCAATTTTAAAGAGTTGCAGGCCATAACCGGCTGAAGCTGCAGAGGCAAATTTACAAAAAGAGAGCATCCGTTTCTCAGAGATCGTACGATGATTTCCACTCTCGATTATCTACTCTCTCATTGAAAACACGGTACCTCTCTTCGTTTTTATTTATGGCGTCCGAGATGGAGCCTCCGTACCAGGGAATCCTCGAGTTTCATAGTCTTCCTCTGCGACAAATGCGTCTCTTTGGGGATAGAACGTAATGGATAGTACTTGTAAAAAAAGTGCAATAATAAAAATCACCATTCTCTGTAGAATCACAACTGCGACCTCTTTTACCAAGCATTTCATTTTCTTAACAGGAGGAATTAGTATGCCATTACAGTGGTCAAATGTTGAAATGAAGTCCTGCTCCATGCCACAACCCATTTGTTATTCCCATCGATGTGAAAAATGAAGCGTCTTCACGTCTTCAGCAGTGTGTTAGCTAATGTGTCGCCTATGAGGTACTTATGAGTTCTCAAAGAAAACGAATAAACAAATGATGGACTTTTTTACTTGTCATTCTTTTGACCGAATATTCATTAAAAGAAAATATTAAAATAAGATGACAGAGAAGAAGCTAGGTTAATAAGATACAATTAGTAAGCGAGCAAAAATAACGGAAGAATGACTGATGCAGATAAACGTAAATTTCGAATAAGCACACCAAAGGCATGCGATATTTGAATTATTCATGAAATACGGGAGACCGTTTCAAACGGAATGACTTATAGGTTGCTGAGTTTCATATGGCTGAGGGAAAGTTTCAAGAGAAACTGAAATCTGTGTACTCGAATGTTGTACACGCAATTGGAGACGTTCGGAGGCGCGTGGTAAACTTGTACGACGGATCACTCACTTTTCAGTGGTAACTCTTTCATTTTCCTTCCATCATAACTTCCGGTGCTCCTTCATCGGTACGATTGCCGTTTCCGCTCAGGACGTTTTTCGTTGGAGCAACGGCAATCCTTTAAATGCTGTTGCCATTTCCACCCGAATCCCTATCAGTCCGTGATAGCTGCCAGTGAATTTTTCTTGCAAAGCTTAATTTGCATGACTACTTGCTCTCAACGAAGCTGTTCTGACAAGTGACGACGCACAAAGAATGGAAAGAACGGATCGGTAGCACTGTTGTGCATCGGTGCAAGAAGCAATGCAAGAGCTCCAAGTCACATAACCAGGAACAAACGCAACCCCATCGGCCGATTGGAAACTCAATTCTTCTCAAAAAAGGAAAACGAGCCCTAGTCATGCATCAGGATAGGAGAGAATGGAGTCGCATGTTATGAGAAAGGAGAAGAGAAATGGTTTACAAAGGCCATTTACTACAGCCGTAGATCCGCAAATGGTGAAAGCCCGGGCACCATTTGCGCTGTGGAGGCGACTTTGGTCAAATTTCGAGTGGAAGGGATGGGTGATTCCCTACGGAGAGGAGGAGGGGAGGGTTTGCGGCACACATGCGAATGCAGGTCCCGCACATTCTGCGAGTCTACAGGTATTTACGATGGCTCTACATAATAAACGCACATTGTGCGATGAGATACGCACAAATATGTAAGGAGAACGTGTCTGCCATGGGTTGCAACTCACCGAGGGAGAAGAACTCTGCTAATTTGATGATCCCTGCAGAGGCGAGAGGCGGACAGTTTTTAGATGAGACTCAAGTCAGTTCGTTTTTTAAAACCCAAAAAAGTTTAAAACAGATTGGCGAGAGTGAAGAACAGGAGGCTTATGATCGCTTGAGCGAAACTCAACATGATGTTGGAAAAGACGCCACGGGAAAGACGGGAAGAGATATGCAACATGTGACGAAAGAATTGAAAACACACATCGAAAACATCGAGACTCCCTCCAGTAACTCCATATTGAGAGAAGAATATTTGCTTTCATCTATAGGCAGTTCGTTGCAGTGGATGCCTTTTTTTTTTTTTTTTTTTTCTTCAAACGAAAACAAACAGCAAAAAATGCGCCATAGATTCCGTATAAGCTTCGATTGCAAGATGAACCCATCTTATATGCAAGATTAGGCGTCCTTCTGGACTGGAAAAAGCAAGAGCAGTTGATCAACAAGAGCTCTGAGGATTTCATACAAGTCGAAACCATCCCCAAGATTTGAAGATAGGTTTGATGTAGAGTGGTCTCAGCAAAAAACAACTCCTGCCACATTCCCGCGATAGCAATGTACGGCAAGTGACGTAAAACATTGGAAAGCCATCTTTGCGTACGGGCAACCAGAGAACTCATCTTCATTCTCTCCTCAGCCATAGATAGAAGCAATTCTTGTGTAAATGTCATTTGACACGATACTCATTGCAGCGTATCAGCTTTCGCTAACTGTTAGAATTCCGCTCGCTTTGGGAAGCAGGCGGCATTCGAACGATGATAGAGGCAAAGAAAAAGAAGCAGTTCGCCCAATGAAAGGAAGAGGTTGTTATAAACATCCGTGTGCATTGCAGATGCCAAATGTAAATTTTTTTTTTTCCAGTGGAAGAAAAGAAAAGGAATTTTTCTGAAATATAGATCACAGGTGGGCTGCATCTCTGGTGCACGGGAAGAATCCGTCTGTTGTTCCTCTGCGCTGATTTTTTCTTCACGTTAGTTCATCACAAATTACGTAAAAGACACTCCCTCTTTTGAATCGTTTGCTCGCTGTTTTCACGTTTGCATCCAATTTTGCACCAGCTTCTGCATCTCGATGTTCTGTTTTGGTCTGAATAAAGAGAAACGAACCATTTGAGTACTTCCCAGCTTCACGAGATCTTCCTTAGACTTAATGTTTGAAATTCGACTTTCAAAATCAGTCGTATTGATTATCGGCAGGAAATCGAGAATTTTGTGCATCAAATATTTGCAAGCAAACATTTACCTGCCTCGAGGTATGCACAATCCCCAAGAGTTCTGTGCTTCACGTCATGGGAGTAGTGAAGCAAAGTTATTTCCCGTCTTCTTCTCTGTTCCTTATGTCCATCCGCACGAATGCCCAGAAAGCAAAAGCGCTCAGCCTTTTGCATTTTGTATACCATTGCAGGAAAGGGCGATGCTGTTTTGCACCATCATAACTTTTCCATCTTAACGCGAAGCTACCCTGGTCAGTGACGAGTGGGGGGTGTAAATGAAGTGCCCACAGAACTGATAATTTGAGGAGGAAGGGCGCTTCGCCGCAGTTCTGATGCCGCCTTCCAGTGCTCGCACTCAAGTGCCTACAAACGAAATATTGCAGCCAAGCTTCAATTTTTCTGATCAAAGTTTGATTCGATTACATTTCTACTGTTTCTATTGGGAAAAACCGATGTACATACTTTTAAGAAGAACACCGTATCCCATGAAGGAGAAGAACAAAGTGATAAAACAATGTATACCAAAGAAAACACTACAAGAGGTCTGTGACGGGATCTGTTTGAAGCTTTGGATTTGTGTACAATGTAGACAATACTGAATGCACAGTCGAGTGTGTTCCTTGGTAAGATTGATCTGTGAAATCTCCACTCCAGTGATGGCTCTTCAGAGAAAGCATATTTTTAGAGAAGCAACCCACTGCTTTGAAAAGCAAAGGACGTTCCAAACGAACTTACGGCAAAATGTATCATCACTAGCACAAGTTCAAACTCCACATCCAGTGAGTCTCAGATATCATAGAAAATTTCGAAAATGAGGTGGGCATTGATTTCCTCCTGTTGGGAGCAACTTCTTCAATGGGTTTTCGAAGATAAAGAGGTGAAGGCGCTAGATGAATTGTCGAAACTAACTGGAACGAAAACGAACCGAGCAGCAGGATGATCGGGAGGAAAACTTTTTGCTCGCAAACTGTTTCACTTCTCAATGAGCTGGGCCGTAGATGTGCCTAAGATGCAGCAGCCTTTTGTTTCGCATACATTTTCAACTCTTTCAGCCTGCTGTCTACAGACTTGTCACTCCAATAACTTCTACCGAGTAACACTGGCTACGTTGCCTCTAGTTTCACCATCCAGACTTGATGATCCGGAAAACAACGGAGCCGCTCTCTTGTTGGATTCTCTTCCGCGTTTCTTTCCGTCCCGAATTTCTGGACAGTCGCGTCCAGGGATTCGAGGCTTTCAAAGTGTGAGGTCATGCACGAGAGTGTTGTGCTATGCACACTCCCTTTTCTTGAGTTGCCTTCGTTTGGTGCCTCATGTGCCCGTGCACGAATTTCGCGAATCTGCGTCGTCAACAACACACTTGAACGAATACGTACAGTCACTAGCGCGAATGAGATCTCGATCCAACGATTGCAGAGGTGAAAAATTCTGCCTCTTCTCTTCTGCAGGTAGAAGTCAAATTCGAAGAGATGATCCTTGTTGGTTGATACTTTAGGCAGCAACGTGGCTGATTCAAACACACATGACTTTGGCATGTGCACAGTCAAACTGCAATCCGGCACTCAACTGAAAACGGTCACCCTCACCGCAACCGTGTTTACATGTGGCACGCAAAGAAAAATCCCAGCCCACCTTACTTCAACGTCATAGCAGAAGAAGGAAAAATTTTGGATAGTTGTAACCTCTGGATGCACTGGACCTAGTTCTACAACCAGGGCCTCCGACGCGGGCACTGGACCTAGAGACTACGTAATCTACTTTCAACCAAAGAAGCATCACGTTTTCGTATTTTTTTTTTTTTAAGAAAAAAACAAAAAACATCAGTGGTGGACTTTTATAGCTAAAGGCACATGAATTGTCGTCAAGATGCTGATTTGCTTCGACGGTAACTTCTGGACCATACTGAAACTGCTAAAGCGTTCAGAATTACCAAATCCAATTTGAACAACCCATGATTTTCGTGTTTCCAGGATGCTACTTGTAGTGAAACTCTGAATTTCACGATAATGCGTTTTATTGACTCGTCGTCCGATGGACGTTTTTCGAACATTGCAAAAATATATTTGCTGGAACATTTTCTGCGGCGACAGGGGAAGCGCTGCCGTTTCCGAACGTCACATCACACACCTGATCAAACTTTCACTTGGAGTGATTAATGGTCCATTGTTTTTAGCTTCCTGTTTGTTTTTTTCCGGCCTTTGAAAGGCTGCCCTTCTGGCACACGCTGATGTTTCAATTTCTGCCTCTCCTGGATCTTCTGCCGCAGCGTCAGCAGCGTGGCCGGGCTCGCCCCGGTGCCGTATTTTATGTGTTTGCCGACCAGCGTTCGGCAGTGACGCTTGCGAGCGTCTTCGGCGGGATTGTTTGACAGCACCATCTGGCGGAAAACAAACAAATTAAGCCCCCCCCTCACTGCGAGGCGCCGGACACCCCATCGCTTTTCTGGACATCCAGCAGCTCCCCCCAGCCGTTCCCCAAGAACACGGCTGCAATGTGCTGCACAAACGTTGCTTGCAGCACAGTCTTTTTCGTTCATTTACGAGCATTTACGCGCAAGTAACGAAAGCAAAGCGCGAAGGACAGAGCCCACTTTATCTACAGAATGATGGAAATTTCATAGGTAAGCAGGCGTAAATTTTGATACTTACATCTGGGTTATCTAGTTCAGAACTTGATAACTGATCTACGTTAAGGCTGCAGTCGAGATGACTTCTCCTGTGATCCAACCAAGCGCTTTGTATTACGTGCGAGTAGTAGTTATAATAAAATAAAGGATGATGAAGGAAGCCCCGCAGATTCTCTGTAAAGGAGGACGAAGATAATGAACACAGGGCTGCGGCTGATACTTGGAATTGGAATAATCGCTGCAAAGCGACTTCTTGACCACCAAACACGTCTTTTTCCGACAGATGAGAACTCGGTTTTGCTGCGATTGGGATCAGGGTGTCTTTTCTTTTGGATTCATCTTCAGGACGAGACTTTACTCTATTTTTACCGATACTCAAGTCTTCAGGCATGTTCACTGTACATTCGTCCATGCCGCTGCCATCCTTAAGAGATCGGGGACAACCACGGAAGATCAAGTTATTCGCAACGTTGTCCTCAGATTTAACATGGGTACGTTTCGAAACAGCAAGGGATTTGTCAACATCTCCACACTTGGGACGAGCGCAGTGCTTAGGTTCTTCACGACGGGTGGATTGCGTGTCAGGCGTTGTTTGTTTCAACATATTGCATTTTGCACCAATGCACTTGTTATCAGTATCACAGTCAGACGGACAGGAAAAATACAGAGGATGCTGCGGATGGACTGCTGAGGCTTCGGGCCTGTTGCTGCCTGGATCCGCTTCTGCTTCGTCGGTGAATGTGGATTTCAAGCAAAAGGTGGGCGACTTTTTCTGAGAGCAGCTGAGGTCCACTGCAGCAAAATCTTCAGGGTTCACAAGCTGGGTTTCCGCATGCCGATCAGGCATGTTCTTGCTTGCTTAGCGTCAAAACTAGAAAAAGAATTCGTGAAAAGTACGCTGGCCAGCTCCGGATGAGGAGTGCCTTAACCGTAAAAAAAGATATGCTCAATCCCAGTCCCAATCCCAATCCATTAGTTTCATTGTACGCTGAAATCTATGCCTATGATGTTCTTCATTCCGTCTCGTATTTGATTACATCATGGCTGAATAAATCATGCACTGCGTGGTTGCAACACCATTTTCCATTTTAAATCGAAAAAACTTTGTTGTATAGCATCTACGGATAATTATCAAAGGAAATTATTCTTGCTAACGTAAGTTACTTGAAGAATCTAGATTTTTTTTTGCTTTTTAATCTTTCATTCTTTATTTGTATTTTTCGAGCTTGATTTGAAATCGAGAAGAATTAAGAATGCAAGGGTTTCCAATTTCCAAAAGAAACAGAGCAAAGGCAGCGCGGACTTTGTTCTGTGGGCCTGATGGCTTGATGACACGGGTCTAACTGACGTTCGAGTGCTTTGCCGAGCCACGCTTAAGACGTACCAGTTCTAGAGTTTGAGACTCTGTTTTTTTTTTTTTTTTTTTCTTGACCGCGTGCTTTCATACAATTAATTCTCTGTGCCGTCTACCCGTCAGATCTCAAACATCATTCAAGGATGACCCGCATCACTTTCCTCTGGAACAATTTATCGAGACTGGGGTAATTTGATCACCAGGATCGACTGCCCCAGTTGCTGTCATGAGGAATTCGCAAAGTTGATGATGACTTCAAGTCAAAAAAAAAAAAAGTCGTGAATTTGCAAATTCATACACGCATAGAGTAGATATTTCGGAGGTGTTTCAGTGCATTCAACGTGCCAGATGGAGAAAGAGCCGATTTAAAACGTCGAGCGATGCTCAGTGTGCATGCAGACAGTTCCTCAGCTGAACCAAGGAAGGTACGATTTGAGATTGTCGGTGATCACGTCTCTCGCTTTCGCTGCTTGGGAACAGGGGAGGAGCAAGAGCCCAGGGATACTTGTTTCTGCGCAACGCCGAGCCACACGAATAGGAAAACTTAACGCGGGGAAAGCAAATCTGAAGGGAGTACCCCTGGTCAGGGCACCATTTTTCATTCTCTTCCCCATCATGACTCGCATTCGGGAAGAAGTTTCTCGCTCGTACACCTGCGAACGCGCTCAGCTCACGGCAAACAAAGGGCGCGCAGTCCTTTCGACTTGTACACTGGTTACCTAACACCTTGGGCACATCAGTGGTCGGCTGGGGAATGGACTTTCTGAAAATCACGCAAAACGAACGCGTGCCTGAACGTCGTCGATCCGATCGAAGGGGAGGATCGTCCGAGCACCCTCACCCAAATTCTTTGCATACGTCAGGTACGAAATCGAAGCGTTTTTGGAGTATCAGCAGTTGTCCCTCAGTGCCGTTCGGCGAAACTGCCTCGATTAAACGAGAATATCTTTCTGCACTACTTTCAGCGTGTTTTAGACCTGCGGACCGTCAGACGATTTCGATTCTTTCGCACAAAAGGAACGGAAGGCAAGAACGCACACAGAAATGCCAGAACTACGATGGAACGGAAGAACAGGGAGCAGCGACAACAAAACGGGTGATCAGAAACTCCAACCAGCAATGATCCCCCAATGAAATTTCAAATGCTCATACTTTCATCATCCTTACTCGGGGTATCTTAGTAGCCATCTATCGAGTATGCTTTCATTTCCCTCGGTCCAGACGAAAAATGCTGTGGCCGATCTTGCTTTAATCGTCGATCTAATTACAAGAATGGTCAACCGCTACCTCGGGCGACAACCTCACTCAACACTAGTTAATACAGTATTACGGCACGCTGAGCTTAGGGATGAGTTAAGGAGACATACATGCAAGCATAAAAGGGGCCTTTGCTCCCCATTTAATCCGACCAATGAAAAGATTGTTGTTGAATAACGAACACCTCGCCGCGAATGGACTGAATGGGGGAGAGTTGTCACTCGGGAAAAATGGAAAATACGTCCGCATTTTCAAAGGGATGGGAATGTTTCCGAGGTGTTTCGGATGCATTCCGTGCGCATTTCCGTGTACACCACCAAGTCGACTCAAGTATAGCTCAGAGGACTGCGGTTATCAAGATATCGAGCATCGTAAACAAACGCGCAAGTATATCGTGTTTCCCTGCTGCTACCCCAATAGGACCAAAAGAGATGAGCGGAACTTCAAGATGGGAATAGCAAATGATGAACACGCGCACTGATGAGACTTCCTCCCACTTTGCTTCCCATTGTGAAGATTCAGATTCAGGCGAAATTCATGCCGTTTCGTACTGATTGTAAAGCTGCACTTCGCTTACCCTGAAACTTTTGGTCTCGTAGGGGGAAACACCTCCCTGACAACGAAGAATTATTCGGAGCGAAATAAAACCAGCCTCGTGGTCACTGGAGAAACCGTTCGGAATATCATAACAAGCTTTCCCTGAGCAACATCTTGCTTCGGATATCTCTGCAGAAGAGGGAGTTCGGGGACCTTTAGAGCGGAAACCGTGCATATATGCACAGGTCTGTGTAGATAGCGTGCCGTCGATGGTTGCCTCGCAATTTGAATCCTCTGAGAGTAGGAGCCTTGAGGACACAAATTCCATCTTTGGCATGTCTCCCCTCAACTCCGAAGGAAATTCTTTTATCCAACAGATGTTTCTTCTCTCTGTCCTTTGGACGCATTTTTCAGGCTCAATCGTGCTGATGGTCTTCTTATCAGTGTTCGTCACATCTTGGAACGTAAGGAGTCATTTTGCTGTCCTCAATCCACATTCCAGCTCGGTTAGTACATATCCGGAACAACCCATAATAATAACAACAAGCGCCTCAAAGAGACGACCTACGATTATTTCAACGCAAGGTTTTTAAGAATCACGAAGACAAACGACATGCCGCGTTCTTGCTGCCAGAATTTATACATGGATGAATGACGATGGAAAATCGATCGACCTCCTACCAGAGTCGTCATTAAGTTATGCGTTCATTTGCTCAGACGCATCGCGCCACGAGGAAACCATCAAGGTGCACGGGTGCGGAATTCGCAGACAGGACCGTTCCCTGTTTCATGGAAAATTCCTTGCTGCAATCTCAAAGGCGGGATGAACTCGTGCTTCCCTTAGGTATATCTGCTCACGCTCCCTCTTTCTTGTTTTCAGAGGGCGTTATAGTTGCAAACGTATCTTCGAGACAATCCAGCAAGGTTACGTCCAAAAGTTTCGGGTTTCCTGCTACACTTCTCAGGCACAGAAATCCCGGAGTGGAATCATATGATACAAATTGACACTCTGGACCGAAATTTCCGCGAGAACATTTTTAGCAGCTTCATTGTTTTTTTCTTTCGTGAAGATGAAAAGGTTGGAAGGGAGGGGAACACATGGTTACCTTAAAATGCAAACAGTGTATCGAAATGGATCGAATCAAAACCAAATTTGCATCCCGATATACCGATGGATACAGTGAGAGGGAACTTGCTGTTCGCGTGTCCCTGGACCGTATTACGGCAACGTAATGGTGCCAGTTCTTTACATTACTCCGTCAGAATGAAAAAAAAAAAAAAAAGAAAGGTGCAAATGGTGTGAAAAAGGTGTTCGCTCGATTTTCAAAAGTGCAGCGACATGAAGTCCCCATCATAGCAATCGCATGCCTCCAGTAAACATGAGCTGTGAGTACGGACCCTACGCACCGAGATGCCAGCTCCACTAAAGGGATGCTGAAAACCAACATCCCAAACAGGATCTGACAATGGAATCGGGACCACGTCCACCGCATTCAAAATATATCGGTACATTCGCAAAACTAGTTCATCCAAAGCTGTTCCAAAAACATGAGCGTGCATTCTGTGTAAACCCTGTTCACAGCTTCATTGCTCTGTGATGAACGGGTGCTTAAAAGGAAACGAAAAAGGTGCCTCTAAGACGTTTTTGAAGGGACTGCTGGACTGCTTTTTCTTATATATATCTATATACATTATTCAAATCAGAATCATCACTTGTGAGCCCAATCACAAAGACTCTTCTGTACCGGTACCCTATAGTCATGCTGAATGCATTTCTTAGAAAGACTTTCAGAATGGGAACACATTCTTCCATCACTTGATTATGCCTAAGACCAGATTTCAGGCCGACTTTATAGCAAGAGTCTCAACGTTACAAGCGAAGATACGTGTCCCTACTTGCATCTCCTTTAAAAACAACAACAACAACTAGCTCCTTTATTGTTATTTTGTAATAGCAAAAAATCGAGAGAGATTTCCATCCCCCCTTTGCTGATGCGGAGTACTTCTACCTCACCTTCGTTGTGACCTACGAATAAGCGAGACAGAAAAATAACTCTGTGCGAGATTTCAGTCTGATGGGTTTATCTTCCCAGCACGATCAAGGAGCGATCGAGAAACGTACACCGGTTGATCGATCCGTCGATCGGACGATGCAATGAATGATGAGAGAGTTCACTTGAATGATGATACGGAATTCCACACTCTATCGAGTGAAAGATGATCCACCACTAAGCATTCGAGCATCTTCTTCCACCGGATCGGGATGGGTACCATATTTTCAGCTAGGTAGTAGCACTTGCCCCGACAAGCCACTAAAACAATCATTACGACGGCATCTCGTCATCTGAATGATGACGGGATGCGGTCAGAACGCTCCAATTAAAAAGACGCTCTGTGGAAACACAGTGGCACACTTCGTATTTTCACGGTGATCCGGTGATGAAGTAGATCAACATCTCGTGTTCAAGAAGAACGGCGAAAATTTCTTCGCTCACTGATTTCCGTTCCAAAGGAGCGAATTTTGAGTTGAGAGATATCGACCCGCTCTCTGGGTGCTTCTCTTCCCGCGCGATGCAAAGGAAGATGACACAAGAAACCACCGAGTATGACAAAAAAAAAAAAAAAAAAGAAGAAATCCCCTGTGAAAAAGAGCTTCATTCCTTGGTACGGAACTTTCAGCAGCGTCGCCTTGCTTGGATCTGCTTGCACTCTCGGTGGAACTATCATTTGTGATGCAGATGACACGGAATTGCACGTTATCTTCAGAGAACGAGCATCAGGGACTCCAGCTACCACGGATCCGGAAACCTCCCGAAAAGAATGGGATGCGCTTCCCCTCCTCCTCGAAACGGTTTCTTCGTCTCCGATACGAAAAAAAAGGATCCCTGGCGTCCGGTCCACTTGGGCAGACGGCTGATCTCTCCCGCATAGCTTGGAGCCAAGCAGAGGAAAATAAAGGAGCCGTGAACGTGGAATTCCGTGCTGCAAGGACACGGCCGCAATGCTATCGACGTGATCGCCGCTTGTTTGCGAGGTGAGCGCGCAAGAGAATTTATTTTCGCCAACCCGCAAACTCCCCTGTCAAACAGGTGGGCGGTGAGCAGGTGTTTTGAGCTTTTGCGTAATTCTGGAATCCGATGGAACGGATATGATCCACATTCTTCCAACCGAACCGTCTTGGGGAGGAAACGATGATTCAAAACATCTTGGGAGAAGAGGTTACCGGTAAACAAGGGGAGCGGAGAGCGAACGAAAACAAGCCGACCATGTTGCCTAGAAGGGTCAAAGAGAGAAGGAACAGAGAGAGAGAGCGAGAGAGAGAGGAAAAAAAAAAAAAAAAGGCGAAGAAGGAGAATAGGACCGGAAAATTTGAGTTCCGAGCACAAAAGCGGCCACGCTCGGACTTTCGGCTCGCTCCACAATGCGGCTGGCATCGCATTGGCGAGGCTGGAAGGCAAAGCGACGAGTGTTCGTTCCACGCTGACGTGCGCGCGGGCAGCCGAAACGCACAACGGACAAAGGGGTGACAAAGAATTGCGGGGGAGTCCCCCACTGGAAACAGAGCTCCTCCTTCCTTTGCTGTTTTCGACTGGGATCCCTCCCCACCCCCCTTTTCCTTTCACTCTTCATCGTCATTGCTCCGCGTGCATTCTCATCTTCAACCGCTAGCGCACGCAGGGATGGTCTCCGGTTACGGATTCAAAGCAGTTCGAGAAGTTTCGCGTAATAAGAAAATGATTTTTACGCGTTAGTTACGCATCCATACGTTCGTTCTGGAGGAGTGCCAAATAATGAGGCCAATCAAGGAGCCAAGTGTCAAATCTCGAGCCATGCAATCTGGAGATGTTTGCAATGAGCGGACTTGGCATCACACGAAAGAAATCACAGAGTGAATCTCGCGAGGCATTCAGCTTCTGCGGGGACCCAGGTCGCTTCCTTCCGGGCTTTGCAGTCTCACGAACAACTCTACCCATCTGGGGAAATAATAATAGCAACGCTTCCGGTGTGTGGTCACTTCTGAGGGCATCGGGAGGAAACTGTTCCTGACTCTCAATGGACGTCAAGAATCCGCACGGCTTGGGCACCGTCAATGCCTGCGGACAAGTTGCAGAGATGACTGGCATGTTGCAAGAGCGGGTTTCGTTTCTTCCACCCGCACTTGCATCTTTGATTGGTGACGCCTACTTGTAGCGCTATCTATGCAATCGCGGGACTGATCACATTTCGGGATTCTGTGCTCCCTGTTCTCGAAAACGATAGTCGTTCACACGTTGTCAAGTCCGCGCGGCTCACGCGGAAAGCTGACGAGTGGCTTTCCAGAACTTTGTCAGGAAGTCTGAGGACGGATGCCAGCAAAAACAAGTGTAAAGGACAAACAATCTGTTGCGCTCGGGTCCTGCCAACGAAGGAATTCAAGGAATGAGAACGCGATGTGCTTGCTGGAGAGAATTTCAGACCAGAACAAGGAAGCGGGGATCATTCAACAAGCGAGTGGATCCGTCCGAATGACGAATCTTGGTTTCTTCCCTGCTTCCGTTCAGAACTTTGCGTCTGCCTGGAATTCAGTGGAACAAAAAGAACAAACACATCAGAAGCAGCAGCTGCTCATTTCCTAAGCGGCCAGTCTTCGGCCACCAATTAGGGACCGCAACACGGCTGGAAGAACTTCCGAGAAAGACAGTGGCAGTAGGAAACACCAAACCGCTCTGACAAAGCGCTCCAACGGGTTGTGAAGCTGGCACGGGGAGTTCCAGGTGGTGGCACCCGGAGTTTCCCGAAAAGCTTTGCTTGTGCTCAGGAGGACGCTGCTGCTGTATCATTCATCGTTTTCGTTTTTCCCACGATTATGACTCGGTGATCTGGAGAAGCAGTTGCTGGAAACCTCCGGAACAATGGTCAACCGTCTCACAAGGTTTCAGGGAATCAGCCGTACTGGCAAATGGTGCTAAGAGTCCGCTTTCTTCGTGCGTGCGCGCGCGTGGATAAGTGGGTCTGGAGCGTCTTTTGTGGAAACACTCCTGCTGAAGTGCGGAGTGCACGGAGCTGACTCTCAGCTGATAGGAATAATCCACAATGTCGATTGATGCCGTATGAAACGAATCTGCCGCCTTGTGGAGCCCTTGGATAAATCGCGCTGGATGGCGCGAACAATGACGGAGGTTGCAACGAACCACGCGAAAACATAGGATTAGAGGATAATGCGCGGAAAGCTTTTGTTGTCAGGGGTATCGTGTTGCCGATGCAGTAGCGATGTGTCAAAGATCGGCTGGAAACCTGCTCTGGTAAGATGCAGGATTCATGAATACCAGAAGGCGGAATTCCTCTCGACCAAAGCTGCCAAGGGTTCTGCCTATCTGAGAGTACCGGAACAGTGGGGTGGATTGGTCAAGTCACCTTGTCAACAAACACGCGCGATTTCATTTATTTATTTATTTTTTTGTGAAGTCGAGCGCTGTTTGCGGAGCAAAAGGTAGTGGGCGTCAGCTCGACTAGGACACGACCACCGAAAGCTTCCCTGGGAGATCTGAAAATGTGAGATGCCACAGATCCTGCGTCTGCCTCAATGATTCTGAATCCCAAATTCCTCATGATCTTAAGAGATGGACTGCGAAGTGTCGGGAGGTAGGGAGATACGCACTTTACGCTGCCCCGAGGCATACGTGAACATATGAACATTTGCTCTGGCCTACGAATGGTGACAGGGCATCGCGGGTTGCCGCTCCATAACGTCCTGACCTGCACGGATCGGCAGTCAGCCGCTCGTGAAGTCAAACACGAGGTCACGAAGTCAAACACACAAGTCTTTAGAACCACAGCTTGAGAAGACGAAACGCGAGACTCTGAGAAAATCAGGGCAATCACATCAACGAGATGATCGTCTGTTTGTGCAACTCGCAGAGCTGATATCGAGACGTCCTCGGATACAGAGGTCTACCTCGCGAAGGATGCCATGATCCAAGAGGAAAGTTGAGCGGAATGTATCGCGTGCATAGAATGGTCCATCTATCTAAGCAGATCCACTTTTCGCTATAGACCATTCATTACCACTCAGGTGGGCAACGGTCGCCTGATCATGTCTTAGTAAAGAGAAGGTCTCGATCGAAACAGGCTTGGCGTTCGCTTAAGAACGATTCTCTTTAGAAAAAAACTTCAGCATTTCTTCTTTGAAGATGCGAATGGCCTCGGAACAAAACAAAACGAAACGAAACTGCATATATCGGGTTCTTATGGTAATTTTAAAGAAGAGCAGCAGGAAGAAAAACGGAAAACTTCATCACTCTCCTGTGAGGGATGCAAGCGGAGAAGGAGCGAGGGTGGGAAACATTCGGAGAATCAAGCCTATTTTTGAGTCATGAATGAAGATATACAGGCACCCCTATTTCGCGCTTGTAAATCTGAATGGCAACAGCGACCGAACCAGACACAAAGTACCGTAATGCGTGGATACTGCGCACGAATATGAAGCGCTGCTGTGAGCATTTTTCACCCTCCAATCCACAAGTTTGCGGAGAGGAATTCCAGCTTTAGGATGCAGCCAGTACTGCCCTGTTTCCTCTTGGTTCGACCAGTTAGGCCCCTGCATAAATGCCTGCGGGGTTTAGGAAAGCTCTGTTCTTCCATTCATAGAGTGGGTGAGGCACCCACTCTTAGAGTGTCCTAGAAGAGGACGCGAACGTCACTCACCGATGAGGCTGGGGATGGTGACGACGAATAGAGCTTCGAACAGCAAGAGGGCTTTCCTAGTCCGCAGATGTGTGACGAAAACGAACATCAGGCTTGCTCTTTCTGTCTCGAAAAATCTCTACTGTCTCTTTGCATCGAATTCGAAAGATATTTGAACAAAGTCAACGTTCGGAAATCTTTAGCTGCGAGATTTTTTGAGAGATCACAGTCACGCAAGCGCTTTGCATCCATTCAAGCTTCTAAAATCGAATCATCTCAGAGAATCGAGAATGCATCGAGAAAACGAAACCTGTCTGCTTCGTACTGTTTCTTGCCAGTCTCCAGGAGTCCCTATCCAACAACATACATGTGTTGCTGCTGGATTCAGTCCCCGTAGGCGGCAACAAGCAAAGAGGCTGTTTTATGTCGGAGAACCAGAAGGAAAGAACATCGTTCTTACAAGCACAAACAACAGACTTTCCACGCGGCCTCCAGAACACTAGATGGACAAAATGGATTCATGACTGCTGGTGAGTCTGGCGAGTCGTGCCTCACGGCCTATAATATGGGCACATTTTTCTTTGAGTATATCCTTCTGCATCAGCGAGTCCTTCTTCATAATCAGACCCTGCCTGAAAGTCTGCTTTTGCAGAATTTGTCGGAACAGAGGACCTCTGGGACGTTTCAGCCATGAGGGCCAGCATTGCTTTATTTTTGATGCTGCAGTTTCACACTGCTTCATGCACCACTGAGATGGTGTATGAAGCTGTGATGCGCGCTCCCCGAGCTACCAACTGAAGCAACGAGGCTCCGATTATGCGATTTTAGCTCTTCCCGATTTGTCCCTTCCCGATTATCTGATAACCCTCCATTGGAACAAAATGCTGACACTTCGAAATATTTCTGAGATAAACGCATCCTTCCCGTGCTTCAAAGTCAATCCATAATAGGCTGTATTTGGGCAGCCTTCAAAACTAGGAACAAGACAACGCGATTTTTGCTAACCTTTCCGGGAGGCAGGCGCTCGCGCTCTCAGGGCAGCTTTTATCGTGTATCATCGTATCCCACTCCCGTCCCTCCTTATCCAATTCAAGATTGAGGGATCTCCCCATCAGTCAGGTGGCATTCTTTGTGGCCTGGTAACCACGGAGCACTAGCGAAACCCTCGAGTGCATTCTTCATCACGCCTCTGGGTACCCCCGCACCCCTGTGAATCGAGCTCGAAGGTGTGAGGGGATCGAGATAGTTGTGTGCACTCAGAGACAGAGCATCGAAATCTTCGAGTTTTTCACCTGATTGCTTCCGAGGCTGGACATTATTAGAGTGCGGACGAAAAATCATCGGTTTGAAGTGCCCTTTCCTAGGAAGGAAGTGCAGGGCTGAAGGAAGGCCACCGGTCTGTTTTCACTGAAGCGTTCACGGCGCCTCCGGCAAGAAGCACACGTGTGTTCGCCTGCCTCTTGAAGAGGGTCGCTTCAGAACGCAGCTAGCTGATGCCAAGCCAAGGGAACCCAACTCCCGACGGTCTCGCATTCAGATTTCGGGATGCACAACACACTTGCGTGAATGTTCTCGGCAGCCATCTCCATCCGCGCGAAACTGAGCAGAAAGTGCCGACCGCATTCAGATGAAAGAGAGAAGAAAAAGGGGTTCTTTCCGTATGAGCGAATCGAAACCAGGGATTCCGTGACCTGTGCGCAGCGGTCACTTCTCTTCCTTGTTTCATCGGGAGGGATTAGGAAGATTCTGGGCGCCAAGGAGAGTACGGGAGAGGGAGCCTTCCTCCCGTGGACACGTTGCACGCCAATGTTCAGCACCGGTCTTGCACCGCCTCTCATCATCGATTCCCAAGAAGCGTCATTGCTCGCCTTCCTGGAGAAACCAACGCGTGTTCGGTTCCCCATTCCGAGTTTCCACCGCGATTCAAGTCACTCCAGCGCAGTTCGAGCCCCGCGCACAGACTCGGGATGCAGCGTGATTTCCGTTTCCCCGCCTTCTCCCAGGATCGGAGTGCGTGATCATCGTCCGCGATCTCCTGACTGTGGCTTCGCTCGAGTAGCAGCGTCCTGGGAGGTCACGAGTCCTCTGCTCCTTTGCTCTCTGCGCCGGTTCGAACTGCTCTTCGGTTGATCTTTAAGGCTGCGCTCGCTCCGCTTGATTTCCACTTGTTCTCGGGCAAGTGGAGCACAGCGCCGTAAGGCCAAAGTGCACACGGTTGCCGTTCTTTCAGGAGGCACCAAAGGCAAGGAAGGACAACTTCCTTTCAGAAGACTGCAAGCCGCTTGAAAGAAAGTCGAGAATGACGGTGGACATGTGGAGAAACCGTGAGCGTGCCCATCTGTACCTCGTCCATACCCATGGGCCGAGGGTGTGACGTCAGAAAGGCCTCAGCCGGAAGCGCGCAAGAATCGTGCAACTCTCCATCTCTAAAACCATGGAACCATAGCTGTTCGTCCATCTTCCTACGGAGAGTTGGTTCCTCCTGGTGATGGCGTGTTTCATGCGGAGTGCAGCTTTCAGACTCTCCGACGTTTGAGACGATGGAAAGGCGCACCTGCAGCCGCATATGTTCTTCTCCTTTCCGTTTCTGCTTTCCGAGATGGATTTGAAAATCTTCCCTTTCCTCTCTACTTCGTCCATTCCAAGGGATCTTTCGAGAGGAAAATGAAACGAACCGCAAGCCCTGGGATTTCGCGTAGGGGATGGGGGGAGGGGAGGAAAGCAGACTCTGGGAGGAGCAGCTGGAACTACGTTTTAAGGAAGACTTCTTCACTTCGAAAGGCGGACGCTGCCTGTCGGAAGGGGAGTGGGGGTTAAAACATAATAGAGGTTGGATTCATCCTGAGGAAGTGGGGAGGAATGGATCGTTCCGAGCTGATGTGTGGTTGTGGTCCTCGTACCTTCTCCGCACCTTCTCACCAGCCGCAGCATTGACCAGAAGTGCTGGG
Organism: Raillietiella orientalis; assembly: GCA_036172245.1. Lineage (NCBI taxonomy): Eukaryota > Metazoa > Arthropoda > Ichthyostraca > Raillietiellida > Raillietiellidae > Raillietiella > Raillietiella orientalis. Next base: position 2,313,108 of record JAYWIR010000004.1, on the reverse strand, counting down.
GATGCGATCCTTCGTTCCTGAGGAGAGAGCAAAGGAGACGGACTTTGCAATTTCAGGGAGTTCGAAGGCAGCACATGCGCTGCTCGTAGGCTGCTGCTTTTCCCGTGGTCTGTAACGGATCCGCAAGTGGCTTTTGAGGTCTCGCAGATGATGGTTGAGGGACTTCTGGCTCAGCAGAAGACGGTACGCTCCAGCGTTGCGAATATTCTCGAATCGAACAAGGGGATAGGGACGGCGAACACGGAAAGGGGGAGCGGGGGAAGGGGAGGAGTCTCGTCACAGCCAGAGACCTCTCGTCGATCGAACCTTCCGCTTCTTTTGCCTTTTCGCCCGTCCTTCAGTCTGTATTTTCTCTCGTCCGACAGGGCTTCTTCCCCCATATCGTGGGATCCGAGTTCGTCTTCCCTTTCCCCCAACCTCCGCCTCCTGCAAGCTCCTCCTCTCAACTGGAACATCCGTTCCCAGCTTCCGTCGTGCTCCCGGGCATCTCACGCCCTTCCAGCGCTCCGCTTCCGTGCGGCGCGGGAACCGTCGCGGGGTTCCCTCGGAGTCTGCCGAGGGACCGTCGCCAGGCAAATCTCCTGGGAGTCCTCCCTTGCGGATTCTCCAGAATTTTTCTCCGCCTTTCATCGCGCTCATCACCACCGAGTCCAGGAAAGGGTGGCTTCGAAGATCCTCCGTCATTTGCCCCCCTCCCTACCACTACCGGCGGTCCCTCGTCCTTTCAGTCACTGCAGACGAATTGAGCCCCTTTGCTCTCCCGAGTCAACCCACGCTGCTTCTCCCCTGCATGTCGATGGCCGGAAAACACCGTGGTGTTGTTCGGACTGGTGGAGAATTCCCAGAAACCCACGAGGACAACTCAGTGGCAGCCGAAGGTTACCAACGTGGTAGGAAGGAGGCCGAGCTGGGTACGATCCACATATCTTTAGGAGGATCTTGGGGACTCGCACCATTCCAACTCTTCCTGGACCGTTTCCAGTCGGTGCGGCGTGATCGCGAAAAACCGAGTACCTAGGCGGCCTCCTCCGGACTGCGACCCGAAGCGCGGCAAAAGCGAATCACTGCTTCGGCTTCCGGGTCACAGCCTGGAGCAGTTCATGATGCGACAGCACGGTCACGAGGGACGCCCTTGGGGACACACGGAAAGAGAGACGGGTTCGTGCGCAGGCCAAGTCCGTGCTGGATTCTCCCATCCTGAATCGACCCGAACGAAGCGTTCAGAGCGAGCGGGGGAATCGGTCGGGAGCGAATCGGGACAGATGTAGATCTCTCCAAGTCATCCCTCGGAGACACACCTTTTCTGCTGGTCCACGGATCCGGACGGATCGTGGAGAATTCGTCAAGAGACTTTTCGGAAGCGGAAGGATGGAACGCGGACGGCGTTCACTCCAGGAGTCAGACTCCTTCTCCGGTATCACGAGGCAAACGGTCAAAGGGTTCTCCATTCGAGAAAAGTAGGTCTGGGGAGGTTATCTCCACGTTTCACTACACATGGCGACATCTTACGTTCTCCTAGTGCGACCAGCTTACCAAACGCTTTCGTGGCTTGCCGCTGGCAAGCATGAATTTCACGACACTGCGGAAGGCACATCTACAGCCTTTGCAGGGTCTCAACACATTCTTCCAACAGCTCTCCTACAGGACTGCCCAACTGTCATCACGGTGACAACCTGGACGATTCTGTTTTTCAGTCTCCAACTTGCCGTTAGAAAAGTGCCGTGGTGTCTTTTGCTGAATCCAAAAGGCTGAGATCAACACTTGAGCTCTAGCGTATCGGGAGGAACGCAAAGAAGAAAGAATGGGAACCGCCTTACAGGCCACTGCAATGTTGGCAACTCTGCGTTGCTCAGCTGATAGGCCCATTGAAGCGATGGGGCTGGAGGCGCACGTTCCGGTTTGTGCCCGTTGGTAGGCAACTCCCTTCGAAAATTCTTTGCCAGACTGAGAAGTCCTTCATCATTGGTTGTCTCTGAACTCAGCTCTCGTATGGGCATCTCTGCTGGTTACGGTGGTTGTGGATGGGAAACAGTTCCGTTTCTTCGTATGGAATCATTCACATTTACGATTTCTTAATTTCTGGTCAATGACGGATTCCTGATTTTCCAAGATGAAACGAAAAGCATCCGGAAATGTTTTTCGTGCTTCCATTGCTCTTTTTTTTTCTCGTTTCGCTACTCCTCTTCTTACGAATATCAAATGCGAGGAGCAGCAACTCCAGTGTGCAACGTCACAGGCTATTACGGTCCACTGATGTTTCTCTTTTCACGAAACTCGCTCTTTCTGTGCTCGCAAACTCTTGTGCCGTTTACATGTCATAGCATGTCTCTTGCGCTCAATTTCTTGCGTGTGCTTTGCAGCAAATTCCATATTCTCGCGCGCTTGAAAATAGCAGCAGCTAAAAATCATCTGAATCTGAATCAACGACCCTTTAACCCTAGATAATTCGCCTCACGGCGCTTTCGGGATACTTAGTTTTGTATTAGAATAAGAACGTTCGTGCAACTTTGGACCTTCTATTGCTGTACAACTCTTAGCTGTGATGCGAAGGTGTAAACAACTATACTGGTGTTTTCTTTTCAATATGCGAACTTCCCGAGACCCTCCTATTATGATCTGCAGTCAACCTGGACCGTGATACTATTTACGACTACTTTTCGTTCAAAAAAAATAAAAAAAATAATGCTGATTTTTGATACGCACGGATTGTGAAGGAAGAGCTTTATTCTATTACTCTGTACTATTTTTATCTACTTGTCCTGTCTTTTTCTTTCTGTGTGCTGACACTACTGCAGTAGCTAGCGATGGCTATTCGTTGCCTCGCGGAATCTGGCCAGCTCTGTAGAGCAGTGCAAAGACTACTGTGAATAAGTATTATCTTGAGCTCATACTAACAAACATTCATTGATCTCACAAAGCTTAGCTCTAGTGCTCTTCTAACCAGGGACTAGAATTTAAGCTATTCTTCGCATCTTTTATTTTTCGAAATGTTTTCTGACTGAAGAAACCAAGACAGCCGCATGGTTTCGTCAGTCATGAAGAGTCTTCGAAGCGTATTCATTTTCCAACATTGCTTACACAACTTCTCGGCCCTTCTAAACTGACAGTGGAATCCAGATTCCATAACAAACGATGCTTGGATTAAAAAGCGAAAAGTAATGAAATCAGAAAATTAAGACGAAAATAAAACCGCAACGTGTCTTGTTTTACAAAAAAATGCTGCTGTTGTGGTCGCTAAGTGCTCCCCTAAATGAATTTTTGGAGCGCCCATGGGACATCGATGGACCGTTTCATGGCTGCGTCACTACACCTTGCGATTGCTTTTTTTCCCCTCGTGCAGAACTCGTGTCTTGGATGTAGGATGTCTTGGCTTCGATCGAAATTCCAATGAGAATCTGGATACTTCTGTGCACTCGTGAAGTTTCATCATCGTACCTGGCTTGCGGGAAGTCTCAAATGATGACAAAAACTGACGATCCGAACCTCAGCGAACAATTTCAAGGTACGGAGTTGTGCAACCACAATGAAATGAAATCATCTGTAAGCGTATGTGTGTGTGCGCGTAGACACATTCGTACGCTTACGCACAAATGTGTGCACGTATTCGTTTGTTTGCACCTTCCGGATGCAGAGAGAGACGATTGCAAAACTTCTGTTTATGACGAGCAGGCCCTCGTGTCGTTGCAATATTTCTTGACTCTAAGGAATTTTTGTTGAAGAGTGTGCGTCCACATGTGTCTGGCGTGTACATGATCTGGTTAGTACACACGCGAGATGTTCCACAGGAATAGTCTTTTCTGAGAAAACGCACAGCACCAACTGGCTGTGGATTTGAAAATTAGACGTTAGTCAAAAGCTACACACGTTATTAATTTGGCTAACGAGAGGCAATGCTGATTTTCATCTTCTTTTCAGCAGCCACCTGTGATGAATGAATAGCAAATGCCAATTACTTCGTGTTTTCGGTAGATTCATGATAGGTTTGCAGAGTGAGGTGTGTGTTTTGAGGGAACAGCACAATCGAACGATGCAACCCGGGAAACTACTTATTACTTTGAAAGTTGAGAGACGGTGGCTGGAAGGACAATCTTGCAAAACCTAAGGAGCAACCTACAGTAAACCATTCCAGCGCTGTATTCTCTACGGGGTCGCTAATCGCTATTGATAGTATTTCATGATGATGAAGAAAGCAAAAAAAAAAAAAAAGTCGACTAATGCTTCTACCGATATTCAGCCAGAAAGGTGTATATCAAGTATGGATGTCGCCTAAGAAATAGAGGAAATGAAAAAAAAAAAAAAACACGCTGACGATGTGTCAGAGTTGCTTTTGAGGGCACTCACGGAAAATAAGATTAATGATATTCTTTTTCCAGAAGCAATGTGTTTTCATTGTTAAAGCAATCATGAAATGAATATTACAGGATGTGTCCTATAAACTTATATGGAAAAACTCTGCAAGCAGAAGAACATCTAGAAAACAAGAGCATCAATCAGACAAAGCATAAATAGGTGTCAGCTCATTACTCCAATAGATGATAGGAAGTGCTCCGATCCAAAATATTTGTAAACAGCGTTTATGAGCCCCGAGGCGTGCGATTGAAGGTTTTTCGAATGCTGCTGTATTTCCCAGCGTGAAATTCCATAGATGAAGAGGGAGTGACTTCACGAAAGAGCGACTCCAAACCCACGTGTTTCACCAGTTGCAGGTTGCTACAGGGGTATACCGGGAGACTAGCCAGGAGCGAAGCAAAGTGCCGATAGTAACGCACAAGTTTGGTTTCTGGGGAGCTTGCCCAGTGTGCTAGGGAACGCTCGAAGATTTCACCAAAGACACCGGGGTAGCAGGGAGCCCCCCAAGGGTGACGATCGATTTCAAAGGGAAGCAGAACTTTGGGGAGAAGCCACTTTCGGTTGCTCTCATGAGGACCGCATTTCTCTTCCTTGCCTGCACGCAGCGAGCTCGAGCTGGAGGCTCGTTTCATTTATCTGGTTGGTGCTTCTTGCTAGTTTGGCAGCATGTGAGGGGGAGACACGCTGCCTGACACCGGCTGGATTTCCCGTTCGTATGCGAGCTTTACGAATTTCACCTTCAGCTACTGGCATGAAAAAGCTCGTTCTTCGGGAGCGGGAGGTCCCGTGTCGAACGCTGCGGTCCCACCCACTTGCGATCCTCGCGACTACGCAGTGATCCTTACGAGTTTTCGTCGGTGGATCTGCCACTCGCGAATACGGGACAGGCCATTCGCATGAATGATGGGGGAAAAGCAATGATGGCAAAAATCATGCACTTACTCACATGAGGGTTTGTTTCTGTACTGGTTTATTGCTTCCGTATACACACGTGTCTACGTACGCAAGTATACAAGCGTTGTGATTCCATTAGGAAGACAACGGGAACACGAACCCGCAATGCCAAACTCACCAACTCGAATGCAACTGCTAATAACCCCCGGATTGGAAAACTGAATCTGGAATTCCGGGAGATGAAACACAGAACACTTTTCTTTCTTTCTTTTTTTTCGGAGGGGGAGACGCTTAATCATACGTGATGTTCGTGAACCATCTCGTGATATGTATATGAAACGAAATAAAGTGGGCCGTGCAATCCAATGAGGGGGGGGGGGGGATATTCGGAAACGTTTTTGTATCGCGGTTTTGCCAAGCAGAGTGCAGGGGGTTCATCGGGTTCTTTTTCCCCCATTACTCCTAAAAAGGCGCAGGGAATGAATCCCTACCAAAGTTTCAATACCGAAACCCGACAGTTCCTACGCAGAACGGACTCTGTGGTGGGTGATACGAAATAATGCATAGGTGAAAGGGATAAGTGCTGCCGCTCAAGGTTGCAATACCACAAATGTACACCGCAAGGAGCGGAGGCACTTAAAAAAAATAAAAATGTGACCACTTGGCAATGAAATTTTCGAATGGGCAGAACGCGAAAACGGAAACCAATAACGTATTCAAAGTATTGCAACTTGTTGGTGAACCCAGCCGGCAGGGAAAAGGGGAGTAGGGGGGGGGGGGGGATCGTGAATAGGATCGTGGGACGGGAGCGGGATTGTTATCCGCGGGGCTCGACGATTCGGTGCTCTTCAAAACGACCTGAGAATACCCGGGCATGTATACCCCCCACCCCACCCCTCACAGTGCTAGAAACGCTGTCCACTAGTTCTAAACAAAAAACATTCCTCTTGTAGGCAGCAGAAGTTTCTCAAGGAGAAGAAGGAAAAATTTCCGTTTCCGAGTGGAATGCCGACTGAGACAAAAGTCGCACTTTCTGCCCAGGGCCTTTTCGCTGGCATCATCATCATCATCACCCCCTTCCGCGACACTGTTGCTACTTGGTTTTACCCTGCTCAGTTTCCGTCTGCCAAAACACTTTCAGGTGTTTCCAGGTACACACATTCCTCCCACCACAACTGCGCGCGCGCACGCACACACACACACACACACACACAAAAGACAGCAGCAATTCCCGAGTTAACTTCGCCCACACGGTTAATTCACCAAGCAAATTTACGTGGGAACATTCCCCTAGATTTTAGTTTTCCTTCCTGCCAAAACAAAGAGCGACTGATTAACCTATTTCTTACCTGCATTTTCTGTGAACTTTCATCGCTGGTTTCACAGTTTAGTGTGCCAAAATACGCGGTGCATTTAATCCTTTCACTTTTTTGTACGTCACCGAGTAGCCTTTGCCCATTCGTTCGAACGCTGAATTTAAAAAAAAAAAAAAAAAACCATCACGTCGTAATCTAATTTCAAGAACGCCGGCTTGGATGGAAAGGAAGTGGTGGATCGCATACGCACTTTTCCTGCTCGGGAGGGGGGCCACGTCCACTTCGACCACGAGTGGATTTTTTTTTTTTCCTGCAACAATGGGCGGCCACTTTATTGCTGCACGCGCCGACTGGCGACGTTGCGGAAAAGCCTCGATGTGTCGTCGTCAATCGTGTGAAAACGTCATCACGCCTTCCACCATGCACTCCCGGATCATTTTGCCTTCCTCTTGTCGCTGCGCTAGCAAATACCGGCGGTGGTGGCTCCACGCTCTTGACCGGGATCTAGACGTTGCGAAAGGGGTATGTTTCGGAGAAGAGCGTGGCGGGGAAAGAGAGAGAGAGAGAGAGGAGAGAGAAAAGGCTGCCTGGCAGCCGCCGTTTTGCTTCCCAATGGCGAAAGCGCTCACCGAGCGTGCGCGTGCCTTTCCCCCCTCTGCTGCCACGCTGTGCGCATCCTTTGCTTCATCTCCAAAGAGCTCTGCTCATCGCATGTGCACCTGAAAGTTCTCTTTCGCTTCCTGGCGTCGCGTGAAAAATAGGGGGCAGGGAGGAAAGGGGGAGCCGCGAGGAGGCAACTCCTGTCCGAGATCTGTTCGCGTGAGCGCCACGAGGGAAGCTTCTCTCCGCTGGCGGAGCTTTCGACTCCCGAGGACGGCTACCAGGAGCGGAAGTCGAAAAAGCGGGGGACCCCGGCAAGCTGCCGGGTCTCCAGGAGGAGGAGGCGGAGGGCGGGCTGCTTTGTCCGGCGACGTTGCGCTCGCCGGCCGGCGGTGCGCCTGGTCCTTGAGGCCGACCACGATGCGGGGCGGCGGCGGCGGTAGCTCGCCGGCGGACGGAGGACTGGGTTGAGAGAGGCCGGATGTCCAGTCTCTCTCCCCTTCCCTCTCTTCGCCTCTCTCTGGCGAGCCCTACCGACACGCGGAGAAGACGGCAGCGCCGTCTCCTCCCCCGCCTCTGCTCAGCTCTCGGAAATCCTTTCGTCGGCCGGAATCGCTTCGCCGTGGCCACGTCGTCCTCCGAACCCGAGAGACGAGACGGGGCGCGCGCTCCGCGAGCGCGAGAGATGTCAAGCCCGCGGCGGCAGAGAGTGCGGGGAGAAGTGGGAGGGGGAGGGGGGTCAGCGTGGACCTCCCTCTCCCTGGCCCCGTTTCTGGCTTTCCGGATCTCTACCGTAGCCTTCTCCAATCCGAAATTCCGGGAACTTCCGAACGGGAGTGCCGTTCGCTCCCAGAGTGGAGGTTCACGGGTCGAGCGGTCCACCCCGGGGTGTGTTCCCAGCCACTGCTCCCGCTCTCGAAATCGGAATCGCAGCTGGAGTAGGGCCTTCTCTGGAGAAAGGAACGGGATCAGTCGGCACCTCCTTCGCAGCAGGAGCGGACCACCGTCCCTCGCGCTCCGTGCGCCCCTAGCAGACGAGACCTCCTCAGAGAGCGTTGGCGATCATCTCCTCGAGTCTCAGGATGGGGCAGCGGTCTCTCGCAGCCCACTCAGCTCACGTCTCGCCGACGCTCGGCCAGCGAGATGGGACCAGGAAGGATGTGGGGAAGCGTCCGCAGGGGAGGGAGGTGGTGGTCCTCGAGGATGGAGGAAGCCCGCGATCATCTGCCGGAAGGGTGGTCGTTTGCCAGCCGGCCTCCCCCTTCGGAGCAGACGCAGGGCTGCGGGCGTTGCGGCGAGTCGGCCGGAGCGAAAGGGCGTGCGATCAGAGTGCCGCCGCCCGAGGAGATGCGCCCGGAGACGAGGGAGACTGTGGGGAGGGAGCGACTCCGCCACTCCGGGGAACTCTGGGGAAGGGGGGAAAAGGCGCTCTGGGGGCGCGCGATGGGGAAAAGGGAACGATAGTGGCGGGGCCGAGGGGAACGAGGGAGGAGGAGATGGAGGGAGGGGGGAGGGGAAGAAATCCGGGACTCGGTGGAGGGTGAGCGAGAAGCGGAATTGCGAACGCCTTTCTTCCTCCTCGACGGGAGGCGGGATACGCCCGTCGAGAAGGAAGGGAGAAGGTCTCGCGTCGCGCGAGGTTATCGCAAAGAAGCAACCGCCAACCCTGACCGCGAGCAAGGTCAGAGAACTTCCTGGTATTTCCGGGTTTCGGAAAGCGCGCTCCCCGGCATTTTCCCCCTTTCCCCCACTCCCCTCCTTCTCCGGCGGGAAACAGGCGATCATGGAATGACGATGCTCCGGGAAGCTTTCCCCGCTTCGGAAGGAACTGAAAATGGCAGGAAGGGTCCGCAAATCATTCGGAGGCACCCCACGGTGTTGCGCGGAAAGAGCGGACGGCCTCGCGTCATGTATTGAAACGGTGGGATCCCTCGGGAACGCCCAGGTTGCGGAGGGCAAGGAGGTTAGCTGCCAGTAGGGAAGCGTCCGTCGCGGTTCTTCGTGGTGGGAGTAGAATGGGCGTTCTCCCGACAGGCCCTGGAGAGAGTCGTGCCCTCGACGCGATGCTCGAAACGGGGAAGAGGGGCGAGTAAGGAGGAAGGGAGCGTCTTCTTGCCTACCGAAAGGACCCGGTCGCCAGCTCCTGTCTTCGAGGACTGCTCCAGGATGCCTCCGGGAGGGATGGGTGTTGACAGCCGAAGAACGCGGGGGAGAAGCCACCTCTCCTTCGTGCCCAGCCCACATTTCCTAAGAAAGGAGCGGTACATCTCTGGAGGCTCCGTCTCGGGAGCCCTCGCGTCCTGGGGTTGACGGCAGCGGCTCGGCGTTCGACTCCTCGGACGCTCCCGCGGCACAGGCAGTGGGTACTATGACCGATCGTCGGAGAAACAGGAGCATCTCGACCCGGAAGGGATTTCTCCATGTGGTCACAGCGTCTGCTGACGCGGGAGAGAAGACTTCAAAGGGAGAGCGTAGCGACCGATCTGTCGGGAGCACCGGCAAATCCTCCGGCAGGGCTCCGGTAAGGGAACAGGAGAAGTGATCGATGTCATCGTAGCGCCTTCTGGGATGGGCGTGGGGTTCGCTCGGAGCGGCGCTGCGTGCTCCTGGCCCCGCGGATCGATCTCAGCGGGAATTCGCTAGGAAGTTTCCGGGCTGTGACGCAGGAACCACGAATCAAAATTCGCCTTGAGCATCACTCTAACAAGGGGAAAGCCGGAGGCGAGATCTGCACCCTCCGAAATCTGCCTCACCCACCCCAAGGGCACACCTGGGATCACGCTGCAATCAGTCCTTTCTTTGGCGAGAGCGCGTGTACCACGTCTGCCGCACCCCCCTCCTGTATGCAACCGATGGGCGGCTTCCGTGAGCACCGGACACAAAGAAGGCAGGCGGAGGGAAGAGAAAGAGAAAGAGTTGCTGCATCGAGATAAAGATGCTTCGGCTCCTCCCGACGAACAGCAGAGCGTTGCCGAGGAAGCGTCCTGGAATCTGCCTTTTCATGCGCGCCGTCAGGCGAAAATGGAGCTACGGTATGCAAACGGGAGGCGTGCCCGTCCTCCCGGAACCCCCGGAGGATCAGAACTTTCGCTGCCCACTTCTGACCTCTAGAAAAAAAGGATGAAGAACGCGAACAGCCCGCGGCCATCGGGAGCTGGCGCTGATCTCGAGGAGTACTCTCACCGCTGCTCGGAGAGTTTCTCGACACTCGTCACACCCTAGAGTGACCGCTGGTCCGAGAAGACATCTGAATCTTTACATCAAGCTTGCGAAGAAGCTCTTCGAGTTTCCCTTGGATCAGAGCTTCCCACCAAGGACGCGTCCTTCCGAGGAAAAAAGTTTCGCCTATTCCCCATAAACAGTAGGAAAAAAAAAAAGGTGAAGATTCCCAAGTTCACATCCAGCATCCCTTTTGCATGGGCTGAACGGCCGTTCGGGAAATTGATCCTGACGAATCAGGATTCAAGTTTTTGAAAATGGTCGAGGGGTCGTATGGTGTGGAATTCTCGGTGCTGGACCAGCTGCTGCTCTCCTCTTTTCCCTTGTGGGAGCTTGTGAATTCGGTGCATCTGCAGCATGATCTCTTGGGTCTTCTCCGAATAAGAGCCTGCTTTTGGCTGCAGGCTTGGGCCTCAATTAGCTCTTCTTCGTTTACGCTGAGGGGCGTTTGTTGTAGAGTTTTTTTTTTCTTTTTTACAGAAAACGGTCATTACCAAACAAAAAGGTCATCCATTCATAGTGGAACCAGGACTCCCGGATTTGTTCCGGGTTCAGGAGGCATCTTTGCTCGCGGGCAAGCGAGATCCTCACTAGGAAGGTCGGGAAGGAGTAAAAAATAAAAATGGAATTCCCCTCCTCCTTCCCCCAAAGAAACATACACAATCTCCTACCAAACTGAAAGAAGGTGGGTGGGAAAGGGAAAGGGGGATCGCAGTCGATTTCCTGGCGTCCTCTGCATCCTCTCCAGGATGCTGGTAAGCTCCTGCTCGTGATCCTCCAAGCACGGACTCCTCGTCCCCATGCTCATCAGAGGAAATGACGATCAGAATGGACCTCACTTGGGAGGGGACGCCATTACCTGTGCTGCCAACTCCGCAAGGAGGATCCAGCAAACTGATCCTGCAGGGAACCTGCATCCTCCGCGATGACTCACAGAGTCCTGGCACGTGCGGCTGCAGGAGAGAAGGAGAGGGGGGGAAAGGGGGACAGTATCCATCCCTAACGGAGACTCCTCCGTTCATCAGAAAGAGCGACTCTGGGTGCCCCCCTGCAAGTACCCCCAGGTGGCAACAGGTAGCGGCGAATCGCCTCGTTGGTGGCGTGCACATGACTCTGCTGGGTTCCCCTCACTCGAACTGGATGGTTTTGACACGCTTGCAAGCCAAGCAGCGACCTGGGAGTACCTGCAGGGTGGCACCAGGGTCGTTCCTTCTCTAGCAAGTGCGGCTTCTGCGTTCCTCGGCGTCGGAGCCGTTAGGAAAGTGCCGGCACTTTCCTAACGGCTCCTCCGGGTTTTATCCCGAGCACGAGACGCCGGTCCGGATGGACCGAGGGTCCCCAGCGCTATTGTGTTCAGCTTCCATCGCCTCGATGGCCCGCCGCTCCCCCACCAGCAGAGACGCAGCACGGAGGAGCGTGGAGCGGGACCGGGCGATCATCACAGGACATCTACTTTTGGGAGCGGGAGCCTAAGGGTTCTCCTCCCTGGGGGTGCTCATGGGAACGAGGGCGCGGCACCATTCCTCTCCGGCGAGGCGGCAAGGAGGCCTTCGTCGAACCTGGAAAACTCCATCAGGCGAAGAGGAATCAGCAGCGGCACGCCCAGGACACGATCTCGAGGTCCATGTGAAGAGGTCCCAGGTTAGTTCTTCAGTTGGACCGCTCGCTCCTTCTTTGGTAAGAGCCTCCAGGTCGTCCTGGGTTTCCTAGCCGGTTCTGGATCGCGTGAAGGCTGCAATGCCTGCAAGACGCCCACGGCAGTCCTTTTTCCAGGGCATCGCTCACGAAGAACCCGAGGTCTGCCACGGGAACAGAGGGAACACGAAGCCTCTGCTGTGCTAATGCTGCCCGGGGGCGCCTGAAATGGGTCCCTGAGAGTCGGGAGCAGGGGTCGTGTGTGGGGCGGTTGCTCCTCCGACTTTCCGTGAGGGCAGCTGTCGGGGTGCCGCCTCTTCGCACGAAGGGCAGCGGGAGACACAGCCTCCTTCTTCCCCTTCTCCCGTCCACGAGCGAGCAGAGGTCGCTTTCCTCGCGCTCCCCAGGAGTTGCTGCGCAGAGACCCTCGGAAAGGGGCACGGAACGCTCGCATCTGAGGACATTCCCGATGAACCTCACCTGCCGACGTCGCAGGAGGCCGACGCCCTCTTCTCTCTCACACGCGGGTTCCATCTAGAGGGCACGGAAGGCGAGAAGCCCCTGGTCGCGACCTCCCGTGCTTCCTGACGCAGCCGTGACCCCCCAACCCCGCCACGAGATGCGCCATCTTGTTGTTGTCGTCCCCGGGTATCCCGAAACAGCATTTTTGCCTTCCCGTTCCGCAGGAAGGGAGGGAGCTGTCGCGCCCCTGCCTCCTCATGAGCTTCCGAAGGGAAAGATCGACTTTTGCGAGTACCCTTTGCGTGACTCCGCACCTGAGCTTCCCTCGTTAGGGGGAGCAGGGAAGCGCTCCTCTTCGGCGCGGTCAGAAAAGTGTGCCTCTTTCCGGCGCGGGCACGCGTCGCCATCTCTGGAGATGCTCCGGAGGGAGCTGCCCTTATTTCTTCCGGGCGAGACGCATGGTGCCGACGTTCGTGGACCGGACGCGGGTGTGTCCGGAGGGTCGGAAAGACGAGTCTCCCTCGTCTTTCCTGCCTTCAAGCCACGCATGACCTCGGGCTCCCTGAGCCATCGTGTCTCCTGCAGCGAACCCTTCCCTCCCCCTCGAAGAGCTCAAGACAGACCTTCAGGTCTACCAATTTGCTACCCCGATTTTTCGAAGGTTTGAGAGAGAGAAACGCAGGAAGAGTGTTTGGGGAAGTGCCGAAAAAGCCCCCTCTTCCTCTTCTTCCTCCTCCTCCTCCCTTCCTTCTCTCCCAAGCCTCATGGATTTCCTCCCCAAAAACTTCCGAGAAGCATCAGTGAATGCTTCCCATGGGAGGAAGTAGGTAGGAGGGAGGGAATGAACCTTCGCGGGAAGTTGCTGTGGTTCTGAAAAATCCCGCCTTAGGGGCGCAGAGTGGGTGACGGAGGCGTCTGCAGCTGCTCTAGCGCCTAAGACGCCGAGTTCCTCATAAGGTTCCGTGGGCTTCATTTCGGATTCCTCTCCGGTGGGGGGGTCTGCCTCCATCGACAAGAACGGCGCCCCCCTTTCGAGGCGAGGAGCTGTCACTTCCTACGCTGCTTGGATGAGCTGCTCTTAGGGGATCGCTCATTTTCCACTGAAGTCTGCAGCAGCCTGGGCCGAGGAAGACGGCTCTCCAGAAAGGACGTCCCATGGACCTCAACGAGGTGCGAGGATCTCCGTTGACTAGACGAACCGGCGCGCTACCCCACACTTCAGGGGCACCTCATTGCCCGTGAATCGCACGGAGCAAACCAGCAGCGAGGGGGATGCGAGGAAGTGAGCTTAAGAGTTCCCTACTGACATCGACTTCTTTCGTGGAACACGTCCCCCGCGGCCCCTCGGGAGTGAAAGAACCGCTGCATTCCCACGAGACATCGCCGGGAAACGAACCCGCGCCGCACCTGGACGTCAGGTGCAAGAGCGGGATCGCGACGTTTCGCAATGGATAGGGAGCCGATGGGAAGGACCCTCGGGCAACCTCGCACCAGTTGCCTCGCGGGGTTGACTCCCGTGAGAACCACAACGCACTCTCCCCCTCTCCTTTCTAGGTCGAGGGGCACTGCGGGTGGCTCTAGGGAGGCTCCCTCAGCTTCTATTCCCAGCGCTACCTGCAGCTGGTCTCTGTGGAAGCTCCGAGCGGGCGCTTAGCAACTTCCCGTCATTCACTTCACCCGGTGGCAACGAGGGAAACCAAAATTCTACCCCTCTTTCGTCGAGAGAGAGGTTCAGGGAGTGGTCTCGAAAGTCGGGATCGGTCGCCGGCTGGTACATCCCTCCGTTGTCCTTGGCAGGGTGTTCCGGCTGTGACTCAACACGGCGCGTGCCCCTCGACTCACGGGGGGCACGCGACGGGGCACTCCAAATCGTGGAGGTCCCCTCGATTCGGGGTGCGGCGAGGTGCACGTCTTCACGGTCCCACATCTTCAGTCTCCCCACGCTCAATGATCTGCTGCGTCGGATGCGGAGCTCGACGCGCTCAGTCGACTACACAGCTAGCTCATTCGCTCACGCCATCCCTCATCCCTTGCTAGCGTGCTTTCCCCTTCTGTGTTCAGCAACGACAGCACGAACGGTTCCGGAGACGGGAGGTTCTGCGTGCTCTCGGGAGAATGGGGGCATCTTTCCTGACTAAACTCTCTCAAGTCCCGCCACGTGATAGGCTCTCCTCGCCCAATGGGCATGGTGCTCCTGGGTCTGTGTCTGGTGGGCCACACGCCGCTCCAGTCCACACCTCTGTCTTCCCCGACCCTGCTGAATCGCTTCTTCACGTGGAGGGATGACACCGGGTGGAGACTCCTCATTTTGAGGGAGTCGTTCCTACAGCTCCTTCCTGCCCGGAGGCACGAGACTCGTGGTAAGAATTTGACAGCGCACAGGTAGGTTGGTGGACCGTCGCAGCTTTTTTAGTATCGCTTTGTGACGACGATACCAGCCGGCCAGCTCGATTCCGGAACTGTACCTGTTTTCGGGTTGTTGGCGTCCTTGCTACCAGTGATCCTGTGATCCTCTCCGGTCAGCACGCTTCCCTCACATCCGTCACTACCAGAATCCCAGGGGATGAACGCGCGCAGGCTTGATAGGGAAGACTGGGAGACTAGCCAGCTGCGATGGTGGCGGGCATGTCCCAATCAGATCGAGGATGAACTGACTCTTGTCCTGACACGACACCCGTAAGGATTTCCCCAATGTCGTCGGGCACTCACCTCCCTCCCAAAACATTCTACGACACCTCGATGATGAGACGCGAACTGCGAAACCATCCAGTGAGCCTCCCTCTCACGCGGTGCCACGGACACCAGAGTCTACCAAACCAGAGCCTTCTGGAAGCAGCTGCTAGGCTGCTCCTCACCACGAGGATGGGTTCAGTCATGCGGTCAGTTCGAGTGATTCCCCATTTAATCGAAAGGGTAGCTTACCAATCGAAAGTTTGCTTTCACTTTGCAACTTTCAGTGGAACCTCCTAAGCCACAGAACTGGACAGACTTTTGTGATCAGCGGAAGGGAGTTTGAGGAGCCAGACGAGGATAAGCCAAGCCATTTCTTCCGGAGACAAGCCACGAAATTGATTTCCACGTTGCATCTAGGGAGGACCAAGCAACGGTCAGAGGAAGAACCGGGAGCAAGGAAAGCATCGGAAAAATTTCTGGGCAGGTGGAGGAAATGTCACCAGGACATCGAAGAGATTCTACACACGGATACTTTGTCAGGAAAGCAACGCGACGCGTGAGCAGTCGGAACAAGGAACCCCGCAGAAATTCAAGGAACAAGAATTTCGGTGAGTGGTGCTGGGCACCGTACGATCAGACTGCATGAAATTGCGAAAAATATCAAGGAATACCTGGATCTGTGGAAGTGAAGAGGAAAAGGAAGAGAAGGAAGAAGAAGAGAAGAGAAGGATTACTGGAAAGCAAGCGACGAAGAACAGTCTGCTTTCCTGGGATCAACCCAGACAATGCAGTAGAAGCCAACACTATGAGTCTTGGAAGGTTGGCGGTTCCAAGGACTTGGACTTCTTTCAGATCAAAAATTGCTGTTCGTGCATGTTTGTTCTGACAGGTCCGACAAAAATACATATCACCGAACTCAAGAAACCGATCTCACATGACTTCCTCTCCTCATCTAAACCCAATGCCTTTTTCTAGATAAAAATGCTGACGTGTATTCCGCCTTAAATCTCCTGGATCTCTGCCTCTGAATCCAGTTTTTCATTTCTCCTCCAAGGCCTGCAGCGAACTCACAAAATTCCTTTCGAAAAGAAATTTGTCAGTTACGTGAGCTACTGCTTGAAGATGACTTTCGATTAGGTCCGTCCTACGTGTGCTACTGAGATCACTTGATTCTGTTCATCCTGTTTTGTTGACCTTAGCCAATATGCCGAGAAAGCGATGCGTACAGTATTCCAGGCATGTGTACTGGAAGCAACGAGCGAGTCACCGTATGTAATGGAAGCCTTCGAGAATCACAGGATGATTTGAAGAGAGGCAGGCGAAGATTATGGAAACTTCTGCCTTCATCTGTTTGTATTCCCATTCTTCGTTCACCTGAGTACCTAAACACGGTCCTCTAGCTCCAAGGAACTCAGTGGTTCTGAATCCCAATCTGAGATGACGCATTTCGAGATCTTTGGATCACAGAATCCGTTAGCTCTCAAGCCTAGTTCGTTCTTCCTATGATATCGAAATCAGTTAACAATCCACCATATCCTTGTAATAAGACAGCTCCCGACAGCTCTTTCCAGGTATTTCTTAGTTACCTTGCAGTCTGAAAGTCAGCTTTGTTCCTGCAGTCAGAACCTTCTCATGCCACATCGGAGACCCCGATCACAACAGTATTTTAGGATCAAATGCTAAAAATTTTTTTGTGACTAAGCTCTTTCTCACTTAAGAAGGATGAGAATGTCGTCATCATAATGAGACAAGATCAGTCTCAAAAGGTGGTGCTTGCAGTCCTTTCTGGAGGATGCTCAGCTGTCACATCAGTGACTCTTCAAATATGATAGTTGAGAGGCCGAATTCGGTTTCCTCATCCTTTGTTCTGAGATGCTTCCCGGCTTTCAGGTTTCCATACGGTAAACCTCCAGAGGAAAACGAAGGAATGCATTCTTATGGATGCGTCTTCTCAGACTTAGATGGAGATTGGTCTCTCGTTGCCTCTTGCGAGCTCAAATACCAGTTCACACTTTCTCCCCTGTTGCTTATTTATTTCAAATTATTATTTATTTTGGGATCTCTACACATTCCCAGACTTCTTTTGTGTCTAGGGAGGAGTGAATAGAATTACGTAATGTCATCCGTCGTTTTTTTTAATCATTGAGTGTTCATGCAGCTCACACTAGGCCAAAAATCTTTCCTATGTATACAGTGAGTGACTGGGATTGCTTTACAATCGCACATTCATTTTTTTGGTGCAAAATCGTTCCGATCGTTGCAACCAAACTGGAACTGGGCTCGCTATTCCGATCAGTCCACTTTACAATGCTTTTACTCCGCTTCATGTAGGAAGTGTTGCCGATATGACCTTTCACATTTATGTTGAGTCCGTTTGCAACCGATCAGATCCGATTCGTCAGTGTACATTTCCGAAACGGTTTTGCACATCGCTGGACACTAGGCAACAGCACATTCTCTTCCCTATTTCACCTAAGAGACCAACAATTCTGAGAGATGTTGTCGCCCTTTTACTCCTGAAGATCTCGGAAATGATCTTTGAGCATCATATTATTAGAGCAGTAAGACCAGAGATGGGAATTGCTGTGCTGGAGCGGTAGCACCATGCCAACGGATACAGTGGAGCTGCGTGTCGCCACTTCATGCCTATGCTTTCATGCTCCACGGTGCTCGAGAACGCTCTCATTCACACCCCGGTGAAAGAACTTTTGAATCGATTTCGGACCCTAGTTTTCGGGTTCTAAATGGTAATAAAAATAAGTCAGTTCTCTTCCGTGTAAAGGGAAAAGCAAACTGGCACAACTGGTTTGGTTAGAGTTAGTAAGGAAAACTGGGTCATGTCAACTCTATAATGATACCAACTCTACTTCAGTCTCCGAATCAATAGCCTGAAAATGAAGAAAACACAAAGCGTTTGTTTTAGTGTTTTCATTATATCGAACTGTTCAATGTAGTTTGTTAGTGATGAGGCTGTGGGTAGACTGATCGATGGGGTTTACGGAAGGAAAAGGCAATGTGATCGATTCATCATAAAGAAACAGTCGGTTCTATTGTGAAAGAGTGCCGGAACTACTTAAAGCCCAGCTGAAAAAACGACACTTATCCAAAAGGATAAGTGTCGTTAGCAACTTACCCATCTGCAGACAAAAGGTGATTTCCATCCAAAATTCCCCACCTTCCCGCAAACAGCTGCGTAAGCATAAACTTCCAACGTACCAACATGAGTTATAAAGATAAGTTTTAGATACAAAAACGAATACCAGAAAATGCATGCATCGAAGGCGTGGCTTATCAAGGAAGCAGAATCAAACTAATACCAAGAACCAACAGCAAGTAGCGGAGGGAACAACAACAACAGAATCTGTTTTTGATAGCCTTGCGTGTGCTACTGACATTTAGAAGACGGGAATGCCACTGACACTTTGGCGGTAGCAACTCGACCTTCATCCTATCGACTTACATGAATACGCCTATGTGAATACAAAGAAACGTACTGAAAAGGAATTGAGCTCATCCAATAAAGTTTCATACACATTATTTCTTCTGGGCGATGAAAGTTAGGTGCTACCTTTGATGCTCCACTTTCGTTGGTTTATCAGATACCACAACGACAAATTCAGTGACACCGCATACAAAGTGGGTTGAACCAAGTTGTAGTTTTTGTAAGCTTTGTACAGAACTGCAAGTTGGTTCTACAAATTGTCAGGCTTTGATTAAGAATCTCCAATATCTGGGACACGTGCAAAGATAAGAAATCTCGTTGCTGTGAAAGTCAAGAGGATTGTTGGAGAAAAATAGAGAAGACGCTGGCATCCTTAAGAAATACTTCTCTCCAATGCCTTTATAATATACGTTGGATAATCGTGGGTCTTCAGTGCAAGCTATGTTTGGAATAACTTGATGTAAGCCACTATGGATGTTCTATTACCTTTGTGTCACAAAAAGTCTTCAAGGAAACGGTATATGTGGACAGATCCCTTTAAAATTAAGCTGTCCACAATGTGTTCCACGGATTGATTCGTGGTGTACATCAGTTGCAGCACTTTGGAAGCAGGGATTCAGTGAGGTTTTTTCGGAAGATAAATGAGATCATCAAATTAGCAATTTCAAAGACTGAGACATCTATTCAGGTATTCCTAAGAAGCTGTCCTGGATTGAATTCAATATATGGGAAGATAAATAAGATTAGTAGGATTTGATAAGTTTCAAAAAGTTTGGAGGTTAGAATTGATTTCATCTTTAGGTATGAACTGCATATCAAGCTCTAAGAAAGATAAAATCAAGCAAAGATTCAGAAGAAGTAATCTTGACACTATCCCCTATAGATCACTCGATTATTGCTGTTGGTAGGTTGGAAATTCCACACTGCCTCTCCACAACTATTGGAGTAATCGTCCATACGAAAATCCTGAAGGGTTGTATCAAATACTGAAGCCACTAATCAAAAACGTCGACATCAGTCCGATCATAATGATTGTACCGTTGTTGGCTGAATGATTTCTAACAGTATCAGATTTACAGTGAAAACTGCCATCCAAAAATCAGTACAGGTTTCTTTTGAATTAAACACAATTGCTTAGAAGATCTGCACATTCAAAACACTTGAACCCCCTGATCACTTACATTAAGGAGTATGAGGTTGAAGTAAGACATTGCTCTTTAATATCTTCAGGAATGCTTGACCTTTACCCTTCCATCTTGATCTGACAAACTACTTCGAACAGTTGCAGCTGCAAAATCGAAATCAAAATAAGATACAAAAACTCGGTGGTAATTGCGTTTATATAAATAAGAGCTAAGAACGGAATTATTGTGAAGCAACAGTTATGTCTGTTAATTTGAACGACTATCAAAGAATTTGGCAGTTCTGTCCTATCTTAATTTTTCTGCTACACTGTTTGCCTAGACTTGGGGTGAGGCGAGGTGTAGCAGCCACGTGAAAGAGTTGCAATCAAATTTCAAAAATTTAAATTTTCATTCTTTCGTTTATTGCTACTGTCAAAGTTGCAGGAAATACAAATCGATGAACTAGATTTTTCAAAATAAACCGATCAGATTTGCATTGCATCTCTTTAACACATTTCTGTGAACAGTTAACATCAATTATGAAGCACGAGGCCTACTCCGTGGAAATGACAAAAATCATATCATGATAACTCTCACCATATTATCGATACCTTGTATTTGTTTGAAATTATGAAATTATAAGTGCCCCCCTTCAAGTACTGTCCTCGAAATGTATTCTTTCTTCGGAATTCAAAGATGATTCTTTAAGGATGAATAACTTCCCATCCAATGTAAAAGAAAAATTAAAAGTGTCTAGAACTTGCTGATTTTCTCCTGAGGCAGCAATCATTTTATCAACATACATGATCATTTTATAATGACAAGTGACAAGCAGCATACTGATCCCTCAAATGTACACAACAAAAAGAGATCATATGAACCCCTGCTCCCGTAGAAATTCTGTGATCTGAATACTTTCAATCACGTACATAAGAACTACCGCAAAAGGAGTTCCATATAACTCTGAAGACTAAGGCATCACTATGGAGCATCACTATGCACAGTTTTGATTTCGTAGATCTTTTGCAGAAGGAACTCAGATACGGATCAGAAACAACTTTTCTTTATTGAACTTATATTTATAGTGGGAAACGCGACGTGTGCTCTATATGTTTTATGGAATTCCTCTTCTACTTTTGGAGCATTCTAAATAAGTGTTTCAACACTTAGCTGTGCCATATTCGTTGTATGCTGCTCGCATTTAAATGGACCCGCTCAGACTCATTTCCGTTTATTTCTTTCCTGTGGATTTTTTTTTTGCTCTGTCATATTATTTTCTGCACGGAACATTTCCATGAGGTTGAAAACCGATTCTCTATTTTGAGCGATATGTTAAGATCTATGGAAAATCTTTAGGATTCTGGGAATGTGTAGGATTCTCCACGGACCCTTATTGTGGTTGATGCAAAGATGAAAATTCAGTCAATTAAAACGACTATAATAGAGACTGTATGAAATCATATTATTAATCAATCATGCTTATTTTTGACCCTTTCCAGATTGTAAAATAAACTTTCGCTGGATAATTTCCGTCCAGAATGCTTTTTGCATCACACCTGGGCGATACCAGATTTCTGATTGTGAGCCCTAAATGATAGAAAAGCTGCAAGATGAAGTGCAAGATGTTTCATTTCTTAAGACACACTGCAGTTCAAATTGGAATACTGTGGTAAAATCGCCACTACATTTTAGTTGATGACTTTGTAATCTTTTACTGTATGCTACTGCTTTGGGTGTGTGTGTGTGTGTGTGCATGCATAGCAGAAGAAATATTCATATGATGAAATCAGATACTATTCTTGAATACTCTTAGCTTTCAACATTTGTTGAAGTAAAACAAACAAACAAAAAAAAGGGATTGATTGCTATAACCTACTTATTTTTTGATAGTGTTTTAAAGATTCTATATTTTTGGAAGTGCTACACAGAAGTAATCATATCATGACATCACTTCCGGCATAAATGGTTCAAATGTTTGTTTTTTACTACATTGACGGTAATGGTTATTATCGAATAATCCCATAAGTGCATATGGATTTCTAAATTAAAAAGGATTGGATCTATGTTGGATCTAAAAAGGATCAGAAAGTTAGTTATATACTCTAACTCTCCAATTTGATGGATACATTTTATTTAATGTTGCGTAGAAGAACGGATGTTAAATGTGACCAGGGAAACTTATGTTGGGAGTCACTTATAGAATTTTATGAAATTTGAGACTCACACAATTTTTTCAGCGTTTATGAGCCTTGACTCAGAGTACGAGAAGAGAAAGCTGTACACTGACTAAAGCATTCACCATAACAAGTATTACCATCAAGCAGGTCGAAACGCATGTTGTAAGGACCATGTGTCTGAATTCCAAGGCTTATCCGGCAAATATTTAATACAGAAGTGAGTGAAGGGTGATGTCAGAAGAAGAAAAAAAACGTTTACTAGACTGGAAAACAGGAAGATCATGTCGTTTACCAACATTAAATTGCATCGTCTTCAGGTTCGAAGGTTGCACGGCTCTGCTTCGCAAGCAGTCTGGGGACCACTGCTGCAATTTAAGTGCATTATTGCAACACGTATCTAAATTACAGAGTTCAGATACGAGAAAAGGAATGGCAATCAGAGGGGATCATCAAGAGAAAACACGCAAGTTTGGTGTAAACTGTACCGAAAATATTCACATGCCATCGTTCTGGTCATCTTCAATCTCGGAATATTCGAAGCTCCAGTTTGCAATTTTATCTTATCTTCCCATTTCAAGGGATTCATTCTACAGAAACGTTTCCGTCTATTGAGGGTGCGGAATTTGTTTCTTTTGTTTTTTTTTAAACACAAGTCGGTATCTGTTTCGAGACTGAGCAGATGAATGCCGTGAGCAGGGAAGAGCATGCTCAAAATGGCAAACGTGTGGGCTTGTTAGATCTGTTTCGAAATACCGTATGTTCGCACCCCTATGCTCATTATACTCCCGAGTGCTTCTTCATTGATGACACACATCATAATGAAACTTATGGAGAGGGGACACAAGTGAAAAAAAGATAGATACAACCAAAGAACTAATACTTCACATGCTCAAAAATCTTGTCTCTTCTTGTGCTTCGAAATTCAAATAAGGATGATCAGAAACATTTTCATGATCTAATGATTCCAAACCAAGCTTCCACCTTGAACGCACCCTCATTAATGATGTTTTCCGTTGGAAGATGCAAGAAGCATCGACATGCAACATGAAACCATTTGGGAACGTAAACAACAAAAGCGGCAAGCGCGCACGTAACCCCGTTATTTCCATTGGATGAATGAACGCATAGGGTCGACTGACACCTAAAAGTCATGAAGCACTTAGTATACAGAATATTATATATTCTAAAACTAGACTACGTCAGACGTAAGAAATAACAGCCATTCCACAACAATAAAACTGTTTCATCGGGAATATCACTCATTTCTGGCAAAGTGTCGGGAAACCTGTTGATAACCGCGGAACAAATTGTATCATTTAGAATTGGAACACGGACACTGCATTTAGTAAACAATTGTAAAAATCTGAAATCAATACAAATATACTGCATTGGCAACCCTCGTACATATCCTTGATATGCGCTGACTTGGTGTACGAACTTTGAGCTAATATCTCTCATCAAGCATCGCTTCCTAGTTATGAGTGGATATAATTTGGGTTTTCTTAAGCAGCTAGTTACTGGATTTAACATCAGTAATTACTGTTCCGAAACCAGTACTAATTTTGTTGTGGAGGGCAACAATATAGTCGTTAATTTTAAGTGTGATAGGCGCGCTGCACAGAGTTATTTATCACAGATGGCAAGAGACTTGGTAGGGAATATTTTTCGTATGAGTCTGTAGCTCGTCACTTTCCATCTTGCATCTTTTCCGTTTAATTCCGATGAAGAAAGGTGGACGCATAGCAAAGTAGCAGCTCAGCTTACAGTTCCTAGGGTCTCTGGAATAATCTTTAATCTCAAATTGCACTTCGCTGAGGAATTCAGAATTACTATAAAAAGACTGGTAATTACAAAAATTAATGAAAAAACTCATGTGGATAAAAAACTTATTGAAGAGATGTTAAACAAAAGTATAAGACCAGTGTCAATAAGCGGGTCGTCTCATTATATACAATATTTGTTGTTTGATAGTCCAAATGTGCAGCGTATTTTGTAGAAGTACTTCGAGCAAAAGTGCAAGAGTATGGTTATAATTATTTAGATTTCTATCATATTGATGGCATTAAAGATATTGGTTTAAAGATATTAAAGATGTGTTTTAAAGATATTGGTTTTGTGAGAAGTGTAACAGAGGTTTTTAAAAAGGAGACGGTATAACTTTAACTTTCCAAGCAATGTTGATTTAAAAGTTGAAAGCTACAAAAATGCCATGTGCCAGCTAATCTGATTTTTAACTGGAATACCAATTTATGGATATTACTATGATGAGTTTATTGATAAAGATGGAGTAAGTTAAGGAGATCACTTTGCTTTTATACCTATGGTCAGGGATGGTAGTAGTTTTAGGTACATGTATTGCATGGAGTCAGATAATATTAATGCCCAGTTTCGTCATGATCTTTTGCCTAATGTTAGAGGTCAAACTGAAGCCACACAGTCAGGTGGATTTGGTGGTGTATATGCTTTTTCCGATAGACAAATTGTGCTTTTAATTCCTGCGATTATAGAAAACTCTGTAATCAATGAGTAGTGGTCAAATAGAGATTGATTTTGAGCTTCCTAGTCAGTTATTGGATGAAGTATCAGCGCAGAAGGGGTCTCCCAGGGCCAAGTTGGTGGCAAGGTTTTCTATGTTGCAAATGAATGCAAGAAACCTGTTAGATGCTCCCAGAATGAGTGGAAGATCAGATATTGATGAAAATATGCAGGGGGCCTGTGGTGGATCTCTGGAGGAGAAACCTAATAGGCCACAGTTACTGGCACTTGCTAAAAATATACAGGAACCTAGTAATCAATCTCTGGAAAAGGAGCATAGGAGTGGTGTTTTGTGTCAAAAAGGTTGGCTTTGAATGAAGATGTCACCTAAAAAGTCTCTTGATCGAGGTGATGAAAAACCAGGATGTTATTCAATGTCTTCAAGTGCAAGTGCTCCTGTAGGTTGTTGTGAAAAGCCATGAAAAACCATCTGCCCCTAAATTTTTTTTCTTTGGACATAGAAAAGCAAAAAGTGAGCCACCTGCATAAGTGTCTTCTGTTCATTATCCCAGTGGTGATGGTTAATGAATGTTTCTACAGATAGTGAGCAGTTTGTAGATGCTGATCAAAGTGCTATTTGTGTTAAGCTTGCTGCTGGAGCTATGGATAGAAATAGCATGTCTTTTTATTTTTAACATTTCATACAAAAGCTGTCTTTTTTGTAGAGTAGCTAATAAATGGATTTATGAAAAAAAGAAGCGGATGAACTACAATTAATAAAGCAAACATATCAGCAATGACAACAAGAATACAAATTCCAATTCGCAACACAATAAGCACTTCTGGACTGAAATTAAAAATCTTGGGTACATTACAAAAAACCAGGTAGCCTTCTACTATAGATTTATTCAACCACAAATAGAATCATATAACCATCATAAACATTCTTACAATAAAGCATCTATCTTCCCTGGCTGTCAAAGAATATGACCTATTGTAAAAAAGGGAAAGGCGCCATACTGATTATTTATGGGGGTTTTGGGAGAAATGCATGCATACAAAAAATCATCATTCTGCAAGTGAGATGAATTTAGAATTGGTTCCGAGAAACACTTCTTAATTCGTGGTAAAAATCGTATCAGGGATTCCAGTTTTGATAAAATCTACAAAGGATTCACATTACCTTCATAGTTGCAAAGGCTGCTTACCTGAGGAAACAAATAACGTTCTTCTCGTATAAAATTAGTACAATTCTCAATTAGCTGGATCACATCCAGTGGTGTATCTGAATGAAGTTTGCTGAGATCTAGACTTAGATAACCTCTTCCCACCATAAAAAGAATCTGGAGAAGAAACCAAAGGACAAATAGAATATGCAATCTTCAAACTCTCACCTGATCTTTATTATTAATATGTGCATATGGTAACTGATCACTGAATAATTCATAAAGAACAATTCCAAATGCATAGACATCTGACTGAAAACTATAAGGATTTGAATCGATCATTCGGATAACTTCTGGTGCCATCCATAAAATTGACCCATTGGGTTGCTGAAACTGATGAGATCCTGACCAGCGTGTCTTCACAGTAGCCAATCCAAAATCACCTATCTTGACTGTGATATCGTCATGAAGAAAAATATTATTGCTCTTCAAGTCTCGATGAATTATCATCTTGGCATGAAGATAACTATGAAAAGTAATGATTTTTATATCATTTAGACTCTTACTCCATGCCCTGTGCAGTCTGACGAGCAATCTCAATTAAGGTAAGCAACTCGAATTTGGTTTCTAAAACATGAATATGCTTATATAGACTGGATCCTTCACACCACTGAGTTACAATGGCCCACTGAGGTTTACTCACACAGCCCATAAATAATAGTATATTAACATGTCTAAAGCAAAGAATAATGGATTTAGTGTGTAACAAACACCTTACTTGCCTTGTTTTACGTAATACTGCAACTTCATTTTTAAATGCTTGTAGTTGTGCAGGTGTAGGATCAGTTACTTTGAGAGTTTTTACGGCTACTGGACCATGCCAGTGGCCTCTATATACAGTTCCAAAAGATCCTGATCCTATTCTAGGACCAATTAAAATTTCCTCTATAGGAATTTCCCAGTCTTCAATTTCTGATTCTCTAGCAGACGATAACTTGTCTTTCTTGCTGCTTTCATCAGCACTCCTTGCACGTGGTCTCCAAGAACGTAAAGTGTTGGTTGGAGATGCTTGTGCACTTTGACTGTAATTGTGTGATGACTGAGTGGATACATCTACATGGTTATGATGGTCATCAGCAGGTCTGTGTACTCCACCATTGTCTTACAAAAGAAAAATGACAAAAAAGTCAATAAGCAGTGTTAATACAAATCATCAAAACAAAATATACTCAATAATTTATTACATATCACTCTATAGTATTTATAAGCAATCATTATTGCTACCTGATGATCCAGGGAATATAGGAGATAATTCTTACAGCAAATACATTTAATGACTGATAGTTTTGTGTTTACAAACATTTAATAATTTGATATATAATGAAAAGAACCTTTTGCAGTTCTATGCATCTCCTCAATAATAGTTTCATCCATAGAAATTAAATTACAGCAAACGTTTGGAGCTGATGTTGATCTTTCCCTATGACTAAGAGGGGCATGTACAGTTCTAGGCAACAGTATGTTTGATTGAAATGATGGTAGCATGGCTTGAAATTTTTGACTACATCTAGAACTGAAAGATAATTTCACTATATTATGAACATTTTAGTAAATGCTGATGTGTATTTTAATGTACAGGTCCTCCTGTTCTAATAATCTATTACAAAGTTTGAAAAACCATGTGCAAAATGGTAATAATTATGTACAATTAATGAATGAAAAATTTCGCATACTGATCACATGAAAGAATGCAATTAAAAATCTGTAAAGATTATTGCATGATTAGTAGCTTATTTGACTCATCTATGCTTCTACCCACCCCTCAAATAATACATAAAAGATAATTCCTTTAATTTATATTACTGTCCTCATTTAATTAAATCATTTAATTAAATCATTAAATTATTGTATGAAAACATCATTTTTAGTAATCTTTCATACGCAGAATTGCTTAAGTGCTTGTTACTTACGAAAAATATAGTGAAATCCCAATAATAAATCCTCAATGGTCCGTTTACACTGAACAGATAATGATCCGGAAATCGCATGAGATGAAATGGGACTTAATGAAACATGCCAGAAGGAGGAAGTTGATGACAAAGATCCCCAATCCTATACTGATAAAAGTAAATTGAAGAAATATCAATCTATTTGAAAAATTTGATGTACATTACATGCTAAAAATCATGCTTTCCGAATTAATGTTTAAAATTAGATATCTAAAATCCTACAGGGACATAAGTAATTCATCTTTTTAGAGAATACTTTGGTGTCCAATTCTAAAATTGCGATCAAGATAGGGTTTCACATTTTAATACCTTATTGGTAAAATAAAATACATACACAATAAAGTACTTATGAAAATTCCAACATTTAAATCGATATTGTTATATAAAAAAGAATTCTGTCATTTTTAATTTAAAGCTAAGTTATTTTATATGCAATTCAGTTTGGAGTTTAGACTCAAAAGTAATATGTTTATCAAGAAACCATAATCCAGAAATGAAACATTTCTCCAAAGGAACTTCTTTTTGAAAAATATAAAAAGTAAATTAAATAAACTTGGTTAAAGACTTTCAAATCAGAAATCATGTACTTGAATGAGAAGCATTCATCTTGATAGTAAAATCTTCACAAACATGGGTATTTGGGGCAAACAAATGATACTAAGCAAAAAATCATTCATGACTTTAATTTTTGAAACGTGTGCAGACAATAACTGATGTATCACATAATAAGATATATTATTGGGATTCCACCATATTTTATTTAGTATAAATAATATAGAACTTTTTGCATCATTAATGCAATTCTACTTTTACTCAACAATCATTCCAAATCTCATGTTTCATTGATGAGAATTCACTCTGTTTTGAAACATGTAATCGTCAGAGAACATTGTATTGACGATTACATGTTTCAAAACAAAGATAAACACGGCTGAATATTCGTCAGTTTGTGTGAACCTGCTTAAGTGTATTCATACAACAAGAGTGTATTCATTTTCACCTACTTTCACTAATTATTTAAAATCAAATGCAAATGCAAAAGTACATGAAATTAAGTTTATGATGTTTAAAATTCATTCAAGTTACCAATTTGCAGAAGTTATATATACTCTCAAGTGGGTTTTTATTCTATTCATCAGAGTGATTTAATGTGTGTTTAATGTTTAGGCTGTTTTAACGATCATAAATAATTCATTAAATGAAAAATGACCAACAAAATGATTTTTTTCATACATTCAGCATAATTTGACAATAACTGTTTTCACTGTTCATTGACATAATAAATAAACTAATTGAATTTACAACCATGCTTCTTAAGTAAAACTTATAAACTTATGGTTTATTGTTAACATACTAAAATGCAAACACCTAGTGAACAAAGCACCAAAACAAATACTTACGATTTATTTAAGAAATCCATTCTTGGATACTGGCATAGGTTATTTTTAATATTAATACATCGATGGTGAAATTTTGAACCACATATTCTACAATAGCACCCATGAAAAATCAGCCGATGGCAAGATTCACAATAGGCCAAAGAGAAAAATGTCTTACGAATCTGAAAAAGGACATGGTGAAGATTTTAAAATTTTTTAAATATTCACCAAAATGAAAAAAGCGATCTCGTGTTTGCATGCTTTCATATTTAAGAATGATGCAGACTCATTTTTTTAAAATATCAAAAACACAGTTGAGAATTTCCCATAATTCACTCGCAATACTACCTTGCAAAATTTTGCATCTGCAAACCTACTAGCACCGAAATTGATTTTGATCATTTTTTTCAATAATTTGTTTATAGGCATAATAGGTTAAATATAATTGGTATGGGCACATGTACAGATGCATAACAGTTCCCACATCTGTTAACAGATGCTAACTATTGTAATTATATATTTTGTTAAGTTATTTAACATTTAAGTCATTAACCAATAATATGTTCTTCTGGTAACTACCAGCATTTTCATTAACACAAATTAAAACACATCGGAATTCTATTTATGAAACTTGCATTAAAAATTAAATTTCATATGAAACCAAGCACTTAATCAATTATTTTAAGGTTGTTACCAAATCATGGGTAGGGAGAGAGGGGATTCTGATTCTTTTGAGTTCCACAATTATATCCTTGCCTTCCAAACTTGAAACATCTGTATCCCAAGATAAAGGAACCTATGAATACAGAATAAAGCAAATTACATATCGATTACATAGCATCATACAACCACATATCATGCAAAAATCCAACTCAAACTCAGTCAAACATCTGCAAAGGCGTCCTTCCTATATAAATATTTGTACACTTATTGAGTATGATACAGTATTATTCAAAAATGTATCTCTAAAAATGACTCATATCAGAATTTAATCATGAACTTGCAAAAATATCCAATCACACTGGAAATGGAATAAAGCAAAGCATTAATGTTTTTAATTATCATGTTTGTTTCATTTAAATTATCCATACGAAACTGCATAAAATGAATGGCTTCACCTGTATGGAAACAAAGAGCTGGATTTAAACAGAAAATTAGAAACAAAATTACAAAGTTGATGAAGCTTATGAGATTATTTAAAGTGCCTGAATACCACATGCTCAAATACACAGAACCAAGTCACCTACACAGAATTCACGAATACTTTTATACATATAATTCCTAACTACTTTTTACTTTCCACCTTATTCTGTTCTTATGTTTACAGCATAGTATCAAAGTAATCATAGCTATTCATTTTAAACAACCATTACCATTCTGATTAAAAGGGGAACATGAACTGAAGACACTAATTCAGAACAACCATGTAACATCATAAAACACAATGATGCACTACAATAATTACAGCATTAATTGTGCAATGAACAATTATAGAAAAATGAATCCAACGATAGCATTAATGATGAAATTATGGATTTTTATCTACTGCAATTCAAAAGTTTTCATATATATAACTAATATTTATATAGTTTCACAACAAAATCAGGCTCAAACTTATAAAGAAATAAATACTTACTCTATCAGTATGTTTATAAACAAGACAATGTTCTGGTCTAAGAGTTCGGTTTTTAAGTGCCTTTGACAATGCTTCTCTCAGCGTTTGCCCATTTTTAACTTGCAATACTGTTCTTTGCTGGTTGGGAAGATAAGCTCTAATCACTGACTTTAGTGGTGATTTGCAAGATTTCAACAATAAGTCATCATCACTGGAGCCATTAAAAACTAAAATTTAATTTGATAAACAGCAAAATAAGGCTGAAATATATCAATATAATACATTTATGCAGTGGTACGGCCTACATCTCGATGGATAATGAAGGAATCTTCCAATATTTGTTGTTTCAAGGTAAACAATGAGCATAACTACTTACTAAAAATCAGCAATATGCTTCCGAAAATGCTTGAGCATGAGTTCCATATACCCAGAACACTTAATACTCTATTTATTAAATGCAATCAACATTTGTATATAACCCAAGTTACATACGTTAACACTGAACTTGTAGCACCATACTTATACTTGAGATACACGAATCAACCTTTAAGACATACATCCAAAAATGTTTGAAAACTTAAAAACAAATCGATCAAGTTGACTTATTGTTGAATTTAAACGTTTTATAATTGCTAAATGTACATTGAAAAGGAAAAAAATCATCAGATTTTTTAAATAAATTGTCTTAGAAAATTATTTACATCTTACTCACAGCTTGGCCAGTTCCATAAATACATATATCTTAGAAACTAATTTGAAATGTCATAATAAGTACAACATAAAAAGGGTAATTTTAAAAGAAATTCTTATTTCCACTATTATAAGAGCAATTTTCTAGGCTAACACCAAAACTACTTCCACTCTTCACCATCCTGTCACTTTTCTGTGCTCAACAATAATACACTTGATACCCATACCCTATATATATATGAACAATGAAGTTCAATGACACACAAAACCAAATATACTTTTGTTTTCAAAACTACAATTCACAAGCAACTGGTGTCAATTAATTCAAATTATAGTTTGACTGTTTCATTATTCATATCTGACTACTATATGGGGAGACTTTTCACAATGCTAAGTTAATGGACATTCAAATAAATACAATGAAAGTTGTTCAGAAGATAAATAAAGGCACCAATAGTCGAAAATGAAGCAAATTAAAGCAATTCTACAATTCATGGAAAGTTAATTAAACAATCATGGAAAGTAATTGTGAAGTATTTGATTTTGCTTGTATCATAACTTGTCATTTCATACTAAATCCTGGAGAATATAAAAATAACTTTAAAGAATTGATGCTGTCATACATGAAGGATTAGTATAGGAAGACAATTACGCATACTAAAAGAAAACAACTTTGTTCTTTATCACAATGAAGCTGCTCATGTAGAATGTTTATATGTTTATACATCATGAAAAATGTAGCTCAATCTTTGAAAGATTTCATGAATGCCAGAAATTTAGCAATTTAATTCTGAAGATATGAACGAAAAAAATTAGCTTTAAGAAATGCAGATTACGAAAACGTACAGAGGGAGAATCTGTGCCTCAAGAAACATATAGGAAAAGGAAATTGGGGGCTAAATGAACTTTAATTCAAATACAGAAAGAAAATTACCATTTGATTTCCCTGATGATTCTAACAATGAAATATCATGTCGAAAAGGTAGGGTATTCGAACTTTCTGATAAATTAGATTTCTCATATTTCATTGATGTATGATGTACACAGACCTGGTCTAAAAGTTTCTGTTCTTGTTTTTCAAACTCGTGCAATTTATTCGTAAGTTCATCGTATTCCTGAAATCAAAGATTGCGCTATCACAAAAACAGCATTATGTTTAAGAAGCTCATTCTAGTTACAATCACGATGCATACCGATATGTATAACGATGGTGGATTCGGAAATCCTGCAAACTTTGCATTCAGGGCATCAAGATTTTCTTTCGTAAGTCTGATTATATTCCTGATGTTAAGAAGCTGAAATATTCACAGTTGGAAATAAAATACTGCAAATTACAAACATCATTCATATATTCACAATAAGTTAAAAAATATTATAATAAATACTTGATTAGATTTTATTATTCTTATAATATGTAAAAGTATCTGAAAATAAAGTTATATTGCAACCTCATTACTTGCATCCTCTAAATCGCCTTCAGAAAGGTGATCTACACCTGCCTTACAAGGCATTCCTTCTAACACTAAACGTTTGCCTTCACCACACATCGCCATACCATATCACGGCTAATGTTGTTACTGTCGCAAACCAGTGTTACAGTTTCCATCAAACCAAGAATTATTTTTACGATTTTCATATTATATGTCTGGGAAGGCAACTAAATTTATCTACAGATAACAAATCCAAGACTAACTCCTGTTTGTTTCAACTGTTTTTTTATAATAAGCAACAATGATCATTTCTTCTTATTTTGTTTAATATGGACATAATTACATAGTTTAAATACTAAAGTATTCTGTATTCTTAAGGTGATTTTTAAAAAATCGGAAAATTTATAAGGTTTTTTAATTTGATGGAAGTAACTTTCCTATTATGAATAAATTTAATTATGTATCAATAATTTCAAAACCCTTCAAGCATTAGTGTTTCCTCATGAACTTTCAAATGCTACATTGACCTTTTATTCACGTGGTTTCGTTTTATTGTTAATTAGAACGGTAATTAACTAAATAATATAAAAATAAAAGTTGTTTGCTGTAAATAAAGAAATAAAAGGATGAGAAACAATTAAAAATAAGTGAAATAATTCGAAATCATTCTATAGTTGCCTGGTTCAAAATAATATGATAGTCAGAAGTAGAATGCAGTTTACAGTTTATGTGTAATAGTTTTTGTTACTTTTCAATTAATGTGACTAAAATCTTCGTTGTGTGAAGATATCTTGTGATTCAGAAACGACCATACATCCATGAAAAAAGCTTGTGGAACCTTAACCTCTTTCAAATTCTTAAGATTTCAACACTATTTCGGGATAGCAAGAACATAACTAGAGGCTAATTTGCTGCCGACAGTGACTTTTTCAGTGATTTGATTCCCATTCTCAGGTGGAATTCTCGAATAGGTTCTTACTGGTGAGTCTTTTACCAGAAAGATGAAACGATCTCAGTATTCGAGTACTTGGAATTTCTGGAAGTTCAAGGAACTGGCCTAAAGCCAAAAGAAATTAACAGCCTGCAGTTATGAATAACTATAAGTCTTCGAAACTGGCTCGAAAGGAGATCATCAAACGAGAGGACTGATATTTCTCTTTGAAGTAATGCAGTATCCATACATAGGATTAGCGCGAGAAATGTCATGCTGCAGGAATTCTGGAAAATGGATGAGAAAATAATAGGACACAATATTGAGTCGAAGCAGTGCATGGTGCAGGTGTAGCCACTGTACAAAAACATCTCAGAAAAACCGCTTAAACCCCTGTGAGAAGAGTCAGCTGTATAAATATTAAAGACAAGAGCACACAGAGGAACTCTTTCTTCAATCAGTTCTCCAAAAAGGAAACGAATAATTAAGAGCAGACCAAAAAATTCAGCGTGAGAACGCTTAGTAGTTTGCTTCCGTGAGGAAAATCCGGATTTTATTAATAAGAAATGAAGCTGAGAAAAGTGCATACTGTCTGGGAACAGGGAATTTCGAGCAAAAAGGTAGAAGGAAATCAATACTTTTCCACAGGTGTGGGCACGAAATTGTTTTTTTCTGACACCGAAAAATCTCCCAATGAGTAGATACCCTGGAAAAAACGAACATGCTCAGGCCAAAATGCCTCCAAAAGCAGAATTCCAACAAATTCTATGAGCGCCATATCAAATTTCATAAGAATGTTTTCACTTTCCAGCACATTTGGGGAGATGCTCTTCTTATCTAGTCATGCTGACGCTCCTTTCATGATAAATCCAATGTACGAAGAGCAAAGCTGCGTGCTTCCACTTGAGAGACAGCACGGAGTTATCCAAACAGAGAGAAGACATCACCAGTTACGAGGTGGTATGCTCAGAAGATGCGCCTGGATGAGCAGTCCTTTAGTGTAGGCATTAAGTGTTTCTGTGTCAGTTACCTGATCCTTTAATTATTCGCCTAGCTATCTCGTTACTCAGAACGGTAAAACTCTTACCCTACCGGTTGGCAATTGTATTTCACGTTCTTATCTCACAGGGAGAACAGCTCTGCAGTTAAGGGGATAGCGGTGACTAGACCCATTTCTTGGGTCCTGTTACAAGTCATCCAAGGAGATTTTCCCAGGTTGTACACGGTGAGAATCAAGGTTGGATAGGTGCCTGTGGAGCACACCCAGATGCCCACTGCCTCCTGCCTTTATGCGTTGTAGTTTAGGGCATGGCAGGAGATCCTCAGATTGCCACCCTTTTGAAAGAATCCTCAGGGATTCTTCCAAAAGGGTGGCAATCTGACTCAGTGTGAGACCAAGAAGTTTCATGTGGTCTCGGTTGCGAAGTAACCGGGACGACAGCCCCCCACAAACGACTGCACGGTATAGGATGTCGAACTCAGCAGAACAAGTTTTTCATCCACTTTTCAGCTATCAAGGCCATAATTGTAAAGTAGAATTACAGCTCCATCTTTAATAGCAGAATCTTTTCAAAGTACAACGGGGTCCATTTTTACCTGGTTATGCCAAGGAGTCTGTTTTCTCAACAAGAAAAAGTAAACAGGCCATGTGCATTAGTAAATCTACTAGTCTATGAAAAAAGTCAGGGAGGAGAAAAAAGAAAAAGGGGAACCAGCGACAAGCAGACCAGCTACACAGAAGGTCAGGGAAGATGTAGGGGAAGGGACAATAAAGAAATTTGAAAAAGGGAGATGGACAGGGGCCACCGATCCCACTCAACGCGTCTTCTGTAACCTGCATGCGATGCAGAAAGCGTCATCTTTGACTACTATTCGTAGAAGACCATTTTATGACATTTTTCATTATTGAGGAAAGGAGGCATGTACTCCTTCTTGTTGTCGCGCCTCCTTAGTGTTCCGGGACGCCACGATCCACCTGGAGCAACACAGGATTGGGCGATCGAGAGAACAGGAGGAAGCCCAACCCGAGCGAAGCAGCACCGCAGAATCCCTTTCGGAATGTCTTCGGGCCGAAGCAGGGCGGTTTCGAAGCGTTTCCACACGTTCCGAAGTTCATCGCAGTCCAACAGCAAACTTCCATCTCCCGGAAGCTGGCGCCGTTCGCGGAGACGCTCTCCCTCGTCCAGAGATGACGTCTCTTGTTGCACGGGAAGCCCCAGTGCACGAATAGCAAAGTCTCTTCGTGCTGGCACCTAAGGATGAGGAGCACAGAGCTGTCCAGACAGAGGGGAAGGTTCGCAATTCCCTTACGGTGGAACCTGCAGGTATTCTGCCCAGCGAAGCAGCTCTCAGTAGTAGGTGTCTCCGCGCCAGCCACCTGGCCCTTCTTCCACTGGCTCACAGTTTCGTCTCTCCTTCTGCATAACATGACATCACCCACCCTTCCGGTTGGAAACCATAGGAAACACAGTGATGTGACTAGAGGGAGTGGCTATGGCTTTTTCTTGTTCCTTTCCATTTCCTCCAGGAAAACTGCTCCTAGGACGATGCACGCGACGTATCAACGCTGCGCAATTGAGCGTTATGCGGATCCTGATGGCCGCTGCTTCCGGTGGACAACGAGGTCCATCGGATGCGTGAAAGTGTAGTCCCAAACTGTCTCTGATGCGAGAAAGTCGAAGACCTTTCTGTCGAATCCCTACTGCATCCTCTGAAGGATTGTTGTGCCCTCCGATGCGGTTGGAAAGGTCTCGAGAAAGCCCTTCTATTTCCGGTGGTCAAGTCCAGAGAAGTTCTAATGTGCCCTTCCATGTTCAGTGCAATGCTGTCATCCGCGGCGATCGCACTTCTCTACTGCCTCTGCAGCATAGTTGCGGCGCAAAACGCTGAGGAAAAACAGCACAACGGGAACGTAACTGGCCATGCTATCCTTGGAGGTCAGCTGCACTCGTGTAAGGGGCCGAACGGTCGTTTCTTCTCTACGATCCGAGAATTGAGATCAAACTGCTTCCCAGAAAGAAAGACCCACAGGGAAGCATATGGAGACTACCTGCAGATTGGTTAGATCACTCGGAGACTAGAGAGCCTGCAAGGCTTTCCAGACTTATGCCTGTAGCTCTCTCTTTTCTATTTTGTTAGGCGATTGGGAAGACAGCAT
The DNA here is from genome assembly GCA_036172245.1 of Raillietiella orientalis. Lineage (NCBI taxonomy): Eukaryota > Metazoa > Arthropoda > Ichthyostraca > Raillietiellida > Raillietiellidae > Raillietiella > Raillietiella orientalis. Next base: position 2,276,364 of record JAYWIR010000004.1, on the reverse strand, counting down.
ATAAGTGGCACACCGAGTAGTGATATGAGTCATCATGTACAACTCAGAATTCCTGAGGAAATGGACAACTAGAATTAAGGTGACCCATGCAACATCATGCATTTGGGTGAAAGGACTGGGACGCTGAGCCATCCTTTTAGGGTTTGATCCCGAAAAAAAAAACAAGTATCTTCGGCATACTCCCAAGACTGCCCCAAGGACTACCGCGGAGATTCTTCCAGGTTAATGGCCTCCATTCCGCTGCAGCGAAACCAATACCGTTCCATCTGTTGGATAATCCTGGAACGATAGGTCTTGAAACCAAGACAGGGTGGGTGTGCAGCCATTCACCCTTCCAGTAGAACTCCTTCAGCTCCATGGAACAGTGAGTGCAATGGTCACGCCTAGATCCTCAGACGGTACTTGGCATTGCCAGGACTCTTCGCAACATCAGGTTGTTGACTGACAGACACTAGTGATTTCTCCCCATTTCATACCTCTTTCAAGTAAGTTTTATTTTTCTTCATCAGTACCATCCTCCCTCTCTCTGTCCCTCCACCCCGAACATTTACTTGGTTTGGACCGCGGCCAGCCTCCTCTCTCTCTTTTGTATTACTGTATGTTTATGTAATTGTTTAATAAGCAGGCCAGCGTCTCCAGATGACGAAGCACGATAGGAGCGCTATTCCCATAATGAACTCCTTTCTGGAGAGGACGACGAGTTGGTTCCACAAGGGACACTAAATATGAACACTGTTAGGAACAGGATGTAGAGGGTGTACAGGGATTATTGTTGATCCTTCCCCAAAGTCCTTCCTTCACACGTAGATATTTATTTAGTTTTTGGTCCATACTTGTTCTCCTCCCCCTTTTCCCCAAACGGATCTCTCTGAGCAGCCTTCTGGCTTATGAGCAGAGCCTCCATGACTATTTAAACTTCCGTGGGACTTGGTGTCCCATCTCCATCAGGAAATGAGATACCTGGAAAAGAGGGCTGCAGAAACTTTCCAGATTAATTTGTTGGAAGCTGGAGAAGGACCAGCAGCTAGCAGTGATACAAACGTCAAGAAACTGTTGCAGGCGCTTTAGAGAATACAACACTAGGGCAACTCGCAACTGAGGCTGGAAACCCAGTTTCAGAGAAGCACTCTGGAAAGAACAGATCCTCAGCGAATGTGGAGCTTCCACAATTGCTGTATTCCCCTTGATACAATGCTCTAAGAAACGCCCGCTGGACACTCCCAATCAATGTATTCCACCCTTTTCGATACTCTTCCGAGATTGGAACTGACCGTTTCAGACAATCCCTGTTACAATCTGTGAGCTATAATACTCAGCTATGACGCAGCAAGATTTTTTTTCCTCAGCCAGCTCTTCGTCAGTATCCCTGAACTTTTTGATATACTCACTCCGATCTAATGCAGTTCTCTGTTCAGTTTGCTCCAGACATTAACTCTTTCGCTCTATGTAACTTCGACATTCAGCCAAACGGCGGGTCGCAGTTGATTATGGTATCCTTCTTGCCTATTAGAAATTCCAATGGTGCAAATTTATTATTGGAGCATCTCTGTCAAGTATCACCTTAAGAACCAGGAGCCATCTTCCTTAGAACTGCGTGTTTGGATCGGTTCTGAAGAATGTGGAAGCATCCCAGGCTTCCATCGTTCCCTTTCTTACACTTCTTCATGGCTGCTACTGGTGACAATTAGTTCCCTTTCTGTCATAGAGGAACTTTCCTCTAGATTCAAAACCAGAGCACATCTCTTCCATCGTTTGTTCCAACAGAGCGTATGAAAGAAGGGTTTCATGTTAGTTAGCTCATGTGATAACATCGATGGCTGTCTCAAAATGATTCTGCACTTTCGCTGATCACAACAGTTCCTACTCCTCTCGATGTCTTGCTCCCAAAGAGCAGCAACTAGTGTTTGCTCGGACTAATGGATAGCCTAACTTTTGGACATGAATCATACAGCAAGTGAAGGCGTTCATGGAGTTCATTACAGATTCCTATATCAAGACAAGATCATCAGCACAGAATAGTAGGAGTATCTCCTAGTTCCTCTTATCCTAAGAAGAATGACCTCAGTGGCAGATTGAATAGCAGGAAACTGAGAGGGAATCATTTCTCCACTCTGCAAATCCCTTGTGGATCATGATCCCGTACGTGCCAACTTGCGACCTGTGCACAAGTCTTCTTGATACCTTCGAAGACTTCTCCTGCCTCATGCTGCCTCGAACTCCATGCAGCAGTTCATGTGGAACTATGCGCCTGTTAGGTCCATGAACAACATACACATATGTTACGGTCATCCAGCCTGCGTTTCAGAAGGAAATTTTTCTTGAGGACTCCATCGCATGGTAAGAACCTCTTTCGCTGCAGGAGATGACTTTGTCGATAGTCCACTCTCGCAGACTTCGGAAGAGGCCCATCACCTTTGCAGTCAACTGACACTGCTCACATCCGATGACTTTTGTCCTAAGCTGAAGACGATTTCGCAATTAGGATTGCCCTCGTAAACTTCTGACAAGTCACTATCCTGCTCAAAATCTTATCCATGAGACCACTGCCATTCTGACAACAAGCGTTTCCATGAAATTGTTTTTGCTACCTTTGATGCTCTCAAGTCCAGAAGTCCTCTAAGCGCAGACTGAATTGATGACTTGCCTCACAGAGTTTACAAGCACCTTGCTAATATCACGAGCCCTCTGAGGTTCGTAATATTAGGCTCCGACATTTAGCACCAAACGTTCAATATGAGATCTTGTTTCATTAAGCATGAAAGGAGACGGTTTCGACCAAGCAAGCCAAGTAGTCAGCTGGTAATCCTGAAATGCAAACAGACTCCGGAATCTTCATTTCTTGCAGAACCAGAGTTCTCTTATTAGTGGAAAACACATGCTGAAACATTAGCGATTGTGGAACGGAATGTGACAAAATTCTTCATTCCCCCTTTCGAAAGTGCGTTTCCATTCCGTTTGCTACGAGATATTCCTTACCCCACGCGATATTCTTCTCGACTCTCTACTGTTAGCTGCCATGGTACTCGTCTTACTATTTTCCTACTCGAAGGCCTCCTTTCTTTATGCTTTGCCTCTGTATCCATTACTCGATGCCTTTGCCTGCAATGCATTCCAGATGAGCGCATACCAGTGTCCGCCACACTTTTGAGCTCGTAGCTGCAAAGCCTCTTGCTATACATCTCCTACTACAAGTGGAGGAAACAGCCAATACAACCCAAGCCCATAACAGATCTCTAATCTGTCCAGAATTCAAAATCCCGGCGTAGATGAGATGCAATAATTGGCATTCCGGAAGTTGTTGCTAGAGAGTTTATTTCCATCACATTCCAAAGTCGATGAGAGTGTAGTTTGACAGTGGGCAACTCCGAAACATCAGAGTTTGTTCCTCAGCAGAAGGTATTACTTCCCTGATTGTGTCAGGAGTTACAGTTGCGGTGGCGAATGCAGTATCAGACTTAATGTTTGATGGGTGGACTCTAATGGAGGCACCAATTAGCGCAATAGATGTTGTAAAAAGTAGATGTATGATGCATAATAGCTACAATTTCCCTATATTCGACTGGAAGCATGGAATCTCTACACGACGCAAGCCTTAGCATGAAAACGCTTCCGGATTTTGGCAATAAGTTTAAAAATAGTCCAATATTATCTTTATCAAGATCGAATGTTGGCATCCGTTTAGTAGAACAGTTTTGTTCCTATGAGCACCACTGTATCCAAATGAACACGCGAAAAGGAATTGCGACCGTAGAAGCTGTAAGTCGAAAAACATCAGGTAATGAGGATGCTTTCAAATCCATAATATGATGCTAACGGTCTTGATGCCATAAATATAGATATTTGGACATTCGGAGCAAAGTATAAATACGGTCCACTGAAGGAGTTTGCCCAACTACCACTTTGATGAATGGAAGAATACAGGTAATCCGACTATCTACCGAGTCATCTGTGCCATAATGACTTTGACTGACACACAACGGCGCTATCGATCTGTACTTCTCCATTTATTCAAGTCAAAAGTATCTTGAAAAGCGGCCAAAATGGACCAATAATTGGAGGGGGGGGGGGAATATCCGAATATATAAGCCTTTCGGGTTGTTCTGATGGTTGGTGGGACCTTGCATAAATAGCAAATGTAGCTCTATCGTAAACACATCAGCAGCCTGATGCCTACTCCTTTAATTTTGGCTGAGGCATACTCGGTCCAACTTTCAGACAAACTGCGAAGTAAAGAATGGAAATTTTCTGTATAATACGTGTATATTTTGCATTTATCTGCAGTCTGCCCACTTTATGTACATTCGAGTACATATTACATTTATGTAAACAAACTAAATTAGATACAACACTGATGAAATTATACAATCTACTATATTTTTTTTTTTACAGTTGCATTTCATTGATGTGATTTGCCATATTCCTTCTTATTTGGGAACCGAATGCCACGCCTTGCTTAGGTGAACAACGAATGCGAACCATAAGAACAAAGGGATCACTAAATGGATTGCTGTGAGTAACTATGTAAACAGTTGGATCTAAATTATGCTCTAAGAACCCAGTTTGGACTCGTCTAGTAACCAGAAACAACAAATCACGAAAGTAACATCCAAAAACGATCCTCTCGTGAGATGCAAATTTGCTGTGCTAAAGTGCCTGAAATACTGTATGCCATATCCAGTCCAAATATCAGAGGTTGCATACCCAATTTTTAGAAATAAACAAGAAAAAAACAAAAAAAAATGTCTGAATTGGTTGGGCATTCTCGTTCGTTACTAAGGAGCAAAGATTTACAGCTGCAATGTGATCTTGAGAAATCTGGCTGTAGTAAAGACAAAATTTTATGAAAAAAGTAGATCATCCATGACAACAAGTCGATTCATATTAGAAGTTCGGAATTTTTTGTATGGAGGTATGCACTCACCATCCTATTCAGGGTGGAATGGTTTTACAAACCTAATTTTGGGTTAATTAGTTTCGGGCTCAAATTCATTTTTTAACATCACTTAATATTATCCATTTCTGTTAATAAATGTGAGATCCACTGCCAACTGCTGCATTGACTTCTACCTCTTCCACACCTAATTGTCTCTGTGCATGTTCAGGTGGCTGCAGGCTCTATCTCTCATGCACCTCGAAATCATGCTGACTCGGATCTTCTAAAACTTCTATGGTACAGCTGGCTCCATGAAGGAATGTTATACGGACTCCTGCTCTCGAATGAAACTATAGTCATTATTTTTTCGCAGTCACATAGGTGTGCTGCATTTTGTTTTTCAAAGATCTCAAGGTAGCAAGATAATGGTACCAGCTTCCGAGAGTTTGGAGATAATGTTCAGGTCTTGCTGCTGGCCACTGTTTTAGGAAGAGTCCTTTCGTGGTGTTCGAATGGTGATTATTTTGACTTTAACAAGTACATTCTGTTTAATAAAATTCATGTTTTCTGCATAAATCTAGTATATTTTTAGAGAACACCCTGAATGTCTCTTGTTGATGTATAACATGACGTAGGTCTTCTGGTCTGGGAGTGGACTGCACTGCAGAATACCGTATACCCAATGGTGTTGGTTACGCTTCGAGCTATAAAGGATGGTCCATTGCGAGATGGCATTTTTCAATTTTTCTTAAAATTGAAACAGAGCGAATTTAATAACTGCATATACCTCTGTAAATAGGGAACATGTCTAGAAGTTTCTATGTTGTTGACTGATAAGCTACACTGGTTTATACTTTGCAATAGCTTCTCTGTACTCTAACTGTTAGAGGTAAAGCACCAGAAACTGGATGGCCTTTCATTGTAGCATTTTCACTACTGAAAAGGTCAGATGCTGATATCTATTTAAATCCAACTTACTTAAATGTGATGATGCTGTTCCACACCATACCAATCTTTTGTTAAATCATGAAAATCTCTATCTGGAACCTGAAATGCTTTAATTACAGGTTTTCCTCCAGGTGCTATCTACTGTAGCAGGAATTAACTATTTTTACGACAATCACCAAATTAAATTCTGCCTTCTCCTCATTCAAATTTCCTTGTTTTGTTCCCATGAACTAGCATCAACATGATTTAGGATTAGTTAGTTTCTGGAACAAGCCGTTCATATCCAACCCAGAAACTGCGATGCTGGATCTGGAAACTCTACCTTATGGTTAACATTGCACTTTCAATTCAACCACTCTTGTAACATCGATGCTTTCTTGCTTACTTCTTTAGACTCCTTTGGATTTTTTCTTAATGTATCTGATGTAATTGCTTTAAATTTATGACGAAAACAGATACTGTGTTTTGCATAGCCTTTGACATCTCATCTAGAGTAAATTTGGATATATATCTGTCTGCATCCACCAGAGCAAAACCCATCATTGGACGGAAGTGCAGCTGAGTTTCTTTTACTTCTGTCCCAAATATTAATCATAAATGTGTTTTGTGATGTGCTATTAGGTTTGATGACAACTAATAGCAGTTCTAATTCTTCTTTCCTTATAATATTATCAGTTTTTTGTGTGACCAGCGGATGTTGCTCCTTTGTGTAATTGCTTAGTAACAGCATAGTGGATATTTTCTGCGCCATATTTGTAGTCATAGATTTTCTCCTAAGTGTTTTTTCCCCAGTATTTAATAGAGTTACTAAGACCACGCTAGCAACCGGATGATCGGCAGGGGAAAAAAAGGTTCCTATGCATGTGACTACATCTCCCTATAAAGTTTGCATGGACTCGCATGCTTATGCTTATGTACGTCCAGCAAGTTTTGCAGCGTCGTGTCTTTTAGATAACCTCGTTCTTGTTTCGAATTTATGAATGTCTTTATAAACTCCTCCATCAATGCTATTCCCGAACTGATCCTCTGCATTCAGCGACCAATAAATGAAATTTCGCACAAAGTCTTCATTTACACCAATAGGTTCTATTTGCTCCTTTTCCATAAGACAATGTTCTTTTAGATAATTCAGTAAATTCTGTTCGTTATAACACTGTGCCATCTCACAGATCATTGTTCGAGACTTCATCAGATAATGAATTCACTTAGAGTTAGCATATTTCTTTCATTTAGGTGCTCACTTTGTCTTCAAGATATAACCCGTTCTCTGTAATAAATCTCTGTTCCTTATCTAAGACTTCATCTACAGTTTCTAAAAGGATAACTGCTCCTGGTGGCTTGTTACAAACGAATCCTGCTCCTCGACACCCCATTAATCTTTTCAGTGTACATCTGCCTAATGAACTTTTACAGCTAGCATGTTTAGAAAACCTTTATTATGGTTTGTCTCTTCATAGAACTCCTTAATTCTTTCATCATTTTTCATGCACGCCGCTATCAAAGTGAGTCATTAATATGTCTTGTATTTTTATAACAAAAATTATTAGCTTACTAGAGTGCATCTTTACCATTTTCTTTGCTATATGGAAAGCCATTGTGTAACTCCACCAGCAGCACCGAAGAAGCTTAAGGAAATTGTGATAGCATTGGAAGGTCTTTCACTAAAAGTCTTTCAAAGTCTTGCAAGTACTTTTAGAGCACGAACATGCCAAAAATAGACCAGGTTCCACAAAAAAACTGCAAAATACTTGTAAAATACACTATGCATATGATGAAAGAATTTGGTATTGCTGCAATGTGATTCGAGTCATCTTTTCGCGTAGAATTTTAGGTTAATATCTGAGCACTGAAGTGTATTTTTGTATGGAATAATTCCCAAACAAAAATGCATGAAAAAATATTTATATTAAAAAACATATATTTATATTAAAAGAACGCTTGAAAGAATAAGTTTACACTTCTACACTGGATACTTTATGCACTTGACTGCAATACAGTTTTACGATGGTGGTCCTCAAAGCCTTCTTCGGCAACTTGGAATTTAAACCCTATTTGCAGCTTCGGTCTTATAGCACGTTGTTTGAGACTTTCATGGAATGCATTTAATCGTGTTAGATGTGTATAGTACACAAACCATACTCGCGATCTTATCGCCAAGGCTGTTCACTCTCAACACCAAACAATTCTGACTGATAAAAATGAGTAAATAACCGTTGTAGGCTTTCATCATAACAAAGTCGAAATTGCTTTTTCAATATGCACTTTGCTCTCTAAGCAGTTTTAGCTTCAGATTGATCGATGCCCTTTCATTTTTTAGCTGTTCAAACGCATCCGTACAGTCATTTACTTTTTCTTTATTGGATTCAGCCCCCAAACTACCTTACAACGAAAAGAGGACTGGAGGTGGGCATATCCAAGCCTGCCTTTCCTGGCTTTATACAGTTTATTCAGTTCATCGAGTCCCTCTTGGATAGCTTCTTTCGAATAATCCAGAATCCAAATCCCTTTATGTTTTATCAGCCTATTGACTTGGTACCTATTTAGTAGTGAGTGCACAGCACCACTATTTGGACAAACACTTTTTATGTGAAGTTTATGAGCATCTTCAGCTTGTTATGAGCAGCAGTTGAATTTATCAATAATGCCATATATCAATCCAGTTGTATCAGGTATCTTTCCTCTTCAAGGCTGCAGATTCTCGCACGCTGGATCTTTTCAGAGGAGTAATCTTTTCTGGTTTTCAGTTTTGGTGTCTGCTACTAGAATTCCTAGGTTATTATAACATAAATTCCAAAGTTTCCTATGAATGGCAATTTCAATAATAGATCTCTGGTCCAGCATGCTTGTCTGGATTCTTAGTTTATTAAACCTGTACTTTCTTCGACCTTCCATTCTACAGAATATTGCTTTTGGTTGATTTGGAATAGAGAACTTAATTCTAGAGTCATAATCATCAGTCAGCTCGGAACATTCTCAATACTTCATGTGCACCTTCTTTGCTACCAAACCTAGATTTCTCCAATATCAAAGTTGTAATCAGCATATTTCTCCAGCTCTCCTGAAGTGGTTAAGTTCTTTCAAGACATCAGAATATCATATCTCTGTCCACGCTAATCAGCTGCCTAAACTTAGCTCTAGACCTCATCATTCCTCTTGTATGTTCTGATTTGAAAACTTAATTTTTCGCTCATTTGCTGTAATGTTGATGGCTAGTCTGAATCGAAGAAATCTTATAATAAAGGATCTTATAATAAGCTTTTAATAATAGTAAAACTTTTAATAAACTCTTAATCTTATAATATGGACTCCTTTTCCCCATCCCTTCCCCAAGCAATCTTCGAGTCTCCTGACGGCAGTTGTCAAGTTCTTGTTCAGAAGATAAAGCATGTTTGCTTCTATTAGAGAAGTCTCTTCTATTGTCTAAGTCAATTCTGGTCTACCCAAATCTTCAGAGAAAGATACTGATAAAAAAACTTGTCTGGCAGATGTGTAAGCTTCTTTGGGAGATCTGTTCCTATGGAATCCACCCCATTATTTCTTGTGTCTATTCCTATGGCTGCGAACTTTTCCACAAATTTTTTCACTTCTGTCTTTTCTTTTTCAACGTCTTTCATTTGCCGATACCGTCGCTGTGTTTCCTAACAATTCTTGTAGTTCTTTCGTATTTAGAGCTGCAGTTCTAATTAAATCTACACTTTACTTAAGCTTAGCAGTCAGTCTCTGGCGCAAGTCTGTATCTCATTTGACATAACTTCGTCTCGAACGTATCGTATCTTATTGACCTTCGTACCTTATTCTCGTTTCTCCATCTGCTGGATACCCACTCGGCATCATCGTTCTAAAAACACAGTTGCTGCTTACCCTCCTCAAGGACTAATCAGTATTACTCAAACCATGTATCCTTCAAGCATTCTGTATTTCTTGCACAAAGCATTCTTCAGTACTCCTTATAACCTCCAGTCCCTGCATGAGGAATGATATCTTCCGAAATCCTGAAAGCTCTTCTAAAATAATCCAGACTTTTTTTTTCTCCCTCTCTCTCTCAAAATCTCTCGGAAGAATCGTGTTGATTGCAATCTGAAACCATGCCATCTGTAAGGACTTCATAACTTTATCGGGAATAACCCAATGCAGACTAATAATTAGACGCATATAGGAACCATGTTTCGTTCCTCTCCATTAAGAAAAAAAGAGATGAATAAGGAGAGAAATCATGATATCCCAAAACTGAGACAACGTAGACGGCGAGTGGAGCAAGAAGCTAGAAAATTGTTTGCATAGTTGGCAGGTGCCTTCCGTTTATTTGCGTGACTTTCTCGGTGAGAAGGGGAATGTACTTTCCGGGAAATGAGCTTCCCGCGGATCGTGTACAGTGCATGGAATCGAGAAGTACCAACTACAGAGGGCCATTTGCCTATTACAATTTGTCATCCAAAGAAGTGCCTTCTGTGTGTTTCCATGGTTTCTGACACAGAAATGTAATTTCTGGGCGATTACCGCTGCATGTTTACAGAGGATTTTCTTTGGCTCCATGATACAGATCTATGCGTTTGAACACGTGAACTCTCCCAGACTAAGAGATACGAGATGTGCTTCTTCGTAGTCTTCTTTTCTATGGCTTGATTCCCGAAATCATTTCGTTTTCCCGTATCTGTTCTCCATTTCCGAATGAATAAGTGGACGAATTATCTCTGACAAAAGGAAAGAGGCACACGGGTGCATATAAAAAAGGATATTAATGGATAAATGAAAGCAGGAAAAATAGAAAAAAATGCGTAACATAAAACATAACAAAATATTTTTTGTCCTAAAGTTACCAAAAAGAATATCCTGTGAATGTTTTTTGGTACACTAAAGAGCTCATGTATTCTGCAATCACTTCTTCATTGTAAGCAAACGAGATCATTTTTCTATTTTGTATCTGTACCTGTTTTCAAACTCACTGAAGACACTGAAAGCATCAAACCATTTTCTGCTTTAAACTAACTCGAATTAAGGCACTGCCTCCCGGTGAATAATGACCACTTGGTATACCGTCTTTTTTTTTTTTTTTACCCTATGATGAAAACACTGGCTTTACAAGATGAAGCAATTAGTGAAATAGAAATTTCATATTCATTATGCTGTGTCTGCTGAGGGGACATTCAAAATGGCACCAAAGATCCACTGGCTCCGCTGAGGGGACATGCGTTGCGTTAATGCGTTAGAATGGGACCACAGTTATGCATTCTTTACATTGCAGACCAAAAATATGCAACCTTTCGTCGGCATGCAAAGTGAGTGCGAACAAGAGCCGTGATCGCTCGCAGTTCCCTGTTACAGGTCGCTTCTCTGCAAACATTACACTCTGTACGGTGGCAACCATGATTTCTTAAAGTTTGATCGTTTTCGAACAGGTCCACGACTTTTCTATAAAAGTTGCTCCCTAATTGCCATCAGTCAGCTGCAAAGCAAGTTTATAGTAAAGGCGGATAAAGAGGAAAGGGATTATGAAAATTTCGAATGGAGTGATAGTGAAGAAGAACTTCATTCATACCTAGTTGATGACAGTTCAACTGATATCGCATCCGAAGATAGTGCTAGTGATGATGATTCTGGAATTCGTTCTAGTGATGGCGCAATTATTGCGGAACGGCGACGGAGAATCGGAATTATTGAGAGTGAAAACTCTTTCGGAGAAGATGAATGGGCCGATGGAACGGATGGCAAAGGGATTCCCAAGAGGATTAATTTTACAGTGTCGCCCAGGGTCACTGGACCACGGATTGCATGCAATGCTGTGGAACCAATAGAATGTTTCTAGTTATTTTTCACAGAAGAGCTTGTGAAGGGGATTATCGAAGAAACCAACAGCTTTGCAAAACATCTGACGAATGAACATTTTTAATTTTTTTTTCTTTCACATTTTTGACCCTTTCGAAAGTGTGCTGGAGTTGCTGGTCGGTCGTGTCAACAAACGCTTGGAGAGCAAAGGGTTGAAGAATATATTCAAAAATCAAAGCCGTAAAAAACAGAATGAGATACTGAGAAAAGTTGAATTGAATGAGATTGTTGAAATTATCCAAACAGCTTATCCAGTTTGGAAAGAACCTAAGACCTTTCGTACCATCCTGACCGTACTGACCAACAGTGCAATTGAAGCCGCGCATGTTTAGAAGGAATGTGAGAAGAAAAGAATCATCTGCTATTCAAGACATTTTTCCTGGAATTTCGTAAATTTTACTTTAATACTGATGATCACGAAAATTGATTTTGACGCAGAAGAGGATATGATCCATAATCTCAAACCAGAGTGTGACTGAAAGGATTTTCATTTCGATTCCCAGCTCGGACATTGCTTGCTAACTTCACAGAATTACGCATTTTTCACTGCTTTTTCAACGTGCAATATGATCCATCTTTATAAATAAGGGTTAAGAAAAAGCAAGAAAGGTGGAACGCTAGCAGCATCGAGAAAAATCACCATGTTAAATGCATCCTTTAAGAATTGAGGGAAAAAAATTTTTTTTTCCCCTATCGCCACTTCCATTACAGTATCTAAAGATTTCTACCCTTCTGTGGTCCTCAGATAACAATCAGTATACAGATACAAACTTATTATCGTTTATTTGCTCAGACTCCATAATACTGAAATAGAATACAAGAGTATCCGTTATCCTATGAGTTTTTATAAGCTTTTGTAGTTGAGCAATCCAGTAGCTGTTTATGGAAGAAATAAAAATAACGGTGATCAAAGGACACGTCTATGCCATCTATCGAAAAATACGAAATCGATTTTCAATAGTTTGGATCATAAACCTGCAACACATCATCCACGTAGAACGGATCACGACGCAAGTACTCGGCAACAGCATCAACGCAGCTTCCTAGTCAGTCAGTGCATCTGATATGAAATGGAACCTGCAACACTGGTTTGACATTCTTCAACTTTTGGTACAGCTGATCACTTCGAGAGCTTCATCTTTAGTGCATCATTTCTTTTGTTGCTTGCAATAATTGATCCGCCAAAAACGCCTGGCTAAAGGGAAACGAATTTGAAAATTAAACATTACATCAAGCAAAGTACACCTGATGGGCACTACCTATCTCAAATCGGGGATTCAACGGAGAATCATCATTGGCTTTAGGAACCGGAAATTACATTCGCTTTGCAAAGCTGATCCCCTCTACATGTTTTTTTTTTTTCTCGAATCATTTCATAATTTCAGGAAGCTCAAGAACATCTTGTAAAGTCAAGGCCTTCATATTCTCAAGCCATCACCGTCGTAATCACTTCAAGATCACAACATAATGAATATGAAATTGTATTCGACAGAAATCAGTTCGTATGACTACACAGTTTTTACTGCGAATATTATGAAGTGGGTTCAGCTCAGTATGAGGCACACACATGTCACAGCAGTTTGTATGCCCATAATAGGTTTTAGAAATCTTTAATGCATGCTGAATGTAATCACTACGTCTAACGCCAAACCGTAACGTCCTGAGGTCCACTAACGTTTGACGAGATTGACGCTATTCCGCTGACGAAACCGAACATTGCGAGACTTTGCATGTTGTTGCTGCATGTAGCGGCATCACTCGGAAGCAATTTAACCCTTTGCTCTCCAAGTGTTTGTTGACACGACCGACCAGCAACTCCAGCACACTTTCGAAAGGGTCAAAAATGTGAAAGAAAAAAAAATTAAAAATGTTCATTCGTCAGATGTTTTGCAAAGCTGTTGGTTTCTTCGATAATCCCCTTCACAAGCTCTTCTGTGAAAAATAACTAGAAACATTCTATTGGTTCCACAGCATTGCATGCAATCCGTGGTCCAGTGACCCTGGGCGACACTGTAAAATTAATCCTCTTGGGAATCCCTTTGCCATCCGTTCCATCGGCCCATTCATCTTCTCCGAAAGAGTTTTCACTCTCAATAATTCCGATTCTCCGTCGCCGTTCCGCAATAATTGCGCCATCACTAGAACGAATTCCAGAATCATCATCACTAGCACTATCTTCGGATGCGATATCAGTTGAACTGTCATCAACTAGGTATGAATGAAGTTCTTCTTCACTATCACTCCATTCGAAATTTTCATAATCCCTTTCCTCTTTATCCGCCTTTACTATAAACTTGCTTTGCAGCTGACTGATGGCAATTAGGGAGCAACTTTTATAGAAAAGTCGTGGACCTGTTCGAAAACGATCAAACTTTAAGAAATCATGGTTGCCACCGTACAGAGTGTAATGTTTGCAGAGAAGCGACCTGTAACAGGGAACTGCGAGCGATCACGGCTCTTGTTCGCACTCACTTTGCATGCCGACGAAAGGTTGCATATTTTTGGTCTGCAATGTAAAGAATGCATAACTGTGGTCCCATTCTAACGCATTAACGCAACGCATGTCCCCTCAGCGGAGCCAGTGGATCTTTGGTGCCATTTTGAATGTCCCCTCAGCAGAGCCCAGGGGAGTGCAAAGGGTCAATTCACGTAATGGGCATCGGGATCAGGAGTAAATAATAATACGATATGGAGATGCAATACAAAATAAATATGAAAAACTAGAAAAGAACTGCATTTCAAAACGGTCTAAGTTGAGTAATGGCGTAGGTTGTTCCACTTATACAAACAAACCATCATGCAGTGTGACACATGTAAGATGTTTATGATTACCAAAGCAGCTCATAAGCGAAGAAGCATGTGGATAGCCATGTGGTGACTCCATAGGTCAAAGATTCCTTACCGTCTTCGCAGGTACTAACTGGGTTGATGTCCAGCTTCTTTATCTTGGTTGGCAAAGGTTCCGTTTCTTTCCCATTCCGTCAACTTTTCCTTTTAAATGTTCTGCATGAAATGCATTGCATTTAAACATTTCTTTCATTTGGTGCTCCACTTTTCGATGCAACAAGGCCGTGCCTAGCCTGCAACTTTCGGAGAACATGTGTGCACTACACCAATGGACACGGCACCATGCAAGGGTCCGAACGCAACAGTCTCAAACCAGTCTCGTGTAACGCTCAACTCAAGTGTGCACGAATACAGCACATGGCGTCCCCACAGAAAAGAAAACAAATCATTAGGAAGCGAACTAATAACTCGATCACGACGCTTACAAGAGGCGACATTTCTGAATGACTGACCTTGCACGAGATCCACCCATTCCTCGTACTCTATTCAGGTCACTGCCCAATCCCTACGATTCTTATACGAAATGATAAAATACTACGAAACGGCATACTGAAATGAACCCAAACTCATTGCTGAAGTCTCAGCTCTGTCCAGAAAATAGTGGTCTCCTGATTTGTTTTATCGCGACGCTTCTATCACATTAATAAAGCACACCAGACGTTATGACGCTTCTCAATTTCTTTTTCTTTCGTACTCGGCTGGTGCTGGCAGCATTCCACTCTTCTGCATGGAAGCTTATGCATTGTTCCCTGTTATAAGGAGATTTACCTTTCATACAATGCTTTGCCCAATGCTCTTTGGGCTTCATATTCCTTAATCTCTAGTTTATCGGATGCTACCAAACTTACCCCTTACTACAGCCTTCCTTCTGGATCTCACTATGAAGTACAGAAACACTCTAATGAAATGAAATCCCTACTCTGTTCTGTTCTAATGACTATATGAACCAACAACTATAAACCAAAGGGCAGATATAGATACATCCGTTTGAGTAAAAATTTTTTATGTGATGTAGCAAAGTGCAGCAGCAATGCTAATGCTTACCATTTATACTTTCAAACTGCACGTACGGGGTGAAATCACTTGAAAAAACTAAACATTTGTGATATTAAAAAAATGTGAATTATGCATAGCTTTATTTTCCAGTACAAATTCTTTTCCTCTCTGTCCGATCCTGCATCACTTCATAATATGCACTAAACATTTTCATAAGAACAGCATGATAATATGGCAATCTGTAAATGGTTTCTGGGGATACCTTCATAAGGTCACACATGAACATGAATCTCGATTATTTTCATCTGACTTACAATCATGAAATCATAAGCAACACCTACATTGACATTTTCATCAAGATCACCAATCATAGGTATTCGAGCATATCTCTGACTAAAATGTGTAAGAAGAATAAATTCAGCATTCATTTCTTTTCCAATACGGATGGCTTGTGAAAGGGTACAATGCATTTTGCATTTTGCTTCAGATTCCAAGCCATTTTCCATTGTTGCCTCATGGATAAGCAAGTTACAGTTGCTTCCTGTAATCTAGAGAAATAGCATACCTTCAGAACTTGTGCGACTTACCTAGTTTAACAAGTCTACTATCTGGAGTACAGTCACCAGAATACACTAATTTAAAATCATCATTAGTTACCAAAGAAACACCAAATGCTTGATAACAGTGATGCACATAGGTAGTCTGTATTTGCTTCAAACTCAAAGATTGCAAGACTACATCTGAAGATCTTTCATTCATTAGTTGACAATTTGTTATTAGAGTGACATTTTGAAGAAGTGGTTCAATTTCATCAAAATACTTTAACCAAGGAATGATTGTTTTGGGAACAAATAGTATTAAATGTTCAATTGGTTTGTTTTGTAATGCAAACATTTTCGCACGTTCTAGAAGAAAACTTATTACGCCAATATGATGATCAGCATGCATGTGAGATATATATACAGCCTTGAGAATTGCAAGCATATTATAAAATTCATCATTTCCATAAAAGTGATACATTTGGTTCAGTGTGCCTTCTCCACAGTCCAACAGCATTGCTACATCATTGCTATCAAATAAATCAAAATTGTTGAATTAGAAACTGTGTAAATATTCAAGATAGCAGTTTTGTTTTATTTCAATAATTATATCTCAAAACTACCAATTCTCGAAATTCTTAATTATACACACCTGATCTGCACAAGAATTCCACTTGTATTTCGAGCTTTACTTGGAATAGAAGAACCAGTTCCCAGAAACAAAACTTTAGGAAACTTTTTGCGAGATCTGTCATCTTCTATCGAATTGAGTTTCTGTTTACTAACTGTCAAGGCTTCCTCCAGTCCGGAAATTTCTTCCAGCTGATTTCGACATTCATCAAAATTGATATCAAATGGCTGTTCAGATCTTATGGAGAAAAACACCTATCACTTGAATGAAATACAAATGGCTACACCTTATCCAGTAAAGAGAAATAAATGAAGAGGAGAAAAAATGACTATTCTTCAATCTTATATCACCTGCGTAATTCAACATGTGGCCATATCACATGTGTCATCATTGTTTCTCCAAGAATAACATTTGTATCTCCATTCACTTCACCATGAGCCTTAATTGAAAGAGTCTTCAATGCAGGAAAGATATTTTCATCAATCATATTGAGTTTATACTGCATTCTATGAATTGCATTTGAGCCACTATCATTACATAAATCATTCAAAATTAGATGTTTTGTGTCAGTGGGAAATTTCTTCATCCATTCTTGATATCGTGAATCATTCATTGCTTCTACAGAACTAAAATGAGCAACAAATAATAATTTCTGATGTTCAGGAGATTTGTCCATAATTTCTAAGAATTGTGAAGACTTCAAAAGTGATGGTAAATAGTCCTTATTCGGACATTCCAAAACTAGAACAAAAATTTCATTTTAAAAATATTCTTAGTTCACATAGGATAATAAAATGAAATAAATCTCAAAATACTAATTTGATGCCAAGGAAATTAATTTAAGACTTTTTAATTATAAAAAAATTAACAAACTATGGACTCAAAATAATAGAGTTATATTTAATAAATTAAATTAGCAATATAATATGAAAAAGTATTCTAAATTAAATTACATCTCTTTAATGAATTAAGAGAAAAACTACATTTTCACATAAAAACAGAAATCATCATATTTTACCAATGAAAAAATATTCTGGTTGATCTGGTTCACATACATCTGCATGCTGTATTAAAGTGCCATCGCTCAAAACTACGGACTGTCCTGCTTTCAATTTTGCAAATTCAGGCCCTGGATTTAATCCCAATTCAGCACACTTCTCTGGCAACAAAGCACCTTTTTTTGCTGGCAGCATACAGACAAAAGCTGAAGCAAACCATCTACATTCACTTGACATGCATATCGCAATTATTATAACTATACTTCTGTATTAAAAATTGAAAAAACATGTATGAATAATATAATACAAACTATGTAATGGCATAAACATGTAATCGCAATGGTACTTCATAGCATCCAAATGAAAAAATTACATACTAATCTTGTCCATCGTAGTATTTTTATTGTTATCAGTTATTCAAAACTTTTGTACTTTCTGCTATATTCCCCATTACCCACTCAGTTCAAATGCACGTTCATTTCTGCAAGATTTAAAAAGCTAATTTTGAAGTGATACACTAATACACCTGTTTAAATTTGGAAAGAATTAGGAGTGTCTAAACTTCAGAAGAGCATTTTTTAAATGGTAAGAAACAATTAACTGAAAAATTCCCCATAAGAGAATACTACAAATTGAATTTGTTTTTGTTTCATCATTTATACACACTTTTGAACAAAGTTTTCCGTTTATTTTTTTTCTTTTATATACTATACAGTAAACCAAACAACCAGTAAAACCCAATCAAAAAAATCTTTTATTAAATAAATGGGGCTAAATAAATGTTCCCCTTCAGTTCTATTCTACAAACTTAACACAATATAAACTGTTGCCTGCTTTACTCTTGCAATTGTCAAGACATTAGTATCTCCAAGCTTAATGAATTTATATATGAAAATTAAAAAACAGCCATCTTACTAAATTAGTGCTTAAAATATTTTTATTTTATTTTATTTTATTTTTTTACAGAAATTTCAACCTTAAGTTTGTACCCATCCTCGCAATTATTGACTGTTACTTTGATCATAATGAAAGAATTATATAATTTTATAAGGTAATCATACGAGGTAATCTCAAAATACAGTTTGTGAAAATATAATAAAATTACTGCATTTTGAACAAAAAAACATCAACTACGTTTCTGGTTAATATTGAATCTTGCAACCAATGTATGCTGGCAATTGAAAAGTTAAAATACCACATCAGCATGCAAAAGTCAAACTTAAGTTTCTTTAGTTGCACAGTAAATAGAGAGCATTGTACCATATCATCCAGTATTCAAATATTAAGCTCTCACATAATAGGCAATTTTTGTTTACAGCACCCTGCAAATGGGTTACATGAATTAACACTACAGTAACTGTTGCAAAAGCTATTTTTATTTATCGAAGTTCTACATTTATGCTTCAAGAGTATGAGGAAATGTAAGCATGAGGTATGTAATGTGAAAATCATCCAAGTATCAGAAGATCACTAAGTGAAGAAATCAGGCCACTTTGGTCAATAATGGAAAAAGAATCATTATTCACCGTAAAAAAAAAAAAATACAAAAATCATACAACTTCATGTGCAGATTCTAAAAACTTTTCCATAACAAAGAAATGTACATACTTCGCCACAATTAAACAAATACCTGGACAACTGCTTCTCACAGACTGGAATAATAAATTCATATCATGATCTGTTTTTTGATACAAACACTAAGGGCATTATAGGTTGAAACTTATTACCATAATAAAAGCACTACATTGTATTATTTCAATCAATTAATCAATAAATCATTTAAATCATAAAAAAAAGACAATCAAAACTAACATGAAATCGTAGATGTTCCTGATGTCAATGGCACACTTTCAACTTTGAGCAATCCATCATTAAAAGTATCTTTCAATGAATTCTGATGATTGATTTGCATACCTTCAATTGGTGCAAAATGCCTGATTTTGTCAAACATATTTTCCTATAAATAGAGCATTTTTTTCTTTCAGAAATAAAAACAGACTAGATTTTCGTAACAGAAACTCATTTAAAACAAACATTGGTACAAAACTATGAAAAGGTGACTTTTCCTTGTAATTCTGCATAACTAACACCAAATAATTTCAAATTTATATAATTGTTATTGATACCTGACTCGAAACAATGTTAAATGAAATTCTGTAGAAAATATGACTAAAAACTATATCTACTGTACTTCAACTTTTAAATTCCTTCTATTATTTCCCTATCTTTCATTTCATTCTATATAAAAGAAACAAAGAATAGTTTACAAGATCTTTAAAATAGAATTTAAGTTCAGGTAAGACCATTTATGATGAAAATGCACTCTCTCAAACCTGAAAGGTAAAAGTGTAACCTCAAAAATGTCTGAAATAAACAGGGACACAAAAATGTTGAAATCACAAAATAATGTGAAATATGAAATATACACCTTTATTCAATACCCTGGATTTCCGATTTCTGTAGTGATTTAAATCAACTTCATAAAATAATACTCTATGCATCACACATTCATTCTGACTGATTGATACTCAAAATGCTTGCAGGCAATCAAATATTTATAGTTTTTGTGATTTAATTACATGATCACTTCTGACTGCCTCAGTTTCACAGCATTCTCTTTCTCATGTACAAATATTGCAGCTTTGTTGTGCTAGCATACCTGCAAACAAAACCAATGAACATACATCTGAATTTTAAAAGCAAGTCCTACTGGAAAAGATTTCTGCATATTCCAAACCTTCAGAAAGAATGCACATACCTAGAATCTCTACATAAAAAATTTGCTTACTAATAGTTCATCAAAAACACATTAACAAATAAGCATTATCAATGGAAAAAAAAAAGAAATATTCCTGCTTGAAATTTTAAGATAAGTACAGAACTAAATATCTTGATAAAGTAGCATATCCACCTTTTGTATGCATAAGATACTGAGAAATGTAACAAATATGTAAATGCATGTAAATTACAGAATTCCTAATAAAGTGTTTCTTGTTATGCCTTAACTGGAGTTTTCAAGAAACCAGGCATAGCTTGCATATATTTTATGAATATGAACAAATTAACATGAACACAGATTTTTAATACGGAAATAAGAATAAAAGACACTCACAATTCCTGGAGGCGAATGTACTGTTAATTCTGGAACCCCCATATCATACACAGTAAGCACTAATCCTGGAAGTCCTCCCAAATTTTTCCATGAATTATTCGTAATGAAGATGTGCTCTACGGATGATAATTTTGCTTTGTATTCTGAGCACAATCTTTGAGTTCCTTCACCACAATTAAACAAATACCTATGCATACACAAAAACAAAACTTATTTATACTTGAAATCATTCATCAAGTTCATACAGAAGTGATCATTGATCATTGAGACATCTGCTTGAAATCTGACAGATCAAATTTGAAACAGATGAACTTTTAAAACCACACACGATCGTTTATGACCAAATATTCAAGAGTAATAACAATTTCTTATGAAATCAAACAAACGCAACAGTCACCCTTGTCTCTTGAAAATGGTAATTCTTAAAAATCCAAAATTAGGACAAAAACATAAACATGAAAAGCAAACCTTTCGTGTTTACGAATCACTTAATAATTATTTAAGAATTACAAACTATATACATACTTTTCATTATCAGTGAAAACATATAAGGATGTAGGAGCACCTAATTTACCATTCCCTATAATCTGGGCAGATATACTTGAAGACATGTATTGTGTTGTATCATTCTTTCTTATTTTTCTTTGGTTTCTTAACCAATTCACTTCTTCCAGTTTTCTTTTTTTGAAATAAGTGTCCTTCCTCTCACTGTCCATCCCATCAATTGAACAACTTAATAACAGACTAACCAAAGAATCAGTTCTTAAAACACCATTAAGATGAACATTCCGATGGTGTCTGATATTATTAGTAACAGATATCTGTTGAATAAAAAACGTGACTGTTTGTTTCCACATAAAACTTAGTTAATAAACAAAACGTGAAACAAATTCTGATTCCACCTTAATAACCTAACATGGCAATCAAGTTCTTGATAATACACTTAGTCTCTCAATGAAAACTAAGCATTTCATTAATTTGATATTTTCGATCTGCTTTCCAAGTTTCGACGAGGCTGGCGGTATTCAACTGGGGGGAAACCTCCATTCCAAGGAACAGTCAGTATTGAAATTTGTGAAAACAGAAACATAATTGTGTGCATTGCTTATCATTCCATTTGGTACATGATTTTAACTCCAAAAGTTAGGATTATTAACTTGCTTTGGTAATGTGCTAACCTCATCCATAACAGCACAACAAAGCAGCGAAATTAGTTAATCACGTGTCACTACAGAATGAAAGAGTGTTTTTTTCAAATTACTTCCTCTATTTTTCGAAATGAATGTAAAAAAAAGAACAAATAGAAAAAAGAATATAATAAATTCATAAGCCTTCAAAGACGTATGTTACAACACTGAACAGCATTTTGACGAAAAGATGATAAAAGGGTTCAGCCGGGATTTAATAACAGAAAATGTCCTCTAAATTAATAAGACGAAAACATTAGCATTTAAATTACCCTTAGGAATACCATTTCTTTTAACTTTGGCATGCTGGTAATACCAGAAATGTACGTGATACGATATAAATTTAGGTAATAGATTCAGTGTTCACATATGGATAACAAAAATGTCATTTTACGAGACTTGCTTCGTTTAGAAAACAGATCATAAAATACCAAGGATTACAAGGATTATTTCAAAGACAAATCTATCCTATGAAGCATTTCATAGATCCAAGTGAAGACTGAATATATATTAAAACAATTTCAGATTTTCTAGGAAAACTTTAGCGAGGATTTTTGTTTCCTCTTATTGTTTCTATTCCGTGAAGTAAATAATATGTGGAATTCTAAAACATGAAGTGTGGAGATTCGAATCCACAAGTTTTACTGTTCGTTTAAAAATCCTATAGAGAGATTTTCCCCATTCAAATCCCAATAAATTCTCATGTTAAAATGGCACTGTATTAATATGAATTCATTAGAATAAGCCCTCCGGGGTTGTATGAGAAGGGGGGGGGGGTTCAATGTATTTTTAATGGGAAAATCTCATATAGAGATTTTCTCCATGCTTAGAGTATACGAGCTGAGTGAGGGAGTACTAAGCCCCCAATTGTTAGAGTTCTAAAAAAAACCTATCGTAGTGAGCAAAAATTATTGGAAAGATCATATTAAAATCATCAATAGAAACAAGAATCAGTAAAGTGAGCTACTTGGTATTAAGTTTCTTTTTTCTTCGGTTGCTTAAAAGCGGGGGGGGAAAAAGTCAAATTTTCCTCACCAGATGATAATCGGAATTAGAATTATTTGTTCGAATTACTAATTCGATCTTGAGGTTTTCTTAGATTATTTGTTCTTTCTTGTAATCCTTTTTTTTCTTTTCTGTTCGAAGTTTGGTGAAGTTGATAATCAGAAATGCTACAAGGTACATGAAAAATAACAGTCAACATCAGAAGTATTGCATCTCCAATAGACGACCTTCATTGGATCTCATAGGTAAAAGCAGGGAGAGCAAAGCTTACTTGGAACTCTGGAATCAGCTGCTATAAATTGAATCTTTATCAATTTCGTCTATTCTACTTCCTAGTTTCTTAACAAAATTAAAGATCATTTTTTTTGAAAGGACCATGTCTCCCCTCCCTTCCAGACTTGCCGCCGTAGCGGAGACCTTTGCCTTTCTTTTGTCTATGGACAGCCGTATACCTCTTCTTCGTTTGCAACAGATGACGGCGCCCTAATTGCACTGGGCAATGCTGTGCAGCAGACTCCTGATCGCTTGACGGAAAGAGGGATACCCGAATTGTGGAAAGTAAGGATCAGGAGGATGTATTTCGCACCCCCTACAAGACTGAGGATCTCTTTTTGCTGAAAGCGCGTGGCACGAGTTCCCTGTTCCTTGGATGTCAACAGTCGGAAAGAACTCGTGTTATGGTTTTTCGTCCAACATGGTGTCAGTAATCACCATCTTGGTCTATATCCAAAGCACTGAAACAGCTTGTCTTGCGATGAAACTACGCATGCAGCGGATCCAGGCTATCCTCCTAGTCATCTCCATACTATGGAAGGCAACCATCTGGCCTGATGTGATTCCAACAAGGAAGAACAGGCCTTGCATCTCATAAGGACTAAAGGCCAAGAGGAATAAAGCCCAGTGACGCTTCCTCATTATTTATTTATGTTTGTTTATTTACTTCTCATCTCGTTGTGATTTCAGACCTCACCCTCTGATCAAGTGTCCTTCGTACCATTGTAGGATTCAATTATGAGCTTGATTCCTAATATCTATAGTGCCCCGGCCTGACCGAATGAAGAACTCAGACCCTCGGTAATTATTACCGAAGAGGTAGCTCATTCATCCTCTTCCTTATTTATTTATTTATCTACTTGCTCTCCGTCTTCACCCTACAATCCCCCCAATTAGTGCTCACCACGAAGGTAGACAGATCTTTCCTTTCCTCATAGATCCACACCAGACAGTATGATACCTTCTTCTAAGCTTTCTTCATTTGTTCTGAATGAATGAGCCATCTTCAATAAAAAGAAAATAGCCGATTCCCGCAGTGCTTTTTCTTTAGTAAAATTCAAATTACGAATTCGTTTTTACTTACATTCAGTTCTTATTAAGTAGTACGAGAAACTTTCTAGTTAAAAACACGAAATTGATTTTAGAAAACTCTGTTTTTGCTATTTACGGTTGTAAGTGAATGCTTCTTTCTCTTATAGTATAGCTGCAAATGCTTGGGGGCACCCTCAGTTTTAGGGTTCCGATTCTGTGGTACAATCATTGCAAGTTGCATGGAGCCGAAAGTAACATATTTACTGCATCCTTTCCATTTAATTGGAATGTCTGTTCACAAACGAATCATTGACCTGTTCTCAGCATCGGAGAATTGTTTCTCAAACAAAAATAGGGTACAAAAAGCCATCACTCGACAAAGATTTTTCAGTGATTAGAAATCATCAGGATTGTGAATTGAATAGAACCAGTGCATTGGAAAAAAGAAGGAAAGAAAGAAAAAAACGATTTAGGAATTGAAGAATAAATAAATGGAAATTTTCTCGATACAACTCCGGAGCGATCAGTCTACTGAACTCGTATTGATATAGTGTCATTTTAACATGAGAATTTCTTGGGATTCGAATCAAAAGGGATCCTGATGAAAGCATACTTCGTCAGGATCTTTGATAAGTATGATTATCACGAAACTCCTCCAACAACGAAGATTGAGATGATAAGAAGAATAATCCTCGTAGAATAGAAAGTAGCTATCATAAATCAAGCATAAAACTGTTGTAAACTTTGATGACAATTCTTATCACTTACAACAATGCAGAACGGTCAACATTATGGACGGAAAAATTCAGTAATGTTTAGAAACATTCAGAATTATATAGTAAGAAATGTCTAGCCCATGTTGTTTAATGTCTGTTTGCATTCTTGCAACTCCTAAAGGTTCCAAAATGCAACTGAAAAGTAATGGATTGACTGTAATCAACATCTTGTTCCGTAACTAAAAAACAACCTATTTATAGCGATTAAAATCCATTACCTTTATCGTTTTATAGATCTAAATTTCAGGAATACTTTAATCTCTTATTCTAGCTCATTATCATTCGTGCTCTTATCTATCTCATGAAAAATTCAGTATCCTTAGGATGTTCTCTTCTCAGGTTCACGGAAACTGCGAGGTCTTCCCTTAAATGTCTTGCGTCTGAACTTGTAGGAAAGGATTCCTTCATGCATGTTTACTTCTAAGGTTGCATTTCTTGCATCCATCCCAGCTCTGTAATCTTACATTCATGAAGTCAAATTCGCTCGACTGTTTCTTCCTTTTCAGATTACATTAAATCGTCGATTGCCGCAAACAATTATTTTCTTCGTTAATTGCACTAATAACTAAATCAGTGCTATCATATGAAAGAACTCTCTAAAGGAAAGGTTTTCTATTAATCAGCTAGGGAAACTAATTAGATCGAACTAAAAGGGTCTCTATCTATTGTGGATTTTTAGGAGGCAGCTACTTGCAAATCTAATGGCCATCTTGATTCCTTTTTGGTATTCTTGCCTTCTGAAGTCACGAATTATTCTTGTTGGCAATCCCGAATAGTCCTATTTTTTATTGATAGTTTCATTATTCTTGTGTTTTCTTATTAGTCTTATTTTTTATTTGTACGTTCCCCCCCCCCCCTCCCCCCTCCGGAATCTTTGCTTTTTTTCTTGCTGTCTTACCCAATGTTCACTAACACTCTTGTTTAATTTTTTCTTCCCATCAACTGAATTATGGATGTGCAGTGAAATGATTTGACAAACGTTCTGCAAGATGCTTGTTCGGTGGAGTCCATTGATTCCTAGAGAGCAAGCATTCACTTTACACGCGTAAAGTTGGAAGCCTCGAGACTCTTGAAATTTTCCGGACGCACACCTTGTTGCAGATCTGAATACACCAATATCATCAGTTGGGGGCGCTGTAGACCCTGTACTTTACTATTTGGGAATTTTGGGACAGTTCTGGGACTATGATTTTCACTACTTTTCTTCGGAGTTGTTGGATGCGGCCTGTAAATGCAACGAATACTTTCTCCTTCTTTAAAATCTTTCCTCCACGTTAGTTTTGAAGAACTTTCCTGCTACATGCTTCTGGTGTCTCATCCGCAATCCATTTCCAACTTGCACTCCTCGTCAAAAACCAGAACACACCGAACGTCTCTTGTCAAATCTAAGTCTCCTACTGGGGAAGATAATCTAGCATGAGAGGGGAAAAAGCAGGCTTTTACGAGTAGGTGAGAAGTCCACTTTACTTGGACCTATCGGTTACAGACCTATCTGTTAAAAAACTCTATAAAAATGCATTTTTTAATGGCCGATGTAAAAGTATTTTCAGAAAGTCACGCTTTGATTTCAGGAATAATGCAGCAGCTCGAATCAACCTAATCTCAGAATTGTGCAAATGAGGAGAAAGATATTATCTCTACTTCCTTGGGCAGAGCTCATTCGGATTCCATTTCTTTCTTGGACAATGGTGCGTTGACAACTCTTACCAGAGCATGAACTGGACTAGGTGGGAAACGGGAACTTGTGGACGAAATGAAATGGATGCTGTTCGCTTCTGAATCTGTTAGTTTTCTGTGTTTAGTTTAGTTTAGTTTCTTGTGCTTTTCTCTGGATCTGCGGTACGATGATTCTGGAGAATCGCTCTTCGAATCGGATTGTACTATCGGCGAAATTGCAGCTCTTTTTCGACTCCGAAGTAAAATGATAACTCATATCCCCTGCCGTCTCTTTTGCCCCAAAAGCGGATTGAAATTTTTCGCGGAGTCTTCTGTCTTTTCAAGATTTGATGGCCCTCCGCCACCAGCCATCCTGTTGGTTGGGATAGAGTTGTTTTTTCTAAGCCACACACAGGAGGAACCCTTTTTAACGCCCTCGCATTTTTTTCTGCATCGCCAGCCGAACAAATTGTGATCTTTGTGCTACTCGCTGTTACGCAAGGGGGAATCTCGTCCTCGAGCCCGCGGGCGAATGTTGCAGTGTAAGTCGGCACGCCGTCCTGTGTGCGCGCAGAGCGCTTACGGCTCCGTGATCTTCAACCCGAAGTGACTGCACGGAGAGAGTACCGTTCTGATGACTTGAAAGTGTTTGGTTTCCCACTTACGCATCAGTAGTGCGTAGCCCAGTTCGCACAAGTGAAGATTTCGATGCCGTGATCTCGCGTTCAATGGCTTTCCGGAAACATTGCAAATGACGCGTAGTGCTGGAGAACAGTAGGAATGATTCTCACACAAGGAACATTCGAAAACTACACATGTTCAAAAGCGGGGTTACTCCTGCCGGTATGCAATGAATTTACTTGGTCTGTCCATATACGGGCATTCCTTTATCTTGTTGGCCTCCTGTACTGTTTCTTCGGAATATCTATAGTTGCTGACATCTTCATGAGTTCCATTGAAAGAATAACCAGTGTGACAAAAACAATCGTGTTAAGTGATGTGGCTGAGGATCGGCCAGAAGTTTTGGAAGTGAGGATATGGAATGAAACGGTTGCTAACTTGACCTTGATGGCATTGGGTTCTTCGGCTCCAGAAATTCTTTTATCAGTTATAGAAATTATTGGAAATAATTTTGAAGCTGGAGATCTTGGACCAGGAACTATTGTAGGATCCGCAGCATTTAATCTTTTGTGCATATCAGCTGTTTGCGTCGTATCACT
This sequence comes from Raillietiella orientalis, assembly GCA_036172245.1. NCBI lineage: Eukaryota > Metazoa > Arthropoda > Ichthyostraca > Raillietiellida > Raillietiellidae > Raillietiella > Raillietiella orientalis. The sequence goes on along the minus strand of JAYWIR010000004.1, from coordinate 2,248,448 downwards.
TCCATGTGGGGAAACGAAAAATATCCAAGGTGAGGCCATTTGTGTTCACTGCACTCTGAGGTCGGTATGACCACGCAACACGCACTCCGGTTTCAGGATATTTGAAACCGCGTTTCCAGTTCTCTTTTGGATCCCTTTCTTTCCGTTTTTCGAAACTGTTTCGCACCACGGAGTCGTGTGTGTCGTGCCCCGGTGGCATGAATGAAGAGCTGCAACCTGATTCCAGAGCCGCAATTCGGTTGCGCTCTTCTCTCTAAAACGGTGAATCCAGCTCATCAACTGACACTGCCAGAGTTCACTCGTGTTGGTTGCGCATATTCTATATGATGCATCTCATGCAGAGAAAAAGCATCGTAGGCCTTGATGTGTCCAGGCGTAGTATGTGACTGAATCGGATCCCTGAGCGGTGAATTCCGGTCAGAAGACCAGGAGAAACGGGGGGATGCTACAAGTGGGCTGGTTGCGTCCCGAACCAGCCCACTATCGGAGTGTGTGTTAGATTTCTCCAGCGATGAAGCAAAAGGTTTTTGAGACAAGAAAAAAGAGTTCTTCCGGAGTTCTTTCAGCTATAGATGATGACCACAGAAATTGCCAAATCTGCGCGCTTCATCGTTTCACCATCCTTTCCCCTCATGATTTTTGGTGAACCCTTACCTCACTCGCGAGTAAAAAGGAATTCTCAAGTAGCAAAAGACTTTAGTTAGTCCGAAGCACATGAAGGCACTGCTAGGCACCTGCTTATACTGCACTGGACCGTGTACGAATGTTTTACCCCATACGCTTCATTTGTTTTTAGCCTTGATCTTCAGTGCTCCATGCTTTCATCGGTTCCCGAGTTGCGTTGTCGAGGATTTAAAACTGGATTTGTAGTTTTCGGAAGCCGGGGACATTCGGGAGCGTTTGAACTTTCCGATGAAGGTGCACATCGGTGGGCAGTCAAAGGATTTGCGGAAATCTGAAGTGCTCGTCGACAAACTCTCGGAACCAAGTGCAGTTTTCGCCTCGGATGTCTTTGTTAGGAGAAGGGCCTATTAAAAAAAAAAAAAGGGGAGATTCAAGCATAGCAATGCAGGTGTTAAATACTAACGGAAGAATAATCAGGAATACTGAGCATTTTTGAGCAACGTTGCTAAATAAACAAGTTCCATGTGTTGAAAGTCGCCCTTCGAAGATTCAGCAGTCAACACATGATTTACGGTGATCATCTAGTCCTTTCCCCATCCCCTGTAATTAGGACACTTTCTTGATTCCTACCATCCGGCCATCATGTGATTTTTGTGAATGGTGTCTCTCAAGAATTTGTCTTTAAAGGATTTGCATTCTGAAACAATGGATACTAAGCAAATGATTCCAAATCTTATATTCCACCAATAGATGCTAAAACTGATATATACATGTGTATATATATATATATATATATTTATTCGTTTCATTTGAGACCATTACACAGGGATTCTGATCAGTTCATTCGATGTATCATTTCGAATTAGGCTGCCACTTTTCTCAGCTGATCTCTTATTTCCATCAGCTTCCTACGAGTAAGGTATTCCATGCACAAGGTTGCCTTGTCACTCGTTTCGTGCCTTTAGTGTGTATCTCAGCAGAGAGAAGGAAAACCGTTGTTGAGTTCCATCACAAGGAACCTTGTAGAAAGAAATTTGTTTTCCTGAAAGAAACGAGGCTTTCTTATGATTGAGAAATTGTTCCTTCCTTCTGTTCCTGCGGAATTCGCTACCCTCCTTCTACCAAAGCTGGTTAGTGACACTGATCTTCATTGACCTACTTAATGTTGTCGCCTTCACGGTTTTGTGTATCAGTGGTTGCATCTTTCGGTGCTTTGCGAGCATTTAAAAAGGATTTTTTCTTTTCTTTTTTCTTTTTTTTTGTTGCTTTTCTACCATTTTTTGGATTTCGACTTTTCCCCTCTGGTTCCTTGCTCCCTTTGCTGCAATACTCTTCTGTTTACTGATCGACGGGAATAGTTTCTAATTCAGTGAGGAAAGCACAAATTTTGGAGCTTATCCGAAACGGGAATAATCACCACTCTAAAGATTGGTACTCTGAGCTAGTCCTCACGCGAGTTCTTTAACAGCACATTGGACCTGTCTCTTGCACTCGTAATCTTTGCCACTTGATTCACGAAATTGAGCGCTCTCAACTTGTCGTCGCCTTGTTTCCAAAACGATACTTTTTTAGAGTTGGAACGCTGCACATCTAAAGAGAACAGTTAGACTTGGATGTAAGATGGCAGAATCAGTACTGGCCACCTATTGATCGTTTTTTATTTCTTTTCTTTACCCTGCTGGCTCTACATTCTCCTTGGTCCGAGAAGGTGCTTTGCATACAGTTCATGACTTCGGACCATGCCTTCACCCGCACTTACTCAGTGATGTTAGTTTCCCTACCTACAAACCAATACTGAGATTCCACGACTGACCCAAAACATGGTCCCTTATGGGCATAATGTATTCTTCAGTGTTTGGTATACTCTAGTACTTCATGTGTATCTGTTCTTTATGACAGCCTCAGAATCAGAAACCGAGGACTGTCATCCACTAAGTTTAACGAATGTTGCAATTTTCTCGTCGCTGCAAATGAACTGGGTTCGTAACCCTTCTAGATTTCTCTTGCAAAGGTTTCGAAAACAGTGGACCATTTACATGAATGTATTTATCGATCGCAAGTTTGTATTCAAAGGTTGAGATGGTATTCTGTTCCAATTTATATCCTGTTGTAATATTCTGGGTCGATTCTTACAGATGTCGGGCACCGTTTTTCCCACAACTGTCTGAGCAGACACGTTCACCTTTCAAGAATCCCTGACCACCACATAAATTTTCCAGGGAGCATTTTGGCATCCTTCTGTAGACGACTTCTCACTTCTCACTATAAGCGTTGACTGACCTCACATCTCAGTTCCTAGGCCGCTGCCCTGGAAAATACACCCCGAAAACATTGGAAGTCGGTCATCTGCCTTGCATCTCCCACTTTCCTATGAGTACATCCCTACCTATAAATAATGCATGTCTTTGTCCTTATGCATGCGTGATGTAGAAGTGAGGGTCGAATCACCACGGCTTCTTACGTCTACTGCGTTGCCAGGGATCATGCAGACTGCCACGCTTCAAACCGCGAACGACACGCTGTTTCGGGAGGAAGGAGGAAACCGACTCAAGTGAGACGCCAGACAATGAAAGTGAAATTTCTAAAGAACCCACGCTCCTTTTAAGAGAACCAGATGGTAGGAACGCAAATTCTCCCCAAGGAAACGCAGGACGCGAACCCCTTGAAACAGCATCGTTTGACTTCAAAGATTCCCGTGGGAAGATTACTATCGCGTCGTTGTGATTCTATTCCTGCCTGTATTCTAACCAAAAAATGGCGCGAAGGTGATATCGCGCCAGGTCTCGGCATAGCAGCCGATCTGTGCCGCAAGCTCATCCTCTATCCAAAGACAAAGAGGTTTGCATACGAATATCCAGAGTGCGCGTGGGTTCTCATGAATCACAAGCGGCCTGCGGCTAGGAGGTTGAGTCTCGATTTTTTGCACACATGCGTTCCTAATCACACGGTATGTGAGTCCTGCTCTCTTCGGCAGGTGAAGCCGTCTGAAAATCGCAAAGCCCTTATAAAACATCAGGAAAATCATGAACTGGAAGCTGGAGCACCTCATCGCAAAGTACCTCGAACGCTCTCCTCTTCGCAACCTGTCCCACGACTGCTCCTGTTTGCCGAATGACACAAGAACTTTCCAGCTTCGGACAGCGTTCAAGGGCTCAGACTGCTGCTTGCTCACAGCAGTAGGGGTAATCCTTTGGGGGAAGGCCTCTCCTGGCTATTGCATCCCTCACTAGGAACGAAAGTAAATCCCGACTTGTCACGGCGGGCGTTGCCAGTTGATCGAAGGAAACTCTGTGCGAAGAATCAGACTCACAATCTGCAACACTCTATTCATTTTCGCTTTCAATTATTCAAACATGACGTAAGGCCAGAAATCTAGAAATCTCAATCATTGGTTTTCTGAGTTTTGAATTCCTATAGAGTGAATTTCTGTTGAATAGCAACTCATCCACCCTCATTGCATTAAAGAGTATTACATATGTTTGACTCATACTTTACACATTCTCGTATGTGCAAATCGAAGAATGTTGGAATTTTCTCTTCCTGAGATAGAATTACAAATGTCCTATCAGATGCCTGAAATTATTATAAGTACATTTCATTAAAAAAAGCATATGCATTCATTTCATTTAAATCAAGCACTTGTGTGAATTTTGCCTCGGAACTGAATATCATGAAAAGATGTCACGGAAAAGCAAAGCTGCTCGCTGCCGAGGGCAACTCGGAGCAGAGAAGGCACGCTTCTCGCATCGGAGGAAGACGCCCACCGACGGAGCCTCGAGGATGGGGAGAGTCGACCACAAAGCGACAGAACGACTTTGAGGCTGCTGCTGCGCTTTGTCGAGGGCGTTACTCTAAGGCTGATAAAGCCATAAGAAAGTATTCTGGAATGGCTGGCCGGAAGATTCCGTGGGCGACGGACAGTTTCGAGAAAACAGCTCTGTATGATTTCTTGAAATAGGGTGGGGTGGAAAGAAAAAGGACGTGAAAGCAAAGATCCGAGTCGATCTGCATCGCTTTCGTGATCGAGGTGCATGCGGGTGTGCAAGCGAAATGATCGCCCTTGACGTTGACTTCGATCCTGGAACTTCTCTGAAACCCATGCATTTCTAGGAAGTACCGCCGTCTTTCCCATTTTCCGTCCTTTAGAATGAGAAACGGAATACTCTCATCCGTGCATGAGGGTCTGCATGCAAAAATGCTCTGACGGCCCCGGACTTGGAAGCTACATGCAATAGCGCAAAAGATGCGTTCTGCTCAGGGGGGCAGGATTAGTTCTAGGAAGGACTCGAAACCCACTGTGGTTCCTTTTTTGATCGTGGGAGAGCGGAACACCCCCGACAGGATGAACGCTTTGCGTATGGGATGCAGGGCTCTGGGCTTTCTTCAGTCACTCGGTTGAACACGTTCCCATTTCACGCCGACTCCAAAGAATGCATGCCATCCTTACGTCTTGTCTCATGTCTTTCCAGCATTCAAAGTGTTCATAGTGACGAGTTCGTTTAGCATCTTCGCCTACCTCTGGCTGCTGTTCATCCTGAGTGGAACGTCCCCCGACGTTGTGGAAATCTGGGAAGCAGCCACAACGTTCCTCTTCTTTCCGATTCTGGTCATCTTTGCTTTCGTGATGGACAAAAACGTTTGCTGGAAGGATGGAGGCGACAAGGAAGAGAAACAGATAGAGCTGGACGGGATAGCATCGAACATACCAGGTTTTCCATCACCTTTTTTTCCCAAACACCTGCAGGATGTCTTGAAGTCCAGCAGCCAGGGTCTATGTCAGCTTGAGGGGGTCTCTTACGAGGGTGGTCTAAGAGAAACGATTCTTTTTTTGTGGAGTTAATGCTCCATACTCGGTGCAAGATGTGTATTCTTGCACCGAATATACAAGAGCTACACATCTAAGTGCTCGCGATATAATCACGAATACGCTCTTCGCTTGTATACAGGAGTGCACCTGAAGAGCAAAAAGTAAGCATCCTGATGTGCACATCCTTATACCCAGCGATGAATAACTGAGCATCCCCTAGATGATAAGAAAGTCGAGTGTTTACCTCTCGTTTGAATACCAGGCTCCGAGAATGGTACAGTGGTAATGTCATCCGCATCTTGACATAACGAATCATTGCACTTCGATCATTGCGTTTGAGATTCTGAAGGATTGATAATTATCTTGTCTGTCTTCGAATGTGCCAGCACAAGAATCTTTGTTGTCACGTTCCTCTGAGATGACTGAGTCATTTCTTCATGCTTTATGTATTCATCAGTCCTGTTTTCGAAAACAACCGAAATCACCCGTTTGAGGGGACTCTACTGAATCCCTTCTTATTCATTTGTACGTTTAAAAGTTGGCGTTTTTCATCCCGGAAGCTCTCCTATCAGTAAAATGAAAGAACCATTATCGGAAAGCAGGGCGATCGCCTCGGCTCTAAAGAAATAGTGCTGCTGAAAGAGTATCTGGAAAAAGAAAAAAAAATGTAATAAATAATCAATCGCTTAAGGGAGATTCAAATAAGCAGAAATCTAATCAGTCTCATTTTCTATAGAATGTTTCCAGGAAGGAGAGCTTTTAAACATTGGCTCCTTAGACCATAAACCTTTAATCCGATTCTTTCGAGAAATCAAAAAGAACCCAGATTTAACGGACGAGGATGCTGCCATGTTAGCGGCTGCCAAGTAAGTCAGCTGAATGTTGAAAAATTGTTCAAAATACGATTGGTTGTACATGGAGGTCTTTATGTCATCTGTTGAGTATTCTTTCATCTAATTTTCCGAGAGCAAAGTTTTTGTGTAACCTGAATTCTCCATAAACCTCCCGTTGCAATGATCAGTTACGACTATGTGGCTGTGTCAACCGTAGAAATCGAACCAGGTTATAATCTGGTAGCATTTGGCATTCAGATGATAGTAGGGGTGTCTTTTTCGATTTTGTGTTTGTGTGTGTGTGTGCTGAGGAAAATAAGCTTATGGCAAGGAAATTTTTCAGTATCGTTACGCACCAAAAATGTATCAGTACGTTCACGTTCTAGAGAGTTGGATGCTTTCAATCAACAGAATTGCTAGAGATGGCAATAAGAGACATGGATTGCTATCTCTTAAGAGTGCATGAAGAAGCTACCAGTGATTATGATTCTCGCCTTCGCAGTTAAAGACACAATTTGTTAACATTCTAGTTTTCATTGGGATTTTTTGCAACATTATCATCATTCTATTTCGAAGAGTCCTTTTTTTTTTCCCCCTGTTCTCAAGGCAGGTTTTCTCTCTGGCAGCCATTTGCCATATCAGGTTCGTGGATATTTTCCAGAAACCTTGGCAGCTTTGTATAGCGCTTGATTTCTCATCCTTCCACCAGTGTTAGTGGCTTTCACAGATTCCGGGATTCCTTCTTCTCTCAGGAAACTCGCTTGCGTGTATTCTGAAGATGTTGTCGGAAGTTAGCGACTCTTCGCAGCTGATCTTCCACATCCATATGAGGAAAACTCCGGGTTGGATGTTGATCGAGCCACGTAAAAAAGCCACATGGCCAACAGCATCTCAGGAAGAATCTCACTGCAACGTAAGACGCCATGAGATTATTCAATCAGACTCGCTTGAGTGTGGACCTTGGCATTACGTTTTGCTGTATTCTCTAGTTGAGACTCAATTTTCCGTACAACCGTAGAAACGGAATGTACAAAACACTTTCAAAAGGCGCTCTGTTTGTTCATTGTTCCTGATGAAGCAAAACAGCACTTTTCTGGAGGCGACAGGATGTCTCAGTGTTTAAACTCAGGATTGGAAAGTTACGTCTGAAACAAACCGGACATTTGGCACATTTTCATATTCTAGTGTATAGTGCACACATCCATAAATACATTCGTGTTAATTTCAAGATATTGTAACTTTACATTATGCTGACAAGTACCGAAACTTTCTTGCCCTACTTTTCGGTGGAAGGTTTCCTAACTTCTTCCGTACTCAATGATCAAGACAAAGAGAATTACGAACACATATTCAATCTTATCCAAAGTTGTGGAAGAAGAAAAACTGGCATGGATGGAAGGAAACGGATGTGGGTATTGTCTTTTGCATTTCTGACTGCAAAGCTTCACCTCTGGAAAAGGACAGTTCCATACAGCTTTGAGTAGCAAACGCGTGCATTTCGACCAGGAAACCAGGTTTCTTTACTCATATGCACACGCAGGAGAACCATTCGGGAGTTGAGGGGAGCAACTGGGATCACATGCATTTTGAAGAGGGTCTATGTCCTAAGGAAAGGAGACACCAGCTTCGAGAGAACTGGAGACTGATATTATTCGCTCTGCAGTATCCAATGCCTGCAGCATACACGTGTTACCAACTTGGTGAGAAATTGGTAAAATACAGAATCGTGGCTGTTTCCCTTTCGTTCTGAGAGCTCTCCTTGAGGAGATGTAGAATCCCGAAGTTCAAGACCATGTGGATGCAGTCCCACTGTTTTCCAAACCACTAAAACATACACAATTCGAGGTACGGATGTTTTATCCGAAAATTGGGAGACATAATCGAAGCGGATCTCCCCCAGGCGAAATCATGAAGTGAAGCAGTAGATAGAGACAAGCATGAAGAATGAAACCTGCGATATTTTGGAAAGGATATCGAGATATCTGGGAAAGATTTGGGACCTGAAGTAGATGTTGCTACAGTTTCTTGAGAAACTACCTGTCTCGATTGTGTCTTACGATTCCTTTCCCTTCTCTCATGAGATTCTGTAGTTAGTAGCGGAGCAAGCTCTCAGGGCAGATTGTCTCTTGGGGATGAAAACTTTCCAAGAGAGACTTTCGGAAATATTTGTCAACATTTTTGAGGGGTCTCTCGATCCAAGGAATGAAATGGAAAGCCTGGAAGAATTCAGAAGTCATACTAGAAAAAATACATCACAGCCATCAAATCAAAGATGACTTATCTTCCTGAGTAATGCAGTTAGTTTGACAACGATGGAAAGGAAAGCAAAATCTCAAGGTCATCCAGAAGTAAGGTGTTCTGCTTCAAGAGAAGACAAGTCTTTCTCTGTTGGATGGGTTCTGGCATAACGTGAACAGATGGGATACGATCTCTCTAGTGGCAGAAAGATGTATGCAATTCTGGGGTCAGCTATAATGACTTCACCGGGACAAGACTTCTTTGGAGTTGATTTGTCTGATTTGATACGGTAATGGAGAAAACATGGTATTCGATCGCGACGCTTTATTCTCTTCAGGTTTGCTCGGTTGGACTATAGAAGGAAGAAATAGGTCTTTATTGCAAGCTGCTGTGAAAAAGTAGAACCATAGGTGTGGTTTTCAATTTATTCTTTGTAGACCGTAAAAGAAAAAGCGACATGCACTGAGTTCAGTATATTTGCCATGCTTGTACAAGGACAAGAAAAGCCCCCTCACTAGTCAGATTACACCAGAACAATCGAAAGATTCAACAGAAAGAGGAAAAAAGCATTTAATGTTTGGAGAATAGAGATTTACCGCAAAGATTCATTTTTATTAGTTCAAAGAGGCTTTATGGAGAGCTTCACGATTGTTTTCTTTTTCTTTGCAAAAACGAATAGTACCAGAGGATTCGACCTCAGCTGCTCTCTGGCAGGAAAAGGTCAAATGCCATAAGTCTATACCTATGCCTCCTTTGGAGCTGTTCTTTGTGCTAATGATCGATCAGAGAAAGGAGAGCTGCATGTGAGTACCAGTCTCCCTGTTGAAAGCAAGCAATTCATCTTTGTGCGAATGTCTGGCCAAAGGATAAAGTTGCCTTCCACTGCATTTTTCGAATCTACGGTGCCGAAAGGATCCAGCCAGATTTCTGGATCTAAAGAGCATTCCCTCGAAAGCGTCAACGCAGCTTAAAGTTCTTTTCCTGACTGTTCAAGTAACCGGATATTGCCTCACAGGAAAAGGATTTGAGTCATAATATGGACTCTCTGTGGTCATCAACGATATCTCTGAACCGTATACTTAAACCATCATAGTGATAAGCACACTTGTCCTTTCCTGGATAGAATGGAAGCGCAGACTCTTCTTAAGCGCTGTGCATGGCCAGCCATACCAGACGCCTGAACTCCTTTCACTGGAAGCCATTGAAGTCACTGAACTCGCGAAAAGATTTACACTTTTCAATGATTTTCACAGCGGCTTCATAGTTCACTACACAAGGTGGGCATCTTGAGACTACCTTGTAATATAGGTGCCTTGCCACGAGAGAAGTCTTACTTCCGTGCTCAAGGACAACGTAGGAAGATAAATGTGCAGTCGTTGGGCTCATATTTTCGTCCATTCTCAGAAGAATGAAACTGGTTTTGGTAGCGCGAAGGCAACCCCCTAACATTTAGGACTTGGCCTAGAAACATGCGTTTATGGTAAACCACATGTTCATAAGAAAATGCTCGCGCATATGTTCGCGCACATATATCTAAAGAAATATATATATCCGGATCGTTTCGCTAGTCAGCAAAAATGCATTTTATTTTTAAGGATTATTTGGAGCACACCACATAGCCGAAATTGGTATCGGATCAATGCGACGCGCGAAATGACCGGGTCGCGCAAGCTGCTCCCACGACCGTCGGATATTTCTTTAAAGGTAAGGGATCTTTCCTCTCGATAAACTCGATTGGCGTCAGTCGATCTTCGTGGCTTTTCCATCTCAATATTCGAGGATATCGCTGCACGCGCAAGCTTCCGTAAAAGGGTGAGACAAATCTGTCGAAAGGAGCGCCAATGCCGTAAGATGCCCAACGGCTTCCGGGCACCTGTGAACTACCCCCTACCCTCTAACGTTAACGGCTCGCCAGGAGTACCGTCGCTTTTTGCATGAGTAGGAGTACCGGATGCGACACAGGCATAGCTGGATGCTCTCTTGAGGTCCGCCTTCGGCTACTATTGGCCAGATTTCTTGAAAATATTCTTTGAGATGGTCGGAAACCTTTTGGTTATGAGACTTTCTTTAGTTTTATTTTTTACTTTGTTATGAGACTTTTTTCCGTTCCAGCCATTTGTAAAAGGATTATGGAATGTAAAAAAAAAAAAAAAAACGACTGTTAGTACTTCTGGTTTCTGGAGTCAGTCTAGAATCATAATCAGGTGACCTACACGCAGAAGCTGCAGTTCGTTTCGTGGGAGTCTGGTCCATCTGCAGCCGTTTCGTACCCCTCGGGACTCTTGAGAAATGAATGTGTCCGTGATCGGAAACTCTCTGATAATGGAGAGTGCAGCTGGCACTGTTGCTTCCAAGGCTTTTCACGAGACAGGAGAACGCGTGAGGACGACCGTTTGCTCTTCGACAGATCACTTAGAAAAGTCGAAGAAACCCTGCGTTCAAACTCATAGTGATAGATGAGGCTTCAAAGGCGTTGTTTCGGGATTTCAAAAACGCATCACTTTATAACTAAAAAAAAAAATACTTCTCAGAAGATTAAAAGGTGGGAGTGACTTTGACCAGGAATGGAGGAATGAGGCTTCCAGGCAACGTCGAGTTGACTTTGGAAATGGCCTTATTCCACACGATCCTTCACTTTCTCGAAGGACCGCCGTTCCTTGGAAAGGTCATCGTGGTCATGGAGTGCGCCTCTTGCGTAGTGGGAGTGGTGACCCAGGATTTGAGGCAGTGGCTGTTGGGTACTGGAATGCAGGCATGAAAGCTGGTGGACGCGGATGGGCTCCTCATGGACTGCTCCACCCTGATGGAACACCCAAGCGTCTTACAAGACTGGTGCTGGACCTCCGGAGATCTCGCGTTCTTGCGTCTCGTCCGCCAACGAACCCAGTTGCTCCGGCATCCTGTCTCAGACCGTTTTCCATCCGCTCTCTTTCGTCAGAAACCCCCTCTCTCCTGTGGAAAAGGATGAGGAGGAAGGGAAGGCACTGCTTCCAGCCGTCGCCCGTTCACACGCAAGATGAACTCTTCCTTCCGGAGGAGTGCTGATTTGATGAGAGGGTGAGAGGAGAGCTTCTCAGAGAATGGAAAGTCAGGACGGAAAGAGGGGAGGGGAAGTCGATGGAACAGGACGTGGAGCTTTATCCTCACTTCCGTTTGGACATCTTCCTAACCGAATAGTTCCCGGAAACCTCGAAACGTACTCTCCTCACTTTGAAAAAGCTCCCAGTTTCATCAGCGGGACTGCGGAACGCTCTCTAGTCAGGGGTGTCGATTGGCGATCCGAGCCGAAAAGCTGTAGGCGTCCCTTGGAGAACCTTCGATGATGAGAGTAGAGGTCATGTATCTGAACTCCTCTCATAGGAAGTATCAGTGCCTCTCCTCTCTCTGCCCTCTGACTTCCGGTACCGCTGATAAGACACAGGAACCAGAGAGCAAGCAAGCCACACATCTTGAGAATCATATCCGTGCCAGGTGGTGGGCATTTTCTCCCTTTGCTCCATAGGAAGGAATCTTCACCCTTTCTCATCGCAGGTAGAGGACTGTCTTGGTCTTCCCGCGAGACGAACAGGGATGGCGGGAACTTTTTCCGAGATGCACGAAGCCATCGTCGGCTCATATCTAGAACGACTTCCTCGTCCTCTTTCTCGCACCGTTTGTCGAATCTTTTCGGACTTCACTGCCAGCATCATGGAAACCGGGTGGGAGATCCACGGAGAACCGAAGGAGGCGACAATAGCAGGGGAACCTGGGTGTGTTCGTCACCTCTCGTCCCCGTCGAGCTGCGAGCGGGAACCCCACTCCGAAAATTCGGTCTTTTCCCCGCTCGTCCCTCCGCTTCCCGCATCTCCGTGATTTTATCCCAATCGATGTTCTCCTGTTTCAGGTGGTTAGGGAGAAGGACACTTCTGACGGAAGGACTTCTAGCAAGACGGAGGAGCACTCCGTGGTGGAGTTCCAGAACGTGCTCTGCTCTGTGCCGGAAAACATCGGCGTCTTCTTCGTGTCGGTTCGCCGCTCCGGAAAAATGAATGCTGCAGTATCTGTCAGGTAATATAGATCCACCTTCCTTTCCTCCGGATTTCCGTCAAGCGGGACACACCTGACCCCTAGGGAATGCTCACCGACGTGCTCGCTGAGAGTAAGCAACACTTGGTGGTTGGAACGAGGCCCGCCGAAAGGCAGCAGGTCACGTGTCGCGGCGTAATGACTCTATAGGGTGTAAGAATGGGGAGGAGGAATTCGGTCACCTTTTGATTCAGCTCTATCCCTCGTAATCCTTGTTGAAAGAAGGAGGGGAATCTCGTGACTGCGCACCAGAAGAGGCCGGAGGAGGACCTTTCCTGACTCGCGAGACCGAACTCAGGAGCCACCGGAGGTCTCCGCTCGGGTGGACGCTCCCCATAGGGGCAACTTTTCGAGGAAGAGGGTGGGGTGGTCAATCCCACCAGCGAACGCGGGAGAGAGGGAAGGAAGGCGAGCGGAAGCCGGAACGCGGACGGGTTCCGTCGACGGCCAGCAACCTCTCCCTCAGCCTGGTGCGCATGAGCAAACGTAACTGACGGCGGAGCCGGTGGCACACGTACTCCACCCCACCCATCCCCTCTACACCAGCTACTAGACTTCCACGTTCCTCTAAAGACCTGGAAGGCTGGAAGCCAGTGGATTGAGCACGTGCAATGCACTCGCTCAGTGCAGGTCCAGCTGCGTGCTGTGGATATATTCTTGCCGCGTGCGCATCTTAACTTTGCATGCACATCTTCTCAAGACACCTTCGTTGATCGACCGCCTGCATCGGCCGCGATCGATGGGTAAACGCACCAGTTTGGCAGGGGGCTGTGGACCCGCTGGTGCATGGATGTATTTCAAGAATCGCGAATAGGTTCCGTGTTTCCCCTATATGATGTGTGGGTCAGCTCAGGCGGTAGTTTTGCCACGCATTGGCCCATTGGTACCTATGATGTCATCAAGAATCGGAGCACGCCTTTTAGAAAATTGTATTGAGCGCCTCCGTGCCTTAACGATACAAGAATTCTCAGCTTGAACGTCAGGCGCCCTGGATGCCGTTCTTCCTCGTCCACCCAGCCTATCCTTCGAATGTAAACTATAAGACAGGTACGATAGAAAGCGTAGCAACCGTCCAAATATTCGGAGATCCACTTCAAAGTCGATTGCCTGTCTTTACGGATATCTTTAGAGCAACACCGGTAGAGGGTGAAAGAGAAGGGGGAGCCATGCAACGCGTAGCCATTTGAAAATCGCATGAGTGGCCTCATCTCTCCCCGTATCCGACACATTTCAGATATGCATTTACTTTCTGACTGAAAGTAGATAGAAAACCAGCAAACCATCAACATTTTCGTCTCCGTTCTCATATAGGAAGGGAAAAAAAGAAGAGGAAATGAAAGTACGCCAGCGCTCAGAATCTTCAAATTTGTACTCGAGTTCATGTGTCAAGTGTCGGCTCTAAGGTGAGGTTTTGGACCAAAGATCGTGTGCAGAAGCTTTTGAGCATCCTCACTTAGCTGAACGGGCGTTCCTGGCGGATGTGATCCTGGTAACGAGCACTTTGGGGCATGAAAAGAACCCTTCAAACACATCCTCAGCTACTGCGTAAGCAGCTCAGCTAGGATCATGGGTAGAAACGAAATGAACGGGCATCTCAGATCAAAAGCGACACCCAGAAAGATTGGAAGGGAGCTGGCGGCTTGTAGTCAGCCAATCCCTCGGATGGCTGTCGCCAAACTTCAACCTGACTCTGCTTCAGAGCGGAGGACGAAAGATTGCACTGGACGCCGCCTGCGCTCCAAAGGCTCAATGGCGGCACCAGAGAGAGCAAGACAGCGAAGGAGAGCAAGTATCAAGGATTGACTCTTCCTTCCGTTTCCAAAGGAGTACTGGCGTCAGTAAGAACGATTGTGCTTGGGACATGGGATTCGATAGACAACGAAGTAATGAAAGAGCTGCAGATCCCTAGGGGTCAGGAGGAATACGTCAAAAAAGAAATAGTGTACTCTAACATCCACAACCTGTGAACACACACTGGAGGCATCAGTTGGGCTACCGTCTTTGATGAAGTGACTCCGAGAACCACAGCATTGTCAGGAGGAGTCCACAGCCGTTCATGCTTTGATTTACGACAACCTCGGCAATGAGTCAGCAGAGTGCTTTGTGATGAATCACAGCTTGCCCGCAGAGATGAAAACAGCAGAGGGTGACTTGCAATGAACAAACGAAAGAGACGGAAGACAACTGAATATAGGGGGCATTGATGGATCGGTGCTCTTCTACTGAAGATCATTCAGGTTTGCAGGCGCTGTCTCGCTGGAAAAACCCTGAAAGGATGTCCTGGAAGTATGCCTCCAGGCCTCGTTGCACATGCTCTGGGATCGTCATCTTTTTTTTTTGGCTAATGATCCTCTGCTGCTTCCGCTTCCTGGTTCTCACGGAGTTCCCACCTTTGTATGGGGTCCGTGTGTCTTCGGAGTCCTTGGGATAGAAGGCTGTCGCGTGGAAGCGTTCTCTGTTGACTCGCAGAGGATGAAATCACATAGTGACATCCGGAAACCCATTTCGATGCTCCCCATGAAGCCCGAATCTTGCTGTGGACTCTTCAGAAGTCTACCCGACAAGGTGAGACACGCTTCCTAAGGCTGGAGGTCACGTGTGCATCCGCGTTTGTGTGAGGTGGTGTAGGTACTCCCCAGACTCTCGGACATAACGAATCAAGGATGCCCACACTTCCCACCGGCTCTGGTGCTCAATGGAGATTTGAACTCTTCGGGTCTTGCGTGACCTCGTGTGCAGTCCCGTTCTGGAATGAGGTCAAGGGATCTGCGGCGTTCTGCGACGGAAGATTTGAAGCCAAAAGAATTCATGAAAAAGAAATGGGGCTGTTGACTCCGCCTGTGACTATCCTGGTATGGGTTAGTTCCGAAGGTGCTGGCCGATATCTAGGTTCCAACCTGCAGCTGTCGAGACCGAATCTCCCCAAGAGAACCTCGCCTTAGGAATCTGGACATCTCACTAGTTGCGTGAATTTATAGGGAAAAGGAATTCGGACGGAAAGCCAAAACCTCCCCGTGGACCGTCCAAAGCCAAAAGGGGGCGCAGCGTGTACGAGGCAACATCTCAGTGATGCACAAAAGAAGATGTTGAGATAAAGGATTGCTTAGAAGAAACACCTTTCTCTGGAGGAAGGTTCGGATGAGGCTCAAAGAATGATTTGCTCGCAGGACGCCTAGGAAGGAATTTTCAATGGAAACACCTACCTCCTGACCTTTAAAGAAAAGATCTCGGAAGAAACGAGTAAACTCATCTGAATGGATGGTTCGCCTGGAGGATTGCTCGCCACTGCCCTGTGGACACACAGGAGATTGAAGATTAACTAAGGCTTGGGAAAGTGTTGGCAGCTCATAAAGCCCCGGGAGCATTTATTCAGCAGGGGGAGGTGTGGTACTGACTCGAAGAAGAATTACAGGAGCTCCTTGATTCGGTGAAACGAATTTGAGAAGAATCAGGAAAGTGGAGGAAGCAATCCTTGTGATGCGACCTGGGGGTAGTATCATTCGGATATCCGTTGCATGCAGCGTCAGGAAGATGTGAGAATGAGTGTGCATGGCTTGAGGAGGATCTGAAGCCTACCTTGGTACCTCTACCTAGGATCCTGGAACAGTCGAAGGAGAAATGAATCCTGGGGTGATGATGTATTGATCCTGGTATCTGCTATAACTAGAGAAAGGTGAAACTCCCCTTTAGTGGATTTCTTGAGTCGAACCAACAGATCGAATGCTTGAATGATGGATGGCAACGAACCGAGCCAGGGAAACGCGTAGTGGGTCTCTCATTCGCGTATCCCGGGAAAGTTGAAAACACGGGTCGCACGAAATGACCACTGCACATACGGGAAGGCAGAATTCTGTTGCGAAAGCTTCGAATCACAGCCAGGAGTAAAGTAAACAACAGCAGTGAACAGGGTCCATCGACGATTTCAGGTTGCACAGCATCGATGGAACAGCTGTAGCCGGCGAGGATTACGTCCCAATAGACGAAGTCATTAGCTTTCGCCCGTTTCAAGTGGAACACAAGGTCCCTGTGCAGATCGTAGATGATTTGCTTCACGAGACGGATGAGGAGTTTTTCATCAAGTTATCCATCCTGCCTGATGGCAATTCCGACACCATCCGACTTGGCCCAAAATCAGTCATGGAAGTCACGATCATCGATAATGATGGTAAGCTTTCTTTGATGATCAGCATGTGCCCGAAAGTGGATATGGGTGCAGAGAGATACTTTTCTGGATGCCGGTTCGAATTGGAAGTCAGCTGACTTCAGAATCTGCGAATCCCCATTTTGCGGTTTACTTTGGAGTATCAATAGCTGGTTTCAGATCTTTCATCTAAATCAAATGGGGGCTTAGTTCCTTTGGTTTGCATCGGAACGCCTCATCGGTTCAAGTACACATCCCATTCTCTACCCGATTTGCACTCAGAATTCCAGAAAGTGGAATGTGTTTCTTTAGGTGCACCCTTTCCCTCAGCTTCTTGTCTGTTTCTTATACTGCGTATATTGCTTCCACTGAGGAGCGCTTAGAGAAGCTGAACGGCGCCTTTATCCAATTTGGACGAACCAAGTTAAACGCATGTAAGATATCCGAATTTTCTTAATGGAATGCGTAATAGTTACAGATTACAGTCAACTGGTTGACGATGTCGAAACGGAACACGATTGTAAACTTCTACGACCATCCTTTGAATTCCGAATGTATTGTTTTTCCTGCGGTTGCCCTCAACGTTAACTTCAGTGGGCGTGGATGCGATGTTTGCTGAGAGTGACTGCACGGCAATGTTGCTTCAGCTCTTTGTGTCGAGATGGGAATCAAGATGGTCTTCCGTTTCTCCTCTCTTGCACTCTTTCCCAATGTTCCCTTTGGATCTCGCATTGGCCTCACGGTAGCCGCTCTTTGAGAATTTCCATTCCTACTGCTTACAGATTAGCTATGCGTATGTTCTCTGTTAGGTTCTTTTATGACATTTTATGGAGCAGCAGCTCTTACAAAAACTAGCTACAGGTTACAAAGTTTAGCAGGTTGCAACAGGCTGCTGCACTTATCTGCAGTGGGCTACACAGAGTCCGTTCATTCAGGGAAACCATCAATAGATTTCCATGTTTGATCGCGAATTTCAGACTATCAGCTCCAGGTTCAGTATCAAACTATTTACTAACTCTTCAGTTTATCCTTTAAAACGGCCTTCAGTCTCTAGCATCCAGTTTCCGGTGCAGAGTTTTCAAGCCCCTTTGCATTTCAAAGCATTTGTGTTTTGTGAAACGAATTTTCGTAGCATTTAGTAACCAGATTTGCTAACTGGTTAGCTCCCGACTCCAAAAACTTAAATGTAAGATTTGGATTCCTGTTTCCTTTACGAATCTCTCTTTCAGAACTTAGAATTAGAGGAAAACTTCTCCTTCTTGATCTCCAGCCTTGGAATGCTTAGATCTTTTAATAGTACTGGAACGTTTAAGTCTTTGCTTTGTAAATGTAGAAAATAAGTACTTCCCATGTTTTGGAAAACCTTGAATGCGCTAAAGTGCTCTAGGCTAAAGTTCTGGATGTTTCTGCTTTCCCGTCTCTCCTTAAATGGTCTGACTCTTGAATGTAAGGTGTCTTCTATCCGTATATTTTACTAATCAGTTTTCTCTAGAACCCGGGGTGCTGAAGTTCAAGAAACGAGCTTTCCTAGTAAAAGAAAATGCAGGAGTCGTAACAATTCCTGTGTTAAGAACACGTGGCTCCGATGGAGAGGTGGCAGTTAAATGGAGAACCAAGGACAGATCCGCCATAGGAGGCAAAGATTATGTGATCACGGAAGGAACTCTCACCTTTAAGAATAGAGAGGTGAGATCAAACTTAAGATCAATGGAACCATCAGTCACCTACATTCGCAGTGTCAAATGAATATCGAAATTCCTATCAAAGATGATTTTGAAGCAGAAAGAAACGAAAGGTTCGAAGTGGAGCTCTATGATCCTACCAATGGGGCGAAACTCGGATCCATTAATCGGACAGTCGTAACCATTGTTAATGATGACGGTAAGGATGGAGCCAATAGTCCGCATTTTTTATGGGTGACTCGATGCAGAATTCAATTCACTGCTAAACCAGCTAATACTGAAAACGCACGCAAATATGGATCGCTTCCGTCTGTACCACGAAAACTGGGCGGACCAAATCAAGGCTGCCATAACAGTCAACGGAAATGATGTAGAAAACGCAACGGTGCTTGATTATATCCTACATGTCGTGAGTTTTGGCTGGAAGGCACGTTCTATCGCTGTCGACCGCTTTTCTTTTTGAGTCTTTATTTCGTTGCAGGTCTTATTTTCTTTGATCCCGCCAGTCAGCATATTGGGTGGTTGGCTTTCTTTCTGTATTTCACTCATTTGCATTGGAATTCTCACTGCAATTGTCGGAGATTTGGCCTCCATATTTGGATGCCTAATTGGATTAGAAGACAGTATAACCGGTAATATATTAAAGGCCGTGCTTCTTCAAAAGAGCATCTCATCTCTAGCTATAACTCTGGTGGCAATGGGAACCTCACTACCAGATCTGTTTGCAAGCAGATCAGC
The DNA here is from genome assembly GCA_036172245.1 of Raillietiella orientalis. Lineage (NCBI taxonomy): Eukaryota > Metazoa > Arthropoda > Ichthyostraca > Raillietiellida > Raillietiellidae > Raillietiella > Raillietiella orientalis. The sequence goes on along the minus strand of JAYWIR010000004.1, from coordinate 2,229,320 downwards.
GTCCCTTCAAGAAAAGCATGCTGATAACGCCATCGGAAATATTACTGGAAGTAACTCGGTCAATGTATTCCTCGGACTAGGGCTTCCTTGGATGATCGCTGCTGTGTATCACAGCATTAATCACAGCACATTTACTGTTCAAGCGGGAACGCTGGGATTTAATGTTGCTGTATATGTTGTTTGTGGATGTTTGGGGCTGGGATTGTTACTACTGAGAAGATCCAAAAATTTTTTTGGAAGTGCCGAACTGGGCGGTCCATATTTACCGAAAATATTTAGTGCATTATTTCTCTTTTCGCTATGGATAATCTATGTCGTCACGGCGATTCTTCAGTCTTATGATTTGATTGGAATATTCTGAGTACAGTTTGAAAAAAATAAAACAGGACTTAAGATGACAACAATTAGATGATTTAATTTGGTAAGTTCTGTTTGATAAAAGCAAGTTCAGCGCAAACTCTCATAAAAGTTATATATGGAACGGGTAAACATTAGAAATGCATAAGCACAACCATAGAAAAAACGGATACTTAATTTCAATTACATACAAAATGTGGCGAAAACTGATGTAATGATCATTGTACATACTTACATTTTATATCACCTTAGTGCTTATCATTTCATTCTTTATGTTAGAACAATAACACAATAGTGACTGAATCATCCACATCCTCGATGGCATAGATATGTTTGTTCATCCTTCTATTCACTTGATAGTGCAAGATATAGTTATGATCAGTCACAGTTATGATGGTTGACAGCTAAGATTCGGGATACATATCGCCATTCCACGTATGAATATCTACAGGAAGTGTGCATCCACTTTATGTGAACTGGTGCAAGTTGTTGACAGTTTCAGTCGGCAGCTGATTTGTGCAAGTTATCGCAGTTAATCTCTAGCTTGTTCAACTATTACCAATTAGCACTTTTGCGTATTGAATGCAGATGAATATATCTGCAGTAGAATCTGGTACATATGCAAATATTGATGTGAATTTTTGGTATTCTGAAGAATTACAGTTAATTGAAATTTTCAGGATCGTTGTGAATTCAAACAGGTATCGTTCCCAGAGCTTTGTACACATAAAGCACATCAGTTTTTGCAAGAGTGCATTTATAAATGTAATATTTGAAAGCCCTTCGACAATGTGATTCTAATGCGACCGTGATCAACAGTAACTTAAGAACATAATTACTATGATTAAAGTAAATCAAAGACATTAGACTATGAGTTTGTTGCACGATCTTAAAGTAGTCTTAATTTGAGTTTGTTTAAACTCAAAACGTTCGTTCTACTTTGAGTTTACACTGGATTTCTCTTATGATTTTCAGTCTGGCGACTCAGTAATTTTGCTAGGCAACACTGTATGATAATTGTCAATTAAATCGCCTTCGCAGCTGTTCAGTGCGCCTGTAAAACGTTGAAGAGACGTTGATCCAGCACTCTGGTGAAATATAAACGATGCCAATTAAAGCATAAACATCACATTCTACTAGTTTCCCACCATGAATTGCGCGGAAATGGTTGGTCTTCCAATTTTCACGGAATACACTGATAAATGTACGTATGAAACAATGACAGAAATAAAATCTATCCCTAGTCACTTTTATAAATCTTCCTGAATCCATTTTCCCAAATCACATTACGATTGTTTTCGTGCCCTTCCACGGTATACTACTCATCATTTTTTACAATCATTCATAAGCACCTCACGTTGAATATCATTGTTGCAATTGTCTTTAAAGTTGCCCGAAAGAAAGAAACAATTCATATTATCATGCATTGTGTCTCTTACGGCAACTTTTATGGTGATTTTTTCCCTCCATATCAATACTGAATGCATAATTGCTTTTTCATTTAATTCCTATGTTTGATTTAACAGACTCTTTGCAAGAATTTTGTAACACTTGCACCTTTTTGTTTTCACTGAAAACTGAAAAGCCCTGCATAGGTTTCATTGGTATTTCCACAAATCTGCATCTACATGCCACAAAAAATGATTGGTGAGATATGTGAAAACATTGGCCAAAGTTCAGATGTGATTTGAAACTGCAAAAAAGTCTGACACAAATGATCCATTCATAGAAGATTTCTCTTGCAACAAACTAATACACAGTCCTAAAAAGCACATGCAAAGTTTTATGTCAGTTTTTCTTCAAAACCTTGAAAATTAATGCCCTATGAAAATATGCATTTTGCTCACCAAATGAAAAACTATCATGATGACAAACTTCTCAGAAATGTTTTCACAAACAAATGCCATAAGAAACATTATAAGATGAAACATTTAAATTTGATTGTACATCTGTTTAAGAAGATAGATGTAGAACAGCTAAATACTAAAAATATCCATTCTTTTGGAAAGAAAAACATTTAACATATACTAAACATGCATTCTTTGGAAAGAAGACTAATTATTTCACAAAAAGTTACCAAAAAAACAAAACATTTTTTGCTTCTTTCAAGTTACACTTTTATGTTCCTCTCAAAAATCAATGCCTAATTGATTTCACGACTGTTCTATGCCTAGAAGATTCTTGAAATTCTAGGTCAATTATTACTGCACATTTGTTTATGCATGCTCAAGAATCTGTCTCAAAATGCACTTTTTAAGCACATAAATGAATAATGTTGCATAATTAAACATACTGCTGATATCCAAGTCATATTTACATGTACAAGTCACATGCATTCTTCAATTTATTGGTTAGATCGTCTGCAATCTCAAGAATTACTGAAAACTACACAACTGAGGTTCTACATAGGGTTTACTTTTTATGTGCTTTTTTTTTCCAGCTGAATATATATTAGGTAGTAATTTTCATGTTATGTGATATTAAAATGAGAAGCATCAAATCATCCTATCAAATCATCTTGGATACCTGAAAGAACTTCCAATGAAAAGTCAAGCATACATATCTTTTTAAAACTGGTCATTTCTTAAATTAAAGACAGTCTACAGTGAATCATAGTACAAAGCATAACTGTCATGATGCAATTCTATTTTGAAGAATAGAAAACTTATCCTGGCAACATCACATTTTTGATTACTTATTAATTATTTTTAATTATTTTACTATAAATACATTACTGTACTGAATAGTGATGTGTTTGTAGATCTTTATTTAATTAAGATCAAGGTCTAATTTTTAATCCACCTTCAGTTCTATCACATAAACAAGGCTTGCATTCATTTTGAAGGAATATGCAGGCTAAAGAAAAGGATAAATGAAATATATAACTTCAGGATTAAAATTCTTTCAGTAGCAAAGCTGATTTTACTTTTAGAATGCTACTATTTAATACAAAGAATTGAATACTTGATCATTTTTACAGATGCAAAATATTATAAATACAGTTACTGAAATAAACCAAAAAAACGGACTTTTTCATGAGCCTTCAGCTTTCACTTCTCAAGAGGTGCATAGTTCAGAAGCTTTTCTATAAGGTCCACGTGGCCTAGTAACATGCGCCTACAACAGTACCTTTTAAGGCCCAAAGCATCCAAAGCATCTCTTAAAAAAGACTTCAACAATGCTCACTATGTACTTTACTCACCCCTCAGTATATTCAGCTTGAAGCAATCCAAGATATGTCTCCCATTTATTTCCCACAACTTTACCGCACGTAAAACATCTGATAGGGATGATCATTGTCTACAAAAATTTTAATACTGTAATTTTTACATTTGTCATATATATAAAGAAAAATTCGTCATATATCATAATCCACTACACTTTGCATGATCATAGTTTCTGGGAATAAAAGCCTACTTATATTTATAAGTTCACAAACAAGCTCATTTAAGTAAATAATGACAAATAATGCCAGAAACAAATAATACAAAATAGTACAATGCAACACAGTCTAGCAGAAAAATGGGAACGCACATAGGGAGACCCTGTGGAAATGGAAATTGCAAAGGAAAAATCAAAATTCAACATGCGCTAGTGACACGTGTTTAAAAATCATTGTCACGATGTGGGAATACATACTGAAATAAACACAATGCCTGCTACAAAATAAATTCCAACACTGTAACATAAACAAATACTTACCAAAACCTCCCGCTCCCACCAACCGCGCAGTCGGCTTGGAACACTACAACCAGCTTGTAACACGTTCAAGGAATTTGCAGTCGGGCGTAACTAGCATATGTGTATTTCTGCAAAGAAATGAAAGGTAGCATTTGATTTTATTCCCATCTACATTACAATAAAATAAATAAAATTGCGTAAAACAAATAATTATTTGAAAATTCTACAGAAATATTTGTTTTCCTTTTTCGTTTTTTATTCTTGTGTCTCTGATAATAGAAAACGTAGTTTAGAAGCAAAAAATAGCTATTTGTGTTATAAAAATAGTTATTTGTATTAGTTTAATTCCTTTATTTGTGTTCTATGCAACATCTAAAAAAAATCACCAATAATTTAGTAAAATATTTAAGGCATAATGAAGAAATTTGGTATTCCCATCATCTTCCAGGAAAGTTTTGACATATTCAACATTCATATTGATACACCATAACTCTCATGTTCTCTAGACTGATCTTGGGTTAATAATACAGGTTATAATACATCTCTTAGGTTAATAATAGCAAGCAAATAAATCTGAATTCCGATTTCATTAGAAATCTAAAAAAAGAATTTTGGATAGATGCCTTCCTAAATCTTTATTTTAAAAATAATGTATAAAAATTCTTAAGCACATTTCCTTTTGCTAATCGAGAAATTAGGCAAGCTAAACTTACAGTGATCATTGCATACATTGTTTCATTTTAGAGAAGCATGTATCGTTTCATTATCATTATAGAAACATGACACTAAGGAAAAACTAATGATGGTGGAATTCAGTCTATGCTTTGTATAATTGCACACATATAATTATATTTGAAATGATGTACATTTTACGGTAATACTATGCTAACATATGTCTCTATATTAGCTCGGCTACCGAAGTCTTTCAAATTTTAATCCATTTTCAACGAAGATATAATGAGGATGAGTCTCAGGTATCTGAGCGTCTATATCGGCGACCCATTATGCCCCTCTATGCACTGGAACCAAATCCCGGCTCGAGTGATAAAAAAGAAAAGCAAATACATCCTCTCGGACTACAGTTTCATGAAGAAGGCGATTCTGTTAAATACAGGTCTCCATTGAAAGGTCTTGGCGGAGCCTGCTATTTATTGCAGCAAAAATTCGAGCAAGCTTCCACAGTATATTGCAGAAGTTTCTGTGGAAAGAGATGATTATAAGAATTCGCTTAAAGCACATGTACCGAAATAAATTGGCGACACTATGATGAAGGAGCTGTAGCGAGTGCAACAAGTTTGATTTAAAAAGTTCCTCCATACAACACAGAACTGGGATGAGTTGCCATGTGTGTTGAATGGGACCTATTCCGCCATGTTCAACCAGAAGCATAGCCTGATGATGGCAGTAATGAGTAACGGAAAAGAGTAGCCCTAGAGTGATCCCTGGTGGTCTCGAAAGCAACATGATGCTCATATGAATCAACCGAGAATGCTTCTCTAGAAGCAGAAATCTTTAGAAAAAGGAACTTGTCGAGATGCCCCTCTTTTGATGAGTAGTCCTAAGCTACACTGACTAGTGGCTTCAGAGACGAACACACTTCATCTCCGAAGATTGCGAAAAGTTTGTCTTGAATGGAAATCCTACAACAAAATAATATATCAAAGTGAGAACGAAATACGCATGGATTAAGTGACGCATGGAAAGCGCGAAATGTGGATAGCTTACGGTACAGAAAGAGTAAACGAAACTCCTCATGACATCCTGGACTGGCAGGAAGAACCAGAGCTGGCTCAAAAATTCCAAGAGCATGTACAAGAACCGAGCAGGCTATGTTATTCCCATGAGCAATCTGAAATACGTTCAAAACAGACCTATAACCAAAGGTGCAAAATAATTTCCTCATGTTCCATCTTGGGACACTCAAAAGTAGCCTGCATCATTATACTGTAATAGACAAAATAAATTTTACAGTTCATGTGGAGCCACAGAAATATAATCACTCTCATTTACATGCTCCACGCTTACCTGAGACTGGGTAGTCATTAAGCAGTTAGCTACCTGCAGAAGCATCTACAGCTAAAATTCTGGGAGCAGCCTTGGAAGGAACTGGTGATGTTTCGGTGCATATTCGAATGATGAGTAACATCAACTCCTTTTTCTATAAAAACAGCACTTCTATAAAGTAAGCAACTACTTTGAAAATATAAGAGAAAGGAACTATATTCTCAATCCATGATGTTCAACATGAGGGAAAAACACACACACTAATATTCTGGATCTTTTCTTGAAAAATTTAGTACAATCTGAGTTGTGAGTTTGTCAAAAAATGAAATACCTTGTTCAGCATTTTTTCCAGTGAACTCTTCCCCCTTTCCTTTGTTGAAAGAATATCGTCCACCAATAGTATGTTTTTCGCCTAAATTTTCCTGATTTTCCTGATAAAGTTTTCCTGATTCTGTCTGAGCAGAAAAATCTTTTCTCGTATATGTAGGTAAATGGGACTTTAATTTATTGGTATCTGTAACAGGGAACAACAATATGATACGTACTTGTCACGTGTTCGCTTTAACTTGAATCTCAACATGAGAATAATTGCAGTTTTTATATGCACAGGAACTTTTGAACTTTTAGAAATTATGGCAAATTCTGTATTTCTGAGGATATGCAATGCTGTTTTTGGTTTCCCTGTATTATTACTACTACATAATTCTATGAGTTCAATTTTGTTATTGTATATAATACAGAGCTGATCTTTATTGTACATAACTGAATGGACATGGTCTAATTGATTAAAAAAGGCAATTTTAATTTGTTTTTTTCACCATTATTTGCGGCTCTAATTCTGATGAGAAACTCTTTCAGAAGAATCCTGGTTATTATTAACTCTCTGTAAAAAGTTACTATTCCATCCATCTAGACTCTAAATATAAGGAACCAAAAAAATAGAATAAAACAATAAATATTTTAATAACGATTTTTTATTTATTATTGCATTTTTCGCAGAGAACTTAAAAAAATATACTGCAAGAAACAGACTAAAAGATGAGAAATGGATTTAAAATCCGTACTCAAGTGAAAGAAGATGTGCTAGCACTGCGAAACTGAGTTGAATGTTGTTCTTGGAGCAGATGTCGAGCGTGCCAACGAGTGTCATTATTAGTGCAATTAGCAGTAAATTTGAGTTTTCACACGTTGGCCTCCAATAAACTAAATAAATTTGAACTTTGCTTGCGATTTCAGTTTGATTGTGAGTGGTGCACGGTTACACATTGCTAAGTTAATAAATGATAGTAACAAATGAATAATAGACAAAAGAGCCGTCCAGATCAACAAGTGAATAATAATCTAACCTTAGTGAATAATAATCTGTTCAGATTTATAATCAATATGTACAATTTATATAAAAGTGATACTCATTTCATTAAAAAAAGAAAAAAAATTGTGAAAGTTATAGAAAAATGGCAGGCATTGGTTTTACAAAACTGATTTTGTCGATTCTTAATTTTGGGAAAAGTACTTCAATAAGAACCAGAAATTTTGTAACCTAGGTAACATAATTGAAATTCATTTTATGTATTTAAAACGGCATTTCATTAAAACTTAGTAGATTATTTAAAAACCAATCGCTAGGTTTAAGTTTAAAAGTATTTACATGGAATAAATTTGGAACTGATGATTACATAGTTAAGTTTACATTCCTGTGCTTCGGTTTGTTGATATGTTAGTGATTAGTAAACTTTAGGGGTTTCCATATCTCATGTGATTCATTTCTGAGAATTAAACTGTGTGAAAAGCTTACAAGACTATTTTAGTATTCAAAAATTCAGTTGAAGTTCAAGGTTTTCGTTTTGTTTGTTCAGTACAAGACTACGGTCATTATCAAGAATGTTCAAGTGATTCGAAAGTGTTTAGTGTCGCTATGATGCTTTGAATAATATGTATTCATCGCAAAAGGAAATTGTTTGCCCCTACAATTCATCCCATGTTATCAAACAAGAAAAATTTACGGTGCATTTGCAAAAATGTGCAAAGGTAACAATTTTTTGGCAATTTTGTCATTTTATGGTTGTTGCAAGAAAATGTTTTTACGAAACATTCTAAACAATTTTTTGCCAAATTAATTACCATATTTAGTTGTAATGAAAGAATTGAATAATTCGATTATAACATGTCAGTTATCAGGTTGAACATGTGCATGCGTCATAATGATGCATGGCAGAAAGTATATGGGGGGTTTAAAATAATTAGTGCATGGACCTTGAAAAGACTAGGAATGCAAATGCTAATGTTAAGGGACAGTTAATGGATCTAATCATTTAGCTGAGTTGAGTGAGCATAACTATGCAGAAACAAAATGTTATTTGTTATCGTACTGCTTCATATGCAAGTTTAAGACATAATTATTTGGCTGATTTATTCTTTCATAGAATTAATGCTGATTTTTCGTAATTCATATACAAAAATTGGCGCCTGAGAATTCTTGTTAATAAAAACAGCATGAAAAAAAAAAATAATGCCAAAGTGAACTACATTCCAAACTGAATTTCACTGGTGGATTCATGATTAGTTTGAAAAAATTGAAGGATTGGATCTGAATAACAGTGACAAAACTAATGTGCGTTCATTTCTGAATGTGAAATAACTGCAATAAGGCAGAACAAAATTGTCTATTGTGGGTTATTGGCCATGCTATAGACAGTTTGTGTTTTTGAAAATCACTAATGTTTATTTCTTTCAAATATATCTCATATGTGTAATGTTATATCCTAGAGAGAAAGAGAAAATTTGTACTCTAAAATTAGCATGTTTTTATTTATGTATTGAAGCCAGTAACAGATACTATAGTGTTTATAAACATTGCATACAATGTTTATAAAGTGGTTTCATTGTATGTAAGGCCATATCAAGGACAAAAATTAATTGAGTGTATTGATATATGCAGTTTTAAATTATAAATGTCACCATAAGTAGTAAACAAACATTTTTTGTTTACTTTGGTTTATTTCTGGTGCTAGCTGTTGTTAAACGACTACCATGATACTGTGAATGCATTGTAACGAATTTCATCAGTTGCATCTAATTATCTATTTGTTGAGATTTTGCCTAATTAAGAAATTTATTATCAAATTAAAAACTAACTAGCTTAGATTAAAGTTATGACCTTTTTGAGTGTAGCATTTGTTATTGTACTTTTCATTTCTAATTTGTAAACACTTGCAGAAACATAAAGCATTGACTGATTTAAAAAGATTAGTTTTCTTTCCTATTGTTATATGCCTTTAGTTACCTTATTGTGGAATTGACACATTTAATTACTTAATTGTTTGTTAGCTTGCTTAAAATTAAATACTACAGCTAATTGTATCTGTTAATCAGTTTTGTATTGTATTTGTATGAATAACCCAAAAACTTCAGTTAAATAATAAATATATTAATAGATTTTGGAACTAACAGTTTTCATTTGAAATTTCTGATTAGGAATACTAATTAAATGTATTTTGTTTATTATTGCTAAATAACAATTTTTGTTGCAGAGAAATTTCAACTCCAACTATATGATCTGCCCTTTCAATGCTCAGCATCATGTAATACGCGATCATTTCCAAACTCATTTGGATAGTTGCCCTGAAAAATACTTATTAGACTGTATATCAGGTACATCAGCATGGATGAGTATATCAATTTTTTTTTTGCATCTTCGAGTGTATTTTACAGTTATATGGCACATATCCCAAGCACCTGTACCATACCTTCCCGCACCATGATTTATTTTTTCTCATAAATATCGTTAAGATATATTGAAAAGAGATGAAAAAGGGAGAAATGATCTAATGTGCAGCTCAGTAAATAGGAATAAGTTGAACTAATTTAGATGTTTGTTTCAGCAGCATCATTACTTAAATGTTGTTGATGAGCATCCTTAAGATTTTTGAAGATCATTAAAGTACGTTTCCCCAAAACAAAAATTCCATTATGCAGAATTCTTTTTTTAAAGCATCTGTTACATTTATATGCCATGGATTTTTTTTTTTTTTTAATCCAGATACTTGGATGTATTATAAAGATGAGATTTTTTCTCTTATGTTTATCATGTATTTATTTAATAAAAAATTTTCATTTGACAGCATTTTGTTGTGTAGTATTTAGAATTGAGTTTTCAAGATTTTAGTTATTAAAATGAACCTCTGCAAGCTTGTCTTTGTTGTTTTGTAAGCTTTCCGAATTGCATATTGAGTAGCAATTTCTGTACTCATTTTTTTCTTTCTCCTTTGTTCATAATTTTTTCTTAAGGGTTTAAAAAATTGTTCCTTTCATTATTAATCATTATTCCTGTCAGTTCAATCATTCAATCACTTTTCCTGTCAGTTTTTCTTACAAGTTGCTTTCTATTATATTGAAAAATAGTTAGCTTATTTGTAATTGAATTAAGGTATTCTTTAGTTTTTGTTTCTTCACAGATGCTATTTCTGATATCAAACTCGTGCCAGAACTGACTGTGATAGATGAAGAAGTAATTGCAAAAAAAAGATGTGACCATAACTCACAAGAACATAATTTCAGTAAGTTAGTTTGAATTCATTTTCAGAATGATAATTATGTTCCAGGTATTCCTCAAAGACCATGGCCTAAAGGCCGTGGAAGAGGACTGCTAAACTTCAGATATTGCCATTGGGGGAGGCGCAATTTAAAAATTGAGATTAATTAATGTTCTTTGTTTTTCCAATTTGAGAATGTAAAATACAGTTTGTTTTGCATATGATAATCTGTAAATTTGACAGTGTTTTCCAGTTTAAGTAGTTATGTATTCTTAAAGATAAATGAATAATTGTGCATTAATCTTGCAACTATCATGGCTTTGAGGATTCCACCAGCTGCTTTAGTTAATCCTAAAAAGAAGCACTTTATTGGAGTTCCTGCTCCTCTTGGCTATGTTGCTGGAGTTGGTAGAGGGTAAGTGTTTTGGAATTGATAAGCTGCTAATTTTTTTGTATAGGGCCACAGGCTTTACTACTCGCTCTGATATTGGACCTGCAAGAGATGCCAATGATGTATCGTAAGTTTCCATTCTCTTCATTCAAGAGATGATTTATTTTCCAACTCTAGTGATGATCGCCATGCACCACCTTTGAAAAAAAAGAAAGAAGATGAAAATGCTCCAGAAGACGACGATGAGGATCTTAATGATTCCAATTATGATGAAGTGAGAAATTGATCAGAATGTGGATTCGGTCTGCCATTAAAAAATTTAGTTTGCAGGTTATGGAGGTTCATTGTTTAGCAAGGATCCATATGATAAAGATGATGAGGAAGCTGATGCTATTTATGAGGAAATAGATAAGAGAATGGATGAGAAACGTCGTGAATACCGAGAAAAGAAACTCAGAGGTAAGGGAAGGTACATTTTTTAGTTTCATGTTTTTGCAGAGGAACTGGAAAGATATAGGCAAGAACGTCCTAAAATTCAACAACAATTCTCTGATCTGAAACGAGCTTTAGCTGATGTGTCTGAAGATGACTGGGCAAACATTCCAGAAGTAGGCGATGCTCGAAACAAGAAACAGAGAAATCCTCGTTCAGAAAAGTAGTTTGCAAGCCTTTGTGTTCAGAGATTTACAAAAATGCATTGCAGGTATACACCAATGCCAGATAGTGTTTTGGCAAGAACTGCTTTAGCCCAAGGAACAGTGACCAGTCTGGATCCGTCGAGTGGATTAGCATCCACATTTCCTGGAACACTCACTCCTGGAACTATGACCCCTGGTAAAGAAATAAGTAAAATTGTCGAGTGATTGTTGTACATTTTTGGATAGGAATGTTAACTCCAAGTGGAGATTTAGATCTACGAAAAATTGGGCAGGCTCGCAACACTCTGATGGATATTAAGCTGAATCAGTTATCCGATAATGTGGAAGGACAGACTGTAGTTGATCCTAAAGGATATTTGACTGACCTGCAAAGCATGATTCCAACTTATGGAGGAGATATAGGGTAACAGGCAACTGAATGAACCAAGTATTCTTTGATGGTCTTCTAGAGATATTAAAAAAGCAAGACTTCTGTTGAAGTCTGTTAGAGAAACCAATCCTAATCATCCTCCTGGATGGATAGCATCAGCACGTTTAGAAGAAGTGACTGGGAAAATTCAGTCAGCCAGAAATTTGATCATGAAGGGTTGCGAAGTAAGACGTCTGCGAAAGGAAAATATGATCAACCTCTTTATTAGCTCTGTCCCAAATCAGAGGATCTATGGCTAGAGGCTGCTCGTTTACAACCGCCAGATACTGCTAAAGCTGTCATTGCACAAGCAGTACGTCAAATGCCCAACTCAGTACGCCTCTGGATTAAAGCAGCTGACTTGGAAACAGAAACAAAACCCAAACGTCGTGTCTACCGGAAAGCCTTGGAGCAGATTCCTAATTCAGTGCGATTATGGAAAGCTGCAGTAGAATTGGAAGAACCAGAGGATGCACGTATTTTGTTAAGTAGAGCAGTGGAGTGTTGTCCAACTTCGGTAGAACTCTGGTTGGCTTTAGCGAGGTAAATTCAGATTGCAAACAATCGATAGCATTTAATCAGACTTGAAACATATGAAAATGCTCGCAAAGTACTAAACAAAGCGAGAGAAAACATCCCAACTGATCGTCTCATTTGGATTACGGCTGCTAAACTTGAAGAAGCCAATAATAACAGCAGCATGGTAGACCGAATAATTGAGCGCGGTAAAAATGACTTGTGGCAACTTCACTAATAATAAGGAAATACCCAGCCATGGCATCACTATCTGCCAATATGGTAGATATAAATAGAGAACAGTGGCTTAAAGATGCTGTTGAAGCTGAAAAAGCAGGTTCTACATTAACATGTCAGGCCATCATGAGGCATATATTGGGTTATGGTGTTGATGAGGAAGATCGTAAACAGTTATGGATGGAAGATGCTGAAAATGTAGTCACTTGAATTGGTTCACTTTCATTGTGTTGATTGTTTTACTTTACAGTGTGCAATGCAAGGTGCACATGAGTGTGCCAGGGCCATCTATACACATGCTTTATCACTTTACAAAGATCGTAAGTCTATTTGGCTAAGAGCCGCATATTTTGAAAAACAGCATGGAACTCGGGAGTCTTTGGAGGCATTACTTCAAAATGCTGTCACCAATTGCCCCAAAGCAGAAGTGTTGTGGTTAATGGCTGCTAAATCAAAATGGATGGCGGTATGGTAAGTCTTACTTGTTTATCTTTTATTAAACGTAAAACAGGGAGATGTTCCTGCTGCCCGGACCATTCTGTCATTAGCATTTCAAGCCAATCCGAATTCAGAAGAAATATGGTTAGCTGCAGTAAAACTGGAATCTGAAAACAGTGAATATGAAAGAGCTAGAAGACTTCTTGCCAAAGCAAGAGCCAGTGCTCCTACTCCTAGGTAAGCAATTTCTTAGCAGTTTAATATTAAGGCATCAATTAGGGTCATGATGAAATCAGCGAAATTGGAATGGGCTCTGGGAGAATTGGACAAAGGCATAGCTCTGCTAAATGAAGCTATAGAAATGTTTCCGGATTTTGCCAAACTCTGGATGATGAAAGGACAAATTTTAGAGCAAAAGAATCAAAAAATGGAAGCTCGTGATGTATACAGTCAAGGGGTAAATGTTATACATAAGTTGGCCAGCATAATGTAGTGTTTAATATAGATAAAAAGATGTCTTCAGTCCATCCCTCTGTGGATTTTATTGTCACGACTGGAAGAACGTTGGGGTCAGGTCATCAAAGCAAGATCAGTTTTGGAAAAAGCCCGTTTGAAAAACCCTAAGAATCCACAGTTGTGGCTTGAAGCAGTAAGAGTGGAATTTCGTGCTGGTCTCAAAGAGATTTCTTGTAAAGTTATGGCAAAAGGTATAAAGTTGAAATAACTGATTGTACACGTTGATTTGTCAGCAATGCAGGAATGCCCAAGTTCTGGTATTCTTTGGTCTGAGGCTATTTTTATGGAAGCTCGACCACAAAGGAAAACGAAAAGTGTAGACGCTTTAAAACGCTGTGAACATGACCCCCATGTTCTCTTAGCAGTCTCAAAGTGAGCGACTGTTTACCTAGTTTGGTACTCCGGTTCGGTTATTATTATTAATAATTCCAGGCTTTTCTGGATCGAAAGAAAGCTGCAGAAGTGTCGTGAGTGGTTTAACCGCACTGTAAAAATTGATCCTGATTTGGGAGATTCTTGGGCATATTTTTACAAATTTGAACAGACGCATGGAACAGAGGTACGTGGTATGCAAGCATGTTTAGCGATAATCAAGCTTGCAATTAGGAGCAACAGAAAGATGTTCAGCAGCGTTGTTTGGCTGCTGAGCCACATCATGGTGAGCAGTGGTGTCTTGTATCAAAAGATATACAGAATTGGAAGCAGAAACCCATAGATATCTTGGAATTGGTAGCAGCAGCTTTGCCAATTCCAACCTAATGTAAATAAAGAAACATGTCAATACATATGTATTGTTATTCTGGAAGCATGTGCACGTAACAAGTAGGAAACATTCCCTTGCGACTGGGATCAGACTCGATCATCCCGAGCATCCACTGCACATCTTCAGTTACTTCTTGGAATACAACAATTATTTCTCCTTCATGAAATCCCAATTCATCTTTTCTCTCTGCCTGACAGTTATACAGTGCTTGACAACGCCTTGGACGGACAGAAGTTGCAAAAACCGTTTGACTAGACATGGGGTTAGGACTGTCATTCAATGTCCTGAGGTACTGTTGATTATTAAAAGTGCTTCGATTAGGAGTTGGAGGAGGAGGAATCTTTGGTCTCTGACGGTTGAATAATTTATCAGGCACAGGTTTCAAGACAGGATACTCTAATGCTGACGGCATAACTAACCTAGTATTCACTGCATTCATAATAAAAACAATTAAAAGCTGAACTCTTTGCTGAATTACCTTACCCAAACTTAAAGGATTTTTTCCTGAACTATATTTGCGTACGCAATCTGAAGCATTGGGAGGATTGTAAGGTGAACCCTCAGCTGGCAATGTTTCTTTATCTGATACATTAACTGGAGGAAGAGGAGCAGCTCGTTTTTTAAGGCTCCCTATGCCTACAACAGATCCTTTTCCTTAAAACACAACATTGAATAATAATTCAAACGTGAATTTCTTACCTGTGGAAATGCCAGGAGTCTGGGCCAAATGTCCACTTGATACAGTAAGAAGAGGACTAGTTTTGATGCTGGAAGTTTCTGCACAGGCAATGCTGGCTGGGCGAACTTTTCGGTTCCGTTCTTCCTAAAATCGAAATCAGCACTCGTAGGATATTAAATTAAATTTAACACAAACTCTTTCTTCTCCAATAGCATCATCATCTGAGAAATCTGTAGAATACTCATCTTGCACTAAATCCCATTCCATGTTTACATTTTCAAAGAGAAATTTTTTGCCTTCTTGAGCATGGATTAACTGAATAAATGACAAGTTTTATTATGTCCTCATAATATGCGTACCAATTCTTCACAAACTGGAAGGTGCATCTTGACAGCTAAGTCCTGGGGTGATGAACCATCATTGTTGACAATAGATGTATTGGCATGTGAACGAAGGAGCAACTTTAAGCATTCACTACGGTTGTGCAGAACGCAGTAATGCAAAGGTGTATTTCCTTCCATAGTCTGAACATCTAACTGGCATGTATTCTGAATTAGGAAATCAAGAATGTGCAAAGAATTCCCTGCATCAAGCATAATAGATATGTGAAGACTTGTTTCTCCGTTGGGCTAATCTGACAATGACATATACAATTGATGCAAATGAATAACTTACGCTATCAGGTAGTGGCAAACTAGGATTGGCACCTTCTGCAAATGCATGCAATACACGTAAAATATCTCCTGCAAGCACTGCTGCATGAAGAAGACGTTGTTTTTCTTCTTGAGAATTGGTGCTCCGAGATACAAAACGTCGTTCCACATATTTAGCACGGATGTAATCAAATCTTTCTTCCCTGCCAACAAGTCATGAAACCATGATTCCAAACTGGTAATATAAAACTTACATGCTGCTAGCAGGAGTAAGCTTTGGTAAAGTTAGACTCTCCTCCATTATTTCATTAAAGCCATCGTTGCTCATAATGCGTGCAATTAAGAGTTGTGATGTGCCAATATGGTCCAGAGTCAGTGACTGAATGCTGCAGCAATGCACACAGTCAAGCTTGCTACAGTATTAATCTACCGAGAAATTTGCACACCCAGATCCCGATGAACTCCAGAACAATGGATACAGAGAATGATACCTAGATTGGTGGACAGCCAGTTGGCTTCTGAAAGCTTAGGTAAAAAACACTGAATCCGTATAAACGTCTTTACCATTTTGTGAGTTGCAATCACAACAACGGTCATTACCACTCATCTTCAGAATGCAGCGGATGATGTCATGATGCAGTCCCTGTTAAAAAAGAAAAGAAAAAAATGATTACCATCAAGTAAAATCAATATGGTTTTCTTTATGTGTTTACTCTATTGTCCATTTTGCTATTTTCATCAAATGCTTTCATTAAGGCTTCTTCTTTCGAATTCAAAAGCACTGCCATCCAAGCTGATTGCTCTTTTTCTGCATCAGCCATGAAATGGTATGTTCTGTTATCTTTACGTTTTAATTGTTAATGAGTGATTACATTAAATTTAAGAACACTTACAAGAGACTAAATCAAAACATCGACGATCTTCTGTCATAGGCTTCATCTGACATGTCATTAAATTAAGACATGTAGGCAGTTTGGTTTCATCAGAGTGATAAATACTTAGCACACCTTCTTGTACCTTACCAGCACATAGATTAAGGAAACTAAACACTTCTCTATTACCTTGCATTTTCTCCTTTGCCATACCTTCCGCATTTTTCCTTCTGACTTCTTCTGCAAGTAACCTATTTTCTGACTTCCCAATTGTTTGTTTCCTTGAAGCTGATGCAATTGATAACCTTGAGGTGATGCATTAAATGCCTTAACACGTGTTTTTAATTTGAGCACAACTATAGTTAGCACAACCTCTTTCTCTAAAGCTGTAGACTCTTTGAGCAAACCCCGAATCTCCACGAGCTTTTTACGCTCTTCCTCTTGATGTTGATGAATCTCTTGCAACTTTACAGAAAGATTATGAATGTAACTTCCAAAATCCTCAATTGTCTTCAGCCCATCCTGGAAGTAACTACAACCAGCTATGGTATTTATGTTAACACACCTACTTGCTCTGTGCATAATAGTATTCAATGAAATGCAACAACAAGTCAATTCCTTTCTTATTTTTGATTTCATTCACTTTAAGCAAATACTAAATACAAATTACTAACACTTCATCTTGTGAAATCTATACCTCGCAAAGTTGCAGCTGAAGCATTTTTCTTTCTTTCTCCATTTCATCAGCCACTTCTCCTGCAGTAATTTCAGTCCGAATCATGCCAACTTCTTTAGCTACCTGTTTCTTATCTCTTTCCAATTTATTGTACTTAGTTTCATACTCCTTCAACACAATTAACTTTATTCTCCAGCATGCATACATACCTTCCAAACTTTTTCAAGAGGTTTTTTGAGATCTCCTTTGACATCTTTTAGATTTCCCTTCAAAATGCTTTCCAGTGGAAAAAGAATAATATTATTCTGATTCTGTACCTGAAATTCAGGTCCTTATACCTTTTTGAAATTAGCATCTACATATCACATCAAATTATTATAACTGAGTTCTTTCAAATGAAATGAAAAGGCAAATAAACACATGCACACCCACAGTTCATTGTACACATTGAAAGATTATACCAGACTTTTCATTAGGGTGCCAAGACTTCTAATCATATCAGAAAACTTGAGGAAAGCTTCTCGAATATCAGGTTCCTGTTTTCGCATCATAGCATTATCACCCAATTTTTCAAGTATCTTGGAGAAATACATTTCACTATCAACATATGCTGATATCGAAAATTAGAATATGCCATTGCTTCCAATACTCACAGGTTCCACCATTTTGAAGATTCTTTAAAGATTTTCTCAATTTACTTAAATTTTCATAATCTTGTGCCAAATTCTAAATTGAAATTTCAAATGAATATAAAGAAAATGTGCCTATAATGTAAATCAAATACCTCTTCTATTGTTAATACTGTTTGCCGACACTGAGGAATTTTTGAAATAAAATTTGATGTCGTAGGAGAATTAATATCATCTCTTGTTTCTTCAAGAAATTCGGACACTGATAATATCCCTGGCATCATTAAACGCTTTTCCAAATGTTAAAGAAAACCATTATTGCTTAAAAATAAATTAACTTAATAAAGGTCTAAAAATACACAATAATTTCCAAGTATACAAAAGTCATTAAGTCATTTCTAATAATTCAGCACGTGAAATGCATTAGATCTGCAGATATCTATTTGAATCACTTAATTTTTTTGAAAAAAATAGTTACCTTCAGGCATCAAACGCTTTTTCATGGATACATATGTCTCGTTTTTAATGAACCATAAGTTTTTATAAACATTTCTAAAGCCTTTTTAAAGCACAGTAATCCCCTAAGCACAAAAATGTTTTTTTTTTTAATGCATTAACACATACAAAGTCACTGGCACAATGTCAAATGAAAAATGATAAATAGCAACTACTTTTCATGGAACACATTTAGTGAGGGATAAAACTTTCATTCTGTTATTGAGTTTTCAGTATTCTTTTGAATTTTACTTTCATTTAAACCTACACATGTATGCTATAGATGAAAACTTATATTACATTCGTAGTAATAATATCTAAATATACAAACTAGTTAATTCCAATAATCATAAACATTCAAACAGTCAAATCATGTCATGAACAATTCAGTTCTTTTCGAAACATTAAACTTGAAATTATAATTTTATGAATTTCGGTTTAGTGCATTCATCCCAAACACATCACATTGAATCTGATTCTTTATTGTAAATTGGATTTTTCTAGTTTATACACATAAATACATAGATAGACACGAGGTTATTAAATGGCTAAAACGCATATATATAGTAGAAACCATTATGTAAATCAAAAACCAAGTCCATGAACAGGAACGCTATCGTGGAAAAACTGGAATAAGATTGGTTCTTATTGAGAAATAATCTTGAGCACACAATGAAAGCCAAACAGCAAGGAACAAACAATCATGCAATCATAAGCGGAAAGTATGGTATTTAAAGATTTTAAAGTGTAATCATTTATTACTGTATACTGTCCACGGTAACCTAGATTGTATGTCTTACTTGCTATAACACAAGAAAATATAGTTGATCTACTGTTTATTATCTATTTATCTTTAGAAACGGCAGTTTCATCAATCATGTAAATCTTTACCGTTAATATCCTAAAACATATGCTACTGAGACTAGATAAACACCATAATATTGAAAACAACGAATGAAAACTGGGCATTATCCTTTCAAGCAGATAAAGGTGAATCATCTTGATAGTAACATAATTTGTATCAGGGATGCCCTCTCCAGGCTGAATTTCCAAAATCATGTGTTCATGTTTCACATCTTCGGAAAGCAGTATCTGAGATAGAAATGAGACTCCGATGTATTACTCTTATTAGTAAATCACTTATTTTTGATTAACTTTGCGCATATGATTCGGAGAGTAGTTATAAATTGTACTTCATTTTGATATTTTCCCATATACAAATGAATATTCTTCAGATTTCATTCATGTATTTTAGTTACTCTACTCAACACATATACCGATGAAAGCTGAGCTTTCCAGTCCAGTGATTTTTTTATTATAGCACTTCATACTACTGATTTCAACAAATCAATGTGAAATAAATAGATTTCTAATATTAAAATCAAGTAGTATTCTACCATTCTTTGTGAAGATATTGCATCAATTCCCATTCTTTTGAAGCGAAGCAACAATTTGCTGTAATTTATGTATTTATTACTGTTTATCCCAAGTATTTCCAATGAAAAACAATTTAGTAAACGTATTAACCAAGATCACGATTCAACTTAACAGGAAATGAAAGAGCTAAGAAACAATCCATCATCTGGAGATTGTGATAGACGCGGAACTTCATAAGATAGAAAGCATCGGATACATGTAAGCATAAGATGGAGCCTTTACTGAAAATCCAGAGATCTTAATGTACTCATCCGTAAACCAAAGATGATTTTGCTATACGGCACATAGATGGCAATTTTCTGTTCTTCATATCCAAATGCACAGTGCAGTGTTTTAGGAGAAAGCCCCAGTAATTTAAGTTCAACTTAAGAAAGTATTCAATAAGCGGTACTGTCGCGACTGATGAAGAGAGATCTTCCCCAAGCTTAGTGATATTATTTGGAAAAAGTTTGGCAAGACCAGAGGACAAATATGAGATCTCCTGAAGCATAATTAAAGTATTAAGAGACTGTCTAGCGTGCGGACAGGCTCAAATTCTAGAGCAGTGTTAATTCATCCGAGTTTACAGGGCAAGAGACTAGAATTACATAAGTACATTCTTACAGGCGAATTCTTACAGGCTGTAGCAGAACACGAAGTCTCCAAGAGGAATGCTCCTGGAATTCTTAGACATGTATAGCATAATTGCTACAAATGTGAACCCAACATATCCATTTTTCATATTTGTCCTTTTCGGTTGTAATTACGAGAAAGAGAAGAGTGGAGACATATTTCTAGACACGTTATTAAGTGACTGATTAAGTCCCATACGCAAAGCAGTATACACATCTCGACTTCAAACTAGACTGTCTACCAATACCAAGTACTGAATATGTTGATGTAAATTTACAGAAAAGATTAAAATATTCAATCACTGTCTGATATTAATCAGTTTTAGGTATTGCAAATAATTTTTTTTTTTTTTAAGGAAAAGACTGCACATGCTTATAACTTGCTTCCCTCGAGAAACTTTGAAAGAAAGCTTCTAGAATTACGTAAAATGGATTGTCTAGTGGCCAAACCTTTCCTTTTTTTTGTTAGATGTTTTCTGTGATTTTAAGCTTGAACCGCTGATTGCACATTGAATTTCCATAATTTAAGAAAATACTGCCATGGTAGCAGGAAACCAATTTTCTTGTTCTACGAAAGAGAATCAATGAAATGTTGAAAACGAGGACTACTTCCAGATTCGTCCTAAAGAGTTCCTTGCATTTTTAACTAAAGGGTTGATCGACTTCAGCATAATGATCAATATTAAAGAAAAAAGTCCGAATTTTCAACGACTTTGGCTTTTACAGGCAAAGGATTCTTATAATCATGCTTCCTGATTAATGGAATTATCATTAAATCATCATTAAACTGACATTGTATTTCTCCGTATTTTCTATTGAAACAACTGTTCTAAAGCTTCTGGTAGAATTTAAAAAGAAATTAAATGGAATCAAGCATTCACAGAGAACACTCAGTGGCTGAAAATAAAGCTATGTGAATATGTCAAAGCTTTATCTTCATTAATCATTGCTTTTCATAAACTTGTAATGATGTGTTTCAATTCTTAGGAAATCCTACTTTTTGGATAAATTAAATAAAAAATCAAAATAGAATTCAATTTGAATCCAAACATAGAGGTACACACTAACGCTATTGATATTTTATATCTTAGTATTGTCCCCTGACCAACTCTACAATGAAGCTTCTTATTAGCCTCTGAGTTTTAGAAAGCATCACGTGAACATAAACGGATGCACATCAGATTAAGGTAGTCACTACAAAGAATGCATTGAATTTGATTGATGTTAAGAAAGTCGCAATGTTAATGCTAAAGCACTTCCCTTTATTTCGAGTCATCTTCATTATTATATCTACATTATCATATCTACTCATCTATCTAGTGAACAAGGGAAGTTTATGGAAATTTAAAGAAATGGAGAAATGAAATTTCCCACCTATGTCGGTTGGTATTCATCTTTCCAGATCCCCTAGCACCTTTCGAAGCTAAACACTTCTTATATTAGCTTGGAATTCTAATAATGTTTTTTATTCTTGCTGGAATCTGCAAATCAAACTTTAGGAAACTCATTAAACTGCGTTTGGAGATTCAACCTCTGTTTTTTTTATAAACTATAACGGAAAAATTTGATTGGAGTTCTTACATTCAACTCTGCTGGAGTTTAATTTAATAATGGAGGATCTTCTTGTGCAGTGTTTAAAATGAAAAAGCTTGAACTCTTCAATGTTCCTATATATCAGCACACTCTGTAAAGCAATTTATTGCTCCTTGCGATGTGCCCCCTTATGATTGCTAACGGTGCTCGATTCAAAAGATCTAATAATTATGGTCCTGAAAACTCCTTTTGTTTAGATGAATGTGAAAGAATTATACAAACCTTTTACTTGAATTGGTCTTGTAATTTTGTATACCTTTGGTTCATAAACTGATAGATTTTTATCGACATACGTGTTCAAATTACATCAGCGGTTAACTCTGGCTAGCAAATATTATGAACACTGTATTGTTAAATCATATTTAGAAATCCATTTACTGAGCACGCCTGTTCCTTAAATGTTCTCAAGTTTTTAATGTATAAAAACTAAAAATAGCCAAAAAACAATTATCATTTTTATTTAATAGGAAGCTGGCACTTCATATTAAGCTAAAGTTCTACTGAGTGCTCATCGAGAAGTTGTCACCTGGATATACGAAAAATGTTTGCCATACTTTTGCCAGCTTAGAAGTTAAAACAGACGAAACAAGTGCCTAACTAAAACTGTCCATCTGCGACTTTTGATTTTTCTTTTGTTACTACGGTTTCGTGAGAATGGTCTTTACGAGTTTGTTTAATTCTGTGATGTTCCGCAATGTTTTCACCATTGTTACAGTTTTCTGCTTACAGTACCTTCATTAAGCTTGTTTCCGACCAAAACTGTTCACAATTCTATCAAAAATCGATATTGGCTTGAATCAACACCCAACTTTTCATGTATTTTTTTTCCTTCTAAGGTCAAGTATTTTCAGAAACTGAATCCGTATGTTGAAATATTTCCCAGCTGTTTCACAGAATGCTGATCTTGATTTGTAATCGACCAACTTATACAGGTAGCTTAGTAAATTCTATTCGTACAAGGTCGAATTTAGTTGCAACAATTTAAAGGATAAAATCATCAACCTGTTATTTTGTTTCCCATTACATGTATCACACTCCTAATCCTGCATCTCAGTAATCTGTTATATTGCAAGATTTGCCTCAAGTAATGAAATAATAGATGAAAGTTCATGATTCATATATAAATGTAATTTATAATTTTTAACAAATACAACCGTTCTCAATGCAGCATGTATATCCATTCACAACAAAAATCATTTTTTGATGCCAATCAAGTTTAAAAAGGTGTACTCTGTTGAAGATTCTGCTGCGCCTTGATCGGATGTTTTAGTGTAAATGTATACATTTACGTTCTTAAATGTAAGGACAGAAAAACATTGTAGTAAAGAGGTATTTTTCAGTGTGACAACTGGTACTGTTCCGTTGATTTGAATAAGAGATATTAGTAATTTTATTTTAAAATTAAGTTCTTCAAGGCTAGTGATTCAAGACTAATGATATTTTATTCATCTTAACAAGTGATTGCTCCCCTGAAATGAATCTTTCAACTCGAATTTCTCAGAACTGTGTTCTCAGTATCCAATTTTTCCAAAAATTGAAGAATTTGCTTTGTTTCTGGAGAGTTGCTATCAGTAAGAAATCCACGAAGATCCTTTAATAATTCCCTAAATATCAATATTGATCTAATCAGAATACTTTTTCATACTTAGATTCTTGTCCAACTAGAATCAAATGAAGCAGTCCTACACACGCTCCTCTTTTTCCTTCCCAAAAAATTTCACTTGAATCTAATTTTGAAAGGGCATTAAAAGCTTTTGCTGCATAATAAAATTGGCCTTTTTTATAGCACTCGTTAGAAATAAGTTTTAAAATACCACAACGTTCATCTTTAGAATTCATCGATTCATACATTTGCCAAGCTTTCTGAAATTTCATATTTTCAATATCTGAAGGAGAAAACAAGTTTTCCTTGTTTATCTGGTTCCTCCATAACTTACAGCACTTAGTTAACCAACTTACAAAAGTATAATCAGATTTCAATTTTTTACTTTGAATCAGGAGAAGAGTTTCTTCTGCTTCTTTAAAATCTCCAAGGGAAGCTTTCACCTACATATTACTAGTCACCATAGTTTTGCTGAAATGTGCAGTTTCAAGAGTGCTGAACAAACCTGAGCATAATTATAATTAAACACATCATCATCGTAGAAATAACTTTTGACAGAATTGAGATACAAAAGGGAACTGTCAAGTTTTTTTTGAAGGAATAAATAAGAAGCCATACACTGACGACCAGAAACAGTATCACAATCAGTCACATTAGATCCAATTACATGGAAATAATGCTTAGCTTCTTGTAAATGCTCTTTCTACATCATCCTGACAAAATCTGTTGCACTTTAAGCCACTTACTGAATTGTTCTGCTGCCCAATGATAGCAAACGTTACAGCTTTCAAAACAGAAACAGATGATGATTCATCCTCAAAATCTTTTATTAAATTCAATGCTTCAAAAGGTTTGTCTTCCTTAAGGTAGTATATTACTAAATTTAGTCCTGATTCTGGTACTCTCGAAAGCATTTGAGGGAGAACCTTGAAATAAAAATGCTTATAGACAAAATGAATTGAAATGTCATAACTCTCATTTAAAAAATCTTACAAGGTAATAAGTTACCTGCATAGCATTGTGTCCATCTTGAAATACAATTAAATTGTGTTCAATTAATTCTTTCCCAAATTTAATAGTGGAGGAGAGTCTTTCCTAAATACAAACAATCGCTACACATAACATCATACAAGTCTCAATTATTTGATTTACTTTTCTAGATTTTTAGCAATTTTAATCATGATGAAATGTCTTTTCAAACAGAAATATTTCTCAAGAAAGCAACTTGGGAATTGACAATGAAACAACATACACTTTACTTGGTTAGGCTTCAATTCTACATACACTTTACTTGGTTAGGCTTCAATTCTAAACATAATTTTGTTAAATGACACTTTTTTAAAATGTTAAGCTAAATGTACATATTTATGCATTTTTTTTAATCAGATGGGCTCACTTGGTGAAATTAAGACGAAAACAAGAGAAAGATGGTGCAAACAGTGTCCAGCACTACATCTGGTGTACATAACAATAAGCTGGATTGTGGGGTAACTGTTTTTAAATACCCAATACTTCGGAATGATTTCTCTTAATCAGTACTGCTTTGAAAGATTAACATGTAACTTTTGAAACAACGATACTTTCCTTAAATGTTTACTTTAAAAAGAAAATATAATCTTGTAAAATACGTACTTCAATACATTTTATACGATGATCTACATAACAGACATAACATCTGACAGCTGGAACATATTGGCAAAATAACTTTCATTCGAAATTTGAAATTTTCTCAAATACCTTGAAAACACGATCATTACGCAACAAAAGCTTTAACAATACAATTAGGAATGTAATACAATCAAAACCTGTAATTCTACCAAAGTGCAGAATAACTTATAAAAGTTCACTTCATTCTACCAATACATTTCAGCTTACTATTGAATAACTTCATACAAATGGGAACAAACAAGAATTAATTACCTAAGCAAAGGATGCATCACACTACATTGGAAACATTGCGATATGCAAGAAATCATTTATATACTTATGTGAATATATAGATACATACACAAATATAACTATAACCTTACAATTTAGCATCACAATGAAGGCAATACCTAAATTATAGAAAATATCCTTTAGGGATAGTAGACCTTAGCAATACAACTGCTGAGTAGAACCTGTACATTTATGCATATATATATACATATTATATGGCAATTTTTGTATTCGGAATGATTAATCTTCGTATAAAGAAGACAGGAAGAATACGCTTCGAAAAAAACAAATAAAAAGTAATTCAGTCTTAAAAAAAACGTAAACTAACAAACAAGTTATTAGTGCAATGTCTCATAAGGTTTTATCTTTGGATCTGAATTTACATTTTTCTTTCAGAATTTCAACATGATTTATTCACTCATACATGGAAAAACACATATAATAATGAGTCCTTACAGAGTAAATAAGTAGTTCTATTATAATTCATTTATAACAGAACTGACATGTAACAACAGACACATATGCAAAAATATGGAACTAAATAAGCTTTTCTGGAAATCATATAACAATATCACAGAAAGATTCCCTTTCAAAGATGCAAGCTGACTGAATTTCATATAACAAATTTCATGGTAATAATTTTTCCATTTTTTAAATTGAAATCATAACCTGAAGTCATTACTTGTGTAGTGAGTTAAGTCCTTGAACAAAATCAAAGCATACAAGAATTCAGATTCAGTGAATGACATAATTATCATATCTAATATGTCAGATGAAAAATGTTTTCAATCTGAAATTGCAGAAAATCATCACATCAATTCTCCTCAAATTTTCTGAAATATCTGAAAAATGTATTTTTGCAAATGCTTTTCAGTGAATTCTTGCAAATGCATGTGTAGAAGGTAGAATACCAAAATTTTATGGATACTTCATTCTGTGAACAAATCATGAAATAAAATTATTTTTCTTGATACCTGAATCCAAGTAATTATGTAAAGTGCTGAAATAGTTACAAATGCGGAATATGCATACTTGAATGATATTGATGAACTAACAATGGTATTCATATATAATTGAATTCAATGTGAATTATCGAATTTTAAATTCATTACATTATTACAAATTTGGAACTTTTACTAATTTTTAAAATAAAATACGTTCCATTCGTTTGATCAAAATGCATTTCACTTAATTTGAAAGTAGAACGTATTTCTGCTTTTATCGTTACTGCTAAGCTACATAACTAGACATCAAATGACTTTACCTAAAAAACTTCTACACAACAACTGTCTTTACACATCAGAGTGAGCACTTTCATATTAAATAAATATAACATTAATATTTACATCAGTTAGGGCAGTTTAGATATCAAACATATAAATAAAGCATAAAAACCTTTAATACTGTTAACTCCATGATGGCAGCTGTTCGATTATATAAACAAAAGTGATTGCATGCTTTCAAATTAATTGCTATGATAGAATCAGGATAAATCTGAAGATAACTTGCTGTTAATTCTTGACTAATATCATGATTACCCAATTTATAATGACAGAAAGCCATGTAAATTTGCAGAGCTGAAAATTTTCTGAAAACAACAATATTGTAACACTGAAGGCGATATATATTTTTGAAAAATAATGCATACTTTTGCAAGTTAAATTTATAAATATGGTAAAAAAACACTAAACACTTGCTTTCAGGAAGCATGAAAATTTTAACAAGCTACTAATTTTAACTTTAATTTTAATTTTAACTAATTTTAATTTTAACAAACTACTACTGCTAATCATTTATATGGAAGATTTGTAAATGATCCTGGTCATTCAGCATAGACATCAAACATACAATTTTTCCCAGCATATAATAAAGCATCCATTCTGAAATAGTATTTATTCCAAATAATCGTTCAACATGCAGTCAATGCTACTGAGAATGACCATTTGCAAAATTTTTATCAAATTATGAATTTTTTGGGGTTTTCCTCACTGTGTACTGCACAACCATAAATAAATGAGCTCAAGTACACAAAATGTGTACACAATGAACTGCTATTCATTAACTCACATGCTGAATTTGTGCCTTTCTATTTTCAAGCAATCACACAAATAGAAAATGTAGTTTTCAAATAACCAGCACAGTTCATTAAAATTTCATGAGGCTTCCAAGTGTTCAAGAATAAATTACTCCAAAGACAAAACCTTGCATTTCAAATAGAAAACATCTACAAAATGAACTAAAATATTTTTCTTACAGTTCGGAAAGATAGTTTTTTACTTTGAAATACATTCAAACATTCACAAGCATAAGTACACTATAAATATGCATGGAAATTTCCATTGCTCTCAATGAAAGTCTACTTCCCATAGATTTTAATTAAATTAGGGTTAAATGTTTTTAAATCACTTATTTGTATACTGATGGTGTATTTAAATGATATATTTATACCAATTTCTACTTCACACTAAAAGGTATTTCACTAGTTAATAGATAAGGATTTCATAAACATTACATAAAAAAGTATAAAATCGTAGGGATATAAATGCAAGTAATCTTAGTAATCAAGATACACTGAGTATAAGCAGAGACAGATATATAGAAACAGAAGATACTTCAAAACAGCAAATACTTTAAATAAAAGAACAAAGATACTTTGAAATGAAAACTGGAGCTGTTCAACAAACTTTCCTTTCCAAGTCCATGCAGTGACAACCAATGATTTGTACATGCCAAGACAAAAGTAGCAAAAAGGGACCTTGCATTTATTACAGTGAAAACTCACAACCGGCAAAATCTATAATAAAAGCAATTTAGCAATATATCTTAAAGAGAAACAAAGATTTCTTTCATTAATCAACTTATTACAAATTTCAAAATGAACAGACACACATGCAAACATGCAAACTATTTTTTAATAATCTCACTGCACACAACTTTATGGTCATTCTGCATTGAATGAATGGATGAATGCATTGTATTGAATGAATGACTCAAGTGTATTGAATGAACACATTTATAGATACGTTTGAAAATAAATTACCTGTTGTTCACAAAAATATTTTTATAAATGTCTAAGGCTTCTTCAAAGTGGTATCTTGAATAATGTAAAGCAGCTAGGCTTAGTTGATTTTCAATAGAATCTTTTAAAAGATGATGATATTTCAAAACTTTACTCTCATTATGCAGTTTCAGAGAACTATGACATAACAGTCTCACTCTTAAGTCAGAGTTACTGCTTTCTTCTGCAACCTAGAACACATTCAATGCAACATATGCATTACAAGTGCATGCAGTCACTATATAGTGATCACTTTCATTAAACATAAGTTTCTAATTGAATCTTCATTTTTTACCATAATAAGTTCGAAAGCCATGCTTTCGTGAATTGAGCTAAATCTATAAAATGAAACACATCTCTTGTACAACTTAAAATGTTACAAACGGCAACAAAGTGCTACCTTTTCTGCGGTGTCATACATTTGCAACCTGAAGTAACAACAGGCTTTGTTGATTTCAATAATGGGAAAATCTTTTTCAGAAAGTTTCTCATAGATAGACAGGGCCATTTGGTAGTCTCCGCAATGAAATAAGAGATATGCATGCCATAGGGATGCATTGTTTCCATTGTTATGATTACTTTTCCCTGTGAACTATAAATAAAAAAAAACCTTAAAAAAATGAACTGCACATTGAAATATGAATAATTTCAAAACAAATTCTCATCATATTCACTGAACAATCTATACCCACGGATACCCGAATGCATTTGATCATAAAAACACACCAGCTCCAGATATACCTTTAGGAAACTCAAAGCCCCTACGAAATCGCCTCGTCTTAAGTACTTTTCTATTTGTGATGCGTCGCAGTCTTGATTCTGTCCATCTGCTGCTTGCAGTTTAATAGAAAGCTATAAACAAAAAAAAAAAAAAAATCAATATCAACGTAATTAAGATACTGGAGTTGGATTTCATCACATACACTGTCGGTAAAATAAACAGAAATACCAAGATTAGATTATGATTAGAATAAAAAAAGATATCTTACCATGTTGGCGTATCTTAGTATATTTGATTAAACAGATTCAAAATACGAAGCTGAGATTATCGTAAACACCTCACTCAAAACATTATTGCTTATTACATCATGGTTTGGCAGGAGGATTCTGCGTAATCCCAAAAACAATTCAATTCTGGCAGGAAGGTGAACACAGGGGACATACCAGATTTAAATACACCCTTGTTGAAGAAAGCAACTGGGAAATAGAGCAGCTGTATCCTTAACCATGCAACAGAACTGTACGAACATTGCGATTTGATGACGATCTCCACTGGGAAGTGGAGATCATTGATATGCTGATACTCAAAGGAGGAAAAGTAGTGGTGACAGTAACTGAACAACATATTTATCTTTTAAAGAATTATGAGATCAAAAAAAAGTAGCGAAACTGTCCAAAAGAACTAACACTATGTTTCAACCAAAATCCACCGAACTTCGACTGTAAAAATATTTTTTCCTAATTTTTTTTCTAATCTCTCTCCTAATGAATGAATTGAAGGAACTGATATATGCTGAAAGAACCCAGACTTAAAATGGAAAAAGAGCAATCACACTTACAGCTTCATCGACTTGAATCATTTGATATACAGCGAAATTTAAACGGGGTAGCTTACATTTAGACATTTGTTTCTCCTTAGAATAAATAAACACAAAATAATCATATTAAAAATGTACTAGATGTACGTGAAATAAATCACTTCAGGGCATTTTCACATCATACTTCCGTAAATATTTGTGGTCTCTTTCGTTCTATTCTGCACCATAATCATGAATGGTTTTCTATTTTCAATACTTGCAAAGATAGTGAGAAATAGATTAAAGACTAAAAACATCCAGCAAAAAAACAGTGAAGTGGGGCAAAATTGCAGTGTAATCATCCATTTAGCCCAAGTCCATGTAAAACGTTACATTTTTGAAAGTTTTTTCTTTCCAAAAAACTTTTTTGTTGGAAAATCAATAACTACATACCAACTGCATATTGCAAGTGATATAAGGTGCTGATTAGTAAATAAAATATGTTTTCATAACTGTTAGATATTTTCTTAAATTTGTGAAGTGTCGAGATTTCCAATGAATTATTCGTACAGAAAACATTTGTCATCTTCATGGTGAGATCATATGTTTTGGACTCAAACATAGTTTTTTTTATTTCAAACAGAACTTTCTGTATTACCCCCTGTGTTATGTATTCTAATTTAAAAGTTGGGAAACTGTACTATTTCTCATTACCTTCAGTCCTTTCTCTTCTATCCTATCATAACTTGAGAGGAATTTTAGTTTTAATATTCCTTGAAAACATGGTTCATTTCGTTTGCTTTTAATGCTTAATGTGTTTTGTGTGTCTTTATTGTACTAAAATACGTCAAGTTCAGCGTTTTGTGAAACCATCTCCTGCTCTATCGGAAGCTGCCAAATTTTTTCCTTGTTTTTCCCATGTTTATCATATTAAACTCATTTGCAGTCATTTGAAAATCTTTTACTGAGCTATGGACTTTTGACAATTGTGAGGAATTCAGAAATGACATTAATTACACATCCATTGTCATTCATTAATAACAAACGAAAGCTGTTGTATAACTTTTTAATTCGTCTCCTACGCATAGCCTTATCAGATAGATATACCAGAAGGCTTACCAGAAACAGTTTTTGCATTAAAGCTTTTGTAATTTATTTTCATAAGTATACTTTTTCCGTTGCAAGATATTTCCTTATTTGCCAGAAATTTGAAAAATCCAACGTATTATACTACAAACTTGAATAACTGTGTTCGTGAAATTTTTTTTCCTAATTGCTCAAATTATCCTAAAATTACTTCCTCGGGAAAATTCTGTACAATGTTCATCGAGGTGCTGAATATTCGGTGCCCCGATGGCTCTCTAACTTACAGGTTCACAAGTTAATATTCCCATGGACAGTGACCAATTTCAGTTTTGTAGAAGAGCTATTTCTGTTTTACAATTAAGAAAACCCTTTACAAGGCTATTCTGTACGCTTTAACGAACCCTAGGTTTCAATTTTGGAACACATAGTTCTCTCTAAGTAAACTATGGTGATATCTGTCTCCATGCAAACCTTGCAAAAATGATTTTCATTCTCAAACAAATCAAACTGATGTACGTACTATCTGATGTACTGTCAACAAATATATAGTATCATCACAAGTTATCTGAGTTTCTACAATGCTTTCTATTCCATTTATTTGAAGATTTGTTGTGTTTCATGGAGATGACATTTAAGACTATGGTGCACTTGTAATTATGGCAGATGCTGAAACTTTTTTTTGGCTTTAAAAAAAAATTTGCTACTCTTTTTTTCGATGTTAAAAGTGACTTTTTGAACTGCTTTCATTATTTTTTATTGTGCATTCAATGATGCTGAGGAAATTTTAACTGTTAAATAACTGTTCACTTTCGTTCTCGCGTATTTAATTTTGAAACGAGTTTCGAGTGCTGCATTAAATCTTGAACTCATAACGCGTGAAGCAGCCTCGTCTCCAGTTAATGTAGAGTAAATTGAATTATTTTCCCTTAGTTTTCTGAAGAATGTGCACTGTGAGCACATATAGCTTATGAACATGCCTGATTATGTAATATATGCATCCCAAATGATTCCAGTCGAAAATAATACATGTGGATACGAAATTTATTCAGTAAGTTTCATGCCTAGTAGGAATAGGAGAAAATGTTTTTCCAACTTTATCACTTCAATGTGCATAAAGTTATAAGATTATTCTATTCCTTCGTCTTCTGTTAAATTTTCTAAAGCAAAACTCGAATTCGTCGGATTTGAAACGATATCCAAGCAGTGGTAAGCCTGTGTCAACATTTTGAAAGAACCGCATCGCAAACGTAACCTCAGTAGTAACTCGAGTTTTGTGCAATGCTTTGCCAAGCAGTAATGCATCAACATTCCGTTCTAGTAATAGTTTAAGATGATTATTATTGTTTACATGAGATATTATCTCCTTGCTCCGTGACTTCATTGTTGAAGTGGTGTGAAATCTTAATGCTGCGATGAGATCGTGGTTAAGTGCAGTGTACTTTATTGGTGGTGTAATATCTGTAGATAGTGAACTATTGGAACATTCTTATGAATCCCAGAATGACGAAGTTCGTCTCGAGCCCAGAAAAAGTGCTTTATCAATCAATCAAAATAGTTGGGTTAAACCTGGACTACGAGAACAAATTGTCTGTGTACCGGATAAACTGTATGTCTATGTATGCCTTGTAATTTGTGCAATAGTTGCCCATAATTCTATAAGCTTTCATTTAGTATCAACTTTTGTGATGTTTGAGAATATTAAAAAGCTAATCAGTTTATTTTAAACGGTACGTTTCGAGATGATATTTTGTGGGTGTAAATAAGTATTCATTGCATCATTGCGTGTGTTGAAAGATTGTGTAAACTGTTATGATCCTGGTTAACGCTTAGCATTCATATTGAGAAATTAGGAATGGAGCTATTGCTGATTGGGGACAGTTTCTAGATTTTAATACATGTTTAAAATAAGTTTCATGTTCTTTCTGCCATTAATTTTGGTAATTTATCTCCAAACCGTTCATGTGTATTGGTGGGATATGCTCTGAATCTATCAGATTTTGTATTGGAACCAGGTGCATTAGTTCAAATAGGCCAGTGGAACTCGTTTGATTTCTGGAACTCCAAGTCAAAATCTTTGCATTTTTGAACAAGTACATTTGATTCAGTTTTCATATAAGTTGGTTTGCAGATTTGTTCGTTAAATCGTTCATAAATAGTTGCCATATAACTTAAGATCGTGATAGACTGATTCAAAATCACAAATGATAAATTCCATGTTCAGAAATGGAGCACTCACATGGAGATTTCAGATCTATTAGCTGCTTAATGTTGTGGTGTATGCATATGACTATTAATTTAATTACACAATCACTTACACTTTGATTAGTTCTCCGTTTATCGAAGGGTTCATGATCTTTAAATCCTTACTGGATGCATTTTGGTTTTATACAAGCAAGCAGTGCATTTCATGCATGACTGGCATCAAGAGTGGGCATGTTGAAACTGAAAAACTTATCAAATGTTCTATTTACCTGCTACATCTTATAGTTCATTTAGTAAAGTTGCAGTCAAAGTACTAACCAAATATCAACATTGCATTTTCATTTTCATTCTTTTCTGATATATGTATGAGACTCTAATGGCATGTTACAAATTCTTTATTCACTATTGTCTGAATTTAATGTTCATTTGTTTATCTTGGACATGATAAAAATTGTGCTGGGTTCATTTAAATCAAGTTATTGATTTAAATGATTTATTGATTTTTTAAAATTTGATGTCATTGCAAACAAATTTGCAATGCTGTAATTGCTATAAATGATTTGCAACCATTTTGCTCCATTGTAGAAGTTGTGATTGTGAACGTATTTGTAATGACATAAGTTTGGAAGAAACTGTCAAAAAAAGGTTTCTGGAATCCGATGTAATAGTAGATCATCGAGAATTGCCCATTGTTCGAAGAATAGTTGCAAGTATTCTTCAACTTTTTGAATCGGTAAAGGTGTAGAAATCCAAGATAGTGTTTAAAATTAAATCAGGACTCAGGAAACGGTGATACGATTGTTGTTCCAGTATTTGCTGAAATTTCCTCAGAAGATCTATTAAAACTGAAGAGCTTTATTTATGGAAATGCAGTACATGTACATGATATTGAAGTTATACTTTCTTACATATTTCATGAATACAAAGATTGGTCTGCTGAAAGTTCTTTCAGTTCAGCATTAGATGTCTTTTTGTATATTGTGCAGGTAAGCAAATAGTTTTGTGAGTATATGTTAGAATAGTTATGCTAGAATGAATTTTGGTATCTTTTGTATGCAACGATTCTTGGATGTTTAAAGATTTATTCTGTTCCAGAAATCATGGCTTCCTTCCACATTAATTTGTGGATATCTGTTAATCAGACAAATCATTTGCAAATGTCGTAACATTAAAGATTTAGTTTTTGTTGGTCTGTTTTTAATATTTTTGGTATCATTCATCTTCAACTGGTTTTATATTTATTCAGTGAGTACATTATTATTTCGATCTTCGAATGAAGTAAATTTTGATTAATAGAAGTACTCTTAATACAATATTTATTGTGTTAGGATTATTTTTATAAACATAACATAGTAGTTGATGACTCCTTAACAGGTTGCAAGATCAAAGAAACAAGCTGAAACCTTGAAATATGCTGAAGGTATTCCTTCTTCATGTCGATTTTCTGAAATGAGTTCATTTCAGAAAATTAAGCATTTTATGTATTCTGCCTTTTCATGTAAGTAGTTTTGCATTTTCAATATCTGGGACAGTATTTTGTGGTTTCATAGAAACAGTAAAAAGTTTTTAACTTCAGAGCTTCCTCCAAAGATCTTTGAACTTAGAAAGTAGCATAAGCATTTCATAAGCTGAGTGTAATTGTAGACTTGCTAATTATTAGTATTTGCGTTATCAGAATTGATTGACATTTTTTGAATTTTGCATAAATGTAATTAGAAAAAGGAAAACACCTTTTAGAAATTTACAAACAGTGCCCTCTCTTAGGTTAGCAAAGATTCCATGTTTCTGTCTTCTCAACTATGTATAAATAGAAAATTCCTTTTTAATTTCTCATTTTTAAAACTAACACAGCTTTGGATTTTGTTAATAAGCATATCTGAGGTGTCTGAAACCAGCACACAAAATGAAACCATTAATCATTTTGAACATTTTAATTGCTTACCCAATTTTCCAATTTGCAAAGTAGCTGGAATGGCCTGACTTACTGATTTTCTAAAGTTGGAAAATGCAGCTGTATCCCTCAAAGTATAGCATGAGTTGAGCCTAGTCTAAGTTCTATGTTTTTTGAGTCCTTCATGTTGAGAATCTCCTGTTGTTTATTCAAGTAATACATCTTATTTCTCATTTATTTTGTTGTGTTCATAGATTTACTTTTCCTTATGTATTGTCCATATCTTGCTTTATTGACATGAAGAGATTGAACTCTTGAAAGCTATTCAAAGACACATAAGCATACAAGAGCCATAAGCTCTAAGTAAAGAATCATAATGAAAGTACAAGTTTAAAGAAACCGAGTGGCATCCTTAAGTTGAGCATAAAGAGATTTTCTTAACATGAAATGACCTATTTTGACTAATGGAATCAATTCTTTATGTGGCAGTCATGCCAGCAACAATGAAATCACAGTGATGCCTCTATTCTTGGGAATGGTTACACGAAATTTGAGGTTTTTTTTATTTTTTTTTTAATAAACCGAAATATTTATTGCATTGTAATGTGACAATTGACTGTGTAGTTTAATTGTTTATGGAATTCTTTGTAAGACTGACACTATCTTCATTGCAAGTGCTGCAAAAGATTTCTTAAATATGTTACTTACTGTAAGTGATTTCCTCAGTTATGAGATATTTGTGCATAACAATTTCCAGAAGTTTCTTAGGAGGCGCTGCATTTCAGCATGTAAAGATTATATATTTTCATTTTTAGATAAAGATGAATGTGAAGAATATTTTGAACGGATCTCTGTTGATCCGCTCTTTGAAGCAAACCCCTCAGAAGCTTTTTCAAAGACCATCTCTCAGCTTTTTCCAGTTTTCAAGGGCTCATTAGGAGGGACTTTGGGAGTTTTCTTTGGGACATTCATTGAAAAATTCACTTGTAGGTGAAATACGTTATTACTTTTATTATCTTTCTTTGTATACAGCAAGTTTTCCCTGGTATTTGGCACTGCCTGCTCCAATAATAGCAACAGTGTTTATATTTATCATCTTGGGTTTGGTGTTGGGTTTGGTGTTAGGTTATGATCTTCACTTACCTTTAGGAATGGCATTGTTGAAGAAATCAAAAAACTCTAACCATCATTCCACTGTCTATGAAAAGTCGTATGTAGCATGGTTGCCTCCAAGAGGCAGTCTTAAATCACGAGAACAATATAGAAACCAAGACCAACATGATAAATTACGAAAAATCAGGTAATTCAGAATTTATTTCATGAAACAATTATAAAACTGATAAAAGATCTGAGAACACAAAAGATGTGTGGTGGGACTGTGCCAATGACGTGGTTCCCACTGAACAGCTAAAAAGGTCCAGAAGTTTTCCTAGATTATTTTAATAACATATTGGAAATGAAATTAAGATAACAAATAAAAGAACAGGAAAGTGCTTTGGGGCTATTCATTTACAGCACACATCTTAAAGAAAAACTGACTGTCCAGAGGACCATCTTCAGGCAAATCAGAACAGTGCACAGCATTTTCAACACTGTTGATCCCAAACTGTGCCCTCAGGGAGTGAGGTCGTAAAATAGATGCCAATTCCTAAAAAAGAATTAATGCACAATCCAAAAAGGAAAAGGAATTACCCAATCATGAGGACCAACCAGCTCTCTAAATTTCTTTACTGTATCTGATGCATTAACAGTGTCAACTATTTCTGCCACAAAACAGGGTCCTGATGACAGTTCATTGATCAACCCCTTGTAAAGATTTAAATGATTAATTGATTAGCTAATAAACTCTTCTCAAGCAATGAACTGTTTCAAGGAATCATAATCTAATATGCTTCCTGTTTGAATGAAAGCTTGAACAAATTTAATTTGCTTTATCTAAATTTTCCGACTTCAAAATAGCAAATGAAACATTTCTCTTTCAAATTGCTTCATTTTGAAAATTCACTTGCAAAATTAAAACTTGTTCCTTTTTCAATAAATTGCCATGCAAGCATACTGATTTCCAAAAAAACTGCAGCAGACAAAAATCATTAGTAAAAGCTTCCATAAACCACTACAGACTAGAGATTTGACAAAACAGAAATGTGTCTTTTCCAATTTATTATTTGTGTTTTAATGGAAAATTGTTGCCCTATACACCAGAGCACACAATGAACAACAAATAGCACAATTTTGTAGATTCTAGTAAATGCAAAATTGATGTACAAACCAGAATTTTCGATATTTTCGAATAGTCTGGTAATGTTGACACAAATGCCTAAGTTTCAAGTATACAAATGAAAGTTGACAGGGGTAAAGGAAAGAAGAAAACACATAACACTTTATTACTTTAATGCATGTAAACTTACAAGATAATGTGGTAACAAAGTTTTGTAAACTTCCATAAAACATTCTGCACATTCCTTATCAAGATTAACAAGCTTCAAAGCTGTAATTTCAAATCCTTCATCTTGAATTTTCCTAATTATATTTCCAGCCAATCCTGAAATTAGCAGAAATATTTAATTACATAAGCTGTTATTTTTCACCTCTTCTAATCGCATCTGGTTTAATGATGCAACAAGTACAGTTCTCAAAAGTTGCAGTATCAAGAAAAAAATCTTTTTCCTGGTGTTTTCCAAAAAAGACATCCAATTCCTATAAATTTTCAAGTTACCAATAAAAAAGGAAACTACTATCATGCCTTTTGCGCATGCTGAATATCCAAAGAAAAAGACAGCGCATCACTAAGAGAATTCAACAAAGGAGGTGGTCTCAGTGTAAGGGGAATTTCAGCTGCATTTTCTTCCAGTGATACAGAAAGATTTTTCAGTTTACTGATGGAGTTTTTCCCCAAGATCTCCAAAGTTATTACGGAATTTTCTCTAAGTTAAAGACAATCTTATAACGTTGCACTACTATATGGTAAAACTCACTTTAACTCACATGAGTTTACTTCATCTTGATAAAGCTCTTTGATAGCCAACTCTGTTAATTTTATCATTCTTGCTCTGCAAACTTTTAAATCGAGGTGCTGGATTAATTGCAAAACATATCCAAAATGCTTCAGCCCATTTGGTTTTATTAATACAAGGATTCTATAATAAAATATGCAAATAAGGCTGCCTGTTACTATGGATCAAAAAAGACTTTATACATTTAAATATACAAACATAAAGTTTAAAATTTTCTTGCTAAAATTTCTCCAAGCATTTACTAGTCAACATTATGTATAACCTTTCCATGTCTACTTGTAATGTTTGTTTTGTTGTTTCATCAGCAAAATCTTTAATTAACAATTTTCTGGTGAGTACAGTTATTGTATTACCAACATAAAAATTATTAAGTTGCATAGCCCCAACATTTGAGCGCTTAAGAAATATTTTCCGATTTTTTATATCGTACTGAAATTGAAATTCCAAATAAATTCTTGTACACACATAACATTACGTAAGAGAAATACTTGCCATTTCTACAGTTCCATCATTAGAAAAAAAATTTAGCAGGAAGCTTCTATGCAGCTGAGATTGCTTATCAAACCATTCAACTATAAACGAATAGCGTTCACCAGAATGATCCTTAAAAACATGAAATTTAATTGAATTAAACATAAACATGTAATCTGGATAACACAGCAAACACGCGTACAAACACAGGAGCTAAATGCAACTTACCATGATCATTTGCTTATAAAACACACAAGCTATTTAGAGGATTTGTAGGAATATAATTCTGTGTACGTCCAAATGGAATACTATTAGTTTACACCATCATTAGAGTATGGTATAACAACCACTCAACAATTGAAAACGCGCAATTTGAGAGGAGTAGGTACCACTATCTTCTTATAGAAGCGTTGATAAATAGTGAGTTTTAAAATCCACAATTCTCTGTTCTGAAATGATGATTGGAGAAACCGTATAAATATTCAATCACACGGTTTTCAATATGAAAAATGTTCGGTTTTCTCAAGATAATAAAGAAATATTTGCATCCTCTTCGCATAATATCACTGCTTTTAAGGGGATTTCATTGCTTTATCGAGGATCCACACGACACTCAATTAAACATTTTTCACAGTTTTCCTCAGTCCGACAGGAGGCGGGTTGCATGTATTTATCTCGACTTTAATTTTTAACAAAAATTAAAAGAGCTTTAAACACACTTTTAACCAAGTTTCAACAACACTTGCGAATGACTACATTTTGCACTGAGGGCCACGCTGAATGTCGCATTCCGGTGTTGTCCTAACGCTGTTCACTTACGGATGGTCTCTTTTGGAAAGGTGGAGAGGAGTAGTGGTGCTGCTTAGCACTCATCAGGTCATCTGCAGTTTCTGCAGGATGTGCCCGAGAGTCTATGTAGGCACCTTTCCTCAATTGTGTATCCTGAGCTCCTTCACCCTGGTTGCAAGATCCAGGTCCGGTCCCTTTTTTTCTTAGAATAACTTTCACCTTCTCACCATGATGCTGGTTTTGAAGAAAGCTAAGGTGGTCCACATCATGAGCTTGTATGCGGAGTCCATTCGATTCCTGTGGACGAGACCACTCGGGATCTCCATTAGTAGCACATTCTGAAGGCCTGTCACCTGTCATATCTCTATCCAGTCGTCGGCCAATGTTCGGCAGATGAGCATGAAGTGTTGGGTTTCCCATTCGCCACACGCTTTGCAGGTTTCATCCTGACTTCTCACGGTGTAGGGTCTGAGTGGACACCACACAGAGACCTCGTTGCTAGAAAAGCGGAAGCCCATCTATCGTGTCCAATGGTAAGTCCATTCCCCAGATCACCGATCTGATCGCTTTGAACTTCATTTGAGTTGTGAGGAAGCGATGTACTGTTGCAATAACGACCTCTTCTGCCGCGTCCGGTCTTCTAACGCTATCATTCCAGTTGGCTCTCTGAGCGATGATCCATTTTTCTTGTGATTCTTGCAAAATTCCCAGGTCCTGTAGGTCACTCTACCTCTCCTGTTCGTCATGCACTGGAAGAACCGCATCTCGTGGCGGTTTCCGATCCTTGTGAATGTCGCAATATGCTTCCTCAGTATCCATTGGACCCCACGTCGATATGACGAAGCAGAAATCACAAGAGCCAATTCTTCATCTCAGAGTCCTTTTCACATGAGTACTATTTTCAGCTGGTAAATGTTTACTATCTGCCTTTTCCGTGACTATGTGGAATAGAGTGAATTTCACTTGTCATCTTTGGCCACCAGGGCTTTCATTACGCCTTTGGATCCGTACAGGACTATGCCTTAGGCTCTCTGAGCAACGTAGAGCCGCTCGTGCCGGTTCTTCATGCTTCCAGGAGTTGCCGAAGTCGTGAGCTGGATTGCTGACTCGATTGGTTTCACTCCTGTGCCATCTCCGTCCCCAGAGCGGTGCAAATGTTTAAACATTCTTCACATATCATGTATAATAATGAACTGTAGAATTTGCAACCTATCGCCTTAGTGTATACCTCCACTTACATGTACTCCCTAAAGAAAACTTGATTTTTCTATGGAAATTCTTCCATAATTCTTATGTCTCTCACTCTACAATATGTGAAGCAAAGAGTGTGGTATGGAATACCAAGCAATTTAGATTAGAATTTTAAAATAGATTTTAGTGACACTTTCTGGGTAGACATAGATTCAAAGGTTACGAAATCATTCCCATGACTGCATAGTTTCAACAGTTTTATCAGCAGTAAGAAATGCTTTTTTTCAAACTAGGAATAGCTTTTTTTGTCAAGGACACCGTAATCAATGAATACAGACTCGTTTTACCAAGTTACTGATGCACATACGTCCCCAAGAGAAAAAGTGGTAAATTCAGCGACGTTACGTGATTTTGATGTACTGTTACTTTATGTTGTAACTGGGCTACTTTCCTAACACCTACACACGGAAGGGCACATATTCTGCTTCAGATTCCTTTCTTTTTCTTAATCATCTCCTCACACTCGTTTCCACTGGGTAGTGGAGTATTGCATTTGTAGT
This sequence comes from Raillietiella orientalis, assembly GCA_036172245.1. NCBI lineage: Eukaryota > Metazoa > Arthropoda > Ichthyostraca > Raillietiellida > Raillietiellidae > Raillietiella > Raillietiella orientalis. The sequence goes on along the minus strand of JAYWIR010000004.1, from coordinate 2,187,852 downwards.
AGGTAGGGAGACGGTAAATCAACCTCAAATCTCAAAACCTGGCTTTCTCATAAACATGTTTTTGAGTACAAGTTTGAAAGCTTCCCTTTTGTATGTTGAGATTCGTTAGTCGCTTGCAACGCACGCTGCACGAAATTTAAACCAAAAGATCAAAAACAAATTTTTATTTTTTCAGTTTTTAGCGATCACCAAATCTCTTTTGAATTAAGCACTTAAGCCACACAATCGATGCAGATAACAGCAACTGTGATGAAAGTATTGCCATAGTGATGTACAAGTTCAGTTGTAAGGGATTTAGTTTACTTCTGGAATGCACTCTTGCATTCAATCTTTCATATTTGACGTTTATTCAAGCTAAATGAAGAGCTCCTGACCAATGCCGGATGAAACAGAATATAGGGGAAAATGTTTCATGATTTCAAGTTGACATAGAGTTGCAGTGTAATTCAAGTGTTCTATGGGGAGAATCACAAATTTAAAATTTGTCTTTTTTATAAAGAATGTTGCGTTGTTTTAAGTACACTATTAGCCGCCTACTGCAACTATCAGTTCGGCAAACATTGATTAATTCAGTGACTAAGAAGCAATAATTGTTTTTGATCATGGTGGTTCGAGTTTTAATCAATATGTGCTTTAATCAGTGGGTTTTATTAAATATGAGCATGTCCATCCATGTCATCGGTAAGCATTAGTGGGCCTTTGCTGTTTTGTTACATGAAGCAGTATTGCGTATACGTTGGTTTGTCATAATTTTGTTCTAATTTGATATTTGTTTTGTCATTGTTCGTGGAGAGTTATTGATTTATGCTGTATTTTTATGGTAAGCCAGCACATAGAAGTCTGAATTCGTATACTTGTTCGAAAAGTCGTAGTGATTGCAGTTGTTTTGAAATGTGATTCCATGTGTATTGTGGAACATGAAGCAATGCGCACATAGAATCTAATGGAAGTGTATTTGTGATTGTATAGAACTACTTTAACAGAAACTTGTATTTGGAACCAAAGTATTGAGGATAATGAATTCCCTAACGTAAGTAATGATTTTGTCCCAATTGCAATGTGGTAAAGTAATAGCATGATAAGGAAAGATATCTGCACTAATGAAAAGTGAATGCGTATGCACTTTTTTGGTGAATGGTATTATTACAGTGTTTTACTTTTCAGCAAAGTAAAACTTATCAACGAGCTAACAGAGAAAGAAATACAAATGGGAATAAAAGGTTCAGCATCTTGGCATAACATCTATAAAGATAGTGCTTGGATTTATGTTGGTGGTTTGCCCTTTGATCTTACTGAAGGTGATATAATCACAGTGTTTTCACAGTAAGAATGAATTGTGATATACTATTTAATATGAAAGTTTGTAGATACGGAGAGATCGTAAACATAAATCTTGTGAGAGATCAAAAAACTGGCAAATCAAAAGGATTTGCTTTTTTATGCTATGAGGACCAAAGAAGTACTGTTTTGGCTGTTGATAACTTTAATGGCATAAAAGTAAGTGTGTTTGCAGAAAGGTGTTATTTACTGCTCGTTAGCTTCTCAACAGAACTATTAGAGTAGATCATGTAAAGAACTATAAACCACCCGAACTTAAAAAGGATGTTCCGAATGCTGTATTAAAATTATACAAAGAAGGTTGTGCACCAAAAGATAAAACTTCAAGTGTGAAAATTGCATGTGAAGAACATAGTACACATGCTGAAAATGGAAAAGATCCCTCAAATCAATGATATACTATTACAGCAAAAAAGTGATCAATTAATCATAAGTTTCAACATTATGACAAAATATGCCTTCAGATCACATTTACTACCCGTGCTAGAGAAGAGTTTCACAAATTGTCAGTAGCTGCTGCAATTTTCTCAGTAGAGGTTACAGGAAATAGTTACAGGATAAGATTAATGTAATGATCATTTTAAAGATTTAATAGGAGCATTCATTTGTTGAATGTTAAAATTTAAACAGCATGCAGAATTTCAAGTCATGTTTTATGGTGCCCTTCAGTTGATACTGTCTTACAAGAAATGAATATGTAAGTTAAGTTTATATAATGCCAAGAAATGCTACTATTTTCTCAAACTAAAATATGTGTTGGCTATCACCTCAGTATCATCACTTAAAAATATTCACATGTCTAGTTTGATGCTTTTATGTTTTATTTGTGTACACCATCTAACTACATTTCAAGTTATTCATCAAAGTCTGGATGAAATAAAATGATGTTACAGAACAGCACTCAATTCTAATGGTTTGCATTATTTCAGTACACTTGCAAATTTTGCAGTTACTCAAAAAGATGCTTTAATTTTTTCAACACAGACATCAATTATTCCAAAACATGAAGGGCAAGCAGCACTGACATTAAGGAAAATATGTAGTCAGAATGCATATTTATCTTTATTTATAATTTCTTACAGTTACTACTTATATAATTAACAATGTCAGTTATTTAATTTAGTAAGATGTGAATACCACTAGAGACAATAAGAATTGGAACATAACTAAATGTCCAATTTTTTTTTTGAAAACGACAAAAGAAACAAATGTCCATGATGATTTTGGGTGTTTATCAACACCCTAAATCCGTTACATTCATGGGATGTCGATAATTTACAGATTATGATACTTAAGTATAAGTATTTAGAGACTTACAGAACGTAAATCGTTTTATTGCTCATATGTTTATCACTTAAACCAATATATCAAATGTTTGATTAGTTTTTGCATCATCAATCAAGAGTGCATTGATGTTACAGGCAGATAAAATGTTTAAATTAAAATCCACAAAATAAAGTGAGCTCAGAACGTACTTTGGATGACTAGGACTTAAAAAAATAACTTAACTGTGATACACAGGATATGAACAGATGGGCAAATTATTTTTACAAATCCTATGGCACTCTAATTCATTCCGTTTAAGTGTTTACCTACCATTTCCTGTTTTGCCTACTAATTCACTTAAACCTTTTTGAACCTACACAAGCAGGATTTGTTTGGTGAGGAACTGTTCTGTGGACTAAGACTATGGATTGAATATGTAACACGGCTTGGTACTGATTAAAAACGAGTAATTCTTATTTTTATTAAAATCACAAGTTACGTAAGTGGTTTACACTCAGAGATATGACTTATAAACAAGGTAAAATGCTATATCACTTCTACAGCTGGAAGATGATAAAAGCACACAAATTACAATAGCAAACTTCATGCCTTCAGCAGCAAACAGAATGAGCGAAAATTTAGTTCTACCAAAGCTATTACACTTTATTATCTTTAAATATACGTAAATTTGCAACAAAATAGAGGTACACTTCAGATGTTGATGAATGGTAATGCTAGGGCATTTCTGCTAAATTGTCGTAGTACACTGTTTTACTTACAAAGAAAAAGTCCCATTCGCAATTTATGCACTTGTCTCATTTATGAAGCACGTCATATTACTTCGTATTTATGGATTTTCGATAGTTATTCGTTTGATAGTAGTTACAGTTAGTGAATTCACAGGTTTCAGTTGAACGCACTTACCCCCTGTGACTGTTTTCGAAATCCAATTCGTTTAACCCAAAACCCAATTTACAATAAAATAAGGTTCCTCAAATTTGAGCTCCCGTGTACCCAACTTAACTAATGCAAACTACACAAAAACGTGCTCTTTACACGTCAGTGCATTCTCCCCCCAAAAGGACGGTCAATTCCAAAGCATTAGAGGAAACAAATGGGTATCGGCTATAATTTAATTCGTGGTTAATGTCAAATATTTCTGTTCTTCGGTTTCCATAAAATTATGTTCTTCAAGATGCATCGACAAAGAGTTTAGGTATGGAAAATTTTTCCCATTGTGGGCCTTTCGTATTAAGAACATACATCGTTTTGTATAAATAAACAGAAAGTGCACATTTTTCTCGGAAACCCTTCAACTCCTTCGACTCTGAATCAAATTTTTCCTGTCGTAACGAAAGATCTGGGAATTTGGAAAGCTTTAAGTATACTCTGCCTATATTCCTACTTCTCCTCACAGTACAGCTACAATTTTACTACCGAAGAAACTGCTGATGCTCTGACACCAATCTTGACAGGGTTCAGGGTACCAAGTAAAAGAATTACATTTACAGGGGATTCTAATGACCACTGGGATATCTCGGTTAGTTCCTTTTAAATCTCGAATAAGGAATGTGGTTCTTCTTCAATCATTTTTATCGTTCATATTACATGACACTTTATTTGTTATTTGGCTTCTCGTGAAAATTTTCGAAACATTTTAATTTGGCTCCTCTAGCATTCATAAAATCATAAGAGACTGATCAGTGTTAAGACTACTTTTATTGTTTTCTCAATTCATTAACAGTTTAAAATTTTGAAAGCCCTCTTATGCCATCTTCGTATTGTTCAGCATTCAAATGGCAGTTCTTAATTATTTCTTTTGTTTTGCAATAAATTATATGCTTTTAAAAATTTGATGTAAAAGTAGCATTTACTGAGTTCTGCAGAAAGTGCAGACTAATGTTTTATCTAAATCAAAAGGAAGCAATCCGCTCTGTTAGAGATAAAAATTTTTAATAATTAGGACAAAACAAAATCATTACAAATGGTGTATTTTAGAGAAAATTTGATACAATAGTGGAAATAATAAATCTTTGCCCATGGTACAACAACAGCTTGCCTTAATGAAACTTTCAATAAGTTCTTTGAAATTGAATGAAATTATGAAAAAGGTTACATTAAATGTACAACTGATTAACAGGTTTCATAATTTTATTACGTTGCAGCCATGATATTTAACATTTCACAATTGAAATAGTCAGAAGAGTATTGAAATAGTAAAGCTTCAAATATTTATAATGTTTTACAGGAAAGTAGAGTTTGTACTGACTACTGAGTATTTCGAATTTTTATGATTTGAAGAATGGATGGTTCAAAGAGCAGTTGAACAGAATACAATTCTTACAGACCAATAAAGGTATTACAGTCTTCTTAATCTTATCTGCTGCAAAAGAATACTGATGATATTATGTTGATGTAACTTAAAATATTTGCAATGATGGATTATCAGTACAATTAAGTATGATATGGTGTAACATAGGTTCCTGGAAACAATCCTTTCCTACTTCCGATTTCACCAGTCCACCAATGGGGATCACTTTTGTCAGTTACTGTGATGACATCGCCTCTCCTAAATTCAAGCTCTCCTGCTTCCTGAGGTGTAAAGTCGTAAAGTGCTTGCACAAGACACTGAAAATTATCAAAGTATAAAATCCGCTACAAATGGATGGGATCATCAAATTAATTATTTCACAGAACATAGCAGCTTTCACAGAACAGCATACAAATTTACTCTATTTCATCATAATAAATTGTTAAAACAAGCAAAACTTCAATAAGAACCAAAGATTGAACAAATAATGCAAAATACTTGGGAAAGAGCAAGATTGCTGCCAATAAAGTAAAAATTTTCAATCCATTATTCATATAAATTTTCCAATGACTTCCCACTAATAAAGTGGCTTTTATGAAAAACAACATGGATTTTAAAAGTTCAGTTTTAAATAATAGTTGATACCATGCATTTATGGATCATGCCAATTTAATTAACTCAATCAATACAACTAATCAAGTTTTACCAACTGATTCACTTGAAAAATATCTTTACCCTATTTTAACCTGGAAAAGCACTTTTCCTGATTCTGCAGATAGATTACAAAATTTTGGGAACGGCAATCTTTGGATAGCATTTCCTAACACTTTGTTTCATTTCTGAAACTGGAACCTCCTCATCCGAACCATCAAGATAAAAAGGAACACAAACATGTCATGGGAAAATTAAGCAAAAGGCATTGGAATAAAAAATAGCTATTGGACGACTTTTCTGTGTAAATATTCTAGATTTCTAATTGGAATAAATTCCGAACAAAATATTTTCGGTGAATGTCAAGCAGTGTTACAGCACTTATTTTTTCAACCACGCTAACATTCACAATCTTTAACACCTTCTTATAATTGATGTTAAGTTGCAATGTGAATGGAGCTTGTTATTAACTTAATGATTGTATGACAATGGATCTTTATTCTTGATTTCAATCATATATGTGAAAACATCAAACAAAAAGTCTGTATATCAAATTACTCTGTTGATATCAATGGAAGAAATCTCCAAAACGATCGTTATCTTAATGGCTATTGAAACTTGGACAAATTTTGGAATTTTTCTTAGAAGCATGCAAAATGTAGGAAGTTTTGGAGATGTTGAATCCGAATTAATTCTTTCAAATTATTTTTTTTACAAGTATTAATGGAATGAGTTGACAATGCCTAACTACCTTCTAAGGCTATGCTAATAAACAATGTTCACTTAATGTTCAATTATTTCTCATAATCAACATGAAATACACTTAACAATTCACTCAGAGAAAAAAACGAAATATATTTCTCTCAGACTAAAAAGCTACTTGGTAATTTAATGAACACATACCTAAACATTATTTGCAATAAAAAATTAACAGCACAGAACTGTTTCTCAGAAGCAAGTATCTCCTCCATTCATTACTGGAATAATGCTCAAGGTTAAATCATGGCTGCCTATTTTCCTGCCAATATGTTATCTTGAATACTTTTTTAATTTTCACATTTATTGAAAACATAAATAAAAAGATCACTTCCATTTCTAACTGATTTCCAATTCTATAATGATTTGTGGTTATTTGAACCTAAGGTATTCATCAGGCTCTAATGCTTGAGTTAAAACATATTCCTTTTTCAGACTTACATAGAAAAGATACTTTTAATGTACTTCATTCTCATATTTGAAACGAATAGAAATTGCCAATGACATGAAAGAATTATTCATTAATTGGAATCGAAAATTCACGAATGCTGCTGTTACCCTAGCATAGCATTTATGGTATATATAAACCTACTATTTTAATTTTTACCAAATGAGAAAACAAAAATAAAATGCACATTTTGAAATATATGGATATGATAATGATGGATAACTTTGGTTATTTAATACTTTAATCATGCCAGTATTCATCTAAAGCTTCATGATAGTGGCAATCTGTACTTCCTGGTAGATAAGTCAATACATTTAACTAAACAATAAATTTTTATTTCTTAATTTACATTGCCCAATTTATAAATTTCAACAGCCAAATGCTTTATTAGAAATCATTATTACAAATCAACGTTCTGAAGTCACAATACGAGCACAGTAAGTATTTACAAAGAAATGTATCCATTCATCTGTGATACAGAAAAAAATATTAGAACATTACAATCATTTCCAAATTAATTAGACTTTTGCTGTTATTTATAGAAAATTCTAAATATCACTCAACAAAAAATGCGCCAAAATTACTGATTTATATCAGCAAATGGTTTCTTAACTGATTTCTATTAACCATACGAATTCCCTTGAAGTAATTACACATGTACTTGCTATTGAATATGTTGAGGCTAAATTACTAACTTATTCAATTCACTGCATTCTAATAATTTACTCTGCTTGCTATTTTCCTAATTTCATAAGACCAAATTTCATTTGCAGATAAGTGCTCTTGATCGTTCTAAATTTTCAAAACTTGTTTTTCTGGTTCTCATTTCAATGTTTATAAAGATTTTCACCATTGTGCATATTCTTGAGTTCACATGATGGAGAAGTATTAGGATATTGTTGAGAATTCAAGATGACCAGTTTCGCTGAGCTTTGAATTATTTCTCTTTAGGATTTAGGTTCCTCAATTTGTTCTATCAGCATTTAAAATCTACTGCATCTTTTCAATGAAACTTCAGTTTACTGGTTTGCTCAGAAGCAAGGTTCCTTCCGTAGGGTATTTTTCATCGTTTTGAAATTTAAATCATTGGAATCATTGTATTAAAAACACAAGTGAGAAGAACTATTAAGATTATTATTATCAATTAAAACAGGTTTACCAAACTTGACATTCAAACAAAATTCATAAAAGAGCATAACAAAGATTTAAATATCCATTAATCAGAGAAATGGTAGAACTAAACAATCTACACACAATCGACACTTGAATTTCCTTTCTGCTTTAGGTGTTATTTTTATGATCTTCAAATAAGATACTTTTTTCAACATCATGGACTTGATTTAGACATGAATGATTTTAGACTAATTTTGTAAATAATGCTTCAACATTTATTTATGAAGATCCAGATCCTACGAATCATTATTAAACAGGAATACTCAGTTCCCTGTGCCAAACATTTCTATAAGCAAGCTGTCAATCCAATGCACTCTTGCCATAATTAACTAAAAACAAAATCTACTCTGCAACCTATGGTGAAAGCACAATTCATAAGTAAAAGCATCCAACTTTTTCAAAATAAGAACAATCATGCTAATGACAGATTTTGTGCAAAAATTTTCGACTATTTAATTAATTACATGTATCCACATTTGGCATTACTCTATTCTCATAAACTGATTAAATTTTCCTGAAATTCAATACTAATTTTTTTAGGAAGATAAACTGTTGGCACAAATATGCACATGATTATACAACATGATCACAAATACATTTTAGCCTCTTCTTTCCTTTAATATTTTCTAACCATTACACTCAACATTGTGCATTCTAAAAAACAAATCTAAGAACACATACAAGTAATAAGCACCTTACTAATGAAAAATCACTCCTCACAAAATTAAACATCTACATTATCCCATATGATGTCTGCTTTGCTGCTTTACAAAGCAAACATCACACAATTACAGGAATCTCAATGGTTCTTTAATGTGCTAAACATGTCTTTTCTTCAGCAATCTTTGATGCTTTCTCTTTCTCAAAGACAAAACCAGCATAGTTTGTGAATTTTATGAAAGGAAAAACATCAAACTTATTACTTCAATTCGCACAGTTTACAGCAGTGTCAAATTGCATTTCAAAGTTTGAAGCAATATGCTTTACATATACTTCCTATAATGCAAATTTTTTGTGTGCTTACTTAGTTTCTGAATTACTACTGATAGTAAATGAGAGTAGATTTTAAAGTTCCTACATGTTGAGAAGGAAAATACAAGAAATAACCCAATATGAACTTATGTTTACCATCAGTAACAGTAAAGAAATTTTCAGATTTTAAATTAATCATAATTGTGAACAAATTTTCTTTCTATCACACAAAATTGCATCAAAATTTCTGATAGAAAAAGGTCTTCTTTTCTACCAAGAATATAAAATATTTTCTACTTAGGTCTTCATTTAAAATATAATTAATCATGCACAATTTACTTTGTAAAAAAACAACAGCTACACAAGTGCCAGTACTTTCTCTTGCAATTTTGAATGTGTTACTTACTTCCTCTAAAATCATGTCTTTCAACTTAATGTCCTGAGTTCTAGAAACAGATGAAGATCTGTGATACTCAACTAATTCATTTAAACTATTAAATTTTACAACCCAAAGGAAGAACTTTCCAGTAGCATCTCTGAGCACTTTAAAATGCTGAACACCATCACCGCATCTAAATAAAATAACTATCATTGTTAAAGTAAATCACACTTACTTGACTGATAAGGAGAAATCACCAGGTGAGCTCTCACTTATTCTCACTACAAATGCACCTTCATGTTTATTCAAAAGTAACTTTTCTGCATCTGCTCTAGTTATTCTTCCATAATACCAGCTATCCAAATGAATAAATCACAAGCATCACATAAAACCAATGAGATATTACCACAGCATGTTTGAGTCATGATGGAACATTTACAATCTACATCTACATTTTAAATCTGTGATTGCTATTGGAAGTATCAATACAACAGAATAAACATTCAAAAGAGAAAATCAAATTAGAAATCAAATCAAAATGCCAATTTAGGGTAAGGAATCAAGCTTTTCCTTAATTTAAAAAAAAATGATTTTGAAGCAACTCTCACATCAATATTTGAAAAAATTATGGAAATTAAATGCAAAGTATACATAGCATCATTCTTTTATTTCAAAATCTAATGAACTTCAACATAAAAATCAGGTTTCAATAAAGTTCAATTGCAAGATGGAATGTACAAGGGGAAAATGAGGGCTCACAAAGTAAATTTTTTTTAACAAACTTAATTTCAACTTGATCCTCATTTTACACTGGAATTTTTATATGCAACAAAAAAATCGTCTTTTTGACAACATTGGATTATCTGCTTCTATAAACTTTCCAAGAGTCAAGTATTTTTTTTCCTAACCTTTACTGAAACTGCAATCCATAGAATTTCTTTGAAAATCAATCAAAGATCTTACTTAAAATCTTTACTGATAGACTATTGCAGTTCACTGAAAGTTGATACATCATCATATTTGAAACTTTAATTCACAAATACACAAATGGAAATGAAAATGTAGTTTTTTTTTGATCAGCATTGTTAGGTTAAGACTTAGAGACTGATCTTAAGCTTCCAAAAAGTATGATACTCATCTAAAGTTGTTTATTGTGTATAGGAAACTTGTAGGTTTTCAAAGAAACTACATTCTTTTCATTTTTTTGTTCCTACTGGATATATTGTTTCAACAAATTAATTCTGACTTCAAAAAATATGTTCAGATTATTTAGGTATCATTAATTTTCTGATATTTCTCTCAACACTGATACAGTAAGAAACTATCAAAATGTTTTTGATTATGGGTCTACATTTATAGCATTATGATGTATTATTAAACAAGTTTCAATAGAATGAGGTAATTTCGGTTTAGTTATCAATGAAAAATTTCGTGTATGGAAACTAATTTTGATAACTCTAATAAAATTTGAAGCATTGAAGTGTAGGATACTTATATTTTTCAAGCAAAACTTTTTATATATCATACTTATTTTTGGAAGTCGGCTCAGATTTATCCAAAATAAAGAAATGTATGAATTTCTGCTTATACTGGCATGCACGCAATTGACTGCTATAACAGACTTTCCGTTAAAGCAAGGAACTCTTGAAAATATTTAACTGAAAACGAAACTGAACTTTTAGAAATTAGAAGAAAGTCAGCAATCAAAACATTCAAACTGAAGCACAGTTAAAATGATTTGCCACAAGTTGCAAATTAAATAAATGAATAATTTTTTGCTAGCATATATGAATCAAAACTGCCTCTAAAAGTTTAAAATAACTCCTGAGCATTAGAGAAAAAAACAAACTTTAAAGTAACTAAAAAAAAAAAAAAAAACAGAAACAAAACTTTTGCTGCTGAAAAATGAATGAAAATAAATTAAATAAACAAGATAATTAGTTTTTCTTACTCGTGAGATTTCATTTCAATGTAATTACTAGGAACAAGTCCTTCTTTACAATCTAATTCAGCTTTGTACCAGTTGTGATCATCTTCCATATTGAGGATCTGAAAATATTTAAACTCTTTTCCAATTATTTATTATAAAACATCAGCTGGAGTTTTATGACAAGAATATAGCATGGTCACATACAAATCTTTCATTTGAACCGAAGCCCTGTGTCATATTTAAAATTGATAAACATACCTTCAGGATTTGTCCTTTTCGAAAACTAAGTTCATCATCTGCAGTTGCATTGAAATCATGCTTTGCTATAGCTTCCATTAGAAAATTATAACCAATTTTCTAATCACTTTTAGGTATTCTTATTGCTTCTACGAAATAAATAATTGATATTACAATACTCTACTGATCACGAATAAATCCTGATGTGATTAAAAAGGAATTAGACAATGCAATATCTACAGTACGTTCTGCTGAAATCAATGTTATTATTACAACGCAAACTTCAGGTCTAAAATTTAATATTATGGAATCTTGTTTGGCTGGATAGAGCCATTGCTATTCAAGGAAGAAAAAAATGGTCCTGTGATTTATATACTGATCACATCAGAACAATACATAACTAAGAGTGGAAATGTGAGCTGTACTGACAATTGCAATGGTCATTCAGCAAATATCCGAAACTTGCTTGGAGAATACATCCAATTAAAGTCGATTTTTAACGAGACATCGTTTCCATTGTGACGATCAGTAACAAACAACGTAGACACTGATACACTGACAGGAGAAATACATGGTTACACAGCAACATCTTATTTACATCAGGAGTAGAAAACCACTGTTACAATTGCGCACAAATCAAATCACAGATTTCTACCATGTTCTGCTTTTAAATGAACACAACATAACTTTTACTCGGGGTAACATTTCTGCAGAAAGCCTGTGGCTCGAAATACGTTTCTGTACTTTTCATGCAAACATTCACAGAAAGTTTTCTCGGTAAACGCACGGTGCCGCTTCGTCGTAACTGAGATCTGAAGTGGAATGCCTTTACACTGTTCTTCACAATTCTCAAGTTCGGAAAAAGCCATTACACCAGTAACATGTGTTTCCCTAGGTTTACTGCATTCTATTTTGTACTCTCCAAAACGCGCTTTCCCAAACATGTTAATCGCCATACAATTCAATGTCAACACTATATCATCCCTATTGTCCTCCACTGCTCAATATGATGACATGATCCACCGAAAGGCTCCTTACAACCTAAACAAAGTTCCTACATTACCTGTCACGGACAATTTACTCACATCCAAATCATAACTTCCTTTACCAATATTAGCGATCTCCACAACATTTGCATTTTAAGAATAAAGCCCTCAACAGTGTAATCTACATTCTATACAAACATTCAGCGTACACAAAACATTGGTAAGGCTAACGTGGAACTTTGAGGAAGTCCTGATCGTTTCCTTTCTTCTCACTTTTGTACTTTTGATGTCTTAACTTTATACGAATATACGGACATTCATACATATATGTACGTGCAAAAATTTCTTGAGAAGGGTTCTTGGAAAATATGCCGTCATCTTTTGTTGAGGTTTATACTCTGCATGCACATAAATAAATAGGAACAACAAAAATGACTTGTACTTTCATGTTTGCATCATTAGGAACAAGTCAAAAGACCACTTCGTACTTATTTCTTCCATTTTGCATGCAGAGCAATGAAATGTTTGGAAAGTTTCGTTCGGTTTGAGGTCTCGGTTATTAGTATGGGTCAAAAACAAGGTAAAATGGAACAAGTAACCGTTCCAAAATAAAAAGCCTCAACAGAAACTTGTTTTCGTTCTACCCAGTGCTCTAAATTCGAGGAATGTAATTTTGGTGCTTTATCAAATCTCGTATGGCTCATGAAACCTTCACAGTTGTTGTTTTTGCGTGCATACTCACTGAAATAGATGACAAGGTTTCCCTAAGCAAGCAGAAGTATAGTTTTCATTTTTGGCTAACAAGATTATGAAGAATAAAACGCCAATTACAATCTGCGTACATAAGAAAGTTGTCTTTTTTCAACTTCTGCACCTCTAGTATTTGGTTTGCCTTTCCCTCTTTATAAACCAAAGTAGGCCCCCACGAATTCTTCTGTTTACTCAGTTGTACTGCTCCATCTTCGAAATCTCCTGATGGTATTCCTTACAGCTCTCAAACTGTCACAGAAAGCATCTGGGCAAGAGTGAATTTTCAGCAGACACACGGTATCCTATCGTACTCTAGTTCTTGAGGCAATTTTCCATGAGTAGCCCTCATATTTTGGGTTTCCTGCAAAATCTTTTGCAAAACCTTTGAACAGCTACCAAGTGAATGACTGGAAAAGATGAGAAAAGTTTGAGAAAAAATGTTTGCAAAATGAATGTTTTATCAGCACAGTTATCCCACAGGGTGACGAAGAGACAATGTTTTGTTGTCTACAGACCAGGAAGCAATGTTATTACTTTGACCGGCAGTGCAAATGCTCCATAAATGCATTATTTTTAAATCATCTCATTGAGAATATTAGGATATACTCTCACGTTTTCTTTCCCTCCAGTTAGATGACATACAATGCATTCAATTGATTTTTCTTGGGGAAAAAAGACTGTTTTTAAGCTGAAGCTCGGAGAGGAACAAGCAATCAACATCAATGAGATTAGTCCCAGTATCGAGATCTTGCACAATCTGATTGCATTCTTTTAGAAGGCATTGAATTGTTGCATTTTCCATATAGAAATATGCCTAAGGTACATCACTGTGTTCCCTCTACAAACAAACGCTTGTTCCCGCAGCTTCTGTTTCCATTGTTCTATTCTTAGACCGAAGAATTCAGCCATGTGGTTTCTTCTATTAAATTGGAAACATTCCTATTTAATTTTCTGGATACGATTCCACGCTTTTAGAGCGAGAGCACTTTTTCTGTAAGACTTTCGTCTTTATAGTAATCATTACCGTCATTCTACAACACGGGTGAGACAGAACTACACTTACTCCATGTATACACATCTGGATATGTGAAACATCGGGGCAAGGAATAACATTTTGCTTTGTTTGTTGAAAATTCGTACATCCTAATAATCTGATGTGCTAAGGCTTCTTGGAGTTGCTTCGACAATTAAGAGTAACTTCGACGTACTTCTTATGCTTGGAGGGTAACGAAAGATGGTGAAGTAGATATTTGAAAAAACATGCGACGTTAATGGTCAAAGACTTTCTTCTTCATTATCAATTACACGTGGTATGGAACGATCTTAAGGTGATTATGAAGATAAAGCTAAGCAATGCATTGTATCTTGGGATGTTGATGCAACAGCAACATCTGATTTATGTTTCTTGGGTTGAATAGGAATTTTCGTTTGAAAGTGGCAATTACTATTTTGAAAAATTGGAATCTCTGTTGATCACTGGAACCATTACATTTTGGACTAATCAGTTTTAAGCAAGCACGTTTGCATTCAAACTGTGTACCTTTTATGTTGTTTCCAAGAGTACGTGGAGCAATACTGTACAAGATCGCGGTACAGTAATCATACTAGAAAGTGATGAGACTCATTTTCTTTGTAGAATCTCAATTTTTTCTTACTGAACGTTACTCGAATTTAGCGTGAATATCAGTACTCCAATTTCTTTCTAGCCTCCTTTCGACCTCATTTCCTTCATCTGCAGCCTGAATAGGCCATTTTATAGATGAATTTCCTTCCCACTCTTTCAATTCTAAGTACGATTTTCAGTCATATTCTTCTTTATTTCTTGCCAATTATGCGCTTTGATCTGGATGTTTTGTATCTTGGTTAGTGTACATTGCCATATGTGAAATCATTGGAAACTGCATCCCGAAACCATCCTACCTTTCTCTAGATGGAAATCAGTGTCTGGTTTCATGTCTCTTTTTCTCTTTAGGGATAAATTGGTGATGTGGTTGTTGGTGATACTGACCAGTACTATCTCACAGTTCTTCCTCATCATCGCGTACCCATTAATGAACAAGAGCACCCCTTTTGCATATATCCATCTGAATAGGTCCTATTTGCAAATCCGGTGTTTGGACAAAAACCTCTTTATCGAGATTTTCCATTCCTGGAATGCTCCATGGTTACAAATGTATTTCTATATGAAAATACTTCCTGATTTCTATGATGTAGGTTCCTCCAGATTTCTACTTGGAACAAGGATTCTTAGGTTATTAAAGAGCTGCTGACTCTGTAAGCCACCACGACAATTGAGCAAACCAGACAGATCAGCAGTCTCACGTGTAGGGATTCTGATCGATCATTCTAGGGGAGAGTAACGAATAGTCCTTGTTATCTCTACGGCAAGACTCTCTAGACCATTGCAACTGATTTCTTGTCGATCATACCACAACCGTCTTTAGCGACTACAACGAGTAAAAGAATCGACAAACCAACGAGCCAATAAATCATATCTCTTCACCCCTCACATTTCTTCTAATTTCGTTATGTTTTCTTTGTTTTTTTGTGCTTTGTTTTCAGTTTCGATGTTTCACCTCCATATACTATGCGTAGTCTTCATTGGTCACACCAGCACCTGCTCCAATGCTCAGATCAGCTACTCAGAAAAATTAATACCTGCTACTTGCATATTGCATATTACCATTGGGGAGAAGGTATACTTCGCAAAAAAGCAAAAAATATGCAAAAAGTATAGGGAGTCACGCTTTCAAGAGTTTCTTATATTTCCGAGTCCTCTAAGCAATCAATCATCTTTCTCGATTCGATGTCATGCATATAGTTCCAAGGCTTTATCCAGCTCTATTCTTCTGTTGTTCTTAACACTTGAAAAAGTTGCAGATGCAACTTTTTCAAGTGCTTTAGAAACCTGGTTCCAAGATGGCTGTAGAAATGAGTTTTTGGAATCGTCTCCGATTTCGATCCTGAGGTAGCAGAAGACTATTCTTTTCTCCAAGAAGAGGCAAATGTGTTCTCTTCCAAGATGATCATCAGTTTCGAATCTGATGTGAGGTGAGATGGTAGTTTAGGATTAGAAAACAGTAATAAATAATTAGCAAACAGTTCCAGATGATTTCTTTAAGTGAGGATGATGTAGCTTGAAAAGAGTGATTTTCGTGTTCATGGATTATGGTTTCTCACTAGAGTAAATACGAATGATGTTATTTTCTTGAAACAAGTGCCAAAGGAAAGTAACAGATCGCTTGAAATTGCAAGGTTACGATAGAATTCACCTCAGCAGAACTGCTATCCCAACGTCCATATAATCTGTCACAACATTAGGGTAAGCTGTTTGGGATTCGGGGCCTGCTTCAGCATTAGAACTTTTTTTATTTGGTGAAATTCTTCTTTCCAAAGAGTGGACACTGGAGAAGGTACAGTCGTATTCAAAGCAGTTACATATGAAAGTCTTGCATCGGTTGTCAAACCCTTGAATTTTAGCTCGGTAACGAGATACCCTGCGGTCAATTCCAATCTGATGTTCCGTCTGTGCCTTCTTTAGTCTCAGAAACTGCATTTGTGGTAGTAATTAAATCTTTGTTTGGAGGTCAAAAGTTTCAAGAGTTCTCATTTCTATTTCTCAAAACATTGGAGGTTTTTACAGCTTATCCTTTCCCCAACGAATCACAAGTGGCTGCGCCATACTCAATGGCCATTTCAAAGGTCACTCAAATGTAATTTTTTCCATGAGACTTTCATTTTTGATGAGTTGAGTTAATGTTCTGAAAGAGTAATCTTGAAAAAAGGCATAAAACTCCATGAAATTCTGAGCATCTTTGGCGTGCATATCTGTTGATTATGGCAGTAACCTCATTCTAGAGACCACAATTGTCTCATCTGTCATTTCAATATCCATACTGAAGAAACTGACTTTGACTTTCTCAAGTAATGGAGACAATGAGAGCACAATCTGTAAACCATATGCGGACATCCGAATCAATGTATTCTGGTTCTCTACTTCTTTCTTGATCAATGATGATTGCACACCAGGGGACGTTTATTCCCTTTCCAAGCCTGTCATACAAACTCATCTGCACCACGGAAAATGAAATATTTCCCAGGAAAGCACATCTGCTGAAGTCATTTCACATATTTGCAAACTGAGGTGGAAATCTGTGGTAAACAAGATTCTTTCCAGAATATCTGTTTAGATGTTAATATTATTTCTAGCAGTTGCAATCTGCCAATCACAATCTGCTACATTCAACTTTGTATAATTCTCTTAGAATGAACTTGCATTACTCTTATTCTGGTCCAACGGCGATATGGAATATTCCAAATTAATCAATGATTTGTAATGGAAATCCAAATTAACAAGTTGGTTTGGACTGAAATGTAACGAACGAAAAGAGAAATTCAAGGATTTTTTTTTAAAAAAAAGAGGGTTTAACTGATTCGCGAATCGACAACTAGAGGACAGTCCCTCAGTCCTCATTGCTTTCAACAGTTCTCTCGAGTGCTTTAGAGCATCAAAACTGCAGGACTCAGAAAACGGAAGGAATGCCAGTGTTTATCGAGATTATGGTAGATACTGTAGGAGTTGATTTTCTTCGAGTTGGAATCCCAGACGTCAGGCGCAGCGAATTTATCTAGGCAGGCTACAAAGCAAAGATAGCATACAGTGGTTGTCCTGCTATCAGTACTTTGAAGGATGAACTCCAAATCTGAAATAAATTATCATACGATCGATCTGAAAGGAAGCAGGGATCCTTGCAAACCTTGCCCTTATGATACATCATCGTCGCAATGTCACTAAGAACCCCACTGAGAACCATCGACTTCTTTAGCGTAGAAATTCTCCCCACATTCTCCCAGGCCGACAGACACTCTTAAGCTGTTTCACGCAACCCCCTTTACAGGCATGCTGGCCTATCGATTTTCATCATTTTTCCAAGATTCCCTGTTGCCACCGGCACTTCTGGTTAAGAAACACGGCTTCCGATGAATGCAACATCAGGTTGATACGGGAGACTCTTCTGTTCCTGTAATAAATGGTGGGTATACCAATCAAAAACTGTAAATCAAGATTGCTGTTCCCACTAAATTTCCAATAATTTTTTTCAAAATATATATTTACCAATTCTAGTAAGCCTTGCTGAATTATAGAATATTATATACTCTTCACTGTTCCCTACGTTTATGGTGTCAATAAACCAAAACATTTGAATTCCCCCTGTTGTGTTAGATGCCAGGAGTCCTAAATATCTGATTACCATTAATAAAGTAATCCAATATACTCATGTAATCGATATCTGATATCCATTTGCGGTTTAATTCATTTGAAAATTTGTGTGGCTTTGTGTGAATAAATCAAACTGAACGATGTTGCAAAGGAGTTCTGCTAAGTCCCAGTTTCAACCTCAGGCGATATGCGATGTTTTGCATCACTCCATTCCAACACATCTACTTCCTGTAGATCGGCGGTCTCCAGCCTTTTTGTCCCAGCAGCTAGCTTGTTCGTTCCAGAAAATGTGCTGCTTGTCGCGATTTTGGACACGAGTGGGAACGCCAATTCTTCTTAAATTCAGGATTTATAACAGACAATTCTTCTATATGATTTTTGTCTTACTTTATTAGAACGCCTATAATTCGGCTGTTTCTGGTGATTAGGTTGGCTGTCTTTCTCGAATTGCCATTGCTAAGGATGGGCTCGAAGGCAAACGAATGAAAGAGGGAGGAGAAGAAAC
Source organism: Raillietiella orientalis (assembly GCA_036172245.1). NCBI lineage: Eukaryota > Metazoa > Arthropoda > Ichthyostraca > Raillietiellida > Raillietiellidae > Raillietiella > Raillietiella orientalis. The sequence continues at coordinate 2,168,929 of JAYWIR010000004.1, read as the reverse complement.
TGCTTTTTTTCAAACACTTATGTTCATTAAACATGAAACAGGACGATTACTGGGAGGAAACGAAAGGATTGGAACTCTAAATAAAACCTTGGCAACTGCTTTTTTCTCAGTTGCACCAGATATTCAGATTCCGTTTTGTTATTCACAATTTATTTTCCTCAAGTAGATTAAATACATCACCTCTATCTGAGCATAAACATTTCACCTTTTTAGAGCTGTGAGGATGTTTAATAAAACAATAAAAAATGGATATGAACATACCATATATGTTCATGGCTTTAATCATCCTTGCCTGTAATGCACATGCCAGGAAAAAAAGAAAAAAAATCAATGTCAAACATGATACAAAGTATTAATTTTTCTTAACTGACCCTTCACGATTGTAGCGGAATAGAAATGTTTCTTAATAACATTTCTGTACTTGTTCTTTGTGCAAGCTTGCTCATTTCAGCAAAAAGAGTCGGCTATGAAGACTTTCATCTGTAAGCCTATTTCTGTTTTTATATTTCAAAATGGTCAGAGAAGATGTTCGCAACCAATATGCAATTCAAACAGAGTACACATTTTTAGGACATGTCGCTGTCTAAGAAGGTTTTTTTCCTCAGAAACACTGGTCTTGTAAAACTCTGTTACTAGAAGGGAACTGAATTTATTGCTGAGTGAACCTTCAGCTGGCGAGTCGATTCACTCAAGCTGAAAGTTTGAAGGAACCGTTTCTGGTTACACTGAAAGTAAGGTAGAAACTAACGGAAGTTCCATCTCAATTCCATCGGACACTCCAAACTCAAAACTTTGATGATTCCTTGCTTCCCTCTTGTTCCACTGGAGACGTGGCAATGGATGTTACAGATAGAGCATCCGTGACTGCGAACAGTTCGCTGCTAGTGGCAACTGCCATCCAATGCGACTGTTCCGCAACACGGAAACGGTGAAAGGAAGATTCATAGGGCCTGTGAGCTTTGGAAAAATCACGCATGCGTGGATGCTGATGACCAAAGCTGACATCCTCAGCTGAATCCCAGATATGCACAAGGACGACAGCACCCTTGTTAAGGCTGCCGGACACTTCGGGGCGCATCACGCCAACCAGCGAGCAGTCGGAGCAACAATGTGAAGGAGCGACGTACCACCGGACACCAAGGATGACCTCATGTTTTACCAAGGCAGGCATCCTGAGTGGTTCAGAACGAAACATCGGACGGGGAATCCAAGGGACGATATCTGCATGGCGAGAGGAGACAAGGAAACTTAGCTCCACGTTCTCATCTGCCCGACGCTGAGTCCAGATTGCAAAGCGCTCAAGGAAGTGACAGCTCTGAGTACAATGGTCATACTGGAAATCCTGAAGAGATTCTTTGAAGGGGGTGGCAACGTTCCCCGGTACATTCCCACCGTTCTCTTCATCACGAACATTGCAATAAGAAGAGCAAAACTGACGAAGAAGAAAAGGAGTGGTTTCAGCAGCGGACGCTGTGAAGAAACTAATGAAAAAAAAGAAATAGTAGCAGGGGCCACTTGGACATATCGATACAGTCTGGAGAAGAAAAATAGCGGAAAATGTGCAGATGCGTGTGAACCCTGGTGCAAAACAACCGTGCAAAGTGACTCCCGAACAGAATACTGTGGAGTGACAACAGTGACGCAAATTTGTGGTCGCGCGAAAATGCTGCACTGTTTGTCGTTTTTCTTGTAGCGCTGGGATTCGGATTTGTTGCAACGAATTCACCCCACGGCGCGTCGGACTGAGGAAAACAAAACTCGGCAAGGTCCGCTTCGGCAACAGAGGGGAGGCAAACAAAACAAAATAAACAAACTTTAAGGGAAAAAAAACAGTGAGGAGTGGTGGGGAAGCGATCAGACGGTTGCAGGGCGTCCTCCTCTGCACCCAGGAGCCCGAAGGCAGCCGACCATGCTGCCGGTCCCCTGCGTTGTCAGGCCGCGACCTCGGAGCTGGCACCCAGGCGAGCCAGGCGCGATCCCCGACACCGCCACACATGCCGTCGCGGAACACGTCGCGTGCGCGGACGAGCAGCGAAAGCGCTTCTACCGGCTGGTGGGACGGCGGAGGGGTCACGGAAGGGGCTGCTTTTCCGGAGAGCCTTCCCCGAAGGGTTGCTGATGTGTTGCTTTGCAAACCATCCTGGATGCATGCGTGTCGTTCCTGCTGCTGGACCCGGGAGCGCGGGAGCTCCTCGAGCTGGAAGGTGAGTGCGAGGAGAGCGGGGTGGGAAGCAAGGATGAAGCTTCGGCGTCCGAGGAAGGGAAGGTATGGAAGGGGAGGAGGAGGGTACGCGCTCCCAGAAGTGCCCGTCCCTCCCATTCCGTCCGACGGGCTCTCGCATCCAACGGGCGGCGGCTCCCGGACGGGCTCATCCCGACAACTGGTGGATCGGTCCAGCCCTTCTCAGACGGCGAAGGAGGCGTGGCCGAGAGAATCAGCTTGCCGGCGCAGGGGATCCAGGATGTGCAGGAAGGGATAACCCGATGCTAACAGCCTCCCGCAGGTCGCAGATTGGCGTCGACCCCGAGTGGGGGGCACTAGGCAAACGGGACTACTTGAGGTGGGGAAACGAGAAAGGGGGAAGGAAGGAACGTCGAGCAGCAGCAGAAGACGCCACCGAGGAGCGACGGCTGCTGCCGCTGCCGTTCGGGGCAGCCCGACGGAGATGCGATGCGCCACGCCGCTCGTTGGCCCTTCGAGGCCCTCTTCCCGACCCTCTTGGAAGAAATCTGCGGTTGATGGGGAAGCGACCTCGCGCGTCCAGCTGGAAGGTGCCACCTACAGAACGGCACGTGGGGGAAGGGCGGAGAAGAAATGCCGTCGCCGCGAAAAGGAAGGGGACCTTCTGTGCATCCCGTCTGTTCCTTGCTCATTTTCCGTGAGTCTTATAGCCGCGGGCCACTCTGCACGGCTCGAAGCAGCCGCCAGCGCAACGCGGAACTCCCTCTTCTCCGCGCTGGAGGCTGCTCCTGACAGCAGACCTCCGCACAAGTCTTGGCGGAGACTTCCCCTCCTTATTACGAGGGTTAGTCACTCCTTACTCCCTCTTGGCTTTCCACTAACTCGGTTCGATTCCCCTATCCTCTTCACTCCGCTCCCAGTGGCGCGTGCCCGGTGGTCGGGCCCAAAGTGAGGCAGCCGCCGCTGCTCGGCAACTCCCTCTCCAGTTCCTGCAGCAGGGCTGAGGGGCAAGGACGCCCGCTCTAAGAGGAGCGGTTCGAGCACCCCTTCTGGAACAGCGAGCCCATTCGAGGCTCCGAGGTGGATCGCCCGCCCACCCACCCCCCAACACACTCTGGAAATGTGAGAATGGGGAGCACGGACAGCCCTCTTTCCTGCATCCCTCGTCTCCCGACTCAGACGAGCCCTTTAGTCCCGGTTGGTTGGCTGGTCGACCGCCCGCTGCGGGAAGGCAATGCGTGCTCGCAGGACGCGTACTCCGGCGGTGCGCGATCCCACGATTGGAGTCCACCGAGCCAGTTGCAAAACCCGGGGTAAGCAACGCGTCCGACCCTACGCCCGAGATCGCCTCCCCTCCCTACTCCCCTCCTCTCAGTGCAGCCAACGAGCTACGCTTCCCTATACGCCGAGCACCCCAGACCCGTCCGTTCCGTTCCCAGCGAATACATAAGGCGGAAACGAGCGGTAGGAAGCAGGGCAAGCCGGGCACTACCCTGCCCCGCGCCGCCTGAAGGCGCGGCGCTCCACGACGAACCGCCTAGCGAAAATTCCACCTTGCCCCGCGCTTCCCTTGGCAGGTCGCGGCGGCGCACGCAAGAGCGGACTACCGCCGGCCTCCGACTGCGAGCGACGCGGACGCGCACGAGTCCGCGGCGGAGCTCCGGAGGGGTCGGCCGATCCGGGACAGCGTAGCAGGACAAAACGTTCCTTCAAGGAAGGCTCGTGACTTCCTCCCGCGCTGGCCAAGCCATCCGCTTCGCGGCAGCCTCCCGGCCTCTTCCCGGCGCCGATCGCCGCGTCACCGCTGCCCGTATCCATGCACACCAGAGCAGTCCCCGCGCACGAGGCTGTGAGGCGTAATTATGACAACCGCGTGGTCCCGCCCGGCCTCCGGCTGACGTCGAGAAGCCCGCCCGGCAACGTGCAGTTGGTCACGGGAGCGACGTTCCCTGGGAAGTGGGAGCGATAGAAGACTCGTGCGGTGCGCGTGCGAGGCGGCCCCCTGCTTCCCGGGCGATACTCACCCGCACCCTGCTTCTGTTGCGCGGCTCTCCCGCTGCGCGTTCCCGTGGCGGCTGCCTGCGGCCCGCAGACGCACGTTGGAACGATACCCACGTGACTTCACCCGCCCACCTTCGCGCGTGCGATCCCGTGCCTGCAAACGACGTGCACGGCGAACGTTCCACGAGAACGAGCGAGCGGCGGCGCTTCCCGTTCGCGCCTCGATTTCTACCGCTCGGCTGCTGCCTGCTGACGCTTCAAGGACGTCCGCAGACAACGGAACACCTGTCGGGGGCGACATCGGTGCGTGTCGTGGGTACCGACGCTACCTCTGCGTGCTCGTTCTCCAGGAAAGAGGGCACCCTACGATGCCAGGAAGGGTGTGTGGACGAAGGAGTCCGTTCCTCTCACGCGTGGGAACAGCTTCCTTATTCCCTCCGAAGGGATCCCCAGGAAGGCTCCAGTCCTCGTCTTTCGGAAAGGATGCCGCTTTCCTGTTACCCCTCTGGAGAGAAACCCGAAGGGTCGCTCCCCGAAGGAAGCACCTCTCTGGAGTGACAGCAACCACATCCCTGGTGCTCGACACGGCTCCATCTTCACAATCGGAGGAAGAGGGACTCCGAAGGGAACCGGCCCCTAGTCCATTACCGGAAGGACCCCGGACGGTCCACTTCCGACCCCGAGCGCTCCAAGGGGGCACCCGGCATCCCGCTTCCCCCGTCAGAGACGCACATGAAACCCATGGGCCGACCAGAGTCTCATCTACACGGAACCCACGATGCACGCGTTCCTCCGGCGTGCATCCTGCACGTGCGGGGGAATTCGAACCCGCAACGCCACGCGCCGCGACCGCAGCCCAACGGCTACAAACGCGGGTCCGACGAACGGAGCGACCGGCTGCGATCCCGACGGGACGAGCGTTCCTCCAATTCCTCTCACTCTCTGTCCGTCCAGCGTTGGCCGAGGTCCGCGCTCCAAGTACTGTACGTCGGCAGGGAAACGGAGGGCACTGGCAGCGATGGAGCGCCCCCGATCTTCTGCGTTACCTTCCCTTTCGGGGACGACGGCTGCTTCTGCTGGCCCAGTGCGTGTCCGGGAAGCGCGCGCGCATGGACACGGGACAAGGAACCGCCTTGAAAAACGTTGCACAGTGCGTCGGAGAAACGGCATTTTCCTAGGCGCGCGCACGACCTGCAGGTGGTGAGCGCAAGCGGCAGAAGAGCGAGGGTGAGCGAAAGGCAGGCGGACAAGCGCGAAAAGACAGGAAGGGAAGAGAGAGGCGGGGGTGAAGGTGCGCGGCACGCTCCCGAACTGCGCCAGCGGCACGCCCACAACGCTCCGCCCCTTCCAACTCCTCCAGCCCGTGCTCCCCTTTCCAGAGGACTTCTACCGACTGACGTGCTGGTCCCTGACCTGCGGCGACCTCACGGACGACAAGCTGACCGAGGTGTGGAAAGCGATCTGGCAACTGGTGCTCATCTTGACGGTGACCTTCGCGGTCGGCTTCTACATTTCGTGGGTGGTCTCCGAGTAGGTGACGCGCGCCCCTAGCAGCAAGGTGCACGCGCGCGGGCGACACGCCGCTGGAGGCAAGCAGTCGCGAGCGGACGCGCGATGGCGCAGCTCGCAGGAGCGTGGCGGAAAGGTCGAGTGGACGGAACGTGTCGTGGGGTTCGAAAGGATGGGTTGCCGCCCGTCCACCTCGACACCGACCTGCCCGTGCCAAGTCCGCCTCCGCCCGGGCCACGGCAACCAGAGCTGGAGTGGGAGACGCTGCGACGCATGGCCTTGCCCGGGCTCTCTTCGGAAGGGTCTTTGGAAGTGAAGGATGCCGTCCTTCTCCTTCCTCCCGAAGCAGCCTCCGGCAGACGCGAGCCGCTCCGGCTGACAGCCCGTGCTTTGCAGACTCGTGAAGCTGGCGCTCGCGTACCGGAGGCACCGGATCGACTCAGCGGGCGCCCCGCGCCCTGACGGCGACGATCACCGTTCATGCGTCCCTGCCGCGCCACGGCACCTCCCAAGGTGAGTCGATGAGCGCCGAGCGTCGACTTCACAGATCGACTCACCCTCCTTCCTAGGTCCAACCTAGAGGACGTCGAAGAATACTTCGACGCCTCTTCCGATTTCCTCGAACACCTGTCCCCGAACGCCAACGACTACATCTACGTCACGTGCCCCAGGAATCTCGTGAACAAGTTCAAGTCCCTTCGCAGCAGTCCCTCCGTCCTGCTGTGAGACCGACGCAGGCACACCTCTCGCCAGCGCGCTCGTTTCCGCCTCGGTGAACGGGCGACGCCACTGCGGGTCGGCCGCCAGCACGGCAGGCGCCCTTCGCTCCAGCACGAAAAAGCGGAAGGTGCCTTCCACCAGCCGCTGCTTTGGGCACGCGTACGTCGGCGCCCGCCAACAGGAGGCGCGAACAAGCTGCTTCTTCCTCTCTTCGACGAAGCTTCCGAAAACACCCCCCTTCCCGTGCTCCGTCTCATCTGGCGCTCGACTGGCACCGTTCGCTCTTCACCCTTCCGAGTCCTCTCGTCATGCCAGCGCCACGCACCGAGACGACAGCCGTGACTGCTGGAAGCATGGCCGACACCAACTGCTCGCTCACGCATTCCACGGACGAATGACGACAATAAACATGGCGCGTCCTTTTGTTCGAGGACGCCATCCGCGGCTCCTACCAGACACCTCACGGCATCGTCGGCCCGCCGACGGCTTTCAGGAGGGTTGGGCGCAGTCGCTGATGGAGATCGCTGGCTGCTTCAGCAGCAACAGTCGATCGGCTCCATGGCATCCGCATCGAGTGAACGTGGCGGAAACACGACGGGCTGGCGTAGCCAACGCGAATCGTTCCCGCTGGGAAATCGCGCAGCAGACACGATTGCCGGCCACCGTGTCGTCCGTCGTGAGCAACGTGAACAGCCAATCGTCCGTCGTCGTCTCCCTCGCTTCTTCCATCGCTCTTCACGGCAACCCCCAACACAAAGATCGAGAGCAACAACACACCTTCCCTTCCACGTAACCAAGAGATGCCCTTTGTGCTTGCCATCTGCAATGCGCCATTGCGTCGCGCGGCAGACGACAAGCAGCAAATGTTCCGGCGGCAGTCGACAGCGGGCCCTGATCGTGAGCTGCTTCGCAAACGCTGCTCAGCGTCCCCACAGAGTGACGACGCGCAAATGCACAAATCCTTTCGTCCACTACCTTTCTCCTGGACGCGACGCGTCGCCGCCGTGCCGATGCCGAATGGGGAGCGCTGGTTTCTCTCGTTGCCTCGCTTGATCTTTCGGGGTTTGGGTTCCGGGGTCCAAAATGGCTGCAAAATGGCTGCTGAGAACAACGCGAGAAGACGCAGGCGACAGACGGGCGACCGCGCTTGGGAATGCTGGGTCGAAGACTGCAATTGCAAGCGCTGCATCCTTTCCATCCTGCTCTCGTTCCTCACAGCTCGCGCGCCCGCTTCCCGTCCGGGACGGCAGCGCATTTTCTCATCCACGCCCCATCGGTCTTCGGGCGTCGAGCAACGGCTTGCAGTGCCGCCCATGCATTCTGTGCGGTTCCAATTCGCAATCCGCGGTCCAGCAAGACGAAACGGCAGCCCATCCAACGTTCTCGAGGGACGCTGCAGTCTTGCAGGGTTCATCCCGCGTACACCCACGCGTGGAAAGGCGGAAAAGAGCATTCCGAGATCGAACATCCGGGGAGCGAATCTTATCGAACCGCCGAGGAGCACTCGGGTATGCTCCAAACAAAAGCTGCTCAGGTTCTCCAGCCGCAGTTTCCGGATAACCTTTCGTGCTTTCTCTTCGAACGCAGAAAAGGAAATTCAACTCGCTTGGTGCGCTTCCATTCCCCAGGACGATGTGTCGAAGGGAACGCCACGTCGCTGTCCCCAAGATCCAAACAAAACCTGATTCATCGACGAGATGAGGACGTGAGCGCAGCGGGGCCTTCTACTCCCGAGAAGGCGGCTTCGCGCAGCCCCGAATGCGGGCCAAGGGCTTTCGACCTCTCGGCGCGAAACGTTCGTGCGCTTCTTGACCCGGCTGGAAAGCGAGGCGCAAACGGAGAAGAAACCGCCTCCGGAAATCACTTCGGACAGTGGGGACGAAAGGCGCTTCTTTCGCTTTCAACTTGGGGGTTGGAACTTCTTGGAGAAGAGGAAAACGCGTACGTACCCTCACGCAGAACGCGGGAAGAACGGAAAAGTCATCAAGAATAAGGCTGCTATGGAAGAGGGAAGAAACAGATTGGATGGACTGCCATCGCCTGAAGATTTTCTCCCCGTGCAACCAGAGTCGCGCGGATAGGCGCCCCATCAAAGGGTCCGAAATCGGTGCTGCACGGAAAGGTGGCTCGATGGTCCCACGTTGTTACGTTGGGTGGTGGAGGTGGCTCGATGGAATGCCTCATCGTGCTATTGGCAAGGAGAGCTGTTCGACGTTTCTCCCTCCCCCCGTGTAGCTTTTCCGATCGCAAAGTTCCACGGACAATCAACGGTCACGTGCTGCCCCTGCCTTTCTCCCTTCTCTTTTTCTGCAGTCTGTCACATGTGCTTCTTCGTTTGCGCCGAATCTTGCGTAAGTCGCGACAAGGCGAAACATCGGATGCAACTCTGTCTGCGAGCGCATTTGCTTGATTGCATTCCATGTGCACCCGAAGCAGCTTCAGCTGCACGTTGTGGTGCGACAAAATCGCGCGACCTCGTTCGAACGCTTCGATTCCGGAAAGAGCGCTGTCGACTGAAACGCCTCGCGTCTTCCGAGGGGAAATCGGCTCGCCAGCAATACGGGGACAGCGACGGTTGACGCCACGGACGCCAACGAGCCCTGCCATGCTACGCATTGCCTGTTCCTTGGCAGCCGAAACACGGAAATTCGGCGACACGTGGACCTGGGCGCTTCGAGCTGGGTGCGTTTCCAGAGATTCGATTCCTGGTTTGCCCATGCACGCACTCGCGATAACCTGCGGCGCGAGTCGCGCTGCCGTTCTCGCGTGAGACGCGAATGCCGAACGCTTCCGGCGATGTGGACGCGTTCATCCGTCCACGCTTCAGGAGTGTTCTCACGTGGCCGTGTTTGAAAACGCAACCGCACTTCTGCACGAATGGAATGCACTGCACTTGCCGATCGCGGAACCGCCGAGCGGCAGCCGACCCTTTTCCGGCAGGCGTCTGCCCTGCCTAGTCGAACGATAGCAGCGACTGATCGAGCTGCCTTGCCGCAGCCACCAGCCCACGTTCCCGACAAGCAACCTTCGGTGTGGTCAGCAGCAAAGAAAGGAAACTGAGACGAGGAAAGGTGGCAGTCAGGTCGTTGCGGAGATGCCCGCAAAGCCACGGTTCGACGAAGCACCGTTCGCCTAGGTCAACCCCGAACGACAGCGAATGCACGGGCTAGGTCATCGGGAAACGTTCACCGCTTCAGCACGTGACCTGTCCAAGCGAAAGAGGCGGCATCTTCGAGAGGGCAAGTCGACGTGGAGATTCCGCAGCGCTTACGGCGACCTCCGCTTGACGCGTCGGCGGCGTCCCGCGCGTTCGTTGCGAAGTCCCTTTCGAAGACCATCCGTCCGTCCACCGAAAATCCGTTGAAGCAAAAGATGCGACGACCGGGTCGTACCGTCGAACCACTTCGAAAGTACGGATCTTCTAGAAGATGGTCCTCGTTGGAGATCGACTTGTTGGGAGATGGGAGAGGCGATGGCCGTACCGACCACCTTCAGCTACACGTCCTGCCCCGTCCAGAGTTTGCACTTGGGAGACTTTCCCACGCGTAACTCTTGTTCGACATGCCCCTTGGTGTGCGGATGCATCAGCGCAGTCTTTCGAGTCTCTGCGATATCGCCAGGAGGAGGTCTTATCGCCTTCGAATCCACGAACTGGGTGGCGATTTCCGAGACGTCGGAGTTTCCAGGCTTCCGGCTCGCGATCACGTGCGGCAACTTGCACGACGCTGGCCATCCGAAGATACGGCGGCGGCACCCAGAACAACACCGCAAAAGAGAGTGCCGAAAGTTGGCCTTTACCGACCCACTATCCAGGTGATGCGCTCCCGGCAATCTGTACTCCCCAGCTTCCGCTACTGAACCGTTCCTTGCGCACCGATCGGATGCAGCAGCTCATGCAACAAGAGAGGCTCTTTCCGTCTTCCGCAAAACCAAGAGGGCATCGCCCATCGGGACACTTCCGCTTCTTGGGCTCCGTCCCACTTCCCGTACGCGAAGGCGAGAGGTAGCTCGCGGGAGGATCGCCTTCCTGCTGCTAGGTGACTGGAAGAGAGTGCGAAGCATTCGTTTTCGCAACAGCGCGCTTCCTCGGAGGTAGTTAACGGCCGAACCGGCTGTGTGGTCCCAGCACAACCGTCCGCCGCGTGCTGGCAGGAGGCTGACCATCTCGCCACATCCGGACCGGCGCCTTCCGCGGAAGGGCTGCAAGGTGTCCCTCCACGTGGTTACGGGAAGCATCCGCCGCAGCCACCGGCTGCGTCGCTTCACCTGCCTGAATGGGTATTGTAGGGACGCTGGGGGGTTGAGACGGCGTTCGCAGCCGGAGACACCCGTTCCGACGTAGCCTTCGTGTGGCGACGGCGACGGGCGATGGACGATGGCGCCACGAACGGGTCCCGTCGTCGTCCGCGCGCGGTGCCTTTCCAACCAATTTGCTCTGCATCCTGGTGGGGTTTTCGTGCCGTCTTCCTGAGCGTGCTCCTTCCCAGGGTCTTCCCCGTACGCTGCAGCGCGTACGTCTTCTGCCTGATTTGGTCCGCCGCCGAATCGCGAGCTCCCGGAAGACTTCCTGCTCGCCCTTCCGATTGCACGGCCCCAACACGCAACTCATGCCCTTGTTCGTACGGGTCGCGTCCGAACTCTCCCTTCCTGCTCGCCGAAGGAGATCATGGACTGCCCGAGGGAAACCTGGTCGGCACAGAAAAGCCCCCTCTTTGCTGCAACGACGTAGTCCTCTATGGAAAGCCGGGATAGCCATTAGCCCGAACGATGGCAAATTCACTGCGAGATGGCAGGAAAAAAAAAAGAAGAAAAAGCGGTTGCGTTGCTGGCGCGTCAACTGGCTGACCTTTCCACTCTTCCCGAACGACTTGTCCGCTGGACAGATGTGCTTGCGTGGAATCCCGTTGCAACAAGTCTTGATGGTGCGCGCGTCGGAGGCCGTGTGGTTACGGTCCCCTCCGCTCGTGGTGCCATGCACGCGGGTTCGAATACTCCGAAACGAATCGACGAAGTGCGTGGTGGGTTGGAGTTCCTCCTGCAAGATGACTCTGGTTGACCTCTGTTCATTCGTGTGCCGCACTGGTAGCGCTTCAAAGCGGATGTCCCGGACGAGGGCCTGGACAATGGGAGTCGAACTTTCTGTCGCGCTTTCAGCAATGAAGGCGTGGAAGTTTTCTTCCGTTTGCGAAGGAGCAAACTCCCCACTGCGAGGGGAAGCTCCGCGTCGTACTGACGAAATAGGTGTGTAGCCACCATTGCAGTGAGTGCAGCAAAGCGTGCCGCTCGCCTTGCTCTGGCGTTCGCGTATGTCTCCATGCTTCCCCAGATGCGTGGCACGTCTCATCGTGGCGACCGCCTCTTTGCGCCGTCCCATGCGATTCACGCCTCCATCCCTGGACCAGGAAACGTGTACGGGTCGCCACAGTGCGACAGGTTCGGTGGCGAGGGAGGAACCTTGCCTCGCCTGCTTCTGGAGTGCGTTGCACTCCGGTTCTCGCGGGGACGTTCGAACATGTCCCTGACCTGAAGTTCTCGGAAGACCGCCCGAACGTCTCTTTCGGACGCCTCCTCACGCGTGACGGGATGTATGCCGCCGTGACGACCGCCGCTCTGCGCTGCATCCACGCAATGGGGGCGGCATGAGGAGCCGACGGCACAGGCCTCACGTGACAACAGGGAAGCAGCCCTCCCCTTTGTTTCCTCGTTCCTAAGCATCGCCTCGAGAGAGATGGTCGCACACGAGGAACAACCGGAAGAAGCCGGTGCCTGCACCCTTCTTGCCTTGAGAGCATGCAGAGGAAACGCGCAAGCACTCAGGAATCCGATTCGCTTACTTCTGAAACTTGTTGGTACCTTTTTTGTTCCCTTCCCTCTCCCCTGACTTCCCTGCGAGCATTCCTTTCGGAGAATTTAGCGGGCGCAGGGCTCCACCGGAACACGCGCAAGTGGCGTCACTGCGCTGCCCCGACGGAAATTCCGGACGATTCCCTCGCGAAATTTCCATTCTGCACAGCAAACACTTCCCAGTGTGACCTGGTGGAAACACTGCCCCGGAGTTGACCGCGATCACCTCCTCCTTCTTTGGGCTCACTCCTGCTCGGCAGCCCCCAGGCAGGAAACTTCCCGCGTCCCTCTTCCGTCTGTTCGCAAGACCAGGTCCTGCTTCGGACTGCAGTCCGCTCCCGAGATGGACTCGCGCCAACGTGCCAGCTCTCCCATCGCTGGCCTCCGTCTTGCACCTCGTTGGATGCACCGGCTTCTCCGCACAGCGAGATCTCGGAGCGCTGCTGCGCGTCCGCGGCCTTCACTCACGTGTCCGGTGTCACCTCCGAAAATTCAGGTTGCGCGTGATGCGGTCCGTCAGCTTCCCGCCGCCCGTGATGTTGTCTACGCAGGCATCGCCGACGAAAACGTCGGACTTTCGCTCGTCTGATAGCCATCGCCACCTCGTTAGCGACGCGCCTTATGCGCGTCCCCACTCTTCTTCGTCCGTAGGTTTCCTGCATCCCCTTTTCGTTTTTCGCGTCTGAGATGGCCACCATCTGTCTCGGGATCTGCGCGCCTCGCACGCCGCCTCGGACGTTCTCCCAGAGACCGCTCCAAATCTGCAGACTTGCCCGGCGGGCGCCAAGACGGCAAACTTTTCCGGGTGGTCACGTAGGCAGGAGCCATCCGGAGTGAAGACCTCGGTCGACACTCACGACGCTGGGACGCCACCTGGACTTGCGCGCGTGTGCTCCGTAGGAGGGCGGGCGACACTCGTGGATCCAACATCGAATTTCGCAGTTCCGGATCCCTGCCGTGGTCCGCCCGTCCTCGGATATGCAAGAGGCTGGGGAAGGAGGTGCACTCTCCGCGTCCCGTTTTTCGTCTTGGACGGCGACCTAGACCTTTTCTTGACGCTGGAATGAATGGAGCTGCAGCTCGTGTGTTGGGCATCTGCCTGCAGTCGAGGTAAACCTGTACTGCTGTAGGCCACCTGGTTCCCACCTGCACGTCATCTCGTCCAGCATGCCACGGAGACAGCGATGGTCGGACTCACGCTGCCTCATCCACTGCGGACTGCACATTTGGCGGGTGGCCAAGCTGGCCAGGAACAACGGATGGATCTACGGTAGTGCCTGGTTTCAGGCAACCGTGCCAAGGAGCCAAGCGACGAACAGGTTCGACGCTTCCTTTACTTGCGTGACAACAGCTGGACGCTCCAGGAGATCCTGCAAGATTCGGTGAGGAGTGAGAAGATTCGCTCGCGGCGCAGCTGCCGAGCGCTGGCGGGGTCCGCTCGCAATTCGCCGCTCCTTCTCACCGGGGGAACGTCCAGCGAAAAGAGCCCAACGGATGGCTTCGCACCCTCGGGAATTCGGATGCCTTGCAAGCATCCCGCCCTCCTTCGTCTTCGCGTGATAGATGGGTGGCACGCTATGGATCGATTTTCAACCACCGTCGGCGCGCCTCCGCGACACGGATGTCGAACGCTCGGCGTCGACCTTGCCTTGGCCTAATTTGCCCGTTCGTCGCAATGACAACGCAGCCGTGTCGTACTTGCGTTCTCGCGCGTCACGTCAATAAGGCGATGTGCCGCGAGCGGAAGCACTGTTGGTCGCCAAGCTTCCTGTCCAACTTTTGGCGAAAGCCGTGTCATCCGGGGAGAGCTCGGAGAATCGCGCTTGGCGCTTCTCCGTCGATCCCGCCCGCATCGTTCCCGTTCGTGGAGCACGCGAACCGGGAAGCGGCTCTCGCGTCAAGCGGGATCGTTTGCGAACGGTTCCCTTGCAACCGCCGGTTGCTCAACAGCCCGGGACGTGTGGTGGTTCTCTCTCCTGTCGCAGGAGTCTCCCTTGCGAGAGCACGACTTGCCCGTGAGGGGATGAGGGCTGAGCCGCCGCTCGGCAAGCGGAGGAGAGGGAAGCGCATCGCCGAGTTTCGACAAACTGGGGGTCCGGTGAGACGGGAAGCTGAGGGAAGGATCGTCTCCGTGTCGCGCGCGGACAATGCAGGAGAGCATGGAAATGCCGGCAGGAAAGTGCGCGCGCCCGAGCACGAGGGTTGCGCCCGCAGTTGTCGATGTGCAGGTGGCGCCATCCCCGGACCGCCTGTGGTCTCACCACGTGCAGACATGCGTGTGCGGGGCTCCCTCCCTCCAAGCATCGCCGACCTGCTTCTACACTCGTCCGCGCTATTGACGTCATGTCGTCGCACAGCACTCCACATGGCCACCGAAATCGACGCGCGTCCTTCCTTTTCCCCTTCCCTGCTTTCCTCTCTCCTCGTCCTCTTCCTTCGAAAAGACAGAAGAGCAAGAAGAGGGAAAGGCGGTTCGCTTCCTTCGTCCGCGGCGCCGCGCGCTGCACCTCTGGAAAGGCGACCGTTCGAACGCGGTGTGGCGGGAACTCAGGAGCAGGGGACTGCGGAACACCACCAGCATGCCATCGCGACCGGCTGCCCCCGGACGGGAACGATTCCGAACGGCAGCCTGCGCTGCCTGCTTGGCGGGCGGAGGGTCGCCTGGCCAACGTGCTCTTGCTGTCTGGATGCCAGGAACTTGCGGCAGCCTCGCCGCTCAGCACCGCTCCTCTAGCTCGCTGGTCCCGTTCGTGGGTGGCGAAGCACTGCGTCGGAGAGAGCATCCGCCTTCCGCAACGTTCGGCACGTCCCCTCCCGCCCGGCTCTTCCCGGAAGAGGGGCCATTCTTCGCCACGCATCCTGGCACCTGTGTGTCCTGCGGCTTGGCACACTGACGTTTGCTTTTGCGAACGAGGAAACGCGGACGCTTCGCGTTTCCCGTTTGCTTTGGCACGTCCGCAGCACCGCCCTGTGTCGTGCAGCGATCGGTTCGGCCATCGCAGCAGCATGCGGCGGAGACTCGCCGCGCTTCCGATTCCTGTCCCGCGCCGCCGGCAGGCACCACCCCGCGCGCGAGCTGCCGACAACCAGCTTTCCGCAGCTCCACTCGCCTACGAAAGAGGCGTCTTCGTCGCTCGTTGTGTGTGCCACCGGCGCACGGAGAGCCGCAGAGGTGGTCGGGACCTTCGGACTGCGGAACAGACCGCGGGCGGTGGCCAGCTCGCAGTGCGCAGCTTCCCCTTACCCGAAGAGACCCGACAACACAGCCATCCGGACCGCGCCTGACCGACCGCACGCCGCACTTTCGGCGGGTCGCAAAAGAAAACGCAGTTCTCCCGATGGACCGCCGCGCGCCCATACCCGTCGCCAGTCGCTCGCAACCGTTGGCTTCTGCCTCTTCTGCCACGTCCTTCCTTTCGCGGAGGCATCGTCGTTCCGTCGACGCGGACGCTCTCCCCGAGCTCGCCCCCCACGCCAACCCGCGGTTTACCGTGCCAGTCTCGCCTGGCTGCCACGCCTGGCCTCTTGCAAGGAAGGATGATGGATGGCCGCGCAGCGCGTTCTGGATGCGGATTCGTAAGTGATGGAGATCGGGCTTCGGGGAGATGCTTCCTCTTCCGTGGTCGAACGACACTTGGATTGCGCTGCTGATTGGATCTTCAGGCGAAACGGCATGCGTGGGGAAGAGCGCTGCTCGCACGACGAAGGGTTCTGCGCTTTTGTTGAGGAGCAAGAATCTGCGTTGGTCCATGAAGAGAAAGAACGCGTACGTATTCGAACGTGGATGAGAGGGAAAGAAAACGGCATTTGTGGGTGTGTTTCTATTCATTGCACCTGTTATTTTCATTGTGGTACTCAACTTTGGAATGTTGATTACTGATTTCAAATGAGTAGTGAGACAACACTGAATTTCAGTTCATTCGTAGGAGGATGATTTAATTGCAGCGTGAGCTGACGTCACGATGTATATGTTGCACGTATCGACGAAGTTGACATTTGTAGACTCTTACGGTCTTTGCTATGTAAGACTGGAAATCAGTTTGCGACTGACCGAAATCGTAAGGCACTGCCTAGTGTTTCCAACTAGTGGGAATTTTTCTCGATCAGAGCACAGCACTTGTTTGATGGACACGTGCACATTGAGGCATGTAGAAGAGAAAAAAATGCAACTTACTTTTCTGTTAGTTGTATTCTTTTCATAAGCCCGTGCGACATAAGCTTTGAAGTGTTTTGTTTTGTTGTGCGAATGTTAAGTGTATTTGCATAGCTGCTGTGGAACTTTTCGCGAGGTTCCTTATTTTTTCAGTCGGATTGATGGGCACCTCTTGCAATCTGCCATAATATCTCATGCTTCGTTTCCATGTCTGAGTTCTGAGGCAAAATAGAACAGTTTCCTGTTTGGATTTCATTCGATCATTCTTTCTCTGATGTGCTTTGAAGGTGTTCAATTGTACGCATCTGAAATACCAAGACTTGTGCAGTCCTCGAGGAGAAAATCGAGCAAGTCAAACTTCAAGTTGATGAAAAATTCGTACAGAAGGGAGGGCGAAGACACGCACACTCTCTGGTCATTGAATGGAGTAAAGAAGCTGGAACTCCACCGACCAGAAGCAATAATTTACCGTAAGCAATGGTGTATGCCTTAGCAGTTGAAAGAGGAACTTCATAATTCGGGACAAATCAGCGACAGAAGCGCAGAAGAAATGAGCATGAATTTCTTGGATGGAATGCTTGACAATTTGCTAAGGGCGCAGAAATCTCGATGGTACAGCACTAATGTAAGGAAACAGGTTTTCTTCGATTGCAGCTTATCGTGTTTCACTGATGAAGAGCTGAAGATCTTTCCCATAACCATCTACAAGCACGGTGATTTACATCATTAGGGTACTGTCTTGAATTAGGAAGGATAAACTCATTTACACAACGCTAGAAGCGCATTCGTGCTGCCACTGCCCATCGAAGGAAGGAAGGAATTTCCTGAAAAGTGACCCATTTCCCTTCTACGATAATGCCTGCGTCTATCACGAATTTGATCTCCCATTCCGTCTCGGATGGAGGAATTACTTGGAAGATTTGTTCTTTCCAATAGGAACGGGAGCAAAACACCATTTGAGGTAATGTCCGTTTTCCCGGGAATCCTTCTACCAAGTGAGACATCTTTGGCTGGCCTATTTTATTAAAATGCCATGCACCTCTTTTACTTGTTTCCCATTTTTATCCAGATTCAGGTACAGCTTTAAAATACAGGATGAAGATTTAGGATTCCTTATTTTGAAGCCAATCTCGAGTACACTTTTGCTCTTCCCTGTGTATATCTCTATCTACTAGAATACGGATCTCTTCGTTTCGTTCCCGTTTCCAATTGGAATAACACAGGTAATTCCATTGCGGAGTTGTAGTTTCTCAGATTGAGATTTGCCTGCTGTAGAATATTCATCTCAAAGAGGCAAGTCTGACGCACGCTTGCAGCCCTCGGTCGCATTGAAGAAACATTACGACATCATCGCGTTGGAGAGCAAAAAAAGATGACGGTCTAATGAATCGATTTCACAGAGAATTCCATTAGATTTTTCATGAATTCGAGTTTCTCTGGGAACATTTTGAAATCCATTCAAGGCAATTTCAATTAACAGGGGGACATGAAAACGCAGCTGCATCTCCAATGGGGAAGTATAATTCCCAAAGCACTTACAAAGTTCAGAAACCATTTCGTGTGAACCACAGACCACGGACAAGGGAGCTTCAAACATTGCTCTATACAAAGATATTGAAAAGTCGATCGTGATTCTCGAGATTCTTCTTCACTGCTTTACTTCTGATGCAAAAAATTGCTTGCAGCAGCGATGTTCAAAGAAACTTGCCATCGGAAAATACTGATCTTTGCTGTAATTGGATTTCTGTGCATCTCAAGGTAGATGAACGACTTTATTCTAGCTTTTCCTTATCTTGTCCTGCTTTTCTGAATAGTGTGAAGAGCATACCTAAACCAAGAGAATATCTTCCTGAAACACAGTGTGCAGTTTTGGAATACCGAGAGGTAAAGCTATCATTATCTTCATTCAGTGTCACTGAGGATTTTTAAGGGGCTTTACCTTTTCAGAGTTTTTCTCGGCAGTTACCAGGAACCGTTTGATTTGATATTGGATCATACGAGGGAGGATTTGTTGGTTGCTAGTTCCTGTTGTACCTCTAAATTCTGTGGTAGGCTATTTCAGTCCTTTACGAAATATGTGGGAGAATCATTCCCTCATCACAGAGGAACGGAAGAAATACGATTGCCACCGATCAAGTACGTGGTATGGAAACCACAGTGACAAGACTGATGTGTTATTATTCGGAATAAAAGGAAAAGGAACCCCTGGAGTCGACCTCATCACTGTAATCTAGTTTATTCTTTCAACTCCGAAGAAAGTTTTTTTTTTGCTTTGGAAAAATGCTATATGCGAAAGAGAAAAGCTAGCAAACTTTTCTTTTTCGCCTAAAAATGATAACTCGAAAGAGTCTATTCCCATTAAAATAATTCTTATGCAACGCGACAAAGTCTATAAAGCCGCCCAATGAATTGTCCAAGGGAGAAGAAAGACAAAGTGTAGCGATAAAGAAAACAAAGAAACATAAACATGTATGAAATTATCAGCATGTATCAAATTATCATACGTTTATGTGTACGTGATATGTGTCGATCGAAGTTTTTCCTGCATGTTACTTGTCGTGGATGCAGCCTGATGACTTGTTTCTGACGATTGCACACTTTCCACGAAGAAAATGTTGTTCTTGCAAGAGCAAAATACGTTTCTTGTTCACAGGTGCCTTTGATCGTTGACAACGAAGTTTCACAAACTCCAATTATTCGTAGAATAATACTAGTCGATTCTGTCCAAGACGGACGCTCTCACTACTCCGATAAACTGATGGCCGATGGGAGCTTCCCTTTCAACAGAAAAGCAGTGGAGGCTCTATCGAAGTCGTTGGGCTACCAGCACTCTCCTGTGGGCTTGTCCTTCGACCGGTAAAGAAAAGCACTTCGTTCATTAATTCGTAGCGGTCATGCTTATTCATATGAAATGTTATTAGAGGAACTGGTGGCTTCATCCATTTTGGTGCAGAGTGCCATCAACAGACAGAGATCGTGCCATTTGAAGACAATGCGATGTTCGCCTTCAAGTTGGATAGGTAAATGTTTTGGTTTACTCTTGGTGTTTTCGTTTCTATGACTTCTGAATTTTGAAGGCTTTCTGAAGCTTGCGCTAACTAACAGTCAGTGTCCAAGGGGGCAAAAATTTCAAATCTCACCTAGGGATTCCCAAACAAAAACTTCGCCTATCGAGGAAACGAACCTATTTCACTCTCTTTCATTGGGGCATTTCATTTGGAAATTGTCTTTCAAGAGCGCTTTCCATACACTACGCGAATTCACTTGTTGAAAAGGGAAGCTTACTCAAACTGAAATGGATAAACGGTCTGACTTTTCGGATGCAACCCTTGAATTTATTGTGCATGACATACAACTTATCTGTTCGATGTGCATCATTTGATGAAACCTGTTGAATCAGCATGCTCGTCAACATGGACGGTACCAATTATGCTCGATACCCAAGACTTTGGGGATTCCTCGCGACAGGAAGTTCTTTTAGTTATGCTCCAAAAGAATTCGTTGAACATCTAGCAGTAACTCTCGATCCCGAATCATCGTGGGATGGATCCCTGCATTGGGTATGATTCACGATGTCTTTCCGAGCAAAATCTGGATCTTGAATTCCAGGTGAATTGCGACGTCATCTTCGATCAAGATGTAACGCTTGATTTATATTTCACGAGTGACTTCAAGATCACACTTTCCGGAGAGGATTACATTCAGAAAGTAAGGCAGCTTTTTAAAGTTTGGCTCCTTATGCTGATTAGTTTCGCTCTTCGGGATTTGTTTAACCTGATGAAATGATGTTGGGGATTCTCATTCTGTTGATTTGAAATTTCGGCGTGGAGCATTTCCTCTTGTTGCCTGTGCTTTTGGAAAACTTTCGGAAAAGAGCAGTAGGAAGGAATTCATATCTGGCAAAGTCTTTTCGTAATATACTTCCGCAGACTATGCAATTCATAGATACGAGATTTCCCAAGGGAACGTATCTGATAGGGTCTCCGTGAAACTTTATCTAGCTTTAAGTAAACATACAAGAACTCCTTTAACGGATGACTGGATTTTGGCTCTGCTTTGGCGCATCAGCGGAAAATTAGCAGAAACTGCGGTAGCTCCCTCGGTCCGAGTAATCCGTGATGGCCATCCTGCATTCGTTGCAAACGTAGAGGCACCGGGACTTTCGCTTGAGCTAGAAGACATGGAACGTCAGGTCGACTTTATTCACGCACTGTTTTACAGTGTGACAACGATGCTTGCTTAGGATGCCAGTCAAACAGAAAGCCAATGTGCCTTTTGGTTTGCACGCGATAAGCGTAAGGACCGAAGTTCCTCAGCTCGAGCTGAAGTGAATCCTTTTTTTCCCCTCGCGAGAGGAGGCTCCCGATCAGCTTGCCTCCCAAACCAGTGCTGCGCATGTTGAGAATGGCCGCTCTCCCCGTAATTTGAACCAGATGCCAACAGAGTTGCATCCCTGGTGGATTCCCCGTTCGTCCTGTTACTCAGTTTTTCTTTCTTTGTTTCAGGATGGGAAAAGATGCTATCTCAAATTTATTGGCATTTCACATAAAGGAGTACTTGGGCTTTCTCCCATGTTTCTGGAGAAAGCAGATATACTGCTGCAGCATCATGGCATAAGCTTCTGTCCCAAGGAAGATCATCCGCACGATCCATGGGCTAGCATGCAAACAGACCATCCCTACACCACATACTTCCCCGATTACACAACTCACACTGAAGACGAATGGAGTCACAGCAGACCAACTGATTTCACTCACAAGCCATGGTTCACCGAAGATCCGTGGGAAACCAGCACCCCCCAATCTTATCCCACCCAAGAAGAGACCAACACCTACCCACCATGGTCCTCCCATGACCCATCGGGTACTGAGTCGTACGGTACTACAGATTTTTATAGGAAATCAGAAATGGAGGCAGACGAATGAGTAGCACGAACACTGGTGGATTGAGCTATCGTAGCATGTAGAAAAGTAAAAGAAAAAAGAATGAATCCCATTGTTCCTTTTAGAGTTGGATTTCTTCATCGAATCAAGAGAAAACGCGCACAGTGAGATTCCTTTTTCCGCTGCACGAACTAAAACGGGAAGTATTTTGGAACGAGAACACATTGGGAGGTTTTACCAGAACAAGATACAAAGCGGGAATGCTGGAAATGTTGAAAAGTTCTTCTAGAGCACAAAAAACGCAAAAGAAAACTCTCGCCTTTGTCGCTGTTCGATGCTAAATTGCGCGCAACACAAAGGTTTCAGAAGCTTGCTCTCGCAAGATTCAACTCAATACAAACTGCAGAAGTCCTTAACATAGCAGTTTGGATTTCCGTAAGCAAATGGACCACTACGCGAAGCGTTCTAATGGTGAACTAGGGACTTCGAACGAGGCGCACTAATGAATGCTCCATGGCCTGTTACTTCCTTAGAAGAACACGATCTTCTAGGGAGGTAATACAATCTCCGTCGGGGATTATCCCACCATCATGTCAGCGCTTGCATTTAATGCTTAAAACTCTTTCTGCTTAATGATGGTCCAACGCCTGACGAAATTTTTCGTGGTGTACACTTTTTCTTCGCGCTATTTGCCTTCTGGGAGGTGCTCGCTCTGTCCATTTCGTTTCTCATCTGTTCACACGCATTCTTTTGGTCGGTTACGAAAATCGTGTTTTCCCTATGCCACATCTTAAGATTACCGATAAGAATCCTTTTTTTCTCAAAAACTCTTTCAAGATGCTCAGGCTGAAAGTACTTCATGTGACGCAATGTCCACCTTTCTGCAATGCGTTTATCGAAAGAGGATCCAAAGGGAGAATCCGGTGGCATTTGCCGTTTAGCTTGACGAATCAGTCGTGCTCTGCGACGGCAACAAGTGCCGTTTCAAGGGTTACTCCTGTTGCTCTAAGAAAATATCTACCACTGCAGAGGCTTATATGCAAACTATGTCCAGTTTGCTCATTCGTTTTCACATGGTCGGCCAACAGCATGCTCTAGTTCTGTAGCCAGGAAATTGAATCAATCAAACTGCGATATCTACGTGGGTGGGAGATGACTTTCAGTAGAAAACGAAAGCAGAGCAATCTACGACAGAGATTTGAAAATGCCAAGAGTGTCTATCCATAGCATCCATCCGTTTTTTTTCTCTTTTCGAACGGTTGATCCAAAAAAAAAAGTACGAAGCAATGAGAGTCTTGACATTCTAAGAGCAACTTATGCATAATCTATTGGAGTTTCCATTTCATCATTAGTTTTGGGGGTGTTGAGATAATGGAAAATGGTTTCTGGTTCTACTGGCAATTTTGGTCTGAATTTCGATTAGGACCTAAATTGTTATCAATGAGCTGACAACAGTCTATGGCGCACAAACCACTAGCGATCAAACTATCTCGTGTGCATTTCTGGGCATGAGATATGACTCGCAGAAATCACCATGCCCCATGGGAAATTGTGGTCATAAATCTGGCAACAGGCCCCACAGCACTCTTCTTCTTTGGAAGGGTTCTTTTCGTTTGCAGTTCCTCTTAACCTGTATGACAATGGCAGATCGTCCTATACACTCTCTTAGTAATGCACCACTCCATGGAACAAACCATGGCCCATTCATCTGGAAAATTGGCAGCCTCGATCCATAGAATTTCGAGGTTCAGTCAACATGTACCCTCAGCAATCAGGATACGAAAATCACCATGGAAGCCAAGTTATCACGGAATTCCCACTAACGATGAGGTTTTTGCAAGCCATGACACCTTGGCAACAGCACAGCAAGGAATCTGCACCGTATTTTAACATCTTTGTCAAATGTTTCCCTAAGAACTAGAGGTACACACTCCTCTGGTTCTTAGGGAAACATTCTGCATTGCCATTTTGTGTTTCCATGATATCTGGATTGCATTCGAATTGGCATGTTTCCTGGAACAAGTTTGCATGTAACCTCGTAACGTACCATTCTGCACCTTCGTCAGTCGTTCAATAAGCTGCAAAATGCAAAGCAAATGGAGAAATAGCCTCATCTGCGACGAGTAAAGAAGCACGCCACTTGCGTCGCAGGCAGACTGTAGAAAACCTGGTGGATGTTTACTGCGATATCTTCCCTTCCTTCCCTTATTTATTTATTGTGCCTTCCCCTCAACTCTCCCTATCCTTTTGTGTAGCTGACCTGCGAGTCGGTGGTTCATGCCTTGACGGAAAGCCCTTTCATATACTCGGATTTGGAATTTTTGCCCCCATGGACACTGACTGTTAGTTAGCGCAAGCTTCAGAAAGCCTTCAAAATTCAGAAGTCATAGAAACGAAAACACCAAGAGTAAACCAAAACATTTACCTATCCAACTTGAAGGCGAACATCGCATTGTCTTCAAATGGCACGATCTCTGTCTGTTGATGGCACTCTGCACCAAAATGGATGAAGCCACCAGTTCCTCTAATAACATTTCATATGAATAAGCATGACCGCTACGAATTAATGAACGAAGTGCTTTTCTTTACCGGTCGAAGGACAAGCCCACAGGAGAGTGCTGGTAGCCCAACGACTTCGATAGAGCCTCCACTGCTTTTCTGTTGAAAGGGAAGCTCCCATCGGCCATCGGTTTATCGGAGTAGTGAGAGCGTCCGTCTTGGACAGAATCGACTAGTATTATTCTACGAATAATTGGAGTTCGTGAAGTTTCAGAAAGTCTGATAGGATTCATGTCCTACTTTGTTTATTTTACTCTTTGGAAAATAAAATAAACTTTCGGGGTCGTCGGGTGGAAATGTAAAGTAATCCTTTCCCTCCCAATCTCGTGGATAAATGAAGGTATTTAAAGGACTTCATATTTTAAAGAGTGGCCAACACTAATCACGATTGTCCAATCTGCCTCTATAATCTACTTTAAAAAGTTACCGAACATGCCCAACACGATCCGTTAGGATGTCCATCCAAACTTTGTTTGGATATGGTCTCATGCAGATTGTGGACTTGCCAACTGTCTCCCCAACACCCATCATTTTTTTCAAGTTCTTGGTTCTTTTTTTCATCTGTTCGATGTGTCTTGCTAATTGTTCGAACTAAATCATATTGGCTTTAAAAACTTTAGAATCATGTGGTTGCCCATACAGCAATGAAACTTAGTTTGTTTCATTTGTACTTAATGACAACAACTTCCGTACATAAGGCATCCTTCCGTCTTGTGGCAGCATGAATAACTGCTTTTGTGTGTACTGTAATGGGTTGAAACAATAACATAGAAATAAAAATCAAAAGTACGAATCATGGCATTTTTGAACACATTTGCTAAACAAATATTAGGTGATTTCATAGGACTCCCATGAAATTACACTGAATAATTTTCCTGGAACTGCAAAATGTTTTCTGAAATCTGTATGACACCATGAAACATCAAAATGAAAGACACTGAGACAAATTTAGTTTTTCATTTTCAGTTGATCTGTATGCAAGATCTTCATGATTCGTCTCTTAAAAGTGTGGTTAGCAAAAGTATGCTGTATGATGAAGTATGCTGTATTTTTAGATGAAGTCGATCATTTTAGTTTTCTTGATGCTGATTGGGGGGATTGATTATGATAATTTTAACTGTGTTAAGCATTAGTTGCATTATTCTGAAATACTACAAGCAGAAAAGCTCTATTAAATAAAAACAATAAAATATGGTATCACAAAGCTATGTATCTGTAGACTGCATGTGCAGCTTACAAATACGTAGATGAAATGGACTGACAGAATGAATGTGCAGAACAACATTACCATCATTACTGAATCATTAGTTGACATGTGAGGTTGTTGCTTTAGAAAATGCTCAGAAAAGAATGATTGTGTTTCATGAATTCTTTAATTTGAAATAAATACAATAGCAGCTTGCTACAAGTAGTAGCAAAGGTGATAGAATTAACACTGCTAAACCCATACCAAACATGATGAGCACAAACTGAATGCGATACCAGAAAAGAGACCTCTGTGAATGTCCAAGCTGTCCTTTACATGTTCCTTGGTCATAATGTTTCAGAAAGTAATCTCCCTGTAATTATATATTTATGATAAAGATTTCAACATAACTTTGATCTTTACTCACTTCTAAAGACTGTAGACAATTCCAGCAGAAGATATACCCACAGTGAGAACATAAAATTTGGGAGCAGCCATCTATTCTCTCAATAGAAATCTCACATTTGGGGCACCTTTTAATATTCAATTTCAACAGTTGCTGATCAAAACGGCAAAGCTCTGCTGGATGCCATTCATTTCTACAACAGGAGCAAAACTGATGTTTACAAACAGAGCACTCGACAGCCATGGGCAAATATCGTGACATTGGACTAATAAAGCAAGCTGTGTCGCAGTTAGGCCATGGGCACCATATTTGATTAGGATCATTTGTGATTTCTGGTTATCTATGAATAAATAGTATAATCAGACAAACAACCTACTTTGAATAAGTTGACGCTGGCAATACTGATTCCATAATTGGGAATCAGTAAGCTCCTTTATCTCTTCATCCAACAAATGACCTTCTGAACAACATGGACAAAACATAAATGTTTTTCCTTCTTTAATCTCATGATTAACATATTCAGTCATACACTACTTTGGATAGAATACAATTTTGTAAAAATATTCACTTACTGCTTTGCAGCAATTACAATTGCACAATTGAAGTTTGAACTTGGGTACAGTACTTAGACACAACGAGCAACATGTACTAAGCTCAGTGAAGCTTAGTGATTTAATGATTTTTTTGTATGGCCGTAGGATTAATGAAGACAACCGTAAAAGTGAAGTGCTCAAATGAGGTGACAGACTCCATGTTAACTTGATTTTGGATTTATGCGCTGCATCACAATCTTCCAGCCCTGAGACCTCCACATAACTGTAGCATTTATGCTGGATTTTCTTTATTGGCATGTTACATTGGGCATCTGCTGCTTCCAACTCCTTATTCTTGATTTGCATTGATTCAACATGACTGGCTTGAGTGCTAGCTTTATTAGTGAATGAACTGATCGATTCTGCTGGCAAATTTATAAGACTTTTCGATTGCTTCATTGTACAAATTTCATGAGACTTGAACACTGCAACACTAGTCCGTATATTCCCATTGCTTTGCCCGGTCTGCTTACTCGGGGTTTTCTAGGGATCGGTTATAAAAACAAACTTCCACTGGCAAAAATGAAGTTTAATTCAACTTGATCTTACGAACACCATTCATACCGACTGAATCAACACGATTGAAACGAATATCCCTTGGCACCATGGTTTCAAAAATTCGTTACAATATCAATATTAGGACTGTGCTTAAACGGATAATTCCACTGATTGCGAAATATTTTTCCACATACGAGAGATGGTTTACGAACGCGAATTCAGCGAACCCTGCTATCGCCAGCACGCTCGTGCGAGGGGTGCTAATACACTACGTCATAAGATGAGAGGGTTGTTTTTCGTGAACTGTGTTTATTCTGAACACAATTACGAAACAATCCTCTCAACTTGTGGCGTAGTGTGTTACCAACCTCGTTCAAAATAAACAGCGTTACGTTGCACGTCCTCAGCCCTCCTCACTGTCGATAAGTCGAGTGGAAGAGTCCATAGGCTTCTTTTTGTTTACATCTAGCCACTACCTTGCATTTTTATGGAATTATCCAATTATCCAATTTTCATTATCCAATCATCTTAATAACCTAACTACTTGGGTTCCTAATTATGATAAGAAAAATACTGTTTCAAAATCGCTTATTACTAAAAAAAAATAAAATAAAATAAAAATAAAGGTATTGCTAAAATTCAAAGGTAAATGCCTCATTCCGATGCAGCTCTTGAGGTCATTTGAAAGCTGAACAGCAAAACTGTCATCTTAACCGGAAAGCATGTCTGTGGATGTCTTATCATGACTGACCTTGGTAATTGCAACAGGTTTTTTAAGGAAATCCTGCGAAAAAGGTTCCTTTCTTAATCATA
This sequence comes from Raillietiella orientalis, assembly GCA_036172245.1. Lineage (NCBI taxonomy): Eukaryota > Metazoa > Arthropoda > Ichthyostraca > Raillietiellida > Raillietiellidae > Raillietiella > Raillietiella orientalis. The sequence goes on along the minus strand of JAYWIR010000004.1, from coordinate 2,141,582 downwards.
TATTTATAAGAGTACATACTATCCAGAATGGCAATTGTACTAGTTGGTATTAAACATTTAAATGCTCGAATAATCAAATCTTCTCAGAACAACGGAAGTTTTTTTTTTTTTTCTAGATGAATATGCTGTGGACAAGTAAGATGTCAATTTTCCGAATTCTGCATGTCCACTGTGGATGTGTGAAGGTCTCCAGCGTAAAATTACTTGTGGTTGCAAAGATGGCAAACAACTTCTTTGCTGACTCGTGGGAGAATCAGCCAAACTTTAAAAAAAGAAAAAAAGGGACAACCACGGAAACGGCTTTCTTGAAGTCAAAGATCACTTGCGGCTCAAGTGCCGACTTGTGGATAGAGATATTTTGTTGTTTTGCTTGGCATCACTCATAAAATGTTAGTTTTCCACCGGGTTTTGCACGGGCACTTATTATAAAAAATAATAAAAATACATTGTTGTGGTAGAACACTTGGTTCTACCACGTGCTATGAACCTGAATAAGTTGATGTCCAGCAATACAAAGGCCTGTACGCAGACTGGCGAGGTCCCTTTCGGCAGTCAAGGGGAAGAGGAAATCGAAAACAAAAAAATGTGGCAAAGTTTTGATGCTGACGAGTTCGTTCCCTATGATGATGACCAGGTGGTGCCATCTCGTAGCGGTCTTCAACATGACTCGTGCCCAGTGGATGGTGTCCCTTTCATTTCGGCCACTTCCTGCGTTCCAGGCCGCCATTATCCCGCGAAGACAGCAGAGAACTTCAAGGGACGCAGCTGGTGGCAGTGTGGCATGCACTAAGAGGCATCTAAAAATGTCCCTAAGGCTGCCCACCGGGATTCCTAAGGTAGTCGCAAGGAGGTCCCAAAGGGATTGGAGGACAGCACAGTCCAGCAGCAGGTGCAGGAGGGTTTCTTTTTCCCCTCACCTTTCACATTTAACGTCCACACTCCTCCGTGTCCAATGGTTAAGATGTGAATTGCATAGGATTCCCCAATGCAACACCAATTCTTGCCACTTGAGGGGGAAGGTGTCACTTCACGTCCTCCGGAGAGATCGCAAGCAGCTCTCCCCAGCGTAGAATTCCTTGGGGTAGGACACTCAGGGTCGCATCATCCGTGATCTTCCGAGTTGTCCATGAAGTTTCTTTTTTGCTGCAATGCAGCATGTAGCACATGACATGTCAGTAAGTCATTTACTCTAACTTCATTAAGAAAACGTAGCGAGTGCAATAACCACGGTTTTTTAAAATAACCGATGTCTTCGCTTAGCAGAAATATTTATACCAGTGTAAATGGTAGGTGTCGTTTTTGCCTCATTATTTTTTCTAAGGAAACTCTTGTTCAGAAATTGATACCTCATCGATGGATGGTAAATTAGCAACTTTACTGAATCTTGTTTTTGAATGATTTCACATGTTACCGGCTGAAATTAACCTGAAATTTTCGAAACTAGGGTTCACTCAGGTATCAAAAGCAGAATCTTCCGCGCGTAATCTCCGGAAGTTTTTGTCCATGCAGAGAGAAAGCACCGATGCCTCTGAGCATAAGACAAGCGGGCATCTCCTGTGGCTCGGATTCTTGAGAAACGACAGAAGTACTACAAAAGCAAGTTATTTCAGATTCATAAATGACTGGGACGGATCAGTGTGCTTTGTTCGTAGAAGTTAAAAATGACATCCAGTTTTTATTTGGAGCAAATTAAGCATAGCTGTGTGGCAAAAAGAGCTAGACAAGTGAATTCTGGTATTAAAAGTTTCTACAAAGTCTATCTTATTTTCCCTATTATTTTGTATCTTGGGATCTATACGGGAAATTGGGATATTGTTATTTGGAATCTTATTGGAGTCAAATTTGGCTCTATTTTTTTCAATCATTCCTGTTGAGAGGTTTGCGAAAATCTTTCATCATTCCTGTTGAGAGGTTTGCCTTCCATTGTCTACTAAGTTGGACAATTTGTAGTTTTAAGAATGCCAAAAGAATTTCTCCATTACCTAGAACTTGATACAATAACTTTTTTTTTGACTATTCCTGATTCTCTACAGAAGATCGTTTTATTTCTGTTTCTAATAATACATTGACATTAAATGACTTTTTGATTAGAAAGATCTATCACTAAACTATGGGATCTAAACTATCACTAAACTATGGGATCCAATCTTCCAGCCGTTTTCATTCTCCAAAAGACGATTTTTTCTGTTCTTTTCTTTTTTTTATGAGATTCTTCTTGATTTTGAAGGTCCCAATCAATGAAGAACCATGCTGTTTGCCTGTCTGCAAATCTGTATCAAACGACAAGATTCCTGCTAGCTTCATCTTCATTTTATCATCATTCCGAGCATCAACTTTTTATAGCTACTGAGATTTGAAATAAGATGTGCTCATCAAAAGAAGATCATTTTATAAATTTGCTGTCATTACCCGATTTTAAATATAAGCTTAGATATTTCTTCGAATAGACTACTCGGAAATTTCCAAACAGTTGGATTAGTTCCATCTTTTCAGGAAAAAGATCTGTTGGTTCAACCCTGAGATTTTCGGTTTGGGAGCCACATGAGCATTTTTTATTAAGATTAACATAATATCCAGCAACAGACTACTATTTCCATTCCTTTTGGCATTACGGCAATCTCTGAAAATTCAAGAGAAAGAAATTGGCTTTTAAGTCAATCATAGCAAATTCAATTTTACCACACTGAACACTTTTCGAATTTGAATCATCAATCTAGCTCATTTTCCATACTCAACTTGTGAATATTTAGTTGGCTATACATTAACATTCCTATTCTTTCTAAAGTCATCAATGATAATGAAGTTCAACTATATATAGTTTTTCACATCTACATTGATTTTTCTGAAGAAAATCTTTCATTTCAATCAACTGTTTAATTTTTATGCTCTGACTAGTAAATTTGACTGTCTGTAATACCGATTTATATTTCAATTAATCGAAATTTTTATTCCTTCTCATTGAGAACAATAGCGATCAAGAAATTGAACGAACAAACGTTGAAAGAAAGCGGAATGGAGAATGATGCACTTTCCTGGATTTATAAGGAATAATTGTGCTACAGCATCATTGCACAACTTTTTGTTTGGAAACGATCAGCTTCAATGACCACGAGAGATGAAACGAATGATTTATCGCGATGCAAACCACTGAAAGGTTATGGGATCCCGAGATCTGCCTCTGAGTCCAGATTCAAGTGTCAGTGATTATCATCATGCAGATGAATTCCGTTGCTGAACGAACGAAAGTTTGAATGCTGCTCCGAGTGGCGTCAAAAAGACGCGTGGTTCGTGGAGATGAAAGGTTTGATGTGAATATGGAAATTCCATCTACGCTTTCGCGATCGTTCGGAAGCGGTGATGATGCTGGTGTGTACTGTCGTCAGTGGATTGAAGAATTTGGAATTTTGTCATTGTCACTGACAGTTCTGTACAAATTTATTTACGGGGTCGGAATGAGTGTCCCTTGAGGCACGCATCATGACGTGAACTTTTATGATTTTAAAACCACGCTGGAAGAAACCTGAGCGCAGTGCACCGCTGGTGTAGCGGTATCATGCAAGGCTCCCAACTTTGCGACCCGGGTTCGACTCCCGGGCGGTGCATGCCTTTTTTGGATGCTCACTGTGGCGCCTTTTCAGCGTTATTTCGAAGGGTCCAATGAGATGTTTTATAGAGTTCTGTCTTGCAGAACCGCTTGACTTTTGCTCTCTCAGTGCAAACGCAGCCCTGGCAAGCAAAAGCGCGCGCTCCGCTGCTCGCTGGGCAGACCACCGGTCTCTTCGGTTGGGGTGTCTTTGCGGAGCTGCGAGTTGGGTTTGCGTCCCAGCAGAAGAAAGATCTCCCGGTGCCGTGGTCACCAGGTGTTGCCACCAAGCGTTTTGGAAATTTTCTTCACCGTGCTGCAGTGAGAGAGACTCAGAATACTGTCGGTGTACCGTAGCCTCGCCCTGGGTCGAGGTTTATCTGTTTTCACGTGCCTCCTTTGGAGCTTTCAGAATTTCAGCAGTGCGTTCTCACATTCTTTTGAAATTCGGTGGTCAGGAAAAGCCTCGTGACTGATTCGGTCAGCTGGCAGCTTTGAGTCTGCAGTGAACCCAGTTTTCAAAACGTGGGAACTTTGGCAGAGTTGAGGAGGTGATTATACAAGTCTGGAAAGCGATAGAAAAAGTCAGAAACAAGAAATTCGGATTTCCCAAGCTACAGCGTGCAACGTGTTCAAAGGATTTTGTTCAGAGAACTGCTGAAAGGGTAAGCTGCACTTCAGTCAAACATTTGGTTTGCTAGTGCTTATTTCACAGTGAAATAAAAAAAAAGAAAAAAAAAAAAAACGTGAAATCTGTGGTCAAGCTCCCACGAATATGGGCACATCTCCAAACCACCAGCGTTTTCTACCCGCATCAGCACTGAAGACCCAGTTGTTTGGGTCGAGGTTGCTCATCATGATTTATGCGTTTGTTTTGAATCTTTGGTTTTATGAGCATTCGCATCCCAACATTCTTGATGCTGTTTTTAGTAGTCATCTCTGCCTCACATTCCAATTTCTTGCTTTACAAATGTATGGGATGAAGCACTTGGAATTATGTCAGTTTATTGGTGCAAGAGCGATTACTCCAACTGAATTGCTGATTCTTCAATGGTCAAAAACCAGAGTTTTCCTGGTTCCATATCATTTAGCTTTGCAACGTTTCCGTTCATCTAGAAAAGTGATGCGTGCTGTTTCAGGAAGTGGAATCTTTCGTTTCCTTAAGATGGATACTTTCGCTCTTATTCTTTCCACGTTTATTGCATTAGGTAGGTGAGCTGAAAATAGAATGAGAATTGGTAAGCAGTCCTTTGTCAGAGAACATTTATTATGAATTCCCAATAAATTTCCTCATTAATTCTTATCCAATAAATTCATCTCATCTTCTATCAATAGTGGATCACAGAAATAACAGAATCATAGAATAACAGATCACAGAATGTGTGATGTGTATGGTTACATTTTCCCCTTTGTAAAATAATTACTAATACATCAAATAACATTTGATGAATTCAAGAATTTGTTTCTATTTTTTTTGATATAGCTTTCGGAACAAACCAATGCTCCAGAGTGTTGTTTTCTTGTTACTCAGCTTTTGTCCATTAAGACATTTGACGTTTGAAATATACCTTAGAATGCGAAAAATTGAAAATCGCTTTCTTTTCTTTTTATCTCTGGTCCACAATCGTTTGAAGAAAGCATAAAGAGAAAACCCATGTTCCTCCGAAGGATATGGAACTGTGTCCATCCAAGAGCATCACTAAATTTTCATATGGCACCGTGTATTCGCGAATCTGCTTGAGGAATCGATGTGGCTCCCCATAAACATGAAACTCGAGCAACAACATCTTTCACGTGAAGCTCAGCACCCATCTGGTAGAGTTACAGCAGCCATCAAAACGATATCAAACTCCCTGTAACTGTAGCAGAACCAATAAATGCCCGTTAGCATTCCAGTTCTTTCCGACATTTTGCAAGGAAACAGAAACAGAGAGATTATCCAAGCATTATCTAAGCATCACAGTCGAACATAAGATTGAAGTTACAAACATTTCTTAGGAAGGGGATGAGCTTGATGCGATTAATTTGACTACGTATTCAAGAAGATAATGAAATTCACGAACTTTGCTTTCCTATTTAGTTCATGTGAAGGCAATCGAATTAGAAACTGATGATCCCATCTTTGCCCTGCACCCAAATGGAGAAATTTCCGGTGATCCTGCCACGAAAAACGAGACAAGGGATGAGAGCGAGAAGAGAATGTCAACCTCAGAAGACGACAAAGTTTTGGAGCCCTCAATCGTATTTGCCGAAGGTGAGAGCGGTAAGTGCATTATCTGTACATTGAATCACAACTCGAATGGAAAGTTTCAAAGTGTCGCGCAAATCTTGAAAATAGAGTTCATCATTACCTTTAGTTTCAGGATGATTGAGATCACAAAAATCAGAAAAGTGAGCAGCATTCGCATCTGCAGGTCTTCCCTAATCTAAAGATTCGAATTTTTTTTTTTTGTATGTGTGTGTGCACCGCACTCGCTCAGTGTAAGACGGACCCAATGAATTGTGTAGGGAATTCATTGCAATGCTTAATGCAAATAGAATTCGTAGAAGTCACCTCATTTTAATGCAAACTAAGAATTAAAATCGTTCATATCTCCAAATTAAGCACGGTTGAAACTTTGTCTCTATCTCTTGTAAAAAAAAAAAAAAAAAAAAAAAGATGAATTCTTCTTTCACTTCATGAAGGTCTTCCATCGACCATGAATTATTCCTGGAAAGAATATTTGGGGTTGTCCTTACTTCTTCGTTTGAGAAAACTGAAACAGCAAGGTTTCTTGGATGATGCTCTAAAACCTCTGAACAGATATTGTGACAAGAGGGAAAAGCCATCAATTTGAAGATATCCATGCAATGTCAATCTCTGGTAAAAAGTCACGAGTGCAACACGAAATAAATGATCTAAACGTGTCTTCACTAAACACGAGACTGTTTTCTGAAATATATCTAAGCTCATACATATCGTGTGTTATGTTTTATGCTTATTATAGATCAACGTGAGTATTTAGCGCAATGTTGGACCTAAAGGAGACTTGCTTGGGAAGCTGTGAACCAAAGATTGGTTCATGTTAACATTCAAAACATACTTGCAAACAAATGAACGTAATACTAATCATAATTTGATTGAATTCCTAAACTATTTCAAACGTAATCCATAAGAAACGGAAACCATACTATTCAGTGTCTACTGAACGATTTCATAATGGGATTGGACCCACGTCTTCATCCGAACGTCTCTGAAAGCATATTTTCCTCAGCATATTTTCCTCGGCATATTTTTCGATTTTATGTTCAATATTTTCCGATCCTTGTGATTCCATTTTCAAAAGTGTTCTCTCTTTTTTGCTTCCTGATCTGATCGATTCACTCTTTTGTTTCTGAACCATGCTCAATGAAGCCTGGTCAGTGCTGAAGAAAACCAATCAGTTTGTTGCAACGTCTTTTTTTTTAAAAAAAAAAGAAAGAAAGAAGAGATGTTAGTAAGTGATACTTCATCGGTATCCTCATCATGAGTGTCTATGCTATGCGGATTCTATCATATGATCACTTAAGTAGGATTAACGATTTTCTTAATTTCTTTGAATGCTTTGTTTTTGGATTCTCTTTGAGATCTCACCTTTTGATGTTTACCTTTAATCTTTAGTGTCTGTTGAAAAGAGAGACTGTGATGCTTTAGGCTAAATTCTTTTCGCTTTACAAATTTCCCACAAACCTTTAAATATTCCGAAAGACCCATCGTGAAACCTATTAATAAATTTGGGATTGAGTGCCTCCTACAAACCATTTCCGCAAGGCCACTTTTTATGGACTGGAATCAAATCTGAGACTCAACTTTGAGGAAACAGATCCTGTTGCTGGATATCGGAGACAGGGTTCGACTTGTAGAGGGAGCGTCAGGATTAAACCAGGATGGAACTGCCATCTCCCATTGTGACCTGACGACCGTGAAGCCGTTCTATTCTTCATTTGAGATCTTCCTTGTCTTCTACTGATCTACCTTATCTTCCGTATGTATTTCATACTTCCCTTCATATTTTATTTTGTGTCTTCAAACAGAACTCGGTGTAACTAGGATGGCAGCATCTAATGCTTCACCGCCGCAAGAATACAGAATACGTTCTGCAAAACAGCCAAGGTTTCTTCTCAAATGAAGGCGCTGCAACGCAGAAATCGAACCAAGTTCCAAAAAAGCAGAATAGCAAAGGAAATCAAAGAGTAGACAGGAAAAATTGGTTTTGAAGACCTCGCATGCGGCACGAGATGCTTTGGTCGTGGCGACCAAATTGTTCAACCAGAAAACTATATTAAAGTTAAGCCGCTGAAGTCATAAAGATAACGCAATCGACAGATGTTAATCGTGATGAAAACAAGTAATTTTGGGGGAACAGAAATTCAAGAAATTCAATACTTTTAACTCCGCTCCTAGATAAAAATCTATCCCTTTTGTAGAACAAAACATGATCATCTCTTTGGTAAAGCAGATACAAATGAATCTGAATTTTAAGAGCCAGTGCATTTTTTCTTTCTTTTTAGATGAAAGTTGAAATACCTTTTCCAGAAAGCGTGACTGGAACAGAAAGAGTTTAGTTGATTATCTTGGCTTTTATCCCAAAACCGAGTCTGAAACTGTGTGATGCAGCACGAATGGTTGATTTGAGTCAGTGCAAGATCAAAACAACATGACCAACATGACCTTCTCCGAAAGCTCGTAACAACAAATACTGAATCCCATGGTCCATGATTAACGAATAATCATGGGTCATGGGAGTTATCATTGCTTTCACTGAAAGATGCACTACAATAGCCGCCCTAGATTAACGCCCTACAGTTACTTTCATTGCAGGATAAACAGCTAGGGCAAAGTGTTCTGAAATACTGTAATAATTCGAGTGAACTCTATTCAAATAATTCCAGCAAAACAATTTATTCTATTTAGATTCCATTCAATCTGGCAAAGAGGAAAAATTCACAATTTAGAAAATTCCAGGAAAAAGGAAAGCACAAAAAGAAACCAGGTGCAGATTGTGCAGGATTATGCAGTCCTCCGAATATACAAAATGGCAGCCTTTGGACCGCTTCCGAAGAGATGAAATTTTCAGAATGCTGAAATTGATACACCCAAAAGGCAAAAGAAGAAAATGAAAGATGCAAATGATGGCTCACCTTTAAAGTAGAGCCTCCGCTTATCATCCATGCACAAAGAGATTACAAGTAGATAAACGAAAAATATGTCTATCCATGGATTTCTAGAGTATGCAGTTACAAGAAAAGAAATCGAAAACTTATGGGAAAAGGGAAAACAGTGGAGGCTAGCAAGGAAGAAAAAATGAGAGAAGCAATACAGCAGATAACAAAAACATCCATAGTGAGGGCATTTTTCCTACCGGATCCATGGAATCAGAAGCTGCCCTTGGAGAAGCAGCATGCGGATAGGAAGGCGTCTCAGATTCGTAAAAGGAAAGGACAACAAATAAATAACAACATCTCCTCCAGGAATCCTGGTTGAAAGGGTTGGGTGGCCGCTGCAACCCGCCGTGATTCCCACATGCTTCCTGAGAGAAGCGAACGAGCTTCCTTCCCGCTGCTGTAATCAGCTACGGCCACTTGGTGGTCATCGGCACCATTTCCTGTTCAAGTGTACAGAATCGAATGCAAACGCAACTGATGCATTCTCTCTGCAAACGTGAAAATCGCAGAGCCGTTGAGGATGCAGCACAGGGTTGAGCGCCGGCGACCGTGCTTTGATGCGAAGCGCCTCAGCAGGTCCTCGAGCATGTCTTGCGCGCGCGCGCGCAGCTGGGTTCCAGCTGAGCGCCACCACCAAGCACGTAGGCGCAGCACCCTGTAGCCGCTGGTGAGGGAGGAACTTCTTTCCGCGTGCTCCAACCGAGGATGTGACGCGTTGCCCCAACATGGCACGCGGTGTCCGCTCTCGCGGCACCGCAGGCACCACTAAAGCAAGGGCATCGCCGCACCATGGGATGTGTGACCGTCGAAGTACAGCGAGGGAACCAACCACCAACTCATCTGCTGGCGCGTTTCACCCAACGGAATAGTCCATTCGCTCGAGTGCTTGGTTTATCAACGGGTCATGCTGGGAACTTTATTATAAAAAATTAACTAAACATACATGTGTAGGCCCATCAGTCCTACATTGCCCGAAAATGCTCAGAACCTGCCGAGTAACCGGCACTCAGGCAGGCGAGGTTCGACTCGGAAGCGGAGGGGGAGGGGACAAACATAAATAAAAATAAAACAAAAAAATATGTACAAAAAATTGGGAGGGTTAAGGAAGGGATTACCGGGTGCTAGTGGACGTCCTCTGCATCCTTTACAGGATGCCGGCAAGTTCCATCCAAGAATGCCTCAGGTGGGGACATCTTGCTGCAGTCCTCATGAAGCGAAGACCGAAGCAGATGGCGTCCCTATCGCTCCGTCCTCCTCTTGCGTAGCTCCAGGCCACCACAATCCCTCGTAGGCAGCAAAGAGCTGCTGGGGGATGAGACAGGCGAAAGGGCATCGCGCACAAAGAGGCAATTTATTACGTGTTTGGAATTGTCCGTCGGCGCAACTAGGGCAGTTGCGTAACGCAACCACCTGGTCCGAAGGGCAACACAGTCCAAGAGCAGGTGCGGGAGGAATTCCCGTTCCCCGCACCTGCAAAGTTGGGACCCAGTGTCCCCTAGATCCAGTAGGAGCAGCAAGCGTTGCACGGGATACCCCAGTGCAACAGCAGAAGTGCCAACACCTGTCAGTTCAGGGGAAGGGCCCTGTTGTAATTCAGCACTGGGAGCCACTCGAGATCTTCCTGTAGGATTCACACCAGCCCAACTCAGCAAATAGTCTTCAGAGAGTTCCGCGTTACCTGTGGACAAGGGTGCAGCAGCTGGTCGGAGCCAATTCCAGAACTCCTGCATTCCTTCCCCAAGCCAGATACTGTTTCAGATTGCTAGGCAGGAAATCTTCAGGGTTCCGGTGAACATTCCATCAGGTGTCCTTCGCCTTCTTCAGCCATACAACCGAGTTTGTACGGCGGTAGACCGTCCACAACCCATCTGTCGCCCAGCAGTCTTTCCCATGAGAAAGCGCAAGGGCCACGCCCGGCGACGGATTGTTGGCTGTTCCCTTTAACCGCCACGCTGCTATGAAGAGAAACACTCCCACAAATGCCGTTTTCTTTCCCTCTCATCCACGTTCGAATACGTACGCGTTCTTTCTCTTCATGGACCAACGCAGATTCTTGCTCCTCAACAAAAGCGCAGAACCCTTCGTCGTGCGAGCAGCGCTCTTCCCCACGCATGCCGTTTCGCCTGAAGATCCAATCAGCAGCGCAATCCAAGTGTCGTTCGACCACGGAAGAGGAAGCATCTCCCCGAAGCCCGATCTCCATCACTTACGAATCCGCATCCAGAACGCGCTGCGCGGCCATCCATCATCCTTCCTTGCAAGAGGCCAGGCGTGGCAGCCAGGCGAGACTGGCACGGTAAACCGCGGGTTGGCGTGGGGGGCGAGCTCGGGGAGAGCGTCCGCGTCGACGGAACGACGATGCCTCCGCGAAAGGAAGGACGTGGCAGAAGAGGCAGAAGCCAACGGTTGCGAGCGACTGGCGACGGGTATGGGCGCGCGGCGGTCCATCGGGAGAACTGCGTTTTCTTTTGCGACCCGCCGAAAGTGCGGCGTGCGGTCGGTCAGGCGCGGTCCGGATGGCTGTGTTGTCGGGTCTCTTCGGGTAAGGGGAAGCTGCGCACTGCGAGCTGGCCACCGCCCGCGGTCTGTTCCGCAGTCCGAAGGTCCCGACCACCTCTGCGGCTCTCCGTGCGCCGGTGGCACACACAACGAGCGACGAAGACGCCTCTTTCGTAGGCGAGTGGAGCTGCGGAAAGCTGGTTGTCGGCAGCTCGCGCGCGGGGTGGTGCCTGCCGGCGGCGCGGGGCAGGAATCGGAAGCGCGGCGCGGGGTGGTGCCTGCCGGCGGCGCGGGGCAGGAATCGGAAGCGCGGCGAGTCTCCGCCGCATGCTGCTGCGATGGCCGAACCGATCGCTGCACGACACAGGGCTGTGCCGCGGACGTTGTCACCGGGGTACGCCCGGTGCGTTTATTGAGAATTCTACAATCGCGTTACAAGGCCCCGCTCACGGCCATAGGCACCGGACCTGCCGGTGACTCTCCTCGGCAGTGAAAGGGGATGGGGGAAAAAACAAAAAGAAAAATAAAGCATAAGGAAAACAAAAAGAAGTTGGAGGGCAGAAAGGGATCACAGTTCACTGGGAGGAGGGTTCATCCGTCGAAGGAAGCCCTCGAGGTCCATCCGCAAATTCCCCAGATCGGGCCATCGGGCAGCTCTCTGCAGGAAGCATACAGCATGCTGGATGGCATCCCTCTCGTTCATGTCCCGATCTTCGTTGTTGGCGTCGCTCCAGGCCGCCACGACGCCTCGGACGCATCAGAATGCTGCTAGGGCAGTGGCTGGCTGTAGGGCATCCCGCACGAAGAGATACCGAAGAACGTCTCTGGGTGCGCTGCCCATCGGGAGCCCGAGGGTCCTCCCAAACCGTTTCCAAAGGGGTTGGAGGGCAGCACAGTCAACGATGAAGTGGGGGAGCGATTCCCGCACCTGGCACACGCAGGATCCACAGCTCCCCTTGTCCAGTGGAAGCGCCGTGCGTTGCAGGGTAAACCCCAGTGCAACAGGAGCAACGCCGACTCTTGCCACTTAAGGAGTAGGATCCTCGATTCTCTTAAAACAGAGGGCACCTTCAGCTCATCCATTGGGATGGTGAGCAGCTCGCCCCATCGCAAAAGTCCTCTCGGCTGCACGCTCGGGGTCGTGGCGTCCGCCAGTTCTCTCATGGTCCAGTCGCTAATCAACTTCTCGCGTCCTGCGATACGGCAGGAGACCTGCCACCGTGGCGTCCGGCTGCTGTTAAACGCCCTCCTCAGAAAGGGCAACGCTGTAGCTAGGCAGGTCGTCTCTGCCCACGTGCTCTTAGCAGGACACTCCAGTAGGTCCTGCAGGGTGCAGCGGGCGTAGAGACCGCGTACCAGGCGTATCCACGTCTCGTGGCTCCTCGTGGCCCTGCCCACGTGCCGATGTTCTCCTCCAGCCAGGCGGGGGAGTTGGCGGGGCAGCAAACCATCCAACCGTTCTTCGCCATGGCTGCCATGCGTACGAGGAGTAGGCCGCATCTTCGGATCTTCCGGCCGGGGCACAGAAGAAAAGACGTGAGTCCTTCGCACCGAGACACACAGCTGGCGAGGAGGCGGGCCGGAATGCACCAAGGGGTGCTCCACATCTTCGCTACGATGGCCATGGTGCGCCATCGCAGATGCATTTCCACGCGCTCCAGCGTCAGGAGGCTAAGATCGCCGTCCCGACGCGGAGCGCACAAGTCCTTCAAAGAGACTCGGGGCCTCCCCTTGCCCCAAAGGGCGATGCAGAGGAGATCCTTCGTCCTTTTCTTGATTTCCACTGGGACGGGGCAAACAAAAAGTAGGGGGCGGAGGATGGGAGCCGTGGACATGCCAAAGCAAACGGGAAACGCGAAGCGTCCGCGTTTCCTCGTTCGCAAAAGCAAACGTCAGTGTGCCAAGCCGCAGGACACACAGGTGCCAGGATGCGTGGCGAAGAATGGCCCCTCTTCCGGGAAGAGCCGGGCGAGAGGGGACGTGCCGAACGTTGCGGAAGGCGGATGCTCTCTCCGACGCAGTGCTTCGGCACCCACGAACGGGACCAGCGAGCTAGAGGAGCGGTGCTGAGCGGCGAGGCTGCCGCAAGTTCCTGGCATCCAGACAGCAAGAGCACGTTGGCCAGGCGACCCTCCGCCCGCCAAGCAGGCTGCGCAGGCTGCCGTTCGGAATCGTTCCCGTCCGGGGGCAGCCGGTCGCGATGGCATGCTGGTGGTGTTCCGCAGTCCCCTGCTCTTGAGTTCCCGCCACACCGCGTTCGGACGGTCGCCTTTCCAGAGGTGCAGAGCGCGGCGCCGCGGACGAAGGAAGCGAACCGCCTTTCCCTCTTCTCGCTCTTCTGTCTTTTCGAAGGAAGAGGACGAGGAGAGAGGAAAGCAGGGAAGGGGAAAAGGAAGGACGCGCGTCGATTTCGGTGGCCATGTGGAGTGCTGTGCGACGACATGACGTCAATAGCGCGGACGAGTGTAGAAGCAGGTCGGCGATGCTTGGAGGGAGGGAGCCCCGCACACGCATGTCTGCACGTGGTGAGACCACAGGCGGTCCGGGGATGGCGCCACCTGCACATCGACAACTGCGGGCGCAACCCTCGTGCTCGGGCGCGCGCACTTTCCTGCCGGCATTTCCATGCTCTCCTGCATTGTCCGCGCGCGACACGGAGACGATCCTTCCCTCAGCTTCCCGTCTCACCGGACCCCCAGTTTGTCGAAACTCGGCGATGCGCTTCCCTCTCCTCCGCTTGCCGAGCGGCGGCTCAGCCCTCATCCCCTCACGGGCAAGTCGTGCTCTCGCAAGGGAGACTCCTGCGACAGGAGAGAGAACCACCACACGTCCCGGGCTGTTGAGCAACCGGCGGTTGCAAGGGAACCGTTCGCAAACGATCCCGCTTGACGCGAGAGCCGCTTCCCGGTTCGCGTGCTCCACGAACGGGAACGATGCGGGCGGGATCGACGGAGAAGCGCCAAGCGCGATTCTCCGAGCTCTCCCCGGATGACACGGCTTTCGCCAAAAGTTGGACAGGAAGCTTGGCGACCAACAGTGCTTCCGCTCGCGGCACATCGCCTTATTGACGTGACGCGCGAGAACGCAAGTACGACACGGCTGCGTTGTCATTGCGACGAACGGGCAAATTAGGCCAAGGCAAGGTCGACGCCGAGCGTTCGACATCCGTGTCGCGGAGGCGCGCCGACGGTGGTTGAAAATCGATCCATAGCGTGCCACCCATCTATCACGCGAAGACGAAGGAGGGCGGGATGCTTGCAAGGCATCCGAATTCCCGAGGGTGCGAAGCCATCCGTTGGGCTCTTTTCGCTGGACGTTCCCCCGGTGAGAAGGAGCGGCGAATTGCGAGCGGACCCCGCCAGCGCTCGGCAGCTGCGCCGCGAGCGAATCTTCTCACTCCTCACCGAATCTTGCAGGATCTCCTGGAGCGTCCAGCTGTTGTCACGCAAGTAAAGGAAGCGTCGAACCTGTTCGTCGCTTGGCTCCTTGGCACGGTTGCCTGAAACCAGGCACTACCGTAGATCCATCCGTTGTTCCTGGCCAGCTTGGCCACCCGCCAAATGTGCAGTCCGCAGTGGATGAGGCAGCGTGAGTCCGACCATCGCTGTCTCCGTGGCATGCTGGACGAGATGACGTGCAGGTGGGAACCAGGTGGCCTACAGCAGTACAGGTTTACCTCGACTGCAGGCAGATGCCCAACACACGAGCTGCAGCTCCATTCATTCCAGCGTCAAGAAAAGGTCTAGGTCGCCGTCCAAGACGAAAAACGGGACGCGGAGAGTGCACCTCCTTCCCCAGCCTCTTGCATATCCGAGGACGGGCGGACCACGGCAGGGATCCGGAACTGCGAAATTCGATGTTGGATCCACGAGTGTCGCCCGCCCTCCTACGGAGCACACGCGCGCAAGTCCAGGTGGCGTCCCAGCGTCGTGAGTGTCGACCGAGGTCTTCACTCCGGATGGCTCCTGCCTACGTGACCACCCGGAAAAGTTTGCCGTCTTGGCGCCCGCCGGGCAAGTCTGCAGATTTGGAGCGGTCTCTGGGAGAACGTCCGAGGCGGCGTGCGAGGCGCGCAGATCCCGAGACAGATGGTGGCCATCTCAGACGCGAAAAACGAAAAGGGGATGCAGGAAACCTACGGACGAAGAAGAGTGGGGACGCGCATAAGGCGCGTCGCTAACGAGGTGGCGATGGCTATCAGACGAGCGAAAGTCCGACGTTTTCGTCGGCGATGCCTGCGTAGACAACATCACGGGCGGCGGGAAGCTGACGGACCGCATCACGCGCAACCTGAATTTTCGGAGGTGACACCGGACACGTGAGTGAAGGCCGCGGACGCGCAGCAGCGCTCCGAGATCTCGCTGTGCGGAGAAGCCGGTGCATCCAACGAGGTGCAAGACGGAGGCCAGCGATGGGAGAGCTGGCACGTTGGCGCGAGTCCATCTCGGGAGCGGACTGCAGTCCGAAGCAGGACCTGGTCTTGCGAACAAACGGAAGAGGGACGCGGGAAGTTTCCTGCCTGGGGGCTGCCGAGCAGGAGTGAGCCCAAAGAAGGAGGAGGTGATCGCGGTCAACTCCGGGGCAGTGTTTCCACCAGGTCACACTGGGAAGTGTTTGCTGTGCAGAATGGAAATTTCGCGAGGGAATCGTCCGGAATTTCCGTCGGGGCAGCGCAGTGACGCCACTTGCGCGTGTTCCGGTGGAGCCCTGCGCCCGCTAAATTCTCCGAAAGGAATGCTCGCAGGGAAGTCAGGGGAGAGGGAAGGGAACAAAAAAGGTACCAACAAGTTTCAGAAGTAAGCGAATCGGATTCCTGAGTGCTTGCGCGTTTCCTCTGCATGCTCTCAAGGCAAGAAGGGTGCAGGCACCGGCTTCTTCCGGTTGTTCCTCGTGTGCGACCATCTCTCTCGAGGCGATGCTTAGGAACGAGGAAACAAAGGGGAGGGCTGCTTCCCTGTTGTCACGTGAGGCCTGTGCCGTCGGCTCCTCATGCCGCCCCCATTGCGTGGATGCAGCGCAGAGCGGCGGTCGTCACGGCGGCATACATCCCGTCACGCGTGAGGAGGCGTCCGAAAGAGACGTTCGGGCGGTCTTCCGAGAACTTCAGGTCAGGGACATGTTCGAACGTCCCCGCGAGAACCGGAGTGCAACGCACTCCAGAAGCAGGCGAGGCAAGGTTCCTCCCTCGCCACCGAACCTGTCGCACTGTGGCGACCCGTACACGTTTCCTGGTCCAGGGATGGAGGCGTGAATCGCATGGGACGGCGCAAAGAGGCGGTCGCCACGATGAGACGTGCCACGCATCTGGGGAAGCATGGAGACATACGCGAACGCCAGAGCAAGGCGAGCGGCACGCTTTGCTGCACTCACTGCAATGGTGGCTACACACCTATTTCGTCAGTACGACGCGGAGCTTCCCCTCGCAGTGGGGAGTTTGCTCCTTCGCAAACGGAAGAAAACTTCCACGCCTTCATTGCTGAAAGCGCGACAGAAAGTTCGACTCCCATTGTCCAGGCCCTCGTCCGGGACATCCGCTTTGAAGCGCTACCAGTGCGGCACACGAATGAACAGAGGTCAACCAGAGTCATCTTGCAGGAGGAACTCCAACCCACCACGCACTTCGTCGATTCGTTTCGGAGTATTCGAACCCGCGTGCATGGCACCACGAGCGGAGGGGACCGTAACCACACGGCCTCCGACGCGCGCACCATCAAGACTTGTTGCAACGGGATTCCACGCAAGCACATCTGTCCAGCGGACAAGTCGTTCGGGAAGAGTGGAAAGGTCAGCCAGTTGACGCGCCAGCAACGCAACCGCTTTTTCTTCTTTTTTTTTTCCTGCCATCTCGCAGTGAATTTGCCATCGTTCGGGCTAATGGCTATCCCGGCTTTCCATAGAGGACTACGTCGTTGCAGCAAAGAGGGGGCTTTTCTGTGCCGACCAGGTTTCCCTCGGGCAGTCCATGATCTCCTTCGGCGAGCAGGAAGGGAGAGTTCGGACGCGACCCGTACGAACAAGGGCATGAGTTGCGTGTTGGGGCCGTGCAATCGGAAGGGCGAGCAGGAAGTCTTCCGGGAGCTCGCGATTCGGCGGCGGACCAAATCAGGCAGAAGACGTACGCGCTGCAGCGTACGGGGAAGACCCTGGGAAGGAGCACGCTCAGGAAGACGGCACGAAAACCCCACCAGGATGCAGAGCAAATTGGTTGGAAAGGCACCGCGCGCGGACGACGACGGGACCCGTTCGTGGCGCCATCGTCCATCGCCCGTCGCCGTCGCCACACGAAGGCTACGTCGGAACGGGTGTCTCCGGCTGCGAACGCCGTCTCAACCCCCCAGCGTCCCTACAATACCCATTCAGGCAGGTGAAGCGACGCAGCCGGTGGCTGCGGCGGATGCTTCCCGTAACCACGTGGAGGGACACCTTGCAGCCCTTCCGCGGAAGGCGCCGGTCCGGATGTGGCGAGATGGTCAGCCTCCTGCCAGCACGCGGCGGACGGTTGTGCTGGGACCACACAGCCGGTTCGGCCGTTAACTACCTCCGAGGAAGCGCGCTGTTGCGAAAACGAATGCTTCGCACTCTCTTCCAGTCACCTAGCAGCAGGAAGGCGATCCTCCCGCGAGCTACCTCTCGCCTTCGCGTACGGGAAGTGGGACGGAGCCCAAGAAGCGGAAGTGTCCCGATGGGCGATGCCCTCTTGGTTTTGCGGAAGACGGAAAGAGCCTCTCTTGTTGCATGAGCTGCTGCATCCGATCGGTGCGCAAGGAACGGTTCAGTAGCGGAAGCTGGGGAGTACAGATTGCCGGGAGCGCATCACCTGGATAGTGGGTCGGTAAAGGCCAACTTTCGGCACTCTCTTTTGCGGTGTTGTTCTGGGTGCCGCCGCCGTATCTTCGGATGGCCAGCGTCGTGCAAGTTGCCGCACGTGATCGCGAGCCGGAAGCCTGGAAACTCCGACGTCTCGGAAATCGCCACCCAGTTCGTGGATTCGAAGGCGATAAGACCTCCTCCTGGCGATATCGCAGAGACTCGAAAGACTGCGCTGATGCATCCGCACACCAAGGGGCATGTCGAACAAGAGTTACGCGTGGGAAAGTCTCCCAAGTGCAAACTCTGGACGGGGCAGGACGTGTAGCTGAAGGTGGTCGGTACGGCCATCGCCTCTCCCATCTCCCAACAAGTCGATCTCCAACGAGGACCATCTTCTAGAAGATCCGTACTTTCGAAGTGGTTCGACGGTACGACCCGGTCGTCGCATCTTTTGCTTCAACGGATTTTCGGTGGACGGACGGATGGTCTTCGAAAGGGACTTCGCAACGAACGCGCGGGACGCCGCCGACGCGTCAAGCGGAGGTCGCCGTAAGCGCTGCGGAATCTCCACGTCGACTTGCCCTCTCGAAGATGCCGCCTCTTTCGCTTGGACAGGTCACGTGCTGAAGCGGTGAACGTTTCCCGATGACCTAGCCCGTGCATTCGCTGTCGTTCGGGGTTGACCTAGGCGAACGGTGCTTCGTCGAACCGTGGCTTTGCGGGCATCTCCGCAACGACCTGACTGCCACCTTTCCTCGTCTCAGTTTCCTTTCTTTGCTGCTGACCACACCGAAGGTTGCTTGTCGGGAACGTGGGCTGGTGGCTGCGGCAAGGCAGCTCGATCAGTCGCTGCTATCGTTCGACTAGGCAGGGCAGACGCCTGCCGGAAAAGGGTCGGCTGCCGCTCGGCGGTTCCGCGATCGGCAAGTGCAGTGCATTCCATTCGTGCAGAAGTGCGGTTGCGTTTTCAAACACGGCCACGTGAGAACACTCCTGAAGCGTGGACGGATGAACGCGTCCACATCGCCGGAAGCGTTCGGCATTCGCGTCTCACGCGAGAACGGCAGCGCGACTCGCGCCGCAGGTTATCGCGAGTGCGTGCATGGGCAAACCAGGAATCGAATCTCTGGAAACGCACCCAGCTCGAAGCGCCCAGGTCCACGTGTCGCCGAATTTCCGTGTTTCGGCTGCCAAGGAACAGGCAATGCGTAGCATGGCAGGGCTCGTTGGCGTCCGTGGCGTCAACCGTCGCTGTCCCCGTATTGCTGGCGAGCCGATTTCCCCTCGGAAGACGCGAGGCGTTTCAGTCGACAGCGCTCTTTCCGGAATCGAAGCGTTCGAACGAGGTCGCGCGATTTTGTCGCACCACAACGTGCAGCTGAAGCTGCTTCGGGTGCACATGGAATGCAATCAAGCAAATGCGCTCGCAGACAGAGTTGCATCCGATGTTTCGCCTTGTCGCGACTTACGCAAGATTCGGCGCAAACGAAGAAGCACATGTGACAGACTGCAGAAAAAGAGAAGGGAGAAAGGCAGGGGCAGCACGTGACCGTTGATTGTCCGTGGAACTTTGCGATCGGAAAAGCTACACGGGGGGAGGGAGAAACGTCGAACAGCTCTCCTTGCCAATAGCACGATGAGGCATTCCATCGAGCCACCTTTCCGTGCAGCACCGATTTCGGACCCTTTGATGGGGCGCCTATCCGCGCGACTCTGGTTGCACGGGGAGAAAATCTTCAGGCGATGGCAGTCCATCCAATCTGTTTCTTCCCTCTTCCATAGCAGCCTTATTCTTGATGACTTTTCCGTTCTTCCCGCGTTCTGCGTGAGGGTACGTACGCGTTTTCCTCTTCTCCAAGAAGTTCCAACCCCCAAGTTGAAAGCGAAAGAAGCGCCTTTCGTCCCCACTGTCCGAAGTGATTTCCGGAGGCGGTTTCTTCTCCGTTTGCGCCTCGCTTTCCAGCCGGGTCAAGAAGCGCACGAACGTTTCGCGCCGAGAGGTCGAAAGCCCTTGGCCCGCATTCGGGGCTGCGCGAAGCCGCCTTCTCGGGAGTAGAAGGCCCCGCTGCGCTCACGTCCTCATCTCGTCGATGAATCAGGTTTTGTTTGGATCTTGGGGACAGCGACGTGGCGTTCCCTTCGACACATCGTCCTGGGGAATGGAAGCGCACCAAGCGAGTTGAATTTCCTTTTCTGCGTTCGAAGAGAAAGCACGAAAGGTTATCCGGAAACTGCGACTGGAGAACCTGAGCAGCTTTTGTTTGGAGCATACCCGAGTGCTCCTCGGCGGTTCGATAAGATTCGCTCCCCGGATGTTCGATCTCGGGATGCTCTTTTCCGCCTTTCCACGCGTGGGTGTACGCGGGATGAACCCTGCAAGACTGCAGCGTCCCTCGAGAACGTTGGATGGGCTGCCGTTTCGTCTTGCTGGACCGCGGATTGCGAATTGGAACCGCACAGAATGCATGGGCGGCACTGCAAGCCGTTGCTCGACGCCCGAAGACCGATGGGGCGTGGATGAGAAAATGCGCTGCCGTCCCGGACGGGAAGCGGGCGCGCGAGCTGTGAGGAACGAGAGCAGGATGGAAAGGATGCAGCCCTTGCAATTGCAGTCTTCGACCCAGCATTCCCAAGCGCGTGTCGTGCGGTCGCCCGTCTGTCGCCTGCGTCTTCTCGCGTTGTTCTCAGCAGCCATTTTGCAGCCATTTTGGACCCCGGAACCCAAACCCCGAAAGATCAAGCGAGGCAACGAGAGAAACCAGCGCTCCCCATTCGGCATCGGCACGGCGGCGACGCGTCGCGTCCAGGAGAAAGGTAGTGGACGAAAGGATTTGTGCATTTGCGCGTCGTCACTCTGTGGGGACGCTGAGCAGCGTTTGCGAAGCAGCTCACGATCAGGGCCCGCTGTCGACTGCCGCCGGAACATTTGCTGCTTGTCGTCTGCCGCGCGACGCAATGGCGCATTGCAGATGGCAAGCACAAAGGGCATCTCTTGGTTACGTGGAAGGGAAGGTGTGTTGTTGCTCTCGATCTTTGTGTTGGGGGTTGCCGTGAAGAGCGATGGAAGAAGCGAGGGAGACGACGACGGACGATTGGCTGTTCACGTTGCTCACGACGGACGACACGGTGGCCGGCAATCGTGTCTGCTGCGCGATTTCCCAGCGGGAACGATTCGCGTTGGCTACGCCAGCCCGTCGTGTTTCCGCCACGTTCACTCGATGCGGATGCCATGGAGCCGATCGACTGTTGCTGCTGAAGCAGCCAGCGATCTCCATCAGCGACTGCGCCCAACCCTCCTGAAAGCCGTCGGCGGGCCGACGATGCCGTGAGGTGTCTGGTAGGAGCCGCGGATGGCGTCCTCGAACAAAAGGACGCGCCATGTTTATTGTCGTCATTCGTCCGTGGAATGCGTGAGCGAGCAGTTGGTGTCGGCCATGCTTCCAGCAGTCACGGCTGTCGTCTCGGTGCGTGGCGCTGGCATGACGAGAGGACTCGGAAGGGTGAAGAGCGAACGGTGCCAGTCGAGCGCCAGATGAGACGGAGCACGGGAAGGGGGGTGTTTTCGGAAGCTTCGTCGAAGAGAGGAAGAAGCAGCTTGTTCGCGCCTCCTGTTGGCGGGCGCCGACGTACGCGTGCCCAAAGCAGCGGCTGGTGGAAGGCACCTTCCGCTTTTTCGTGCTGGAGCGAAGGGCGCCTGCCGTGCTGGCGGCCGACCCGCAGTGGCGTCGCCCGTTCACCGAGGCGGAAACGAGCGCGCTGGCGAGAGGTGTGCCTGCGTCGGTCTCACAGCAGGACGGAGGGACTGCTGCGAAGGGACTTGAACTTGTTCACGAGATTCCTGGGGCACGTGACGTAGATGTAGTCGTTGGCGTTCGGGGACAGGTGTTCGAGGAAATCGGAAGAGGCGTCGAAGTATTCTTCGACGTCCTCTAGGTTGGACCTAGGAAGGAGGGTGAGTCGATCTGTGAAGTCGACGCTCGGCGCTCATCGACTCACCTTGGGAGGTGCCGTGGCGCGGCAGGGACGCATGAACGGTGATCGTCGCCGTCAGGGCGCTGGGCGCCCGCTGAGTCGATCCGGTGCCTCCGGTACGCGAGCGCCAGCTTCACGAGTCTGCAAAGCACGGGCTGTCAGCCGGAGCGGCTCGCGTCTGCCGGAGGCTGCTTCGGGAGGAAGGAGAAGGACGGCATCCTTCACTTCCAAAGACCCTTCCGAAGAGAGCCCGGGCAAGGCCATGCGTCGCAGCGTCTCCCACTCCAGCTCTGGTTGCCGTGGCCCGGGCGGAGGCGGACTTGGCACGGGCAGGTCGGTGTCGAGGTGGACGGGCGGCAACCCATCCTTTCGAACCCCACGACACGTTCCGTCCACTCGACCTTTCCGCCACGCTCCTGCGAGCTGCGCCATCGCGCGTCCGCTCGCGACTGCTTGCCTCCAGCGGCGTGTCGCCCGCGCGCGTGCACCTTGCTGCTAGGGGCGCGCGTCACCTACTCGGAGACCACCCACGAAATGTAGAAGCCGACCGCGAAGGTCACCGTCAAGATGAGCACCAGTTGCCAGATCGCTTTCCACACCTCGGTCAGCTTGTCGTCCGTGAGGTCGCCGCAGGTCAGGGACCAGCACGTCAGTCGGTAGAAGTCCTCTGGAAAGGGGAGCACGGGCTGGAGGAGTTGAAAGGGGCGGAGCGTTGTGGGCGTGCCGCTGGCGCAGTTCGGGAGCGTGCCGCGCACCTTCACCCCCGCCTCTCTCTTCCCTTCCTGTCTTTTCGCGCTTGTCCGCCTGCCTTTCGCTCACCCTCGCTCTTCTGCCGCTTGCGCTCACCACCTGCAGGTCGTGCGCGCGCCTAGGAAAATGCCGTTTCTCCGACGCACTGTGCAACGTTTTTCAAGGCGGTTCCTTGTCCCGTGTCCATGCGCGCGCGCTTCCCGGACACGCACTGGGCCAGCAGAAGCAGCCGTCGTCCCCGAAAGGGAAGGTAACGCAGAAGATCGGGGGCGCTCCATCGCTGCCAGTGCCCTCCGTTTCCCTGCCGACGTACAGTACTTGGAGCGCGGACCTCGGCCAACGCTGGACGGACAGAGAGTGAGAGGAATTGGAGGAACGCTCGTCCCGTCGGGATCGCAGCCGGTCGCTCCGTTCGTCGGACCCGCGTTTGTAGCCGTTGGGCTGCGGTCGCGGCGCGTGGCGTTGCGGGTTCGAATTCCCCCGCACGTGCAGGATGCACGCCGGAGGAACGCGTGCATCGTGGGTTCCGTGTAGATGAGACTCTGGTCGGCCCATGGGTTTCATGTGCGTCTCTGACGGGGGAAGCGGGATGCCGGGTGCCCCCTTGGAGCGCTCGGGGTCGGAAGTGGACCGTCCGGGGTCCTTCCGGTAATGGACTAGGGGCCGGTTCCCTTCGGAGTCCCTCTTCCTCCGATTGTGAAGATGGAGCCCGTGTCGAGCACCAGGGATGTGGTTGCTGTCACTCCAGAGAGGTGCTTCCTTCGGGGAGCGACCCTTCGGGTTTCTCTCCAGAGGGGTAACAGGAAAGCGGCATCCTTTCCGAAAGACGAGGACTGGAGCCTTCCTGGGGATCCCTTCGGAGGGAATAAGGAAGCTGTTCCCACGCGTGAGAGAAACGGACTCCTTCGTCCACACACCCTTCCTGGCATCGTAGGGTGCCCTCTTTCCTGGAGAACGAGCACGCAGAGGTAGCGTCGGTACCCACGACACGCACCGATGTCGCCCCCGACAGGTGTTCCGTTGTCTGCGGACGTCCTTGAAGCGTCAGCAGGCAGCAGCCGAGCGGTAGAAATCGAGGCGCGAACGGGAAGCGCCGCCGCTCGCTCGTTCTCGTGGAACGTTCGCCGTGCACGTCGTTTGCAGGCACGGGATCGCACGCGCGAAGGTGGGCGGGTGAAGTCACGTGGGTATCGTTCCAACGTGCGTCTGCGGGCCGCAGGCAGCCGCCACGGGAACGCGCAGCGGGAGAGCCGCGCAACAGAAGCAGGGTGCGGGTGAGTATCGCCCGGGAAGCAGGGGGCCGCCTCGCACGCGCACCGCACGAGTCTTCTATCGCTTCCACTTCCCAGGGAACGTCGCTCCCGTGACCAACTGCACGTTGCCGGGCGGGACCACGTGGTTGTCATAATTACGCCTCACAGCCTCGTGAGCGGGGACTGCTCTGGTGTGCATGGATACGGGCAGCGGTGACGCGGCGTTCGGCGCCGGGAAGAGGCCGGGAGGCTGCCGCGAAGCGGATGGCTTGGCCAGCGCGGGAGGAAGTCACGAGCCTTCCTTGAAGGAACGTTTTGTTCTGCTACGCTGTCCCGGATCGGCCGACCCCTCCGGAGCTCCGCTGCGGAGTCGTCCGCGTCCGCGTCGCTCGCAGTCGGAGGCCGGCGGTAGTCTGCTCTTGCGTGCGCCGCCGCGACCTGCCAAGGAAAGCGCGGGGCAAGGTGGAACCTTCGCTAGGCGGTTCGTCGTGGAGCGCCGCGCCTTCAGGCGGCGTGGGGCAGGGTCGTGCCCGGCTTGCCCTGCTTCCTACCGCTCGTTTCCGCCTTATGTATTCGCTAGGAACGGAACGGTTGGGTCCGGGCTGCTGGGCAGATAGTTAAGCGTAGCCGGAGAGCTGCACTGAGAGGAGGGGAGTAGGGAGGGGAGGCGATCTCGGGCGTAGGATCGGACGCGTTGCCTATCCCGGGTTTTGCAGTCCGCCCCATGGAACCCGATTGTGGGATCGGGTCGCCTGCGCTTCTGGAGGGCGCGGCCTTAGCGTAACGCGCGGAATTTCCGCTGCCTCCGAGCATGCATTGTCGTCCTGCGGTGAGCGGTCGACCAGCCAAGTAATCGCGACGAAGGGGGTCTTGCAAGCTGGGAGACGGGGGGTGCAGGATGGACAGGCAGAGCTGGGAGCACGGCTCCTCGTTCGCTCATTCCCCTTTGCTTTACCCTGTTGACGCCTAAGCGACCTCCTGCTTGCAGCGTCTTCGCTTCCCACCCTCCTCGCACTCACCTTCGAGCTCGAGGAACTCCCGTGCTCCCAGGTTCAGCAGTAGGGGCGACACGCACGTGTCCAGCATGGCCTGCAAAGCAACACACCAGCAGCCCTTCGGGGAAGGTCCTCTGCGGCAAAGCAGCCCCTTCCAGCGACCCGTCCGCCGCTCCGCCAACGCCCCCTTCCGCGCCCTGAATTCCTCCTCTGCCTCCGATTTTTCGGACGGGAGGGGAGATAACCGCGAGCTCTTCAGAGAGTGCAGCGTGGTTGCACCCGCCTGCTTGAAGTTTGGTGGCGCCTGGGATGGCGCAGGACCTCCCAATGCACAACCCACCACCTGACGTGCTGCCGACTTGACGGCAGAATTCTTGCCTGTAGAGCATGGCGATTGCACGCGCCCCCATAGTGACTTCGGGCTGCCGGGTGCAAGCTGCGGCTCGCGATCGCAGGGGTGGTCGCATCCGCTGGCTGCCGCGTTGCCTTGGCAGCATGGGGTTTCTTTATTCCAGCGAGGGATCCAAGGAGTGGCTATGGCAGCGCTCGTCGTTCCCGCGGGGAACTTTTCGGAAGCTTCGCTCGCCTTCCTTCCGAGAAGGAAGGCGAGCCAAGCTGCACGGATGCTCTCTCGTGTCTCGAAGGACCACCTGATCCGCGGCGCCGGAAGGGGTACCACCTCTTCCAGGAGTGGTGGCCCTCGGGCCTGCAGAAGATCCGCTTGTAGCTCGCAAGGAGGTCGGCGAACCGACGCACGGCAATCTCCCTAGTTCCAAACGTTCCGTGGAGGACTACTGGGGGTGTCGGAGGCCCGATCATCGCTTCCCAGAGCGCGGCGCCGCGGTCTTCTGGTGCTCGTCCCATCGGCGACCCAGCTCCGGTCTCCGAGAAGCAGTTGATGCTTCAGGCGTTGCATCGAGGGCGCCGAGCTTCGCTTTCGTCGTGGGGCGATAATGACTTTGGTCAACTTTCCTGAGGGTTCGTTTTCCCCGTTGGCAACTGGAAGCGCTTTAGAGAAATGTCGCCGCTGTATTGTAGGGTTGGATTTGGACTGGACTTCGTTTTTTTTCCTGTCTTTCTCTCTCTGCTCTTCCTGTGCGGGAGACCTGGGTTAGGGCGAGCAGTTCTTCTGAATGCGAGAGGTGGGAAACGGGAAACCTCTCTTCTTCCTCTTCCTATAGCGAGGGAGCGCATCCTCCTCCTGCG
Source organism: Raillietiella orientalis (assembly GCA_036172245.1). Taxonomy (NCBI): domain Eukaryota; kingdom Metazoa; phylum Arthropoda; class Ichthyostraca; order Raillietiellida; family Raillietiellidae; genus Raillietiella; species Raillietiella orientalis. The sequence goes on along the minus strand of JAYWIR010000004.1, from coordinate 2,115,330 downwards.
GGAGCAGGAGATTCCTTCCCCGACCTGGCGGATCTTTCGCAACGCAGCGCACCTCCAGGGGAAACTCTGCTCTCCCTCTTCTTTCGCCGCTTCCCGTTTACCTCCGTTGCCGCGGCTACTCCGCGCTCCTGTCCCCCCTTTCTCTCTGCTCCACTCCGAAGGGTACAGAGGGGAAGGAGCTGTGCCACAAGCGGGAGGCACACAGGTCTTCGCTTTCACCTCCTCCCCTCTCCCTCCGGGGACGGGCGCAATCGTTGCGGGACGATTACGCTCCCGCTTTTCCCCTTTCCTTCCCCTCCGAGCACTCACCACGCAGCGCCCATGCAACTCCTCCATCTGAGTGGGGTCGCACTCTCCGCCGCGGTCCTCGCCTTGTTCGTCCTCGCTTTCTGGGAGGACCCTAGGTGCTTCCTGGGAAAGGGGTGCTTCCCTGGGAGAATAGGCGATGCGCTCCCTCCCGGAGGTTGCTTCGCGCTTCGGGAGAGCGCGCCAGGTCTGGAGCTCCGTGCTAGGAGGCGCCAGAGAGTGCGTCCACCGTTCGGCGCTGCGCTGCCAGGCGTTGCAGCGCAGGACGTCGCAGAAGGAGGCCAGGCAAACGGCGTCCTCGTCCTGGAAGGGAAGACTGCCGTCTCACCATCACTCCGCTGCCTGGGGTGCTCTCCCCTGATAGGCGGAGAAGAGGAGGAAATAAGGGAAAAGGAAGGACCCAAAGGAACGCCATCCGGAAGTGCTCCCGTTGGGAAGGTCCGGAGTTTTTGATAAGCAACTCCCGGAAGTGATCGGCCATGATCCCCAAAGAGACCTCGAGTTTGCTGGTCTACCCGTCTTGCCCGTCTCTTCCCCTGGAGGGCTTCTCTCCTAGAATTTGATGGGCGAAAGGAGTGAGCATGCGAGCCTGCCGGATCGTGCAAAGACCCGACATCACTTTCGGGAAGGGTGAAGAGAGGGAAACAAGGCTGCTCCTCTTCTCGCTTTCCCGCTGTCTCATTTCCTAGAAGGTCTTTGCGAAAGCAGAGGGTGCAGGCGGACGTGAAGGGATTAAGGTCGAGGTAGAGAATAGGAAGGGAAGGGAATGACGAAGATGGAAGTAATGCGGGGCCTCGGTATCCTGTCATCTTCTGCTCGTCTTCCTGCATCGCCTGTGGACCCGCTAGGAAGCGAGGAGAAGTGATGTCTCTTCCCAGACCTTCCTTCCAGAGGACTGGATGTTCCTCCGTCCTTCGGCATTCCCTCCTTTTCGCCTGAGTCCGCAAGGGAAAGGAACGTGCCACTCAGGGAGCTGCCACGAGAAGCGTACACGGTCCAGCCGATGGGGGAGACGACAGAGTACGAGGAAAAAGCTCTTGGAGGAAGGGGAACAAGAGAGAGAGGGAAGGGAGTGGAAACAGAATAGAGGAGAAGGGGACAGGGAGAGGACACTCGCGATGCAGGATAATGAGGAAGAAGAGGAAAGCAGCAGAGGCGGCGAGGAGAAACCTTCCCCTGTGGGTGTTTTCTTGAGCCCTCGTGTTTCCCGAGTACATCTTGGGCTTCAGCAAGAGAGACTCCAGTTTTCCCTCAAGAGGATTCAAGAGTAGCTGCGAAGAGCAAGCTAACATCGGCGGGAGAGTCCTCTACCATCTCCGTAGGGCTGCATCAGTTGGAAGCCGACGCGGTGTTTCTACTGGTAGTTGCATCAACGTGTCGTCCTTCTACGTATTGAAGGCAGAGCCAGTGAGATCGACGGCAGCGTCGTGTCCCCTCGCGGGTGGCAGATGGAAACGACAATATAGCAGGAGAGGAACACTCGCCATCTCTCGGAGGGACGGATAGGCTTCTGCTTTGGAAAACTTTCGGATGCAGTCGGGGGAGGGGGGGGGGGATCCATTCATGCACACACGAGAAAAGGAAACGCGTCGTTTTGATGACGATGGATTCCGATGATTTTGCCTAGCGGGAGTCGTTCCCTGGAATAGCAAAATCAGTGCAGTGGTAGCAGTTGCCGTCGACTTTTTTCGCAGTGGGATTCCTTTCTTGCAGGAAAACGGAGAAACAACAACTGCAGGCTGCACCAGCACTATACGAGACAAAGGAGAGTGGTTCCAGTCGGAGAGGAGTCAATGATTGGCCACTCACAACACCGACATCGATCCGTGCATCGGCATTGTGAGGTCGTGGGTCAATCGCGAACCAGTGAAAGACAGTCTGCCGTGCACCTGTACTTGCCAGACTGTCCTCCACCTTTGCGTTGATGCCTTCGAAGCTACACCCATGTAACAGGCAGTCCTCAAGAACCCTGAAACGTGGTGAACGAACAGGAGGCCAAGAAAATGAACAGAGGAAACGCTCCTGAGAAGGCCCCCAACAGCAACTTTGGATTTTGCCAGTTGTGTGGGACGCTGTGCGCGAACTCCATCCGTCCACTCTCTAAGGATTTCTCAGAAAGAATTCCTCGCCACATAGGGATTCGTGCTTCCCGTTCCGGAAAGCAGGATAACAGCAGCTCCTGTGGCGGCCCCCCAAACGTCGATCTCTATTCTGCGCAACTCGAACAACCTCTTTGATGGTTAGCATGCAAGAATCTTTGTTTGGAAGCGAAATTCGGGGCATTCTGTAAAGAGATGCAAGTTTCAGAGATGGATCGGTGCTCTCGCAAGCACAGAAGTTGAGAATTCTTTTACATGCTGGAAGCGGATCAAGGATTGCTTTCCGAGAGATGATGAGAAAATTGGGAAACGTGAAACGACCAAGAGTCTGCCTGCAGTTTCGAGATTTGTCTTACGCACAGTGACCATTCAAAGCAGCCCCGAGGAAAGGGCAACCATGGAAATCCCATGATTACTGAATTTACAAGGAAAATGGAGAACACAAAGCATGTCTTTACTTGCCGTTTTTTCTAATCCCGAGTGTCTTCTGTGATGATGATGATCTAGACTGCTATCGTCGTAGAACGACTTCCCACAAAAACCGCAGTTCCACTGGTGATTTCCAAGATGTAATCTATTGTTTTCATAAACATAAAACGTATCTCTCTTCGGATGCAAAGGGCAATCCACTGGAAGGCTGACGTTGAACTTAGTCATCATGGGAATAATTTTCTAGGAACTTCCCGTGGAAAGAAAAACTTCTTAGGAACACTTACCGCACGAACGAATTTTAACACTAAATTTGAACGAGCCCTGTGGCATCTGTTCGAAATAACAACTTTGTTAGGGCCTTGGATTCGGCACAGTAAAGATGTGAGAAATAATGCAATCTTTATGCGCATAGTGAATGGAAACTTTTCCCGAACACTTTGAATGATGTCTTTAACCTGAGGAGCACGCATGCTCCGGAAGATTCATCGATCCTCTTATGTGAAAGTTAAAAACATCGGATAGTGTTCGGAAATACTGTAATCATGCTGCTTTAAATCGGAACGATCGCTATCGGGCATCGTTTTCACCTTTGCAAGGTTATTGTTTTGAACTTAGATCAAGTGCTTGATCTTGTTTTGTCTGTCTGTCATAAAGTAAAGAGATTAAAGAGCATAAGCATAACACGCACACTTCCATTCATGGTTAATCTCCTACCAGACAGCTTTTCAAACTGAAAACAAGGAGAAAGCAAGATTCGAACAGAACACGGCAGGCAAGGTAGACCTCATTCTGTTTTTCACGAGAAACTAGTTTTCTACAATGGGAGCAGTCTTCCATAAGAAGAGTTAAAAACTATGTAAAGCAGAAGATGGTGAATGGTGCTGATATTATGCATCCTCGAAGAAGATTCTGATGCAGTGGAGTTCCTCAGCGCCCAGGAACAAAACAGCCTCAATCGCTGTGGAGGAATGCCCGGGAATTACATGATCAATCATTATACTCCCAGTCGAGACCGTTCTGTAACTTGCGAGAATCAATAAAGAATTTCCCAAACATGCATGTACGTAACATACATGCATAATAAACAAACACAGATAATAATGTCTTGCGCCTAATAAATGTCACTGCAAGGTCAACAAATGAAGTAAAGAGCCCTGAAAAGAAAATTCTTAAAAGGACCCAAAACTTATGCCCATCCAATGAATCCAAATGAGTCGATGCTTTCCAAAAATGGGCAAAAAGTTTTAATGCAGAAAGTTTGATTTAAAGGTATTCTACATGAATGAAAGTGAATGCATGTCAGAATGCTTACTCATCAGCAGGTGTTCCACAGTTGCGAACTAGACGTATAAAAGCTTCTCAGTTTGTGAAATTTGGAAACAAACTTGAATGAACCGTTGAAAAAACGGTGATTTATACTGTTTTTGGTAACAATTTTGTAAATCATATTGAATTATTGCCTCTCTCAATAAGGGTGCGTATGCACACATTCATTTCGACAACCAGCATGGTATTACAATAATGTCATCAAATATAAGAGACAAAGGTGTACTGTTACAAAGGCAGGTCAAGGAAATGCAATTCAGCACACATGCTACCATAATTTAAAATTTCTTGGAATGCAACTCGTGATTGTGGCTTTGAAAGAGATGTTGGTCTGCTACCACCAATTACCGCCCTAGTTTCCAAGGCAACAAATTTAGTTTTCCACCAAACCTAATGCCTGGTAGCTAATATTTTTGCAACTTTCAAAAACCATTGGTGCTATGTACTAATCCAAGTCGATTTCCACCTGTCAAGGTGTTGGGCACCTCTTTAACTCAACTTTGCCCTTGCATTTTCTTCAATGGTATACTGAAGCATTAATCTTGATGTTTATCTGGTAATGAATGAACCTGGGAACTGCCATAAAACTTCTTGATTAGGTTTGGATGCGCCTTCATCATACAGATAGAGTCTGCCAAGAGGCTAATTGGAATTGGCTTGCCATTTGTAACAATTCTGTGAAAGTTCCTAAAACACTCTAAATACTCTCAAACTTGGAGGCACTGAGGAGCAACTACTTGCTTCATCGATCTAAATAGTTGAAATACATTTAATGCTTCTATTGCTCTTTAAATAACTATTAACCTACTTTTCAGTCTGCTTTATTGTTCGTTTGTTTCGTCCTCTCACTTCTTCCAGTGTTTGAAAAATTAAATTGAAAATTTTTATATTTTCCTTATAACTTCCTTTTAAGTTCAAAATGTGTATTTACTGATTATTTAATATCTTGTTATATCCTACCCTTCCTAACAAATTTTACTTCCCAAATTTATGATATGCATGCACAATACAACCTGATACGTGTCAGTAGTGCATACCTGTAAACAGTAAAGTCAAACCAAAACACGAAAAGTATTTTCGTGTTTTGGTTTGACTACAAAATTACAAAAACCCTTTTTTATTGAAAATAAATTTCGCATCACTATCTCAGAGGCCAGCTACTTGAATCCTGAATTGTACTGCTCCTTACAATAGTTTTTTTCCTGTGCTTCCATGTAAGATGGTTGTCACTCAATCACACCAACCTTGACCTTGATAATTACTTTATTTTCATATTGAAAACCGAATGTGCTTTAACCACTCAGTTTTCCGGATCTCGGTCTCTTGGTTTCAGTGTTTATTCCCAGACTTTTTTTCATGCTCCCATTCTGCATTGAAAAAGTACTTGCATCCCAGCAAGTATCAATACTCTTGCATCCATTCCAAGACTTCGAAATTTTGCTTTTACTGCTTCGAAGCATCAATACTCTTTTCCACGTAACATTGCATTTAACAGCTTATTCGCCTGTCTAGGAGCTTTACAATGCTCATTAGCAGTAACTCGCATTCTGAACTGAAATTAATTTTATTCACCTAATAATTCCAAAGTCTCCCACACATACTAACATTTCAAAATACTTTCATGTGCTTTACTGATTTTAACACTAAATAGGGTAAATAACTTTTTTGAGAATCACCAATGTGACACCTTATTAAGAGATCCAAATGTGTTTATAACATCCAACATTCAAGATGATGAAAAAAATTCAAAGTTCAAGGATTTTCTAAAATATTGTGAAAGCTCTTGAGCAATGCTTGGTCTTCTGAACAACAAAGACATGATTGCTAGGCATAAACAAAATAAAATAAAGAGTGCTTCTGTGATCACACTATCAAGTAGCTGACAATATTCTCTGATGAATTTTCCATAAACCTTTATGATTTGACTACATCAAGAGAATACTAGGTGTCTTAATGGGAAAAAAACTGGAATAGGATCTTAAAAGAAAATATCTGGAATAACAAGGTCACCTGGAAAACACACATTAATCACACTGAAGAACAACAAAGAAATACTGACTGGATCCAACACAAAAATGAAAACTGTTGCGTTCAGCTGACATTAAATTTTCCAATTTCTTGTGGATTACTGTCACTGAAAAATTATATATTCCTAAGGCAACATTTAACCATTTCTTTGTTGTTCTGAATAAATAACCACATGAAAATAATAAAGAAAAATGACATAAAGAAAAATACCTAAGCAAATTGATGACCCATTCGAAATTCCGATTCACTACTAGTATTATAATGAGACATTCTTGGCATAAGTTATATATTGCATAAGCAAACCTCTGAGAATAAAATCTCCTATTACACTGAACTCAGCTACAGGCTTAATCTTTCTGATTCTGATCATGAAAGCTAAACATGAAAATACTAATCGTGAACATGCCTTAAAACAATAAAAAATGTCCTTATCGCTTTTAATTTTTATTTATTTATACTTTTGAACATTCAATCTAATATTTTCATATATTAGCTATTTTCATTAAACATTTACAATATATCAATAGAGTACACTTTAAACACAATTTTTCTATTACCTGCCAATTTTATTGCAATTTAGAAACATAAGAGCAATATAAAGCTATGATCAGCGACGAGCATTTCCGATAATGGACAGAATGTACAGGAAAAGGTTAATGATATCCAGATACAAGTTAAGAGCAGCAAAAATATATTCCTCTGGAGAGAGTGAATACTGATGCTTGCCCCCTAGCATCAACTGTGTATCAAATACCAAATAGAATGAAAACAGCAATGCCCCAATAGAAGCATACACCAGCTGGACAATCTTATTGGGAATGAAAATAGCAATTATTCCAAAGACAAGCAATACTAAAAGGCTCACTAACACAAAACCTCCACACATTGTGAAATCCCACTTTGTCTGCATTGCAAATACTGTTAGTCCCAAGCACACTACAGCGGTGATGCCAACTGCTAGTATCACCTCCTCACTTTTATAATGACCTGCAGCAGTTCCTAGCATAAAACCTTCTGCAATAGTGAAAATTCCCAAAAATATGAAATTGTGAGGAGTTTTTCTACGTATTTCTGTGCAACAGGCTAGCACTAGTAAACAGATGATTCCTATAACAAAAGCAATCCAGAAAATCTCCTGATGATGCACTGTGAATCTCTGAACATGGGGTTCGTACAAAAATAAAGTAATAAAGCACAGAGTGACTAGCAGTTGACACATCAGGATGCTATACACTTTTCTAAAAGAAACAGTTGATAGTTAATGAACAAACATAAAAGAAACCTTCACCTTACAAATCCTAATCGGACATTCTTCTCTGAAAACGCTGTAAAGTCCTCACCAATAATGGGGACTTCTGGATCACTGTACTGATACATGGTGGAAAATTAATGCCAGCCTAAAATGAAATTCTCAATTTAAATACAACTGTGAAAAAAACTTTTGATTTTATTTTTACAAATCATTTGCTAAAAATAAAATATTCTTCAAGGGAATTTATTCTTATTCTAATATTTCTAAAATGAAAGTTAATGGATTTTAGTTGTAACTTTTTGGTATGACTTTCAATACATTTAATTGCTCAAACATTTCTAATCTTTCTCATAGAATAGCCTGAAAACATTATCACAAAATAATTCAGGGCACATTTCTCGATATAATCTTCATTTATTTCAATCTCTGCAAAGACTTATTTTCCTGTTCAAGTTTGACAATAATGGATATACTTTATTCAACATATTATGGATAGTCTGAGAAATAAATTATTATCCTCAGAACCTAATTGGCCAAATATCGATCTTAAGCATAAAGTTATTTCATTGTTGCATTTTATTTTTAATGAAACAAAAATATTAAATAAAGCATGTCACTGGTTTATTTCCTGGAATGATTAACCGTACGTTTTCAAAAACTGAAATGGATCGTGGCTTCCCACTTTAATATGCACACCACTTGCCTTTCCGCACCCACAGGTTACAACCTCTTGTTAACAAATGCAACTGGATAAGCACATACAACATGTAACAGAAGTGGAATTCATAAATATCACCTCAGGATAAATGCAGTAGTGAGTATTAACCACCTGATTTAAAATTATACAATTTTTGGATAACAAATGGTAACAAAGATCTTCATATATCCGTGTAATCCCAAATTTCATTCTTTCAAGTTAAACGAGAAAACTTGTACAGCTGATCAGCTTCGTGGTTCAATCGAAGCTCCAAGAAAATTTTCAGAAAATTTTCAACAAATTTTCTGTTCTTAACGGAGACCAATTTTCGCAAGGAATTATATAACCGCTGATACTCTGAATCAAACGGCGCAAGGGATAAAAATTTAGATCAATTCTCGGATCAAGAAGAAAATGCATTCCTCTCGGTTAGTAGTACGTACTTCACTTCTCGGCCTTTTGGCTAAGATCAAAGTACGTACTTCACCATGCCACCTCCCTTTTTTTTTATTGCCACAATGACTCACCTAAGAGGAAAACTGTATTCTGCACGCAAACCGCAATCACGCACCATCCATTGGAATCTGAGACTTAGTCCAAGGACCGCGGTGCTGATATGCGAATGTACATTACGGGGAAAACATTAAGTGTTCCCAATTGCAAAAAAGGAGCTGTCATCAGTAGTCGTACAGGTATGATAGTTAATGAACAAACCTAAAACTTACAAACCCTAATCGTACATTCTTCTCTGAAAAGGCTGTAAAGCCCTCACCAATAATAATAATCAATTTTTATAATAATAGTAATATTTTATAATAATGATGATCAAGTTATAATCAATTCTGACAAGAGGAAAACTATATCATGCACGCAAACTGCAATCACGCCACCATCCAATGGAAACAGAGACCTACTACAAGGACCCTAATGCTGACATGCGAATGTACACTACGGGAAAACATTGGGTGTTCCCACTTGGAAACAGGAGCTGTTTTACAGGCATTGCTGCTTTCTTCTCAAGAGCTCTTCGGCAACTGTTAGAAATTTGAGGCTACTGTTTGCAAATTTATGTGCAGTCCAACGAAGTGTGCACAGGAATATGTCGTAATAGCATAATAAATCAAATGTAAATACTGATGTATACAAAAATCAAGAGCTCGTACCCATGGAAAGAAAACTCACAGATCTCAAGATGCAATGAGAAAGATTTCGAGCTGTACGGTACAAATTATCAACGGTTTGAAAAAACAGAAATGCAACGATTAGTATGCAAGGAATTTCGGCAACTGCAAATATATGCAGTGACGTAGAATATGAATCTGAAAAGCTGGAAAAAAATGATCTTCTCAAAAATAACGAAAACAGCATTATTAATTATTTACTTCGCTACCATACAATCACATTTATAAGATAGAATCAAAAGTTTTCTGCTCATTACCGATTCAGTGCTAATATGCAACACACTGAGCGAAGGGATGTGAAATACAAAAAAAAAATTGTTTCAATACAAAACTTGTACGAAGCTGTAACTTTGATGTATAAGGAACCCTAATTGTTGGGAAAAATATGCTTTCAAAATAACAAAGTTTACACTCGCTGATTTCAGTTAATTGGAATAACCCTTAGTGGAACATTGAATGCTGTTGTCTCAAAATCCATTAAAATAAACACAGAAGTGCAAACAGTATAGAACTTACTCGCTTATGTGCTAAATTACTTTTATAGTGAAAAAAAAAATGCCTTTGCTTCCTATGCGAGGTTTATTTCAATCACTGTTATCACATATCCTGAATGGCAATTAATTTATCTTTTAGGACTTGTCGTGAACTTTTAAATCACAGGTATTTTGCTTATTAGGCGTGTGAAAGTTGTGAAAATGAGACAAGAATAGACTTTATAGAAATTCGAACATATGTTCTTTGAAAGCAGAAATTGTAACAAAAATAAGAAAGCATATTTGATAAATTTCTGAAATTACTGTGATGCTACTTTCCCTATATTCAAGAACATCCAAGGTTTTCCAGAGCCTTCTTTTTCACGTTTAAGACCTCAAGCCATCCTAAAAAAAATGAAATAAACTTGAAAAGTGACAAAGACATCAGTTTTGGCTCGGTAAATACTGTAGAAATAATATTAAATAAAGATCGTAGTTCTTATTCGAACTTAGGATAGTTTCATTGTAGAATTCCTGATCGTAGAATACTCTGTAAGAGTTAATCAATTGGGACTCCAAAATCATTCTCGATTGAAAGTGAGAGTACAATTAAGCCAATCAAAATTAGAACAGATTTCATGAACACTGTTATAGCTGTAGAACATGTGATAATCGAATGATGAAGAACTATAAAAACTTCACATGGCCCTAAGCCATGTCCTAAGGATATTTACAACTGAAATAAAATTTCTGGACGAAAACTACTTTTTTCCATATTTAGAATCTATGCATCCATGAAAATACAGAACTATTTTAAACCTGATAGGCAAGCTAAATATATAAAAGTCTAACACTTTTTAAAGTTGGCACTGAATCGGCATCTCGATGTTTAAGTTAAATGAATAAAGGAATGCATTGCAATCGAAGAGTGCATGGACAAAACTTTCTGAAATTTGTCATTGCTATAAGGACACAAAAATGCATCTTTGACAGCAAAAGTAGTGAAAAATGACATGTATGACTACTCCGACTAAAACTGAAAGCAGAAGAGAGTATTTCTATATTACCATTTTTCCTAAAATAAGGCAAGGCATTTCAGAATTGGAAAGCACACAAATAAAGACCTAAAAGAGTAAAACTAAAAAGAAACCCAACGATCGTTGAGGAACAAAAGGAAACAAATGGTAATTAGGGGGAGACGCAAGGTATGTCCAATATTACCAAAGCATCTATATGCGAACAAGAGATTCTTCAGCTTTTTCCACACAGGCAAGAAGGAAAATAAAAAAGCGAAATTGCGAAATTTGGATTGTATCTACAAGGCATTCCAGAAAATTTGGAGCGTTTCCGAACAATCCACCTGAAATGGAAGGGAACTTGTAGAGTGCATGTAGACAAAACGAAGGCTTAGATAAAGAATATATATGTACATTTCATCGAGAATTTATGGAAACCCTTTGTTTGGTTTTATTTGTACCCTACCCATAACCAAGTACACAGAGGAAAAAGCACAAATGTTCGAACAGCAGAGATCACGAACACTGAAATGGTGGTGTTAAGAGTAAAATAGTGAATGCAATGATTTTTACAGAATATTGATCAGAATGTATCAGTAGCAATTTGAACTTTAAATGCAATGCAAGCGGTAAGATTTTCAACCATAATTGAAACAGGATGGAACTGCAAATTTTATAAATGAATAAATCTTAAATTTACAAACTGATTCTGCAGGACAATAGGCAGTGATCACATACAATCGAGGATCAATTTATATAAGCTTTGAAATTTTCGTAAGACTTAAGAGTCCAAAACTATATGTGACAGAGAAATGAGCTCTACGAGCATATTCTTCACTGTTCACTTAATGTTAGGCAAACAATTGTCTTCATTTACAGAATGACAAGCGAGACCATCTATAGTATACTCCACTTTTGTAATCAATTTTGACAGATGGAAAACCGTGGACTCGTTTTCAAATACTTTCTGCCTAGTTTCCACGCTAGATTTGCTTCAAAACTTAATACCGCGTCAGAGGAGCTCCAGAGATGCACGGGGGGAATATGCATGGCGCTGGACATCCGATCCACTTGATCTTGCTGTTTACTGTGCTCTGCTCGACGTGCAGAATCCGCGCTTTTAAAGTCGAAAAGCAGTTTGGGCAGAAAACCAAACAACCGACTTACCTTATAACTCAGCTTCTTCCTCTTTTTTTTTCTTCATTTTAGTAACTCTACACTATTCGTGCATCGAGTGAGAAAGTGAGAAAATACTCGATATTCGGTGTGTGTCGGCCCCCATGTGAAAATCTATCGAGACACTTGGACATTAGGTGGTTCAAAACAGTCAGTTCTTGAGTCGACCGGATCAACCAAAGATCAGAAAGACCAGATCCAAAGATCAGCTGAATCCATTACACCGAGGACTATTTGGTTTTTGAATAAGATGCAAAACATAACATTTCACCCTACAATATACACGCTTGCATATTCCAATGCATTGCTTGGTGGCAGTCACCTCGAGTTTTCTCCCATTACTTGCCGACTTCAGCCTCGCAACTCAAGTGCCATTTCGCGAAACGATGTGGCGTTTCGTACGAGATCCGGAATCAAAGTGCCATTTTTTTTTCAAGATAATTCGACCTCCGCATTGGCGAGCATGCCGGCAAAATTAGGCAAAGTGTTGGCGCCTAGTGTGTTGATATACATATACCTAGTCCAGCTGAATGAGTCATACTGTCTATTCACACAGCAATTTCTTGACAAACGATTTAAAGAACTGCCACTGCATAAAAAGTTCTCCAACACATAGTAGCATATGGCAATCGATGTTCATAATTCCGTTTGAGAGCATTTCCTAGGATGGACTGTGCAGAGCGATCACAGTCAAGTCCACATTAGTCTTCACTTCTGTTGGCCGGTTATTCAAAACGAACCTTAGCCAGACTCGAGGCAAGAAACCCATCACATACTTGGAAACTACTCCAAATCGCATCATAAAGTTCCCTGATACAGTTGTACAAAACACAATGATGCCCTGATAAATAGGTCCTTAAAGACCAATGAATGATAAATGCAATAAATAAATTTAATTAAACTTTTATTTGTTTCTTGCTTCTAGTGGATACAAAAACACGCTCAGCATTGGGTGTTTATCATCATACAATCCGATCTCCTTTCAATAAACCTCGGGGATTCGTACCTCAACGATTAGCTGAAACACTTACGGTACGCGTTTTCTCACTTTTTGAATAGTGCGAGGAAGCAATTGAGCATTAATAGTAAAGCTAGTTTGCATATCACAGGGCAATAACAATGAAAATAGTTTACCTATGATTTTCACATGGCACAGAAAACATACATCTGAAGGAAAATAAGCTTAATCTCTGGGACTGGGTACTGATGTCTGTAAGAACATGTCACATTCTTGGCACCTAAAACTATTACATACGACGGTTTCTGTCACATTGGCATTCTGGTTGCAATTAATTAGTCTCTCATGTTTCAAATTAAATTTCTTTTATATATCTTCATTTTTTTCGACTACTTCTCATTTGTGTTTTCTGATGAAAGCATTCAAGTAATTGTCAAGCATGAGAATTAAAACAAAAACAGATTTCACAAAATTTTGGTGGTCACAGATGACTTTTAAATGTTAAAACTTTTAAATGATGTTCACCTCAACAAATAATCAATTTAGGATTATGGGGTTTCTCAGTTTATGAAAAGGCTAAATGCACAAATAAAATAGTAAGACCACTTTAAATGAAAACCTCATAATTAGATAAGTGAATAATTATATTGTTTGAAGAGTATTTTGCAGAATAAAAAATATCGTCACATGCCAACAATGTGTTCTCTAAGGTACTTGGTAATTGGTAATGATGGTTACAGTATCTATCATTTTGAAACTGGGTGTGTTTTTTGGGAAAAAGGCACTGCTGTAAGAAATGCTATCAATGTGGTCTAATGATCAAGTCACTGTTATACTTGAATAACTTCCATTTCTTGATGTTCAGCTTCCCAGCAGGGATCCTAAAAATCAATATACAAAGAAGACTAACACTGCTATTTTCAGAATACATATGCATACCTGAACTGATTCATCTAGAAGATCAGCAGTTGAATGTTTAAAAGGTGAGCTACCATCCTTTACCACTTCACCTGAGGATGAATCACAAATCTGTATAGGTAACTGAACACACTGTTTACCTTCAGGTGAGGATGCATGTGACAATAGTTGGGATTTTGTGGTCTGTGGCAGGCTGGCAGGCTCTCGTTCAGATTTATGGTTTGCATAGTCATCAGCATGAGCAACGAAATTTTTCTCATTAGTATCATGAGAAACAGTACTTTGAACATGATTCATGTAACACTCGTTAGATTTCCTTTTTTCAAAACCCATTACTGACTTTGGACGAGGTTTAGGAGCTGGGGGAGGTGGTTTTATTTTGTATTTAATGGAACCATTATCAACATCATGTTCACCTTCAATAATACTTAACTGATTACTTAGAAAGCTTACATACCATTTGGACTACTACTTCTGATGCCCTGTTCTCTCATCTCACTACTAGCTCTATGTAAAAGAGCACCAGATCTCCAAATACTGTTCCTACTAGTGCTATACAGTTCTCAACAGTGAAATGCAATCCTACCTATCTTTAAATTCATTTGGAATCAAATTTGATTCAGAACCGACTTTTATATGACTGTCATGAACTTCAGTTTTAACTGAAAGTCCAGCATCCACTGATTCACTACAAAAAGAACTTCTACCCATGCTAATAAACCAGAAAACATTCAAAAGTTTCTTCACCTGGATTGCACACAAACTTCACTGGACTCCATGGATGTTAGAAAGAAATCTTCTAATCCTTCATGGAGATTCATCTGTTCCTGTACAGAACTTGCACAAAAAACTGATTTTACTGGTGTTTTCTTTATGCGCTTGGGCCGCAGTTTGCCCAAATGTGCTAACTGACTGTTACATACTAATTGTTGTGGCAATTTGGTATCTGAATTGCAACCCTAAGGCATGCAGCACTTTCCAATTGCTTACCTGATGATTTCAAACCTGTACACGGATTAAGCAATTCATAAGAATTTCTTCTTTCTGTTGAATCTAAAACATAAGCAACTTAGTGCCAACTTATCTCTTATAACTATCCTACCAATCATAGAATGGGGACGCAATCTTCTACCACAAAGAAGCCTATATTTAGGGAGAAGACAGTGGTTGGTCTAAAACAGAAATTCATATAAGTCGCATGTTAGCATAGGTATCCATGCAATTTATGTACCAACTGCACTCAATACCCTTTAAGCACCCCTACCAGTCTCAGTGTGCACAAGAAAAATACCATTTCATCAATCCATGCACCATGCTGGTGCCTTTCTGAACCACTTACGAGATGGAGCCTATCCATCTTCAGGTGGCGCAGAAGAAGGAGAGAGAATGACAGTAGGACACAGCATGAGACACCAAGAATTACAGTTACTAGTCAATCAGTCAGAGGGCGGCCAGAAGGGAGATAGAATACCATTGGAAGGGGATCCTTTGAAAGCAAATTCTTGCTATGAGAAGATGCACTGGTCATCTGTGTTCCTTCTACAGCGACAGAACCAGAAAGAGCGTTCATTTGCATCTCTTCATTCTTAAAAACATTGATGGATTATACAAAAAATAATTTCCTACCTGACTTTTAGACACTAGTGGAAGCCAATCAGGCACATTTTCTATAATGCATTCAATGATGCTTGCTGCCATAGCCAACCCAATTTCTCTATAAATGATCTATGTAACACAATAGAAGGAAGAATACAGTATACCTTAGTTTACTGAGTAAAATAGTATTTGCATGATGCATCACACAATCAGGGACAAAACCATCTTCAATGTGAGCTTTATTCAAGCAAGCTTTCTGCATATGTTGCAAAATAAATCCACGACCAAAAACATGCGGACATAAAGCTTGCACACAGGCTAGTAAGCTATTTGCTAAGTTCTAAAAATCCTTGCAATGCTGGTACAAACTGCAATGACTGTGTACCTGCAAAGAAGCACTCAGCACTTGCTGCAGTAGCTGAGTACATTTGCTGACTTCTGAATGAATCTGATGACTTGTTTTCTCATGTTCAAGCACGACGGAATGTAACTGATCTGGCAGCTGAATACGTTCTTAAGAAGAACTACGAAGGATTTTTTTTTAATTACCTGTTTCAGCTTTTCAGCTTCTTTGAGATACAATTCTATGTCTTCATCTGCATGGGCACTGCTTACCAAATCATGAAGATGAGCAAGAAGACGATCCGCCAATTGCTGTACAGAGCTGGACAGGAAACTTTGCTGCAATCGACAAAGCTGTTGACTTCTCTGATAGCCTGGTGTTCCATTTCTCTGAAGCTGTTGCTGAATATGTGCTATAACCGATTCTGTACGATCGGGCATAACTTTCATGGAAGCCATGACATCATGAATGGGGTAAGGAAGGTAGCACAAGGTATGATTACTACAAAGACAATCTCGGAGACAACAGATACGTTACTGCACCTCTCAAGAGCATAAGCGAGATCATGGAATCCAGCTAATGTTATGCTATTTTGATCACAGACAAGTGTGTGTAACTGAGTATTGATTTGAAGTGCCTTTCCTAAGAGGCGTGCACCTGCATCACCAATCTGGTTGCCACTGAATCAGAAAATAACCATGGTCTCACATAATTTGATACGAACCTTACATCCAAATACACCAAGCTTTGATTACTACCAAGTGCATTTATCAGACTATAAAGAGAATTCCTGAGACGGCAATCTGCAAGAGAGAGCCAGTTCACATGACTACCCTCATCTTGTAAGAGCTGGACCAAAGCATCAATGACGGATGCCAAATGCTTGGTCTTTGTGAACAGCAGATTGTGGCTCAAGTTAAATTTCCTGAGAGATTTGTTACGACTTGCCGAGATGATGATCTCAGCCAAGTCGCCTTCAAGACCTGAACAAAAATGTTACAGCAGTCTGCATGCAAACTTTTCACCATTATCAGTCAGGTCCACACTACTCAAGCATGCTACTCCATGCAGGCATGATTCCAATACATGAGCCCCAGTACATCCTAAAGCATTACTGCTGAGGTCCAAATTCACATCTGAGGTGCTCTCATTAAATGCGAGACCAAGAAGTAAATGTCTGCAAATTGATATGTCCCAATCTGTTAGATGCAAGCTCACTTGAGGGCCTCACTTCCTAGCCGACAATTTGCAAATCCAATATGGCGAAGGACCAAACAACTAGTAAAGAACCGTTTGAAAGACTGAGGGATTTCTTTTCCTTTCCTTTGATTAAATGTATTCCCAGATAAATTAAGTTGTTCCAAATGCACTAAACACCCTCGAGCCAGGGCACTGAAAAGCTACATGGCAAAAACTTTTAAATGTCTCATAGAAATTGTCTCACCGCCTCCAAGGAACAATCAGTGAAAGACAAATCCAAAATGGCTATTTTATTAGGCTGTGCTAAAAAAGAGTTCAACCCCTATTATAATGCAAGAATCAAACAGGGCTATTTAGCAAACACTTACACTTAAATCTTCACGCAGATTATTATGAGATAAAATGAGCTGCACCAGAGAAGATGCAGCAGCTGTATTATTCATAAGAGCTTGCCCAATTAAGTTAGCACCTTTGGATGTCAAATTGCACCGGGATAAATTCAGGACTGTAATACTACTTAATTTACCACATAAGGTTGATAAATAAAATGCACCTAACAAAATAAATCAGACTATTGTTGTTCAACTATCCTTTAACCTTTATCTTCCATATTATTATTGGATAGATCCAGACAGTGAAGTGCACATTTTTCATTAACCTGCACAGCATGAGACAACTTGCTTACAAAATCTCTACAGATTTTACTGATACAGACTGATAAACTGACCAGCAACTTACACTCGCAAGCTACAGCCTGCTAAATGTAATTCTTCCAAAGTACTGGATTTCTTCACAAGAATTACAAGACGCTCTAAAAGATCACTTGTCAAACGAGTTTCTTTGGCATTCACACTGCAAAACCAAGTGTTATATTCCAAAGCAGACAGGATTGGTCGAAGATCCCTAAATCTCCAAGTCAGAAAGCTAAATATTGCATTTTACTTTACTTTGCATCTAACTGCTCAAAATCCTTGAGGCACATTTCCCGGGATTCATGGGATAGATAAATAGTATCCACATCCTAAAAAAGAAGCTGGAACTAGTATACGAATTATAATACTTACCCATGCTACTTCCTCTCTATATGGTAACCCATGATAATCACACATACAAGCATACTGCAAAGAAAAGCCTCCACAAGGTCCTACTTCTTTGGAATAATTTCCTTCTTCCAAAAATGAGATTCTACTAAATGGTGCCACTTCCACAGAGTCAATAAGTGAGCTGAAATAATATGTAATTGTATTTCTGCATATGTTCTTACAGTTATACCTTATAGGAACTGAAGGGAAAATGCGACAAAGGGAAATCACAACATGCTGAATTATGATATCTATTTCTTGACTACCCTCTTCCAAAGAATAAAAGTTATACTGACGATCATGAATGGTTAAAGTTAGCTAGAAACCAAATTACATCTTTCATCAGATATACAAATGCTAAAATGCTTTGGCTTTACTTACAAGATTCGTTTTTTTGCTCTCTAGTGCCTGAATATCTAAATAATGGAAATTGAAATCTACCTGGATATAAGTTGATAATTTTCTTCTTATGACATACATACATACCTTAGCTGGTATTCTAGACAGCAACACAAACAAACGAAAAGTGGAGAACACCTACAATATATAGTGTTTCATATCCTTGAACCATAAATATGCACTTACCAATAGTCTGTTTTCTAATTTGTCAGGTTTTGTTTCCATTTTCATAACTGACCTATACAATATTCTAATACTGTCTCCCAGGCACATACGAATATTTTCTGTAAAAATTCACACAGAAATAATTGCTGACATTAGATGTAAATACCATCAATATCTCTTGATTTTGATGACATTCTATTACAGGAAATGGGCCAAGTGGCAAATTAGATATTTAAGGGCTTGGCTTGCTAGGAACCATATTTGAGATACATACTTAACGGGATATACAAAGAAGTCTGCAGATCTTCTACCCCTAAAATTACAGTAATATATTACATCTCTGAAATTATACAATTTGCATTGTAGTAATGCCAATATCGAACACACAAGCTAAAATTTTTCAGATTAATTTTTCCACATAATTATGCAACAGAGTATTATACAACAAAACAACTAATTCTTAATTATACAAATGTTAAAATTATATTATCGTATACTGTAGACAAATTGCTCAAGTTGGTTAGCTATGTGAAAGCAAACAAGAACTGATATATGTGCAAACTCACAATTTATAATTTAATTAAATGCATGCACTCCATAGACTTCATATCTTCTATATCCACACAATGATGTGTTCAGAAATATGAAGTCACTTTTCAAGCTTATATTATATTCAATGTTGAAATGCACTTATATATGTATTGATCAGTTGAAAAATTCAAAGAAAGCATTTACATCAATGCTTTTGCTGAATTTTCCAACTGACCAATACATCCGATACATTACATCATAACACATTACATCAACGGATTAGCTCTATGTGTACGGAAATGACTAATTTGCATTGAAAATTCATCTTAACTAGTCAAACATTAATGGCTTAATGGCTCTTAACTTTATATCCTTACTGAATGGCAAATGAATTTTTCACAAACAAGAAATGATGGAAAAATACTGGATAGATAATTTGCAGGTCCAAATACTTCACAGAATTGTTTACTCTCTTGAAGATTAATTATAACAGCAAATTTAAAGTCCAAAAAAATGAGGAAAATTAATGAAAAATGAATCAAAACTCCCAATTATGTTTAGTGCAAGATAGGTGCTTGACTCGGTGCAGGATTTTTCCATATGAAAGAGGAAAATGTAATGATTCTTGAAACATTAATAACCTAAAGCATGCACCAGCCTCAGTTTCCACTTCTGCAACATGTAAATTTCCACAAATCCATAAGCTTTTATCCAGACAAGAAATGCAAGCTGCACAGACAATAAACCTTTATTTATGCATCACTTAAAGATACAGAATGATTACTAACAAACTCCTGCAATTGAGGACATTCAAGGTAAAACCTACTGTCAATAGCCTATTATAATGTATTACATTAAAAAAGAAGGCACACAGGACTCCAATCACACATATTTGTCCAACTATTGTAGCATCTGTAGTTTGTAGTTTGTAGCATTCTTAATCAACTGGAAATTTGGGGAGTGTTGAAACATGAGAACCTTTGATAACCAAGAGTTTTTCAATTTTCCAAAATAAAATCCTGTTATTTTATATTATATAAGTCGAACATTTTACCATACAACCAAACAATAATGGCTTACAGACAGTTTTGATTCTTTCACATTTCTAAAATATACATGAACGCCGAAGGAAACAAAATTACACGTAAATCTTAAGAGTCAATTAACCGGATTCAGACAAATTTGCACATATTTAGAAAACATGCACCAAAAATTATCAAACAGGTAGATAGAATAATATCATTTAATGTTTGCAAACGTTGAAAGAATCAAGCTTCTGACTATCCGCATATCTACAATACATCATTCGTAAATCAGAATGATGATGTTACAAATTCCTACTGATGACTTCACGTGAATACACTGGAACTTCGCAATCAAATACAGTAGATGTCAAAACATGTCACATAACGTGGTTAACACCTTGATAGTCATTTTTATGAATAGAATAAAACCATCCTGCCAGTAGATTCGTCAAGGCCATAAAAGGGGTTAATTTCACAGGAAATAATGAAGAATAATAGTGAACAGATCCAAATTATGAGAAAACTTTACTTGTTACTCTCAACTGTAAACAACGTTTGACACTCAATTTGCAAACTGAAAAATTCACTAACAATACCTACTTTAATATTCATTCTATCAGAAGCTTATACACCGTTAAAGCATTTTACAAAATTACCTAAGTATTGCCGTTATTCCATGTCACATTTAAATTCTTTTCAGCAGAGACATTCAGCTCGGTGCAAACCCCTAAAAATAAATATCATAAACTTTACTTCAAAGCCATCGTATTACTCCATAAAGGCACTATTTCCTTTAAGCTGATAAACTGTCCTCAATGTTTATTCCAAATAATGACAATAGCAACGTAATTAGAAAGTCATTTATTCAAATGTGCTAGCACTTACTAATCTCATAGGGAAAGAGACTCAACATCCGCATGAAAAAATAAAAGTCACACTTCTAAGTCACCACAGAAACTACGAGCGTTTCGATTACGAATGAGTAAGCTTACTCACCATAAGCATCACACAGCAGCAATCGTTAATACGCACTAATAACAATAATGTTGCTTATTATCATGCTTGTCAAGATATGATGAGGAAAAACATTGGAAATAAAAGATATTCTACAATCAAAGTTTTTTGTAGATTCAAAGCAAATTTTTAGCAAACAAATAAGCAACATAAAGTTTAATAAGTTTCGGAGCGAGTTGCATTTGAAATGGTAACGATGCATCTCCAATAGATGATCTATAATGTTTCGACCACAAGGCAGCTCAAATTAATTACAAATTATTGATAGAAACAAACGGCGAAAACAAGACAATCCCACTCAATGGAATCCCGGATCAACAAATAGGAACAAAAACGAAAAATAGAAATAATAAACTCACTTGAAACACTCAGATCGTAACAAAACATTGTACAAATCTTGTGGACAGACTCAAAGTAGATTGAAATTCTTGGTTTGGTTGAAATTCTGAAAAAAATTACTAAATTCAAGCATAACAAGCCCCAACATACGAAAAAAACTACTAAACAGACAGAGAAACACCAGTTCCGTTTATAAAAAAAAGACAAAACCTAGATATGAATCCTTTTAAATAATAAAAATTTCGATTATAGAAAAAAGGTACATTAACGTAATATAGATTGTATTTATTATCTGCCAATGAATTGTATCAGCTAAAAAAATGAGCTCTATAAAAAAATGTATCATCTGTTGTGAATGCTGTGATCATCTGTGATCTGGAGTAACCGGAAAAAAAAAAAATGATTTAAGTGCCAGAAAAGCTTTAGCAGCAGAGAATCTTCTTATGCATCTCTCACAAAATTATAAATGTTTATAAAGGTACAGGAACTGGCACAAACCAGTAACTAGCTGAGAAATCAGGAGAATTATCCCTAAGACCTTTGAATCAAGCGAAAGGATACTGCCAAAGTTGTGCATAAAAGTCATTTTTTCCTCCCTGCCTCCATCTATGTTCCAACCTAAGTGTTTGAAGTTCTTAACGTGTATTCTCATCATTCCAAACTCGTAAGTGAAAGCTATGAAAAGAAAATCTTTCTGTATACAAACTGGAGTTGGAATATTTGGAAAACTCAAGTTATCCATTGTATGCAATCCTTTCAAATTAATTCTTTGTTTCAAATTGGACAGAAATATGAAGCTCTCACAAAACATATGTTCAATATATTTGTTCTTCTGAACAGTAATTATTCCGACTGCGAAAACCTAGATCGTGATGCAGAGGTTTACCTCCAGAGACCTTCGACACGAATACATCCATGAGGTGAAGAGATTCATCTTAATAAAGATGGTAATTATGTGATGATGAAGGTGAAATAACGTCTTGTGTCGGCATTTATGCTCCCAATAAAGGTGTAATCACAAACAATAAATCGCAGTGTAATAATAAAAAGTATGTAGTAGAATTATCATAGGAAACACACTTTTTCCAATTGAATAGGATGATGTGAAAGAAGATGACGGGTCCTGGAAGAAAAAATACTGAAAGAAAACTTGTTTCTGACTATAAGAATTGATGTGATATAATAAAGTCTCGTCTTAAGACATAGTGTTAACGAATTTGATGCATCTAAGATAGTAGAAGAATGTGGTATAAGGATAATTGCCTCTGCCTGGCTGAACAGGTCTTTAGAATTAACCATTCAAATAGCAAAAGTGCTTAAAATCTTATGGCCATAGAACATTTATCGAACTAAATAGAAATAGAAATGATGATTCGCAGAATTTACTTAAGATTCCCGCAAAATAAAAAATCTTTATGACATTTAAGCCTGTGAATTGAAATTAGCACATTAGTGAGGAAATAATAAAGAATTCATTGTCATTTATGGCATTTGGAGATCTAATATCAATGACATTATTTTTTTCATAGCGACTTATCACGAAGATAATGGCTCGGAAGCAATTATAACTCAAAAATGAAGGCAATGATTTAATTCATTGTTGGTTATTATCTTGTAGAATCTTTCAGAATGATTATAGAGACTTAACAGCAGAAGCCTTGAGGTGTCCACCATTTGAGCACGCATACTGAGACAAATGCTTTGCAGCTTGTTCGAAAGAAAATCCATAAAACTTGGTTTCCATTCCTATCAGATTTGATAGTTTTCTTGATTCTCACTTTGACTTCATCCAAAGGGTATCAGATGTTGTAGATTGCACCTCTTTCGAGGAATAATTAATGGCTAACTTGGACATGAGAATATTTAGTGTTCCGAGTTTTTTATTAGGAACTTGGAAAATTGAAAAAAAGGTACATAATAAATTTATGGATGATTTGATCTTCTGCTAGGAAACATGTTGGTTTCAGTTAGCACAGTTTTACTGATCCTTGAATATAAACATAAAATACCTTTGCATTTAAATTTAAATTGAAAAAGGATAGAGAAAGAAAACAAAGAATTATAGGACTGATCGCAAAAGTAATGGAATGAATTGATTTGCGCTTCTTCTCTAAATTTGACTTTACGCCTTAGAGCTTGATTATGAAATCGATGATTTGGAAAACTATTGATATGTTCATCTATTCGGACCAATTTGTTTACGTGCATTTCCTATCCTTAGAGCAATGGAGACAGCTAAAAAATGAATGAGTCTTTCCAGATATATGAAAGATATGAAAGATAAAATATTTTGTGCTGGCCCTGTGGATTCTCAGTAGAAATGTTGTGTACTTAAGAAAGTGCATGTGATAATCAGCTGATTAATCAGTATCCTGTGCTTTGTAAAGGAAAGAGAAATTTTCAAATGAAATCACCTACTTAGGGGTAAGATGTAAATGATTGGAAAAGGGATGTAGATACAGTAGTTGTTCAAGATATACATGAATCATTGAACAGCAACAGAATTATAAAAAGAGATCTTCTTTCAGATTATAGGTTTCAACATGTGATCGATAGAAAAAATTTGGAAACCAAATGTTTTTCTTTATATGGTTGTATTGTAGCATAAATTCTTTAGAGTTTTGGCGATAGACCTTAGATAAAGTGGGATCAGGCTTTTCCCGTGCTTTTATCTATAGCGAGGCTTGCAATTAAGTAATGGATCCGTAAACGGTAGCTGTGAAGACAAGCAGTAATGTGGCAATTAAATATATCGTATAGTATATTTTACTGGGGAGTCTTGTTCTGGGTGTTAGTATTGGATATGTTCATTGCAGAATATATGAGAAATAGGTGTAAAAGGGAGAAATGAAGCAGAATGGCAGTAACTTCAGTTCTTAGTAGCAACACTTTACAGTGCTAATGCAGATGGAGATCGTAGATCAAGGGAACAGGATTCAAACTGTTTGGATAAATAGGATATTATGGGAGATTCAAAAATATCAATCACATATAATGTATGGCTCCGTCAGATGAATCCAACTTATGTTTTATAGTAGAATAAAGATATATCCTTATCAGATTTAGCATGATACGTTAGGGGTCGTAAAAGCTTCTTTTAAGTGGAACTACAAAAATGAAACTAATTCAAATCCTAAATAAGGCTGCCAAAATCTTTTGCAATACGATGAAAAAACCTTATTCTTCTGGATTTATTTTACAGGTACTCCTGAGATTACAAGTAAATTCGTTTTAAAAAATTCCACGCGGAAAAACTGTGTAAATATAAGGGAAATTGCAAAATTTTTAGGAGCATTAATAAATTCGAAATTATTCATAACTGTATATTATAATATACCATGATTTAGCCATTAGCATATCCAAAACGAGGATTTGTTCTTACTAACTGCACAAGCGCATAACTAAAGGGCGGCTTTTTAAGTCGCATACAACAGGAATCTAGTTTAAAACTGGCTTTTGGCTTATGGCTTTGGCTTTGGTTGTGGCTCATGCAAAATGTACAAAAAAACTCACCGTCGAATTATGTAATCAAGCCACCGGAAATTGCACGGGTGCCCATATTGAATTCATTTAAGAAACTAATTATAAACTGTTGAAAATATGATGCATAGAAACATAAGTGTTTTGATAAGTAAACTATTAGCCCAACGAAATTAAAGGAAAAAGCAATTTTCAATTGCATATAGGCACAAATTAAATGCAACCATTGATTTCAGTTGGGAAAAAATGATTTTGCGAGGATATTTGAAATGTTTTATTTTGAATTTGAATCATTTGTGTGAATTCCTCAAATAAATTGAAAGATGGTGTATTTTTTGTTTAGAATTTTGTTTGGATCTTGATTCATGCTTTTCTTATTATTTTCACTGTGTGAAATAACAAATTCATTTAATTTCATTTTCGTTCATGTATTAATCATGTATTAAATAGCTATACGAACTTTTAACCATAAAGACAGTTAGTAAGAACACTTCAGCCTTCGAATAATCCAAAATCTGAGACAGGTTTGCAATATGGAAAGACGAAGCAAGCGTAAAAAAACGTGTACTTCCCAACACCGTGCAATAATGCAAGCATTTAAACATGAAGGTGTTTTTTTGCTGTAATGCCAAGGTCTAATGGTATGTTTTAGCCACTGGTATAATTGCCAATTTGAGAAGAAACCTGCAAACTTTTAAAATGGATATAGATCACATTATGCAAGGTGAAATTTCTATGATTCCAGAAAAGGATCTGCAGTGCACATTGGAAGAATTGTGGAAAAAGGTTTTGCATATCATTGGATCAATACTATATTAACTGAGATTCAGCACAAAGTGGAAAGTGATGTACTCCCTGTGTCATCACCTGCATTGGCATCTGTGACCAATCAAGATATGCTGCATGTTGACAACCAAGGAAATATACTCAGGACACTTTATGGCACAGTTAATTGATCATATTTCTTCAATTGAGTGAACCTTAGTTATTCTCAAATAGGATAGTGAACGTGTGTATACACCATATTTCAAGGAGCTACATTTAATTGCTCTCAAATTTTCTGCTGGCAAGCCCCTTAATGCAAGCAGCATTCGAACTGCCAGACCTGATGAGTTGTTGGTCTCTTTGTCTGGTAGTCCTGTTCAACCTTGTTCAGTAAGTGAAACCCAAATGTAGAGAAAATTAGTTATTTGTTTTTATTTGTGTACAGCATTCTTCAAACTCCTTAAACTCCATAAAGTAGGATAATTGCTGTATAATTGTTTTTAAATCCACAAGATAGGAACACAATGGAAGATACATTTTTTCCTGATCAGAGCAGAATTGAAAACATAAGGTTTTAAAAGCAAACTCATGAGAAATCTAAAGAATCAAAATTGAAGGCAGTTAATATACCTAAATGTACCAGCATTTGATAACATTGCTTGTCTGCACAAGCTTTGAATTAGAGCAATCCATAAAAATGCCATCATATAAGACAACTTACTTTTATTTGAGATTATTTTCTGATACTAGCTAATAGTTGTATTGTAACTGATTGATTGATTGCTGAGTTCCTTCTGTTAATGAAAAATGTAGAAGTATGCTTGACCCTCTTTTGCTTTGGCATATGTAATGCAGTACTTATGTAGTCTTTTGTTTAGGCTGCAGTTCTGAAGCTAAAAACTCTAGAAATCAATTTTTTGAAAGGCTGGATAACAAAAAAAAAAAAATCCTAAACTCTGCAATCTGTGAAAAGGTAATTAGAAGTGAAAAAGCATTCATGTTTTACTCAAACATTTATTTCACAAAATTTTATGCACAGCACATATGATTGAATGGATAATTTCCCATTGTTGTCTATTTGACTTCATCCATGTGAACCACAACGTAATTGTCTTATATTGGTGTCTTAAATTGTCTCTTGGTGCAAACTGTTTACAAGCCATGCACAATTACCTGTGCTGCATAAATATTACTACACGTATCCCAATTACGGCTTTATTAATTATATGTTCTTTTATTAGACGCAATGATTAAGTAATACTTACTTGACTGGTTTAAACACCATAAACATAATGGCATTAGATTACCTCATTACGTCATTTTCGTGAAGTTTTGTGGGCACTGCAATATTTCTTTACATACGGTGTATCACACTTCAATTCGTAATTGGTAATTGTATTTTTGTTTTTGTGTGTTTTTGCGGTATGCATGGAATTCCTGACCGGTATGTAAGTTCACGTGCAAAGTTCACTTTCCTTACGCTAACCAAAGATGTCTCGTACACGTTTAGATAGCATACATTTTCCCTGACCACAATCAATAATAGCTTGCATACAAAACTCCTTACTTAATCTTTGAGCAACTGTCTGCAAAATACAATGCCTGATGTTGCAGGATGCCATAATGTGTAGAAGGATGGATATTCATACATGTCTCATTTTACGAGCAAAATTAACAAGATAACAATTACTCATGTATTTATATGTGCTCCTCCTTCCATTACTTTTTGGAATTATTTTATTGATAGAATCTAAAACGCAACCTCGATATGCTTTTAGCCAATTAACCATGATAGAGCTAATAATGAAAAATGTTTAGTCTTTTACCAAGTGCACTCACTGATTGTAGATTACGAGTAGAAATATATTTTTTACCGCTTAGTGTACAAAAAAAATTGAAGGAAGGTATATTTCATTTTCAATAGTGCTATCTTAGAATTCTTTTATACTGATTCATAAAAGAATGATTTATAAAAGGATGTATGTAATAGATCTTAGCTTAATTAGACAATAGTACATTCATGCTCGGAAAGAATGTAATCCATGTTTTACACTTTTTCCTTTGTATGGCCAATATTGACGAGTAAAATGAGGCACAAAGAGAATAACCCATAATGAAAGCATGTCTAATATTGATCATATCTTTATTTTTTCTTTGCTCCTTCATGAATCAGCACCTTGGGTTTACAAGATTCTCAGTGCATACTCGCATTAGGATCGACTTGACTGTTGAATTCACTGCTTAGAGTGCTTCATCATACTAATAGTTAATTAAATTTTCAAGGACTGCACCTTATATGCTGCACCTTATATTCGCAAAAAGATACATCATTCAAAAAGTTCTGTTTCTTCTCTTAGATAACGCAACCATACTCTATAACATTCTTAATATTCACGAAGAATGTGAATGGAATTTCAGTGTTTCACCCAAAGTATCATTCAATATTCCTAATTATAAACCTACCAATTTCCCCATGTCCGACAAGCGGTAGGTGGAATTCATTGGCTACTTTTTTATAAAC
Organism: Raillietiella orientalis; assembly: GCA_036172245.1. Classification (NCBI taxonomy): domain Eukaryota; kingdom Metazoa; phylum Arthropoda; class Ichthyostraca; order Raillietiellida; family Raillietiellidae; genus Raillietiella; species Raillietiella orientalis. The sequence goes on along the minus strand of JAYWIR010000004.1, from coordinate 2,087,008 downwards.
GACAGTCGCACATTTCCGTATGCATTTGCAATTATAAATCTATCCAACCTACTCTAGCTAGCCTAACCCCAGCCAACATGAGAATACCGGTACTTTTAGCCGATGTGCGCGTTTTTCGGTTTCGTACGATTAGCGTAAGATTTTCAAGCGAATGAGAACGGATGTTACCAAACAGCATTTATCAGGATCAAAAATACATTAAAAAAAAAACAAAAATTAACGGAAGTCAATACGTTCATTCTTAAAGAATAGTAAAAGCTGAATCCAAATATTGATTCTCAGATTTCATGTCGTATTAATCAAAACGTCTCCATAGATTTATAGGTCTTTATAGATTTTGCTCTGAAAATAAATCAAAAATCCCTTTCACATGGAAAATTGAAATTTCTTGGATTCTAGATTTGTCGACTAACGAAGATTATTTGTATAAATGATTAATATATCCGTATAATTACTTTATTAATTCGCACCTTCCTACGGCCTATTCTCATTGGGCATATTATACTTTTAGATCCAAGTCTGAATAGAGAACCACTTTATAACAGGTACTCTTTAAAGTGCGTAAAAGAGTGAAACTACAAAATAATAATAGTTTGAAAATAACTAAAATGCAAACAGAAATTATATCAAAATGGTTCACTCCTTTTTATGGAATCTCTTGATTTTCAAAAGAAGCCAACTTCAATATTCCAGTATTAAAGTAGTTAAATATTTAGATAAGCTTATTACACACTTAGAAAGACAGCATAAGCCAGCTCCTAAAATGACACGCTAGTTCTAAGATTAATGTCTCAAAACTTGGATATTGGTCAAGACTACAAGACTCAATTAGACGTTGAACAAATATGACTTTTCATTATATTACCTCGCTTCATAATGAGGAAAGGGTTGTCATTAGAATTTTGTTGCATTGAATCCCAGAACTTTTTTTTCTTCCCAAAAAGAGAAGAAAACTTCAGCCTATGATTCCAATGAGTAATTTTTCTGAAGAAAGCTGGATAGTAAGAAATTTTTTTAAACACAAACACCCCCGTCACCGGGGGACCGCTCTCCATTGCACGACCGGAGGGGGAACTCCCCACTCCTTTATTTCTTTATTATTTTTAACTTGTATTGATTGTCATGATTGAGGCTTTAAAATTTCCAGAGAATTATCTCATATTCTTCTATGAAAAATGTGAAAGCATTCGCAGAAGTTTTTTCTTTTATTAGGTTTTTCTACACGCTGCATTTCACTTAAATAGAAATGAAGTGTATCAGAAAAATAAGACTTCATAATTGCAAGAAAGCTACTGACTTTTGAGTTCTTATTGCTTCTAAAGTTGAAGCGAAGTTCTCAGATTCAGTAAGACTTTCCCGTTTGAAGAAAGGTGGTCTGAAAATATTCATCTTCACGATTTCATATTACATCATGTACTCCTGGCATAGGAGATTCAGCTTTTCGCATACAAATCGAGCGGATCTATTTAACAAGAGTTAAGCATTTATCAACTGATGTGCTTGAACTTTTGATGATGTAGTCTCCAGTGTCTAATGTCTGTTAAATGTATGAATGTTTGGATCTTAAGGGAAAAGGTCTCTGAGCACACAAAAACCAGGAAAAAAAAGTTTCCTGCGTATAAAGACATACAAAGGAAGACTTTTTATTACTGATTAGGGCGCCGTGTTCTTTTAAATAATCGGAATCTGTCAGAAAATGAATTTGGAATGCTCATAAGATATCTTTTCGTTATGCAGCTCTTCCTTCAGAGGCTGTCATTCCCACTTTTTGTTTTTTACACAAGGGTTTTGTTTTTTACACACAGGTTCTCAGGGAGTCAATTATATCAGAAGTATATAAAAAGAGTTCATAATTTTAAGCAACTTTATTATAAATGCAAATGAATTCAAAATTGAATATTAAACACTCAAACAAACTTTTACCAACACATCTCATTGTACAAAATGAAGCGCAAGCATCGGGGAACCTTGGTTAATTTAATGTGCTGCTTTTGATTTCCTCTTTTTATTTTCCCAAACTCACAAATTTATGGCAAATCAGTGGAGTTTAGTATTCTGTTTCTAATTATCCACTATCAGACGATTTATCAGTCTGTGAACTCTTTTTCTAAGAACATGCTTCTTTATTGGTAACTATCAAATGAATGTTTAAGTGATGGATTGCATTTTCCGAAAATATAATTGTTTTATTTTCAAGCAATCTAATTGGTAGTTAGTTGGTTTTAGTTTAGTAAGTTTTAATTGGTATAACCAAATTTTAGACTTCGGAATTAACAAGAAAACATTTAAAATAGGATGTAAGGTTGAGTCTGTGTTTTCCTAGAAAGATGAAAAAGGTTGAATTCATCAGGTAAGGGTAAAATGTTCAAGTTCCTTGTGGATTATGAAAATAATTGCGAGTATTCTCAAGAGTAGGTTTTAAATTGTCATGGACGTAAGATGGGTTGTGGTTTCGAAAATGGCTTTTGGTTGTAGCTTTCCTTGAAACTTATTTATTCAGGAATAAACTATAGTCTCTTGCAATGGGAAACTCAATTCAACCGAGTATTTGCTGTACAGATTAAAACTCAAGCCCTTAGGACAATCATCAGTGTTTTAAGAGTTTGCCTATAACTCCATTGTTATTGAAGGGTCACACAACGGTTCTCCCGTGGAATTTTCCTTGTTCCGAACTTGTAGAGCTGCTCATGATGATGGCTTTAACCATAGAAAAGTATTTGTGCCTACAAAGACACTGGATTATTGGATAGAAATCGAAACTGCACTGAGAACACAAAATTAAGATCTTGCGTGCAAATACTCGAATGCCTCCAAGTGCGCTCTGCGAAACGATCCTACGCAAATAGGCGGGCGCTGTATCGTTTGAAATCTGAAAAGTTCATTAATATCACCTAATCACCGGAACTCTTCGGGCTGGTCGCAAGCAAGATAATCCACATTTACAAATAACAAAAGTTTTGTGTTTTTTGTGCATCTGCCAGTGATTGTGGATTCGCTGGCAGCAATACGCTCCTTTTGAGTATTCATAGTTCAGTTTGAATTTGATTACGGGTATGGAATGGAACATGATAAGCCAACTGTCATTTACCGAAGTTCATTTCTAATGGTCGGTTTGTCCATATTCATCAGATTGGAACACTTTCTCATGTTTGTTACGAATTAAGAAAGTTAAAGGTAAGAAGATTATTATTCCATTTATAAGAAACCCAAGTAATTTATCAAATAATCAAGTAATTTTGAATTCACTCTTTTTCATCGGAGTTTTTGTTTGTTTTGTTTGGTTTTAGAGTAAACGATTGCATCAAAAAGTATCCCAAAACTGGGGAAAATCTGTGAAAAGTGCAAGTAGGAAAGGGATGTACTTTTCATTCGATCATTTAGAGTGCATGGGAGGATACTCTGCTAATCATTCAAGTGTTCATTTTGTTGTAATATGGTCTAAAGGTTGGGATAATGGGGTACTACAGGGTTTTTCAAACATATTATTTGACTTCTTGACTTTTTGAAAAACACTTACAATGATCATATGTTTATTAAATTCATGCATTTGATGAGAATCATAACTTAAGATGGATTAAAATTATATCCTGCTTCGACTTCATCAGGAGTTACAGAGTCTTCTTTACGAATATGTTTCACCTGATGAAGAGAATGTAGCTTTTATTAAAGAGATCTATGCTTTACTTTGATTCTCTGTTCTTTCTCATCAGTGTAATTTGATGATTCCATACCCTTGAGAATACCAGCAGTTTCAGAATCAGAAGAATTATCTGTTTTCATTGCTAGTAGAGCACCTAAATTAAGTTGGGGAATATGGGAGAACACTGTTAATAAAAACATCATGAATGTTAAGCCCATCAGTAAATAAACTGAAATGAATCATCAACTTATTATCATGTCGTTCATTCATTTTCTTACCAGTCAACAGAATTTTATAGGGACTTTTGTGAGTTATTGTTGATGAGTCACCTGGTATAAGATCACCTAATCCGATTGTGGTTAAAGATATAAAAGTATAGTAAAAAGAATCTAGGTAATCCCAATTGGATTCTGTAATGGTGAAAATTATGGCTGGTATAAAGAAAAAGCTGACTGCAACAGCCAGTCCTAGAATACTAATGTGTAAAATCCGAATGCTTAAAGAGGAATATAAATGTCCAAGATGAGAGTTAAGAAAGCGTAGAAAAAGACTGGATGGTACCATTAGTCTTTCCACAAAAGCATTTATCATAATTATTGTGAAAGGAATACCAATTAAGGCATATATAATACAGAATAGCTTTCCTCCTTTAGAAACTGGTGCAAGATGACCATAGCCTGTACAAATATAAAACTAAAATTAGTGGCTATCTGTTATTTAATAACGAACTGCATTGTATTATAGATCATTGAATCCAAATGAACTTACCCACTGTAGTAATGACAGTTCCAGAGAAAAACAAGGATTGTCCAAAGTCCCAGTTTATGTCAGTAGCATTTTTTGCTAGTGAAATACCCTTTTTTTCACCTTCAGAAATGGTCAATATAAAGGCCTCCAGTTCTTCTCCTAAATATAATATGGACACTTAAGTTATCTTTAAAATTATTTTCTTATTTACTATGATTATGTAACTTTCGTTTTTTTTTTTTTTTTTTTAAAGAACTATTAGAACCTTTGACACAAGAATGGTTTTGCAGGAATTGATCTCTTATGTTTCTCAATACCCTTCGATGTCTGCTTTCGACTTCGTACTCCGTTTGGACGAACACACTGCCTCCAATGCATAAAAAGATCCCATACAGAAACGTGCTCAAAGTGATTGCCCAGATGTGGTTTGGAATCTTGCAAAAACTGTTCCTTTTGAAAACGTCGTCTGCCTTTAGCAGTGACAATTCGTAATCGTTGAGAATTTCACACGACATCGTGAACAGGATGCAATACTGTATTTGACTCACATTTGTGACAGCGGATGCTGTGCCCTCCCTCCCGCGTGAAGACAGAAGAACTTCGCGTACGGAGCTCGTGCGTGCGGCGGGTGGGGGAGGAAGATTTGCGATTTTGTGGTCGGCGGTGGCTGTGAAAACGGCGGCACTCGTACCATCTCGACAAACACTTTCGATCCGAATTTCCTGCCTGTCGAATGCATCCGTGGGTTTCTACACGTTTCGGTGAACGAAAAGAACGAAAGAACGTTTCAGAGCACAACTACGATGGCATTTATGCGTCGCTCGACACTTTTCCGCAGCACAAGAATCTCTGTGATCAAACCAGAGGGTGCATCTTGCGAACACGATAATTTCAGTTTGCAAAGGCATGCTTACGATAAGAAGCGCACGGGCATGCTTTTATTTATTTGTTTATTTTTCTTTTTTGCACGCGCCTTTCCCGTAATGCTTTTTGAATGCCCGCAGCGTATTAAAACGGAAAGCATAAAAATGCATGCATATCGCCCCGCATGCAGTGCACAAATTTTCACCATTGGACTGAGAGTTGAAAAAGCACACGACCTCATCACTTGGTTTTCATAATGATAGAAACGTGGTTTATAGTAACAACAGGAAGAAGAATAATTGTTTTCTGATGCATGCGATTTTCTGATGTTACGTGTAACATATTTCTGGTATAAGTAACATCAGCAGTAACTTATTTGTATAAATGTCATTCCCTCTTTTTTTTTTCCCCCATCGATTAGCGAACTATTTTGCAAGTTCTGACCTTTGAATAAACATTTATCGCGATTGTACTTTCCTAAAATGACAACCAAAATGACTAAACAGGGCACCTCCTTTCATATTCCTAAAGTCGTTCTCATTGAATTTTCATTATCGTCATCATCATCATCTTTTTCATTCAAGAAGCCTTTCAACACACAATTAAAGATTCGAGGCATTGGGCCTGATTATCTTTGAATATATCATCAAAGTCTGCTATTTATGTAACTTCAATCAAAGCAAGCATAAATTACCTGTTACACATTTATGGCGTTGCAGGAATTTTTCTTTATTGCTTTTTAGCTCTTTAAATTGACTGATTTTTAAAGGGTCTTCTATGGAAGAAAAGATTGATGCACCTAAGACTAAAAACACGACGTAGCATATCAAAAAAGCACACAGTCGGACATTGCCTGCTTGAAATTTCATTTGATTAGAAATGCTAGCAAAAATATTAAGCATATTTAGTTCTCATACTTATCATGTGAATTGTTATTGTTTGAACAAATCGAGGATTCTATTTTCTCATTTGTATATTATCGGTAACACATTTTAACTGTCAACTCACAATCTCTTTCACCGTTGCTAATATTGATTTTCTTAAGCATATGGTACTGATCCGGAATGCGGAAAACTGAAAGTACAACTGTACTTCAAACGCAAGTATAGTGTCAGGACATGTTTCTATTTAAAAATTTGTATTCGAATGATGAAAAAGCACACGTGCAGATTAGGTGTATATAATGTTTATAGATGCCTGTGTGAATGCACTTAAAATCCATGTGCCCGATAATATTTGTCGGTGTGCACATGGTACACCTCTAATTTAATCTCTTCGTTCATTTACAATACAGTAATCATTCCGGACGCCAAAATCCTCAAGTCGTGCATACCATCTGCAACCTTGTGTCTCCGCATGCTTATCCGATGAGGACCTCTAGAAATAGATGAGCTTTTCGAAAAGCTACATCTGCTGCAAATGTGAGAATTGAGTTTCACGATTAAGTGAATGCTTTCTTATTAACCTAATAGGTATCCGAATCGAAAAAGAAATAATCGCGTAGATTCTGCCAGCTCTATTAATGCGTTGAAGCATTAATAGAGCGGCGCATTTAACATGCTCGGTGTATTTGTCCAGATGGAAGAGAATACCGAACACGATTCGTGGCTCGTGCTTTGCCATTAATGAGGCTTTTGAGAAATGTTTTCATTTTCGTTTTTTTTTGACCGGCAGCATTCAATTATTCGTAATGGGATAGCCATTTTACGGATAGGGACACCTACAGCTTCGGCGAGATTTTGATGAAGAAAAGAAATTCATCCAAGTGTCTCTAGCATCCGTAGAATGCAAAAGGAAACCAATAAAGTAGGCAAAACAAGAATGACCAGTGATTTTAGTAGCTATAGAGATCTTTTATTTGTTTTAAACCTCTTTTCGATGATATTGGAGCATGCCAATTATGTTCCTATCTTTGGGGATGTGCTCAACTCCCTCTATACCTGCATGTGCATCCATTATGAAAGTGAGCTTTATCGATGACTGATTTCGCGTCGATCTGTATTTGCTTCATAGAGTATGAGTTTGCTGATTTCCCATTTTTCCTTTGTGATCATAGGTTCTGTGCTATGATAACATTGAACTGTGACGTCGAAATAGCTGATAGAGGGCTTTCTGTGAATGGACAGTCATCCAAAAGAAAACCTTGTCGCTGTTGTTTGTTGTTTAGGAACAACGAAAATAAAGTGGAGCTTCTGGCAAGGGCCCGTTACAAAAATGTTTGCCATCGCTACATGGTATACGAATTTTATAAGTGTTTCGTATATTTGAAACATGCTTTAATAGGTAGGAGATCTGGAAAGTGTTTTCGATAAGTTCTCGAAATATGGGAAAGTGACCATACGTTTTCGAAAACCCCCACATGACTTGTTTTTGAAAAATGCAGATGTCAACATGCTTAGATCTTTCCTAGCAGTACTGAAAAAACTTTTTCGCGGGGAAACTGTGGACGGGGATTGTTTTTGTAAAAACATCCATCACGCCGTTAAGGATCCCTGTCAGAAAAGTGCTTTGGAAATAGATACAGTTCCGGAATACAAGAGTCTTCTTAACTATAGTTACACTGCTACTCTGACAGTTCTCAAGGTAAGCGGTCACATCTGAGTGTACCGTTCATTGTCTGATTGTATGGATCTCAAATGTGCCGCAGATTCGTCATTTGTCTCTTAAGCACATTGATGCCTTCGTCTATTCCCTACCTCATCTAATGACATTGGATATGGCATACAACTGTCTGACATCTGTTCCTAATGAGTTAGCAAACATGAAACATCTTAAGTATTTGTGTCTGCCCAAGAATAAAATCCATCGTCTTCAGAATTCGTTATTCACTGGATCTCTGCGAAACACTTTGCTCCACCTAGATGTACGTTCCAATGAGGTAAGTTGAGAAATCTTCAGGAATGCTCACTTGCAAGATTGTAAGTTCCATTTGTATGCTTCTATTCTTGGCCTTGCTAAAACTATTCCGATAAGTATTCTTTATGCTGGTGTACAAACTGTGCTCAATTCTAAAACGTGTGTTTTCAGTTGTTACAAATACCCGATAGCATAACGGACTTAGAAAATCTAGTTGCTTTGAAATTAGATGACAATAAGCTTTTCCGTCTTCCCAATAATATTGGCAAATTAGGAAAACTCAGGTGGGTTCAAAAAAAAAAAAAGAAAGATTACGATCTGAAAATTGATTGCCTCCTGCGTGCCTCCGAAAAATTCTCAACAAGTAGCAACTTTCCTTAGTCTTGCAAGCAAATAATCAATCTATATCTATCCAGTTGTTATTAGCTTATTGTGACTGTCATCATTATCAAGGATCTGTCTCGAATGTCAGATTCTGCTTCACGTTATTCATGACGTTTCAGCTCCCCTCCCCTTTCTTTCTCTTCTTTTCTTCTTCCAATCGTTGTTTTCATTTTTTGTAGCTCTTTAGTTCTTGACTCTCACTTGAAGTACTTGCTTTGACATCCTGGTTTTCGGCACCTGAATCTTTTTAATTGCGCGTGTGCTTTCATTAACATTGGTTTCCAAATACAGTGTATGATCTGGGTATAAAATCTAGAATTCATGCACATATAAGTCAATCTGTTGGATAAAATAGAATCATCCTCTTTCCTCCGTCTCATATGTACGTGTACGTTTTTTTTTTTTTTGTTATTTACCAGAGCAAATACTGCAAACAAAAAAAATCCCTTGTTTTTTTTTATCCATGTTTGCATTCATGTCTCTTTAGCGGTAGTCCATTTGGTGATCCGATTAGAGAGCTAATAGCTCCAGTCTGGAACTCAATCGATACTTGCAAAAATATTCATAAGTTTTTTTTTTTCTTTAGGACGTTACACTTCTCGAAAAATCAGATTCAATTTTTACCTGGAAGTTTTATGCTCCTTCGTTTGCACGTGGTTGATTGTAGCAAGAACTGTTGGGATAATAGAATTCCTAAACTCATAAGCACTAACCTGACGCAAAGCTCTTTATTAGAGATGGCCGCTATGATAGCATGCAGCATCAAAAATTGGAGGTAAAAAGATTTTAAATGCAGTTCTCTTTTACCAAATGAACCTCAAAATGCTTCCAAAAGGGATACCCAAATCCAGCATTCGGGACCAGAGCGGCACCCGCTCTGCCGAAGTGCATGAAGTCGAATCAAAAAAATGCAAAACTCATCTAAAGATGCACATTCTTTTCCCCTTTTTTATAGGTTATTTTCAAAATAAAGTATTTTATTTATGACAGTCATAACAGTGATAATATGCAGTCTTTTGCATGCTCCTATTTTATTGGTCCACAGGTTCGATGCTTTGTGAAGTGAAATACGCAGCAGTCTTGTATTTTGTACGGTGTTATGTATACAGTTATTTTCTTTCCTTTCTAACCTAATGATTTCGAACCTTCCGCATTCCTAAATAGAAAACTGCTCTCGTGTCAAAAAAAATTCGGCACGTTATGACAATGTTTTATTACAAAATCTCAGCAGTTGTGCGATTGTATATACAACAGTTGCATATTTCAGGAAAGTGTGTGTATTTGATCGTTAGTAAGCGTGATTATGTGTAAGTGATGCCATGTTAATGCTAATATTTCTTGTTATTCCAATAACATTCGAAACATTATTTGTATCTTATGCTTTCAGAAGAATAGTCTACTTTGGTGGTCCGATCAGAAAATTCATGTCTTTTTATTTATTTTAGATCGTTTCTTTGTGCTTTTTTTCAACATTCTTGTTCATGTTACTGTTTTGTTAAAAGTTGAATATGTATTTGTAAAACGCAGTTGGCCACTTTGAGAGCAATTTTTTTGTGTGTTTGCCCAGCGAATGAATAATGAACTCCTGACTGCGTTTTACAGTTTATTTAAGTGAAATAGGAACTTGGCCAATATATAAGCAACGTAGGTAATGATCCAGAAGTTCGAAATGATCCCTTTGTAGGATAAGAGCGGCTGTAACCCACCCCTGCAATGGACACTATGCATATGCTAATCACACTAATTTTATTGTGCTTGTTTCATGCTGGTACATGATAGAAGTACAACCTTTTTTTAAATAATCTACGCAAATCTTACTTCCTGTGATGAAGCGACTGGTTATTTGTTCACGATTTTTTTTATCGTATCATAGACGTCCGTATTAACTGGCTGCACTAGTTATTTAATTAATCTATCCGAAAAGTCAGGCATAATTGCCTTCCAGATTTGAAAACCTTGTTTTCGGTGTCCTATTGACGTATACAATATTGTCAGTGTCTCATTCGCTATTTAAAACTGTTTCATTTGCAGATTTCTTGCTTACTACGCCGAATATCGCATTTTTACATTTGAGTTTTAGCCGTGGATTATTCTTTTCGATTGAAACACAAAATGTGTTTATATTTGCAATTTTCTTTCGATTATTTGTAGTGCTTATTCCATTTTTGCATTATGAAGGCGCTAAGCGGATTCTGCTATTGCCAGAATTGAACTGTTTGCTTTCATCTTCATTATGATCAATCTGATGATTTAATCTGGTCAATTGAATACAATACTTGCTGTTTTTTAGGAGCTTATGTGAACCTCCTGGTTTGCCAGCCCCTTTGTTCAACTATTTGTGCAATCATCACCTATGCATGTGTGGCAAACATTGCTTTAATTCTTATGCAGTAGTTAGACATTATTATCCCATGAACAATGTATCTTATGTATTCAATAGTGAAAGCTGTTTGCCCACTATAGACAAGACTCTGTGTTCTTATTCATGCCTAAAAAGATACGGGAAAGTGCCATTTTCATTTGATGATTGACGGGAAAAAAAAAAAAAAATACCACTAAAGGAAGTACATTCGCAAGAATCTGAAGTGACAGATACGAACCTTGGAAAACTCCACAGCGAGCCCCTCACCAACTGTGTGATGCTTTTGAGACAATTTTTCTTTTTTGTGTAATTCTCATTCTAGAATGAAGATCCACCTTCTGAATTTTCGGAGACTTAAGAGATAGCACAAGCGCCATTCTTTTTTGAAGTTGTTCATTTGGTCGGCAGTGTATTTTTAAATGATGAATTGGTGTTTTGCTTGTATACTATTATCATTCTTCTTAAATTTGCCACAATTAAAAAATAGAGTGAATTGAACTTGTGCTGAAAGCATTTACGTTGATTATTGTACTAACAGCAAATTGGGAAGTGTTTGTCACAAATATGATATTGGTGCATAGAGTGCACCATTTTGTGCAATTAATAAGAGTAATGATTTTTCCACAGTCATTGTTGTTTTACTTTTTTCTCATTTCGCTTCCTCGCATTAATTTGCAGGTAACTTTAGAAACTTTTGGCTTCGGAGGCATTTAATGGTTAGAACTATTCGAATGCTGCATTGCACTGCACGGGTTGCGTTTTTATCTATGGAAATATACACATCTCTTAGTTGAATCTTCGATTGTTCATTTGCAAGAGTCCAAAGTGTTGTTTGGAGAGACTACAAATTTTACTTTGCCAACTGAATCATTATTAATAGCAATTACAGTCCTTTTGTATTGTCACTCTCAGTCAGTATTCTTGATTATTATTTATAGTGAAATGGATTCCATCTATGGCACAGTTTTCTTCATGGCTGTGCCATAAGCAAACTCCAGGATTGCGATGAATTGAAACGCCCGGTCCGAGAGCTTTGCTTATTTCCTTTGCATTTTCTTCCTGCTGGTATCGGAGAGATCAGAAACTGCACGACGTTTCCTGCAAGTAAGATCCATCTCCAAATGGATGGTCCTAAGGAACCTGGAGGCGTGCATGGTGAGAACGGCAAATCTGAGAGCCGTAAACTTAGAACAGGGAAGCAGGATTGGATCTGCCTTCGTGCCATAAACTGAAACGCTTGGTGGCAGGAGACGATGTGGACTGTTGATTAGAATTTCAGTAACTCGCTCAGGGCCACACTGCAGATGGTCTCCCAAGACCTCTAACAGATCCAGGCAACAGCCTTTCCTCTCCTAAGGGAGAATGTTGACATTTGCCGCACCGGTGAAGTGAAAGTTCACTTGTGCGCTATTACGGAAAATGAAGCTCTTTGGTGGGTGGCCACCATGTCAGTCGGCGGATGCAGAGATCCTCACTGTTCCTGTGACTTGCTTCAGTTAGTATAGTTCCTGGAACTACGCATGGAAGAACTGACAGTCCCTCCACTTTGCCTAAGTACTTCCCTTCATCTTATGGAATATAGACATGCAGCGATTCTATTGCTAAACTGAAGGTATCCTTTGCATCCATCCACGTGGTAAGGGGGAACGTTTCCCTGATACGAGTACTCCGCTACTCGGACGACCCACCTAGGGACTGTTGCCACGTTTCTCCACTAAATGCAATCTCCGTTGTATGATAGCGATTTTGACGTGAATCCCTTGCATCGCGAAGTCTCTCCTGAGGATGTAGAAGGTGCAGAGACACTCATCTTCAAGGTCACATCCTTTCTACGGGAAGTGGCAAGGTGGCATCACACTGGATAACGTAACATGTGGAAACGACAAACACTAAGCGCAGTCGCAGCATAGGTGACTGCCTGCCCAAGTTTCTCTCCTCTCACATCCATAGTGGAAAATCTGTTCTTTCCTTTATTCTTCTCATGTTCCATAACCCCTGTAGTGCAGCCTCAGTACCAAACTGATCTGCTTTGTACCAATAAGTGAAGCAAATTGGTCGGTAACAAATTGTTTCACCTACAGGTAACTTGTAGGAACATAATTCCCATTCTGTATCGTTATGTGATTCGCAAGTGAACGTCCAAGAGCAACCGGGTGACATTCGATTGTGTTTTTTCTGCGATGATGTTGAGTTTCCCCATTTGTGCATTCTCGACATATCGGTTAGTTTCTTTCGTTGCTTATACAAAGGAAGGATCTCAGTAGGAGATGCACCCAAGACAAGTGTTTTGAGGAGAAAATACAACAATCTAACCACCTCTTAAATATTCTACCAAATTTCGCAATAATCATACATCTTCTACAAGTTTGTATTTCGTCATTTAATACCTTTCTTCAGAAGGAATACATTTCAAATGTATTTCGTCATTCTTGTGGAACATGTATGGTTTAGCATCGAACCTCATTCTATGGCCCATCGTAATTCCTTGGGAAAACAGTTGACGTATTTTTTTTTTATTTTGAGTACGAATCTTACCTTGTTCTCAAGATAAACCAAACACGAGATAGATAAATTGAAAACTGAGTGAAAATCTCAAGTGATCAATTGCTTGGAACTAGCCCTAAATGTAGGTTTTAACGCAATCCGCAATTGAACCTCAGAGGAACGAGGAGGTAATCTTGGCACGTGAGATGCTTGGTTTGTGTTAATTATCCCAGTGCTTGAACAGAAAAATGAATTTACTACCAGTTGTTATATTGGGTGCCACTGGAACCGGGAAGTCCAAATTAGCAGTTGAAATTGCTTCTCGTTTTTCTGGTGAGATTATCAGTGCAGATTCCATGCAGGTGCTAACATTTTAATGAATTTTAATTGAATTGAAATCTTTGTCATATAATTTGAGTTGCCCCATTAATCACAAGCAGTCTTTTAAATGGAAACGAGTCGGTGGTTATGTTCAGTTTATCAGTAACTAAGGTTTTTAACCGTAGTTATTGATAAATTTTGTCAAATGGATTAATTTCCCAATTCATTGGACTGTTTATCATTTAAAGTAATTTGATGATCAGTGAGTACCATGAAATAAACACTACTCACACCTTCTCGAACAATTACAATAGCATAACGTATCAAACTTTGAATGCAAATTTTTTTTTTCTTAAACAGGTGCTTTATAGTATGATGACCCAAGACAATTAATGTATTATTTGTATTACTTCTTTAATAAATTATGTGCAGTGATTAAAGAATGAATCTCAGTATTGAGTGGTTGCATTAAAAATTCTCTTACTGTTTATTCAATAGACTTTGAAAACAATTAGTGAGCATTTCCTAACTTTTTATAGATTTACAAAGGTTTGGATATCATCACAAACAAAATCAGACCCGAAGAACAGAAATCAATTCCTCATCATTTGATAGATATTTTGGATCCTAAATGGAATCTTACAGTTGTGGATTATAGAAATTTGGCCTTGCCAATTGTATCCTTTTGATTGAGTATCTCTGTTATATTTTTGCTGTGAAACTTTAATGTGTGCTTTCCAATGTGATTCGTATTTTTTTAATAACGCCTTGTTCTTGGCGCATTTTGCTTTGTTGTTGCTTACACAGCAGTCTGCCAACTGTAGGAAATTTTTTTAGTAGATTTCTGAAAAGTGCACTTTTGTTGTGCCTAGGAAATTAGGCAGATTTTGAATACATGAATTGCTATTGCATTATTGATCAGTTGTATCGTAAACTCTAGGACGAAATTCAGTGTGAGGAACCTATTAAGAGGAAGCAGTTCTTAGAAAAGTGCTTGATAAACAAAGCTTGATATTGGGTATATTCTGTGCATATTGCAAAATTCTCTATTCAATCTGCAAAAGTTTATAAAAGTTTTGTATGAAATGTGCTCTCTCAATTCAATTTTTAGGATCACTGTTATTTTAACAACTTTTAATTACAATTGGAAAAAAAACAGTGGTTGTAGTTATCTTTAAATTGTTTTTCATAAAGAAAATTCTATTTTATTTTGTGTGTTTTCCTGTTCAGAATTCAACAGTGCAATTACTTGAAGCATTTGTATAATTTGTTTTCTCAGGGCTGTGGAGAGAGAACATCTTTAAAGTTTTTTAACAGAATACCATATTGTTGGCTTTATATATATAGTTATGTGCGATTTGAATTCTTAGAAAAAATTTGATAATGGAATAAATAAGCAAATTGAAAATGAAGTGTTCATTTTGTTTTCCTCAATTACAGAAGAGTTCTTAGTTGTTAGTTGCAGATAAAATTGATATGGTAAATTTATGCAAGAGTTCTTAGAATAATCGAGAATAATCTTAATTTTGTATTGCTGCTGTTTTAGACATAGTTGTAGTGAGCAAAATAACAATGATTTGTAAAGTGATTTCAGATTCATAATTAAGGCTTCATGGATTGAATGAATTCACAAGAATAATGTTATTGGGGTGTTTTGTTCTTGCAACAAGCGTTTTAGTTTTAGTTTTTTTTATTCTCCTTGGTTTGTAGTTTCATGTGAAAGGTCTCTTTTTTTATTTATACAAAACCGGGTTTATCTTTGTTCGAACTCCGGATTCAATAAGAAAATAAATTCATGATCCAAGCAAGGAAAGAAGCAGAAAATTCAACTCTGATTAACAGTTATCTTCAAATAGATCTTTTTAGGTTCCCAAGTCATTACTTCATGACTTGAAAAAGAGATTTTAGTCCCGAAGGAATTATTAGCATAAGTACAATACATATAAGCACTTTCAAGTTTTATTTCACTCTAAATGTCTACTCTTTCAAGATATTTTGTGACCGTTTTTTTTTTTTGGATGGCCAAACATTCAGAATTGAGTAACTTGATACATTTGGTGGGGGAGGGGGTAAGAAAATGATACTGTTTTTTCTTCATTGTTTTGTGTTTTATTGTGTTCTCAGGACAGAAAAGACAGACCAATTTTTGGTTTCATAATTACAAAAGATATGCTTTAAATTCCTCTGGATGAACTAATTCTATTAATTAGAAGTGATTACTGTAATTAAAGTATTTCAGGTTTCCAAGGTGGTCCTTTCATAGCCGTTTTTCATAAAGACTTCCCGTTCGTAAATTTAAGAAAGTAAAAAAAAGATTTTGCTTCAAGTCTGATATGCAAATGTTTTTCGTTTTTTCAGTATTTTTTTAGTGGTATTTCCACAAAACCAATTGAACCACAAAACTTTTATTGATCCTCGGTTCATAAATGCATATCAGAATGCATCCCTTGTATCGTTCAAATAAAAACACACTTTAGTAATTATCAGCAAATTATTAGCATGAAATCGGAAGAATTAATATGACCATCAAAACATTTGTGTGTGTGTATGTTAATGGGAAATACTACATAAGCCTCCTTATTCCCTATTTCTAGTAATCTTTTGATTTCAATGTATGTATATGGAATTTGTAATAATAATATTATAAACTGCTTTCTGTTGCTAATGGAGTGAAGTTTAGAATAAATTTTAAACATTACGTCAGGTTAAGTTCAGAATCTTATGGAATTTGGTGTAGAAACCCCCTCTTCCATTCTTTCATGGTATTTCTCCTCCAGTAAACCTGAAACGGTGGAAATTTTATCAAATTGGTTGGATTATTGTACATTATGAATGTAGTCGAGATTCGCAGATCTATGAGCTGGGGATGTATTTTCACTTATGCTCATGTGTGTGATTTGGGTGAACGAATGGAAGTTTTTTGACTCGTTTCGAAACAGTATAACGAGAGAATCATTTTCTAAGCACATAAATGCTATGAAAACAAAAACAAAAAAAAAATTTGCATGAATTCTTCCGATTCTTTAAAGTAGTCAACTGAGAATGATGTAACAAAAAAGCCGTTTTTCTTGTGAAATTTGCGATGCAATGTAAAAGACCTTCTACTACCTTCTGCTAATCTTTAGTGTTTTTGGGATTGTATTCTTTTGTCTTTCATGGTTGGTATTCTTACAAAATATATATTTTAATTTTGTAATGTCTACGTGTCTTTCTTGAGTAGAAAGACAGCACATTCTTGTAACTCATCTTTTCGTGAAGATCGAAAAAAGCTGAATATTAGTCAGCTGGAATTTGAGGAAAACATGAAATGCACTTTCTAATGGTTTAGTGGAGCTGTTTACGAATCATTTAACTTTGGTTCAAAGTTACTGCTTCTATGGGAATGTTTTGTCATTAGTTTGGTTAATCCTATTATGTAACGTGTCTTCCTTAATGTTTGTGTTCCTTAACCGGAAATCGTATTTGCGAGGCCTCGGTGCCTTTTTCCTTATTCTGAAGTATTTAAAAATCTGTTATGTTTTTTTCAAATGATTCACGGTAAAACGTCGCTAAACCGCTAAGTGGAACTTCAATTCTCGAAGCATCGTTTACCTTTTCGGTCAAAAGAAAATTTTTTGAATCCAGTATCATGGAACCAAGTAGACTTGAACATCATCACTAATTTTCGTTCTTGCCTTAGTGGTTTTTAATTCTTAGTTTTTCATATTCGGACTTTGGCTCTTCTCGTATCGGAATCATCGTTTCGTCAGCAATGCAAGGTTTCTGTCATCATGTTGAAACGAAATTATTGATGCTATTTGATTAATACAGTTCATATAAAGAAACACGATGCTTCTGTCTATTATTCCTTTCTTTTCTTTACTGATTTTCGCTTTTTTTTAAAGGAATATTTGAGGGTACCCATGTTAATTCAATCCAAACACTGTTTATTCTTTGCCGTATAATCCGGTGGTAAATTTTCATGAAGGCCCTCGAATCCCCTCGGCATGCAAAGAAAAGGTGTACAGCCAAAAAATTGGGCAATTTATTTTCTGTAACATTAACCGAATGTTTGTGTGGCACCCATTATCGTTGTCTCGTGTTTCTTGGAATCAATCAATGAATGGAAGAAGAAATCATTCTTCGAACCGAGCAATTCATCATTTTGCAAGTTAGCTTGTGATTGCATCAGAAATGGATGCTGCAACTGTCCAATTTATGAAAAGTTAGTGCATTCTGTTTGGTTATTCCTAACAGCGGGTAAAACGTGTTACAAAATTCCAAGAACATGAATGAGAAGCATCATCATTTAGTCTTGAGGAAATGGGGTAAAAACTCGATAATGAAGGACAACGCATGATGATTCCTCCCTAAGGTTACTAGTGATAAACGACATGAAAAAAAAAAAAGAAAAAAGGATCCAAAGATATTCCTGTTCTGTTATGGTCAGTTACATGTATCATATTGACTGTGGCTTGGTATAGAATCAGCAGTTTCTTGAAAAGTTTCTCATTGTGCTGATCTTATCGGTCTGCTATCTAAATCATCTGACTTTGTGTTGCCTTTTTCTTCGTTGCAAAATTCAATTTCAAAAGTATATATCAAGTTAAGAATATTGCCTCTTGTTTTTTTTTTTCTTCTCGTACTGAGTGGTTTGTTTGTATGAATATTCTCAGCTGGGAAAGACCAATCATAATTAGAAGTCGAAGCAATAAATGCAAATCACCGTCTCTCAATGTACTCAATGTATCGACGATGCCTGGTTGCAGTGTTTCGGAAGTGTTTCTCAAGTGGGTGAGTGTAAAAATCCCTTTGTGATAAAACTAAAGCGACACACATCCCAGGGACTTTCATTGTGATTCCATATTGGAAGACAGGGTAGGAAAACCAAGATGTTGAACTTTGATGTTAAAAAGGTGTCTGTTCAGCGTGACCGCGCATCGCCATGCGTAGCATAAATTGCATTAACAGGAGACGGGTTCTGTTCACATTTGTGTTTTTTATTCGATCATGATTTCATTCAGTTATAGTTCTTGGTGTCATTCTCATCGAACTCTCTGGAGTGATTCGTCGTTGTTCCAGAAGCTGTTACTAATTTAGAATTTTAGGGCACGTTTATAATTTTTGCTTCAAAAGTTTCTCCCTGGTTCAAGTCGATAGCTGGTCACCACTTTCTGTGGGGTAAACAAAACGTACATTTATATACATACACACACACACATATATATATATATATTACGGCAACTCTCTTTGTTTCAGTTGTATTTGATTCCGAATTTTTAAAAGTTTCGATTATATGAAAAACAGCCTGCATGTATTTTTGTTTTGAATTTGAATGTTCTGGTTTGCACAAAACATTTACTCATCGCATAGTGCAGTGGTATGGAATAAAAAATTTGAAAGAACTCGAGTGTTTTTTTTTCTTTCTTTTCTTTTCTTTTTGCCGTTTTTGCTCTCTTTGCTCATAGCATTCTTTGTGCTTTGAGATTTTGTTTTGCATGGCCATATTTATGGATTTAAAAGATTTCACAACTTGGGTGAACCAGGATTCAAGTTTCGTTCCAGGGGTGTTACTTCATGATTCTGTGAATCGGATCCTCATCTTATTTTGGTTATTCCAAGTTCTGCAACTGGACCGAAAGAATGTAAATCACCAAAGCGGGAAATGATAATCTCCTTGGAGAATGCGTGATCTTCAAAAATTCGATCTTTTAAAAATTGCGATTCGCTGTTTTTGCTGTTTTTTTTTCATGTTGTTTGTGTGTTTGAATGAAATGTCTAAGCTAGAAATAACAAATGTCCGCATCTTTTGGCAAGATTTTCCTGAAATCTGAGATTTATAATCTTCTCCGACGCAGTAAGTTGCCCATCGTCGTGGGTGGCACCAATTATTATATCGAGTCGCTGTTGTGGAAAGTATTGCTAGAAGTTCCTCAACGGTTTTGTCCCAGTGATTCCGAAAAGGCGATAGATGTGTCGGAACAGCTGCTTGGAAGCCAGGTTCATGTTCGGCAGCAGTTTGAAAACATGGACAATCTACAGCTTCATAATACTCTCGGAAAAGTGGACCCGGAGACGGCAGGCACACTTCACCCAAACAACAGGCGTAAAATAATAAGGTCAGTTTCGAAAAATCCAAGGTGTCAGCAATCTGGCATGCAGTCAGTGCTTCTTTTGGTTGCTCGTTTTGAAGACTCGCGCTTTTCTCATTTGCACTTTATGAAATAATGTAATCTTGTTGCTTTACGTAGTAAAGAAGTGTTAATAATCTCTTAACTTGGAGCATAAATAAACAAAGTACAACAAACATGCCAAATTTCCATGCAGGTCCGCTGTCTTCGTTTAGTGTTTCCGTTGTGTCGGCCCAGAATTTCAACCGTTAATCATCTAAGCTGCGCAGAACACCCAATAAGGATTCACTGGACATGTTAGTCTACCTGTCCATTCCTCATCTGTGTTTTAATCCTGTTGATTTTATGAGTTTGTAAGTTTTATTCGGGAATTCTTGTTCTTGTAGTTTCTCATTTTCCATTTGGTTCTGTCAGTATTGCTTTTTCGTACTTATCGACGTTGTTCACTTAACACCTCGCTTTCTTGTCTTTGGTGTATCGTCATTGATTTGTAGGGATTTTTGTGAAGCAGTGCCGAAGTTTCCGATTATTTAGAAAAATGGAAGTTCATCTGTTTCTGTTTTCGATCTCTTGCATCATTTTGCCCATCTTCGGCATCCTTGCATCATCTTTCCAAGTATAAGAATTACCTTGTAATTCATTGTCTCTGCCTGATTTTTTGGATTTCTCCTTGTTGCAATCAGGTGTAAATTTCTTGTGTATTGTTCTAGTCTTTATACGAAACGTTTCATCCACAAAGCATTGCCACAAAGCTTTTTTTTCGTTGAGTTTCTCCAAAACTTTTACATTCCAATAACGATAAGATGGTAAAGATGCTTTACGCGATTCTTCTTCACGCCAACTTTAGCATCTGGATCTCCAAGCTTGACTACCTCAGTTTTACTATGCATATCTAATGTGTGTCCTCTTATATTCTATAGGTTCGACTGTTCGTTTGCTTTGATAGCAGACGTTTTTTTTTTTTTTTTTATTTGATTCTGGATAAGTTTCTTTTGAAATGACAAGGAATATTTTCAATTGTGCTCGTTTTTTTTTTAGCAGTGCTTATTCTTATTAGTTTTTATAATTATTAGTTTGTCTTGTTGAATGCTGAAGGTTTCGGAGACTAATATTCAGTTCATTTTTCCTTTTTTTTGTGCCATTAAAATGGGTCCTGTACCTTTCAAGTGTCGTTTATGTGTTTTCGTTGTCGGATACCTACACCGTGGTCAACACAGGTGTCGATATGGCGATAAGTGTATGAATTCCTTGGAATTCTCATTGGCCCCGGTGCGTGGAATATTTTTCTTGGAGGTTTATCAGCTTTTAACATTGCATAGGATTCATAAAGCTGAACCGATTTCGCTTATTTTTTGCTTTTCCATTTCAACAAACATTTGGTCTACTCGAATGAACGCTCCCACTTTCTGAAACAAAAATTGCTTGTCGTATCCTAACGTGATTGATGCTGCTTGTGGAGGATGGTCGTTATAGATTTTCATTTAATTTTTAATGCGTCCTGGCTTGTAGAGTGAATTTCCAAAAACTGATCTTTAATTATCTTGACAGCTCCTTAATGCTCACTCCTAATTTTTACACTTTTAAGATATTGTGCATTTATGAAGTTTGGTGATAAGAGTCGAGCGTGTTGCCCTTTCATAATACTTTTTACGCTTTTTCGCTTGCAATTGTCTGATTCTTTATATTTAAAAATGCCAAGGTCAAATCTTATTTATTTAGTGGAGATTCAAAACACAGCTGTGTAGTGTTTTATTCCTGCAAAGAATTCTTAGGATTCCATTGTACCTTTGTGTCCTTTACCAACTATAGCATCATGCAGTAACCTCATGGTATGAATAAATCGAAGCATTTAGGCAACATTTTAAAACGAGCGAAGCACGGATTACTGACTTCTTTGGTGGTGTCGTTATTGGGATTTCTCCACTCACTTTGAAGTAAGGAACACATGACAAATAAAAATTTTCTCTTCTTAAATTTGTGTAGTGGGGTCCCATTCCTCTATGAAGCCGTTCATTTGCCATGTATGCAAACTGGAATGCAATGTGTGATGCACTGCATTTCATTTCAGTTTCTATTTTCTCAATGCGCAAATTATTTAAGTGGTCTTATGGTATTCTTTCCTCTCTCCCCTTGTTTTTCTTCAATAGCATATCTTGAGGTTACCATTTTTTTTTTTTTTTTTCTCCAATTAGAAATCCACGTTTTTGCGATATTTCAGGATTGCTGTATTTTTTTTCACTTAACATTTCATGTAATTTATTTGAGATTTTCTGATGAACGGAATTAAAAAAAATCACGGTAATGTTATTCATTAGCACTCCTTAGTTTGCATTCTACATCCACATGAGTAATAACCCTCGGTGTTCAACATGCAGCCGAATACCAGTTAAAGCGTGCGATGTATATATGCTGTGACATTATTCGTGGTTTGCTTCAGTGGCATGATCTTAATGTGGTAGTATTCGTGCTTCACTGATTTCCATGGGATATCGAATTAGGTCCAGACTATCGGGATGTGCATTTTTAAACTTATCTAGAAGTGCGCAGTATTGATTGTTCCCAGGTCAGCCCCAGTCACTGTACCTCTGGTGACTCTGTTTTTAATATCTTTTTCGTCTCTTGTTGTTTTCCTGTTGTTTGCAAATTCGATTGATACGTGTACTGTATACGCCATTTAAATTATAAGGATAAATCGCTTAGGCGTATGATATATGCGCTTCCCGTTTATGTTTCAGAATCTTCGGCTCATGTGCATGTGATTATTCATTAGATGATTAAGGCCTGTTGCTTGTATTCACGTTTCCGGTACTTTCGCTGGGCATTTAGTTTCATATCTCTGTTGATACAGTACAAGACGTTTTGGCTTTGCTTGGCACACGCAGTATCCTCACATCTCAGGATCGGAACGAATGGACTTGCCAAATTTCGAATTGCAAGGCTGTGTAGTTTTTGAGCCTTGATACCAGCAAGCCTCTGGTTCTGAATGCGTGATTACTTTGCAGCTCTTACGCAAATCTTTGGTGGGTACTTTCGCCAAGGTATTTGAACCGTTTTTTTTTATATATATATACGTAAGCACACACTCTTAAGGAATGAACATAAAGGATTAGCAGTAGCATTTTTATTGGACCACTAACGTGCGAATATCCGTTTTAAGTTTTCGAAGATGTGTGATGATGTTTACTTCGAATCACTATCATATATTCATAAGAATGAGCGATAGTGAAAGATATCCAAATCAGCGTAGCTTCCAGGGAAGCTATTTTTGCTGTAGCCAAGCCTGCTGGCTTTTGGCGCCGTCGCTCATGCATCTTGAGGCTTTTTATTCAATTACAACGTGAACTGCATCAGTCTCCAAAAGAATTGCTCTCACGCGTGTGTACCTCGAGATATTCGTCGGTCTTCATTGATGTACGTGGAAGGATAACTGAAATGGTAAAAACGGAGCACTTCCAGCAATTCAAGTGGACCAGGCGAAGTCTGTGTATGTATCCAGCAATTTAGGAGGAGAGGAAATTAGCAACTCGGCATACTTTTCTTAAATTCCCATCGGATTCTCCGAAACACTTGTTTCTTTTGATTTCGTTCGACTTCTATTCGACTTGGTCACACAATTTTTTCATCCTTGCAAGAAGTAAATGCATTTATAGTGGTGGTGGTGGTGGTGGTCTGAGTCGAGAATTTCAGCATTGTCCCAATTTTCGCGTTCCAAATCAGTTCCATCTCGCCAATCATTCGACACTGTAACAGTGCTCAATATACTGCAAGTAGTAAATAACGATGCATATGCTTCAGTGCCTGTAGGTTCGTCGGAGAGCGAAGCATCAAATTTTTGTATTCCGGTATTGTACCAGGATACACAATACCAGGATACATGTGCATACGTATTAGCTTTTAAGCTGATACATTTTTAGAAGATTATCAGTATGATGGATCACAATGTGAATGACGAAAGTCGGTCACATTGTGGTCTCCAGTAGTGTTTTATATGGTTTCAGACTGATTGCAGTGTCCACAGTTTGACTGCAGTTTCATTTGCTCAACTCGCAAGGAACTAAGTGTAGATGCATCGCTGCATGCTTATTTGCGATTTCAGAGAAACAGGTTGCCCGGTAATAAGGAGTCATCACACTATTTAGTACTTCACCAGGAGACTAGGGTAACTTGAGCTGCTGGCGGTGGATTTTAATTGGGATAGTGTGCTTCCTCGGTGATTCCATATACTTCAGACTTCTTCCGATTTTTAAATGCATATCTTTTGCATGAAAACCCGTATTTTATTTCTCGGCTCAGATGCATTCGTACTGGAATGGAAAGTTTAAATTCTTGTTTTGCATTTCGCTGATTAACAAGGCCTTGATAATCTTTCGAAACATGTTTTTACATCAGTTCTGAAACGAGACTTCATGATTCCCTTCACTTGAAGAAGAGTCCGAGGATTTTAGGAAATCTTAAATGCCCAGTTGTCAGTGTTTGTGCCAGTTGTGCACGTACAGCAGCAATGAAATGATGTGAATAAAAATGTATGTTGAATTATGTAATGGCCGATGGAATTTTTTCGTATTCGTTCTTTTTCCTGATGATTTCCTGATAAACTGTCGCAATATGCAAGTTTTATCTGTTCCCTCGGTAGCATCTTGGGTATGGTAAATTTTTCAATATTTCGAAAGTTTTCTGAAGGCTTGGCTCCGACTCACTTTGAAGGGAAAAAACTTTTTCCGAAAAATCACGTTTTAGACGGAAGAAAAATCGGTACTTATCGGAAAAACGAGTCGATTTGAATATTACGGAACTTGGCATTCACTGGCTTGTTTTAGGTGAGACAGTATACAAGCAATGTCTCCGTTTGTATTGGGATATAATGAAGTTTTCTTTTTGCGTGTGTGTCTTTTGGTACTAACGATCTGTACCTTTGATCTGATAATTGCATAATGTTGGAAATCGGTAACGAGATGAAAATTTTTCTAAGCAAGATTCGAAGATCATGTATTGATTTATTCTGAGATTCGTGGCGCAACATCAGAATAATTTCCATCTGAATCTTTCACAAAGAGAATTTTTGCAGGCATCTCGTAAAATGGAAAAATAATGAATTTGAATAGAATTTCGAACAGTCTGAAAATATAATAGTTCGGAAACATTCTTGGATCTCTTGAGCATACACATCTTTTTTGTGTGTTACTATTAGTACCTCTGCCATTGCTCTTGCACGAGTATTCCCAGGCTACACAAAACAGGGAGGCAAAAATTGAAAATACTCGGCGGAAGTAAAAAGTAAGCAGCGGTTTTGTAATTCCTTGATCTGGTGCTTGTAAGTTCATTGCAATTGGACTATAAGTCTGTAATAATATCAAGTCGAAAAGTACGGCTTTCAGATTTCTATTTAATTAGTGAGATTAACGCCACCGGCTTTCATAGCATCTATTCAATTTTAATTTTCAAGCTTTGCCCTTAACTGCTTTAAAAGTCATCAGATAGTCTCGAGATTCTCACTTTCTAGCGAATCCAACATCTGCAAGTGCAGTTGTAAAAGAATACAAAAAATTTAGCACAGTGAGTGTAATTAAATATTATTGAAAATCATTTAATCCGCACAACTTAATCTGCTCATAATCTTCTCGTGTCCCAAGTCCGCTATTATTCATATTCTAACTTCACCATTGATTTGTACACACCCGCTCATTAGCTATTTCAGTGTGTCTGCGTTGCAAGTTTGTACGTCGCAGATGTCCAGAAAGTGAATCGCAATTCGTGTTAAATAATGCCCTGTTGCAAGAAGATTTGGTTCAGTAAAAAAAAATCGAGCTTCAAGTGATTCCACTTGTTTACTCATTCATATGTAGAGGTCGTTCTGTTTTTCTAGAAAGAAATCTACTTTTACCCAAATCGTAAATACAGAATGGTGCTATAGCGCAATGTTCTTTCCTATTAGGGAGCTATCAAATGATAAATCAGGATCATCGATTTTCTTCTGGACGTTGGTTTCTTTAAATAGCTGCGCGTATCAGTTTTTTGTTTGAAAATGACTAAAAGGTAATTATTTTGGTTGATTATTTTCAAGCTTTGCGGTTTCATTGCGCGTTTTCATTAGCTGTTCCGAATCTTTTATTCATTAGAACTTTTTATCATCATCATTTAATTGCGGGATGGGGGGAAAATGCTCACCTCACTTTTCGATTAAGTCGGTGCAAAGTGCGATGATGTAAGCTTTTATCCAATGAATAAAGTCTAGAAATGTTCTGAACGGGCTCTACCCTCTCGGCAGAGTAGATCGAAAAATCCACACTCAAAAGGAGAAACAACAGGCCATTACCGTAAACAGGTTGTCTCCGGTCGAGTTGGGTGTGTGGCGTAGTCATTGCTACAGGAGTTCAGTCATGAAAACTCGACAAACGCACAAGAAGTGCATCACCATGTGTACTGGGAAATAATTTTCAATTTTTTCTGACGACCTAGCGCTGGATACTGCCTGGTTTTTTTTTTTTTTTTTTTTTGGCGAAGAAGTGATCTCCCGAACGATAACGCTAAAATCTGTTGAAGCTATCTCCCTACAGATCGTAACAGATCCTTGCATGTTCTGTTCCGAAACGGGACTTCTTCGCCACCCATTTTCCTGATCCTCACTATACAAAGGTGGGATTTTGCGTGTAATCAGAAATGCCTTGCTTCCATGCCGGGATAGCATCTTCGGGACTGATTGATTCATTGGGACCTTATTATATAACTGCGTGTTTGCATTCTTAATTGCCGAAGAAAATATGCGAATTCTTTTCGATGTATTGTAAATGTAGTTTTCATTTTTTATTGTAAGTGCACTTGTGGATGAAATGTTTATGACGGTTTCCAGAGCTCTTGAGGTATACCATCAACGCAATCGTAAGCTGAGTAGCATCCTTGAAGAACAAAGAAAGGAGGGTGGAAGTTATCTGGGAGGACCATTACGTTTTCCCAAGATCTGTGTTATATGGCTCCAGTGTAGTAAAGTATGTCTGATAAAATGATGCGTGTAAACCGTTAATTGTCCTGTACTTTTTTATCCCTCAGGATATCTTAGCACGAAGACTCGAGACCAGGATAGAAAGTATGATACAGTATGGCTTAAAAGAAGAATTGGAAGATTTTCATGACAAGCTGAATAAAAGTCAGATTTCCACAGAAAGGTTTTCTTTTTTGTATTTCTTTCAACATGAACTTCGTGCTGCGAACGACTTGGCGCTTTTCAACAACGTTCTTTGTTTGTAGGGACACTCCCTATACCAAGGGTATATACCAAAGTATCGGATTAAAGGAGTTTCATAATTATCTTACTCTGGACATCGGGAAAAGGGTTTCCGAAGAAGGGCAAAAAGTGTTTCGCCAAGGCGTAGAGAATTTATTGGTGGTGACAAAGCAATATGCGAAACGCCAGGAAAGGTGGATCCGGAACCGCTTCCTCAGAGAAACAGGTCGACAGGTAAGCAGATGAAAAAATCATCACGTTCATATCACATAGGTTCCTGCGGTGTTTGCTCTTGACACCAGTGACTTGTCTCGCTGGGATGAGGTGGTGCGGAATCCAGCACTGGAAATTGTGCGGAGCTTTCTCGAAGGGCGGGAACCTCCCGTAGCTTCACTGGATCGGTTGCCAGAAAAAACAGAGCAACCCACTACTTTCTACTGCGACACTTGTCAAAGAATCTTTGTTGGTTCTCAACAGTGGCTCATCCATCAGCACTCCAGGAAACATGCTCGTTGCCTTCGTCAACGCCCGACTGTAGCCGCTGTTACAAGGAGAAGTACGTAACAAATGCTTGGGGAAGTACGCGGCGAGGCTGAACAGATATTTGACTGGTCACCACCATACACGGGTGACCCAGAGATTCCCAGTACAGACAGCAGCACAGTGGACATAACAGTAACACCTCCGCAAACTCTTCGCGTAAACCACCGTGTTTCTTTCGAAGAGAATGGAAGGTGTATCTCCAAGGAGGTTCGATCAGGACATCGCCGAAGTGATAGCGAATAAGTTGCTTCCAGAGGCGTGCCTCTTGCAATGCTGACTCAAGTTTTGGAAGTGCTTTGCCCATGTTTTCCAAATCTTTCGGATCGGACAGTCTCATGAGCACGGACCGTAGACAATCATGAGGTAGATCCTGCAGTGTGGGCTCTCTAACTTCAGGAGCCTAGTTGGTTCGTTTCATCACACAAGTCTTGCCATAAAATATTTTACCAACCGGCATTTCCTTTATTGCGCTGACCATCTCCTGAATACGAGACAAAGTGTTCAGATGGTGCTTCCAAATTGTGACACTGCCAAGGAGACCTCCCCAATACGCCGACGTATCTAAGGTATTTTGCAGCTCACGCAGCAATTGGTATAAGATATGTAAATGACAGTGGCTCTGTTTTACTGAAGTTGAATCAATTCGAAACTTCAGGGCTCTTTACGGAGGCTTACCTTCGCTTGCAACCGTTTCTAATAATGCAAAGAGATACTTTTGTCCGCAACCCGGTAATCCAGTAACATAACGTCTTATTAACACATCAAGAAGCTTACATACGTACTGAAAACGTCGTACGTCACGTACGGCACTTTGAAAATCCAGCCGTTTACATGCATCACCAAATCGATTGAAGCCAGCAATCTGTTGCGGAAAGAATAACAACAACTAATGGAAATCCGAACGAGATTCTTACTTCCTTGCTTCCAGCTTTCTTCAACTGGTAGTGAGGTTGGATGCCACGAGAATCTGCCAAAAACACAGAGGGTCAAGTAGGAGATGATTTCTTGACCCGCAGAACAATACACACAGAGAGAGCGACATATACATACGTACATACGCATGTATAGTGTTGAATACTAAATATATTGCATACATTCGACAGCCTTGCAGTCCGTGAAGAAGTCGCGAGGAACTGCTCTCAAAGAGAAACATTTACTGAAAGTAACCAAGAAAGAGGGGGGACAAGGTGCCCAATGAAGTAGGCCTTGGTGAACCAACTTTTAGGGCCAAGAGTTTTCGAAAATAAATAAAACTGATGCAAAACAGGAGCACTGCGGTGGTGGAACGTATTTTTAATGACTTAATGAAATGTTCAACTGCGTAATGAAACAAGTCGAAAACAAGCCAATGATTTATATTATGAGGCATCTGGACTACCACTACCCTTTCGAAAAGAGGAAAGTAGCAGGAAACAACGCACTCATCCAAAAAAAAAAAAACACATTCCACAATTCGGAGTCTCGAGATACACGCAGCATAACCGAAATATGCGTACGCCTTATGCATTCGGCTTTTCTTCAAAACTTTGGCAGCAGTTTACAGATCCAAAATAAGTTAACAGTGGCTTTTTTTTTTTTTTTTTTTCAGAAGATGCAACTTTGCAAGCACACTTCGTGCAAGTCGTACAGAATAAGTACATGCGCATACGTGCGTACTCCACTCGTACACATGGAAGAGGAAATACCACGGTAACAATCTGATCAAGGAAGGAAAGAAAACTCGAATACCGTACCATGATTGACTGCCAGGCGGAACACATCCTCCTTACTTTCCCTGTTATCTTCATGTATGCACCTAAAACAAAGGGAGGCGAAAATTCAATATGGAAACTGATCACTTTCACTGCTCTCCGAACTAACAGAATAGGTGCTTCAGTAAGCTCATCGATAAAATAGAGTACACACATTTCGACTAGGCCCGCCACACAAAGAGCTGTGTGCATTACGTAGCAACAGCATTCTTTTGGCCATTTACGCAATCGCATACCTGAAGCTTTCGGGAGCACAGTCGTCTATGATGATGCTGGTGGCAGGGCAGATCCTCGTGCATTCCAAAATTTTCGAGTTTTCCCATCCTTCCTTTGTCTTGATCCATTTTTCTCCGGGTGACCGCCAATCTTTGCTTATGAAAGGCATTTACGGAATCCACCTGCACCGCAACGCACGCTTGCCGATTGCGCAGGTTGCTGCGTATTTTTCGCCACAATTCTTGTGTTTTTATATCGGAGCGAGTCAGCTGTAAGGCGCATGGCTTTGTTGACAACGCGAATCAGATAGCAGAACTGGTCTGCCATTGGTTTCCTTTGTGCTTGCTCCACCCATAGTTACTGGTGTTGAAAAACCAAGCTTGCACGCGGAAAGCTTGTACACATTG
Organism: Raillietiella orientalis; assembly: GCA_036172245.1. NCBI lineage: Eukaryota > Metazoa > Arthropoda > Ichthyostraca > Raillietiellida > Raillietiellidae > Raillietiella > Raillietiella orientalis. Next base: position 2,057,104 of record JAYWIR010000004.1, on the reverse strand, counting down.
GACACGCAGGAATTCTGTGTTTCTCGAAATCCCGTTTTTTTTTCCTTCCTTTTATTATTATTATTATTATTATTATTTATTATGAAATTGCGCTTGTGTTTCATTGCTCATTTATGTGCATGAATAATTAGTAACTGGGAGAATGAATTACTGACTTGTTGAAATTGTAAGCAGAACCTCGGCAATCGTACAAGTGAGTTGATTTGCGAACAGTTTGCGCAATGATGCATGTTTTTCCTAAAGAAATTTTTTGAAGCCCTGCGCTCTCAGAAACAGTGGTTATCTCGAAGTTTTTCCCTCCTGATGAAGGAACACGCAGCTTTTTCGAACATCCAGCTACGTGTGCGCGCTTGCGGGACCCTCTCTCGAGTACACTCTTGAATGCAACTGTCACTAATTGCATCTTGGGCACGTACACAGAATGCTGCTGGGTTCACCAGGCTGCGTGGATCCTCCTGAGAGAGGAGATGCGATTTTTTCCAAAAGTAATCGAAAAAGATCGTTGCGGTCGCCTCACCGTGACGAGAGAGAAGGAAGCAGCAACCCTTTCGAGGCAGACGGGCTGTCAGGCGGCCGGCTGCCTATAAATCCCTACAGTTCGATTTCCGGAACGAGTAACAGTCCGTCTTGCAAATCACCGCCCAATCGGGATACAAAAAAAAAAAAAAAAAAAAGTTCGATATACGTAGCTCCACAGTATTGCGTCTTCCGCCTGCTTATTTATATCACATTACGTGAGTTGCACACTTCATTAAGCTGAGCTATCCCCCTCCTCCTCCCCCCCTGCCTCAGTCCTACCACTGCCGTTTACTGAAACGGTCGAAAAATTAATTACGAATCCTAATCAGCTGATAAACAGCAGTATCTTTTGAATGCGTGATGATCAACAGCAGATTACCAGCATCAGCGCACAAAGAAAAATGCGAAAACCTGTGAAATAGTGTGGCACAAATCTACGCAGATATTTATTATTATTATTATCATTCCCCCTCCCCCCCCATTCCGATTCGCAGGTTTATTCATTAGTAACAAACAAACAAAGGAAACAAACTGATACATGCTTATCTATGCCCATTCATTCGAAAGGAAAAAGCAAAACATTCCTCTTTTTTTTTTCGAAATACGACAGAACAAGAGGAAAAAATATTTTGCCAAAAATAAAATGTGTCTTGCATCATGGGAGTAATTTTAGTAGCCCTTTTACATCAGTGATTTCACTAGCGATGGTTTTCATGCCATCACTGATCTGTATACTGCGTTTTTATGTACGTGTATCGAGATGTTTACCCCTGTAGCTGTACATTCCTCATGTGCAATTACAAAGGTTACGCAGAATGCAGTGAAGCAAATATATTTGATTAGAGAATAGCAGATCAATTAAGTACATTATTCAAAACGTACGTATATATGGTATTCGATTTTCGATGGAGTTCAACTGAGTACACGCATGCTATGCATGAAAATAATAAATAGGAATTCACGAGCATTCCAAACATAATGTGCGTACACGTCGATATCGTGTAATTTCGAATAGGATCTATATGTGTGTACACACACGTTTTTGCGTAGGTCACGCCCATTTCGTTGGTGGCAAGCATTAGAGAAAATCCCGTTCGGAGAAATGTGTATGTAACACTGGTCAGCTGCTTTCACAACAGAGTTGACTTTTCGATTGTCGAGTGAGGTATCATTGGAATATCCTGTGTGTTTGAGGGGGGGTGGTCATGCGGAGGCACGTATTTACCGTTACATTCCCGAGCGGTGCAAAAATCATGTCCCCCTTTGTTCCGCCTTTGTCATTGCGCTTTTGGAAAATGTACGGAAGAACTGCAAAGTTCCGTACGCACCTCAACGTCAAGGTTGCTTCAGTTGTTGTTGCTGTTGTTTTGTACTTGCTTTTTTTTTCTGATCAAGTGGAATGAATCGCGGACGGGGGATCGATACCGGCACTTTGTTCATGTGCGATCGTTCAAGACGCTATTGATGCTTTTATCTCTGCAGACTCGTGGGCGACAAGAGCACGATGCAGAAATTAGAGAGGTCGGGTCACGCGCGCATTGCGAAAGTACTGAAGGACGAACAGAGCAAACTTGTCTTGTCGGCTGCAGAAATCGAGGAGATCAGAGCGAGGCTCAAGGTAACTGTTTGTAGTTCTCCGTGGGTATCAGGGATGATGTTCTTTTCGATGGTCAGGGCTTGGACGTGGCCGAGAAGGAAAGCAAGCTGAAAGAGCTGAGGAAAGCTCAAGAGGAGAGCCAGGAGAGGAAGGAAAAATTCAGGATGATCGATTCCAAGCGCACGGATCACAAGAGGGCTTCGGAATTCGAGAAGGAAAAGCTGGTGGTGAGCTTCTTCCTCGCAGTCGAAGCGTGCAGCGTTCCCCATGCATCAGCAAGAGAAAGCCATGAGGGAACGAGCCTCGCTGATAAATCAGGACCGGGACCAGGAGATCATCAAGACCAAGAAACTCATACTTGCCGCGAAGTGCTACGCCATTCGCGATGCCCAGCTGCTGGAGAAGAAACTGATAGAGAAGCAAACCAAAGAAGAGGACGAACGGCTTGACCAGATGATGGCCGCTGAAAGAGAAAAGGCGATCGAGAATATGGAAGAAGAAAAGAGAAGGGCAGAGGGACTCAGGAAACGCGGGGAGCAAGAGCTGATGCAGCAGATAGAGGAGAGGAATCGTCAGATGCTTGTCCAGGGAGAGCTGCAGCTGCAAGTGAGTCGGATTCGCCAGGGAACCCGGGGCAACGGTCCAAGGAAGCTGAGCTCATCCGGAAGAGGAACGAGCTGCTCATCGAGGAGGAGATGCGGCGGGCGTCCGAGAAGGAAAGAGCAAAGTTCGAGATGCAGACCGCCTTACTGCGAGAGCAGCAGGAGCATCTGCAGAGGAAAGAGGAGGAGAAGAGGCTGGAAAGGCTCACGGACGAGGAGGTCAGGCTTTCCGAGGGAGCGAGGGGCTACCTGGAGCGGGCGAACTCTCCTCAGATCATGAGGTTCATGAAGGCGAAAGCCGAGGAGGAGGAGGAGCTGGAGAGGAAGCGCGAAGCAGCGCGGAGGGCGAAGGAGCGCGCGTCCATGGAGGTCTGGGAGACCCAGCGGAAGCAGCGCGAGGCGCATTGCGAGGAGATGGAGCTGAAGCTGCTTCGGGAGCAGGAAAGATCGGAGAGGGAGTGGCGCCTCAGGGAGGCGATGCAGGCGAGGCACCACGCCCAGACGATGGAAGCGATCAAGAGATGCAGGGAGTCACAGCTCCTGGAGCGCAGCGCCCAGATCCGGGAGGAAGCCTCCCGGCAGCGGGAGGAGTCCCTCCGGCTTCTGGCCCGACGCCTGGAGGAGGAGGAGAAGGAGCACCAGGAGGTCTCCCGGCGGAAGGAAAAGCGGCAGGAGTACAAGGAACAGCTGCTCCTCATGATCGACGAGAAAGAGAGGCGTCGAGCCGCCGAGCGCTTCGAGAACCTTCTGGATAGGCAGAGGCAGCAGACCGCGGAGGAGCAGCACGAGCAGCGCGTGAGGCTCGCGCAACAGCGGCACCTGGAAGAGATGAGGTGAGTGCGCGGGCCCCCATGAACGGGGGGGGGGGAGAGAGAGAGAGAGCTGGACCGCTCTACCCCCCCTCCCTTCCTTTCTTCCTAGAGCGAGCAACGTGCCCGAAAAGTACGTGAGGCAGGTGATGCGTTCCCTGAAGCACCACCCCTTGTGATCGCCGCCGTCGCCGTGACGACTGTCCGACGAAGCGCCGCCGCCGTCTCCCCACGCGGATCGACGCGACGATTTTCTCCTCCACCCCCGTCTCTTGGCTCCTCCCGTTCTGGTCGGTGTGTCTGCTGCCCCCGCTCCCCCTTCTTCCTCCCTCTTCCTGGAGTAGGTCTGCCGCCACTGCTCCAACCGCCCAAGAAACCCTTCCTCACTCTTCTGCTTTTGCTCTTAAAGCGGTTCTTCCCATCCTTCCTTCCTCTCCCTGCGCAGAAGAGAAGGAGAAGGCCACCGCCCATGTCTTCCTTATTCCAATGGTCACTCGGAGGAGATCTTTTCCTTATTATTCGTCTTTTTCTTTTTTCTTTCCTGGCATAACATGGGGGCTTGCAGGGCGCGACGAGCATCGGGAACGCTCCGGGAATGAAGAGGCGGCTCCGGTTTCTCCAGAGGAAGAGCTCATGTTCCGTGCTGGGAATCTTCCTGGCGTGGCCGACCGGGAGGATGGAGGGGCACCTCCGTGTGGCAACCCTGGCCGCCGTTGCCAGGCAGGGGGCAGCGGAAGGACGAGGCTCGTGGAGGACTACGGGAAGCCCTGCTGTGCCTCCGCCTCAGCAGCGGCGTCCCACTCCCCCGTCTCCCGGAAAGTTCCTTTCTTCCTCCGCGCTTGGGGCTGGAAACGCCTCTCGAGTTCAAGGACGTTTCGGCGCGAGGTCGCCCCTCTGGCGCCGCTTCCTGGCGCACGCTGCCTCGGAGGTTGATGGCCTTTCCTGAGCGTCCCGGAGATTCCTTCCTCCTGAGCGGCTTCCCTGCTCGGGAGCTGCCAGCCGCCACGCAGAAGGTGTCCCAGGAGGAGCGCTGCGTCCCCCCGCGAACCTCCCTCCCACGTGGTCGGTGGTGCGAGGGCTGGATTTTCGTCTCACAGAGGATGCTGCCTGGGGACGCATGGTCTCCTTTGGGCGGCTCAACCCCCGTAAGCAGACCCGGAGGTGGAATGCTCTGGAGCGAGAGGGGGCTGGAACGGCGGCGCCGGGGAAGGCAGGGAGTGGGTAAAGCACCGTTGCTGCCGCGCACCCACCGGATGGAACCGCCCACGCAACGACGCAATGCAGCCATCACAACGAAACTTTTAAGAGCTCTATTGGAAAGAGAGGGGAGGAGGAAGGGAAGGGGCGGGTGGGCGTGAAAGGGGGTAATGTCTCGGGGAAAGATTTGTTTCCTTCGGTCTAGCTCCCGACGAGACCCACCGTGCCTGCGACCAGACTATCTTGAATGGTCCGCGGGGTGTGCATGCTGGGGCTTCCACGTTAGAACGAATGCTCCCATCACGAATGACGACGTGAGCGATCTCTGGAACGATGTCTGCAAAAAAAAAAAAAAAACTGCCACACGGGAAACAGAGGGAGGGAGGCGGGATATTGCGATTCTCCAGGAAACGAAACTTCGACGCAGTGAGTGAACTAGCGCTGCGTCCAAGAGCGCAGGAACCCTGTCTGCTGCTTCCCTCTCCCTACTGTCGGCGTGTCCCCCGCCCTTCCCGCCGCCGGAGGAAAGCCTGCACGACCCTAACCAACCAAACCCCACGTTCGGGAGCAGAGGCAAGAGCGCCGTTTTCTTCCCCCGACCGGGATAATAATAGACGGGATAGATGGCACCCGCGAGTCTTTGACGACTGTGCTGTATTGAGTACCCGGCGCACGGCGCTCGAGGCGGGGAGCGACGCGTTCCGACGGACGGCGGAGGAAAGGCGAAGCAAACGCAGGCGCGTTGCTCCCGGGGCCGCCGTCGCTCGGAAAGAGGTCCCGGGCGGTGTCACCCACTCCCCACCACGGCCTCAACCGCAACGAACGCGAAGAGTGCGCGCCACGCGAAGGCAGCCGCCGCGTTGGAGGAGTCGCACAGGAAGTGCGCTTCCGCCGTCTCCGAATGGCTCCGGGTCCCGATCGTTTCCCCCCCCCCCTCCCCCGGAAGAAACCCGGAACACCTCGGACAGCTTCGAAGTGCGGAAAGGTCCAGCAGCTCGGATGGCATGCCGAGAGACTGATCGTTCCCGCGGCGTCCGATGACGATCTCCTTGACTGCCCGGTAACGCGCCGATTCCTCGCGCCAACACGGATCCGTCGGTCGTCACCGACCTAATTCACCGAACACACACATGAGGTCCGCTGAGGTGACATTCACTGGACGTGCTTTGCAGGAAAAGCTGCCTGCACATCGAGCCGTCCTCGCTCACGAGACGCGCGTTGCTATGGCTGCGAGGAAGCACGCAAGCGTGTCGCGTGCCTTGTGTGCGCTGGTCCTCCTCCTCTGTTCTTACCAAGGAGCTCGCTCTGGAGAACACATCTCGCCTTGATTACGTACGGCGGATACTTGAGAATGGGCGATGTCCAAGCAACCAGAACAAACGCCCCGCCGAAGTGGGGGGGAAGACGCGCCAGAACAAAAAAGCGAAAAAGGGAGGAAGCACATTTGCGACTCCCCTTTTGCGCCATGGCAGCTCGTGGGGAGTATCGAACAACGTCATCAGAAAAAAAAAAGAGCGCGACAACAACCCGTGTGATTCGTGCGCAAAAGCGTCAGCGAGCGTCAGCACCCTGTTGCGAGAATCCCTTCCACTCTCAGAAATAGCATTGGGAGCGAAAAAAAAAAAGAAAAGAGGGAAAACAGACCTTTCGGGTCATTACATAGGAATGAGGAAGACATGTCTGTAAATTAGAAGCATTTGGAATACGAAAAAAAAAATCCAAGCTGAGATGTTCGCAGCTCACTGCCTAGATCCTGTTACGGACAAGGTTGAGGAACAAATGGCCTCTGAAAAAGAGGAGCGAGAAAGAAAAAAACAATAAAAAGATCAAAGGTCCCCAAGTGTAACGGGACAAGCAGAGTCCATTAGCTGACTGTGGTGGACGCGAAGTTATGAATAACCTAAAACGGAAAATCCAGATTTTTCTCCTCCCTTCCTCCCCCTTTTCGATTCGGCTCTCTAGGTAACGGCAGGACCCAGGAAACTTTTTCTTAAATCGCTTTCTGGATTTTTAGAAACGAACGCTTCATAACGAAGGGTGACAAGTGGGTGCAGAGGGAGAACTGATCGTGCTGACAAGGATTTCAGTGCCGTTTCCATCACGACATCGCTCCCATAAGAGAGGAAAATTCTTCAGACTCCGTGAAGAACAGGCAGGCAGCAGTTTCTGGCACACCACAGTTCGGGTGCAAACAAAGAGAAGACATGAAGTACACGATTGCAGTTGACTACTGCAGCAGTGATTCTCAATGAAGAGGAAAGCAAACAAAGGAAACGGGGATGAGATTTTTTCGTTTCCTTCTCTGTTCGTCTGTTCTTCGAGCGATGCGAGACTTCGAAGGAGGCAGGCCGGGAACGCCAAAGAGGGTGGTAGCTTGGACGACCACGTGATCCACTTTTTCTTTCCTCACTCTTTTGCATTTTGTGAATGCTTAGACCTCACATTCGGCTTCGGCTGGTCTTCGGCTTCCACTCACGTTCGACCTCAAACTGCTGTCTTCGCAAGCAGTCCAAACATGAGATGGACTCACGCGCACATGCACGCGTTTCTGTTGCCTCGTATGAGGAAACGCACGCCTTCTTCGTGTGGCTTCCTTCCTTCAAAAAGAGGTGGTGGTTTCCTCTCTCATAGCAGCACTCAAGCACACACCATCCGGCTTCTCTCTCTCTCTCTCTCTGCCCTCTCTTTCCTCACCACCCACGCACACACAACCTTACTCCGCTTAGTTCATGGCCTAGAGCGCTAGCACTCCTTGCTTGCTTTTCCCTTCACCTCGAGACGCAATCTGGCCCGCGTGCCAATGAACCCTGCTCGGCTAGCCACGGCCAGCCACGAAAAAGTGGACTTTCGATCCTTGTATGGTCACTCGACAGGCTCCCGACTGCCAAGCGACGCCTGCAGAACCAGGCTGCGAGAGGGCGAAGCAGGAGTTCCGCCTGGTTCTGCGGTCGTTTCGCCTGGCACGAACGCGGAAGCTCCTCGCCTCAGTGCCTTGCAGCGCACGTTCAGCTTGCGGCATGCACCTGCATGCGGTTTGCATGCGGCTTATCTGCAAGCATCGCTCCATGGAGGGATGCTCGCAGATGGAGTGAAACGTCCGGAGCCGTGGGAGCCCCGTGGTGGTATGCTGCTGATGGCAGCAGCTGCGAAAAGATCGATCACCCATGCGACAGCAAAAGTTTCGCTCATTACGCGAAAGACTTTTTTCCGGGAAAAGGAAAACGAGAACGGACGCAGTGGAGCAGGAAGCAGGCTTCGCCATGCGCCAGATTAGCTCTTCACGAAAACTTCGCCAGCATCTCGATGACCACTAGCCGCACTTCGCGGTGAACCTTTTGGCGCTAGTAAAGTCGTCGGTTCACGTGCTGTGCAAAAGTGACCTGCAGCGGAAAAACCAAAGGTCCTGCACTTCAACCGATATAAAAGAATGCGCTGTTGCGAAGCTCTGGGTGTTCTCACAGTCAGCCATAAGGATTGCTTCCTTCGGACGACATCGAGAAACAGCGGAGACGACTTCATGAGCGACACCAACTGCAAACACGCTGCTGCGTCGGCTTGCGCATCTGTGTTTGGTGTCTTTGCCATCCCTGTTCAGTCAGAAGCCACAGTCACATCGCAACGATACGTGTCGTACTTATCCGCAATAGAGGAAAGGAGGACACGATCGTGGTCTCCAGGTGAAAAGGATAGCAGAATTCTCGAGTAGTTCGTGTCATTTATCAGCGAAAGTACTCAAACGTCTTCCAAAGGAAGTCCAGCACCCCTTTACTGTGCTCAGCTTACAAAAAACCAGCAGACAAACACGCAAAAGACAAAAAGAAGAAAAAAGAACTCGGCTTTTCCTCGGATACTTTCGGACCGTCCTTTTATCTTCAGCTACGCTTAGAAAGTAGGGTGTAACTGCCTCGGGTTCACTTTCTCTCCAGCCGTGAAACCAGACGCCTCTTTTTTGTTTGTTTCACAAAGTCCGGACTTTTCGAGGGAAAATTCACTCTCCCCGCTCGAAATCACCGCGAAAAGGTGCAAAGATTTGTCAAGGATTGTCCGCCCGGCGTGCGTGCCGCAGAATCAGCTTCTGAAAGAATCACCTGTTTGGGAATGAAACACCTTGGACGCTCCGCAGAGCATAACGTGGCATTCTGATGTTTCGCACCTGTTGTCGGGAAGCACCGATAAGTCAGAGTAGTGAGGGGATTGACGGTGGACCTGTGAATGAAAGGGAGGCGTCGATTTGTGAGCTCGAAGAATCATCGCCGATTCTCCCGTGCTCGTTTCCCATGGAAGCCAGATCGGTTCTTAAAAAACTCGATTTCATGGTGACCGTTGCTCCGGAAAACCATCCTTTATTTCACAGTAAATTTCTCTTGAACTCTTCAGCTTTCTTTTGCTTTTTTTGGGTTTTTTTTTTGTTTTTTTTACGCTTCAAATATTGGGGGAACGAAGATCAAGACCGTAGTCGTCTTATAGGAAAGAGAGCAAGCACAGAGAATCACCTAATCCCCCGCTTTCTCTCGAAGTCCTTAGGGGAAATGCCGGTATACCGACTCATTAAGGATTCCGAGAAACCTCTACGCCTATGTTCTGCATCCCCAATGTTCTCCCTCTCACTGTTCTGAGTGGTGGAAAAAAGTGGAGAACCTCACAAAAGTAGTCTTTCAACACAGACAGATGCGAAGCTCGACAAATGTTTTCTTGGACAGAACATCACAAACACCAAGCTTCTTTATCCAAGAGTTCAGAGAGAGCACATCAATGCCATTCCCTCCAACTGTCATAAAGTGTGAGACGAGTCACTTACTAGTTGAATCGAGACTGCAACCCTGCCCGTGAGCTCCGGTGGGAAGTGCACGTGATCGTCTTGTTCGGGGAGCCAACCTAACCACACTGTCGGAAGATTTCCTTGCACGGAAACTCTTTAGTAAAAAGCAGCGTGAAGAGGAGATTCCCCCCCCCCCTCCTCTTTTTTTGTGCATGAAATCTTGGTTAAACGTGAGCTGGAGTCAGAGCTATCTGTCTGTGTCATACAACGGCAGGGTACGGGACAATGCAGTTAGCAGTGTGGGCATCATCACTGTTCTGAGTTACTTGCAGCTTGCAGCAACAGGAGGCACCATTTTGCCTGCTCTTGGAACCTATCCGTTCTTTGTGGCAGCGGAAGAGTTGCTGAAATGCGGCTGCATCACATAGCAAAGCAGAAAGCGAATAGAGGAAGAAGTAGAGAATTAACAGAGGAGGCTGAGTACGGATACTGACATTGACAGTGTGCGAAGCACAATACACAAAGCCTTTTTGCTTCGTTTCGATTTCCGTTCTGGTAACCTGAGGCGGATGTTGGAGCACATAAATAAGCAGCAATTGTACAACACGCATACACACACCAAGTATATATGCATATACATGAGGGTGAAAGTAAAGTCTGTGTATGACGGCATGCAAGAAATGCGTTTGAATAGTTGTCCACGGAGTTCAGAGTTCGGAATTATCCTGGAGCGTATATGTAACCGAAGAATGGCAGAGGAGTCTCTTGCTATGACCCAGTCTAGCGAATCGCGCCCTGACATTTTTGCTGGTAGCATTTATCGTTCTTGTGCTCCTTTCTCGAGATGTGTGCTGATGCAGACAAGTGGGTGTACACGAGACTTCCCAACTGTTCTCGGATTGTTGCTTAAAGATCTAAGGAGAGGCGTACACTCGTTTAATAGCAATCATTCGGTGCGCTCGGTGGCTCCGTTCCTTCTGAGCACTTAAACACCATTTAGGAGGAATTCATTTGGCGAAATCGAAGAATCAGCAGCCGATCTTGCAGAAGCCTCAGGCCTTCTGCTTTCTGAGGCGGGGCAAAAGCAGCTTTCTCGCTGACGATGGCACTCGAATGGAGGGCTACACGAGGTCTGCATGGTGAAAGAAAGCAACATGAGAAAGAATGATGGATTCGTGCCTTGCGTTCTACAAATGATGTGCCAGGGGAGGGTGCAACTGAAGCCCAGGGGGTTCTCCGTCACATTCGCTATTCCGCTGCCCTCACCGCTGCATCCTCCACCCAAGGCTGTGGTCTAGAGAGGGTCCCTCCATCGATGGCGATGCCTTCAGCCTGCGCTTCCAGATGCATCTCCCTGGAGCAGCCATGCTTGGGTACAAACATTTCCTTCCTGTTCCACCCATCGCTTAGGGATACTCAGTTCTCTTAGCACTTCGTTGTTTGACGGATCCTAGAGATCCTACGATGATTGTTCTGAGGGATGCTGCTACTATCTTGGTTTCTCACTCTTTTGTCAGCAAAATGGAGAACCAATCCTCTGCATTCGTTCTTCTTCCTTAATCCGGCTTCTTCTAGTGCTTTCTTGGAACACTCGTAAGGCCAGGCAGCGTCTATTATTGATTTCCTTTGCATCACCCTGAGCACCAGATTCTTTCGCAGGTTGCAATCCCCATAGGAAATACTTTGGTTCGAAGTCACCAGCTCAGACTCTCAGACTTTCCTCGCGCAGCTTTCCTGATCAGAGTTACTAGTTCATCGTGCTTCTCGGTGATCGTGAGGAAGTTGAGGTGATTGAGAGTATGGTTGAGGTGTTCCTCCCCGAAGTTGCACCTCCCGAACATGTGATCAACTCCATCCCCAATGAGCATTCCTCTTACAGGTGTGTGGTGCCGCGCCACGTGTGAATCAATCTTGGATTTTCCCTCCTGAGGTGGAATTGTGCCGACGTACGATGTTGGTCCGCGCAGGACTCAGCCTCCCTTCGGCCTGGGGGCGTCTCGACAAAGGAAGGCCACGCTTTGCGCTGGATCGTGGATATATTGGAGGCGATCTTTCGCACTCTATCATGAGGATTCTGGGCTCGAGTTCCCCAAAGATCCCTCGTGTTTGGGTGGGCACATGTTCGTGTTCCTGCAATCCAAACGCTCCTTCCTCCTTTCAGTCGTTTCTGGACCTATTGAATTACCCACCAATACGAATGAATGAATGCTACCAAACCTGCATCCATCTTTGGTGCACTCAACTTATTCTCTTACCATCCATAGTATATCTCAAGAGAACTCCTGTGCTTCCGGATCCGAAGTATTTTGCAGTTTACAGATCTCAGCAGTTTCATGCTGTTTGTGGGAAAATCGGTAGCCGGGTCAGGAGGATTCGGACACATCCCGCAAGCTATTGGCATGCCATCCGATCATTCCACGCGCAGAATCAACTCCAGAACCCCTAAAACTCTAATGATTGGGACAGCTCGTTTTCTAAGCTGTTTGTTTCCTGTTTGTTTTCTAAGCTGTTTAGCTGTTTAGTTTTTCTTTCTCTCTCGTAAACTTAACCGAGAGGTCATTTACCATCGCTCTTTATTTAGGCTTCATTGATTTCTTCTTCTTCAGCACCTGGTCTTCACTCCTTTCCTTTCTTTCACATGGTTTCTTTCACTTCCTGTTCTTTCGTCGGTAGCCAAGTGGGCTCCCAATGTCAAAGATCTTTGGACCTTTCTCGTGGAGAGTGCTGTCTATCCCATCCGGAGAGGTCTTTTCCTCCCTCTCTTGTCGATCATTGCTTTCTGATTTCTCTCCTTTCCTGTGGAGTGATGTCCAGAGGGGGATGCGATACCTCCCGCGACTTAGGGATCATTTTCACAGTATAGGTATGTAATTGAAATACCGAGCTCTCCCATGTGCTGTCATCTTTATCCTCATTTTCTTAGTTTTTCCTGCTTCGTTTCATTGTCATTTGTGCCACCATCGTGTGGGCAGTCCTCCCTATCTCTTTGGGAGGTGGAACTCTTACGTAGTGAACACTCCACTGAGTGTGGTCGGGTTGTATCATCCTTAGGTCTCTTGTTTTCCTTTATGTAGCGGTGAGCGTGGTTTGTTAATGCTCTTTCGCTGGAGAAGGTCAACCATATGCTGGCCTATTGTACTTGCATTACAGTCGACCCATGGGGGTAGCAGTGTTAAGCTCACTCTTGGTTCCCCTACATGGTTGGAGTTTCTTTTGTAGTCTTATGTACTCCACATGTTGTCCATATAGGTATTATCTTGTTTTCCATACCATCTACTGTCTTAAAATGTTTTTGTATTCGTCTTTCACAAAGACTCCCACCTGCACCTAAAATGGCAGGTTTCGAGTGAACGAGCAGTTGGAGAAACTAACGGATACGGAAGTACTGAACAGCCTCCCCGAAATTCTACTTTTTCTATTACTTCCATTATGATACTTCTGAACTTTTGGACTCTTTGCTGAGGCGGGACCCTGGACAAAGAATTCCGGGCAGTCTTTGCATAAACTTCTCTGAATGCTGGTTCTCCAGCTGGTGCAGCGCAGAACGCTTCCACCAGCAACGCCGTAGCAGTACTTTTTATATCCTGAAATGTCTCGAAGTGCCTCTCTCCTTCAGTCCACCTTGGAAGAAATCAGCAAGTGGTTGCATCGTTCTGTTCTCTATTGCACTCGCACGCAGGCTGTACGCTGCAGCTCTCTGCGAGATTGAGAGTAAACTTCTGGGAGATGAGCTTTATCTTTTTTTTTTTTGGTTGCCGGATTGCAGGACCATTGAAATTAGACGAGGAATTCACTACAGTGTTTTTATTCGAGAGCAGAGGGTTTCTTAAATGTTTTTACTAGAAATGGTCCGACTGTAAACCAGCTTTTCAAACCAAAAGAGCTGTGGCTTTGAGATGAAAAGCGATGACTCCTGCAATGAATTTCTGCTCGATCATGGTCTGAAAAACAACAACAAACGCACAGTTCGCACACCACTGCTATATTACAACATGGTTTTCATCTTGATGAATTCCTCAGCAAAGAATTGGCTGCAAAGCGAAGGCTACTTTCAGATACAACGGGATGAGAACAATGTGAAGATGGCTAATTTGGTATGCTTACAGAGCGGTTCCTGAGTGAATTCGTAGGATCATCGACGCCCACCTTCCATGCAAAGTAACCAGCTACATTGAAAGCACAAATTGCTCTTTAGAAAAGAAAACGCCTTACATAGAAACTCCCGTATCGTTCTGGAGGAACAGGGATATACCACTTTTAATTTGCTGTCTCGGATCATGGAAGTGATGTGGAAACAGTGTGCAGGATATTTGATCACCTGGGGAGGAGAGAGTTCTCCGCAAGAGTTCTCTGCCAGTGCTTGCTTGCTGCAAAGTAAGCAGGGCTTCCGCTCCTCTTTCTTCTCCAACGTTCCTGCGCTCAGAATTCCTTCCGACTTTCGCTTCCTCGCCTTCAGTGGTGACTAAGTCTCCTGAAGCCTCCTGCAAAACTGATTCCTGAGGTTTTCCAGTTTCGTATCTGTCCATTCACCATGGCCTCGAGGTTGAAGATTTATTTATTTGGATGCACTCGTAATTATTTTTAAGCAGATAGGATGAATGAAACGATCGGATAAATGAACAGTTCTCCTAGGCGCTAGAAGATGCAAGGCAGGAGAAGAGCGAAGGTCGAGAATTGGGAACTCAACTTTCGCCTCTAAAGGAGTCTCGGCAATGGTTAAGACGACCCTGGGATCGTGGGATCAAGAGAACGACAACATGCTCAGAATGACGAAGATTCTGAAAGGACAAGAAGACAGCATCAGAGAGGAGAAGGGCTGCATCAGAATCCTCTATTCCGGAGAGGTAGATACACTGGAAGCGCGGGACGAGTCGCTGCCCGTCCTTCCCATGGATGCGCCTGAGAGACCAATCGCTCTTAGCAGCCTGACTCAAGAGAACCAGTTGATGAACAGCGCAGAACTTCCCTTCCTCCTGCAATCTGCCCTTACCAAACGCAACTGAAGCCCACGAAGATCAATAAAAAATGAAATCAGATACGTAAGGTAGTCACGTGAAAATTCGGACCACGTACGGTAACATCTTAGGAAAGCGTTAGATTCCCAGAGTAAACTGCCTAGTAATTCCTAGACTAGACTGATTCTGTATCATCTGCAAGTCCTCAAGGAGCCCCTTGGGAGGTGCAACTGACCAGAAGATGATGAAAAAACATTCAAAGACTTTTAACGGATGAATCGAAAATCAAATCAAATCAGAGACAGAGTGCGGAGGTCCTACAACTCATTCAGATGAAAATGGCATCTCGAAACTTCAAGGGGAATTGGCAGCGCGCGGCTCGTGTCGGAGGCATGCACTAGCCCTTCTCTCCATGTCTTGGATGTTTCCTTGGATGGTTGCCATCGGGGACGAAACGGCTTGGCCATGAAGCGCGATAAAGTACACCTTATGATGTGACAAACGCCACATCACTTACAGAACTTTATCGACGTGGATGCACTTTGATGAAGCGTGTGACAAGCAGGCACGGATGCTCGCCAGACCTGCTCGGTTTGCCCCTGCTTTGCCCTTGCTTCGTCGGACTCGGCTTCTTCACGGCTTCGCGCAAGCGTGATTTCGATAAAGGCTGTTTTATCCTTCATACGTGTGTGTGTGTGCGCCCTATGTGTAGCATGTGGGGAATCACTTGAACTCGTCATATTCTCCGCGTCTCTTTGCATCTTTCGAACCTCTTTGGAGCTACAAAAATTTTTTCTGGAAGCCCAAATCTTGCAACCATCAGACGTGATGCAGAAACTGCCGTGATCGCAGATAACGAGAGCTCCGAACAAAGATCTTTCTTCTCGAACGGAAACCAAACGTCTTGCCTCAAAAGGCCTGAAGCACTGATGATTGGATAGCGGAGACTGGTGCCGTGGCAAGCCGGAATTTCAAATTTGCCAATTAGAAATCACAAATGCAATGCATGTTCATGAGGGAGCACATCGAATGTATTTCAAGGATTCTTCGAAACCGCAGAGCACACGGTAGCAGGGGATAAACGTCAGGAACGGTGGATTACTAACGGAGACTTCAAAGAGTCACTCCCTATCACTCGAACAATCGCAGCTGCTTCCTACGAAACAAAGCCTTCCGGAACTTGCACTCTGGAATGCCATTTCTTGTTGTCCGGGTTCGCTCCCTTCCGCATCGCTGTTTCGCCCACCACCCACTTGATCCAAGATAACTCCAGATCACTTCTTACACTGCATTCTCACATTGCGGCCCGATTTATTTGACCGGCACGATCACAGTTTCCCCAAGATGATACACAGCAGTGCCATACGGATGTACATGCCATTTTCCACCTGCCGGAAGTAAGCTGCACGCGGATCACTGTCCACTTCGTTGCTGATCTCGAATATTCTCGGCAAAGGGTGCATAACTATCATTTTCGACTTGGCTTTTGTCATCAAATGCGGCGTCAGGATAAAATGGCCGCAGCAGTCCTGGTACTCTTCCTCGGTCGCGAAGCGTTCTTTCTGTATGCGGGTCATGTAAAGAACATCCGTGTGGGGCAGCACGTCCTCAAGACTGGAGCACTCTTCCTAAACAGCCCCCCAAAAAAAACCGGATCCGTGGAGAGCTGGCAGAAACATCCTCCTTTCCCCAAACCTGAGCTATTCCACGAGATGCCACATACTGACGCACGCCTTCGGGCATGCCCAGTCCAGGGGGGCAGACGTACCGAAACGAGACTCGGTACAAGGTAAGCAGTTTGGCGAGTGAATGGACGGTGCGGCCATGTTTCAGATCTCCCACCATGGTGATCACAAGCCCATTGACGGTACCTATTTCCTCGCGTATGGTATATATGTCTAGCAGGGCCTGAGTAGGATGTTCGCCAGTACCATCCCCCGCGTTGATTAGTGGTTTGCGGCTGAACTGGGCCACACGCTACGCAGAGCAAATGAAATGCTACCCCTTTCCTCTTCCCTCCCCCACCTTAATTATATCGACTTCGGAATGACGAACCACGAGCACGTCGCCGTAGCAGGCCATGGTCACAACAGTATCTGAAAAGACCGGCGTGAACACGTGGTCCAGCTCCACCACACCGTTCACCTTCTAGCGTCTCCCCTTTCGCAACTGAGGAATGCTTCCCGTGCATGCTTATGGTTGTGCCGCCCAGCCGCTGCATCGCTGCGGCGAAACTGCATTGGGTGCGCGTGCTTGGTTCGTAAAAGATTGTGGCCAGAACTTTTCCCTGGAAGGAAATCCTTCCGTTTTAAAAGGCCAGACGCAAGGAAACCCCGAAAAGTCACCTTTAGGAATTCGTGAATCGGTTTGTCTTGTTGAACGCAGATGGCGAAGTAGTGAGCCAGATTGAAGATTCCCGCCAAGTTCTCTTTGGTCAGGTGAGAGGCACTCAGCAAGTGCTGGAAATGCAGACCTGACGTCCGCAGATCCAGCTCTTTGATACGGGGTCCGAAGCTCACTTTCTGGTCCATTTCTGAGGAGGGGGATACGATTATGCAAACATCTCGAGATGACAGCCATGCACACAAGTGCATGGAACGGATCGGTGAAGTTGAGCTGAACCAAGAACCCAAGAAACTGAATAATGCAAAGGAGTCAAGGATACGGACTTGATAAATTTTACCCGAGAGGACCGTCTTCGCAGTTCTTGCATTCATAAAGATCCTTTTTATCACCCACAAAAACTCGCCCTTATAGAGCTTCAACTGAAAGCGACATTAAAAAAGCACGGAAAGATGACAGTGGAGAACAGTACTCGAAGAACGTGAGACCACACAAACGGCAACCTTACCGTGTGCTTCCCTTTTCTCGTGTAGAGAGCGATCGTCAATAACGGGAACAGTTATTTTCTGGACCGTTGTTTCCATATCGGTAGGAAAAGGAATGTGCGCTTTCACATTCACGCCAAATCCTGGTTTCCCAAGAATCTACAGTTCCCATTATTATTTTTTTGTTTCGTTTTCATCGAAAGTTGCTTTACCATTCCATCGAGGAAAACGAGTTCACCTCGTAACACCACTCGCGTCACTCGACCGCACACGTGGAATCCAGAGAATGGTGTCCACTGCGCTTTCGAATACGGCATTGCCTCGGGAATCGTCCATTCATCATCCAAGTCCACTTCGATGTACGTATCTGACTGCTCTGGAAGTTTGAATATTTTTCGAGGGTTGTGGTACAGCTTCTGAAGCAGATCCTGAAACGAAACCACTGGGCTGTGCTTGGTACGCAGAGACCACTCACTTCTAGGGTCAGTCGACCGGACTTGACTGCTGTCAGAAGTAAGGGGAGCATCGTTTCTAAGCCAGGGAACCCAGGAGGAGGGTCGCTCGATTCCTTCTCGGAACGCAGATGGGGAGCTGTAGTTTGAAACCTTACGACATCCGGACGGGGTCTAGATCTCACCGTGATCTGACGCGAAGCAATCGATTATGTCCATACTGTTCCACAAGGTCTGTTGATCTTCCACAGTATTTAACCGAGGGCACACCTTGCTGAGCCGCGTTCCTAGGATTTCTGCATCCTTCGGCGTCAAAAATAAATGATGCGGGCATACTTCACAGGTAACCTTTTGCCCCTGAAATGAACGCATAGCTGGAGCACTACTACCGACTGCGGTTCACAACAAGCCCTCAACGTTGCAAGAATTGCAAGAGGATTGAGCAAAACAAGAGGGCGCTTTCGGTGCATTTGGTGGCAGGGCGAGATCCCCTTAAGATGGAATTCACTTACCATTTTTTTGGCTGCTCGGATAACTTCGATCTGATCCTTGGTGGATACGTGGCAAATGTGTATGGATCGGTCCAGCATCATTGTGAGGAACAAGATTGCGGCGGTTGTCACCCCTTCGGCATGAACGCAGATAGGATAATCAATAGGCCAGTGCTGCAGATGCTAGAAAAGCAACAGTTTCGAGATGACCTCGATGACACACACACAAAGAAAAAAAAAAGGTGAAGTACTTCGAGCCACACTGCCATGGAATCCATCTTCAAACTTGTGAACGTTGAGTTGAGAAACATCTTCAAGCCGACAGTTAACGGCGCGGATTCGTGGACATAGGTAGCATTGGTGTTGCATGCGCCAACGAGAAGGGCGTAGTCGCAGTAGGCGTTCAGCCGAGCGATGTCTCCAACGTACAGCAGCGAGGCAAAATCCGTCATCGGTGGGTTCGAGTTCGGCATCACGCAAATCATGGTGAACCCCCCACATAAAGCAGCACACGTTCCTGAGCTCCACGTTTCTTTGTGCTCGTATCCAGGTTCCCGTATATGAGTGTGTATATCAATTAAACCAGGAAGTTGTATAAGTTTTCTGGATGACTGGCAGTCGATATAGGGATTGAGTTTTGGTTCGCCGCCGATCAAGTGCAAAGCCTGACAAAATCGATTTTTTCTTCTTTGATAAAAACAGCAACAGCAAGTTTACCTTGACTAAAAGTTTGGCACACTTGACATCCGTTACCAAAGGTATGCAATGCTGGATAGCCATCAGGCGAGTGCGATAGCCCTGGGTGACGAAAGAAGATACGCGACGGGCGAAATTGTTCCTGGTGGGCAAATTAATCACCAAATCGAATTTTTTGCTGGCTAGATAGGCAGCGATGTTGTTTAATTGGCCTGTGGTGGTGTTTTCTCCGATTTCTTCGAATGGCCACTCCACAGCTTCCACCTGGCGAGTGCAACACGACACTTGGTCAGAAGGGAACATCCGCCGATCCCACACCTTTATCCCGTGCTCGGAATAGAAATCCGCGGTGCCCACGCTGGCGTAGAGCCGAAAGCCTATCCTCTGCAACGTCCGGACACTCTGCAGCAGCTCCGCTTTGTGCTGCGACGAAAGGAGGGCAGGATTTTCGCTCTGCCCAGAAGGGCTGCAGTTTACCTTGTAAGTTCCTATGGACAGGAAGATGGACGAAGAAGGGACTCGGAAGTCCGCGCTGAGCAGCGCTTTCAAGTAAGCCTCGTAAACGGTCTCCCCGAAACACGCAACTTCTCCCGTGGAGGCCATTTCGACACCCAGCGTGGCATCAGCACCTACGGTGTCGAGGGAGGGGGAACGAGTCGGATGGGCACCGTAGCCGTTTACCGACCTCCCAGTCGAGAAAACGAGAACTGAGGCACTTTGACGCCTACTTTGCCGCAGTCGGATATCATCACGTTCTCGCATTCAACTTTATCTAGAATTATAGCTCTCGTCGCCACGGCGATGAAATCATATCCCAAAGTTTTCGAAACAAACGGGAAAGATCTGGAGGCTCTCAGATTGCACTCAATAACCTGCAGCTTGTTCTCCTGATCGAAAAAGTGGGATTCGAGTGCGGCCACGCCAGAGCTTTCTACTGACCTTCGCGATGAGCTGTATGTTCATGGGTCCAGTAACTTGGAGTTGCATAGAGATGGCGAGGCAAATTTCCGTTATTTGTGCCAGTGTTTCGGAATTTAGATCCTGAGGAGGAGTGACCAACGTGGCATCTCCAGAATGCACGCCGGCATTTTCGATATGTTCGCTCACGGCCATGCAAAGAATCTGGCCCTCCTTTGCCACAGCATCCACGTCGATTTCCTGCAGATGTGCGGGAGGGGGCGGGGTGGGGTGATGACACTCCGACATGTCAAGAAAATCCTTTTACTTTGGCATCCAGGATGAATTTCGAGATTACGACGGGGTGCTTTTTGGAAACCGTTGATGCCTTGCTCAGCAGCCTTTCCAAATCCTGTTCGGAGTGCGCAATGCTCATCGCGGCGCCGCTAAGCACGTACGATGGTCTCACGAGGCACGGATAACCAACTTCTTCACAGAAGCGAATTGCAGATTCCATGTTGCTGAGCTCTTTCCATCTAAACATGCATTATACATTCTGCCGGTCAGCCCCCCCCCCCAAAAAAAACCATACATTACCTCGGCTGCGATATATCAATGTTGTCAAGCATGCGCGAGAATTTGAAGCGGTTCTCCGCTTCATCGACGCTAACAGGTGAAGTGCCTAATATGTGCACTTGCTGCCGATAAAGAGTCATTGCGATGTTGTTTGGAAGTTGACCTCCCATACACAAAATACATCCCTCTGGTTTTTCGAGATCTGTTATTTCCAGGACAGCCTTGGGGAGGCAAGAAACACAAACACACACAGAAGAAGAAAAAAAAGAAAACAAGGTTGTCTCACGAAAACACGTTAAGGCTTGCCTCGGATGAGATTTCCTCAAAGTACAGGCGGTCGCACATATCATAATCGGTGCTAACAGTTTCTGGATTGCAATTTAGCATGATTGTTTCTTTTCCCAGCTTCCTCAGTTCCATCAGGCATCCCACCGCGCAGCAGTCGAATTCAACGGAGCTTCCTATACGGTAGACGCCAGAACCTGAATGGATGTGCAAGCGGCGATGGTTGCAAGCACTTCCTCTTGTACAAACCTAAAACCATGATGGCACCTCCGGGGAACTGCACGTCATGGGAGATACCATTGTACGTGGTATACAAGTAATTTGTTTCCGTGGAACACTGACCCGCAAGAGTATCGATCTGCTTCACAAAGGGGCTCACGCCTTCAGAAAACATTGAAAGTGCACGGCACAAGAGATGCGTACCTAATTTGATTCTCTTTTTCCGTATAGCTTGTTCTGTACTCTGCAAACAGTGTGCTAACTGTTTATCAGAAAAGCCCAATTTCTTTGCCGCAAGCAAAATTTCCCGAGACCACTCTTTTCCAGAACTTTCTTCCAATGTTTTGTACATGTCGATGATGTTTTTCATTTTCTGCAGGAACCAAGCATCTATCTCGGTTAATTTGTAGAGGTAACCGATATCCAATCCTTGGTATAGTGCTGCCGCCAGCATTAGAATTCGTCTATCCGTTGGGTACTCCAGCTCCTGAAAAGCACCGCTTCATCCATCTGGAACACTCTGGAGTACGAACCTCTTCCGAGAGGTCAGTTACATATGGATCGAACCCGGACACGTTTTCGTCCATCATTCGGAGAGCTTTCTGCAGAGCCTCTTCGAAATTTCGACCTATGGCCATGACTTCGCCAACGCTCTTCATGGAGCTGCCGATCTATGAACGTAGAGTGAATGCCACTAGCGTTCTCCCACTTCCCGAACCTTCGTGCTAACTCGACTAAACTTGGTGAGATCCCATCTTGGTACTTTGATCACGCAATAATCAATGCAGGGTTCGAAACATGCCGTTGTGACCTTGGTGACTGCATTCTTGATGGATGTGATAGGAAGTTCCAATGCCAGCTTTGCTGCGACGTACGCTAGAGGGTAACCTGTGGCTTTGCTGGCTAAAGCTGAACTACGGGACAAGCGAGCATTCACCTTGAAAGTATTCAATTGATTTAACTCCTGTGAAAGAATGTAACTTTTTCCCACCTCGACGACGTAATAGGTGCACGAATGCGGATCAAGAGCGTACTGGATGTTGCACTCCCCCACCACTCCCAAGTAATCAACAATCTTGAGAGCCGCCTTCTTCAGCATGCTAAACTCCTCGAAGCTCAGGGTTTGACAGGGAGCTACGACCACAGACTCGCCTGTATGGATTCCTAGTGGATCCACATTTTCCATGCTACACACCTTCAACAGCAAATCGCGCATAAGGCCACTGGGCACGAAATCCTCACCGTGATGCAGTTGCCTAAAAAGTCCCTGACAACTTCGAATTCGATTTCCTTCCATCCTTTCAGACTCTTGTCGATGATGACCTGTTCAGAACTGACAAAGGTTTTCCTTGCCAGTTCCAAAAGCTGCGCCTCGTCGTTAGCGAACCCTGATCCGAGTCCTCCTAATGCATATGCTGATCTTATCAAGACGGGATAACCCAACGACCGAGCAGCCTCTACTGCCTAAAACTTTTCACTGTCTGCGGATTTCTGACAGCTACGCACACCTTTTCGAGAGAATACACAATCGCACTGGGTGCCACTTTCTCGCCGACGCTGGTAATTTTCTCAGCGAACCTCTTACGGTCTTCTGTGTCCATGATGCAGTTTATAGGTGTTCCCAACACTGAAACATTATAACGTGAAAGAACTCCTTTTGTCTCCAGTTCGATGCCACAATTAAGAGCAGTCTGGCCTCCAAAAGTTAGGAGAATCCCATCAGGACGTTCTCTCTGGATGACCTTTGAATTTCGCGGAGTTTAAACAACCTTCCAAACTCTCCATCATTCTTACTTGTTCTACGTAATGCGGAGTGATCGGCAAAAAATAAACCTTATCAGCAAGATTTTTCGATGTTTGAACCGTTGCAATATTAGGATTAATGAGGATCAGTTCGTGGCACTCTTCCTTGATGGCCTTGATGGCTTGAGACCCAGAGTAATCAAATTCACCAGCTTGACCTTATCGAGAAAAAGAGAAATTAAGTTGAATATCTGCAAACGAAAACCATAACACAAGAGCGTATCTACTATATGCAGGAGTGCACCTATTTTTAGTCCTCCGGAGCCCAACAGTATAACTTTTCTGATATACTTCGGCGAAAGTTTAAAGTGTAAGTGTTTTCTGAACAAATTGTCTTCGATGGCCTGCTTCAAGGAGGACAACCGCAGATCACTTCGCGCTGCTTGTAAGAATATGCTCATCAATTTCCCGATATCACGTTCACTTTGGCACTGCTCGATTTGGAACTGCACCCTGCAGTATAAGAGAGAAGATGTAGCTGCATTTGTGAGCAGTAATCACTTACCCTAAGTAAGGCTTGGATACATGGATGATGCTTTCGATCGAAAGGTCATCTGCATTGACGAACAGAGTCTGCCAGTCTGGAGGCAGAGAGTCTTTCTCTATTGAATACCCGTGATTCTCGGATGCCAGCACGCATATATCAGTCCCATTATACATTAACGGCTGACTAAGTCCACGACAACCGAATTCCATCTTATACGTAGAGCAGCCAGCTGCTAATGCAAGGATCTGGCAACCCAGACCGATTCCGAGAATGGGAACATCCGTATTCTGGAGCAACTGCTTGACTTTCTGTACAATATCTTCATAGACACTTGGATCCCCGGGTCCGCTACTCAATACAAGGGCATCAATATCTGATATCTGTAGATTACTATTCGCTGGCATAAGTTTGACGCAAGCACCGTAACTAATCAAAAGGCGGATGTCACTGTTTTTGACTCCTAGGTCCAGAACGCCAACAACTGGACAACCAGAAGGGTTCAATATTTTCAATCCCTGAAACGGAAAGACAACTGTAACAAGGGAGCTGAGAGTCTTCAGAGGATTCTGACCTTAGTCGATACCACGGAGACGAGGTCACGAACATTCGGATTCCTGAAAGGCACCGAATCTGGATCGTCACCTTCGAAAATTATTTTTGCCAGCTTTGGACCACTTTTAATCAGATGCTTGGTCAGCTGCCGCGTGTCTATGTCAAAGATCCCGGGTACATTTTCCGAAAGCATCCACTCATGCAACGTCTGGATGCTTCTCCAATGGCTCGGAATCTCACAAAGTTCTCCCATCACTAAACCCGATGCCCACAGATGCGTAGACTCAAAAAACCTACGATGAAAGATAACGAAATGCAGATGCATGTTTCATAAACGTTACTTGCTCAAGTGAAAACAGTCCTTTTCTTCTTTTCCGGGCACACCTGAATTTCCGATCAACGGATATGTGAATATTATGATTTGCCCGGTGTACGCGGGGTCACTGAGAATTTCAGCATAACCAACTACACCGGTGTGGAAAACTGCAAGCACAAAAGCAGTATAAAAACAAAACAAAAACAGTAAAATAAATACTTAGTTCTCCAGAAGAGGAACCATTTGCTCCGCACGCATATCCTTCCATTTGAAATCCATCATCCAGCACTAAAGTAGCTTTCTTCTTGAGCATTTTTGAAGTAAATTGGTTCAAAACAAATTAAAATCAGAAATACCCTCTTTTGCTTTTACCGAAATACCTTAAAGAAAGATGGCGGTAATAAGAGAAGCTTTTGCAGCAGTACATTGCCATGTGCTTGCTTTAACAACATATTGGTACGGTAAACCCACCAAAAATTGCTTGCAAAACTCGGAAACACCCATTCCTTCATTACTTGAGCGCCAGGGCTTTCTTCATTACAACGGAGAAAGCTTTTTACCCAAAACTGTTCTCAAAGTCCGTACGTGATTGCATTCTCATTGGTGCAGGTTTCATCCTGAGCACACCAGCACATTGAGAAAATACAAATGGAAACGAGCTAAAAACAACATCCTCGAAGAGATTCATTTCGCATTCTGCAACAGGAACCTAGCATCTGACTCATTCTACACTACATAAATATATAAACACACACAGATATATATACAAAGTAAAATGGCAACACATGGTTTCCATACAACGAAGGGGAGTCCACTAAGAAGGATTCATTCATTAACATGGAGAAAAAATACACCCTCTGCGACAGCACAACTATTTCGAGGAAAAAAGAATTTGGGGTGGATTTCCCCTTTCATAATCCAAGTTTTTCACCAAATTACGCTCAAAATTTTGCAGAATTATTGGGGGCGGGGGGGGGACAGTCGCATGTGCCTACCTAAATTATACAGCATCGCACGCAAATAAATTAGGCCATATACATACGATTGCAAAAAATGTAATTCGGACTTGAGAGGAAATACATACAGGTACAGCCTAAAACGGGCTTTCTTTGGTTCGCAAATTACAATTTGGTTCTGCCACCTAACAACACATTCAACCGAGGTACCACAATGCCCACCCCCTTTAAAAGCCTTCCTTCCCCCATGAAACTTGCAGTACCAAAGGCAAAAGTTCCATCTTGTTCCTACTTTCACGTTAGCAAAGTTCTGATTAGTCTCGATTTCTTCCCAATAATTGCGTATCTCGCAATTGAAAATCATGTGCTTCCACGATGTATGCACATTAAATACATCCTGGGTGTATTCGTGTATCAAGTATACGATTACATTAAAAAAAAAAAAAAAAATCGTCCCTTCGCACAGATGGTAAAACTTTGAAGTCGAAAAACGGCTTCCTTCACCCGGACGTTTCTTTTGCTTCACCCGAAATGCAGTTCATTCATGACACCTCGTTGCTCGCCCATTACACCCAGCGAACATCTGTCTCTGATTTTAGCCAAAGGGCTGAGAGGCAATACTGCCACTATGAGGTGCCACTGTTCGATGAAGGTGGATTAAAAATCCATGTAAAAATCAACGGAAGGGACACACACGTCTTTGCCTCACTTGCTTGCCCGCATGCATTTTTTTTTTTTTTTGCGGCATTATACGCGCCAAATAAATTCCTGAAATACATAGAATTCGATCAGAACGAGCCAGCAAATCCACAAAATATTCGAGAACTGAAATCTGATGGAAGACTTCATTTGAAACCTTGTTGATCAATTGCAACCGTTAATACATGTGCAATCAAGCTTCCTTGATTTTCATTTTTAATCAAACACGGGCACGCGTAATAGATGAGGAATTTCAAAACAACTTTATGAAAACAACCCCTGCGTGTTCCAGAGTAACACTGAAGAGCTTGCATCACTTTTAAAACATTAAAACGTGATAATCGAAAATCTTCAAATTCGAAATTGTTCAAGCACCGCGGGTGGCTTCATTTAAAAAGCTCTGATTTGTTCGAATCTGAACAACTCTTGAAAACAAATCCTGCACAACCAAAGATGAACAGAAATCATGGTGCAAAGAATTATAACGCAATCCATGGAGCAAAATTAAGACAGAATGGATGAATCGGATGTGTACACACACGTGTGATCAGTACTCCCACCTTACACTTCAGCCACAAACGTTTGATGATGGTCTCTTGGACCGAGAGTGTGGCTGAAAGACATTTTTCAATCAGCAACCATCATGAAACTGAAAAAAGTTAGATTTTGATTACCGCCTCAATCTCGATGACCTCCGTATATTCACGGTATAAGGCACTCAATCACTTTCAACATAAAACTTCATATTTGCAGTGCTAATGGCGGTAAAAATACGGCATGAACCTACTAAAGAATACCAATTTGAAACCCAAGAATTTTACGGGGCCTTCTTTGTCTAAAATGCCATTTGTGCGAAAAATTTTAGGTACTGATGGTGTCTCAATACCCAACCTTATAGTATTTTCAGTTATTCATATTTTTCAATATCGATAACGTGAATTCGATGTTAAATCAAATGGAATCGCAATTTCGATTGAAAGCTTTGAAAGCCTCTGAAATGGTTGTACCAAGTGCAGTACATTTCAGTGGTTATAAACCATTGGAATATACTAAAATGGTAATAAACTATTTACATAAGGCAAAATTGCAGTATTTCATTCTATTATACAACAAAAAAATTTCTGCACTGCAAAATAGAAATCCTGAACTACACGGGGGGGGGGGGAGTATAAAAAAAAATGAAAAAATCTCCTTAAATTATACACCGAATAGTTCATCACATACAAATTCAAATTTTCATGAGTAGTCAAACTGTAACACTTGCTATACACGGTAGAAAAAAAAAAAAAAAATACTCCCATAATCAACTTTCTAATCACAGACAGTATTATTCAAATTTCGTTTTCTCCTGTGAGGCATGTTTAAAACAAATGAAAGATGGAAAACTTTCTAAACCATCAAACACACAGGTTTTTGTGCTGAAATGCTACCCATTATTTGGCTACTTTCCGAAACAAGGTATTGGCTAATTACTTACACACCAATTTACAATGTACGCCTGTTTGCAAAAGTGTACCAAGAGGCAACCTCTGGCAAACACGCAAAAATTTATACCGATGGGTTCACCACTGAACGACATGCTTGGTGACTAGTCCCTCGAGGGAGGATTTCAAGCAAAAAGATCACTGGAAGGCACTGGGATTTATGAAGACAAATCATCCTAGTTTGCTGCCATTAACAAATCAGGAACTCTCATTTTTAATGTTCTTTGGAAGTCGAATGGTTAATGGGAACATTTCGTTAGGAGCACCTAAAATCTCTATCCACGCGAACCATTTAGCATTACCATCGTAATAGCAGATGAAAAAAATGCACATACAAAATTTCAATGATGGGTACAATTAAGTGCCTTGAAAGAGTATATTAATCGCTCACCATGTATTTTTCAGTAAAATTTTGTATGTGTGCGATGTTTTTCGTCTGTTATTACAATGATAGGTTCCAACCAATAGTAAAAGCAAAACACTTTTCCTGTTAAGAGTGTCTGCTTCAAAAATTACTAAATCATTTTGATGACTGAGGGACAAATTAGACTTACAAATCAGAATTGCTCTCTCATTAACCTTTCGAAAGAAAAAAAAAATCCGAAAATCCAAAATAAGAGTTAGAAATGACAAAATGAAATGAAAAAACAAACAAACAAACAGTCACAGTAATTATGCATTGTTTATTAACGTATGATTCAAATTTCTCATTCATTCTGATTACATTCACGACGATACTTTCGAGGCCGCCTATTACAGAGTATGTCCATCGAGATCATTTAAGTGCGGTACGAAATTCGTCTTGCTTACTTTATCGTATGACAGTGGCAGCATCAATAAAAAGCAACTGATATACGGCATATGACGACCGATAAATTAGAAAAAAAAAAAAAAAAACTACCTACAAAATGCAAAGCTTATCGAAAACACCTTACAAAGAACAACCAAAAAACATCAATGGATCCCCCCCCTCCCCACTCGAGTTTGCTGACCTTTCGCAGCAATCGGATTTGCATTTACAAGTATTTCTAATAGTGGAATCTTGGGAACTCATCTCTTACATCTCAAAAACATTCGAGGCCAAACCTTTGGCTCTCCTGATGATGTATGTGCTCTCAATCTGTAAAGCAGCATGGCCACGCGGAGCACTTTGCGGAATGGCAGCTTTATCTAGGAATTCTACAAACATCGCAATATCATACATTTATCACAAATCAACTCCTTGAATACAAGACTTCAGCAAAATACTCTGTCAAATTTGACACAAAAAAAATATCAAATACCCTGCACATTGTTAAGTGAATTATGAAATTCAATTAAATGAAGATTTAGAAAACATTGTCTACCATGCATTCCACAAAGTAGGCTTCCAGCTTAGAAAATGCTACGGAATACATTCGAATTACTAAGCATAACTTCAACTGAATAAATCAATGCATATATATATATATATGTATTTCACAGACAAAAAGTTTTTCCAGATTCAGTAGTAAAGCAATACGACATGATGGCGCTTTTATTCGAAACTCAAGGACGTATGGCTGGAAGGAAAAAAATACGGCAACGCATTAAAGCGATGAAAATTATAATTACTTCTAAAAAGTTAATTGGCATCACAAGGTGCTCACTGAATTGACGTATTGCCAAGCCAAAAAAAAAAAATTCCCTTTGCATAGGATGGAATTAATACAGTACATTTATCGATGCACAGTGAAACGGAAAGTT
The DNA here is from genome assembly GCA_036172245.1 of Raillietiella orientalis. Lineage (NCBI taxonomy): Eukaryota > Metazoa > Arthropoda > Ichthyostraca > Raillietiellida > Raillietiellidae > Raillietiella > Raillietiella orientalis. The sequence continues at coordinate 2,028,200 of JAYWIR010000004.1, read as the reverse complement.
CCGTCCTCATTGGAAGGATCCGTTCAAATCCAACCAATGAAATCGGAGAGTGGGAGTTTCAATTTATCATTTTACATTCACTGTGATTGTTTTACCATATTGCTTGGAAAGTGGTTTAGGCAAGGCAGTTTTTATTTGGCTTTACAATATCTTGTTAAATTTTATCGAATGCTGGGCCGTCAAGGGTGCTGAATTGATAAACCTTAAATGGAACCATTTGTTGAAGTAAGTGATTTAAGATTTCTTGCAGTTATCATTACCTTTGCCCATCCCTATTACGCGTGATAGAAGTTGTTCGAGAAAGTTGAGCAGAGACAGAAAAACTTCGCATCAAATAATTTATACAAGAGTTACTTTGGTAGGAATCCTCTTCAGGAAATAAATTGTTTAGGTATATTTATACTTAAATAATGGAATTTAATCAATGCTTGTAGGAAAGGAAAGAGAAGTAGGTGCTGATTCTGCATCTGTTAATGAACCTGATGGAAAGGAAACGCCTACCAAAAAGAACGGTACATCAGATAAGATACAAGTGCCAAAAATTCAGCATTCACCTCAAGTTGACAATGTACCATCTGCTAGCAGTTTGCAAAAAAAATGGGAAGGAGAACTTGATACGGGTGCATTTTGAGACATGTTTTTGAAGATATTCTCAACCTTGTGCCTACTTTTTTAACGAAAGAGACTTTCATTTTCGGAAATTTCGGACATTTTTCTAGCAGAAATATGCTATATCGTAGAGAAAACTGATTAACCTGATATTTGTATATTTTTTCAGATATGAAATTATTTCATCGCATATATTGAATTAGAATTATGTGATGTACAATTGTTATGACTCGAAATTAAAAAAAAAAACATTTTTGCAGCATGGTCCAGTCCAACATTTCAATTATTGCCAAAAGAAGGTGAGAATGTGGCACCCAAATGTACTGAAGATTATGAAAGGGCGCGAAAAGCACGTTTAGCTGCATTAGCTGATGATATCAATGGTCGCGAAAATGCAGTGCCTTCAAAAAAAAGCAGCCCTGTCAATAATATCAATACAAAGCAATCCATTGGTGAACAGGCAGCATCAACACCAAAGGCACACAAAACTGTGAAGAAACTCAAATGGGATTCAGAGATGGTTAACACATTGGTATGCAATTCTTTAGAAAATCCGATAGCAAACATATCTCAGGAAGCTCAAGGTTATGTTGCTTCTGGATCCAAATCTCAGTTAGCTTACAACTTTCAAGTGCAGCAATCAGAGATGGATCATAAAAAGAAAACAGACATAACCTGTGATCAGCAGAAGCGTACTAAGGAAATTGTGAATCAATTTCAAAATTTGCCAATGGCATCACGGTCACCAGCAAGCAGAGATCCTGCTCATTTAACATTAGCTGAGAGAGTGGCTTTTTTTGAAAAATTAGGCTGCCAAGAGAAAAACCAAGTTTCTCCCAGGATTCACTCCAAAAGTGCTGTTAGACCTCAAATGCCCACAAAACCTGTTTACACTGATGCAGTTGCATCTCCCTATGTCCCTACCACTAAAGCACAAGCTTCTGGTCCCAGTTTTCCTCTTTCACATATTCCTGATATCCAAGAAACCTCTGTTAGCAAAGTGCCTCGCTTACAATCTCAAACAACCATTTCAGAGCTTGCTAAATATGGGACAAAGACCAATAACAGAACAAGCATAATGGAAAATTCAAGCAAGCATTTTTCCCAGTCTGTCATCCCTACTCCTCCTCCTCTTCCTTCATTTGCAGAACCAACACTTTATTGCTCAAACATTAGCCCTGTGACTGCATTTCAAAAGGTTAAATCACCTAAACCATGGAGTCCAGAGGTGAAACCTGGCAATCTGTATCCCTCTTTGCATGGACTGGATAGCAGCATGTAAGAAATGGTATGTTTCTAGGAGTAGCATAGTGTTTGATAGTGAGGAAGAGGAGGATGGGGAGCTGAAACTAGCTGATATTTCTATAGGAATTGTAGAACAAATTGAGTCCATATACGATACACCTTGTAAAGATCATGGATTATTTGTTGAGGTAAACAGGTGTTATGTGATTTCTGTTGAATAGTGCCTAATGTAGTGTTCTTTATCTACCTCATGTGACTTGTATGCTTTCTGATTCTAACCTGTGTACACTATTTCATCCTTTTCAAACCTCACAGCAAATATTCAAAGAATACTCCTATTTCAGTCGAGCACTTCCTCTACAGATACCGAGCTTTGTGAGATGCTGAATTTTCAAATTTGCAATCAAGATGATGAGGTGAGTAATGCTTTCAAACCATCTCCCATATATGTAGCATAAGGAGACTGCTATATACAGAAAGGATGTAGAGCCTAATCCAGTTTATACCGACGATCATAATAATTCATCATTAGAACAACGAATACAATCATTGGAAAAAGAGGTGAGGTGTATTTAGATAAAAGTATGGATTTATTTCGGGTTTTAAGATGGAAATGCAGCAGAGTGTCATTAAACAGACAAGTACTGCAGTGGCATGGTGCAAGAATACACCTGAATTTAGGGGTTCTCAGGAACAAATTGAAGGAGAGCGTGTATTACTGATTGCGAGTAAAGTATTAACATTTGAATTGTCTGGTTCTATTTTTTTTTTTTTTTCTTTTTCTTCCCTTGTTCTCAGCTGAAAAATACCAATGTATGGAAAAAGAGTTGAAACGTCTTCTGAAGGAAGGAATGCCAACAGAACCAAGCATTACCAACATTTCACCAATAGATATAAGCCTTGCACTTTCTGATATTTGTTTATATCTTGAGGAAGATATTTGTTTTCATGCAGCACAGAAAGCAAATAACTGTATTCACTATTTCTTATGCCTGATACGGTATAAAGAGCATGTGATCCCAACACAAGTGCTGTCTAGTAAGGATCAGACGAATAGACGATTATTGTTTCCAAATATGATTAATATTCATGCGCTTCAACCAAAATTTGAAGTCTATTTAGAAGCATATGCATTAGAAGCCCAGCATGAAACTTTGGCACCAGAAATCAAGTATCATCTCAAGGTATGTGCCTATTACAAAAATTGCTTACATATTTGGTTTAGGATCAAAATAAACTTAAACTCACTCCCATGAAGTCTTTGAGAACTTCAAAACAACAAAACAATGACTCTAGACCTTTGTCTTCTGGATTTCGTTTGGTGGGTAAGGTTACCATTACCCAAGATGAATTGAAAAACCAACAATGGAAACTAGATAAAGTAATGACCTTCTCAATGTTGCTTTTGCAAATTTGTTTAAGGTGCCTCCTTCTCCACTGTATCATATGGCAACAATGAGAATACAATTGAATATTGACCCAGAGCAGGAAGATCTACATAACGGATTTCTCACAATCTTTGAGGATGTTGGTGGATTTGGTGCCTGGAATCTTCGCTGGTGTGTTTTGAATGGCTTCCTACTATCATATTGGAAGTATCCATTTGAAAAATCTAATACACCTTGTGGTACTCTTGATTTAAGATTCTGCATGACACAAAATGTCAAATGTGTAGAAAGAGATGTTTGTTTGCGTGCAAACACATTTCAGTTACAGTTCATATACCCACCCAATAATCAGATACAAAACAGTTTAATTGTTACATGCCATAGAGATCGAACTGAAATGCGATACCTTCTATCAGCTGATTCCAAGGAAGACTGCATGATGTGGTGTAAACAACTAAACAATGTATTGAGTAGTATTAGAGATTGGAATTTACAACTGATAAGATTTAAAAACTAATTAATGTGCATTTGAATAAATATTGTATACTTAAACTCCCAGGTTTTATGATTATTTTGGTTGCCTGAACTGATTGTGTTTGTTACAGAGGTTATGCACAGGAGTAGATAATGAATTTGCTGTAACTTAAGGAGTAAGAATCATTTTTTTTGTCCATCACATTTCCACAATGCTTTCCAATGCAAACTTCGGCCAATTACGAATTTGCATTTTTTCTGCCTATGGGACATTAAACAGCTGTTTGATTAAACAGCTATTAACGAATTCCCAAAGCTTGTTTGGTGTAAGAGCATTTCAACAGTTTCTTTCACAATTAACGAAGTCTTGATTTTACACAAAAGTGTGGTAGGAAAAAAAATATACGTCCTTATTTTTGGTCATCAAATTGTGAGATCAACGGTTACGACACCATGTAAAGCCCAGTCAAGTCGCCTTAAATAATTTTATCTAAATATTTTAGTTTTGGGGCTTCATTATGCCGGCTGAGTGTTTTAATCTTTTTCTACACTTCGATAAATGTGGCTGTGGAGCTCCGAAATTTTAAATGTATGATGTTTCATTACAAATAATAATGTACAATTCAGGCTATATTGCACAGAACTGAGTTTTACGAAGCAGTTCTACTCGTTGTTTCTCGAGCCTCACACTCTGATGCAAGCTTACATACATCAGAAGAATGTGCTCTGTGGGTATACATCATGTGCATTGTGTGTAGAATCATGCATGAATACGCATAGACATTTAAATAACGGTTCACATAACTTCATTTCATCCCCGAAGAAAGCGAATCTCCCTGAAAACTTTACTTCGTTTACGCCAAATTTAAATTATGCCATAGCGCTATGAGTGGGATTCCAGATTAAATAAAGAATAATTACAGTTGACAACAGGCATGAAAAGTCTGAGAAGTATTGAGAAGTATGCAGAAAAGGTTATACGTGATTTAGAATTTTCCGAAAATAGTTATGAAATTTCATCCACTCAAATGATAACTGAAGTTATCGTTATCACTTAGTGAACGTTTTTATGCTGAAACTGACTGCACAAGATTGTCTTGCTTGCCTTGTTACAAATGCTTTTATCAAAGGAATGAAAGGAGCATAAGACTTCACCCACAAAGGATTACCATTTGTAGATTAAACGATGGCATTCTAATAAGTGTCAACTCTCCTGCGAAACCCGACCCAAACGCTATAATACTCTGATGAAATAAGGTGATATCAATAGCATCTAAGGCACCAGAAACGTGCTCCAAGTCTTTCATTTCGGGCAACAGCCAGCATTCGAGATAAAATATCAAACAAAAATTACAATGTGGTGGCGTCTTCTTGCATCGAAAATATAACGATACTTTTCCCAAATGATATTTTGCTTCGCATTAAATTTTCATTTTCATTTTAGCACAGTAAGTGTACTCCATTCACTTTCCTAACATGTTACTATTCTAAAGTTTACAGGAGCCCACGCAGCCGACCATCGAAACGCATGCACAATTTCAGAAGCACTGGTACTTATGGCCAAATTTCGTTTTTCAAAATTGCCATTGTGAAAGTTGTCCCATGACAATCTGCAAACTATTTCATGTACAATGGGTCATGCATCACCTTCGAATTGTTAATATGTATAAGTAAATTAGATAACTGCAAGTTATGAATCCGTGCATTTAATATTCACCTGAGAAGGTTTTATCAACCTGATTCTTTATATCCTTTGCGTTCTGGTTTCCGATGGATGTATCAAAATACAAACAAACCGTCTTGAGGTTTTTTTTTCTAAATATAATCTTTATGCATTTTTAAAAAATGATTCACAGGTTCCTTGAAAGAGTTTTATAATTTGCAAAAACTCTTGGCTAAAAAAAAGAAACGAACCTCTTAGTACCTCAAAATGACTATTGACTATTAATTTGCAAGACATTGGCATTAGCAAAACTAAAATGAAACATATGCGCAAGAGAAAAGAAATACTTAAACTAATAGTTTGCACCTGGAGGAAGAAATATATAAATCTGTTTTCAATAGATCCTGATGGATATTTTCGGAAATGCTAAGTACTGATATCATTATTATCGAGATACTCTGGCAACACTCCTTCTAAGCATAATCACAGGATTTGTTTACTTTTAGTCCAATTTCATCTTTACGTTAAAGGCACTCATCAAAAGAATTTCTATTAGTTTGCAAGAGATCTAGCCATTCAAATGTTTGATGATAAAAACTTGCCACGGAACAAGCAATCAATGATCGACACAAAACAGCATCATGTAAAATTATGATTGCAAGAGTTGTACTTTTTGTTTTTTAAAAGAAAAAAATTCTTGTCGGGTAACCCAAAATGTTATGTTTGCCTATTTTTTGTAAACTAATGTTTGCAAAATTAAGAACAACTCGAAACCTATTATTCAAATTTTAAACAAATATGGTCATCTAAGAGGAAAAATAAAAACGAATTTAGTTTGTCCTTATTTACGAAAATTGTAAAGGAGGAAGTTGCTTACATAAGTATACATTTCAAGATTACATACACGAAACAATTCAGTCAAATTTATTTAAAACGTTGCAATCAGGCAAAGCAATGGAAAGTTCATTTCTCACAAATTGCGCATTTTGATTTGCCAAAAAAATGGCGCACTTTTACAAACCGGCAGCCCGTGATTTGCTCATGCACTGAAATTTTAGCACACTTTTGCAAGCATTTGTATTTCTTTTTAATGCATTCACTTGGACACTGGGGCAAGTGCGAAAGCGGAACTTGAGATTTACTTTTTTTAATGGAAATTTTTATTATTGCGTAAGTCAAATTTCTTTTATTTCATAAAATGAATGAACAAAAAACCTCTTGATCTCTCTCATTGCCTTATTGAATGAACATCGTTCCCTTAATTTTAATTTAATGTATCTTACATATAGATATGTTTCAAATGGTCACATGTACAAAATTATTTTGTATATCGTCAAGAAAATTATTTCTTAAGTATCATGTATGAGTAAGAAGGCACTTTTGAATCAATATCGACAATGCATTCTGCTTACATAGTTAAGGTCATAAAGTGCGCTCTTCTAGATTAATTTTTTAGGAAAGTTTGCCCATCTGAGAGAGGATTACCTGAATGGACAATAATTGAGCTTCAAGGAGATATAAAGTGTAAAAATCAAGAAAGCTTTTCTGGGAAATTTATTGGGGACTTACATTACACTAAGGAGGTATAGACACTGAGCATAAATGCAAGTCTTGATTCTTTTTCTAGCAAATTTTTATTTTCAAAAGATACTAAAAAACTTTTTTGGATGTTAAGAGTTCTAATTCTAGGGAGTACCTATTTTGATTATGGGACACCATATTTTGTATGGAAAGATCATTCCTTTGGAACGTTCTTTTGCTGTTATCAAAAAAAACACAAACCATGATCTGCAAATTAGTGAAAGAAGCAACATCAACATACACTCTGTTGGAGGATTGCAAGATCCACTTTTGAAAAACCCAACTTACGTTGTTGAAGCTTTAATAACAAAAAAACTGATATTCAAAACGAGACCAAAACCAATTGTTTCTGGAATTTGAAAACTTTATCTGCGTATATAAGATCATTTAATATATTAGTTCATAATTCACAAAACAATTACAATGAAAAACCTAATTCTTATTAAACATAGTTTTTTTTTCTCCTGAAAAAGGAAAACTTCATTATAATTTCGGTTGCGTGAGCTTCATTAATGATTTTCAGTCTTTGTCCTGCCTGGTGAATGATGCAGTAGACAATAGTCCAACAAATACAGCATATGCACTTAACAAAACCAGAAATAGCACAGCAATCAAGAGAATAAGGTTCTGAAGTAATGTATTTTGAACATTTCTAATACCGACTTTCTGTACCTTATATGTTGATGGAATGTGTTCCCGGATCTCGGCTTTTTGTTTTATATCTTTCAGTTCAAGTTTATTCTTTTTAAAATCTTGCCTTCCTATGTAATGAATAAGCAATTTATCTGATTTAGTAGTAATTACCTATTTGTTTTCTGTAGGATTCTATAGAATTATTACCTTGAACATCTTTTCTTGACTTCCCCATTGATAGCAGAACGAACGTGCTACCTAACAACCAATTCGCAAAAGTAGGTTTTGCGCAGTCATCTTCCAACTGCGTAGCACGTCGCCCTGAAGATGGCTACTGAATTTCATTTCAAATATATTTCAAGTGGAGCAAGAACACGCGTAAATGCATTTTTCTAGTATAATCCTCTGCACGAAGGAAGACAAAAATAACCATATTTTTTAATTATATAAATGGTGTATAATAATTGCAATATGTGTTTGATAGTGCGTGCTTACCCTTCACAAGTACTTCAAGGGACAAAATGAAATTTTTTAAGCAGACAAACTCCCTTTGAAAAACGTAAGATATGAACCTAGATCAATTTTTCAGAAAAGGCTCCATTTATGCCAACCTTTTTTTCGTTTGAAACAATCATGTCTCCACTCACGAACATAAGAATATGGTTTTGAGTCTCAGGTATTCAATTTTATAGCTAAGAGTGTTTTCCAGTCTTGAAGAGCAACGACATTCATTATCGTAGAAGAACCAGAAAACATGGATGTCTGTTTAACCTTTAAAAATGCATATATATTTCTAAAAGAAAAAACAGATGATGATCATTACTAGCAGTTGAAGTCTGTTTTATGGAAGACTCTCCGTTTACGGAGCTTGATTAGAGATTTTATTCCTCATACTGAAACACAATGAAAGTCATGAATTAAACTCACGCGAATGGTAGCGTGAAGCGATCATGTATAAGTGAGTGAAAAGAAAAGCTGAAACGACTACTAGATGTAGAAAAAATTTCTTCCAAAAAATTTGCGGTGGAATTCGAATTTTTCGCTCGAGTTTCCTTCCTAAACAGTTCTTCCTAGAACGCATCTTAGTTCAGTTACACCGAGTGAAATTGAACCATTTGCTCTACTTTTGTTTGGTTGTTCCACTACGATCTCCAGTCACGCCATCTTAGTCATCCCACGAAACTACATGATTGTAAGATAAGAAAAAAAAAAAGTCTATCTTCCTATTTTTGTTATTTTATTTCAGATATACAGAGGTATTTCATAGTTTTTGATTACAGAAGAAGTATTTTTCTGTTGCTCCACGGCCATGTATTTACGTAACTGGAAAAAAAACGGGAGTTTTCACGACACCGAAGATCCCATGCCTCTGCAAGGTTCTGTCACCATGACTTGCCAAGGTAGCTATAGATTACATTACCACTGATCCATCCAGCATTTGATACGAGTTAGTTATTTTCCTGTTATTTCCTGATCTACAACCTTGAATGGGAAGTTTTGCAGGGAAACATAACTAATAAACGTAAGAAAAAAATAGATGAAAGTGTTCAGATAGAAATGAAAAGAGCTAATGCATTCAAATAGCAAAGATGCAGCCGATGGTGAGATATCAGAGCAGTAAGAGAATAATTTTCGATCCAAGTAATCTAGTTCATTTGTTTTAGGTTTTTGCCATTCACAAACAAAATCAACTTAACGAGGAAACAAAAAGAAAAATAGAGAAGTAGAAAGGGAAGCATAGAAACGAATTTACTTGTTTCACACCGTGAAGTACTTCAAACACGAAAAACAAGAGTGCATGCTTTTATGCTGATGCGTATTTATCTCACGAGTATTTTTCCCTTTACCTTTCGCTAATTAAAGAAAGAGGGGAAAAGCGTTGGTAAAACTCATACACAAAAGACTCTGATTGATGTTTAAAGTGATTTTAATCATGTGCTTTTCTTAAGGAATAATCGACTAGAAGCTATGCATTCGAGAAATTAGATAGAAGGAAATGGAAGCACTTGCAGCTTCTCGAGTACAGAAACCAATGTTATGCAGGTATTCATTAATTAAATGAAGTATCATTTTTTGCATCCTGAAAAACGAAAGTGGTAATTGCCTGCGTCTCTCGACTGATTGGAAGTACGAGGTTTGTGCTTACGTATCCGCTTTCAAGTTCTTTTTCTTGGTTATGTCAAAACATTTAGCAGGTAGGCTTCGATCCTTAGGGTACGAAAATTTCCTCAGTTATTGCAAAGAATAAGTCTGAAACACACCATGTGAATCAATGAGAAGTTTATTACGAAATATATTAATGGCCAACCATTTCCTGTATTCAGTAATTACAGAGCAGTCTCAATTCTTTAAATGGACGGCACAGGACAACTTTTCGTCACTACTCCTACTGATAACTAAAATTAAAATTCCTGCAGCAATGCATAATCTAATTCTAGTTTTTCTGTCTACGGACACAAATCCACGCTTCAATGCGACGTTGCGTTAAATTGCTAAAAACAGAACCTATTCAGTAAGCAGTTTCAATCCAGTAGTTTACTTCCTGAAGACTCAATAGAGCTAAAGAAACGTAACAATTTATCATTCAATAACTCATTTATAAAACAAGGAATGATGACATTAAAAGAAATCTTATTAAGGCATCTAGAACAAATAAAATAATGTTTGACCCGAAAACCTTAAGTCCCTTTAGAAGGCTCATCCTTAATTTATTTCTTCCTGCTTTGACAGATCGCATTGAAGTCATTTGAGCTTTTTTCTTGATATTCCATTTAATTTTTTCTGAAAAATATAGGCCTTTTCTTACATTACTGTGATTCCATTTAGTTAAACTACTATCTGGAAATCTTCTTCATAAATATTGAAACTAGATTAAACAATTGCATAATTGATGCATTCACTTCAATCTAATTTTAATATTATCAAGAAAGTTACCTCGTTTTTAAGGTTTGGAAGTCTTATTATTTTCCTTTATTCTTTTAGCATACAAAAATTGTAATCAGATTGTTTCAGAGGCCTTTGATAATTCTTGTTGAGATATGAATCTAAAACGAGCATTAAGCATATCAGTTCCGATGAAGCTGAAGAGAAAAAAATTTCTTCGAATGAACCATTCTCAACAGAAAGCAAGTTGCTAAGGAATTTATTAGACAATCTACTTAACAATTTTCTTTCTGTTAGATAATTTTCACTCTTAAGCTTGAACCACCTTTAGCTGTTTTAATTAAAGAAACTTAACAAATAGATGTAAAAAAGACGTAAAAAAGGAAATTTTGCAGAAAATTTATGGCCATAAGAATTTAAATTATTTTCTTTTGTTTTGCTCTTTAATCACATTGAACACCTCAAATACATCAGGTCTGTTGATATGATTCAAAATGGCATTATTGTCGACTTGAACCGAGTCGAACTGTGGAAGTTATGTATCCAATTAATATAATGATTAGATGACAATTAGTACTCTTTTTAGATCAAGACAGTCTGCAATGTATTTTTGTATAAATGCATGCATTCCAATCTGAGTAACAATATTGGTCCTGAGTTGTCTGATAGGGCCTAATAGAATACTGTCCTCTTAAATCGACAGGGACGATGATATTCCTTTTTTGTTTTTCTGTCACTTTGAGAGTTTTTGTTGAGTTTCTGTTTCACGGCATAAAATTTATGTAATGAGACTCAAAAGGGTTTTCCCTTTTGTTCTTATCGTTGGCGATTGATTCGAGGCTAATTTCATATGGTTGACGTATGGAATCTTGGGCACATTTCATACGAATGTTAATGCAAAGAGAATGCGAAGGTAGAAAAGAAGCAGGTCTGTTCAGGATGAAGCAATGTGGAAATCAATAAATAATTTTGCTAAAGATATGCGAGAATTTCGATCTATAATGCTGTTTTCCAAAAAAGAATTTTTAAAACTACTTATGGTTCTCGGAAAAGATTCTACAGTTTTATTCTATGAGCTTAAGTTTCAAACATAAATATATTTCCTCCTATCTTTGTTTGAGGTGTGGTGCATTAACTGAAGAGAAGTACTTCCTGCTTTTTCAGTGAAAATTGCTGTTATCCTGAGATGGAAAACATCATGTTCATCACTTACTGAATGCCATCGGAAAAAGTCAAACGTTTCATAGTTGGAAATAGGACTCAACATTATTATTTTCATATTAAATTACAATCTTCATATTAATTAGAACTGAAGTAATGGTGATTATTTCCAAGGACCCATTGAGAGATTGGGATGAAAAGGGGAACTTTCATTTGTATTCAAAAATGAGAAAATATGAATATGTAACATGATCTGATCACTCGGTCTGAGAATGTTTCTGACTAGCAATAGTATCAATTCTAATATTATATCCACTGATGCTTCTTTTAGAGAAGAAAACAATGTATGAATTGCTGTTATGAGTCGATTTACGCTACAAAGTTACGTTGCAGAGGTGCATGAGATACGTGCTGAAGAAACACAATTACCTCATAAACTTCAGTTAATGAAGGTTATCTGCGAAACCTGATCCACTTTATCGTAGAATGTATATTTATTCAAGAAATATTTGGAGAATGCAAAGGAAATCATTGATATCAAACGCATTCCATAAATTTCGATGCTATCACTTGATATACTAAGATAGTATTCGCGCAAATTTTTATAAATAGTGAAAAAATCTATACAGTAATTCTTTTCAGTTTTCTTTGCATATATTAAATAGAAAACAACTGAAACGATTCATGCTATTAGTACACAAGTTAGTCTTCTATTTACTACATTGTCCTCTCGAACAGATAAGATCTCTATTTATTTGTATAGCTTTCTTTATTGATATTCAACCAATCTATTTTGTTAGTTGTTGATGTTTCTAAAGATAGAAAGCGCCAAATTTCTTATTTATTGGTTTATTTATCTTATTTGTCCAAGTTGCAGTCATGTTTATTTACCTAATGATGCACCAACTCTTCTTTTGAAAAAAATCCAATTTGGAGTACTTTTTGAAATTTATCTTCTTTGGTCATAGCATTTATAATGTTATAAACATCTTTTAGAGGCTAAACTTTGAAATAATTGAATTATAGCAAACGGACTTGGAATTACACGAAATAGGTTTGACAGTATGAGTTAGCTGTTTGAAAAGCGTGTGCAGTGCAGCGTTTATCGTTTATAGTTTCTTCGAACATAAACAAAGATAAAATTTAAAAATTATGGTGTAGTTTGTATTATGGACTCGAAAACTTATTGAGAAGTAGTGAACTCTACATGCTGAAGTCTAAGTATGTGAACGTTGAAGTAGCTCCAATATTTTCCAGTAGTATAATTTAAAAGAAATTGTGAGTTTATCGACTTAAGAATGATGCTTTACGCATGATGATTATATACCGCAAAACAAAGTTTTTGAATTTATAACGGATTTAACTTGTGCGAAATGCAGTGAACATTTTATTTGAAGATTTGAAGAAATAGGATTTCCATCAATGAAATTGGAAACTGAATTCACACTATTAAACGAAAAAGATAGTTGGAATGTCTTATTTATGGTACCATGATTCATGTTTTCACTTTCAAAATGTTATTTGGATTGCATCTTTTACTAATTTAAAATTTTCTTCCAGCACTTAAGAGCTGTCAGCAGTGGTTATGAACATTCTATAGAAGAGGCACTAAAGCTCGAAAATCAGAAATTAAACAGATATGCTGATGTGAGCCCATTCGATCATTCACGAATTGTGTTACAGAATGGACCAGTTAATTACATTAATGCCAATATTGTCAAGGTTTCTGTGAATAAATGTCAATTCACTTTTTCCACTTGTTCTTTCAATAGAAATGTAATTTTGTTTTATTGCTTTTTGTAAAAATTTTTTTGGTAGGTTGAAAAGGCTCAGAGGTCATACATTTTAACCCAGGGGCCACTTCCTGATACAGCATCCCATTTCTGGTTAATGGTCTGGGAACAAGGATCAAGTGCTATTATTATGTTGAATAAAGTAATTGAAACAAATATGGTAGGCGGATTGCAAGTTAAATTACTGTCTTCAGCATACACACTAAGGTTAAGTGCCATCAGTATTTTCCTCTAGATGAACATGCAGCAGAAATGCACTTTGATAATGTACGACTTACAGTTAGCTGTTTAGAAGTGATTGATGAAGGCTTTTATAAAATCCGTAAACTGAGGTATTCTATTGTACCAAATCTATATTAAGTCTTCCCCATTGCATTTTTTTGTGTTCTTCAGTTAGCTTGCTGGTTATTTCAGGCTAAGGAAAATGGATACAAAGGAAAGCACTACTGTTCTTCACTTCCACTATCTTGCATGGCCAGATTTCGGAGTACCACAAAGTCCTGGGGCATTTCTTAAATTTCTTCAGGCTGTAAGATTAAGGGACGTCTTGGAAAATGCAAACAGTCCTGCCGTTATTCATTGTAGTGCTGGAATTGGTCGGTCTGGAACATTCTGTCTTGTTGACTCAGCACTTTTGATTGTGAGATTGCACAGAAACAATTGTAAATACAACAGTATTGATCTGTAGATGGAAAAGGAGCAGGAGGATGAAGTGAATTTGCTAGATCTGCTGCTTGATATGCGCCATTATCGAATGGGTCTAATTCAGACAGCAGAACAATTGAAATTCTCTTACCAGGCTATCTTAGCTGGTAGGAAGCAAATAAAAACATTGGAGCACTGGAGAGACATCCGTGAGAATGAGGAAGAGTCACCTCCCATTCCTCCCTTGCGTTCACAATCACTCAGTCCATTGAAATCTGACAGCACTTTTCCAGATAGTTCCAAGGACTGTGTTATGTCACCTCAAAATTCTGATTCACTCAATAGCATACCAAATAAGCCTTTGCCCTCTGAACCTGTGCAGAAAGAAGAGTAAGTAGTTCTCAGAGATGCAGTCAAGGTCTGCACAGGTTGTATTTTTTCAGACATGCAGAAGTCAGAAAACGTAGACGTCAGAAGGAACAAGAAGAGTTGGCCACTAAGGTGGAGCAAATGAAAAAGAAGCAAAGAGCACAGGAACATCAGCAACAACGAAAAAGGTGGTTGTGGCATAGAGGTGTGCAAGTGGTGCTCCTAACATCAGTAGTTGGCTGTGCCATCCTGTTGTTCCGTTTTTTTCTCACAGTATGAATAGAAAGATTGGCTCTTTTGTATATGTGACCATATCCACTCTGCTGGTGCTTACAGACAAGTACCTTGTCATTTTAGGGTGCACAGAGTATCATTGTCGCAGTAATTGTTTCCAATTATCTGCATCATCAGAATGCAGTACTTCATTGTCCTGAATGACTAGTTTTTGTAGTTTGATGTAAGAAAAATGGATATCGACTAATGGCACAGAAACTGTATTGGTTACAATTATTCAAGTTATTTTGGACAGACAAATCCCCAGAGCAAAATACATACTTTCTTTTTGTTCGTCATTGTGTGATTTTCTTCATTAAATCCCTAACTGGGTGGCTAGTATTTCTAGACACTGGATCTGTCTAAATTTAAATAGATACCTGATCACCGAGATCAAGTCTCAAAATATTGGACATGCTTTGGCTAGACATATACTAAAGTTGGAATGATACCAAAATCAAAGCTTTTTTGTAGGCTACTTCTGTACTTAAGGTTGGGCTTTGCAATTGACAAACTGAGCACAGAATGTGTCCCATGAAGTAACAAAATGAATCTAACGCCTACATTTCAGCAGCAATTTTATAATTATCTCTTGCATTTGAAGTGTCCTATCAGATATGAAAAGCAAAAGTAATGCCACGCATCCAGGTTATTAATGTGCATCTGCTCATGTTGAAATGGAAGATTGTTACCTGTCATGAGCTCCGCAAAGGCAGAGAGATATGGGCATTGTGAATAAATGGGTGTGCTCAAAATGTGCATCAGAAGCCAAACTCAGGAATATGTAGCCCTTCATTTTAGCACGATACCTTTCTGATTCTAGATGCTAGTGGACCTGCTAGTGTTCAAGGTTTTGGATTCATATGCGTGAACAGAAACTTTATTGTTCGTTTTGTGGGATTACAAATCTTTTACGCAAGGGGCTCTGGACAGTCTCCAGCAGTTGATATTTTCCTCATGGGGTTTCACTGACTTGCTCGAGATCTTCCGGAAGGAGATCATTATCCAAGTGATCGAGGAGGTTGTCGTTTTTCTTGTTCACATGAGTTGCATAAATGACGCTTGAGTAACCGATGCAGGTAGCCACCATCCGGTGTCTCAGCTCCACAAGCTTTCTCTTCGGTATTCCTAAGTACTGGACTGCTTGTTCATTAGCAGGATCCCATGCACCCAGAGAGCCGACAATGATCGCAAGTACCTTTGTTTGCTTCCCACTACTTCCGAGTTGCAGTTCGATATCTTTATGTTTCTCTTCTTTGTTCCTTGTGGATGTGCCGAAAGTCTCCTTGCCGTTTTCATATGGGCAGCAGAAATCCAGCACACTTATTCGATTTTCTTTTTCTAAAACCAGGTCCGGTTTTAGGATGGAAGTGGTTCCTGGAGCTCTCCGGTTGCTTGAGATAAGACTTAACTTTGACTCATCCGCTGCGGCCTTCCTGATGATCTCTTCAATCGAATCATGACGTTGCATCGTTAGAGGAACGTGCTTCTTGCATCTGTTTAGTATGTGGGATAGCGTTTCGTCCTCTGTCCCACACCGTCGTGTGCGTTCATGTCCTTCTTAGGTTGGTCCAGCGTTGATTGGCAGTAGGTTTAGTCTTGCTGCATGGATAAACTTGTAATCTTGGAATCTTAGGTGGATTCCGTTCGTGTGAAAAAAGCTCGAGGAGTGATGCATGCCCACACACTGCATGGCTTTCCTTGACTTATATGGTTTGGGATTTGGGATTGCCATGCGTGTTCCCTCTGCAATGATCTCACGCCGGAGGTGATCCTCCTTGTTGCTCTGGTAAAGATTAAGCTGTCAACTGTTATACGGGGTTCTCCTTGTTGAAATTCCCAGCGGGCTTTGACTCTTCTAGAGGCCTTCCTTTCGTCCAGAGACTCTCTATATCATTTCCGGGTTGTGTGGTTTTCCTATGTAGAGTACCCGTCATGAATTCCCCGAGTTTTTCATCTGTCGGGACTTCATGGGTTCGTTTTTGAACTATTTCTTCCAAGGTATCGTATGCTAACTTCCTTACCGCGTTGTCAAGTGAAGTGAGGAGTTTGAAGCAGCTGTATCATAGGGTGAAGATGTTGGATTCTCCAGCTAGCTTCCTTAGTCCTAGGCAGCCTTTACTTCTTCCTCCATACAAGTACTCATTCGCTGCCTCCGGATACGGATAACTGGATCCACCAGCGTTCCAGGCTTACCTTGCAAGCAGCTCAAGCATGGAGACGAAGAGAGTACCTTCACCACTCCCGAGTACTCCGATACATTGATAGGATAGCTGGAAAGTTCACCCGCAGGACCCGCGAAGTGTGGAAAAACCACAACAACTTCGTGTAGTCCAGGGTAACAAAGAAAAACCTATGCTGACTAATAGTCGAAGAGGACAAAGACACCAGTGTCCTCCAAGAAGCCGCCGATCGCCACGGGAGTGCTGGGATAAACCTGTTGGCGATCGGAACGACGCTCTGGAGGAGGGACTTGTCACCGGATACATATGGATGATAAAAATCAGGATGATCTGATTTTTATCATGGAGGAACCCTGTGCGGGACAACCAACCATAAAGCTATTCACGGGAAGAAGAGAAAATGAGGCCTGCAAAGCATGCAGAGACAAGGATACAAGACTCCACGTCTTCACCTATCCCACTATGCAACAAGAGTGGCACACCCTCAAAAGGGTAATCGGGCTGCCCATCACATCGACCATGGGAATTTTAGCAGACATGTTCCAAGGAAATGGGAACATTCCCTGTTACAATCCCATGGTAAGGATGACCATAGCCCTTTTCATCACCGCCATCCTTGTGCGCTGGTGGAAGATGAAGACCACCAGGACCGCCGTATCTCCAATGGAAATCCTGAAAGGGCTTATCCAGAAGGAGATCGGCATAAGAAACTGTGGATGAGTACAGACCTGGAACTACGGACATATCCTGAGAAGGATTGAGGACAACGTCCAGGCATAAACGACGCCCAGTTACCCAAGTGTAGTGAACCTCAGTGTCAATCTCACGAAACAGACTTCCAGGTGACATAAGTGGAATGATTGAAGAAAATGAATGCATCAATATGAAGAGTGAATGATAAAAGAAAATAAATTCACCCCACCCCTTGTGGGCCTTGGGGAAAAGAGTGCATGTTCCGAATACTCCGAAGGACAATAGAGATCCTTCTTTGCTTTCAGTTTTTTTTTTTTTTTTGAGGATTTGCTGAGTACTTCAAGAACCAGCCTCCCACTCAGCTCTTTGAGACTATTCCCCACCCCACCCGAGGGTACGTGTGTTAATTCTTCAAGATACCGGGAGGAGACCGCCTCTCAACCCTGGGGAGGCATCTCCGAAGGGAACCTTCCAGCCCTGGTTGTCTCCGACGGGAACCCGGAAGAGAATTCTCCCCTTCTTTACTCTCTCCGGAGGGACCCCCGAAGGGGACCGCTCCATGTTTTCTTCTCCGAAGGGAACCCGCAAGGGAACCTCTCCTGTTTACTCCTCTGAAGGGAACCCCGAAGGGACGCTTCCGAAATTCAGAAGGGGTCTCCCCGAAGAAAGCGTCACGCTTCTCTGGAACTCTAGAGACATGGCGACACACCTACTCTATGGAGGGTCCCCCTTAAAGGAAAGTCCGCTTCTATGCACAACCGGAGGGGAACTCCCACTCCTTGATTCCTGGAAGGGACCCGGAGGTCGACTGCCGTTGTAAGACCTCGTCGTACAGTTTGAACCACTACTGGACGGCGCCCTCGGAAGTAGGTTTTATTGTTCGTTTTGTGGGATTACAAATCTTGTACGAAACAGTAAAGTCTTTATGATTTCCCATATTTGCATTTCATTCTAAAAACCGTGCTCTTGGCAATCTTTTTCCACGCTCCATAGTACATCGAATCTTTATGATACACCGAATCAATCGAATCATCGATCTGTCAGCGCTGTTGTCCCTATGTGCTTTTCTCAGAATCTTTCCAAATCATCTGTGGAGGCAAAGTTCTGAATTTCAGTGTTTATTTTGGGAATGTCAACTGGAAATAATACTGCTAGCAGATCGTTGGCAATGAGATTTCAGGATCGCCTACGAAGAATGTTTTAGTTAGTCAGCACTGTCGCTTTAACCAAGCAGGATATCACAAGCAAAGTAAGAGCAAACAGACTTTAATTTGACTGATTTGGCCGTTCGAAACCCATTCAGTAGCACAAACAGTTCCAGAAGGATAAGAGCATGCAATGAACGCTGCATGAAATGCAACCTGTGATCAGTTGGTATTGCCTTAAAGATGCATCAACCTCATCGTGTATAGTTCTCCGTCCCCACGAAATGTTTGGCAGTCTAGGTCGCTGGAGCACTTTACCTCGAGAAGGTGAGACCAGAAGATTAGGGCTGTTGCAGTTCTGGATCGGTTTTTTCCTCCTACCTTCCATGCGGAGACCGGGGTATCCACTGCTCTCTCCGTCTTGTCAGATGCAGCTTGGCCATCAAGTCACTGGGACCCAACTTATTAGAATTCAGTGCTTGAGATGCTAGCAAGGATTCTTCGAGGGATTCCTTGGTGGCGCATCCCTTCTTCCCTAATGGTAGACGGTATTACCTGTCTCATCACTCATGGTTCAGGTGGAGAAGATTCCTGCCTTGAGATAGCAGATGAAGGAAAACCTTCCTACTCGTGGCACCTAGGTGCATGGTTCCACTATCACAGTCTATCGGTAGTGAGTGTCCGTTGCCCTTCTGTACTCTCTCCCTCTTCCTTGCTCCTCCTTTGTGTCTTCCCCAAATGCGTGCTCTGACGGCTTTTGTTGCAGCCGCAAGCTGCGTGCCATCGTCAGAAAACTTTCAGGATGAAGGGCGATGAGAATTTTCTACACTTGCGCCACATGGCGCTGTCAGCTCCTCCGAAAAGCGGGAATGCCTGAGGAACGCCTTTTAATGGTTTCTATCAGGAGCGGACCTACATTCAGCTCCACCCACCCCCTTCCTTTCCTTCATGTTTTTTCCTCCCGTGGAAACAGAGGTGGGAGAGTTTAGCAGATGATGCAACCTAGTGACTTTGCCTTATTTCCTTTTGTACCATTTTTCGTTTTCTTTTTTTTTTTAAGGAGGTCTAAGCAATTTGGAATAAAATGAAGAAGGATGCCCGTTACTTCATGTTCCTGCTTTCTCCTTTGGTGGCTTGCTCACAGGTTCCATAGGGATTTCTTTGGATCAGTGGTTAGGAATTCTTGCTGTCATCCACTCGCCTTTCACGCTGTGGGATGCTCTCGACCTGAGAGTCAAGGGGCACTCAGGCCCATAATTCTCAGGGCACTCCCGGATTCAGAAGATTCTCTTCAAACCGGAGGCCACAGAAGACCACTGAGGCGGCATCCGTCCTCTTATTGAGGTCT
The DNA here is from genome assembly GCA_036172245.1 of Raillietiella orientalis. Classification (NCBI taxonomy): domain Eukaryota; kingdom Metazoa; phylum Arthropoda; class Ichthyostraca; order Raillietiellida; family Raillietiellidae; genus Raillietiella; species Raillietiella orientalis. Next base: position 2,008,114 of record JAYWIR010000004.1, on the reverse strand, counting down.
CTATTTCGTTTCGGTCTTGGGTGCAGTCTGCTCTTTTCCAGCATCGACTAGAAGTAGCTCAATCTCAGGAAGGGGAGTGCGAAAGGCAGCCATGGCAACCGCAGCAATCGGCCGTGTAGAAGCAGTCAAGAGGGGGGATCCGTGAAGATCAAAGATGAGAGGCAGAGCGAACAGTGCGCCACCAGATCCCGCAATGGACCACCTACGGGGACTCTCCTGGGGAGATTCTCTCCAATTTTCTTTTGCCTCTTCTCTCACTTCGTCTTCTCACTTTGGAGTCCCTGTTGTTTAGAGTCTTCACTCCAGGGACTCAGCAAGGTGGGAAAGAGGGAGAGATTTGAAGATACGGCCGCCGTCTTTTGAACCGGACAGAGGCTGCTCCTTCTCGCCGTTCGGGAACATCTGTCCCTCTGGGAGTCCATCACCACCTTTTCTTCCCATCCTCTCTCCCCTCTTTGGAGGTTCCCCGATTTGGGGAGGCCTTCTGCACAGCAGGGAGGTCGGGCAGGAGAGACGGGGAGTAGATACTTCCTACAGGAGCCGAAAGCGAGAAGGGCGAGATGGAAATAGTTGCTTCCAAGAAGTGGTTCTCTCGCTCGTTCCGGGGGAGGAGACGAACTGGGTCGCGAGAGGAGCCACTCTGTGTGCTCAGTGTGCGCCGTTTCGCCCGCGCGCGTCCACTCCACCTCCATTAGCAATGGATATCCCGGTCTCCGTTGACGTTCGCTTCCCTCAGGAAGTGGAGGAGCATTCGAGGTCGAGCTAGGAAGAGCTGCTGGCGGAGAGAAGTGGAGACCTAGGGCTTCGTTCCGGGAAGGATGAGGAAGAGTCGGGATCGAGAAGGTGAGTATGGCGAAATCCACCTAACGCTGATGAGGTAGCATCAAGTGCTCCCCATTCCCCCCTCCCCTGCCTTCGGGAAAGGGAGGGGGAGGATGGTGGTCACGGAAGGAGGAGTGGGAGGACGTATTCCCCCTCTTTCCATCCCTATTGTGTCCATACACCTTCTCCGTAGTGGCAGCGGGAGAAGCCCTCTATTTTTTCCCCTTTTGTCCCTTGGTCAGTTTGGCGCTATGGTCTGGAAGGAATAGATGGAAAAAAGGTGGATGCGCCCCAAGGAATAAAGGCGGGAGGGAGACTTGGGTTTTTGGGTGCTCTGCCGGGAAGCGCGGCCTCTTGAAGTTGCATGCGCCGGAGGCAGAGGGTGCCCTCAGGACAAGCAGATGCGCACGCAGGCTCTTCGTCCCTCCCTTCTTCTCCATTCCCTCTTTTCACCACTCTCCTGGGAATGCCGGTGACTCCCTTGCCGCCATCTTGACACTTGTTCCATCACAGTTACCCTCCGCGGAGACGCCTTGTCCCGTCTCAGCTTCCTCCTCCTCCTCTCCTCTCGGCAAAGGGCGGGCCTTTTCCTCTGCATTCGCGGGGCGTGGTCCCTGAAGTGCATGAGCATTCCTGTTCCCCCCGAGCCCACTTGGCCCGCGGAGGACGCATCAGGAGATCTTCCCTTGAGGCAGGTTCCGCCGCCCCTCGGGGGAGATGCCTGCGCCACCTAGAAGGGGGGGGGGGAGAGGAGGCATCCTTCCTCTTTCTTCCAACCTCCTGCTTACCCGTCTTCGGGCTCTTGAAAGCACAAGGGTTCCCGTGAGTCCTGAGGGACCTGACCACCAAACTAACCGAGAGCGTCCCGGCTCCCCTCCGCCTCCTCCCGAGGCAACGCAGTAAGATGAGGAAACCCGGAAGCCTCTCGGAGGGTGATTTCCGGCGGTGCACTTTCGAAACGCATCCGCCATTCCCAGGCGACGAGGAAAAGGGCGGAGCAGAGCAGGGGAGGGAGGACGCGCCTCTCCTCCCCTTCAGCGCTTCCTCCGCACCGCCCGCAGCGGCGGCGCAGAAGGACCTCTGCCGTCCGGGTCGCGTCGTAGCGTCCGCGCGCATCCCCTCCTTTAGCCAGACTCACTCTGCCGAGGGAAAGGAAGGAGGGGACGGGGATACGGGAGGAAATGGTGGCGAATCCTCGGCCTTTCCTGCGGAGGTCGGTCTGTCCTTCCCATCCCAAAGGAAAGGGGTTGGTGGGGTGGATCGAGGAGCCGTCTCGACTGGGTTCCACTTGCAAAGGTGCACCGCGCGCCCACGAACGGGTGGTGTCCCGAAAAAGGACGGGAAAACCGATCCAGGAGAGGGGAGGATGTGCGGAGCGTGCGTGGCCGCCTTGGTGTCGGGGAGCTCCGGGGAGGGGGAAGGAGAAGTCCAGGAACCAGACGCTCCGCGACGAAACAGGAAAACGGAAGAGGGAGGAAGAGGGAGGGAAGCGGGGGCAGAAGTGGGTAGAGACAGCAAGGCAGCCCGAAGGCGGGAGGTCATCGCTCCAGGACCACCCACATGGCAACCAGAGTTCCTTCCAGCTTTCCCCGCGGCACCAAAAGATCTCCCATCTCGTTCGTTCCCGTCCGCCCTCCCTCGGAATAGGGAACGGTAGGGGCACAACCGGCGCTCCTCCTCGCGACGGGCCCGTTCGTGGAGCGGAAGTCAGCCGCCGTACGGTATTTCCGGCCGTTGACGGGTTCCCTGCTGTTTTGCGGCACGGTCGCCCGCGCGAGACGGGGAGTCCCGCCTTCCTAGAAAGCGATTCGGAGGAGGAGGGTGGGTGCAGCTTCCCGCTCCGATGCCTGCCCCTCCCCCTCCTCCTCCTCGGGACAGGAGGGAGAAGACTACGCACGCGCTCGGAGTCCCTCGGCATCTCGCCTTCCTGCGCGCTTCCTCCCCCGCCTTTTCAGCGAGGTACCGCCGCCTCGCGTTCCAGGCGCCAGCAACAAAGGGAAGTGGGTGGGTGGGTATAAGGGGGCAGATCCGTCCCTGCTACGCAGGATCCGCCCGCTCCACAGGATGCTCCGGGAAAGAAAAAAGGGGGGGAAAAAAAAATCCGATCGTTCCGCGTCGTGGTCGTTCTCTCTCTCTCTCCCCCCTCCTTCCCCCTTCCTCCTGTCTCCCTTTCTCCTCCCGTTCGCAGCAATCGGCTCGTTCCCCCGTGAGCGACGTTTCTGGGACTGTTCCGCACTGACAGCATCTATGGCTGAGCGGCGGTGCCCTCATGGGGCGGGAGGAAAAGAGGGAGGGAGGAGTCGAGGGGACGATGCTCCTTGCGACCTCTTAGCGCCTGCACGCATCGGCGAAGGTCACGGGATGGCGTGTGCGTGCGTGTGTTTGATGGCCGCTCTCCCTCCAGCCCGCCATTTCTGCACACGGGTCCGCTACGCGGCAGCAGTGGCGAGGTCGCGAGCGCGAACGGAGCATCGGCGGGCAGGGTTGGCTGTGGTGGAGCGGGAAGGTCAGCGAGCTCAGCCTCACGGCCCGCTAGCTCTGTGTCTGAGTAGGTGGGGGCGTCGTCATCCCGCGCGAGAGCTGGCGTGTGCTCGCCCGTATCGTCGACTGGCGACGAGGACAGAACCAGCAGCAGCGGCGCGCCTCTGGGCACGCGCTCTGACCGACGAGGGTGCCGCGAGTGGCAAGTCGCCTTCCTCTCCTTCCCCCCGAGAGGGGAAGGGCGGTCGAGTGGAACATCACCCGTCCCGTCGTCGTGGCGCGCCGGCGCGCGGTTTCCACCTGTCCTCCCCACTCTCGTCCCGGACTAGCAGTCCGGCGGAGCGGGCACCCCCTCAGGCGATCGCAGACTCCAGCAGCGGCGATCCTCGAGGAGATAGGCCTTCCACACACACACACACCCTCCTGCACTAGGGTCTTCCAAAGCGTCCATGGAATCTCTGAGGAAACCTCCATCCGTTCGGGGTCGCCTCCCTATGCGCCCCTCCGGCGGCCGGCCTCCTAGTCGCGGGCACATGGAGAAGTGACTCCTTTCGGAGCGAGGTGACCTCTCCTGTGTCCCAGCTGTCTGTCTCTCCCTCTGACTCCTCCAGAGCTTCCCGTGTTTCTCCTAGAGGGAGGTTCCCTCTCCTCCACCCGGGAACCATCCTTTGAGGCGCACCCCTCCTCTGCCTCCCGGCTGAGTCGGGGACAGCTCCACCACGCGTCACTTCCCATTGCCGTCGAGCGAGGGAGTCTTCAGTGCCCTGCTGACTGAGTATCCCGGCAGATGGAGCTCCCCCATCCCACCAGGAGCCCCACTGGATCTAAGGTCACCTTCAGAGGAGTTCCTGGACACCGGGAACCTTCGCTGCTTCCGGCGCAGGCAGCTGGTGGAACCAGCAGGTACTCTTCATTGGGCACCTCGATCTTCCGTCCGAGAGGTCCAGCGGTTTCTCTTCCCCCCCCCTCGTGAACAAAAGAGTTCAGATCCTCGCCAGCTTCCGGGAGAGAATGAGGAAAACTTTCCGACGCCATGGGGGTTGGTCCACATGCAGGGAAGCTACCGCGGCTTCAATCTCCCGAGGTTGCTGCTGCCAACTCATTCCGGAGAGCGACCATCGATGCGGAGGAGGGGGAGGTCAATCGATGCCGAGACGCCATCCCGGCCCTTCCCACCGGATTTCTGGAGCAGCTATGGGAGACCCCGTCGGGAGTAGGGGGAGAGGAACATGACGATGGGACTCCCTGAGGGATAGGCCGACGGGAACGAAGGGATCCGGGACCCAGGAAGAGCCTGCCGCTCCATCGGAATGCTCCACAGTCGTAAATTGGCCCGGGGGGGAGCGTCCCATGTCTGCAAGGCTGGCAATCACAACCGTGCGGGTGAAGGGACCACCAGTCCTTGGTCCAGCAGACTCTTCTAGTTTCTTTCCTCCCTTCTTTGCCCCAGCCCGTGGGGCAGAAAAGAGGGAAATTGGGGGATGCCGGGGATGACTGCCTCATCCCTTTTGAGATTCTTGCGCCTCTTTCTTTTTTTTTTTTTGCCTGCCTGGGAATCGGCTCGAGTCCGGTCCTCTGAACCTGCTCCCCTCCGAAGGACCGTCTGAATCCTGATTCGGCGCAACCTATTCCTTTCCCTCCTCCCCCGTTAACGGATGGCATCCCCGTGTCTCCAGAGCCGCCCGGAAGCCCCAGAAACTCGCGAAGCAAGAAGGGGGAGGAGCGCTGGAGGTAAAGGCGGAGCGGCAGAATTTCGCGGTCTTCCTTCCCCCTCTAGGAACCTTCTCCCCTTCCCCACACCTCCTGACCCACTTCCCTCCTGGATGGAGCTCTTTCGATGGACGCAACCGAGTCCCCCGAATGAGCAAACGCTCCCGCGACAAATTTCCTCTACGCCCAACAACCGCAACTTGCGCCCGTCGAATGGCTGCGTGCATCCCCGTCCTGCTTTCCTCCCCCCTGTCGCCTCCCCATCTCCCGCCACTTTCCCTCTCTTCCGTCCGGAACCTTTGGTTTCAGGGTCTCCAGGCGGGGCATTCGGGTTTTTCCTTTCCCTTTCCTCGGAACGGCAACCGCACCGATCTGCGGACGCTTTCACTGCCGCCCTGGGCCTGCTGTCCCTACCCCCTCATCCCTTCCTCCCTTCCTTTCCTCCCAACCTTAAAGAAAAAAAGGATTGGCTCTCAGCTTGCGAGGGCAGCCTCCGACGATCCGCTTCTTTTCTTACCGCGGACGAGCGTTACCCCTCGTCTCCTCGTCCAGAGAGAACCACCGGGAAACCCTTCCGGCCACCAGCTGGAGCGCGTAGACTGCTTCGGGGGGTGAGGGGGGTTCGATAAGGGCACGACGTTCCGGGAAGACTCCGCTAACGATCCTCGCCTTGCGAGCGCGAGAGAATGGGGCCGCGCTCGCCTCCTGGAGCCCTTCCGGTGGGGTCGCCTGCTGCGTCGTAGGACGGCATCCTGCCGCCTGCCGGGTGCCTCCAGAAACTCATGACGAAGGAAGGAAGGAGGGAGGAGGAAGAAGAAATGAGGAAGGAGGGAGGAAGGAAGAGGGAGGAGGAGGAGAGCAGAAGACAGGAGGCGAAAGTGGTGCGCTCTCGGTGGCGCACCAACCCACTTGCGGGTGCCTCTTTCTCTGTGGAAGGAGGGAGAGCCAGGGATCCGAAGGGACTCTTTAGCAGTCTGATCGCTCATGTTCCGATTGCCCCGGGGAGGCGTTCTCCACGATTGGATTGTCCTCCTGAGCCTTCTCAGCGGTTTCCCAGAGAGGCTGCGGTCTTCGTGATGCAAGGAGCTCTAGCGCGCTTTGCAGAGCTCATCCTTCTACGGAGAGACTCAGCCGGGGGAGGCACGGTGCGCCTTCCCTGATCTGGAGCCTTCGATCTCCGTGACGATCTGCGGCCAGGACGGGTCGTTAGGAGGAGGGAATGGTCACACGCTCCCGCTTCCATCCACCGCTGCCGCCCCGCCCCCCGCGCGTTGCCCCTGCAGGGACCGAAAGACATCGAGGAGGACTGCCTCGGGGAATGCGAGCTGGCGACAACCGCGCCTCTTCCACGCATCTTTCTCCGTGTGGCGCACCGACCTGGAGGACCTGGAAGTTCAGTGGCTCCAGAGGAGAGAGCTCTCTTTTTCCTTACTCCAAACTCCGAAAACTCGAAAGCTGAAAAGTAAGGAGGCGCCGCTGGACCCATCCCCCAAGGCAAATCCGCACCCACCCTCAAGGAACTCGTCTTTCGCGCTACTCGAGGAAGAGGTGACAGTTCCTCTCCTCCTCCTCCCTTTATCTCTCTCTCGCGCGCGCTGTTTGCAAACATCCCACGACGTCTCCTTGCGTACCGACTAAGGGGGACGCGTGACAAGTGTCGCGTGCGCGAGAATGGAAACGACGCGTCAGCCCGCTAAATGGACGAGAGGAGGAGGAGGAGGAGGACGGCCTGATTCTTGGACGCACGCCCGCGTGCGTGCGGATCGTTTTTTCCCTTCGCTGATTCCTTGTAGACCAAGAGAGTTTCTCCGCAGCATGTAGAACTTTCGATCGGGAGCAGGAGGAGGGGAGGATGCTACACAGACCAGGCGAGGAGAGCGAACGTGGGGATCCGAAATTTAATGACGAAAATAATGGAGGCAGGAGGGGAGGAAGCGACCCTGCTGTTGTCCGCCGCAGAGGCCGAAAAGGAGGAAGCGATTCGGGTTCGAAAGGCGCCATCGTTTCGTAACCTGTAGCGATCCCAAGTTTTACGAGATGTTCGGTTGTGCCATTTCCTGATGGCCGCTGCATCCGCTCTTTCGCCTCTCATCTCTCCGGATGCAAGATAGTTGCGCTCGCGCGCGCCGCCACGTGATGGAGAGCATTCCGGTAGGAGCACCCGAGGCTTCCCCGATTTCAAAATTTCCCTTCTGGTAAGGCTCGCGAGCGGCATCTCCTGGAAAACTCGACGGCACTTTCTGGAAGCGGCCGCCCTCGGGGTAAGCCTCGGCAACCTGGACGGACCGGCAACCACGCTCCGGCGAGGCAACCGATCCGGGATTTGCCCGCCCTTTGCCGTTCCCAGGGCTGTTTCCTTGGGACCGGACTGTGAAGCGCGAGCGGCAGTTGGCCTCCCCCTCCCCCCCCGAAGTCACCCGTCCATTGCCTCGCAGGCTCCATCCTTGGTTCCTGGTGGAAAACCCTCTGGTCACAGGGGGGTCGCATTTCCCTGCCACTCCCTCTATTCGCTCAATCGAATTTAACTGTCCAATCGAATCGTCCAGGTCGCTGAAGACTTTCCTGGACCCTAGAAGGCTGCGTGACCAATATTTGCGTAGCGTAGGGAGAACTCCCTATTCAAAGACACCCACTAACACTTGTCAAAAGTAGTTTTTCCCAGTTCCTTTAGGAGGACAAAAACAAGAAATGATCAAGGCTTTTTTTAAAAAAAAAAAAAAAAAAAAACAGAAGACCTGAGTCTCAGGAAGCTGGTCTCGTTCCAAGAAAGACAAAACGGCTGTTCTATGGTGTTCAGGGAAAGGCGCGTGGCCGGTTGTTTCTGGAAGACTGGAATTTGGAGAACTCGCTTGCCATTCTCTCTTACGAATCTCCTGAGCGGTTGCGTTTGTCATGTGATGGCTGTGCTCTCAAAACACCTCTGATCATGCAACAGCTTTCAGCTCTTCTGCCAAGGTGATGAGAAGGTGCTCAATGAGCACTTGTTCTTCACCTTGGCAGAAATCCATGCCACACTCTAGCAGCCTACAACTGCGGTTACTCCAAATACAAGGTGCACGAGGACGTGTACATTTGGATGCACCTTCCTGGTCGAAGTGATCAAGCATCAGGAAGCTGTCTCCTTGATCTCAGGATTCCAGCCTTCTCTTCGAAAACCAGAGTCTCTCTGACAGAAAGAAAGGCAAAAAAATCACTCCTTCCCGAAGAACACGCTCTGTCAAAGCGGAGCGTATCAGCAAGAATCCAGAATTCGAAACCAAGGAATGACTTCCAAGTAGGCAGGAGCTTCTCACATTCTCCTCTTTGGAAGAGAAACGCAACATATGAACAAGTCGAACCGATCAAAATCCGACTGAGCAATCCCAAAGGTGCAAACCGTGAATCAGAAACGAATCGGATCATATTCAAGTTCAGGAGAAAGAAGGAGCGGAATCACTGCTACTGTACTTGCACGTGCGAGTGCATTTGTACATGCATACAACACTAGACGCTCTCGTTGTTTCACGATGCTGACAAGGAGTTTTGGACGCTACGTTCCGAGAAAGCTGGAGTCGAGTGCACACAACCCAGGTGTTTGGGTGCCTCGAAAGCGAAAGGTAAACAAAAAAATTCACGGGCCAACTCGCATAGGATTCCCAAAGATTCCAGGTGTGTCAGTGACTTCTTAGTAAGTCCAAACTCTGCTCGAGAAGATAGCACGAAAGTGCAAGCTTTCACGTTTGTAGAAGTACGTGCACCATGCAGGTCACGTGTGTCTCAGCGAACCCTTATTTGCACCTGTCCGTGAAGTGTTTTATCGCAAAAGCAGATGCGTTTATTAGCGCTTCTAAAACTGTGCAGCGTGGTCGATTCGCAGAGATAACTGTCCACGCTATTTTCCAGTAATCATCACTTGGTGATGAAATCATTTGGAGCATAAACTTGCTTCCCGTTATCTGTAACACGAATTATCCGGTTCTGATGATTTGGATTCGAAACCGGAGATGATCGAATCACTGCCTCCTTCTAGGATAAACACATGCAAACACAGCAAAAAGGAAAATGATCTTCTTGTCAGATGAAGTTTCGCATAACGAAATAAGAGACACAGAACCTGGATTGGTAATCGGGTGATTTGGCTTTCTCAAAATACAAAGTGGATAATGCACCACATTCCGGCATCTTTTTTCTTTCTTTTTTTGAATGACTGCTATAGCTCTACCTCTTCATGGAGATGCTCAAAAACAAGATCGAACATTGGTATCACCGTAATGAATTCAATGATCAGCCTAAATAGATGTACTTCTACCTCACATTAGCAGTAATCAACAGATAACAATAATAGCATGCGAATATTGTTTATCCGATGCTTCAGATGGAGGAAAGATCGTTACACAACCCACCCAACGAATGTGACCCATAATTTTCATGTTAAGGGAAGCTGAAAGCAGCCGAATGAGCAAATCCGAGAAAGGGAGACAAAACAATGGTGACTTTGTATCTCTCGAGCATGCATAGGAACCAGCATCTCATCACTTGGAGAAGAAAACGAAAACTTGGATCTGCGGGAGTCTGCGGTCCGCAGTGCCTTTCTGTGAAATCCGCGAGTCTTTTCCGGAACTGGAATTGAAACTCCCTGAGAGGTGCGTCCATACCAAATGTGCTGCCTCGCAACACTTAAAAGTGGACAGTCAGGATTCGTTGCGGATGGCTAACTTCCAGTCACAGAAAAGAGTCTGGCAATGCACGGGCTCTTCGCTGTGGGAGAGGGCTACAAGTTTAGAGGCGTGCATAAGAAGAGTGCTTGGAATTCGTCTTGGTGGACTTCTTTCGTTTTTGAAGTTCAAACAAAATACTTCAAGTTTCTACAGATAGTTCGCTCTTCCAAACGAGCATCGTTCCTAACGTTGACAACTCGGAAAGAACAAGAAAGCTAACGGAGTTGATGGACCGACGAAGCTGGAAAGCATTCATGCAGCCTCAAGGCAACAAAATGATTTCCAAATAAAATGGCTATTGAGAAGCTTCACTTTGAAAAAACTGGAATTTGCTTTGAGTGAAACAGTGGGCAGCAGTACATTTATTGAACGGGCACACAGATCGCTGAGACGAGAAGATTCTCCATGCCTGATTTAGATAATCAAGTCCTGTCTCCACCTTCCATTTTGTTTAGCAGGTAAAGTCGATGAATCGGGATTTTCCTTTCGAATGAGCTGATTTTATCATGACACGCTGGGAATACTTGAGATTTGGGAACATTCTCAGCTGCAACCACAATACAGGAACACCTAATACTTTTGAACAATGAGGTGTTTTCAAAATAGAAAAATCCAACCTAATTCTCTCCAGTTTTCAGAGTTAACAGCTACAAGAATACAAATAAAGAGAGGACTCTTCGCCATTTGCCACTTTTCCGTCCTGATCATCGAAATTGGACATTACAACGGGTTGCACGCATCGGGACGTCCCGCAGGCTATATTCCGACGATATCCTCCTCATCAGTCCAAGGGCTCCTCCTCACGAGGCTGGTGCAAGTGTTCATCCGACAATCGTCTATGCCGATGTGTCCATCTAATAGACGTTGTGAGTGTAGAGAATGCAAGAGGCAACCACGGGCTACTTCGCTTTATGCGCATACATCCGCGGAACACCTAGTCCATGGAGGACTGGGTCCCAAGTTCCCAAGGTTCAGTGATAATGGCCAGAGCCTTTCCATCGACTCCTTTCTTGGATTTCTGGTTGTCAACATCTTAGTATTTGGGTACTTCCTCGTTCCTGGCAATGCTGAAGACTTCTTCCTCATTCTCAAAGGGGCTAGCTGCGTCCAGCATCACCATCCCGTTGCCCATCTGTATACCAGATTTGGCCTGAGAGCGGAACCAGGGCCAGGCACGCGCTGATTCGTGGACATACCGGTTTCCATTTGCTGTTCCTATGCTGCTGTTTTGATCCCGTCTCCAATCGCATCGTGCCTGGCCGTGTACAGACGGGAGTGCGTCGTGCAGTGATCTGTCACTTGGGGCAACATCTTGTCCCACAAGCCACAACAGTGACACGAGCAGCCGAATTCCCTTCTTCGGCAGCTTCGCGTATGGAAAGAGATTCAGACTTGCAGCGTGGATGAATCTGCAGTCCTCAGATCTCAGCTGGTTCTCGTTTGTAAAGGAACATCTCGAAGAGAGATGCAATGCGACGCAGCGCATGACTTTCCCTTGATCCAGACGCTTCTTTGCCAGGGATTGCCATGGGCTTTCTTGCGTTGTGCAGCTCTTTGAAAAGATGTTCTCCTCACGATGAGATCCCATTTCGCCGATCAGAACTGCCGGTCCTTTCCTTGAAGTTCCAAACTGCTCCTGGTCTCAACGAAGCTTATCTTGCGATGATCCATAAGCTTCGTATATCCCACTTATTTTGTTAAACTTCCCAAGTGTTCCGCCCGACATAAATTTGCGAAGATCATTCTCCATGAGTATCAAGAGAATTTTCTTCAGCAGCACCTCACGAAGAGTTTCATGGGCTCATGTTCTGACGGCATCACCTGGTGAGGATAAAAACTTGAAGCAGCCTTCCATGATGAAACCATCAGTCTCATCTTATAGCTTTGCGAGACCAAGACAGAATTCATTGGTTTCCCTGGATAAGAGGTGCAGCAGCGTCTTCATCATTCGTCTTATTTTTTTATTCATATATTTCCAGTCCTCCTCTTTGTGCGCTCCCTGTCCTTCGTAGTGTACGAGGCTAAGAAAAAGAGGACTTCCATAGCATCAATTCTTTGCCAAGTTGAAGGACCACCATCAAGGATGAATTCAGCTTTGGCAAGGATTTCTTGGTTAGAAGGATGAGTGTTAAATATTTCAGTCTCAAACGGCCTTCCTAGATACTCATGAGTCCCTGATATATTTGTTTTGGGAATTGAACCACTGCTGGAAGTCAAGTCCAATGGTCTCCAGACTTGAGGGGTCTTGCCACAAAAAGAAAGGGCATGAGCAGTTGGAAGGAGTACTTGCTGAACCAGCCCTATAGACCAGATCCTCAAAATGGCGTAGCCTAATACTTAGATCCTTGTCGGGATCCACAAGGATGACCGGATCATCGGCCTACATCAAAAGGACTCCTCACCGGAACTCTCCCTTATTGCACGACGGATTGGTTCCAATGTTAAGATGAATAGAAGTGAACTCAAGGGACACCCCTGTTTCACACCTCGTCGCAGGTGAAAAAATCTCGTTACAGAGGGTTTTAGTTGAGTATGCACGTCTTCAGCAGTTTCAAGGGAAGTGAGCCCAACTCCAGGTTCCGCTAATGCTCTTAGCATCATGGTATGCAAGATGGTGGTGCCAGAAGCATTGGTAAATGCAACGACAGCCATTCTAATTTTCCTAGATTGCCGACGTTTGGCATCCAGTCGAGTTTGCAGAACAGTGTTCTGGTCAAGAACTCCATCGGAGGAAAGAAATCCCTTCTGCTACAGACCACTTTGTTTTCCCGAATCCATTCTGCAACTTTGTAGATAGGCATTTCGTGTAAATTCTGTTGCCATGGAAATTGTTCTCCAGCTGCCAATCTCTTTTAATGAGGTTTTCGGGACTAAAATTGTCCGGGTACACTTCCACTTTTCTGGAACTCGGCTGAATTTTAATAATAATTTGAACACAAGCGTTAGAATGGTTGCTTCCGGATCAAACGGCCTCCATCCGGAATATGTAATTCCGCCTAAATACGGAAGAATCCCCTTCAGCTAGACCGTGCGTAAGAGCATGGAAACCTCTTCTTGCGCGAAGGGAGACGTTTCTAGGGGAGACAGCTGGCTTCCTCTCTCTGGTAGTAGTAGGTATTCTAGAAGGTCATCATCAGTTTCTTTGGTGAGCTCCAGTTGATGCTAGAAATGCTCCTCGATGGCCTTTTGATTAGCCGAGTATCTGAGCTCTTGTTGATTCCAAATTGCTCGCACTTCCCTTCTTCGATTCAGATTGCAAAGTTTTAAACTGCAGAATTTTTAAATTGCATTCGGCTTCTTGGTGCGCAGTTTCAGAAGATTTCTGCTAAGAACAGGGCGCACTTTTTCCAAAAAGGATTCGAAACTTTCTTGTCATCTAGTAGCTGTTGAAAGCAATTTCCTGCTTCCAAAAATTGTCACGTAAAATTTCCATCTCCCGCTGTACCTTTTCCTCTCTTCCTACTCCTTTTCCAGAGCTGTTAACTGTACTTCACTTAAAGTTGGCAATGCTTCCCATAGTCTCCCACTTTCTCATCAGCGTCCAAAAAAGACATCAACTCACCTTTTTTCTAAAATCCTCCCTCTATCAATTTAAGGATTTCATCTTGCATTCGTCGCTTCTATTAGAGAACTGCGGGTCAAAGATATTCTCTTTCGCAACAGGCGGAGGGAGTACAGTGTTCCAAGAAGCATCCGATAGAGGCGAGAGTCGTTCCAGAGAAGGCAAAGGCAAAGCAGGATGCACTTTCAAACCATTTTCTTCTTGCTCTAAAACCGAAGATTCCTTATGCTTCCATTCAATGGGAATCCCAACAATTCCTTGAAGGTTTCCAAAGAGACCATCCTGACACGGATGGATTCGAGAAGAGGCAAATCTTGAACCTCTTCTTTGTCGACTGACTGGCCTTCCCATAGTCTCTTGCACATCCCTTACAAAAGAACGTTGTAGCGTACCTGGGAGCCAACGAGGCTTCCTCTCTTTCCTTTGTCAATGCCGCCACTGGAGCCTCTACCGACGAGAGGGGCACACGCCACTCTATTCGAACATGCCAGATTGGTGATCGAGGAGGCCTCACCTAGGACCAAGGGTCATCCCACGATCCGGCTTGATGGATCCACAATCTCAAAGTACTCCAAGAGTGGCCGGCGGAGCAGCAGAAACTGAAGGGGAGTGCAGGATCTTCCGGGCAGAAGTGATCTGAAGGTTTCTTAGCTAATGTGTAGTTCAAGCACCCCTGCATCGACAGCTCACATCTTCCTAATCCTGAATCGCTCGCATGGACCTCCTCGTGCTCTTGCTTTTACTTGAGCGCGTGCTATTGCGGTCGCGTTGGGAAACCGCATTCAACAGCACTGCAGTCCACGGGAGATGCCAAAGGATGGAGAAATGTGACCGTGCCAATCGCACGCTCAAATTCTAGTCTTCCAACTTTTTGCCTCGCTAAACCACCAGACTCCAGACATGGCCAGACTTCACGGGGTCCGGGTCATCGAGGCAGACAGCAGGGCCGAAAGCCCAAAGACCTGTAAAGAAATTTCCAGCAATGCCGAAATGACAGTTGGAAATTATAGTTCTTAAACGTCGCTATTAAAAGAGATTGGGGCACCCTTAGTTCTCGCCTAGAGAATCTCGGAACTCGGCCACTGAGACATTCTCTCGTTCTACCATCTCCCTCTTATACAATCATTGTCAACAACAGTACGAATACAATGTAATTTTCGATCCGTCACATCGGCTACCTGCAGCCTCAATCTCAGGAACATGCTTCTCTCGGCTTATCTTCTTCCCAGAATTCACGATTTCGTTCCTGACCACCGCCACTTTGTTGAAGGTCGGTCCGCTCTTATTTCATGCCACTGCTCTCCCTTAGAGCGCGTTTTCATATAGATAATTCAAGTTCTGTTTCCATTTTCCATTTTGTTTAGAAGATAAGGCCGACGAATCGGACTTTTCCTTCCAAATGAGCTGATTTTATCATGGCCTGCTGAAAATAATAGAGATTTGGGACGCAATTACAATTACAACTGCAGTTACAATACAGAAGCACCTAATGCTTTTGAACAACGAAGTGTTTTCAAAGTAGAAAACAATTTCCTGTGTACTTTTGTAGAGAAATACGCTCCATTTCTCTTCAAAAGTACAAAAGAAATCAAGTCAAAGAAAAAGAAAGAAAAAAACGAAGAGTATAAGAAGGAACAGAAAATTTGAATATGGATATTAGAAGTTAATCTGGCAAAGCTTTCAAACTCTCAAACACAAGAAGCACAATCTGGAAATGATTGCCGTTCTCTTTGAATGAAGACATCGTACGCGCAGCAAGAATTCAACTTGAATAAATTGAAATTATAGTAGCGAAACTATTAGCAGAGAAATAGCCCTCAAATCCGATCAAGAGTTCCAGATTCCATCTTCCCCAGGTGAGCTACAGAAAAGTCTTCCGGAATACTGTGTAAGTCGGGACTGGAGAATTTACGTGAAGAAATGATGGAGGAAACTGGGAAGTGGCAATAATTTCTGAGCCCTCGTTTTCTTATCAGAAGCACCTTTTGATTCGTGAATCGCAAGGTGATTCCAACGATAAGGAGCTTGCAAATGTGGCCCGACCTCTATACAGCATAGCATGCGTATGGAATAAAGCTTACCGTGTGGAACAAGAACGGATGGTGCAATATGAGTACAGTAAAGTTCATATGTTTCGTGAAAAGGGCTCTCAAGGTCGATAAACTGAAATCGATATTTTGAGAGAGGTTCTCTTGCTTCCTTCACCAGTTAAGATTTCACGGATATCCTTGAGACTGTAGACAAGGACTCCAGACTAGAGACTGCTTTTCAAACAGGTGTGCTGGTCCAAGATTCAACGAATCGATAGATTACTTCAAAAACAAAAGGCTGGTACTACACCTGATGTCATAAGCATGGAAATTAAGCACACAGAACCGCAAATGCTGGAATAGATCGAGTATTCTCAACAGAAAGAGCAGGCGATGCAAAAAAAAAATTTTGACGAGCAATGGACAAATACCAGTCTGCGGAACCTTTTTTTTTTCCCCCCCATAAAACAACGTTCAGAGCTTTGTTTCTGTTTCTGTTTCACAAAGCTCCAAAAAAACCGGCCTATAAAAGCAAACAAGCAAATCAGTTCCGTCAGAGGAAAGAAAGAGGAATGATTTTATTTGTCATCTGGTGAAAAAACGATCCTTCCATTACCGATATCGTCTGAAAATCCTTTGACATTTGTGTATACCATCCTGTGATTATCCTACCACTCTCTCTGAGAGTTTTATGGACCATTAGGAATCTCATTGTTTAATCCATCACATATTTTCCGAGGAAACCATTTTAAAATGATGTCAGCTCATTCCACGGAATGGTCGCTGATGAATCATCGTTCATCCAATCACTGATAAAATATGAAACGGAGAAGCACGCTCTAATAGCACGGAAAAGATGCTCTTTGGGGAATCTGCGCGTACAGACCATAACCGTTTGGTCATCTGAGACAAATTTTGCACATTCCATGCATTCTTTCATTCGGAACCGCCACAGGAGCAGCACGAAAGCTCAACTTTGGGATTCCGATAGGGAGCCAATTTGCCATCAAAATAAACACACGAAAACATCTTGTTTGGTTTCTCTGGCCAACGCAGATGTGTCCAGTTCGCCTCGGAATAAAATTCCCTCGGAATTCTTTTCGAGAAGTGAGAATACCCGCTGCAGCTGAAAGTGTCTCTGAAAGAAACATTTCGTAGAGAATCCAAAGCCGTTTTTGCAGATAAGATTGATTGGCACATGTCCTCGCGCTCATTAATCACATTAGGCGTATAGGAAGACTGATCCGATGCATGCTTCCCTTAAACTTCTTATTTTTCAAACCGTTCCGCCAAGCGTGTTGGAAGCGATGTTCACGTAATATGAGACTCTTTCGCGTGAAAAGAAGAGAAAGAAATCGCACCCTGGACCATTGACGGGGACTAGGAACGCTGGGTAATGTGCTGGCATTTCTTCTATTGGAAACACCACAAGAATTCCAACGAGTGATCCATGCATAGTGCTGTCTTCCATGCTCCATCTTTCAGTCAATGAGAAATTACAGTTGTTGCCAATTCCCCCCTTTCATTTCGTTTTCGCTACCGTTATTAATGACATCTTTTTTTCCTCTCCTCTTTATGTGAAGAAGAACCAGCGAATTCTTGCCCGATCGCAGTGCGCGTTTGGATGCGTAGAAAAGACAGCGTTTGCAGCAATTCCATTCCATGATGGGAGGTCGTCAAGCATTTATCAGGGAACGCTTTTGCTTGTCTGCTTCCAAGGAAGAAACGATGCTTTCAGGAAAGGGCTGCCCCATGCCACTTGACTTTGCAGTGAGCCCTCAGCAAGAGCATTTGTTTGTTCGAATCTGCTTTTGACTGATCCACTTGGAGGCCGTAATTAACAAATCGTTAGGCGTGTGGCCGAGGGCGATGACATTGCGCTCGAATCTCGAAGATTGTGCAAAAACGAGGAAGAAGGGAAGCTTGAGCTCTTCTTTAGTTTTTAAGGTAGGCATCTTTTAATTCCTATACTTGAAGGTTGTGTGTGCGTAACGGTGCAAGGTGAGCATACTTAACGAAGCGTGAGGAGTAGTAAAGAAGACCGGATGCATATTGGCAGTTTACCGCATTGACGAAAGTAGTGCACCAGGGAAAGTTTGAAGCTCGCTTTGTGCAGGTCCACTTTGCATGACCGGAAAGCAACAAGCGATGCAAATGCGCTGATACATGAAGGTTGAAGGCACACGGTCCCCGAAACGATGAAGAGAAGAGTCTTCATCTAGAGTCGACCAGACTAGACTAGGGCTAGACTTTGGGTACAGCTTGCTGTTATAACTGTGGCAACTCCCCTAGAGGTGCAAGGATCACAAGTCCGTCCTCTTGAGACTTTTGGACATCACGAGGAACAGTTCTGGCACCGAACCGTCTGAATGAAGGAAATTTGAGTAAGACCTTTCCAGGAAGGAGAATCATCTTCCTGCAGGATGAAGCAATTAGCGAATCAAATATCTTAATTCGGATATCAAATACCTATCAAATATTACTCTTCCAGAGATTTTCACGTTTTTTTTTTTGTTTTTCTTCTATTGAAAGAAGGTGCTGAATGTTTTGCAGACGCATATCATTCCACTTTTCTCTTTCTCCAGAAGAGGTTACATAAGAACCTCGAATGGCTTTCTGTAAATAAGAGCAGCGGTAGGTTGCTTTTTTATCCCAAGAAAGTGGGATTTGCACTCCTGTCTAGGAGCAGCCCAGATTCCGGGATTCACTCGAAATATCAGCGAAGCTGTTGCTTTTAAGTAAAATATGTGTCTCCATGTATACGGGACTTCATAAACAGCAGAGGAAACGAGGTGACGAGAAAAATCCCCGTCTTTTCAGTGTTTAACAAGAGACGGCACAGAAACGTTGCGAAAGTTATAATTAACCACTCCTCCCTCATTCCTCACCCTCCAGACGATAAATCACCCAGATGTTCTCGTCTCTGAAACCATCGCTCTTGAATGCGTTGAATGAATGTTGAATGCGTTGCGCGCCTCCGCATTTCGAAACCAATCTATACGCTCGTGAGGACCGGAACCCAAGCTAGAAGAAACCTTGCCACCTCTCTACTTCTCAATGACTGATTTTTTATGTCATTAACAATCGACCTCGTGTCGTCGCACCAGCGAGCATCGACCACACTTTTATACTTATTTGTTGTGGGGTCTGTTCCCGCAGCACTCTGCGGATATGGAGATTTTTTTTTTTTTTTTCCTTCTGCCAATGCAGAACGCACGCGATCGCCTTGGAATCGGCAGCACTCGTGTTGGGCGAGTTTTCAACTAGGAATGTGTCGGACCCCTGTCGGGACATGACCGTGCCCCCTAGCCCGGTAAGTCGATGGCGTGGTTGTTGTGCCACTTTGCGCCAAGCCGCAAATCGCTCGTTTTTCTCATTTATCTGCAGCACACTTTCCCGGATCCTCTTCTGCCAATTAAGGAATCAAAACCAATTACTTTCTAAAAAAGAAATTCGGCTGCTCTCTTTTCAAACAAACGCCCTCGTGGAATCACATCCTCCACAGCTCTCCTTTTCCCACCCAAGAGAAGCCGCGCTCTTTCGGTTAAGATATCGGAGGTGCTCAAACTGATCAACGGCAAGAAATTTCCTTGTGGCTTCCGCTGACTGACGCTGCTGTTATTCGTCGGAAAGTAACAAGCCGCTACCATGGGAGGAGAATCCCATGGTAGAGGCTTGTTCTGAGCGCCAAAAAAACAAGGGGGTGGGGGTGGGGGGAAGGCAGGGGAACGTGACTCTGTTCGACTGTCGATACCTGGGAGAGCAGGTCTCTATGCTTCCGTGTATCCCCGTTACTTGGTGGTCCTGGTAAATCACTTGGAGAATTCAAGTCTCCTCTGGTCGGGTTGCTTGGCGAAGGCTTTCTTCGACGGAAAAATGAAGGCGCATTTCCAAAAATTTCGAATCCCGTTTCCCTGGTTCGCACCAGAGTTTTCCTAGAAAGTTCCCCCCCCCCCCTTCCCGCTCGCATAGCTCCGACTTGAAACTGAGGCACTGGAAATATGGGATTACCCGTCACGTTAGGTACGCAAATCTGTATACTGCTCCCTAACAGCCACGCTTGTATCGTCTCTACGTAAGCAAGAAAAATTTTGTTACATGGAAACGCTCGCTAAGAAAAGGAGGCGCGCTCCAACGAGAATCCAACAAGTTGTTGGGTCACTTGGCCGCTGTTCGCGGGAACGGCCTTTGGCCACGTTCCCGACTGCCAGAGGGAATCGTGGAATTTCAGAAGGAAGTGTCGTCACAGAAGCCAGCCTCTCGGATTCGTGTGCGCGGTGCCCAGGGCATCCCATTCGAGGTGCTTCCACGTACGTTTAAAACCCCTTTGGCAGTCCATTCATCTCTGGAACGAGCAAGAGGGAGCAAGAGGACGTCCACGCACGGTCTCCATCGCTCCCCTCCGGGGGGAGGGGGGGGGGAACCTGATTCAGGAGGTGCAGAGAGGGTGAGGCGCCAAAGTTCCGGCGCAGCCACCACGCGGAAATTCTTCTGCGATGACATCATTGGGGAACCGGAGAAGTTCGTTGGTGTGCGGCAGTCAGTCACCAAGAGATGTGCGCGCGCTCGGAGAGTGGTCACTGCGTCGAGAGGAGGTGGCGTTTGAATTTTAATCATCCTCAAAAGTATGCCAGAAAAAAAGACAAAACGAAAAATACCGCGAACGCATCCCAACAAGTAGCCAACGCGTGCAGCCTGGTGAAACGCGCCTACAGAATTCTCGAGAGCTTCACCATCGTCGACATGGCGACGCAAAAATTATTCTTGCATAATCAAACAGACCTCACCCTCTTCCTGGAGATAAAAACGGACGAAAGTCGCAGACGCAGAGTTTAAGAAAAATTCTCTACCCAACCAGATGATCGTTTGCTTTTCCAGGATGATGAATGAGCAGCCTGCGCTTACTGCAAAAACTAACTCTCTTGCAGGGGAACTCTCCCGAAGCCCCAGGGGAACCAGGATGCGAACCTTCCCGAACAAACTTTTGCGGGGGCGTTCGTCGGGATAGAGTGCAGAGCACGCTCCTGACGGACGTCGGTTTTCATGCAAGCGACAGGCAAAATTCCGGTTCGCGCTGGACCACTGCGCGCTCACGCCGCAATTCAGCTGCGGAGTGCGAAAAAAGGGAAGCGAATTTGCCGAAACCCGGGATCGAACCAGGGACCTTTAGATCTTCAGTCTAACGCTCTCCCAACTGAGCTATTTCGGCTGTTACTATGATTTGCGTTTTCTCGATATATCAAGGAAATTCTAGAGGATCTGCAAGGACATTCAGCTTCAAAGGAATAAATTCATTATTTCTACTCACTACGAATCGGTACATCTTTTTATTAGCACACAACGACTAGCACATATATTTGATATGCACTCTTGATCCTCACAGCAAAAAAATCATCATGCTATGGGTTATTTTGAAGAATATTCAAGCTTATCAAAATTCCCTGCAAAACCGATTGCAGATTGGTTTGTAAACGGGCACTTGCAGAGGTACCGCTTGCGTATACCATTGGCGGAAGCTATCGGAAGTATTCATCACGTCCGGGTGCCATACGTTTACTCCTTCAAATTCCAGTATTTATTAGTAAAAATCTTGTAGTTACCCACTCGTGCAGCTCTTCAGAAGAATCAAAGCGATGCGTGTGAATCATGTGGGAGGAAGGAGCCGATTTAGGAACACAACTTTTCAGTATCCCGAAAGGAAACGGCAAAGTTCAGTATTCTGTAATCTCTTTACCAAGCTTAAGAAAATGACTAAATAAGCTTAAGAACATAACACAAATAGATCCATCTGTTTCTATCGTTATTTGATACCTGAACGAAAACAGCAGACAGTTTTCAGGTTTACTAAGACTCCTTATGCAGATCGAAAAACAAAATACATATGAATACATAAACCTAAAATCATGCATGCAAATTCCGTGTTGCATGTACTCAAAGGTACAATGTGTACAAGAAAATATGATTTTGCTAAAATTTTCTGGAAAGCTTCTATGGTACAGAAAAAAATATTTCCTATTATTTCTGTGTGAGTTCATGACTAGAGTTGAGACGGACACTTATCCAGAAGAAAACCTACAAGTCTGATTCTTTTGATGCTATGTTTGTGTTTTTGATTACACACTCTAAGACTAAATGCGAGATTCGAAATTTCCAACCCTTGAGCCTCGATGAACCTTTGAAAAACAACGACCACTCTAGAAAATCTTGTTCCTTCACTCTTTAGAGTCCTTCCCAAACTTGGAATTTGCATGAATGTCCAGCATGTGTCAAAGTACCTCTGGCATGTTCATCCTTAGAATCCCCCTTAGAATTCTGAGAAAACAGCACGAACTATTCCCGAGATTAACCGAAACAAATTTTGCAGTAGCTCTCTTCCTCTTGAACGAGGACTCCCTTTAATCCTAATTTGACTCTGGTTAAAATGATGTGGGAGTTTATTTCCTCAGACCCAATTCCCAAATCTGTTTGGCAGAGGAATTCTGTGCAACTTGGGCTTTCGAGCTTTTTTTCCAATGGCACAATGTCATAAGTGTATTTTTCATTGTCTCCAAGATAGAGATGTATAAGCAGAGTTTTCATAAAAACAAGATAAAACGCAGTGGATACCTCAAATCCAATCCTCTGAATTCGAAAATAGACTATACTTGGCAGCAAAGTAGTTGTAACAGGTATAGGTTGAAGGAGTTTACAAACAAATTAACAAACGCACCATTTATTTACTTCGAGAGAAGAGTGTTTTTGACTGTTCTTTAGAATTTTCTTCTGCCTCTACCAGCATATCTATCGTAAGTGCTGCTGGCTCTTTCTCGTTTTTAACCATATAAAAGTCGAAAACCTCAATTTGCCTAAATGTAGGATGCTGTGAACTGTAGCAACGACCAAACAGCTCTCCTGCCTATCAAAGGAACTGGACTTTCATAGTGAACTGGATCGAAAATGATGGAGACTTCACGATTCGTGCTAGCGGCGTTGGTGGAGTAAAAAAAAAAAAAAAAAAGTAAATAATTTAGAGCAGCCCATTTTCTTGCTAAGTAGGTATGCATGCATCAGGCTGAAGCAAATGATCTCCCATCCAAGGAGTTTTCTTTGGGGTTCGGTCTTCACAACGAAAGTGAGTGGCAGAATGCTGCACAGAATAGCGTGAAGTAGCCACATGAAGCGCTTCGTTCCATCCAAATCTTGAATGTATCGGGTCAGTGTAGATGAGAGCACGAATCCTCCTGGGAGATCCTTTTACGACGATTCGTCATAAGAAACAAAGACGTAGGAGGTCGTTGGAAATGCTATTCGATGTTAACAAACAAATCGAAAAATAAACTCAACTTGCAACTTGAAATCCATCCACTTGGGAATGCAGAAATCCTCTACTGAGTGTTTCGGCTGCAGCTCATTACAGGCGCAGTTGACAAAAATCGTCATTCCCAAATAGGAATCTCACTCGTACACTCCTGTTGGTTCCTGTTCTGAGAAATTCATCGGACTTTAGAGTGAGCTGTAAATGCATTATTCCTTGGGATTCGTCCCTATCTCTTAGAAAAAAAGTTGAAGAAGCAAGCTCCTTACTGATTATGCACTTAAGTGCCAATTTCACGCTGTGTTCATACGGAAGCCTTGAGAGTGGAGTCATGATTCACAAGACCCCATGCAGCCAGAAAGGTATCCAAACATCCTTGGGTACCAAAGCATCGTGTCCATAGAACACACTTCCAAGCGGTGTTATAATCAACTGCTACTGGTGTTATAATCAACTACATTTTCTTGACCACTCTTCATGCCATGCTGGCATGTCTGCTGCTCCATCGCTTAATGGCTCCTTTGCAATTAGTCTGGTCTACATTTGCATCTTTCCAACCATTTCTTGAAGTGCGAATAATATTCCTCATATTGTCTTGCTTTATAACGATTTTAAACAACAGACAAGATCATCCATTTTGTCACATCTATTGCATTTAATCTTTGTTCAGCTTGGGATGTTACTGTTGGTGTTGCGAGAGAAAAATGAACAATAAACGCTGTTTGTAGATGTTCTGAGGTGGTATGTATTCTTCCAGATGCTGTGTTTTCACTGTGCTGATCTGAGGAGTAGTTTTCAATTTCCCACCCCAGATTTTATGAACCGTATTCTCAGATGCTGCAAAGGTACTATCTGGGCAACTAGGGTAGTACTACTTCCCTGGGAGGTTCTCAAAAGATGACTTCGAATAATCGACAACTTTGAATCTTAGTTTTTCCCCTCTGAAAGCATTCGGTGCGATTTCCACTCAGTTCGAAGTGTCTCCTCTCCTGCTGACCATGTAGTCTGTGAGCACATCCCCTACACGTAATACGATGGCACTTGTTTTTTTCAAGAAATCTTCGCGCTATTGACACGAGCTGTGGGTTGTGGAGACTGGTTGAGCAAGAAGCAATCCTTCACATGATGGCCATCAAAACTTGCAGATGAAATTCGCCTCAAAGCTTAAATCTGTGCTGTTCTCTTCACAGGCAAGGATGGCTGAACATCCAACATTTTCGCGCTCCGCGAAGACGAAATGAATTAAGTCAACCTGCTCTTCCTTCTTGGCACTCGAATTTCACAGAGGGAAACCCATTAGAGATCCGAACGGATATGCACACGCATCAAATGTGGGCGAACGTTGGAACCATAGAGTCTTGCTGATGTGGCACGTAGCTGCCGGACTGCCTAATTAAAAGCTACGCTGTGAATTGGAAAACTCAACCGAGGCGTGGTGACTTAAGAGATCTAATTCGAAGTTTATTCCTGTTTTTTTTTTTTTTTTCCCTCCATTTTTTAATATCAGCAGTTACGTCTCATCGGGTGTGTATCGTTACCGTCTGCTGGAGCTGCAACCTGATGAGCGATCTCCTGCAATCCGCTAAAAGACTGGTTGGACTTCCGAGCTTGAAAAACATTGCTGTACAGATACAGGACATGTTTGGATCAGCGTCGTGTTCTCTTACGAATGCGTGAAATGCTGAACCCAGCGTTTTTGGAAGATGGCGACTGAGTTCCATGTTCCTTTGCAAGACGTTTGAAAAGTGTGTCTCAGAATCTACACGTATCTTCGTTGTGCTTCACACGCAGTTTTACTCAGTCCAGTTGTGTGCGTGTTGTGTGTGCGCGTCTCACACATGACCATTTTAAAGTTTTCAATGACTCTTTCATGATACTGTGGTTGCTTCTGTTTGGATTCTCTTGCCACTAGAAGTGACTTGAGAAAAAACAAGCAGCACATAAAAACACAAAAATTCCTGAAAAATGGTAACGAGAAAGTAAGCGAATTGGATGATTGCTGGCCACATTTTTTCAAAATGGTCATCGGCCAGTGGCTTTAGTCTGCCACGAGATCAAAAGAGAATGCTGAAATCCCAGCAAAGAAGTAGGCCGGAGCAGGAACATCAAAGCTACGAATTCCATAACATGTGTTGTCGATAAATCGCGCTGTTGTTTCTCCCGATACTTCGAATTTTTTTGTCTTCCGGGTAGGATCGCCATCCTCTGAAAGAGCAACAAATGGAGATGAATCATGCCCAGCAAGCAATCAGGGTTTGCATTGCTTAAATATCTGCAAACTTTAGTTTGCATGATTTTTGTGCTCTGACGACTTGGCAAGTTGTTGGATAAGTTAGGAAAGCTTCGGTTAAGAGCAAGGTCGGGAGGAGACAAGCCCATGTAAACGTAATAACAACGTAATTCAGTAGCACAGCCTCCCACATCCGAATTTTTTTTTTAATTCTTTGCTGCTGCTAACAAAAATGAAAGTCAAAAGTTTTCGAAAGATATTCATTTCTACTGTTCTCACTATTGTTTTCAATTGCAAACTTGAATGCACATCTTTCGGGTCGGTCGTCTGGATAATTTCCTAATTGATCTTTATCATAGAGCTTTCCGCAAATTTCAAGATAATTGCCCTCTATCAAATACGATCGTCGTCTTTTTTTTTTTTTTTTTTTTTTTTAGAAAACCTAATTTCGTATACTAATTAAGGGCCTTCTGCGGGACAGTCAAGATGCTCTTCTGAGTTTCTTGTCAGTTCATCGTAATTGGTCATTTAATTGTTTTTGGTTTTCATCTCCGAGTGCTGTTTACATTTCCACAATGCGAACTAAAAAAAAAAGCGTCAGCGTCTGTTTTCGTGGTGCAATGGTGCCCGACTTGTTTGTGATGGTGCATAACGTGTTTACCATCATCTTAGTTATGCTATTCTTAATGTGCCTCGAAGGAATTTACCTTTTGCATCCAAATGAGCCTTAGTGTCAATATGATCGTACACGCGCGTGGGAAAATACGGAAGCTCTGCTTCTGCATCTTTCGTCCAACTGTTTTTTTTTTTTTTTTTTTTTAAGGCCCTTTCGATATTTGCTACAAAAATATCACAGCGATTTGGGGAGAGGAACGCAAGTTTTTCGTTACAAACAGCTCTTCCGATAGATTTCTCCTGCCTATTACTTGACAAATTAATCGCAGTGCCCTCCATTGTTGATTTCGCAGGTTTTTACCTTGGTATTCCTGCTGCAATCGGCTCGTCTCCGCGCTCGCTTCAGGATTCCATATTCCCCGCATTCCGGAAAGGTGGACGGAGCCGTTTTTACTCACCTTCTTGCTCTGATACTGTGTACAATGCTGCGGTCATAATCCGACCATTCACTCAAAGAGAGTGTTACGACTGCAATCATCATCATTATACTATATGACTGAAGCCTCATCGGCTTTTCCAATTGCACTTGAATGCTCTCAGCCCACCCAAATATTAAAAATATTCTCGGTGAAGGTGTAAAAGCAAAAAAAGAAAAGCAGACATTTCAAGACGAAGGAAATGGGAATTCGTACGCTCGTTTCGTTTCCCATGTCGACGCACTGATAGACATTTGCGTACACAGGTGCGCGGAGAGCGTGTAATGACACTGTAAAAACACACTGCATATTTACATGTGAATTACATGTAAATGAGGAAATTCACACAAGCAATCCGGCTGCAGAAGAGCCAGGGTCTGTAAAAACACACATACAGACATGTATTTCCGAGGTGGCAGTGAGCTGCGGGATACCTTCCAGAGAAAAATTTGGGGGGATCACAAATGGCGGTGTGCTGGGACCAGTTGCATCCGCTGCCGTCTTGCAAGAAAGTTGCCCGAAGAGTACGACTTTTTTCGATTCCAGGTAGACACGCCTTACGTCAGATGCTTGACTTCGGCAGCAGGTAGATAGAGTTTCGAGATCCTGGATCGTGATCCTGTATGCGCTTGCTGAAGATATGCCACGCGAATCATTTTGATGACGTGCGCACGATTCCCCTCCCCCCTCTTCCCCTCCCTCCATGGGAAATGTGACACCTCCAATCTGGGGACGGCCACGGCAGTCGGAAAATGGGATGGCGAAAGGTCGAAGAGAAGTAAAAGGTGCTGATGAAGCACGAAAGAGGAGGTGCGGAAGCTCATAGAAGCGGCGGCAGCATCTCCCATGTTTTTCTTTTCCTTTCCCGACTAACGACCCGAGAGGAGCTTGGAGTGTTGCAATGTGGAGTCGTGGCGCATGCAAAAAGTCGGATTTCTTTGTCGCTCCACGTTCCCGCCATCCATCTTTCTCTCTTTCGAAAGATGCGCCTCTTTGGCTGCCCATTAGGTAACCGAACCCCTTCCTCGAGGTCCAGTTGTTCTTTTCCAGAAAGGTCACCTTCTTCGTCCATATGGCAGATGCTCTTCCGCACGAGCCTGAAGCTAGGGATGATATGCACGTATCCTCTGACGGCATTTTCAGTGCAGGGAGCAGTCGGGTGCCGCTGCTCTTCCTGAACCCTCCGCGTTCCCATGCTGCCATCCCACGAGCAAAAGCGCCAAGGAGAGCAGCAGCGGGAATTGTGACCTGCTCTTCTTGAAGTTGCGAAGAAGTGTCTTCCTTTCCCAGCATCCGTCGCGTACTGAGCCTGACGGACTCCGCCAGCAACACCAGCGCGGCCTGCTGCTTCAAAAAGGGAGGGATGCGGGAGACAAGACGGATCTGGCGAATAAGAGAGGAGCGAAAGCCGGTCACAGAGGAGAGGAGGGAGGAGGCCTTCCAAACCCCCCGCCTACTCCCATGGAGGCTAGGATGGGGGTGCCATCGCTTCACGTGAAATCGGTGGAGCGGTTTGGCTTGTTTGTTTGTTTCAAGGAACGGGGGAGACTCTACAACCGTCGCGTAGCTTGCCCGGCATCGCGAGCGACCGCTGGCGACAAGCCTCACCCGAGGGAACCGGTACTAGC
This sequence comes from Raillietiella orientalis, assembly GCA_036172245.1. NCBI lineage: Eukaryota > Metazoa > Arthropoda > Ichthyostraca > Raillietiellida > Raillietiellidae > Raillietiella > Raillietiella orientalis. The sequence goes on along the minus strand of JAYWIR010000004.1, from coordinate 1,980,569 downwards.
AGGCAGTGGGACAGCGGTTCTCTTGCCCTCGTGCTGAGGAGGCTGCAGAGGAAGCGTGCGCCAGACGGATGCCTCACGAGGCTCCTGCCAGTCACCCTCCGTTCCGCAGCCACTCAACCTCCAATTGGCTCTCAACGCGGAGGAGGCGACTTGGATGCAAGCAACTGGAGGGAGGCGTGAGGCAAAGACGCGAGGACTTTCTCTTCGAGCGCCCCTTGCGCAACGTTCCTCCCTCCTTGGCTTCAAGGTCCGCCGGCGGACGGCGCTGCAGGTGGATGGGCTCCTATCTTCAGCTTCCACCATCTTCCTCGTCGAGGCGCTTCCTGCCGGTGCCCCCCCCACCTTGCCGCTGTCCCCGGGAGGCGGCGAGCACGTCGCGCTCTTCTTCCTAGTGCGAACGCATGCACACACACACGAGAGAGAAGTTTGTTGGAGTACGCGTGTTCGGTGAGCGTGACGGATGATCTCTCGTTATCCCGGGTGCTCGCACTCGAGGAAGAGAAACGAGCATCTGCGGAGTTGCGCAACTGCCGCTCCGTTCGGGCTTCCCGGCTCCATCAACTTTCATCGCAGACCCAGAAAGGTACAGGCGGCGGAAAGCAGGGTGCAGGAGAACGAGTGCGGAAGAAAGGAGGAGGAAGACGCTGACGAATGTGTGACGTCACGGAGAATTCGGGAAAGCCGAAACGAAAGAGCGTTGCTCGTGGGGGACGATCTCGCAGATACGGCAGCTCAGGCCAGATAAAAGGCTCCTTGGACGGACACATCCGTCCGCCCGATATTCGCGGATCCGCACCGCTTCCGAGTGTTTGCGTGTCCATCTCCTTGTTGAGGATGCCGAATCTTCCGCTCCTCTTTTATCCCCCTCCCCTTTTTTTTTCCTTTTATTTACCGGATCGAGAAAACGCGAGTTAACGCGGACTCAGACAGGACTCAAAACTGCAAGAAAAGAAAAAAAAAAAGGCATAAAAACACGCCAGGCCGGAATGCCCCACGGCTGGGTTTGAAGCAAAAGTACCGCTCGCACCGCTTCCGGCGAGGATGGGGCCCCTGCGTCTGCTCTTGCTGCTGCTTCTTTCTCTCGTGTGTTCTCTCCGGTAGAGGGCGAACCGGATGCGGATGCAGCCACCCGGCAGGCAGGGAAAGGGATGGCGCGAACGAGTCCTCCGCGAGCTCTCTGGACGGGATTTCGAACCTGGAAGGGAACCATCCGGGATGAAAATGCCGGGGGTAAGGAAGGGGAAAGGGGAGAAGGAGAAGGAAATAAGCAAAGTTCGCAGGATCTCCATGGTCTCCTTTGGGTGAGGAAGGAGGCGGAAGGCGAGTCGAATTCCCGAGAAGGAATTCGCACCAGGCGTTGTTTCTCACGGGGTCGGTTCCTCGGAGGAGAACGCAAGATCTGACCAATGGCGGCATCCCCGCGCCGAATGGAATGAACGGAAGAGACCCTCAGAGACGGATGCGTCCAGAGAGCCCCTGCAAGCCGGGTGGGAAAGAGGAAGGAGAACTCTGCTAGGTTCGCTGGGAGTCCTCCCTGGTTATCCCTGCCGTCCGTTCCAGCGACGACTGCAAGAAATGGCGTGCACACACCCTGAGTATCGAAGGTGGCCATCGCGGCGTAGGCGCGATCTCTGGGCACGGAATGCCGCTCTCGTCGCCAGGGTCTCCCTGATGCCAGCGGCAGCAGAGGAGCAGAGCGGCGGGGGGGAGGCAAGGGAGAGGCGACGGGGCGAGTCGCCACCCTCGGGGCGCGCTTCCTTCCCTGGAGGCAATGTCGGCGACAGCGCTAGAAACCGGGAGAGAAGTGAAGGAGGCCAAACACAAGGAAGTCCCGCCCCTTCGCACCGCCAGGGGGGGGGGGGGAGAGCAACAGCTTCGGCGCGAGAGCGGGAGCAGCAGCATGAAGGGGTGGAGGGCAGCCCGGACCTGGGAGGGAAGACACTCTTGTGGTCCCTTGAGCTCGTAGACACAACCAGGCCGTTCCCCGCCGCTCAGAATGAACGGTGCGACCAGCATCGCCCTCTTCCGGCCGGATCACCACGCATAGATGCTGAGCAGCCCTTTCCCCGCCCTCATCCGACCCGCGAACGAGACTTTTGGGGCTGGTCAGCTCTACGGGCCGAAGGAGGCATCGCCGCTTTCTCGTTCTTTGCTCGGTCGCGCCACCCTGATGCAGACGCCAGCCGTGCCTCGGGAGAAGAGAATCCCCCGCTTCCCAGCGCAGAGGGAGCCAGATAGCCTTCAGGAGGAGGGGGAAGGGAGAAAAGGGGGCATGAAGACTCTCCTCCCCTACCCGGCATCTGCGCGTTGGGGTGCGAGGGGAGGGAGCAACGAGGCCCTCTCTCTTCTCCCTTGCCCTCTCTGCAAAGGAAGGAAGGAGGGAGGGGGGCGAAGAAAAACCCTGACGAAAGGGGGAGGAGGGGGTCGCGGGAAAGGAGAAGCATGGGCGAGGGGGCGCGCGGCCTCTCTACTCCTGTGACTGCAAAATACTGGAGCGACCGCAGAGGCGGTTATCGAGGAAAGTCGGACTGCTCCCCTCGAGAAAGGAGCGTTCCCTTTCTTCTTGCACCGAAGAGGAAGAAGGGCAAAGGCTGGGACTGCGAGAGGTCGGGAGGCGCGAGCGTGCCCCTCTTTTCCCCTACCGGGGGAATGCATTCGACCGCAACGAGCGCTCGCGCGACAGTCACGAAGGCGGCAGTTCGCCTCGCTCTTTCCGGGGAGAGACGATGGCCTGGCCGCTCCCCCTCTCCCCTCCTGTCCCCAGCAGATCAACTGGATCCTTCTGCACCCTTCCCCGATGGCCGGGAGGCCCGGCCCTTTTGGGGGTCATCCGAGCGCAAGGCGCGACTTTCGGGGGCTGCCGCTGCTCCCAGACGGCGAGAACGAACGGGGGACTTCCCCCTCCTCCTCTCGGTTGCATCCCTCCGCCCTCCCTACTCCCCGAAGGGAACCCCTGCTGTCTGGGGAAGACGCGCGCGCAACCGTCGCCTGAGTGCCTTCAGGATCTGAGGCCGCTCGCGGATGCCGGATGGGATCGAGTCCTGCACGTCCTCGAGAAACGCACGTCCCCGAGCAACCGCGCCGAATGGGGCGCGACTGCTTTTTGTGTGGGTCCGCGAGGGAGGCTACACGGGGGTTCGGGGGACCTCAAAAGGTCCGAGTACCCATGGGAGTGACAGGAATTCAGGAAAACCCCGAGTTCTGCCGGCGCGCCGCTGGTAATTATCCTTGGAAGATCTCCCGCCCCCTCGGCGAGTTCTGGGTGAACTCGGGTCCTCGCGCGAGCAGGGGAGCGGCCGGCCCATGCGGAAAGAAGGGGATCTCCTGAGAGATCGTTCCCGCCCCTCGCCAGGATCGAACGAACGCCTTCCGGTCTCCCTGAAGACTGTGACCGAAGTGGAGTGGGTGGAGTGGGGGACAGGAAGGCGTGGGGCCTCCTTAGACGGACACTCGCTCTGCCGAGTAGCCTGGGCGAGGAACGGAACGGAGCCGGGACCGACGAATCCGCGGACCGGAACCGCGTCGGAGGCTCGTCGCGACCTCCCCCCCCGGGCAGCAAGGGAGGCTCGGCAGAGCTTGCAGGCAGCCTATCCGGCAAGGAAAGCTCGCAGCGCGTTTAGGAGGGAGTTGAACGCGGAAATCTCGCGTTCAGCCTGGGACGGCAGCGATAAGGGTCACGCGCCCTAGCAGAACGCCCTTGCATCGAGGAGAGAGGGGTGAATAAACTGCGCTCCTCGCCCCTTCCCCTCCTTCGTGCTGGGGCGACCCTCGAGGTTACATGAATGTCGCGCGAGAGGGAAAGTTCACTCATGGCAAGCAACTGACGCGAAAGTTCCCATGAGAGGTCAAGGTGGCGGCGACCGTAGCGCGCTCTCGGCACCTGAGCCCGGGAGTAGGGCTAATGGGAACCCGTCGCTGTCGAAAGAGAAATTGCCCCCCGGGCTTTGCAGAAGCTCCGAAGCCTCTCTTTCGCGCTCACGCGCGCTTTTCATCGGCGAAGACGCTCAGGACAAACCCCGCTTGTCTTCGCCAGACCCTTTGCATCCCCCCCTCTCCTGGAACTCCAGAAATTTCCTTCGTTCCTCTTCCTCTTTTTTTTTTTTTTTGCAAAACAGGGTGGCCAGCACCACGCCCCGGAAAGCGCGCGAGAAACGGTACAGAAAGGCCGAGTCGTAGCGCGAGAGGAGGGAAGTGGAGCCCGTGCAGCATTCCCCACCCCCCAAGGTGCCTCGGGGCAAAGGAGAAAAACCCTGCCGGAATGAAAGACGCCGTACCTCTGGAGCGTGCAAAGTGGATCGAACGCCAAGAGCGTGAGAGTGGAAGAGACAGCTCTGGACCTCGGACGCCACGAGGAGCACCTCGGTCCGCGATGCAGCCAGAGCACTTCCGGTCTGGCGAGTGCGCTCGCGAGGAGTGCGACGCGTGGTTGTCGGTGCGCGCGCGGTTTCCCTGGGTGGACCCGAAGGGGCGTTTGCCCCCGTCGCCAGCGACGAAGCAAGTCGTTTTCGAGAATGTTCAGAGAGGGCAGCAATGGGAACTGCGAGGATTCGCCCGAGTAGACCGGGGGAGGGGGAACTCTGTGTGTCGCGAGCAGTGGGGAGCAAGCTCCCCATTTTTAGGTCAGCATGCTGCGTATCAGGCTAATACGATGTGATAATTTTTTTTTTTTTACTACGGAAGAGGGAGGGAGGGGGAAGGAATGGACGGATTTTAAACACGATAATCCCGATTAGCTGGGGTACACACACGTAAGGAAAGATAGAAAAGAGGACCTGCAATCGAAAGGTATGCGGATGAAAGCAATTAATCGATGCTGAGGGGAGCTTTGCAAAGTACCCACCGCAGCTGCGAATCCCAATAGACACACTCCGGTGGGAAGGCAATGATGCGGTGTTGAGGGAAAGGTTCGTGACTCCTGAGGGAAACGGGCTGTTCCAACACTGCGGAGGGGGCGTTCCACCCGAGAGATTCGGGTCAGAATTGCAAGGAAAAGAAGGAACGGGATAGGGGGTGGGGGGGAGACTCACCGCGTGGCTGCTCACCACTTGGAGATTTTTGAAAGATGCGATCGAGATGCGCATGCGCGTCGAGCCAGCGTCCCTCACGTTTCCATGGATGTGTTCCCGTCCTTGTCAAGGGGAACGTCGGCTCGAAGCAAGGTGCAAAGGAGCCGAAAGGAGGAGACTGAACCCTGGGGCGTGCCGCCCGAGGCTTCTGGGAGCAATTAAAGCCCGTGACTGCAGAATCCCCTCGCTGTTTGGCGGGAAAAACACTCATGTTCTCCCGGGTTCGCTTGTGCCGGTAGGAAACCTGCCGGTGAGCCCTGAGGAGATTCGGAACCGAGAGACGACAGAGAGATTGCCGCTATGCGATCCTCTCGGTCAGGTTCAGGCCGCCCGCGCACCCTCCGGTGCCGCCCCCTCGCGAGCGTGCCTGCGCGCGTTCAGCAGCATCCTTTCGCGAAATCTTGGAAAAAGGAAAACGAAAACAAAACGGGAAGCAGTGCTTTCTCCAGGCAGAAGGGAAGGCAAGCGGGCGTGTCCTTCCGGAGGAATGTTCCGCTTCGAATGCGCGCTGCAGCAGCAGCGATAAACAGCAGCACCACGACCTCGTGGGAGGGAGGGAGGGGAGGGAGGGAGGCTCCTGCCCTCTCCGTCAGCGCCGTTCCCCCGCGACCAGCACCCACCACAGCCTCGTGGATCGCAGCTCCGGAAGAGAGCTCCTCTCCCTTGCTCCTCGGCTCGGAGGGCACTGGGGTGTGCAATACAGGTGCCGCTGCTGTGCTGAGGCCTACTACGCCCAGCCGGATCGAAGAGGAAGGGATCATCCATCGTACGGGGCTCCCGAAGGCATCTTCCGTCACGATAACGCGGGGAGCCACGCGAGATATTCCTAATGCGTTCCAAGATAGCTGTCCCGATATGGACCAGAGGTTGCACATGCTTAATTGATCAGTAAGTAGAGACAGTGTGCTCCTGCTGGTGTCTTCAGCTGCTGTTACTCCCTCCCCACTCCCTTCCTCCCTCTGCAGATTCAAGATCTACCGCGACTACTCCGGTGGGAAGCACCTTGGAAGGAACTGCCTTGAGAAGAAGGCGTCCACAACGAAGAAGTGAGGGGGGGGGGGGCAGATTGCCCGGACGACGAAGGCTCTTTTCTCAATTTCCCCGAGTGATGCCCGCAGCGACCTCAGCCCGGAGTCTTCTTACTCGGAGCCCCGGAATGTTTCTGAGATGAGATGAAGCGGGAGGCACTTGCCTCTCACCCCTCCCCCCGTCATGGGGTGCGCGTTGGTCTCCAGGCACCCCGTGCTTCGCAAGGAGACCTCGATTCTTCCCTCGCAATCCGCCGGGAGCTCTCTTGGACCCTTCGCTGCGGAGAGCCTCCCACCTTGCTTCGCCCCCCTCTTTTCCTCCTCCTCTGCCCCCGCCTTCTCCTCCGCGAGGCCCTTCGCTCCTTTGGCCTTCCTCCTCCTCCTGGGTTGCTCTTCGCCGCTGTCCGGGAGGAGGAGGAAGGCCAAAGGAGGTCGGCACGCCCGAGTCGAAGGAGGATGCAGGGACAACCTCCGCACACCCGAGAGGGCAGCAGAAGTTTCCGTCTGTCCGCGGGGGCGGGCCTGCTCTTGCCCGATCTCTTTGGTACCTTCAGGCATTCCTCGGGCTGGCGCTCGCATTGCGACACGGTTCGCGCAGGCCGAGAGGACGCAGCACAGAGACGTCTCCACCCCCCTTCCTCCTCCTCCTCGCAGTTAGCAGCAGCCCGGGGATTCGCCTTTGCCAGAGGGGAGTCAGGCATCCTCTTCCTGAACAAAAACAAAAAGCAGGAAGAGAGAGAGGGGGGGGGGAGGAAAAAGAAAAAAACAGCAGAGGGTTGCATCCAACACCTTTCCTGGATGGAGTGAGAGAGTCCGCCTTCCTAAGGATGGAATCCCCCGTTTCCCCGAAAGCTCCAGCGGGTTCTTTCCTGGCTCACGGGTGCCTCCCTGCTTCCCTTCACTGCCCGGCGCGGGAGTCTCCCCTCTGAGGGTCTCCACGACCGAGTGCTGGTCTTCCGAATTCCGATCTGCTGTCGCATAGCGACCCTCCTGTTGCGTCGGAGAGCCATCCGCGCGCGCCGCGGCTCTTCGCCGAAGGCGTGGGCTGGTCCCCCTGGGCGCGAATTCTGTCTTGACCTTCCGCCGGCAGCGGCCCGGCTTCCCGGCTTGGCTCAGACGAGAGGGGGAACCAGCGGGGGAATCGGTCTCCTCGCTGACATGACCTGCTGCAGCATGGAGTGTTTTTATTTTATTTTCTTTCTCTCCCGGTCCAACTGCGCCCTTCCAACGGGACGCTCCTATCCCTCCCCCCTCCGCCTCCCACCGTTCTTGTTAAAGCGGCGCCACAGGCTTCCTGGAGGAGAGAGAAGAGGGTTCCGGCTCCTGGCCATGTCTTCCCGGGCGACGAGAGGGCCTTCCAGCGGGTGTCCCCCTCCCTCGCGGCTTGAGGCTTTGCTCTCCGGGGCATCTGGAGTACGTGGACAAGATCCACCCTCCCTGCACCGGATTCCCATCCCACGCGTTTCCTCCTCGTCAGAAGATGCCGGGGAAGTCGCGATCGCTGCGCTTGGCCGGTGGCGTTCCCCAGCGTCCTGGTCAGCTGCTGCTGAAAGCGCGGTGGCAGTTCTGAAGTGGTTGGGAGTGATGGGGACGAGGTCATACTCACTGCCTTCCTTTGTTGCCAACGGCAGTCGCTTGAGGGACGTCATCCTCCCTCCCCCCCGATCTCCCTTCGATTACGTGCTTCCAAGCTGCCCTGCCTGGAGCCGAGTCGAGACAGCGGAACCTTGGCTTTCTAAAAGCGCGCTGCACTCGCGTTAGGGCGCGGCCGTCCACCGGGGCGGGCCTCTCCCATTCCGGGAATTCGATCCTCGCTCACTTCCCCCAGGAGCGATTCCATGCCTGCCCAGAAGGGGAGGGATTCCCCCCCCCCTCTTCGCTCACGTCTGGGGATTTCGCTCTTGAGCAGGGAAAAGTCCCGGTGGGAAGGAAAGCGGCGACACGGCGACGAGACGCGGCGAATCGTGGGAGTGGGACCGGCACTTTTCGAGGGAGCGGGTGACGATCACGTGCGCCGAGATAAGTCGGTGAGTACCGAAGCGTAGGTCGGGCTCACGGGAAAATGACAGGTCCTGCTCTCGGCCCCCGGGAGGAAGAGTGCCTTTATGTGCCACAGGGAAAGAAAAGAAAAGAAAAGAAAAGAAAAAAGGGAAGAGGAAGGCAGAAAAAATCGATGGCCAAAGAACGGGATGTTTCGGGAAGGCAACATCCCGGACGATCGTCGTCGTCCACGCAGCAGCACGCGTGTTCGACTTATGATCACGCTGCTTGCGCGCAGAGATGGACTTTCGCCCCTCCCGGAGGTCGCCGCGTCGGAGGGCGGGAGACTTTTCTTCGCTTGGAGGCTGCGAAGAAGAAGAAGCGCGCCCGGCGGGCTCCCTCGGTGTGGATGGCAGCTGGGGATGCGGCGTTTTCCTCCCAGCCCCAGCTCAAGCGGCGGAGGGGTGGACCGCTATCGATCCGCACTGTCATTGCGGCGTTCCAGCCCGCGTGCAGCAGCCCCTCGCCCTGCGCACGCAGAAGATCGCGCGCTCCGAGCGAAATCTTCTCGTATCTTTGGAGGGTGGAACGGGTGGCCCACGCCCCATGCTCTTCCACACGATCGGACCACGGTCACTTTCTCTTTTCAGCAGGACCGTGAGGGCCTCCCGCTCTGACACCTCTGCACCCCCACCCACCCCGGTAGCTCCTGGCGAGGATGCTGCGGGCGGGCGATCCTCGACGTGGGGTTGCACGGAAAGCGACTGTCCTTTGTCCTTCGAAGAGTCCTCGAAGGATCTCGGTCGCGGACGGGGGGTCTCCGTTTCCACGGCCGCGCTGGACCACTTTCCAGTCGTGGACAGGGGTTCGGCAGGTGCGGGGTGAACGCTTCACGACTCTCGCGCGCCATCCTCGCGCGGAAGTCATCTGCATCGTGCGTCCGTTTTAGTGTGTGCACCGTCGCCGAAGCAGACGCGGTGTTGCGGGTGCTGCGGCGGTCTTTGGCAGCATCCCTCGAGATGCTGCCGGCTGCACTTAAATAACTCGTATTTGAGGTTCCTTTTCATTTATTTATTGGGCTCGTGCAGCCGGACTGGAAGCAGCCCCCAGGGGGAAAGCTCGATTTCGGATAAAAAGAATTCCGGAACTTTCAAGAAAGCGAAGCTTGCGAAATATTCGTGGAAGGGGGGAGGGGAGTGGGGGGTGGGGTGGGGTAGGAGAACGAGCAAACGGAAAAAGGAAGCAAAAAAAGAAGAGGGGAGGAAGGGGAGAGGGGAAAAAAAAAAGGAAGCATCGCCACCTAAGCCTCGACTTGTCCCATCCACCTCTCTTCTTTTTTTCCTTTCCTCCTCCTCCTCTTCCTTTTTTTTTGTCCCTATCCCCTAGCCATTGTTGCGCGGCGGCTCCTCGGCTGAATGGCATCCGCCTGCCCGCTTACCTGCGACGCCGGCTAAATGAGTTCGCCCGCGGAAAGCGAAGCGAAGAGCCGACGCTCGCGCGCGCCGGGTGCGTGTTGGTGAACTAGTGCGGTGCTTGCCAGCGTGTCGCTAGGAGCGTGCGCGGCCGCTGCTCGCTGGGGTTGCCTGCGACGACGTGGTTGCTGTGGTTGCTGTTGCAACGGTCGCCCGTAGTGCTCTCTCCGCTGGTGGCGGTGTCTTCGGCGGAAAGCTTTCCTCGGTGCCCGCTCGTGGAGGAGACGAACACGCCGCCTCCGGTCGAATCGTGAGAAGCCGTGCCCCTGGCGTTCGCTTGCCGCAGAGATTTGGGGTGCTGCCGCTGCCGCCGCTGGAGTCGCCCTCTCCCCTCCCCTACCTTCTTCCCCTCGCCCCCTCCGCCTCTCCGTCGTCACGCGAGGACAGAGAAGGAAAACGAAGTGAAATCATCAACCTTCCGTGATCGAGACGCAGCATCCCATCCGCCTGGGCGGATGATAATGCCTTCCCCTACTCCTACGGTTCCGGATCGCTCGAACGTAGTGGACTGTTGTTGTTGCTGTTGACGTCGCCCCCTCCACCCGAGAGTTTTTTCGCGGGCGAATTGTCCCCCCTGGGTGCCGGAGGTTCCGGAACGATGCAGCAGGAGTTCTCCATAACCAGGGTCAGTGAATCCTCCTCTCTCTGCCCTGCTGCCGCTGGTTGTGGCGGTGGGGGGTGATGTGCACCGGGCTGCGAAATCTCCTTCGTATCGGCGTCGGTGCTCCCAGCCGACTGTGCACCATCGGCGTAAAGAAAGGGCTTTTTCCTTTTCTTTCTCTTTTCCTTACTTCGTCTGGCAGAGCGTTTTATGCTTCGGTTGCGCGCCGCTACGACACGCAGCGCGCAGACTCGGCGTGTTAGTAGAGCGTAACCGTTGTTGCTGTTTACGTGTGCCAGGTGTGTGTCACGCGCGCGCACGTTCCTTGTACCTCCTGGCAGGGGAGGGGGGGGGGGTTTGCGAACAACGGCGGGGAAGCGACGCTCGCGCACGCACCGCGGTGTTTCATTCGGTTTTTGCAGCAGGAGCGCGCGCTGTCGCCCGACTGGAGCTGGCCGATGACCTTGTTTCAGGCGCGTCCTGTGGATGTTTTCCTTGTGACTCATGAACCCTCCCCCCCCATATACTGTGTGTGTGTAGGGGGGTATCTGCTGTTGCCGTGTGCAGCGTCGGAGCAGACCAAGTAGCCAGGAGGGGAGGGGAAGTTATCAAGGAGATCGCAGATTGCGCAACAACAGCACCGGCGCTCCTGCTACGTTTCCAAGCCGGGGCGCTTTCTTCGCGGGGAGCTGCCTGCCGTGGGATGCCTCCAGGATGGCGCGCAAATCGCGCGAGGCTACGGACATTTTTCTCCGGTCCGGAAGGGGAGCTCTGCGGAAGTGCTCCCCTGTCCCCGTTTGCCTGCTCGCCCTTTCGAAGCTTGCTCCGCGGTCGCTTCGTCCGTCGAGGAACGCCATTAGCGCGGCACCTCGTAGGGAACGTTTCCAGCTGCGCGTCGTGGTCACTTCGCTAGGGAAGGAAGGGAGGGAGGAAAACCGACGTGGTGGGAGAGAGTTTTCCGGTCCCTTCGTGTGTGCGCCAAGCTGCGGAGGCAAAGGCCGACTCCGCTGCGCAGACCTCTGCGGGATGCTTCTTCAAGGGCGTGACCTCTGTTTCGGCCTGTGACCGTGGCTCAACTTTCCCTCCTTTGGCTCCCCGGTACGCGTGCTTTTCGGTCTGGCGGTACAGCCGTTCGAGAGAGCACGCGACTGCGTTGTCGTCGCCGTCGTAAGTGCACGCCCGCGCTTGCGACCCGAGGTTGTGGGGGATGGGTGGCGGCCATCCGCGGATTCCATGCGGCTCTCTCTTTTTGCCCGGGCTCCAGCGGACGGACGTCTGTGCCCCCTGCGCGCGCGCAGGCGTCACTCGACACGGTGCCTCCTTGCTCCCGCGAGAGGGTGCCGTGCGCCTCTGCTGCCATCCAGCCGTTGGTGCCGTTTTCACCCGCCTTCCCCAGAAATCGCGCGGCAGGAGAGATGTGGGGACCAGGTGCTTCATCCGTGTGCTGTCGTCCGCGCGCGTGCGGCAGCACGCCGTTCGCCGCTGTCGGCGTCTGGTCGCAGCAGCTGGGAAAGGGCGCTATCGACCGCGCCTTGCGGGTGGCCGTGGTGTGACGCCTACACCCCTAGGATCTGCCGATGGAATGTAGAGTGCCAGTGGAGCAGAGCAGGCGTTTTGTACCCCGTCTCCCTTTTTTTTGTTGCTCTTTCGACTTTCCTTCTTCGTCGTGTCTTTTCTGGACTCTTTCGTTCAGTCAACCGGGTGGAGCTGACTGGTGGTGCCCGTGACCCATGCTGGTCAAGGCAACGACGCGTGTGCCTGCTTCGACCTGCGCCTGTTGTCCCGCTTTCCCTGAAGATGCGGAATCTCTGCTCGCTCCGCTCGCGGCTTGGAGCGCGGCGAGCGCGCATACACGTTGTCCACTCACCCTTTCCCGCTCGCTACCGGCGCGGAACGCCTTCATGCAGCATCCCTCCCTCCTCTCTCTCGCCCTGCCTCCCTGTCCAAGCAGCACTGCCGGACGAGACGGCCGCTGCTCCTCGCGGGGCTCGGGCGTCGCAGATGACGGGGAGGCTCCGGCAAGATCGTTGTCCAGAGGGTAGCAGCTGACGCAAGGACAGTCGCCTTACGGTACAACTTGAGGCACCGTGGGTTTTCCCGCCCGAGAAGGGGAGGGAGGGAGGAGGCGAAAGTTCTTCCGAGGTTTTGCCGATGATGCCAGCTGCCCTCGGGTGCTTTTCCTGCGGCGTCCGAGCCAGAAACCGGCCCGCCGCAGCGCGCCATTTTTCCCAGTAATTCGATACGTGACGCCGGACGCGGACGAGGGCTCAGAGCATGCGGATTTAGCGTTTTTTTTTTTTTTTGCTTTCTTTCTACGTTCTGGGTCAGATCCTGCGACCCGTGGCTTCTTCGGTGCTGCAGAGAGAGAGAGAGAGAGAGAGAGAGAGAGAGAATGTGTGTGTGTATGTGGGGGGTGCTTCCGAAATAGCCCGGTGGTGGTGCTCGCGCGCGATCCATTGCTTGCCGAGCAGGCTCTCGGTCCGCGGAGACTCGCGGCTTGCGCTTCGCGCGCGCATGCGCGATCCGCCTCTCCCACCCGTCCCGTTCCGGGGCCTTCACGATCGATGACGACAGCGCTGGCTAGTGCGTACGGTCTGCCGTGATCTTCCTGCGCGTGCGTCCGCGACCTTCGCAGCTCGCCTTGGCGTCCGATTTCGTGTGCGGCGTGGCGTACGGGTATGTGGGCGGGGAAGGAAGAGGAAGGGGAGGGAGAGAGAGAGAGAGAGAGAGGGTGCTCCTGCCCTCGCCCTCTCCACGCCCCACCAGAAACGAGCGAGATTTTCCTTTGTGGACGGGGTGAGAAGCTTCCGCGTGGCCAGGAACGGGTTCGCCGAGGAAGTTTCCGGAACGTCTCCAGGAAGGCGGAACCAGGAAATGGGAGGTTTCAGGGCGGCGGCAGCTCCCTGATTTTCGGCTCCGACTCTCTGCATGTAGCGGAGCGCCAAGAGTCGTCCGTTGCCAGGCAGCCAGCGCCTGGCCCCGACGTCCCTCCTCGGACGACGACGAGGAGGAGGGTCGACAGCGTTGCGGCCGACCCGCCGCGGCTGCGGTCAAGGAACAGCAGCAGCGACTAGCAAGGCCGATTTCTGTCGGGCTCCAGGAAGGGGGACGCCCCCCGCAGGAGCTCGCGTGCTGCTGCCGCTGCTGGCTGGCTTTAGGTCGCCGTTGCTTCGGAAGCGACCCGCCTCTTCCTGGGTGCACTTCGCCCACGCTTCCATGCCTAGGGGTGCTTAATTTTCTTTTCGGGGAGAGGAAGGAGTACGGGTGGCCGATCCAGGGGGGCCGAAAAGCAGGAGCAGCTGGTCCGGTGGCTGTAGCGCAAGAGGAGCAGATTCCCTCGGGGGTGCGGGGTGCTGGGTAGCGCTGTTCCCCTACACGCCGTGGGGGCGGCTGACCTCCTGATGGGAGCTTGAGTCTCTTGCGCGCCACCTCGTCGCCCGCGGTTCCCCGTCCCTCCCGCGGAGCGCACCCGCACCGCCGCAGGTCCCATCGTGGCCCGCCCGTTCGCTCGCGGAGGTGACTCTTGACTCTCTTGCAGGGATCCTGCGACCCCAGGAAGCAGACGTGCCGAAGCAAGCTGCAGTCCAAGCGGTCCAAGCTCAACCGGGAGATCAACAAGGAGCTGATGCTGCGCACGGGCGCCGAAAACCTATACAGGTGCGGAAAGAGCAGAGCTCTGACTCCAGTCGCGGTGTAGGCCGCGAACCCTCGCTCCTCCTGCAAAAAGCCCCTGTTCGGGTTCGCCTGAGCATGAGGGTCACTCGCGGGGCCTCTGAGGCCTCCGAACCGCGGAAAGAGGGCGAAGTGGGGGGGAAGCCTGCCGCCCGCCCTCCCCGCGCAAGTCTCTAGCCCGAGCGGCGGGCGTCGTCGTGCCTAAGCCCCGACAGGATGCACCAGCGCTCTCTTCCCCGGGAGCACCGAGGGGGGTGAGCTCCTCCTCCTGACTACGGACGGGGAGGAGGGGAGGGAGCGCGCGGCTGGCGGGGGAGAGCGGGCGGAAGGACCCTGCTGGGCGAGCAAGGACTCCTCTCTCGTCCCCTACCCCTTCCCCCTCCCCTCCGTCCGGAGTGAGGAGAGCACGACGTGCATGCTCCAACCCCACGTTCGGCCGACCCCCACCCTGCAATTGTCCTCTTCAGGGCGACGAGCAACAAGAAGCTGAAGGAGACAGTGGCCCTGGAGCTGAGCTTCATGAACTCCAACTTGCAGCTGCTGAAGGAGCGGCTGTGTGAGCTGAACAGCGACGTGCAGGTGTACCAAAACAGCAGGTGCGGTCCGGGAGGGGGCGGGGGACTCGAAGGCTCGTTGCTCTCGGCAACGCGGGACCTCTTGCAGCCAGGAGCCTGACATCCCTTTGATCCCGCTGGGAATGAGGGAGACCAAGGTGATCGACGTGGAGCAGACCTTCAAGGTACGCGCGGACACAAAAGGCGCGGGGAGGAGGGGGGAGGGCGGGAGTCGACCGAGTTGCCGCTCCTTTCCTTCCCGCCCCATCCTGCGCTTCTCGCTCGGCCTACGGGAGGAGGCCGAGCGCTTGCCAGCATGACCACGTCCCTTCCTTCTTCTCTCCTTCCAGGAGTTCATCCGGAAGCACTACAAAGAGGACGCCGATGAATACGACGATGCCATCGCGGAGTTCGTGAACCTCCGCCAGTCTGCGCGCTTCCCCTCCAGGGACCACCAGGGTATCGCCCTTCTCTTCAAGTACCTCAACCAGCTGTACTACGTGGAGCGTCGCTTCTTCCCAGCCTGCATCGTCTTCTTCGAGTGGTAAGCAGCAGGAGGGGGAGGGAACGGAGGGAAAGAGGGCGAGAAGGGGGAAGAGCTCAGACCTCTTTCCCCTTCTTCTCCTTCCTTCCCCTCGAAAGAACCAGCTTCTATTTTCCTCCCTCTTTCTCTTCCTCCACGGAAGGTATGATTCGCTGACTGGGATTCCCAGCTGCCAGAGGTCGGTGGCCTTCGAGAGGGCCTCGATCCTGTTCAACATCGGCGCCCTATACACGCAGATGGGCGCTCGCCAGGACCGTAGTTCTTGCGAGGGGCTCAGCCACGCCATCGACAGCTTCTTGCGCGCCGCCGGGGTCTTCCAGCACGTCTCCGAGAACTACGCCAACGCCCCCAGCATGGATCTCTGCCCAGAGGTGCTGGGCATCCTGGTGCGGCTGATGATGGTAGGCGCGCGCGGGGGCAAGGCACCGCTGAGGGAGGGAGGGGGTGTCACAACCTCCCTCCCGTTCCTCCTTCCTCAACCTTCTTTCCGGCCCAGGCCCAGGCTCGAGAATGCCTTCTGGCTAAGCTGGACCTGGCCCGCGGCAAAAGCATGGAGTCCTACATGGAGATGGTCCAGGAGGCCGCGCAGACCTCGGCGGAGTACTCGCGCCTGCAGTGCCTGGCATCCCTCCCGAACGTCGTGGCCTACCTGCCTCACGCGTGGAGGTGGCTTCTCCGGGTCAAGAAGGAGCACTACGCCGGCTATGCCCACCAACTGGTTACCGAAGTCCTGCTAGACGGCCCGGCGGAGTGGCAGCCCTTTCCCCCTTCCGTTGAAGAGTCCCTGCGCCGCATCGCCTCCTCCCGACCGGAGACCGGAACGTTCATCGAGATCGACGTGCCGCGCGACGCGAAGGAACGGCAGTCGCTCGGTGAGTCCCGCCGGATGAGGGGAGGAGGGGAGAAGGGAGCGCATTCGCGCGCCTCTTCCCCTCTCTCCCTCTCAGTCCCTCTCTCCCGCGTGCACCCTCCTCCTCCTCCTCCTTCGCCACCAGGACGGGCCCACCTCCGCTGCGCCATCCAGTGCCACGAGGAGGCCCTACGCTTGCATCACCTCTGCCGTCTCTTCCGCAAGCAGAGCTCCCTGCTGGAAGCTCTCACGCTGGCCTACGACACGACCACCTCCAAGTATTCCCTTCTGGAGAAAGAGGACGATTTCCAGGAGACCCTGGACGCCCCGCCCGTCGCCCCCTCCTGCAAGTACCCCCTCATCCGGACGCCCCCGGACTTTGGCTACAGCGCCGAAAACGACCCCTTCCGGAGGCTAGGTCCGGTGGCCGTGTTCTCCGCCCACCGCCAGTGGTCCAGTCCCCGGACCGTCTGCCTCCACCGCTTCCCCGGGGAAGATTTCGGGTTCACCGCTGGAGGAGATTCTCCCGTCCGGATCTCCGAGGTTCGCAGCGGCAGCCTGGCGGAGGTAAGGTGTCTCGCGCTCGCTCCTCCCTGAGGGCTTCCTTCCACCCCGCTCTCCCCTCGCGATCAGCTGAGGGGCGTGCAAGAAGGAGACGTCATCGTGAGCGTCGCGTCGGTGGACGCCAAGTGGATGACGCAGAAGCACGTCGCGGACCTGATACGCGACCAGGGGGACAGCCTCGTGCTGAGCCTGGTGACCCTGTCGGTGGATTCCAACCCGAGCGGCCCCGAGTGCGGAGGGAGGAGTGCCCACCAGCAGCAGCAGCACCACCACCACCACCGCCACCACCACCATCTCCTCCTGCCTTTGCTGCCGTCTTGCAAGAACGCACTCAGGAGATACGGCACGCCTGCCTCCACGACCAGCTCCAGCTCCAGCTCCGGCGTGTCCAGCCTCTACCCGTCCCTCACGGAAACGCAGTCGAAGCACAAGACATCGTGGAACTTGTTCAAGCGGTACAAAGACAAGAACAAGAGCCTCAGCAACATCCAGGAAGCCTCGTATTTGACCAGTGCGGTGTTCAGTTGACGAAGAAAGGGGGGGGAGGGAGAGAAAAAAATGCCTCTTCGTCCCGCAATGCTTTCCTCTCGTTTGCTCACAGCATCGTAGCGAAACCCCCACAAACAGTAGTGCGTCCTGCGGTATCAATAAAAGGAAAGAAAGGAAAAGAACACGCAACGGAGGCTGGGCAGCTGGTAGTCCCTAGCCTTCTCCAGGCAAACGCGCCCTCCAGAAAAGTTGCGCGTCTTCGCGCGCGATTGTTCGAACTCTTGACCCCGTCGTCGAATCGTCCCTTGAGGGTTGACGCCTGGGCCGCGGAATGGTGGCGCCATGCATCTCAAGTAGTCCAGCGGTCCATTCCCAGCCCAGCAGGTGGGCTCTCGTATCGGCATGGATTTTGCGTCATCTTTTCCAGGACGCTGCTGCTCGTTGGCATGCGCGTAGCCTCTGCTCTAACCCCTCGGTTTTCGCCCTCGCGACCTTGAAGCGGAACTCCTGGTTGTGACGCGGAGGGGACTCACGAGCGTGACCTGGCATCCCAGGTTTACGTACGCTCTTTGTGGCGGGCGGGCTTCTCCGGAGTGCTCGTGCGCGCTCCGTTTGCGCGCGCAAGAGTACGCACTTCCGTGGATATGAACTTTTCAGCGATGCTGTCTCGCTTCGGGTTGCAACATTGTATTACACCTGCTGCGGACGCGCCCCGCTGGTGCGCCTGCACGCTGGAACTCGGCCAGAACAGGGAAGAAAATAAAGGGAAGTACAAACCAATGGAAGAAGAACGTCCGTCGAAAGCGCGTTGCATGAAACGGAAACAGGCGAACGAAAGGGAACGGAAGAGTTCCAGTGTGTGGGAAGGAGGTGTGGCACAAGGAAGCAGCCAAAAAGCATGCCAAAAAGCCGCTCGACGGTGGCAGGTTTCACGGGAAGATCGCCGCCGCCGCATAGGGTCGGGACGAAACGTCGTGTCGTTTGGACAGGCCGGAAGCCGAGCGCGGCGAATGAATTCTCGGCAACTGCGGGTAGAAGCGAGGCCAGAGACCAGGCGGATTAGAGCTGCCCCATTGACTCTAGCCAGGCAAGAAGACAAGCAGTACCAGAGTAGAGAGGAGGGCAAGCAAGAACGGAAGAGCGAGTTATGTCGTTGCTGCACTGCGGCATCCGCCGAGCACGCAGCAGTCGCGCATGGAAAGCTGGAGGGAGGGAGAGGGGGGGGGGGTTACAGCTCCAAGAACGAAACCAAGCAACGGGTCGAAGGTGCAGCCAACTCAGAAGCAGGAAACTCCGAGACTGACTGTGCTCTTCTAAAGAGAAGTGGGGTGGGTGTTTCGCTGGCTGATGGAAACGAGACACCTGCGTCTTTCCAGGCGTGCCATGGTGATCAGGCCACGTCCATACGCTCACCAGGATTGGTCAGAAAAATACACTTGTCTAAGTTCTCCCACATCTTCCTCGGATGCTGCCTGCTTACTCTTTCGGCTTTAGAATCGGATTTCTCCTCCGATGTCGGCGCATGCCTTACCTCGCGGTGTGAACGAGATACTCGAATAGGGGTAGCAGCAAAAGTCTGAGGTGATATGTAGGAGGAGCTCTTGTGTACGCCGGAATGCATACAGCCACGTGTGCCGCTGATGCATATTCCCGGGATAAACAGAATGCTGAAAGCAAGATGTCCTTTGTTCAAATTTGGAAAGGAGGAGGACCTTAACATCGGAGGGTTGAGTCTTGTTTGATGATAATTAAATCATTATATGGGAAAACTTGTCGAGAAAAACTCCTGAAAGATTGGAAAAATTAAAAGCTGAGGAAAAGACTAAAGACACTGGGAATTTGCAGTGATTTCTATTTGCACTACTTTTTGAATTGGTAAGAGGTCTCGTATAGACACAAAACAGGAGGATTTAGCACTATAAAAGACGTACGCAAATCTTATAAAGCACTGAACCACAGTGATAACGTGAACAGCAGCAATAAAAGGTAGTGAAGCTGCAACCATAAAGCACCGTTTTAATTAAACAAAAAGAAAGTTCTGTACATATTAGCTCTCGCTTGAAAAACGTTTCCTCGAGATCGATCTCTCGGCCTTAGAGATTCAGCGCACAAATAAAATACATAAAGCAAAGTGCTGCAGTATGCGATTATTGGATTAATCAAACACTGACAAGATCCCCTTGTCTTATTTCCTTTTTGCTCCATTTCTTTTCGTAGACATTGAAATTCAATGACATTTTACCCTTGGTGAGCACATTTTTGCATCATGGCCAGTGATATGATGGCAGAGTCGATTTCAGCCAAGACCTTTAGCTACTGCTTTGAATGCCTACTTGTGACTTCAGAGGGTGACCTGAAGAAAGTTGCATCTCTGCAACTTTATTATCTCGACTCCATGCAACACATTTGCAACTTTGTAGCATCGATGTAGAGACGAAATTTAAAAGAGACGATGAAACATGCTCTTAGAAAAGAAATCATCCTTTGGACGTAAGGATTCCGCAGCTCGTTCCCCCAAAAAACGTTATTTGGCTTGCAGGATCCCTCGCTTTTCCCCACACAATTAATGATACTGTTCACTGCTGAAGATTCAAGAGGGTCATTCTCTCTTGCGGAACATTAAGAGTTTGATGTCGTAATGACGTCAATAAACTGCAATCTCGATTCGCGGATTAACAGCTGATGCCAACAGATAACTTCTGGAGTTCCAAGTCATGACTTCCCTATTCATCTTATAAGTGACCTTTAAAATAAGATCAAAGGGAAGAAATCAGTGAAAAGTGACTTGTAGACTCTAGGAGATCACTTGTGGTAACAAACGGATGAAAATTCCAGACTTGAGCGCACTCACGAGAGAAGATTAACGCCTCATATTTTCAAATTTGGCTCTGCCAAGTAAAAGGAAAAGAAGACAAACCTTTGACGAAAATACGTGGATTTTATCCCCGTTAATCTATCTCAAGGACGCACGTGCGAAACACATTTGCAATAAGCAATCGGAAGAAATAGCACGTAAAATACGAAATAAACTGTTTTCTCAGTGTTGATGCGATTGCCAACTTTCAGGAAGAGTACACCTGTAACAGTTGAGGATTAACAGCGCAAAGATCTCCGAGAGATCTTTTGGCTAAGATTGGCTGACTTTAACAAGGTAGCAGTGTTACAGACTTATGTGACGTATGGGAATCTGGATTTACTGAATCTTCAGCTGCAGGGGAGCATCTCTTACTAAAAGTTGGAAATTCATTTCAAAGTATAAGAGTCAGCAATATTGAAAAAACAAAAATTATATTCCCAACCACTTTAATATCCTATTCAGGTTTTATAATAGGGTCCACAGTTCCATATAAAACAGACATCCGTAAGGAAAAAAAAAAAAAAAACAGAAAATGAAACAAACTAAGGACACGATTAGCAGTATTTCTTATATCTACGAATATGGATGGATCAGTATGGAGTTTTAATGGTTAGATTGATAGGGGTAGTTTATTCAGTTCATTCAATTTAGACTCGGTGAAAAAACCTCATCATTTGAAGTGGTGCGTCTTCCGCATGTATACTGTTTATCAAACTTTGTGCCATAAATTTCAAAGATTGTACTCCTTTCAAGAATTCACTTGGAGACCAGGAGGCGAATTTTGAATTAGAAAATCAATTTACAATAAAATGCATTTCAGAAGTTTGATCTTCATTAAAGTTACGGTCACAGGAAATCAGCAGCAATATTTTTGCACGCACTTTCATTTATTCGCGGTCTAATTCTTTCATTTTAATCAATGTAATTTTCTGGGAGCAGGTAAATGTTTTTTATCTGAAGAAAGCATTCAAAATAGTTAAAACAGCTCGTTTGGGAGCAAGATTTTTAAAATTTCATAGGTTCACAGAAAATAAAGGAAAACTTGCTTCTAGACTTTTTAAGGGAATCTTAGATTTTGATTTAAAACCAAACAAACCAAAAGATTTCTGGAAAACAGAAGGAATCATATAATCGCCTTTATGTAATGCTACATTTTCTCGCAGTCCCCTCAATTTACTGTCTTGAAACCTATAAAGATGAAAGTGTAACTAAAAATTTTTTTTCCAAATTCGATTTTGATTAATATTTTTTGAAAATCAATACTGTAATGTAAAAAGAATATTTAAATCCGCCTTTAGTGGTTTCATTTTTGACCTCAGATAGCCAAACTTTTACAAAATTATACATTGTCGACATTATCAGTATTAAATTTAAAAATGAATGTACAGTGGCATATCCCTTTCTGAACACTGTTCTGCATAATTCATCATATGTCTTTACATTCTGTGTTTTTGCTTTTTTGATATGAACAACATTTATGAGGAAAAAAAAACAAGATTTCTGCTTCAAATGAGCAAACGTAGGGTCGTTTGAAAGAAGGGCAAAAGTAAAGTCTTCTGAAGTACAAGAGGATAGTTTCAATATTGGAAGTTTATTCTCAAGGTGGCAGGATTGAAGAAAAACGAGCAGTAGAGGAATCATAGCCGCAAGATTTAATTACAGTCATTCAAAGATTTCATAGCAAGCAAAGCAACTTCAAATGCAACATTGTAGCCTCGAGGAAATGCACTTTTTTGTTTTTTGTTTTGGAAAACAGATCCATGCTATTTATTAATGTATTTCTGAAACCAAGTACAGAGTGTATTAGATCACATATTGTATGGAAAACGAAAAACAGGAATTGCCTTGCTTTCAGTGTGACACAGCTACTGATACTTATAGATATCTTGTTATAAACAAAAGCAACAGATCTCGTTTTCATCTAAGATATTTTTGGCAGCATATTTCATGTGTTTCGGAAATGATAAAGGAGGCAGCGTTTCATGTTTTGACAGATGTTTCACTGTGCAAGTGTCTGTGGAAATGAAAATGCCCAAAATATTACACTTCTAATATTTTTAAGTGTTTTTCATTAAGTTCTGGAAAAATTTGAAGCAACTTAGTTACCTTTCAGGCATACATAGTCCTCAAGATAAAACAACAAAAAATGCAGCTTTCATAGCTCAGAAAATGTTAGTATCTCCTTTCTACTATCCGATTCCTAATATTCTGTTATTTGTGAGGTCTTAATCAGAAAACGCTTCGAAAGCAGTTGATAAATGTGAATTCCAAGTTCTTGGTTTGCATTTCTTGCACTTTAAAATAGCTCTTCTTTTCCGATGCTAAAGCATTTAGTGTAAAGTAATGAAAATGAAAAATAATGTAATTGTGTATGATTTTCTCTTCCGCTATATATGAAAGATACAATGATTGAAGAGAATAAAAACAGTGCCTACAACTTTTTCATCCACGTTGGCAATTTATTCATAAATTTGATTTCACCATTTCAACACTTTACCTTCAGAGGATAGCACAGTCCATATATGTATTACTGCATATTAATCTTTTGCGTTACCTTGCTTTTAAAATTTATTGAAGGAAAGAAACTAAATGTTTTTTTCTTAATTAACAAAAACGGTGTGAAGGTATGGGATGTAGTGAATTCATCTCAATTTCATATTTTCTACTGAAAGATGGGTTTCATCTGTATGGAAAAGGCGTGCAATACTGTATGAAGAATTTTCTAGATGTTTCATTTTCATAAAGGGACATTTATAGAAATTAATAAATCTATTTGCACAATGAAGACCTTGAAACTTAAAGATATCTGTGATATAATCATATTTGTAGCATATTTGCAATGTTCTAGATGCAAATTTGTATTTAAAGATATCATTAAATTTAAAATGATTTCTCAGTTAGCAGGCAGTTTTAGTTTTAATTGCAATGCACAATTATTATTTAATAAAGCATTGAATATATCAAAAGTTTATCTGCGGCTGTGAAACCATTCAGTAAGTGCTTTGAAACAAATTATTTTAAATTTAATATTTGCGTGACTATGGCTGCTTGCATCACGCCAAAAGATTTTCGAAGATGGCGTTTGGCGACTATAGCCGTTAATGTTCACGTATATGTGTCTTGGAAATTGTGAATGTGAAAGATTTAACAAAAGTGTATGTGATTAAAGTTAGAAAGTTATGGTTCTGTATTGGTTTGTAAAATGAATAATTCTACTAAGGATCACTTGAATAAAAGCCGTAGCCGATTTCAATATTCAATGGCAGCCAATTATGGAAAAAGACCATATGATGAACCTGAAATGCAAAAAGCCAGGGTTTTTGTCGGTAGTCTCGATTCTTCTGTCAGAAAAATTGACTTAGAAAAAAAATTTTCAAAACATGGAAAAATACTTGGTAAGGTATTTAATGAAGATTGAATTTGATTGTGAGACTTGTTTTAATGTGCCTTTGTGATTGCTACATGTACAGATACTTTTTAATCTCGTTCGGTTTCGTGCACTTCAAGTTGATGATATTTTTTGAAGCGGAAACTAGTTTGTTATCGTGACGATTATCGTGATGGTTTGGATTTTTGTAAAAGTTGATAGTATTATTGATTAATAATAGGACAGTTTTTTCTGTTAACAGTTAATGCCAAAGATATCCCATTATTCGTTAGATAGTCGCCATAAATTTGACGGACGAGTATGGAAGATTTTCTTTGTTCTTAATTGATTAAAATTGTTTACAATTCGACTGGCTTTTGTCTAGCAGTTGGTTACTATTTTTGTAATTTTTTGAGTTTGCTCTGAGTGGGAACTTGAATATAAAAGTGGAATAATTGTTGTCTAGAATCTCGCAATGATTGTTTTTTCCCCATATTGAATTACGGAATGCATAGACGTTTCTCTGCAAGCCCAAGAACTTCCTAAAAGGATTTGTTATCAAAGCAAATATTGTGCAACATCATCGAATTTAAATGCTTTAGAGAAATGTAAATTAAACATCCAGAGTGAGTTGTAAATTGAATGTGTGTACATTTGCTAGGCTCTTCTAAAGCAGTTCTTCTGTATATAAATGCTTATTGCAATAATTATTTTTTTATTTTAGAAATTGGCTTAATGTCTCAAGTAAATATTTTGATATCGTGCATGCTTTTGAATAAGAAGCTACAGGTTCTGGTGGCTCTTTTCATTCCTAACAACCAATTAAGAGAACCAGCGGAACTTAAATTCTCTTAAACTACGCATAATATTCAAACTTTGTAAGATTCACTTCTGAATGTTACCAATTTTTCTAACATGTTCAAATTATACTAATTGAAAACCTAATGAAGTAATTTGTGTGATTTGAACGTCACAAAAAATGTTTCTATGCAGAAGTGTGATTTTACAGAATTTAAACACTGTGCATTATTTATAAATAATCATGAATAACATGATATGATGGGTGGTTTATAATGGTTGATAATCATGAATAAAAAGTTTGCACTTGTAACTGTTCACAAAACATAATTTTTCATTTTCTGTATTTGATATGCAGCTTATCCAGAAGTTGTATTCACTTCAAAAAGGATAGTAGCTTGCATTTTGGAAATAGGAGCATCCATTATTTGAAAAACTTAATGACTATTGTAGAGTTATAGTCTTTACAAGAAATTGTGTTAGTTTGCTGAAAGTTTCTGCCACTTAATCATCTTACATATTTGCCAATAAATTAAGATTTTATTTAATTTGCAATGTTTTGAAAGCAATTTCAATTATATTTTTCATAAAGAACAGTACATACTGTAGCAGGCATGTTTTTCATTCAATGCTGTTATTTGCTTTCTTATTAGATAAAAAGTTCGATGCTGCAAACCATGTTGCAAAGCTTTAAAACCTTTGAATAGTTTATTAAATTAAATTATTCCAGCTTCAACAAATATGAAACAGCATATGTGTAGGTAGACTTAAGTAAGTGTGCATTATTTACTTACTCTATCTTGTATTTTGCAATTTGGTTTTAAAGGATTTCAAATGGTTTGAATAAAGCAAGATATATAAAGGAACAACTAATGTAATTAAAGAAGTAATTAAAAGCTCTAATCTGAAGTGGTCATTCATTGCTGCAAACAATCAGAATTACTTTTATAAATTACTCCATTTTGTGGATAATAAAATAATTGAAATTGTAATATAAGTATTTAATACAAAACTTCTAGTAAACATAACCACAATTAAGATTTTTTTGTCTCAGGTCCTTTTATACTTACCTTGATCAATTTTTCACAAATGGCATGAAAGATTTTATTGTTACGGTATTGAATTTCGGAAGATAACTTTGAATCAATCAACTCATTAATTTGTATTTCCGCTTACCATTGAAGAATTCACATGGGATTATTGAATTTAGCATAAATTGCTTCATAAAGATGTGGTGGGTATTAGCATATATCAAAAGTATTCTTTGATAAGTTATTTTTCTTTCATTGTTACATTTCCATATTGTGGTGACATTCATTGTTTTATAAAATACCATCTGCATTTAGAATTGTTTAATCAGTATCATTTATTATGCAATTCGAATACATTCCATTATTTTTGTTTGCTTGAAAGATTTCCATAATACAATTGGCTGTTCCAATTGAGTGGTTAGATGGAGTAGCCAAAGTTTAAAATCAATTGGATACAAAAAGTTGCAGTTTTCCAAGATTATAATGTACTTTATTACTATAAACCATAAATTGTTGCAGCAGGCACCAATTGTAATTTGTATCTGTTCTGCTGGTTTTTGCCAATATTCACATACAACACATACCACTTTAAGTAGATGAGTTTTGAATGTATTCAAAATAGCTGTGCTTTCAGTTTTCTAAACATATGCAAAACAAGCACATAAACTTTTTTTTTTTGTATTCCCATTTCACTGATTTGGAAATTTGGTAAATACAACCAATTGTGCATACAATTTTATCTATTGTTTAATATAGTGTTCAAATATTTTTTTAGAATTACGGTTGTGTTTTTTCGAAGTATATAAAAAGCTTGAAGATAACTCATTTCTAATTTATCGGCATAAAAAATTTTTTTGATGTGTAAACTATTACCCATGAATTTTTAGAGGTCATGCATACATTTAGTACCATAAGTTGAAGTTTTTATGCATGGAATTGAAAATGCAGGTTGAAAAAAAGCAAATCATTACCCAAATGAATATTCATTTCCAACTCTGTGCCCCCAAATTAGTCTTCAAATAAGGTGTTTTTGAAATGATAAATCTTAAAGTGGAAAATGATACAACAGATGAAAATTGATTGTAGTCTCATTTAAGCCATACTCAATTTTAATTTATGGGAGTTCAGTTAGTAGTAGTGTAACAAAAGTGTTTAATGTCCTGCAGTTGTATGAATTAAAAGTTCTGACCTTTGCAAGCTACCTCATGTGGGAAGTTCTCAGTCAAAAAGTGCATAAGTACAAACAAGAACATAAAGCGAGAATCCCTGTATTTTTCGAAACAAGTGCCATGAGGTTATATGCAACTGCTATTTTTCAAGTGCACATTATTTTTAGTTTAAATTTTATTGAAATACGGTTTCTCTGCCCAATCTTTCATAACAGGGAGGCATAAATCAGTGAATTTGTACTTTCAAGTAATTGTATTGAAATTAATTATACTGTTTTATTGTGTTGAAATTTTCAGGTATTCAACCATATTACTTATTTATGTATTTTAGGTATTTCAATGAACAAAAATTTTGCCTTTGTTCAATTTGCCTCCGAAGCTAGTGCAGATGAAGCAATTAAAGCTGAAAATGGAGTTTTTTTTCATGGACAGCGCATTGGTATGCACAAAAGTGTTGTTGTCTTCCAGGTGTTTCATTGTATTACAGAGGTAAACTTTGCTAGAGCTAGCGAAAGAATGAGAGAAAAATGCCACTATGAATATCGCAAACGTTATACTGATGACTATTTGCCTGATAACAATCAGTAAGTCAGTTTTGATTGTGAAAGGAATGTAAAATGTAAACATGTTTGTAAAATATTTTGATAGATTGCTTAAGCCTTGTTTCTTTGTAAAATACTGATCATTTCAGAGATGATTTTCATCCTCCTGAACCTAAAAAAAGAACTACATTCGATTCATTCAAAAAAGAAACTTCTCGCTCACTGGGGGGTAATAGTTCATGCAGGTTTGTAATTACTTGTAATGCAATGGGAAATAATTAATTCTTGTGCATAATAGTGACTTTCCAAATTTTTCAAGTGATCCACACAATGATTGTGAAATTATTGTCCTGAGCAGATTACAAAAGTGAGTACTAAGAAAATCTTGACTTTTATGAATTGATAAATACAGAGGTTATGCTGAGGAAGTAGAGCAGTGCTTGAAACATATGGGAATCCAGGTGGATCTGTTGTTTCCCAAGGAAAATGCACATTTACCCACACTGCTGACAGATATTACAGCACGTGGTGCTCTGTATGCAATTGTCATTACTGCACAAAATGAACTTCATCGCTCTGTCACTGTTAACCTTCTACAAGGAATCCCACAAGGTAGGATTTATGTTTATGTGACTGCCGTGTTCTTTTTGTAAGAGATGAATATTTCTCATTAATGTACACTGCTATTTCTCATTAATGTACACTGCTGTGTGGATGAATTAACTTAATTTTTTGGTGCCAGTGGGAAAATATGTTTGATTTTCCTTCTTGCCTACATGCAGTCTGAAAACTCAGGTCAAATCCAAATTTATAATATAGGGAGGACTAACAGTTTCAGTTTTGTTTTTCTGTACTTCTGTACTCATATTGTAAATTCTTGTTGAAAGTTTCCAAAATCTTGTGGCAGTATAATCAAAGGTAAATTTTGTGCTCTATTGGTCATGAGGCAAAAAAAACACAAATAGAAATTTCGATGTTTAAACAGATTGTGTTTTTACTGACCAGATTAATGTAAATTCTACAAACATATTATTGGCTATTTCTGATTTATTTTTTGTTGTGCTTAATGGATGCATTGAATGAATATACACTTGAACTCTGAAGCCTAGCTTCCATTTAGCATTATTACTCGTAGAGTTGAATAAGTTATAAATCAACCACTTAAAAGAAACAAATATACTGGATTTTTTATTATAATCTACAAATGTATTTGAGGCAGTTTAGTAGATTTGGTAAAATACACAAATGCACTTACAGTGGAATAACGGTTCAAATTATATTCTTGTGTGACATCAAGATCAGATATGTTTTATTAGAGATTAGTATTTGTGCTACCTTTATATTACGATATGTCAAACAAGGGTCAGAGATGGAGTGCACACATGTAAAAATGATAATTGGATTCAGATACATGTTTTTAAATTCTATTCATCCACAAGAATGTTAGAATACAAATAAATTTTGAAACACAGTATGTTAAGTACACCTTATAAGTTTCTTGATACTGGTGATTTATAAGCATCCCAGAATTGTCACTATGCATGAATAGCAATTTTCAGGAAACTCATAAGAATTTTGTAAAATTATTGTTGACCAAAGTATACTGTATTTTTTAATAAGTTCAATTTTAAAATTTTGAAAATATTTTTGAAAATTTCTGATGTAGTGCAAGTGCTGAATTTCTGTAAAGTCATCATGTTCATAAGGAACATTATATGAGCATTCCAGTAGACTTAATGAAGCTGAATGCAATTTCAAGAGTAATCTAAGAGCACTGAACAATTGTCATTGCTCTGAATAGAGGTGCATTCGAATCTTTCGTTTCATGTGCCCAAATAACTGAGTGGTAGCATAAAGTAATCCTAAAATATCAATGTAATTTCATTGATTGTATTTAATAATGCCCTGAAAATTTCATCAAATTTAATAAAGTAGTTTTGCATGATTTTTATTGGTTTCATGAAGTTAATCTATAATCCAGATTGGTTCTCAAGATTTTTCTTTAACTCATATTGGGTATTCATAATTCTTTGTAAGAATACTGGCATCTCTCTGAGTTTGTCTCTGAGTCCCCTCATCTCATGTCGTTTTCAAATCAAATTTTTTATCAATTTTATCCAGTATGTACTTCAGTTTTTGAAAGGTCAGCTGCTTCATCAATCTGCTCAAGAAATTGTTTGTATTGATGGAAAGTCTTGATTTCTTTCATTGATTTTTAACATTTCATGTAGATAAATGTTAAGTAGTTTTTTTAAAGTCATTTCGCAGTCAAACACTGTGTGCTAAGTATTTATCAGCAATTTGAAGGGAATGCACGATATTTATCACTGATTGATTTTCCCCAGTATTGCTCAATATCGTAACTTTAAAATTCATGTGAAAACCTATTTTTGTATGAAGCACACCATAATGAGATTCTTTGTGTTTCAATGCTTGATTGAATTGTGGTGTGATATTTAGAACGTATAATTACCAAAAAGTTTCCATTTGTTTTTTCTTGATTGTTTATTTGTATTCAAAGTTTTTTTTTTTTTTTAATTTTTTCATTAAAAATTTTGTCACTTCCCATAGATTGTGTTAGGAACTGCTGTATTTTTAAAAACTAAATCAGTTACTAATGATGCTCTTAAAACAAAAATCTAAACATAATTTTTTAAATTTCGTTTGATGTGATGAAAGCATTTGTTGATACTTGAGAAACTAATTCTGTCAGCATCAGGACCTTATTTGTTTGGAATTACAACAACTTTCTTAACTTTTTATTATAATGAATAATGAGTTTGTATTAATATTTTCTTTTAATTTCCCAGTCACTTAACTGACAAGCAGAGAAGCCCAGGTGTTTATAAAAAAAAAAGTGTTTCATTTTTCAATTTTGTTCATATTATTTTGTTGTTGTATTTTCTTACTGACAAACTCCATTTGTTTGTGCAACAAATTTTTGTAGCATTTCCGGTGCCTTAATATTTATTTTACTGGTTGATTTAATATTATTTTGTTTTCATCATCTCACTCTGGGACGAATTAGAACAATTGTAAATGAAGGTTTTTAAAAACTGCAATACGTTTTAGTTGGAACTATATTTGTTAATGTCGAGTTATACATGTGAGGTTCAAACCTAAGAAGTGAATTAGAATTGGGAATTTCATGTTGATGATGATATTGAGGTAATTATTTATCTGCTTCAAACAAAGAATTAGCCCATCGAAATGTATGTTAAAGACGCCTGAGTGGGATTATATCAGTAGATTTATTAATTTCGGACTTAGTCAACAATAGGCGGATAACTTTTAAAATCTCCTGTCTTACAACTTACTGAGCATCATTCATTGCATCCAGCTGTTGTGCAGCGTCTGTCTTTTGTGAACAAAGTTATTCATGAGTTTTATTTTCAAGGTTTTTTTTAATATGTTTTTTCAGCATAGTAATTTCCAACTGTAATTTAGTTTTTATAAAAGAATATTCACTAAGCATTGTGTTGAAATTTCTGTTACTTTGTGCTAGTTGTTTAAGTGTTATAGTTTTAATAATGTTCATTTTTTATCAGTTATTCTTTTAACATGTTTGTTTGTTTTTACATGATTATATTCACATGGAAATTCCTGGAGAAAAAAGTTTCCGAGATTTCAAGTGTATCCAAAAAGTTTATCCGAATTCACCAAGTTGTTTTATCCAAAGAATTTCTTTTATGATTTATGACGAATCTTTGCCTTTATTATGTATGTTAACAAATGCGGAAAGGGGCATCAATTAATAGAATTAATGTTAGTGCATAATTTTTATAAGAAGACTATAAGTATTGCAGTGTATATGATGAATTTATTTTTTCTTAGCTTTCAGAGAATTCTTTTCAGACTCTTTATTACTTATAGTGATTGTTATTTTGGAATAATAAAAACAAACATTGCATTTTCAGATTTCTTTTAATCGAGTTGCCTCTCGATTTTATTTTTAAGATGGTAAAAGCCGAAATACTGTTTTTCTGCAATTTCAGATTCAGATCATACTAATAAATTTGTCTTTTTAACTGCATCCATGCTATTAAAAATGCAACAGTTTTGTTTGTTGTGGCTTTAGAATTCATGAAACGCACTTCACTGCTATACTTTACCTTGTTATGTGTGTGTTTCAAGCAAGCCAAATTATCTTTAGTAACTGATTATTTTAGATTTTCAGTAGTTTTTTTCTTTTTTACTGTACAGTTCTTTTATTGTTTATAATAACATTTATGTAGTGTTTGTGAGAGAGTCGTCAGATTGCCTTGCAATCAGAGTGGAAATCATAGTGAAACAGGGTGAGAGGAGTTGAAGTGTCAGAGAGCAGGAGAAACTGTGCTAAGCAGAGTACATGAGTTTTTAGTTGGGCCTTGCAAACGTTGATAGAAAGTAGATGAAAAAAGAATGCAAGTGAGTGACAGAGTTTCAGTGCAGAGATTTAAGAGAAATGCCCATTAGTGCAAGTGTGTTTTCTGTTTTGCATACTCAAAACAAAACTGAATTAGAGGATGGCTCTAATATTGTAATAGATTAAAAAGTAGTGAAGAGCAAAAGTGTGCAGAGATTTAAAGACAAACAAGAGTGTTTTGAATTGTTTCTGATGAGGCATAGGACTTCAATTCAGAATATGTATTAAGGGGATAG
This sequence comes from Raillietiella orientalis, assembly GCA_036172245.1. Classification (NCBI taxonomy): domain Eukaryota; kingdom Metazoa; phylum Arthropoda; class Ichthyostraca; order Raillietiellida; family Raillietiellidae; genus Raillietiella; species Raillietiella orientalis. The sequence continues at coordinate 1,949,344 of JAYWIR010000004.1, read as the reverse complement.
TGTTGTTAGATCGTCACCTTCCGTTCGAAACGTGAGTGCCCTGCGTTTTGGATTGAGTGTAATCGGATTGGAGGAAAGAAGAATTTCAAGGAAACGTTCATTTAAAAAATCATCCATTGAGCATATTGCATGAATACTGTGTTATAGAGAGCAGTTTAATTGATTGCATATGGAAAGTATCCTACACCAGTTGAATATTAGGCATCTAAATGGAATCATAGTACTTGTGTGCATTTATATAATATATTCATTTTATTGAACATGTTGCTGATACATTAACATGTATCAACAATGCTGTTAATGTCAATGTGATAACATGTTCATTCTGGAAATTCTTTATGTCTTAAACTGTAAATATAGGAATATGTTTGCAGCTTAATTCATTGAGCAATTCAGGAGTGATTTCGAAAGATGCATAAAACAGACATATAAAGTGTTTAAGCAATTTTTTTTTATAATGCTTTAGTTGTAAGAAATCATCCTAAATTCAGTGATTTTTTATTTGCTACAAAATGACGGATAGTTGATTAATCAGTGATCTGAGTTCTATAAAATCTTTTTTATTTAGTATGATGCTTGGGTTTTGTGTTAAATGAAGGAACTAATAAAATAACCTGTGCTCTTGAAACAGATACATTAATGGATTAATAGTGTGTGTTTCTTATTGTAACAGAGCACTGATCAGCAAAGGTATCAATAGTCATTTTATTATCCATATAACACTGCTGCTCAGTCCAATAAAAGCTATTTCACATCGTTTGGCCATTACATTAATTTTATCTCATTGTGTTTTCATATAGAGCACCGTAATATGCCCTTAGAAGATGCTATGACATTAATTGCTCGTAATTACGAAGTGTATATGAAAAGCATCCAAGATTGCAGTTTTATGGCGAAATCTCAAGGATTCAGTCAGCAAAAGCATCCTGAAAATATTTGCATGTTGCTGACATTCCTGCTTGACAATCGACCGTTAACATTGGCAGAATATGATTGCTTGATTAATTATTTGAAAGAAAAGCGTGACAGAGTATTGAAGGATTTGGAAAATTCAACTCGATCACAGATTTCTTCTACAACTTTGAACTATCCAGGTAATGGCAATGATTCCTTACACTGTTTATAGCTTCTACTATGCACTTTTTCTTCTGTGGTCATCCACAAAACACATTCTCAGGGTTATGTCTCCAGCTCAACATTTTAAGGCCATTTATCCACTTTTTTAGAAAACTCGCACATTCTCCAGCAAAATGAACCACAAAATTTTTTTGGGATGATAAATCCCAATCCCTCAATGGGTGTGGTTAGCAGCAGTTCTGCAGTTGGTGATTGCTTAAGTACTTATTCATCATCTCTGAGGATGAGTTCTACAACAAATTTGGCTCCCGGTTTAGGTGCAACCTCATCTGCTTCCAACATCAATTATAGTAACCCTACAATGCAAAGAGCATTGGAAAATTTCATGCAATCTGGATTACATAATGCCAATTGTAGAACAGCTTCTGAGAGTGAATCAATTAGCAGAATGAATCATCCTGCGATGTCTAATTATCACCCTTTCATACCATATAATCAATTTGGCATGCCAAATGTATTAGGATCTCCTCCAATGTTCAATGCAACTTTTGATCCTACTAATAAACAACAAAGATTTTGAGGCTTTGTCAGTTTAACATACTAGTGTTTCAGAATGCTAAGTGAAATAATAAAATCATATCTTGATATTCTTTTTTTGTTTCTTTTTGTTTCTTACTTTGAATGAAGTTAGGTTCGAGCTGAAGACTTCAGTTGAAAATGAAGAACTGGATGATTGATTCCTTTTTATTGGCGTGTCCCAAACATTTTCTTGGCCATTGCAACTACTACTAGGTAACATACATTGAGTGAAAGAGCCTAAAATGCTTGCATTCAACCATTCCATGGCATGCTATATTATAGCAGTAAATTGCTTTAATGTTTTATTTTTAGTAATGATATGCAACCATAGAATATGGAAATGTTAGTTATGAATGATTGACCCATGAGTATTTTTTAGATTTTGAAAGTAGTTATCTGAATATTACAATAGGCAAGTTAACATTCGATTTTTCTTGATTTTACAAGCCTTTATCCATCTTAAGTAAAGGAGAATAAGTGCTGTATTACCAGTTTAGTTTGGCCATTGAAAGTTATTATACAACTTATTGAAAGTTGCTTCAGTGATTCACTTTTTGTTAACCAAAACGGTAATTTCCCCTCTACAAATTTCAGAAATGGCTACTACTGCGTGTGTGTTCACATTGTGCATATATAGACTGTATGAGGGTACACAGATATACACAAACTGTTCCGAATTTTCGAATCGTGAATTTGTGACTGTCTAATGTGCACTAGGATTATCATCAAATGATGGGTATACACAGAAATGTAGTGACAAATTTTCTGTGGCTCTTAACAGACAAAGGCCTTTTAATAATTGTGTGTTTAATAAACCTTGAAAGCAGTGTCATATCTACCGACAGCAGACAGTTAAATGTGTGTGTGTTTCATATTTACTACAATGCAACTTATAATAATGAATTTATGTTTTGTTTGTTTGCTTACAGGATCATTGCAGGTTAATTAGAACATCAATATTTGGTAAGTGGCAGAAAATTCTAATATCATCTATATACAGTAAGTCAACTAAGCCTTTACTTATGTCCTTTTTAAAATTTATATGAGGGGAGGTACAGAAATGTACCAGCAGGCTGTATAGCACCCTCAGCTTCATTTTTCGTATTTTAATCATGTTTATGAAAAGTGAAGTATGCCTGAATGTTCTTGATTTTCAATGAAAATCAGTACAGTAAATGTTTCTTGTATTATTTATGCTTTATTTGATAAAGTATCCGCATTTTAAAAAACTGCTTCTAGTTTTTGTAAGTATTTAGACTGCAATTTAAGAAGTGACAATGAGTCGCCGGAACAGGAGTAGAAGTCCAACAGACCGCAGAAGATTTGACAATACTGAGTCAGGAGTAAGAGTGTTTGTAGGTGGATTAAGAGATCCTAATGTTTCCAAAGAAGAAGTAGAAGAAAAATTTAGTAAATACGGAGGCATTGTAGGTTAGTTATATGCATCTCCATGTTTGAACAAGATACCAATTTGCCTTTAGATGTTTCTTTACATAAAAATTTTGCATTTTTGCAATTTGAAACACCTCAAGGAGCAAAAGCAGCAATTGAAAATGAACATGGGAAAATCTATAAGGGATTTCGCTTAGGTAAGTTCATGTTGGATTGAAATTAAAGTCAGACCCAAATGCAGAAGTTGAATTTGCCAAGCGAAAAGGTTCTGTGGGACCAAAAGAACGAGATAGAGATCGATCTACACGATGGGATCGAAATCGGAATTTGGATCGCAAAGATCGTCGTGATCGTAGTCGTTCTCCAATGGATACTCCCATTTGGAATGATAGGTAAAGCACTTGAATTTTTCTTAATGAACATATTATTTACTCATGTTGTAGATCAAGAGGCATGAGGGAGCCTCCAAATATGGGATTCAATCAAGCTGGATTTGATAATTTCGGAAACTGCAATGCGTTTCCAGATGGTGGAAATCCTTTCATGGGTGGCATGGAAGGTCCTATGTATAAGTGAGTCCGTCATATGTTGTAATTGCTTAGTCTGTGTTAGTAATTCATTCAGGGATGCTTTTGTACCAGGACCTCCAGGGCCACCTCAAGCACCAGTTGAAGCTCATCAGGGAATTGATTGTGAAATTATTGTTGTTGGTAAAATGGCTAGGTATTCTGATAATTTCAAGACTTGTTGTCTGATGGATGTACATGTAGACCATATGCTGAGGGTGTGGAAAGACAGCTGAAGTCAATGGGTATATTTGTTGACCTTCTGTTTTTGAATGATGGAGCTCCTCTTTCATCTTTGCTGATGGATATAGCAAATCGAGGCTGTCGATATGCAATTATCATCACACCTCAGAATGATGAACGTAAAACCTTAAATTTACATGTACTATATGGAAATGCTCAGGGTAAGCAACCTCAAGTAGTTTTTTCACATGTATATTATGTGTGTAGAATATCACAACATTCCTCTTGAAGAAGCATTAAGTATCTTGGCTCAGGATTGCGAAGCGTTTAACTTTGGATCACAAGGCCAAATGGGAAATGCTTTGGGGAATCAGCTGGGAGGGCAAATGAACAGTCAAATGGGACTTCCCCCATCAGGAAGAATGGGTCTTCTTCCCAATCCAATTCAAGGCCCACAAATTCGAACCGAAAGAATGGGTCTATTGCCAGATCCCACTCCTCTCAATAAAGTTGAAAAAGTTCCTGATGATATTACCATCCTTTTGAATATAGCTTTGGATCGACGCCCTTTGACGGCGCAGGATTTGGATCGTATATTAGCATACTTTAAAGAGCGACGTGATAAACTCTTGGTGGATATCAATGCTCCAGGATTGAAAGCAGCTCAAATGACACCAAATAAAGTACCAGGTATGACATGAAGCTAAAGATTCATGGAGTGTTCATTATTGTTGCAGATAAAGTTATTGCACAGCAACAGGCTGAGCTTCAACAGCGAATTCTGAATATCTTAAATTCAGGCAATGCAGGAGTTGGTGCAGGAACTGTTCCTGCAGGTCCTACTCCTCCAGTTAGTAATTCAATTTGGGTTCAAGGCGGAGCTCCACCACCCAGTCTAACTGCAAGCAAACCAGCATCCACAGGAAATATTAATTTTAACAATCCCAGTGTGCAAAAGGCTTTGGAGAACCTTATGCAAAATGGCCCCAATTTGATAAAAACTCTTGGAGTTGGTGGTGCAGGTGCATTACCTAAAGGAAATTTGATGAGAATGCCTTCTGTTAATACTCAACCAAGTGGGGGCGGGTACATGCAACCCTCCTTTCCTCAACAAGGTGCGAATTTTGGTGGTCAAGGATTGTTAGGGCAAATGCCTATTGGTAATTACTATGGTGGAGGTGGTACTGGTGGCAGTTTTGCTCCCAACATGACCAAGAAGTATTGATGATTTCCATATCTTTTTAATTTCGTATTATCAACATATGTAGATGAGAGTTCAATACATCCTTGTTGGTTGTAATCTCTAAACTAAGGACTGTTCGGTGGAACCCGAATTTTTTTATTGTTGTAATTCACTAGTACCATCTGGGCAGTACATCATTAAATAGATAGGGCTAATTTACGCATTTCAGATTATGTTGCTGTATCTTTAAGCATTGCATTGCTTCTTTGTAAAGACTGAATCTCTTGAAGAAATTGAAATTGTATTTTTCTGATGTAATGCAAAACTCATGATATAAAAAGTGTTTGTACATTGCAAAAATATCATGAACAGTTAAAAAATTGTTTGACAGAATTTCTTGTGTTGTTTTTTGAATCTTGTTTGATTATTAAGGGATAAACTCAGTTTTGATTTCTCAGCATATTACATATGATGCCTTTTGCGATGGTTGTTGCCTCGGTTTGCAGAATTGTAAAATCTCAAGTGTTCAGCGATTGTGTTATAGGAACGGATCGGAATCCCATGGAGTTTAAAGTTTCAGTTTCCAGAAATATTCCAGAAGATTAAAAAAAAAAAATACAAAAAACTGCAGTCTTTTGATCCACGTTAGATTGAATATGTTTTTCTCTTTTCATTCATTGTTCAGTCAAGATTGTTTCAGCCAAAATAAATTCGTAATATGAAAGTGAATAAATATTGTGTATGTTTAGTGCTTGAGCTTCATTTAAGTTCTATATAACATAAATCACATGAAATCCCCAACTTCAGAGTATCATGATTTGGATTGTTTCTTAAATAAGTAGTCAAATAATAATAATAATTGGCGCACAAATCCTGAACCAGTTTAGGCCATAGTTGCAGTTGGGAAGTTGCCTCATTTCAGTAGTCCATGGTGTGATGGAAAGCTGATATAATTGCTTAAAATGAATAGTATCTCCGTGATCCCGATCCAATTAGTTGACTTGAATAGTAGGTAAACACATCAGTAATCTTTTCGTTTTAAAAGTATTAAACATGATTTTAAGTGAGAAAACGCTTGATAAATCAGTTCGCACTTCTTGTATCCAAAAAGACTCGAAAGAGAATTGCACTGAAGTATGAAGTATGAGTTTTTAATTTAAATTGTGCGTCATTGTTCAGTGACTTTTAATTCAAAAGCCTTTGTGGGCTGTTCGCATGAGGCGCCCATGATGAAACAACCAGATTGCTTATGCATCGACACACGTGACGTCAAGATTTGGTTCCCGCTGGCGAAACGTCATTTGTAAGAGCAGCTTCTTTGGAGCAAAAGTTGGGTAATTATTCAGTGGAAAAAGAACTTCAGGGTGGTCAACTCGAATCTAGGTTTGCGAATTACTGGATTACGTACACATTTCAGTTTTCAAACGCTTTCGGTGGATTTTTTTTTTTTTTTTCTCAAAATTTTGGCATGTGATGTGACCGAACTACTGAAATCATCCGCATCTGACTCCAACCACAAGTTTTCGTTCGCAAGTGGCTGCCCTGATTTCATGAAGCGATAACATGGTAACCGTTTTGCCTCATGAAAATGAGATGCGCCATAAGACGTCGATTCCGAAATTCAAACGCCCTGAAACAAAGTGCAAACTGAGAGAAAGGCATTTCGGAATTTTACAGAGTAGACGCTGTGCATGATGCGTTGCTTCAGTTCTCAAGGCAGAGCTAAGTATTCCTGAAGGCTGGTTGCCTTCGTATTGCTTAGCATCTCTTGCGGTTTTTTCTCAAGAGGACCCCAGCTTCTTCCTCGTGTTTCTGCAGCATAATGAGTAATGGAAAGTGGACTCGGTGCTGCAGTGCTTGGCATTTTACTTTCGAATTGGTTTTTGCCTTCTAAAGATGCACCAGTGTATGGCGATAGACTGTGATTATGATTCAGGGATTGTAGATACAAAGGCAGCTTTTGGAAAGCTTTTCCTGATGTGATTTCTAATGTGGTTCTTTAGTGGTTCCACACTGACCCAGAGCAAGCTCGAAGTTGGATGGAATGGTAAAATCGTGCAGATTGTATCCTCCGTTCGATTCGTCGAAGTTGAATCGAAAAGGTCAACAAATACACTGCAATGTGAATTTTTTTTTTTCCCTATCAGATACCGTTCAGATTACAAGCGATGTCAATGGATGAAGAAATACAATCTCTAAGCATTATTTTTGAACTGAAGTAATATACCTTGCGGTGCGGGTAGTACCTGCATGATACAACACAGGCAAAATTATGGAAACGTTTCAGAGGATTTGAATTCAGCAACTGAATGCGGAATTCAAATGCCTCAAATTTCCGTCTGAAACGGAAGCATTCTCTCCTGCATTTTGTATGACTTGTCGTCTTTGGTCTTCCAAGTCATCCATGCCGTCACACCCGTAGGCGGTTTCCGCGCATCGGCACGCCACTTCGCATGCATGTCCGTCTGTGTTTGTAATTATTACAGTTCACTTGATCATGGGATTGTATCTGATTGCAGCACACTACGAATCTCGTGTTTTCTTCTGCTTCTTCTTTACAGCTACACTCGAGTTTGCAAAGCAAGCTGGGGATGACCCTCAAGCATCGATGTCTTTGGTTCAAACAAAGGACATGCGTATTGCCACAGGGAGAGTACCATCATTCGGTTCATCTTGTATGCAGGCGGTCTTTGATGAGTTCGAACAGGGTCTGTCCTAAAATATCCTATTAGGAGCTATAGAGGCTTTTTCTAAGCTACTTTCGTAAATTCAAGATGTACGAAACAACTCAGGGATCCATTCCAAAGGATTCCTCAAGGAGCAAAAGCTCGGATCATCCCTGTTCAGCGGATCCAGAGTGGCTGAAATTTTGGTTAGACTGCCGAATACAAACTACTTGGAAAATTTCGTTTATCCCAGAACAGGTCCGTGAAGCATTGCCCAGTTTATTTTGAAAGGGTATGAGTCCAAGGTGGCAGTGCTGCAAAAACTCGAGACTTTATTGGGTATCGGGTTTTTTGTCAACCTAGCCGAGTTTGTTTCACTCCTTATAGTGCAGCTTTTTCCCCATCAAAATAAAATTACGGTTCACTAAAGGCAATGAAAGGGAAGATTCATTTGTCAGCCACCTTTCCACTCGTTTCTCAGAGCTCCGTCACGTGAAACTTCAGTTCTGTTAGGCACCACCGAGAACCCGTTTCACTCATGTTCGATGCCCCTCTGTCCGATTTCCCGACCTGCTCTCTCCTGCCTGAAAAACATTCGCTCCAGCGATTTGCCGTCCCTCTCATGCAAAAACTTTCTTCCTATTGACAGAGATCGTCATTCTCACACCAAATTTCCTCATTCGGCTGTTTCAGTTTCACTTTTAATCCCCACGATGGAAACGCCGACTTCACTCTTAAGGACGACTTCTGAGAAACAGGCAAAGTAGCTCAGAGCTGTAGATGCTGGAAATTTATGACGGAAAACTAATTTTTCGAAACCGAGGAATTCTAACTTCGAACCAGAACTGGATAATAATTCGGGGAGGGAGGTTTACAAAACTCTTGGAACTTGTTCATCCGATCTCTTATTTGGATTCTGGTTCTTGCGTTGATACAGGCTCAATCTCTGATATATTTCAAGTTTAAACTGTGAGTTAATCCTCCGTTTCCTTCCTCTTGTAATCGTCACATCAAGATCATCAAGTTCGTTTGACCATTTATGTGCTTTCAGCCTTGCTTTGTATGGGAGTTCAGTTTTCGATGGTTTCTCCTTCACTCGCGTGACTTTACAAGGTTCACTACAAAGGGTTTTTTGCATAGCTTTAGGCGGCTGTAGAGATCAGGACTGGCAGGTCCTATATTCCTGTGAAGTAGGTTTTACTATTCTTCTTCTCAAGAGCATCCATCTTCAGATCCCTTTGGCTAGCATTGGTAGCTGAATTCAGCACGGATTCAGTACTTTCTTTGCATTCATCACTCAGGTCCTTATTCTTGCAACAGTGATTCCATCAACAATCTCTTTTCATGAGCCATCAACAAGTTCGGGAATGCCATCTCACGTTCTTTCTTCTGAGGTCTTTCTCCTTAAGCATGTTTTCGAAAGCTCATTAATATTCACAAGACGCATCAAGATAAGCGATCACTTCATCATTGAGTCTCGCGTCGTAATTTTCAGCCAGCAGATGGATGTATTTTGATTTTGTGCATCATCAATCCATCAAGACTTTCCTTCTCCTTTTGCTTTTCACTTTCATTCCCATCAGAGGACAAGATCAGCGACTGTTTCTGGTGACAGTTCCTACTAAGAAAACTTGAGCATCCCCTACACTAAACAGCTTTATGGGTAGATTTTGCGTTCTTCTTTACTTTGTATTCTCAGAGCTGAAGTGGAAAAACAGCAAAATTTGAACCAAGGAGACGAAGAAGAAGAAAAAAAAGAAAAAGAAAGAGTCAAGTCTCAACAAGTAAAATAAAACTAGTAGGAAGGAGTGAAAGAGCAGATGTCAATGCCTCACATAATTTATCCTTGGTGTTTTGGAAATTCTGCCAACTTCTGTTTTTTTGGTCAGAGTACCGTATTTTGGCACTTGCTGTAAGAGACGAATGGAATTAAATGCCTTTGGGAAGATGCGTTTTGTCTAATTCTTCATCGCTGAGCTAATCAGCTTTTTCCTTCAGTTGCTCTTTCCAGAATATACGAGGTGGTTTCTGATAGGGAATCGAAAGTGCAGGCGGTAGTTACAGCCAGCTACCAGTACCAGGACTGAAGTTTCTTGATTCCATCACTTCGAGGCTGACGCAAGGAATAACAGATGCTGTTTGCCGCGCCTCCGAGGCAGTTGTGCCAGAAATGCAACGGGCGACGGTCACGTAACCCGCAAAGACGATCGGCGTTCCTTCAAAACGTTACTGCAGTGTCAGCAGGCAGTTCCCATTTCTTCTGACGTCGCCAGGGTCCACCATAGCATTTTTCCGTCATGGAGGAGCACTTTTTGTGTCTCCAGATGCCGAAAAAGAGGGCTTAGTTCGGAGGTCATTCCGCTTTCCTTAGCCAAAAAGGCAAAGGAAGGATACGAAAGCGGCTGCTGGAATTGATTAAGGGAGTAAAAACATCAGCTTCAAGAGGAAGAAAAAAAGTAGTAAACCTTGAGGCCATTTGACAGATCCCGAAATTCTGGGCAATGCTCCAAGGACGGATTTTCTCGATCCCCACGTTGCATTGTAGTGGAGTTATGGATCGATACCCAGATCTCTTTCGTGACTTTGTTTCGCAGCTCCTGGGACTCTCATCCAGGAATACGCGAGCTTTCACGTCCCCAAGGCTCTTTTGTTGCAATGGTCGTCTCGTGGTGCTCCATCCCGGGTGGATGGCAACTTTGATGAATGGAGCCGACAAGCGGTCCCCTACTGCGAACGTAGCAGCTGTGAGACGCAGACAGATCTGCAAGTTCGAGACCCTCATCTCAGCAAAGGAACGGAATTTCAGCTCACAGGTTCCCCTTATTACCCGGAAATCGCTCCTCCGGTCGAAGCGGGAAGCGAGTCAGGTCACATGGCTCCTGCTCTTTTCTCGAACTTCCGCTCCAGCCTTCCAGGGAATTCCCGGAATAATCCTGTGAGAATCTTGTTGGGAGTCGTTGAGGATGAAGGCAAGGAAAGGGGAAAGGAGGAAATGGCAACTGCGAATTTCGTCAAATCGAAGTTTAGGGCTCATGAGGATTCGGGAAGGAGCCATCGGGCCCGAAAGGGAAGGCGAAGTGTCCTTCCTCCCCTTCCGCAGCAGTTAGATTACGGGGTGAAAAGGATTTCCTCCCCGCTCCCTCTTCCTCACCATCCACTGCTTTGTTCCCAGAGTACGAATGGATTTCCGAAGCAGGAGGCAAGTAGGGAGATGAAGCGCTGCTTTCGGAGACTACATCGCTGTGTCTCAATCCAAGTGACCCGAGGAGCCGATCGAGGGCTTCAGGAAGATCTGGTTCTGCACGACCGGCAGCAAAACCGAAATTTCGTGAATTCTCTGGGAAGTTTGGCTCGCAGTTTCTGGTTCGGTGATCTTTGCTTTCCTTTCCCATTTCCCTTCGTTCATCCTTGGTATGAGCAAGCGGGGAAGAACCGCGTGCTCCTCCGTCTCAGCAAGGTCCGTTTGGGTGGACGAGTGAAGCGGGATTGTCCTGCGCGGACCGGGCTAAGGTGTGGCCGCGTGGTGCCACTTCCATATTTCCGATTCTGTTTCGTCCTTTCGGGACCTCCTTGCTGCGTCATCATGAGATGGTGATCACTCCACGAACGCAAGGTTGAGTGGGCGTGATTTCCCCGACGCGGTCGCTCGATTCCGAAGGTGGGTGGGATTGTGGGGGAGGCGGTGAGGACAGAACATTCCCATGCGACGTTTTGCTTCCGATGCCAGCCTCCATTTGCGACGACGCATTCCGCTCGCCCTTTGGACACGCCAAGCCGAGTGGTCTGCCTGCGGACCATTTCGTTTCCGCCTTCTATTTCCTTTTGATCTCGATGGAACCTCACCGATCCCACTTGCGACCTCGGGACCTACAGCAGTCGGCAACGCATCCAGTCCAGCACGCATGTAGGCAGAAGGGAGTCTTTTTTCCGAATTGTCCTGTTTTCTTTTCTTTTCTTTTTTTCTTCAGGAGCTGTTTGGTGCTTGCCAATGTTTCTCCTGCATTCCTAAGATCGCACCATTTTGTCAGCGAAAGCTCTCTGTAGCCACCTGGTTTCTTGGAGATCTTGCTGCCGTGTGCAAGGTTTGCGTTCCTGGTGATTCACGCTAGTTCGTCCCAAGACCGAAACTGGCTCGACGCGATATCCCCACCGCCACAAGATCTGGCTCTTCTACCAGTCCTTGCAGCTGCGTTGTTGATTCAAGCAGGGCCCACGCACGGTTCGGTTCTTCACGAAAGACGGACATCCGAAAAAGAGGGAAAACGGAAGACATCGGCAGGATTTGGAAGCTCTTCCGGGGAGGAAGATGTCCTCCTGGGGGGGGCGCCCCCCGCGCTCCAGGTACACGTCTCAAGACCACGCGAGAAATTTGCCAAGCGAGTCGCCTCGGGGAACTTCCTGGAATCCTCCTGACCGGAAGCAGAGGCGAGCGTGCTTGCCTCTGGCGGACGCGCGAACGAAGCGATCGCTGCGCGAGCTGACCGCCCGCGAGCGCTGAGCGCGGAGTGAATCCCCGCTACCGTGCAGGCCCGGGACAGCCGATGCCCAACGTCTCGTCAAACCTGACCTCCCTGTCAGGTTTGACGAGATGTTGGGGGGGGGGCAGAGGCCACCTCTGTCTCCCTTTCGAGGGGAAGTGCAGAGGTGGCTCCACCGTTCGTCGATCCATGGTCCGGAGACTGCCGTTAGGAACGCGGAGACTAACCCGATCGGCAGCGCCCACCAGGCGTGTCTCAGCTCCGTGGGTCGCACCTCGCATTGCTCCTGAGACGGTACGAGCCAACACGCCGTGCTTGCTGATCAGCAGCATCAGCTGAAGCCCCAGCGCTCTGCGCCTTCTTTCGGTGCACTCATTCGCCCTCCTACGGATTCGATCAGATTTCTATTTTTGTTCCTTCGCCTGCGTGAATCCGAGCCGCTGCCGACTTCTGCTTGCCCTCGGGTATTCCTGAGGCCGTGGTCCCATGTGATTGGGAGCCACATGTTTCGGATCGGGAGAAGCTCTGGATAAACGAGCCCCCCCAACCCATCTCGTTTGCTGCTTTTCGAGTGATTTCAGGAAGCGGGGAAGAGAACGCGCGCACGAGAGAGCACCCGCGGGGACGTCGCGTTTCGCTCAGACACGCAAATCCGGGATGAGAGGGGAAGAGAGGAGGTTCCAGGACTCGGCAGCTCATGAGACTTTTTCCCTCCAGACTTGGATCGACTGAAGCGTGGTGTCTGGAACCGGATGCAACCTGTCTGCGTTGGGGACAGCCTCTCTGCCAGCAGATCCGAGTGGCGCTGCGTGAGAGGACAGCTGCGAAGAGGCTTCCACACGCTGAGGAAGAGGCGGGGGTGAGGGACCGGGCATCGTCGGGACCGCTTCATTCTTCTCACCGAGGAGGCCACCGGAACTGCTTCCGACATGGGGACGCTTCCGAAACGACCACCCTTCGAGGGGAGGCAGAGGTGACCACCGTTCGTCGATCCGCGGGCAGGAGACCGCCCGGCTGGTGTTCGCAACGGCCCTGCTCGGAGAGCTCTAGCGAAAACAAAAACAAAAATTATGTGCTGCGCTGAGGTCATCGCAAGCCAGAGCGATTTCCTCCCGGGTTGATGCCAGCTCACTGAAAACGAAACTGATGCCTTTCGTCCCCCTCTCCAGTTTCGAGCAGCTGTTGGCCCCAAGTCTTAGCCTGCTCAATCCCGTTCCGTTAATTTTTTCTCGAATCCTTGAATATGCAACGCACGTGTGTTTTCGCATCGCGCAAGCAGGAGTGCATGTGCAACCGCGTCGATAGCGATCTCGTGATCCCGGCTGCATGCACGTATTTCAATTGCCGATTGCAGATGTTTCACATCTCCGAACCCTTTCCCTCTCTTCCGTCCTCCTTCCCACATAGCTGTGCAAGATTTTCGCTTTTTTTTCCTCCTCCTTCTTCTTCCTTTCTTTTCCACAGAGGAGAGAATAATCGGTTTGACGCGTGTCTTCCTGTTTCGTTTCGCGGTTCCCGGAGGGCGATTGCGAATTTTTCGGAGCTGGAGATCCATCTGGCGTTTGAACCTTTGCTTAACCGAAGGTCCGCAATCCCGAGGTCCACTCTCGGCACCTCCCCATTCCCGCTGGCTCGCAGAGGGACGGTGCGCGAACTGGGCCGGGGTGGGCGAGACGCACGCGAAGTTGTCTTCTCTCCCTGAGAAGGAGACCACGCTTTGCAGTCCTCTGCGGAGAGGGGCCGCTGCCGCTTCGGGCGTCGTACCGGTTTCCCCTCTGCCGTGCAAGGCAAGTCGATCCGAAGAGCACAGAGGAGGGGACAGGAAAACAACGCGAGCGCCAAATCTCATCCTTGCTTTCCTAGATGCTCTGCACAGCCGCAGTTCTTCCGTCTTTCATCGCTGTGGCACAGTCTCCGTGCCGTTATCCATTCCGAATGGAGAGGCATTAAAAGGAACTTGGGCGACGTCGCTCAATCTGTTTCAGTCTCTCCCTCCCTCCCGCTCCTCCTCCTCTTCCCCACCTCCCCCCCAAAGGTAGCCTGTTTCTCGGGACGCGTGCTCCTCTTCGAAAAACACGTGTTCACCATACAGAGTGGCTAGCACGCCAGCTAGCCCCCCCACACGCAAAAATCCGGATTGCGGAAGGTTGCCATAACAACGGTTGTTTACAAGCGCAAGTGAGAACACGCAAATGCGCGTTACTTTATCGGATATAAATAAACACTCCGTTCCTATCAGACACTCTGTCTATTTTCGACCCCACTTTGCGAACGTGTGCGACAGTGTTCTGCGGGAAAGGACGAGAGAGAGAGAGAGAGAGAGAGAGAAGGAACAAAACAAGCAAACAGAATCTTTGAGATGATCGGTTGCATCTACGCTGGAACGGACAGGAGGGAAGGAGGGGGAGCCATTCGCAAGTGTGTGTGTGTGTATTTTAAATATATATGTACTTTTACATGTATGCACGCACACGCACGCACGCACACAGACGTGTGTTTTTCTTTTTTCCGGTTCTCCCGTCCGCGTGCGGCCGTGGTCGACACCTCCGGGGCTGTCGGTCGACGCTCGAACGAAGCTGGCGGTCTGCCGACAGGCAGCAGGGTGAAGTGGATCGTGCGTGCGCGCAGGTGAGCAGGCGTTTTCTTCCCACCCCCGTCCTTTCCCCTCGCTCCCTCATTCTCATCCGGGTTGCGAACCAACTGGGATCCCGCCGTCCCATCCCTCCGGATCCGGAGGAGTTTCCGGGACGCGGAGGTTTCCGTGGTAGCCGTCGCGTGAGGAGCGGAAGCGGAGGCCGCTGTCTCTCTCAAGGAGCCTGCTCACGCTTTGCGGGCCTCCCGTTGCTCCCAGAGCCCCAGGGGGGAGGGAGGGAGGGAGAGAGAGGATCTGCGAGGACGCCAAAAGAGCATCCCCCCATTCCAAATATAAACATCATCCCGATGGGAGGAAGAGGGAAACAAGTGTCTAAAAGGGATCTCGGCTGGGAGGGAAGGCGGTGGCGCATTTCGGGTCGCGGGAGCAGGGAGGAAGGAACGGTAGGGGATGCACGCCTCCTCCCCTTCTCCTCCTCCTCCACGGACCGGAAGCCTCGGGGGGAAGTCGCGGGTTTTTTCGCTTCGTTCCGCTTCCCACGGCGGATCCCGGCGGAAGCCGCCGGTCGAGCGGGAGAGGCACCGTCCACGCGCCTGCGCGCCTCCTTTGGGGAAAGCGAGGGGGGGGGGAAGGAGGGGACGAGGGGAGGGCAGAGCTCCCAGCCCTCAAGGCTTTTT
Organism: Raillietiella orientalis; assembly: GCA_036172245.1. Taxonomy (NCBI): domain Eukaryota; kingdom Metazoa; phylum Arthropoda; class Ichthyostraca; order Raillietiellida; family Raillietiellidae; genus Raillietiella; species Raillietiella orientalis. Next base: position 1,933,950 of record JAYWIR010000004.1, on the reverse strand, counting down.
CGTCCTTCGCTGGCGGAAGGAAGCGAGGCGTGCGCGCTCTTCCGGGCGGCTCCGACGATTCCAAGATGGCGGCGGCGCTCCTCCCGCTTGCCGGGTCTGAGAACCGAGTGTGCGCGAGCCCCCCTTTTATTTCCCTCCCTCCCTCCTCGGTCGCCGCCTCCCTGCCGGCAATGCCTTCCTGTTTCCTTCTTCGCCCGGTCCTTCCACGCCACCCTGTGGGATCCCGGACAAAGCGGGAAGACGCTGAGAGGCTGCCGCTGGGGAGGACGGGGATGCTGCTGCTGCTGCTGCCTGCTACCCGGGATCTCCGTCTCCCAGCGCGGGTCTCACTGCCGCGTGCCGAACGCAGGGACCCACGGAAAAAGGGGGACTCATCCGTCTCCCGTCTGGAGAACCCGCAGAGTTGGGGAGGACTCGACTCCCCAAGAAGGGCCCAGCAGCACACTCCCCTCCCCCCAGCGGAAGAACCCCCCAATGGGCTGCTTCCGGTTTTCGGCCAGCACACGTGGGATCAGCAGGGGGGCCTCTTTTTCATCTTTTTTACCTCTTTTTTTCATCCCCCCCCCCCCTTTTTTTCTTCATTGAGAGGGGAGAAGGAAGGAGTGGAGCGTACGGGGATATCATTCCCATGCCGAGAGCCCTTGACGCCGGCTGATGGGTAGGGCACAGCTTCTCGGGAGTACGCACGCACCCCTCAGTTGTGGCGTCCCTGGCCGCTTCAGTCCGGTGAAATTCTGACTTCACGGCGGTGGGACTCTCGCGCGCGCGAGAGGGAATCCGTCCTCCCTGAGCTCTGGCCTCTCCCTCTTACCCCCTTCCCTCCTGTTTTCCCCTCTTACGGCAGAGACGCCTTCGCGGCGGTCCAACAAGCGGACCCCGCAGAAGCTGCCAAGGGCAGCGCCGCTCGTAGTTGCCCCCTCCTCCTCCTCCGAGTAGGATGGGATCTCCCAGGGGGAGAATCCCCCTTGTCCCCCCTTTCTAAGAAAAAAAAGAAGCGGCCAGCTGGGAGATGGGGCAGCTCAGGGAGAAGAACACCGAGAGAAAGGATGCCTGGGAAAGTGAAGTGCTTAGAGTGCGTGCTCTTGGGGTCACAGTAAGAGGAAAAGGGGGACGCCATCGCAAGTTCGTGAAGGGGGGCAAGCGGCGCTCTTTCTCTTCCTGAAGCAGTAAGGCTGCCCGGTCCTTCTCCGCAGCACGCCCAGAAGGAAAGTTAGGAGCTGCCAGCGTCTGCTGCCCCCGAGGGAGTCCTCAGAACAGCAAGCCAAGCCATCTGGCTGATCTGCTGAACCCTTCCTGCCCTTGCGTCTTCCTGGGAGGCGGTCTGGAACCTGAGGGAGGCGGCGCAGGCTAGAGGGACGACGCTTTCCCGACGCTTCGGTCTTCTCTCCTTTGCGTCCAGGGGGGACGTGCCGTCCTCTTCCTTCGTAGAAGCCCCTGCTCCGGCTGGGGATGGACGAGGTGGTCCCAGCGGCCTTCGTGGCGCGGTGAGGGATGGCGGGTCGCTTGCAGGTCGAGAGTGCGGGAGCACCTTCTTTGGGCTCGAGAGGGGGTCGGCCGTCTTCCCGCCACGGTGCGCTTCCGGCGATCCGGACGGGAGGGTTCGGGTGGACGCGGGCCGCGCTGGGCAGCAGGCAGTCCTTCCCGCATCCATGGGGGCTCCGAACTTTCGGGACTGAAGCTGCTCCAGGAGCAACGGGCGGACAGACGAAGATGTCTCTCGAAGGATGCTGGGATGCTGGGGCAGGTCACGTCGAAATCCCTTTTCTCCCGTCTCGTCAACGAGCACAGGATGGTCCGCCCCTTCACCCTTTTTCGACAGTCGATCCCACCCTTCCCCTCCCCTTTCTCATTCGGGAAAGAGGCTGGAGGGGGGGGATGGGGGAGAAAAGGGGGAGGAAAACGCGCGTCTTCGCATCCAAGAGCGGCCGCATCACCTACGATCCCCGACTCCTCGAAATCCTTTCGGGGATTTCACCTGCCCCTCCCGGTGTCTATCCAACTGCCGCCCCAAAACCCAATGCCTTTCCTTTCCCCCTTCTGCCTCTTTTTGTGGAAAGAAACGCCGCCCTGGTCCAGGGAAAATGCTGCACGCTCATTCCCTCGGCGTCTCGCTTGCTTTCCGAGCCGGCCCCCGTCCTCTCGCTGCGGGGCTGAAAGTGGAGGACGGGCGCCCTGGTCTGCTTCCGGCAGTAACCGTGCTATCGCCTCTTCCTCCCGGAGGAGACCCTCGAGACCCCTCGCTCGCGGTACGCGCTCCAGGCTTGCCGGAGCGCGTACCGCTTCCCCTTCGCTGTTGTTCGGCCTTCTCCCTTCCCCCGAGACCTGTCCAGCCCGTCCTGGGCAGCCGATTGCCGGAATCCTCCTTTCAGCCCTCCACCAGGGGCTGCAGTGGCCGGGCAGCGGAGGACGGCGGCTCCTGGATCGTTCGGAGGAAACTCACTCGTAGAATCTCGAGGGACACTTTTAGCGCAGTTGCGGGGGGAAGGAAGGATGGATGCCCGCAGGCGAGGAGAACCACACCTGCGAGTGGGCAAGCGGTGCGGAGGGCAACCTCTCCCTCTCGTCTCCTAGTAGTCTGCTTCCGCTTTCTGAGGATCTCGGTCACCCCTGCCAAGCTCTTCTTGTCCTCCAGCGTTTCCGTCATGCCACGGGAGAGAAGGAATCTGATCCTGGTGCTTCCTGCTCCCTCGTGGCAGGAATGGCCAGCCTGGAAAGTTTCCCCTTCCTCAGAGGCGCCTCCTGAACGTCGAGGAAGCGGGGAAGAGGGTCGTTCCCTGTCGCGGAGGAGGAGGTCAGCACCCGAAACTCCCATGGTTCACTGAGATCACAAGGTCGTTTTCCCTCTCCCCCTGGAGGCTACCGAAAAGACCGGCGATCCGGCAGGGATCTCCCCGTAGAACTAGGGAGGGCGGATGATTCCTGCGTCTCTGCTGTTCCTCCTGTTCTCTTCCTACCCTCCCTGGGCGAAAGAGGGAGGGATTTCGGTTTCATGACTCAAGGTTTTTCCGCGTGCGACGCGGAAGATCGGGAGAGCACTGTCGGTCGGGAAGATTTCGGGAACTCAAGACCAAAGACGTGGTTTGCCGGAATCCGTCCTCCGGGAGGAACAGTAGCGAGCGATCCCCCCAGGGAGATCCGTTGCCGCTGGGAGAAAGTGTTCGTTCCCTCGAAGCGGGTGCGCCGTCTCCCTGGAATGGTCGCCCTTCCCGGTGCCTCCTGCGCGCGGTTCCAAGGTCACCGGCCGCCGACCGAGGCCGCTGGACTACCTTTTCCGCTCGGCGAGGGCGAGACTTCCGCTCCTCCCGGCAGGTGGCAGATAGGAACGGCGGAACCACCCGATCGTCCTCTTCCCACTGCTGTTGCTAGGACATCCCTCCCCTCCCCTTCATCCCCCGTGAGCAGGCTCATGGGGAGGCAGCAGGGGGGGGGTCGACGCCCTTCTTCTTTCCTCTCCCCCTTCCGGTTCGCACGCACCCCTGCTGGTGACACGAGGCAGGTTTTGCACGAGGTAGAGCGGGCACGTGGAGCGGAGCATGTGACCTCCTCCCGTGGGCTGCTGCACTCTCTGCTTCCACTCCACCCCCGGGAGCGGTGCCCTCTCCTTCGAACTCCCTTGGGTGTTGCCGCAGGCTATCCCCGGGCGTGCCTGCCCCGAAGGCAGGGCAGACTCCTTCACTGAAGGTGGCGACCTGAGCGAGCGGTCTATGTGCGTACGGAAAGGGCAAGATGAGGAGAGGTCGTGAGTGCGCGCGACAAGGTCGAAGAAGCCGGATTCCCGAGTCCTCCTTCTAGGAGCAGGAGGGGGGTCTCCCACGATGGCGCCGTTTAGCCCCCATCCTTGGCCAGGGCAGAGAAATCTGCGCTGAGGCGACCAGCGTGGGGGCGATGGTGGTGTGAGCGGACTGATGGCCCCCCAGGTGAAGGGTGGACCTGCCTCGGGCGAAGTGCCCGATGGTCTGCCGATGTTCCTGCGTGTTCACCGGGGGCATATTGACGGGAGCAGCGTGTCGAGGGTGGGGGCGGGTGGGATGGAGATCCACGTGCAAGCGGCGAGCTGGGCGGGGACGCCCACGAGGAGGCTCCTGCAGCGCGCCCCACCACTACGCGCCGCCCCTCGCGGAGCGACGACGACGCGTGCCGGAACGGAGCGTGTGGGGCGGCTGCACTGCACAGCAGCTCGGTCGCCGTCCACGTGGGCGCGCACCTTGTGACCTCCGCAGACGCGGGACGCAGATCTGACGGCAACCCGCCGATCTCCGCACCTGCCTGCCCCAGGCGAAGAGCGCCCTGCGTCCCCGTGTGTCCCTCTCGCTCGAGGCAGCTCCAAGGAGGAGGTATAAGGGGCAGTGCTCCGGGCAGGGACGGATCGGAACTTCTCCCTTCCGGGGCCCGTCGCGCGTCCTCCTGGCGCTCGGAACGGTGGTGCCGTCGATGTGCCTAGGCGGGGTCACCGGAAGCAAGGGAGTGAGGGTGGAGCGGCGGGATGGTCCCGGGGAAGCGGGCTGGGGCCACTCGCGGACGCTCAGAGGTTCTGGGAGCGAGAGAAGCACAAAGAGTGTGGTGATGGCGGTGCGGGGGGGAGGATTCCCGGAGGAAGCTGTCCGACGAGGGCCTGCGGAGGCGCTCTCTCTCTCCCCCGCTCTTTCTGGACCGGCGAACGGGAAGGGTCACGGGATCTCCCCACGGGAACCTCCCGCCTGGGAGGCTTCCGCTGCGCCAGTCGGGGCGGAAGGAAGCGCACGCGGGCCATCCCGGGAACCTGAGCGACCGCAGCTCCCCTCCCGCTCTTGCTCCTCTCCCGGCAGGGAGCGTGCGCATCGCCTGCCGACGGCGACGAGGAGAGGCGGTCGGGAGGAGAGGATGGATGTTCCCGGCGGGGTCGCGGGACTGGAACAAGTGCGCACACGTGCGCCCCAGATGCTCCCGGCGCGCTTCTCATTAGGAAGTCGCGCGCGGATCTACTCAGAGTGACGCAACCGGCTCCCGCGGCACTTTCTATTCCCGGACGCGCGCGCTCCCCACGCAGGGCGGTGATCCCCGTTCAGCCGGCGGCCGGAAGAGCGTCCTCCGCTCCTGGAGCGCGCTCTCTCCTTCCGCTGCCGCCCCTCCCCCCCTCTTCTTTCTTTCCTTCCTCTCCCGCCATCCTCCTCCTCCTTTTTCCCCTTTTCCCGTTTATTACCTTGCATTCGCGTCGGCGAGCGGGAAGTCTCCCGTAGCCGCCCCCAGTATAAAAAATACAGTTTTTTTTTCTGGACAGTGGAAAAATACAAAAATAGGGAGCACATCTGGAATATCCCTGATGGTCGGACGACCTGCTGGCCGGAAACGGGGGGGGGGATGGTTGGAGAACCAGGACTAGACCTTGACTTCAGCGGGGGGATCGGGAGAATTCCCACTCCAGGAAAACGAGCCAATTCGGGGAAGGGGAGAAAATGAAACATAATAAAAGGTGGGTGTGGGAAAACGAATAAAAGGAGGGGGCCGCAGGAGAGAGGGAGGGGGAAGAGGGACTCGTCCTGCTTCCGGGAGGGGGACATGCAGGGTTAGGACAGAACCCTCCTCCTGCTCCTGCTCTCGCCACCGTTTCTTCTCTTTCCCCTCTGGCCGGCCTGCAGGAGAGGCGGTGGTGGGGAGGGAAGGGGGGGAAGGGAAGAGGAGGAGGCGATGCGTCGGCGGCGCGCCCGAGGGTGAGGAAGTGTCAGCAGGGAAGCGTCCGGTATCACGGTGTGGCGCCAGCAGCGGCGGCGGCGGCGGCGGCGTCCTGCCTCTGGACTCGCATGCAGGAGGATTCCTCGTGCTTGTACAGGTACGACTTGAGGGCGAAGGCCTTGCCGCAGCGGCCGCAGACGAACGGCTTGGTGGTGGAGTGCGTCTGGATGTGGGCGCGCAGGTTGGACTTGTCGGCGAACGCCTGGAAGCGCAGAAAGGGAGTGGGTCATGGAGACAAGGAAACGGCCCTGCCTCCCGCCGAGAAGACGGAGAGGTGTAGGATATGAGTCCCCGCAAAACAGAAAAAGGGAGGGGAGGGAGTGGGAAGCAGAAGAAGAAGAAAGGCGCTCCAGAGGGGGCAGCAGCGAGGTGCGGTCTTTCCGTGCGTCCGACCCTCAAGTGCGGAGAAAGAAGGAAGGAACAGGAGAAAGAGAAGAAGAGGAGGAGGAAGGGAGGGAGGAAGAGCAGCAGCGGGAAGACGTCCCTTCGCGGATGAAGAGGCAGGGTCGCGCGCAATTCCTGCCGTCCCTCTCACCTTTGCGCAGACGGGGCACTTGAAGGGCCGCTCGCCCGTGTGCGTGCGGATGTGACCCTGGAGCAGCCACGGGCGCGAGAAGCGCTTCCCACAGTGGGGGCACTGGCAGCCCTGGCTGTGCGTGCGCACGTGCATGGCAAACGCCGGCATGGAGACGTACAGCTTCCCGCAGTGGGGGCAGTGGCGCGCCTTCCTGTCCGCGGGCGACCGGTGGGTCTGGCGATGCCGCGCCAGGTTGCTGGATGTGCTGTAGCGCTTGCCGCACTCTGGACAGCCGTGGTGCTCCGGGTGGCGCGCCGCTGCCCGGTGCAGGTCCAGGGGCAGCTCCTCTCCCTCCTCCTCCCCCCGTCCTCCCTGGGGCGTTGCAGGAGTGCGCCCTCCTCCACGGGGAGGGGTCGCGGGAGGGGTCTGGAAGACGGAGCTGTCTCGTGAGTCCTCCTCGCTGGGCCTGGGCTTGGTCAGGTTCAGCGGCCCCTCCGGAGGGCACTCGGCTCCGAGGGAAGGAGGGGCTTGAATGGCCGGGGGCGCCTGCTCGTCCAACGTCGCCGCCGCTCTGTGTCCTCGGCGGAGGGGCTCATACCACGTCTCCAGGTCAGTCTGCTTCTCCGGATCTGCAATGCAGAGTGGGGCGTGTTGCAGGGAGGGAAAGAAAGGGTGCCTCCCCTCCCGAGGGATGTCGCGCGTGCGTTGCCGAACCTTCCCTTTTCAGCAAGCAGGATCATCCTCCAGGATGTGTATCCCCTATGCACCCCTCCAGGCATGGGAGGGCGCCATAATTGCTCCCTCCCCCTTCTCGGAGCGAACGGCGTCCCAGCAGCGGCTGCGGCCTCGCCTGAAGGACGCCGCCGCCGGGACGGCCTCGGGAGATCGTCGCTCCCGCGAGGGAGCGCTCCTCGGGGACTCCCCTTTTTCCGGTCGGGTGCCTGCGGACGCGGCGCTCCCCGGGAAGCCGTTCTTCCCCGGTTTCCCGAGAGTCCCAATTACGGCGGGAGGGACGACCTGCGCGGGAAGCCACATGGGAGCAAGCGCCGCCTCCTGGGCGGAAGTCGCATCCGCCCAGGAGAGGAGGCAGGAGAACCGCGGCACGCTGTCCTGTGGCGCGCTGCGGTGCAGGGAGTGGCGGGAGGGGGGAGAGCTACCGGCGACGAGTCTCCCCTCCCCTCCCTCCTCCTCGTTCCCGAGAGGACGGAGCTCCTGCCCTCCCAGTGGGACGCTGTCCGTTCGGGACACGACTTCAGCTCCTCCGTCACGGCCCCCCAACCTCCCAGAGGAGGGTCCTCGGACTCTCTCCGCCCCTTCTCTTCCGGTGGGGTCGTCCCGTTTTCCCGTATCCTACCCCTACCCTACCCAGGGTCCCTTGGCACGGAACCCTTCAGCACAGCTTCAAGCTGGGGCCTCTCCCCAGGCAGACCCTCGGCGGGCAGACTCCTCGGGAGTCCAGAGAGGCCAAGGGCTGGAGGGAGAGGGGAAGGAGCAGAGCTCAAGAGGGAAGTGGGGTCCCCTTCACGGAGACGGCGGCCGCTGAAGCGCTCCCGGAGAAACCGGTGCTCCTGGGGGACGATCGAAGGGAGTCGGAAAAGCCCACGGGAGGAGCACTCGGCTCTCCTCTTTCTCCCCCCTTCAGGCGGCTCTGTCCGTTTTGAGGGTAGAACGCCTGGGCAGAGGCCACCCCAGAGGTTCCCTACTCCCGCTCCTCCCTTCGCTCCCTCTGCAAGAACCCCTTCTTGAGGAGAGGGGTAGGTCTGGGTTGGATCCATCGTGGGGGGGGGAGGGGGAAGGGTCAACTCACGGGTAGCTTCCAGCGCTGCCGCCGCGTGCAGGCAACTCCGTTTCTGGAGGATAACGAAGGCTCCGGGCATCGTGGGCTGCTGCAGACGTCTCCCAGTGAGGCATGCAGGCGATTCGGGAACGGGTTCCGGGAGAGCTCCTCGCGCGGCGGGAACGTCCCGAGGTACTGCCAGCCTCCCTCCCTCCTCCCGTCAATATACCTGCCGGGCTCCTCTTCCCCCTTCCCGTCCTCGAAGGGGCGGGAGGCGGCGGCGGTGGTACTCGCGCGCTCTGAGGAGGGGGGAAGCAGGGAAACGGCGCACGTTGCTGCCGTTCGGGACTCCCCGACGCCACCCGTCAGCCAGTCGCGCGTCCTCGGAGGCCGCTGCCGTGCTCTCGCCGGCGGGAAGACCCTGCTCCCGGAGGCAGGGGGGAGGAGGAGGCGGGAGACGACCTCCGCCCTCCTCGAATCCTCGAGAGAGTCCCGTCGATCCTGAGGATCCCATCCCGATCAGAGTGGTTGACTCCCACCCCGTTCCCAGAAGGGCAAGGAGGAGAAGGAGCAGGATTTCCTCCCTTCCCCCCCCCCTCCCCTCTTCCTCCTCTTGCACACTGCCTACCCGCCCTGCAGGGACGAGGGGCAGCGCCTGCCTCTCCCTCCTCTCTTCAGGAGAGGCGGCGAGGGAGGCGGCGACGACGACGACTTCTACCCGCCCTTCCTGGTCAAGGAAGGCAAGTTGTCGCGTTACGACGAGGAGTCGCGGAGACCGGCATCCTTGGTTTATCACCCGGTCACGCTGGGACGTTTATTATAAAAAATAATAAACATACATGTGTAGGGCCTTCGGCCCTATATCGTACGAAAATGCTCGGAACCTGCCGAGTAACCGGCACACAGGCTGGCTGGGTTCGCCTCAACAGCGAAGGGGAGGGGGGGGGGGAACAAACAAACATAAATAAAACAAGAAAAATATATGCAAAAAAATTCAGAGGGTTAGGGAAGGGATCACCAAGAACTGGGCGGTCCTCTGTATCCTTCCAGGATGCCAGCAAGTTCTATCTGAGTATGCCCCAGGTTGGACCATCTTGCTGCCGTCCGCAGGAAGGGCAGACCGAAGCAGATGGCGTCTCTATAGCGCCGTCCTCCTCCCGCGTAGTTCCGGGACTCCACAATCCCTCGTAGACAGAAAAGAGCTGCTAGGGATGTGGCAGACGAAAGGACATTGCTCACAAAGAGGCACTTCATCACGTGTTTGGGATTGTTCGTCGGTGCACCAAGGGCCGTTGCGTAACGCAACCACCGAAGGGCAATGCAGTTCACGAGCAGGTGCGGGAGGGATTCCCATTCCCTGCACCTGCAGCAGTTCGGGTCCAGTGAGATCGGTGGAAGTTGTATGGGAGACCCCAGTGCAACAGCAGAAGTGCCGACTACTGCCACTTAAGGTGGAGGACCCGGCTGTTCTTCAGTGCTGGGGACCACTCGAGGTCTTCCTGTGGGATTCCCAGCAGCTCATCCCAGCGCAATAGTCTTTTCAGTGGGGCACTTGTGGTCGTAGAGTCTGTGAGCTGGCCCGTTCCTCTCTCTTCCACCGATCTCACATCGGACCTACCATCTGGCCGGTTGGTTACTGCCCAAGTGCTCCCTGAGGGAGGACATCCTTGGGGTGACCTCCACCTGAGTCCTTACCCGGGAACAAGGCAGAAGCTCGCCTTCCCCAGGAAGAGCATGACCTCGTCCTGCGCTTGAGGGGGCCTTCCCTTCTCAACACGGTCTGCCCGCCACTGCCGCCTGCTCACGTGTCAGCGGGAACTCTCTCTTCGCCCCAGACTCTTCCTTGAAAGGCGAAGAAGGAATTTCCGAGCTAACACGGGTCCTCTCCTCTCCGTCCCCATCTTTTCTGGTGGGCGATGAAAGTACCTGCCTAGAGGCTCGAGAGAAGGGGGCTTGCAGGGAATTTCGAGGCAACAGGAGGAAGGTTGCGCGTGGGGACGCGGATGCTCGCGATGACTCCTTCCCTACGTAGAGGTGCCCCGGAGAGTTCCCTAGAGGACAGCTGTCCGAAGAAGAACGCAGAGGAGCTGGAAGTTTGCAACTCAGGGTCGGGAGAGGAATCTGTGAGTTCCAGAGGAACTCACAAGATCGCGGACTGCCTCCCTCCCTGGCTCCCCCTTCTGCTTCGCAACTCAGCGGCACAGTGACCCACCCTGGAGGCCCCTGCCAGGCTGCCTCACGGGGGCGCACAGCATTAGGGGAAGGGGGAGCATTCCCTCTGTCCCCTCTTCCAGGAAGTAATTCGGATGTCCTCCTCCCTCCGATTGCGTGACGATAGGAGGAATGCCTCGAGTAGGCGACGTAAGGATGATGGTCCAGATCCTGGAGTCTGTCGGTCTGAGGTCAAGTCCCTGGCTTGCAGAGAGGCTGCTCAATGAGAGCGCTTAAGGGACTGCTACTGCCTTCTGATAAGGAGACCGTGGTTCCCAGGCTGTGAACATTGCAGCTGCAACTTTTTGTGTTTTGTAATCAATTTGCAATCAGCAGATTTCACCATTGCACTGTTCCGCCTCTTCCCGACGCATCCATTTGCAGTAAATGGCAAATTCCCGTCATGGAAAGCCGCTCAGCATTCCAATTTCCAGGATTCAGAGTGACATTAAGAAGAGTCCCAAACTTCATTAGGGCGGGGCACTTTGGACTCTGTGTTGTTTTCATGGTAACCAGTGTCGGAATTACATAGGGAATGTTTTCCTTCGCACTGATTCTTGATGTGGTCCAAATTTGCAACTTTTGCGTTTTGTAATCGATTCGACATGAGCAGAGTTCACTATTGCACTGTTGCGCCTCTTCCCTACGCATCCATTTGCAGTGAATGGCAAATTCCCTTCATGGAGAACCTCACAACAGAGATATCCTGCGCGCATACGTGAGTCTTTGCAAGAGCTGAGGGTCAGGGATAGAGGTAAGGGTGGGACATGGCGAGGAACCAGCGGGTGCACGCGGGTGGCTCTCCCTCACGACCTACTGGACTCACAGGTGCTAACGCACGAGATTCCCTCAATGATTCTTCAGAAGGAAGGGAAAGACGCTCATAGGATGGACTGTGATGACCAGGAGAGACCTCCGCAGCCGACCCTTCTCTACTGGAGGAGGAGGAAGGGAGGGTGGGCGAAGGAGAAGCAGAGGTATTTCAAGATCGAAGCATCCCCAATATCCGGACGGTTGGCTGTGACAGTGGAAGAGTCCTGCACGAAGCGGCAGCATCTAGCCAGATCCCCTCCTTCCGAGCAGGCAGCAGAGGGGAAGATGCCTGTCGAAGATCCATCGCCTGCTCGTTCCTTCTTTCGTGCCTGCCTGCTCACCTCCTGTGCGTTGCAGCAGCCGTCCACCCCCGCGTGTGCACCAGAGGACATTACGCGTGCACCTCTCAGCGCGTGCACGCTCACCTGCTTGCGATGTGTGCGAGGCGTGAGTCCAGGCGGTGGCTTCGGGAATACGTGCCGCGTGTCAGTTCACGCGCGAGTACTGCAGATCGACGCTTGAGGATCCTCTGTTATCGTCCGTGTAGGTGGCACACTTGAACGCGTGACGGCTGCTCACTTTGCAAGCGGATGCGCCCCCGAAGAAAATGATCTGCGCGTGTTCTTGTGCCCGAGGGCTGCGCCGTGAGGATCAAGTTGCAGAGAAGAAAATAAAAGCGAGAGAAGAAGGAAAGATATACAAGCATAAGTGTACTAATGCGACATCAGGGATGGGCACCACACGCAATTTTGACCGAAGCCAAAACAAGTGGTCAGCAATTGGTGCAAGAGCTAAAGGCAAGCAGTGATTCTTGGAGACTCTTACGGAGACTCCTTCTGAACGAAGAAGGAGATGAGAGGATGGAGGGAGCGACTTACGTTGATTTTTGTCAAAGAGAAAGAGGCGCACCTTGGACTGCCGAGGTCCACATAGTCTCCCCGCACCTCGGTGTGTTTCTCTCTGGAGGCCAAACGAACTTCTCCCCTTTCTCTCCACCCCGAAACAACCCCCACCATTTCTCGCATGCTTCGAGCATCCCAATCATGGAGGTCTAAGGAGCGGAGGAAGCGGCGCAAAGAGACGTCGGCTGGGAGAGGTGGCGTGGGAGGGAGGAAGAGTTCCTTTCAGAGGGAGAAGCGAAGGGCCTTGTCGAGATCGCATCTGCGAAGTGGGGCTGCTCCTCCTCCCCGAGGGGTTCCCTTCCGTCGCAGTTTCCGGATGGCGTCTGTCTCGCAGAAATCTGCGGAAGAGGGAGGAGGGGTGTGAGGGTTTCCCCGGCATGCAAGCGCAACCCGCCTTCCGACGGAAGTCCTCTTGGGGGAGGAGCAGCGGCAAGGACGTGTCACCGCCCAGAATAAGGGTGGCGCGTACGACGACCCCTCATCGCCAGCGTGATGCAAGCCAACTCGACGATGGAGCAGGTGATCGCCGGGTTTCCAGCGCGCCCCGAGCCTCCGGAATCGCGTTCGTCCATCCGCACTTCCTTCTCCTCCTCCTCCCGCCTGCTCTCAGTTGCACTTGTAAGGAAGACTCCTAGGGAAGACTCCTGGGGGCGCGCCCTTCCTTTCCTCGCACTCCTATGGCATCGGTTACGCGCCATGTGAGAAAGGGGGCTATGGCTCTCTGCGCCCTCTCCTCCTCTTCTCGACTCTCCCCTCTACTCGAGCCCACCGCCGGCTTCTCTCTGCAGGGAGCACCGCCCAAGGATCTCGGTGAAGATGCTCCCAGCTCCTTGCGAGGAGACCCACGCGCCTACTCCCCAGACTGGGGCCTCGCCCGTTCTTGACTCCCCGAGCTGCGCGCACTATCGATGCCGCCAGCCAGAGCGCCACCCTTCCTCCACGAGCTCCCTGAACCGAGAGGCCGTCCCCCGGATGCCGACGATCTGCCGCTGCTCGTGCAGCCTTGTGGGGCCCTGTGACTAGCACCGGGTCTTCTGCAGAAAAATCCGACGCCCGGAGGAGACGAGACACCTCTAAGGAAGGCGTCTGAGTCCCGCGAAGCGGGCGGCATCTCTCGTGGGATAATGCGTCTTCCCTCCTGGAACAAGGGTCCAAAGGCCTCGCTTGCACCTGCTCCCGACCGCCGTTCCCATCGAGGGGGGGGAGGGGGGAGGAACACATCGCGAATGAGACGCTTCTGATGACGCGACCACGTGCTACCAACGTTCTCTTCTCCGCCGGGATGCTGGATTCTCGTCGTGCACTCCTTCTCTTCTTCCAGCACCCAGGAATCGCGTAGCGGCCGGAGGATCAACTTCCAGGTCGCTTCCAGGTGCCTGAGAGGCCGGCGTTAGACCCCCTTCTGCGTCAAAAAAACAGTTGGCCTGGAGACGGGGGCTCCGATCTCCGGAAGAGGAATCGTTGATCGGATAGGATCGCTTCCGGATGCGACGGCGAGCAGAGCAAAGCAGAGAGCCAGGCCTGTTCCCCCAATGGCCGTCTCCGGGAGACGAAGGGACACTGGCGAGGACCCGCTGCCCCTCCGCGAACCCTACTGGAGCTTTGCTGCCTCCTCTTCCGGCGGGTGGTGACGGAAGACCCTCGAGGAGAAATCCCGGGAGAGCTCGCTCCCCGAACTCCATCTGCCAGGCGGCGAGATCGAACGGTCCAGGGAGCTCCTCGAAAAAAAAAAAACCGATGGGAGCATCTGTTGGAAGTGGTCATTTCCGGGGAGCACCGCATCTGGATCTTGGCGCTCCTCCTTCCTCAGAGGAGATGGACTTCCTTTCGCTCCCGTCGCGGGTTTCCTTTCCTGGGGAAGCAAACCGGGTGCATCGCCTCTCCGGCGGACTGCTCCGGGCTGCTCGAGGACGTGTCGCCCTCCTGCTCGACACCAGAAAAGAAAAAAGAAAAAAAAAAGAGACAAGAAGCCCCAAGATGGTGCGTGCTGCTAGCTGAAGTCTAAGGAGAGTAAAACTCTTGATGATCCCCCCCGTCTCCCAGGACGCATGTCTTCGAAACTGACCTACCGAGCATGAGCTAGCGGGGCGACGCGCATGGCTCGCCTGAGCTGCCACCCACCCGGAACAAGGAACGGATGATGCGAGCCGGATTAAGGTTGCTCCTGTTTATTCGGGGACCAGGCAACCTTTGGAAGCTAATTTACGGGAGGCGTTTAGTTGCAGGAGGGAGGAGGAAGGGTGTGTGTGTGTGTGTGTGTGTGTGAAGGGGGGGTGGGGGTGAGCAGAAGCACATGCCCCGGAGGACCACGTTTTAAAATAGATCAACTTTCGGAATGCATAAACGAACGCATAAATCTTCGACAGATCAATCCAGACGAACTCAAGCCACCCTCCCTCCTCCTCGAACACATGGGAAACCGGCGGAGTCGCTTTCTCCGTTCCGGCACGCTGCCAGGAGAGCCGTCGCCTCCTTCCCGGAGATCCCGCGCCTCACTACCCTATCTGGAATCCTCATTCATCACACATACTTGCCCACATTAATGTGCATCGCTGCAAGAAAGCGAGCGTTCATGCATCCGAATTCCCCAATGAAGGGTCTGAGCGCCTTTGCGCCTAAATATAGACACTTTGACCGCAGAGGAATCGCTTCTTGGCACGCGCCCAGCCCGAGACGGTCCCACCATACGCGAACCATTTATTTTATGCACTTTGCAGAGCGCGCGCGAGGCAGCTGCGGATCCTCCGTAATTGTGCAGCCGAACCAACCGCCGCTTCCGCGCGCGCTCCTTGCCACTTGGATTCCAGGTGGAACTGCCATTAAGCAGGCGAGCCCGTCAGTCTCCCCCGTTCGAAGGCAGGAAATGAAGACTTGCGATCCAGACGACTTTCTCAGGAGGGGGAGGGGGACAGAGGGGGGAGGGGGGTGGAAGCGTATCCATCACGCTCCGTGCGCTCACTTCGGGGAAATTTCCTTCTGAAAAGGAAGAGAAAGAGATCGGAAGGAATCAACCACGAGTTCCTTCCCCTCCCTCCCCCCTTCTCCTTCGCTCCCGCGGGCCGCGCGCCCTCCTCCTGGAAAACATAAACAAGCGCGCGCGCTGAGAGAAAGCAGAGTCCTCTTTGTTGTTGCTTCCTTTCCTTTTCTAATCCAGTGCTGCTGCGCTCGCCAATCCACGAAGAGATTACGCAGACGTTTGTCGTCCTCATTGTGTTCGCCCGCACGCGCCGGGAATCGCCTCCCGTCCTCGAAAACGAAGATGACACGCCCCGCGGCCTCGAAGAGGGATAGGCGCAGTGTGTGCGATCTTCTGGACCCGCTCTTGCATGTAGCCCGGCGGCTCCGTCCTCGGCAAACTCATAAGCCGCGTCTCGGCATCATGAATAGCTTTTACCAGCCGCAAGGGGACACCACCATTGTCCTCCCGATGGTGGTGCGCCTTTCGATTCACGGGATGCAGGTCACAGTCCTTTCACCCAATAAAAGTCCGCCTTCGGGACAGCGCCGAGAATCTTCCCGACACGAAGAAGGCGTTTGCAAAGGTGGCCATCCCGGAGTGTCCGGAAGCTGGCATCAAGGGGGGCGCTGCGTAATAGCACACTTGGCACAAAGGTCCTGGAGGCGTGGAAGACTGGCGCTGCCGGAAAAGCCAGATGTTTTGCACTGACGGTAGACCTCGATTCTCGGGAACACCAACCTTCCTCCCGAGAGGATTTGTTACACTTTTTCCCACGTCGTCAACGTAGCCAAGTGCCAGTGGGTTCTCATGGGACGCAAACGGTCGTCCTGCTGAGCGAGCGTTTCTTTCCACCGAAAGATCGCAAAGAGTGGTGAGCTCGTGACATGGTAGCGGCGTTTGCTGGTGCTGGACAGTTGCTAGAATGAGAGTTCTTCAGAATACACGTGTTGCAGAAGGAGGAGTTTGGACAAATTCGGCTCACGGAGAGTCCGACCTCGGGGTGAAAGAGGGGGAGAGGTGTCACGGAATCATCCATTTGCAAACTTGGAGTTCCGTAACTTCGAGAGAGCCGATTTCTTGACCACTTAGGAGCCTCGGTCAGCTAGCGTAGGAGAAGAGCACATTGCAAGAGTTCTTTCCACGGCAGCTCCGAAGGGTTCTGGAAGAGGAGGAGCGCTACAGAGGCTTCCACGTTTCGAACTTTCATCCCGGTGAAGCCGATGTCCAGAGGCACAGATCGTTCTTGCATCCGAGCTGATGTACCTGTGAGAGCTCACGAGCAGAAAGAACGAAGAGAGCAAGAACGAAATGCTCCTCCCATAGCGGACCAATTCCTATGGAAGCCTTCAACAGGGATTCTCGAGAAGACACAGGAAAGATTCGGAGGTTCCAGTCGAACACCAGAAGCTCCACGAATCCTAAACTTGGCAACGGACGGATTTCTAAGCAAACGTGTGACGATTAGGTAATCGATACACGTTCGCCAGTAAACCAATTAGGTGATTGCTTTCCTAGATGCTACTAAAATGTTTCCTTTCCGAGTTGCAGAGGACATTTGCTACGTCCACCGGCAAATGGTCGGCATTCCTTCTACCACTTACTGGAAGTCGACTGGATTCTCCACAGACAAGCTTCCTTTCCAAGCTTTTGCTGCCTTGGTAGCTACGGAAGGAAAGGTCATAAGCCACGATCGAGTAAATCGCACCTGCAATGATCCTGTAGGTTTCCCGGGAGACCAGAACCCCACGCTTCCAGGGCGGGAAAAGGCCTGAGAACTCCTTTGTGCCAGGAGACTCCTCGGAGAGAGAATTGCGTGCTCGCTGGCACTGAAAAACTTGAGCAGTGCTCGCTGATGCCTGCTTTTAGACGGAATGTGCGGTGTTTCCTCATCCACCTAACGCTGCTTCGAAGTTTTAGAGTATAGGGTTCGTGTGCAGCAGATGGCAAAAGCCAATCAGCCCAGAGACGTGTTATGAGCAAAGAAATTCTCGTTCGTTCGCCTACAGCGGTTACCCAATACACCCGTGATTACTCTCCGAGACCGTTGCCATCCAGAAACCAGTCCGCATTTCTGTTTCCGGTTCATGACAGCGACCGTCTTTTCTTGACGAAAATCAAAAGACATTTCGAGAATTCTCCATTTCGCAAGCGTTCTCTCGGCGTTTCTCGGTTTCGTGCCGAAAACGCACGGAACGCACGTTCTCTCGCTGCCCCAGATAGCGTGAGCAAGAACTCATCTCTGGTGCTGAACATCAAGATGCTGAGCACCCGTGGCAGACAGGGCGAAGACTGTGGTCTCTCGGAGATAGGCCTGCCCGGACGAGGGTTGTCTCGTAGTCATCGTTCGCACAGTGCCGAGAGGTCGACATCCCCTTGGACCCATCTTCCCAGTTCACTTTACGGCTATCTTCTCTCCAAGTGGCAGGAGGAACCCCTTAAAAGGGAAGTGGCAATCCGGCTCATCCTCAGGAAAGATCAGCAAGGCACTTTGACGTCCTCTAGCGTCGAGAAGCTTTCACTGCTTCCTCTGAGCAGCTCTTGCAGTACGGGAGGTGGTTGATGGGTCACAATCAAGAGCAGTTCCAGAGAGGGAGAGGAGATTTCCAGAGATGCTCGTTTGCTCCCCGTTTGGATTTTCCAGCGTGAAGGTGTCATCATAGATTCGAAGCCGGAGAAGGAGCAACAGGCATCTCATCCAATACCTCTATCTACAAAAAACAGCGAAGGAGGAAGAGAAAAGAAAACCGCCGCCACCTGTTTTTTTTTTTTTAAAAAAAAGAAATGATCCGAATCATCGAAGTTTTCCATGTGCCATGTAACTCTGCCCGCAGACAAAATTAATGAATGCAGTTTCCTTTACTTCATGATTATCATTACGCACGTGTGATGTCATGCAGAGTTAAAATGATGATGGCCGTGCGCATCAGCTACATGTCACTCCTCAAGAGAATGAGGTTCTTCTAATACCGAATGACCCTGAAGATGAGACTGACACGAACCACTTCCTTCGCAAGGGCACGCTTGGGTTTTGAGCAAAAGATGCAGCGATCGTGCATTCTGAGTATCTTTTGGGCCTATGAAAACTCGTGGCATCCGGACCATACAGCAAAACAGTGGAATGTCAACCTTGCGCGTTCTGCGTGAGAGATTTTCCACGAGAAAGGTCTGTTGCAGGGCACTCTCAGGGTATCCTGAAGAAGCTTGCTGCGGATGACATAAGGTAGGCGAGCTTTGCGTCTCTAGATGCATCCATTTCGACGAACCATTGCCGTTCCAGAAGGCTGCAATCCAAAAGTGCAAGTGCGAACCCTGAAGGTCTCTTTTTCTTTCTTTTAGAAAAATCGAGTCGGTCGTTTCGTGGTCGCTGAGCGCATTTCGTTCTGTTCAGTTTCCTCAGTGCGTTGCGCCGCTTCGTGAGCTGAGCGACGGGGAAAACATTCTGTGGCTCGACCTATAAGTCATTCCCATCCGTAGAAGCGGCCTTGCACCATCAGCATCCCGGGACGAATAAGAGCACGTTTCCGAGCAGTGTCCTCCTGTCGCGAAATTCCTCCGTCCTCTTCAGAGGAACCGAAAGCAAATTTCCCCCCCTTCTCTTCCCTCCCTGTCGAAAGCAAGTAATTCGAGCAGCGCACGTCGTCCGTAACGTCAGGACTTTGTGAGAAACGAGAAATGAGTCTGTTTTGAGCTACCCGAAGAATTCGAAGCCATCGCTTAATCGGAACAGCAGGGTTCTGAACGTTGGATGCGTGGCCTTTCCTTGAGAATGCAAACACAAGAAGAGACTGAGAGAGCAAAAATTCTCCACCTGCTACTGGGTGCTTCGTCGGGAAGGCTTTTCTGTGGAATTCAAGAATTCCTTCTGACTATTTCTGGAAATTTCGCCTTCGCTTTTTCAAGATCAGCAAACTCAACTAAAAGAGGAAAAAACGATAATCTGAATTTTTTTTTCTGGCTCCATCGGTAGTGCACAAGCGTTAGAAGGACTTTCGTCATCAGCCAGCATGAAAATCGCAGAGAAATTGGTGACCGATTCAAAAGCAGGCTGGCGTTTCCCTTTTGTCTTCCCATTCATCCTCAACACGTGATGTAAAGGAAGGAAGGATACGGGAGTCACTTTCGCAGCAATCGACAGTTGGCTGCTGCTAGCTATTTGAGGCTCTTGTTGATTATAAATAAAAATGCTCGTGGTGCTCGAAGAATCTTTGCTCCCAGCTATGACGGAAGCATCTTCGTCTTCGGAGATCTGCGATGGACTGTGGGGAAGCTGTATGGAGCTTTAATTCCGTACATAGGATCCATTCGTTGCTCTTGTTTTGTGCTGCGTTTTGGCCAACGGGAAGTTGACCGACTGATTCAGGGATCGGAAGTGAGTTTGAGAATCTTTAGCTTTATCGACGAGCACTCGAGTTCTTCTCCAAAGCGTGGATGACTGCGAACAAGAGTTCGCAGTTTGGGTTTCTCATCCACGCACTGCGATGCCGTTTCATCTTTCCAGTTTCTCGTGATGCTCGCGGAATGGGATTTTCCAGCAAACTGAACCGCTGAGGCAAACTTCTGCTGGGAGTCTTCCTTACTTTGACGATTCGCCTACATCATTTCACTGACTCCCGCCTGCTCTCATATTTGGGATAACAAAGTCTGTGAGAATGGAATGAGATTCCACGTCCCAGATGAATCTATCGTCATGATTTCCGTATTTCAGCCCACGGCGAAAAAAATCGGAAATGGAGAGATATAAGGAAGTTTTTTCTTCTTCACTAAATGAATACAAGATGTTTCCAGTCTCCTAAGTTGGTTGGGATGCTTTCAAGATTGAGAAGTCACATCACCTTGCAGCACATACCGACTGGCACGCAGGACTTTTCCAAGGCATCATTTTGCGGATCAATTTCTTCCCAGAAGCACCAATTCGGCATGCGACCCCCACTTCAGAAGTTCTTGGAGCATCTGTCTGAAATTCATCTTCACTCATGAAAGGCTTGAAATGAGATCGTTGACACCCTTTCATGGAATGCCTTTGGTGATCTCGCCTTTAACATCAGGCTAAACGCAGCTAAACTTTTGTGGTCCCAGCAGAATCACACATGACTCTGCTGAGAAAAAATCTCGGTGCTGCGGTGGACAAAGAAACTTCAATCAAGCAACTCTCTTTGATCGCAAATCTTTCCCACATCCACATTTGTGTTTCGGTTCGCTGAGAATGTACAATATCAAGCTTGATTCAAGGACACTGTAGATTAGTGTTCTGCGAGCTCTGAAGAAAAGCGATTGGTATGCTGTCACTACGCTCACCTCTTTGAAGTTGTTCACCGTGTGATTGGTTTTAACCGGAAATAGGAATAAGCGAACAAATGGTAATGAATCCTTCAGTGACGACTGTAGAAACAGAAACTCTGTACTTATTTTATTCCTCAGCACCTACAGAGATTGCTGCTGATCACCTGAAAGAGATGGATTCCACTTCGAAATTAACCATCAGCTGAACTTCTGAAAGCAGATCCAATCGGAAATACCGCTAGCACTGAACAGGGATGAGCAAAATGAGCGAGATACGTTTCTTGACATGATTGGAGTTTCAATCAATAAATGCAGGTGGGAAGTTTTTGAACTTCAGTGTCTGTTAAAGATTTTTGCCAAAGTTAGTTGGTTTCCTCCTAGCATCCACAAATGATTTTTCGAAAGCACACTCCACGAATCTAACATTCGGATTTCTGCAGTGTGAACGAGTGACATCTGTTATTCTGCCCGGGAACAACAAAAAATGTATATTTTGGGTTACTACCTGAACTCTCGGGAAATTTGGGAGATTCCATCGGCATTGACATAGGGCTTTAAAAAACAAAAACAAAAACAAAGAAACAAAAAGCAAAAAAGCTATAAGAAGTAATTAACAAAACTCGATTAAGAGTGCTACTGTAAAAGTGATGTACTTTGCTGTAAAAACAGAAAAATGGGTGGATTGGAAAACCGTCATAAGACAGTAGGGCCACTATTCATGCTTTACAATCCCTTAAACACTTGCTGCTGATGTCTTGATGGTTCCATGAAGACCTGGAAAGTTGTCCTTAGTTAGAGCAAGACTTATTAGCATTTTTAACTGACTTTCTAATTTCAGTTTATAATTTAATTGGTATCTTCTCTGGCTGAACTGGTAACGCTCTTGCTCAACAAACCATTGAAACCTCCAGCGCAGGATGGAGTACACTCCGAGATAAACACTCTACCCGACTGTCTTGAGAAGGCGTTCAGAGGAGGAGAAAGACCTCTCCCTCGATTGCTGACTAATTTCGGAATCATACACTACTCCAATGATCTGAATGAACTGACGAATCAATTGCTAAATATTCTTTTAGCGTGAAATTAATCCGCAAGGCTGAAGCAATAAACCAGGTTTTCCCTCCAAGATTGGCTAGCATCGACTCGAACGTCGTTAAGAAATGTTATACTTCCAGAAATGTCGCCTTTCCGCTGTCTCTGATCCAAAGGACAATCGAGTCGAAATCCCGAAGCTGCGAAAGTATGGAACAGAATCCAGGACCTTAAGATTAGTGAGTACTCTTGGATTTCCACACTTCAGATTAAAGAGCACCACTCTGTGAAGTCATTTCGATACACTCAAGCACGCTTGCCATGTAGGGTCATGGAGTCGGTGTGCAGAACGCCAAATATTCGATCAAGGGATGATAATGCTCACTTGCTTATTTCTGGCGTTTAAGATATGCTCGATGCGGAATCATTAAAAACAACAGTAAATGGTTTACTCTTTTAGGGGACCGAAGCCGTTGCGGATGCACGAGATGCATCGGGAGTCCAAAGAGTAGTCAGAATACTGCACAAACATCGAGTTGGCTGTGTTGCGTTATTGTTTTGCTTAACACTTGTCTTGGCTTGGTCTGAGGAAGAACTGCTATGGGTCAGAGGACAGAGAAATGAAGATTGGTGAATGCTGCTGGACGGAATTGTAGTCGAAAATTGTTCAAGAGCTACATACCGAATTATGCTGATTCGGCAATTTCTGATAATTAAACAATAATTGTGAGAAACATGTGAGAACATGGACTTTTCGGTGCCGCACTCGAACGTGGTGGAAGAGTTCCGGCTGAAGCCATTTCTTCATCCTTATAGAATTCTGGGTGGCGAAACAGACAGCAACCGCAAGCAGGTCCCGAGCTGGGATCCCATAGCATATCCGGGGAGTGCTGCATCTGTGACATCGGAGGATCTTATCCAGAAGGAAAAAGAAAGCATTATGGTTGCACTCCTAAAATTTATAAAGGAAAATAATTTCACGGATAGCAAAAACTCAATTCAGAACTCACAGATATACGCAAATTCGTCTAATTACATTGGCGCTTAGAGTTGGATGGATTTTGTTTCTGCTTATCTTGAAGAACATCTTCCTGTGACAGTGTTGTTCGTACATACCTTTTCCGGAAAGTTTCAAAGTGTTAAAGGATCCAAGGCTTTTGAAAGACACATGCGCTCTCTTTTTCCTTAGTAAACGTCACAAATAATCGAAAATTCAGAAAAGGAGAACAGTCCAAAATGTCAGTATCGTACTATGCTTACTGTTCGCATCCCAGAGACAGTGTTTTCTTTGCCCCTGCAGCATGCATGGTGTAACCCGTGCACCGTAATGCACCCTTGCGTTTGCCAAAGTAAACAGCCATCTCCTTTCACTGAAGTAAACGGTAATCTTGTTTACTTCAGTAAAATTTTCTTGCTAATGATGGCCGGTGAATATCTTTCGCTACGAATCTCTTCATGAAGCAGTTAATCGCAATCAGGCGAAAGAAGGGTCAAACTGTGGGGTCTTGATTCAGAATTCCTGGACATCAGCATGGAAATCAGTGGACAGAAGTTTGCAGAATCACTGCGCTTCCCTTAGAAGGTCGCGTGTCATCTGCTGAAGTAGGAGTTCTCTATCATTTACCACATTTCTGGAGGGAATGTCTGCGCCTTTAACGAAGCTGTAATACCGGAAAAGTGAGCACCAAAGCGATTTGTCGCCATGATACCTGTGCACTCACTTTCTTCATTTCCAACATTTTGTTTACACGTTCGTTAAGGGAACGTAAGCTGATTATGGATTTGGTTTGGTCTTTTACAGGGAACAGAATTTTTTGTGGAATACACTACGTTGTACGGTCACGTCCCCGATCGCGTATACTGCAGCAAGAATCCTGTTTATGAAATTTATATGGAGGCACCCCCAGAAACGTCAGATCTTTGGACGGAGCTTCGAATGCACAAACTTTGGTATAGTCTTCCCTGGAACCCTTTGTGATCCCCTTCGAAAGACAAATTCCCAGAGACGGTATAAGTGACTGATCACTTTCTCAGATCGTTATCGACAATATGCTTACTGAAGCCCATTTTAGAAATCGAACTTTTTCTGAGTAAGCTGTTTCAGCTCACAGAAAACACGGTTGCTGTCGAATACCAGTGATCTCCGTCTAAGAGGCAGCAAACGGAAATGAAAAATACAGTGCAAGAAAATCCGAAGCGATGAGTGCTTTGGTGAGAGTAAATGCAAAAGTTACAAAGATAGTTCTAAACTGTCTGCAAAATTAGAATCTCGTCGATACAATATTTGTCAGTAGATTCGATAAGAGGTAAGCGGAATTGCTCGCTTTGATGCGTCTGTGTCATAAATAGAGGTTGTTGTGTCTAGAAAAGAACGAAATTGCAGTTCTTGGAATCAATGATGTTTACACTGAAGTCAACTCATGTAAAAGAGAGGAAGGAACGCGACTCTTTTATGTTGCAAAAAAATAAGCTACGAGCTTTCATGATGAGATGTAGCTATAAAGCGAGCACATCCGACTTGTTCGGGTAAACAAGTCAGCAACCACAGGGATGTCAAAGATTCTATGGTAGGAGGTATCATCATTCCATAGCTTTGGTTGACGAACTACATAAAAGCAGCACGAGGGGGATCGAGCTGCTGAAGGAATAGCTTGAATCATGACGAAGAAACGAAAATCAAAAGGAGTGGAGAAAATAAACTGATGACATTACATGTATACAAAAGAAGACGAACAGAAGGTCCATGCAAGAACCTACATGTTTCCTGTGATGTCAGACATGTATACTCCTTCAAGAAAGAAAATTACAAAGAAAGAAACCGTTCACCACGACTGGCAACATTAGACATGTTTATTCCTACCTATGTAGGATTCAGGATCCATCCCTATGGATAGACGAGCCCGTGAATCAACTTCAAGTTAATCAGGATGCTGCTTTTCGCACTTCAGTTCTTAACGGTAACGATCAAGTGTAAAAGATGAATAAAACACATATACTGCTTAATTATGTCTCAGCCTTCCAGATAAGATGGTCATTTATGTAATTTCCAGTGAGGCAAATAAATTTGAATTCCCCATGAAACCACCTATCCCTTCTTTTGACCGAAATGCGGCCTTGGTGAAACCAATCCTATGACGCTTCTTAGTAGAAAACTTTCCTCCCCGTAAATTGTTCTGCCTATACAGCTTCGATTGTTTTACTGATGTGTATAAGCTATTAAGAATTTATTTCCCATGTCTTCATACTTGGCAGATGCAGAAAGATGTCCTACCAGTAGTTCCTTATTGTTCCACTTTGCTTAGGAATTCCTTCACCGATTGGAAAGTTTTCATGTGATTTTCGACTTCTTGGGGAATTGTGTGATATTCGTGCATATGACCATCGCATGGTTATTGACCCAAAGTACGGTCATCCATTATTATCGTAAGAAGCATATATAGCATTTTGTGCTAATCAAACGTTATGTTAAGCTCTTGTTACGCCCATGACATTCAATGCTTATGAGGAGACTCACATTTCTCAAACAGTTCCTTTTCATCATGACAAAGATGTTTTCCTGAAAAGGAGGATTCGAACCAGCTTGCATCTGAACGTTTATCCTTAATGTTTATGGTTAATTCAATTTTAAAGACTGCTGTTTTCAGAAGATGTGATCTTTTGAACTTCCTCCAGGATGAACTGCCAAGCATTATTTCAACTCCAGCATCAGTTGCTATGAAATTTCAAACTGTTACTAAGATCTGATCTAAAGAGCTGAAGATGAAATGATGAAGATGAGCAAGTAGCGGAACTTACGTCCAATGATGCCTCTATCTTTTAGCCACTGAAATAAAAAGCAATAGATTTTCGTCTTGACATTGAGGCAAATTTGCAAGAAACTGCATATTTTTGTGTGTGCGTGTTTTTTTTGTTAGAGAGACCCCGTGGATTAAATGATGATGGAATAATAAAATAAAGCTTCAACTCGACTAGGGCGCACAAAGACCTGGCTATGAAACACTCTATCGTTGTGTTGTCCACCAATTCGGAATCACATAGGACTTCAGCTCCTGGCACCAGAGCTGACATAGTGTTCAATAATTCACCATGGAAAAGTGCGTTCTAACAGCTCATATCTTTTAAGACAGCAGTCTTTAAAATTGATTCGACATGTTTGATTTCTTTTCTGAACTGCTGTGTGTGTTCCATAATGAATAAATCCGAAAAAAAGTCCGCACATGAGATGTGAGATAACTGCGCAAATTTTCACTCCGCTCGTTGTGCTGCGAACATTCCTTTTTCCTCTTAATCTGATGAAGATCTGGTCGGTTTCGTTTTTTTTTTTGTGATGGCCATCGATACGTATTTGCCCGTTGGACCTCCGCGCTCTTTTGTCGCTTTTCGATGTCTTCGTAAGAGAACTCTCGATCATTTCTTGCTGCTTGATGAGGCATTTGTGCTGCTTGTAAAAAGGCACGCCTTGATGTTCGAGATGGGAATCCCCCACTTTGACAACCCATGTTGGAAGTTTCTTGGTGGTCAAAGTAATGCTTTTCGCGTATTCGCATGAAACAGACTCGGCACTCAACCGCAGTGTTTTCCCCAAACTTATAGTCACGCTGATGAGAACGTGGAAAAACTGCACCCAAGTGGACGATGAAACATTGATTGTGCATAGTATGCCATAAGAAAAAATACACGGCCTTATCTAAAAGCGACAAAGAGCCTTCATTACGACATTTGAAGCTGCAAATTTTCTATGGAAGACAGATGATGCCCAGCTATTCGCCACTACAGAACCCTGAGCAAAGTGACCTCCAAATGTCACTTCATAGGCTCTACATTTTGGTCAAAAATCATAAGAAAGGATACACCCCTCAATGGAGACGGACTTCAGAATAACGCATGCTTTTTTCCATCAAGAGTAGCACATGCACTTCTATAAATGTCACATGCGCTGAATTAAAACGGGAATTAGTTATTCAGCATTCACATTGAATCATCGATCAGTGTTCATAAAATCGTACGACTGTTGCATGTTCACTAAATATTTGCATTGAAAGTTCTCGGAAGCAGGTGCAGATCCACCAAAAAAAACTTCTTTTCGATTTTTGCAGTACTGCTCGAGCTTCGATTTATAAATGGCTGGGAAAAAACTTTTGCCAGTGCTGCAGGACTCTGATGATAAAGTTGAAGAGCAGTTGAACTACTGGCTTTCTTGAAAGCAGAGATGAGCCTGTAGATTGAAATTTAATATGACCGTTCATTGCTTGCCATACTTGAATAAGAGCAGTCATGTGGCATTGGAGTGTGTCTTCCCGCAAAGAAATTTCAATTTTCGTAGTCAGAAATGCCAGCAAGCAAAGGCACAATTTGAAAACCAGTTGCCACGACCAATTCACTCGTTGTAATCTCGAAACTGGCGTGCACGAAATTTGGTCAATATGGAAAACACACCGCACTTGGAACTTTTTCCTGTTTCCTGATTTTCGGCAGTGAGCAGCATCATAACAAAAACTGATGGGATGTGACTTGTTTGCAAGAAGAACTAATGGAAATACATGACAGTGTTCATCACTGCACTTAAGGATTCAATAAGTAATTGAAAAAGGAATACAATCAAAACTTATCTTAAGTGAAGACACTTTCTAAAACCTCTTTCCAAAAATTCGTCGAAAAAGTCATTAGAAAGTCAGTCAGTTTTTTGGTTCAGTTTCACTTTTAGCTTCTTGGTGAGTCTTAGCTTCTTGGTGAGTTCGTGATTCAAAACGAATGTCTCTACCTTCGTTTTGAATCACGCCTCAAGCACATTCACTGCAAAATACTCGAATAAAATCCAGAGATCCTCGTCACCTAAAAAGCTGTCGTGCACCAGTGGGAACCGGCAATAGAATTCAGAACGGTCATAATATTTTGGGAGGGAAATGAGTTCAAAAGTTTGCTCACCCCAGAAATGCAATCGTGGAAAAACTCAAATACAAAGCTCAAAGTTTGGAGAAGGAAACAGATGTATCGCAAAAAGCTTTTTGTGACTTCTCATTCGCTATTAGAAAACCATCTATTTCTTCGTCTTGATAGTTTCCAAGAGACTTCCAAGTAGACATTTAGTGCAATTACAGAATTCGGAATTTTTGTAGCAAAGTTATGCAGGAAATAAATGCTACGCCTACATATCACGGGACTTCCTAAAGTTTTTGTCTACAAATAAGAGGATTACCAGATCTATACACAAACAAATTTGACTTTTTGGAGTACCATCTAAAAGAAAACCTTTCAGGAACTTGCAGGGTTTTCATTGATGATTTGATGATGCGCTTCATGAAAAATAGAGTTTTCCTTAATGACTTCTAAAGCTTGACATACGGCTGATACGACTTGAATTCTTGTTTAATTTTGGAGGAGTTTTGACGGTAAAGATAAATATCACTTGAATAAAAAGACCTGCCATTTTTGTATAACAGCAGTCGAGCAAATAAAAATAAAAATTTTGTATAGTCAGCTCCACAAATCAATTAAGTGGTACGAAAATGAACAGTAGAAACGCAAAAATTTTTTCAGTACTTACGTACGTTTTCCGAAATGAGGCTTGTATACACTTATGAAGTTGCTTTCAGCTTAGAGTTTGAACTATGATATTGGTCGTTCCTGTAAAATAATTTCTTTTCTTGGATGTTTTTTCGTGATTTACTTCTGAAGAACTATGTTCTCATTGAAATGGACTGTGTATCTCATCTTGTATGTGAGGAAAGGGTAACTGTTTGGAATACTCTCACAGTCAAATGTGGACCAGATTCAGCTTTCTGATTTGTCATACACCCTTTTTATATTGTAGTATTTTCACATAATCATCAGAGATACTCACCTTATTAGGAAATAAAATTTACCAAATTCATTACTTATGCGTTTTCTCTAAATCTGGTATTTCGAAGCGTCGCAATATAAGTTTGCATCTTTGCTGAAAGCTGCTTTGTATTTTTTCGGTATTCAAATTCCTTCAATTTAATTTCGAAAAACGGGAGAATGATCATCTCCCATATCGAAAACAAAGCAGAAGTACACTCCCAACTGAATTTTATCACCTTAGATAGCAATATTTTACGTCACATACTGTATACCTCAGAGAATGATGGAATAATCCTTGCAGAAATATTCACTGATTATTTTTAAATCTTTCAAAACTGGTTTCATTTTTAAAAAGATTTTATTCAGGAAGCCTTTAGATTATATTCAAAAATCGGTGCACAGCAAAATACTACATAGAACTATCCGTTTACGAAAAATTCAAGAAAGATCACCCCATGCAGTCATTCTTGTGGCTCTCAAAGTGATTTTTTCAATATCATTAAGCACGAAAAAGACAAAAATTCGTGTTAAATCGATTCAAAAGTCCCCATTCAATCCCATGCCTTTCTATATTCAATCGCTTTTGTATAAACTTCGTAGTTGAAAGGTGCCTGTTTCAAACATGTTTTTAAATGCCTTTTTTTGACCTCTGAATGATAGAGTCACTTTTCGCTACAAATTGTGGAGAAAGAATGGGAAAATGAGCTCGATTCTCCCAAGGAAATGCTTTTGGATACGCATTCGATTTTCATAACTAAAATAATGATTTCATTTTTTATTCAGATAACTTATTCTTAGACATTGTATTAGTATTTTTTCACTCTTTTGTAACTGTCAGTTCATATCACTTCAGGAGAGAGATTCTCATTGATTGCAGCTTCAATAATGGCATAAACTATGCAGCTCAATATTACAAAAATGAATGTCCAAACATAAGAGAAGAATGAATTTTTCCGATTGATCCAAAATTATTATTTTGTGAATCTTGCCATCTCTCAGCATTGTATGTTATTTACACAAAAAGTATTTTAATGTTTTCATTAAGTATTTATGAATAGTATCAGTAGTTAAAACGTTTGTACACTCGATAATAAGAATGTCGAAATTCCATATTTGCATTTGCAGAACTGAATCAATATCTTATTTGATATCAAAGGATTACTTATCCTCTTGCGTGTAGAGTCCTGCATAAGGGCAAAGTGAATTTTGAATCTGCCGACAGATATGAGCCAGTAAGAGTAAGAAGCATGACGACTATCGTTGGTGTCAAGATTCGAAAGGAAAGGAATAAAGGAAAATGCACAAGTTTGTTACCTTGACTTAACTTTAAATGATAAAAATCTGCGTATAATGGAAAAAGAGATCGATTTGCCCAGCGATATGAAAGTCAAGTATCAAAAACTTGCATCTGAGTATTCAAAGGTTAAAAGTGGTTAGCATTGTACATATTTTTAATCTTATGACATATTTTAGGCTAGAGCTCAAAATGCTCTGTTAAAAAAGGCACTGGCGGAAGCTCAGAATATTATTGCAGAGAATAAAGTAAGCATCAAAAGTTAATGGGGTTCCTATTATTACTGTTGGCATTAGAATATACTCTTAGAACAAAGATTAAGCTTCATATGTGCTTATAGAATCAGTAATTACAGTAGCTGCATGCTTAATTTTTATGAGAAATTTACTGAATCTTGCATGAATTTGCAGTACTAGTATTTGTGTTTCTCCTGAATTGCTGTACTCAATCATTTGTAAAGGAATAGTTTCACAAACGAGAAACCTCATCAAAACAGCACACGGAACAATGGTTCCTTTTTATTTGGGAAGTTAAAATTACGAAAACTTTATGCTTTTCTAGAAACAGTGTATTGAAAATGATCAGCAAATAAGAAGAAAGGATCAAGAAATTGATAGTCTTAATTTTCGAAACCAGCAACTTTCAAAAAGGATAGAATTTCTTCTTAGTGAACTGGAATCACGGGTACATAAAACATCTTGATTAATTCTTAGGAAATGAGTATTGCAACAAATTTAAAAAATTGGCATGTGGTGAGAATGCAAGAATATCACTGAAAATTTTCCTTCAGTGGCTATCCATTAAATGTAGGCTTTGAATTTAAGATATGTCAAATTTTCATAATCAATTTCTGTAATCAGTGATGGTACTGATAGAAACTTTCGTTTCCAGTGAGCACCTTTGAATTAATTCATTTGAATTTTGATCATTTTAGATGGTTAGAAAGAAGACGAAAATTAAAGGAATCTTTGATGCCAGCTACATCCGAAGTGGCCTTAGAAGAAGAATTACAGCTAGGTATTTCTTCTAAGAAAGTGATGAATGAATGTGAATTGATCTGTAAACAGAGCTACTCTTCAGTGTTGAAAAAACATGAATGTAATGGTGAGGGAGCAACCCAGGATTCAGAGTAGTTATTGTGTAATAAATATTAGCATGTGGTGAGGGTGGAAGATTATAAACGAAAAGTTTTCTTTAATAGGTATTTATTAAATGTAGGCTTCAAATTTAGTATGTTCCTGACCTTTGATAATTAATTTCTATAATCAGTGATGTTACTGATAGAAACTTTGCTTTCCAGTGGGTACCTCTGAAAATAGTTCATTTGAATTTTGATCATTTCAGATGGTTAGAAAGAACACGCAAAGTTAAGGAATCCTTGATGTATCCCAAGCTAGTTATAATGCTGAATGTCATGTCTTTCAAGAAGAATTACAAAATAAAATACTGGAAAATGAAAAACCCATTTCCAAGGTGGGATGCATGTACAAGATCTGCGATGAAATCCTATTCAGCATAGATGTGGATTCAGATTTCAGAAAGGCAGCAAGTTTATATGCAAGAAATGGATGCATTAAGACCTCAGTATGAAACCATACAACATTCCTCCATTGCACATGAAAAAATTGTTTCTGAAATAAAGATCCAACCCTAGGTGGTTATTGTTTTTTTTTCCAACCTGAGGTGGTTACTGTTTTCTTTCCATCATGAGAAATGGTAATTTTAGGAAGCTGTCAACAAACTGCAACAAGAGGCAATTCTTTTACATAATCAAGAGTTGAATTTGCTAAATCAGTTGCAAGAAGCTCATCTTTGCCAGAAGATGTTAACAAGCAAGCTGGACAGACTGGAGTCACAACACCACATGGCAACTCAAATTTTAAAAACCAATTTTCCCCTTGCATGCACTGGTTTGCAATTTCTATTCCCTATGTGGCTTGCAGAACTGGATTTCTTAGATTATCCTGTTACATGCGCCTTAAATGTTCCACCTGGTTATACTTTCTATGGTGCACAACTAAGACAGCTGATGGAGGTTGTGCAGAGCTTAAGTAAACAGTTTGTTTCGTACATGGCTTCTTTCTACAAACATTTGGAGCAGCGGATGCATTTTATATTTGTTGATGACATGGACCCTCAAGATCTGAGTCAAGTATAAGATGTCTAAGGGAAGCATTTCAGCAAAAATTGTCATACAGTTGCAGCAGAGTCTAAGTGCTCATGTTATCTATTTAAATCCACTGGAAAGAGAAGTTTCCGTTTTGCATGATAGTGTCAGGAAAAATCCATTGGTCACTCGACAAGCATTTCAGAAGTTCGAGAAATTACAAGATGCTTTTTCTAACTGGGTTGATTATCATCATAGCTTGATGCCACTCCTTCTTAAAAGGTATAGGAAAAATTTCAGCATACGATGTTCATCATCTAATTTAGTCTGACACTTGAGTGTGCATTCCCCTATTTTACTTTGTCTCTTGAAGTACATACAATGGAATTTCATGCTGCCCTAGAGCAGCTAGATGCTACACTGCAAACACTTGCATGCCAACTAAGGAAAATTCAAAATGGTGAGTTTTTCACCATGATAACAAACAATATTCGAGTGTAAACAAAGAGCTAGACAACCATAGTTGCTTCAATTCATCTGCGGTTGACGGACTTATGAAAAACATGAAACTTCTGAATACCAATTTTGATGGTAAAAGTTGAAAGAAATAAAATAAAATCAATAGTCATGCCATGCAGTTTTGAAGACAGCTTTTGTGTCCAAAGTTACGGAAATTATCAGTTTGCAAGTGGCTGATGAGCAGCAGAAGCATTTGGATTTATGCATCCAGACTGATTTGATTCATTTAGCAGAATGTGTGGATAAGGTAGGTAAATTAAAAGGAACTTCTTATTTCTGTTATATTGATGTAGATCCTAGTAAATCTCCAGAACTACATTCCACAGAATGCAGACGAAACCTATATGCTCCCTGCAGCTGATTCAACCAGTGAGCTCCTTCAGAAAGCTATCCAGTATCTGCAAAACCTGCAAGAGGTCTCATGCATTATTAAGAGTCAAGCTAGCATATTTTACAGGAGGAGCCTGTCAGTGTACCTTATCAAGAGGCACTTGAGCACAAGAAGAATAGTGATAATAACCAACTTCAGAAAATAAAGGAGGAACTGAATACTTGTGAACAGAAAGTAATTAAATTGAAGCAGCAGAAAGAACATTGGATGTTGGAGTATCAGCTGTGTAGCATAAAACTGGAAAAGGCTGATCAGGTAAGCTGGATTGACTTGGCATTATGCTATTCTGTTTAGAAAAGTCAAGCATTAGAATTACAAGTAAAGAACTTGCTCAGCAACCATGAGAAGGGGGAACATTCCAATAATAACATCTGCATCTCGTGTATGAAAATGGAAACACAGGTGACCCCTGCATAATAAAAGTATTATTATTTATGATGTCAGGAGCTGTGTGCACGTTTGTGTACATATGAGGAGGAGCAACTGAAAAACTATTTCAATCAGCGGATCTCAGGCTATATTGAAAAAACGCAGTTGATGGACAGCAAACTAGTAGCATTCTATGCAGAATGCCAGGCATTACAGTGCAGAGTTGAATTGCTGCAGCAAAGCAAAGATGGTTTGAAAAAGGATTTAGAGCACTGTCAGCAAGCCTTATTAAAGTCTCAAGAAGAACTTAGCACAACAGCGGATAACTACAGCAGTCAATTGGCAACCATGTCTGATCATTTGGCCCACATGAATCAACAGTTGGCGGCCAAAACTGAGGTTAATGAACAACTGCAATTCCAGGTACAAATTAAGGTAAGATGAGTGAACTTGCTGGAAAAAATTAAATCTTTTCGAAGAAAAAAGCCAAATGCTAGGAATTCTGTTTATTCTGCGGTTCCTGGCTGAAAGGAAATTTTATAGCAAAAGAAATTCCACAAGAGCATCCCTGTTCAGCTTGAGGATTATTTACTATACGGAAGGATGATTTAATCAGCTCTTCATGATAGTCCAGTATTGCACCCTTGAGAAGTTCCAGTGAACTGGGATCAACGACAACACTCACTTGGTCTTGTTGAAATACCCTTTCAGAAATTGATAAGTGAGCAGGCATACATCGTCTTACTTGTCATTTTCTTCAATTTCATTTACAAGTTCAAATTTGTACTGGAAACCAGAACATCCTCCTCCTTCAACAGATACACGTAGTTTACTTCCATCGTTGCACACTGTTTTTAATTTCTGGATGCAGTTCTGAGTAAACTTTAGTTGATCATCGCCTTTGTTCAACTGATTCAACGGGCGATGCGTATGAACTTCCAAGCTTGGTGCCCTAAAAATGTAAACTGCTTTAATAAATCATCTGTTCCTCCGACTACTCGTTTTTATTCAACCAATCATGCAATGTGTGGCGTCTAATGGGAAATGCTCACCATCCTGGTCGCGTTTCGTGTCTGCAGATCCTTCAATTCGAGTCGGAATTGATCATGGGAACGTTATTAATAGGATCTAATTGCGTTTACCGAGCCGTAAACGAGGATTGTACGAACAAATATGTCGGTAAATCACTCTTTAATTAGTTGAATTTGCATTTTCGTGTGTCATGTTAGTATTATCATGCGTGCTAGTAGTGAGATGACGAAGTTATTGACCGAGGGTGAGCCTTCGTATTGCCGACCACCAAATACAGAGAAGAGTAAAGGATGGGAAAAGGCAGTGCTATTATCGTTAAGCAAACTCCATTGCAAACATATGAATTTTTTATACAAGCATATGCTCAGCCATCTTCAGCTGAGTTAACATGCTTCATGAAACCACTATGCATTCTAGAAAGTGTGATTACGGGATGAATGTATATTTTCAACAGATAATATACCTTTATAACGAAAAGCACGCCGCTTGCTCAACGTTGTGCAAACCTCTTTGAGATTCCACATCAATTTCCACATCAGTTTAATTCGCCATTATGTATCTAGAACGGAACTCTGGGTAATCTATGGTTTATATGAAATTCAAGCTATTGGTTTTTAATGCACACACAATTTTGAACGTATGATGAAATGGCCGGCTTATTGGGAGGATTTTGGAAGCATCTCTGATGCTGGATTAGTTGATCCGTTTCCGACCAACCTTTCTTGTTGGTACAATTTTACTTAGTCGTAATTTATTCCCTTATTACTGTTCCCACTCCAACTGCATGATGATAACGTAAACGAAAACAAGCAGAATCTGTGTGCAATTTTGAGTGTTCTGTGTGCAGAATCGAAATCATGAAAGTGATCGTGAGCCTTTTGAAATTTCGAAAAGGAAAAGGTTTCCGGGCTGCAGTATTCTTATAACTGATGTCCCAGTTCCTTGTGGCATCAAGATATGAAAGATTGCAAGTGTCAAAATAGTCGAGATACATTGCAGTTGTGGTGCATAATTCCCTGTGAAAAAGTGTGAAGGTGGAATTTTGGAGCGAGAAACTTTAATCATCGAAGCCAAATGAATGGAAGATAACTTTTTTTTTAACACGTTTGCACATGTTTTAATGAATGCATTATATCCTTGTCGTCACAGCAAAAAGAATTAATTTGAGTTTATTCGATTCTCAGAAAACACGCAATATGTTATCATGGAGCCTGGATGCTCAATTAAGTGTATATCATATGAGGGATACAATGAATTTTCTTGGTCTTAGAGTATTAGAAATTCGTGTATTCTCTGTTTGTGTTAACAACTGTTAAACCAGGGGCTTTTCCTTTATTGATTTATGAGTAACCTGTGTTTCCCTTCAGGACATATACATTAAGAATGGGGATTATTTAAGCATTTTTCAAAGTGTGTGATGTAATAAGAGATTATTGATTCTTGAATGTTTGTTAGTTTCAGACATTGAAATGCAAATGTGCATAGAAAGTGTATATTTTGTTCAACAAATGTGGTAATTGAAGTTATCGGATAGGAATCTAATGAAATAATTTTACGATGCAACATTTAATGATGGCTTATCTACATTCATGTTTACATTATTTATTTCATCACGTGTATATTTTAAGAAATTGAAAGATGCATATTATAGGAAGTATGATTTCATTGTCAAAGGTACATCATTTTCTGATTCTTGTTTATTTTGAAATTTAAGGGAAATCATCAGAATAATGTTTTGAGTCTCTTCTATTTGCTTTCCAGATAATTCATTCTACAAGTTTAATTGAGTGACTGTATCAGTTCTGTAACATATCTTTGCATCCAAGCATTTTCAATGTTTTCTGGAAATATTAAAGTGAAGATATGCGAAGCATCTGATTTGAAGCCAACACAGTTTCAGATTCGACATAATATACCCCTTAGTAAAGGAGAAATTCAAATGCTGGACCCTTATGTTTCCGTGGATGTTGATGAAGTTCATGTAAATAGGACATCTGCCAAGCCAAAAACTTTGACACCTGTCTGGAATGAAAGCTTTACTTATAATGTTACCAAAGCACAAAATATTGGGCTTACTGTATTCCACAGTGCAGCCATACCACCGGATGACTTTGTTGCTAATTGCAACATTCCATTTGAAGATCTTACTGATAAGGAAACATCAGATATTTGGGTCAGTAGAAGATTGCTCAAAAGATTTCAATGTATTAAGTTTCTCTTTGTTTGGCAGGTTGACTTGGAACCTCAAGGAAAGATTCATGTAATTATTGAATTGAAATCTTGGAATCTGCGAGGTAGAAAAAATTCGTTTTGTGCATCAATAACTGTTGTGTAGAGCAACCTAACACGCCAGATGGGAAACCACGGGAGTTCAGAGAGAGGGGAGGATTCAATCGTCGAAGAGGTGCTATGAGAAGGCGTGTACATCAAGTGAATGGTCATAAGTTTATGGCTACGTTTTTGCGACAACCTACTTTTTGCTCACATTGCCGAGATTTCATATGGGGATTGGGAAAACAGGGGTATCAGTGCCAAGGTAAATAAATGCATTCATTGGTGAATGCTATATGGATGTATTTTTCTAGTGTGTACTTGTGTTGTACATAAACGTTGTCATGGATATGTGATAACAAAATGCCCTGGAATGACTGCTCCTATGGAGGAAATATGTCCTGAAGACATGAGTCAGAGATTTAGTGTGAACGTTCCTCACCGATTTGAAGTCCATAACTATAAACGATTCACTTTTTGTGATCATTGTGGTTCCTTACTCTATGGTCTTTTCCAGCAAGGTTTACAGTGCAAAGGTGAGGAAAATTCTTTTATGTTAAAGGTATTGGTTTACTTTCTTTTAGTTTGCAACATGAATGTTCATAAGAGATGTGTAAAGAATGTAGCCAATAATTGTGGTATCAATACCAAGCAGTTAGCTGAAATCCTTTCCATGCTTGGCATCTCTTCTCAGAAGCTGCAAGTTGGTAAAAAGAAGAAGCCTTCAATTAGTACTCCTAGTCCACTGGCTCTATCTCGGAGTCTGAGCTCTCGGGGTGACAGTCTGCTACCTCCAGATACATCTGGAGTGGCCTTAGAGGAAGAACTGCAGCTACGTATTGCTGCTCAGAAAGTGATGAATGAACGAGAATTGAAGTGTAAGGAAAGCCATGCTTCAGTGTTGAGAAAGAATGAATATAATGGTAAAGGAACAACCCATTATGCAGAATAGTATTTGTTTTAGAAAGTGGAGTGGATTTACCTGGTGCTATCAAAACTCCAAGGTTATCTGATTTTGTGTTTATCAAGGTGTTGGGAAAGGGTAGTTTTGGGAAAGTCATGTTGGCAGAATTGAAAGGCACAGATGAAGTGTATGCAATGAAGGTGAAAGACTGTAAAAGTTTCCTGTAGTTCACTAAGCATTTTGTAGATTCTGAAAAAAGACGTTATTATCCAGGATGATGATGTTGAATGCACTATGACGGAAAAAAGAATCTTGGCTTTATCAGCACGACATCCCTTTCTCACAGCTCTACATTCCTGTTTCCAAACTGAAGTATGTGCTACATTTCGAAATGTGTTTGACCTATATTCTTACAGGATCGTTTATTCTTTATTATGGAGTATGTCAATGGTGGTGATCTCATGTTCCAGATTCAAAGAGCACGCAAATTTGATGAGCCTAGGGCTCGATTTTATGCTTCTGAAGTCACTTTGGCTCTCCAGTTCTTGCATCATCATGGTGTGGTCTATCGAGACCTGAAGCTAGATAACATTCTCCTTGACTTTGAAGGCCATTGTAAAATTGCTGATTTTGGAATGTGCAAAGAAGGAATCAAAAATTGTGTGCTGACATCCACTTTCTGTGGCACTCCTGATTATATTGCTCCTGAGATTCTACAAGAGCTGGATTATGGGTGCAGTGTGGATTGGTGGGCCCTGGGTGTACTCATGTATGAAATGATGGCAGGTCAGCCCCCCTTTGAGGCTGATAATGAAGATGATCTCTTCGAATCTATCTTGCACGATGATGTTCTTTATCCTGTCTGGTTAAGCAAGGATGCTGTGGCTATCCTCAAGGGATTCATGACCAAAAATCCAGCAAAAAGGCTGGGCTGTGTGGAGTCCCAAGGAGGTGAATATGCTATTCGGCGACATGCTTTCTTTAGGTCTATGGACTGGGAAGCTCTGGAATTGCGCAAAATTAAACCTCCTTTTCGACCCAAAACAGTAAGTGATCAATATTGTATGTAGTCTCAAGATTGTTTTCAGAGAGGCAAAAGAGATGCCATCAATTTTGATACAGAATTTACCAAAGAGGATCCAGTGCTGACTCCTATCAATCAAGAAGTAGTGCGCACTATCAACCAGGATGAATTCCAGGGCTTCTCAATGGTTAATCCAGACTTCAACCCTGCCCAGTTCATCTCTTAACTATTCTTTTCTCTGTGATATCGCCA
The DNA here is from genome assembly GCA_036172245.1 of Raillietiella orientalis. Taxonomy (NCBI): domain Eukaryota; kingdom Metazoa; phylum Arthropoda; class Ichthyostraca; order Raillietiellida; family Raillietiellidae; genus Raillietiella; species Raillietiella orientalis. The sequence goes on along the minus strand of JAYWIR010000004.1, from coordinate 1,895,765 downwards.
TCTAGTCCCTGCGATCTAGTCAAATTGGGCATTCATGTTCTCAGTGTTGTGCTTAGTCTTGGACGAGGATGGCAGCCAACACTGGTTTTCTGTTTGTGTCTGGTCTGAGCTTGTGTTTGCTGTCAGGCTGTGCTTGTCTCTCGTCCTTTTTGTGCAAACCCTTCTTTTCTATTATGAGATTCCATATGCCTATATTGTTCCCGTGATGACTGTAGCTTTATCTTATGAAAAATAGCCATATATATCTACATGCTGTTTTTTTGCAAAGAAATTCTATACTACTTAAAATGCAATTTTTAAATCATGACTGTAATTTTCATGCATGTTTCTGATACTTACATCAGTTTTGATGGTGTTAGGAGGGTTGCCAGATATATGGCAGCTCTAGATTCCTTACATCACTGTTAAGTGATAAGTACCTAAAATGAAATATACAAGGATTTTATAACATAATGAAGAAATATTGGTGTATTTGTTTTGTATATACCTTTGTTTTGTTGATACGATGTTAAATATTAATATGTAAGTTTATATTCTTGTTCTTGCACATTTCTAGAATTATCTTATATTCATCAATGACTGCTCCAGTAATTTATGATTGAATTCTGGTGAAGCGTTTAAGCAATTGTACATGCACATATTCCAAGCTCTAAGTATTCTTTATTAGGTGAGCTCACATGAATAATTTAATTGTGATTCAAGTTTTCCATCGCTTCTCCATGGCGAAAACATGGAAATATATCAGTGTACATTGTTCTTTCATCCTTGTCAGTACCTGTGGTTTTTTTTTTCCTGCCTACACGTTTTCGTTGCGTTATATTTTACCTTTTCCAATTATCTTTGTTAAGATATTCAAATTCTCATCAGAGGACCTCGTGAAACTCATTATTATTCCAAATAAGTAAAAGGGTTTATAGGGTTTCACAAAACAGCAATAAAAGTTGGCACAAGAAACCCGAAGGTACGAAAGCAAGGCCTTTGTTTTGCTTGCGTAAAGTAAAGCAAGAATGAACGACAGGAGGAGAACTTTATGCATCAGAGGATTGATTCAGGTGGCACAGCCCTTTCCCCTCCTGATTAGTGCATGTAGATGATTTTAAAGAATTGATTAAATCGTTTTGTTGTATTTGTCTGTATCCTGTGTCTCGTTTTTATTTCAATTTGGAAGTGTTGAACACTTACTGTTTTCGTTTTTTTTTTTTTTTTCTTTTCTAAATGTTGACTTGCATCAAAGTTCTGATGTGTTCAAGACTTGTAAGTATTGTAAGTGCTTCTATTCAGAGAAATATGATGAAAAAAAAAATACTTATTGGAAATTCATGTTGAGTGTTTGAGGTGGCAGACGGCAATATGGAATAAAAGTTGGATCATTTGTCAAAATAGTTACATGTGGGGGAAAGGTACTATCAAAAACTGAAAAATTTCACAAAACCCGCGAACCTCCTTTATTGGTCGCTGCATTTTTTTTTCTTTTTTATAAAATTTGCGATCTGAGTCTATTTTGCTTCTGTCCATGTTAATAAACTTGTATATTTAAGAGAGAGAATTAAATCTGCACGGACGCAGTCTTCCTACGCCCCAAGGTACAGTTTTCCTCCCGAATCCCACAAATTTCGTTGAACATTCCCACGCAACGGTGAAGAACATCCAGAGAATGCGACAAGATAAGAAAGTATTTATGTGCAGTGATTTAAACCGATGTGGCGCACAGAGACTGCAATGATGGAATGCACAAATGCATTTTTCTGTGTGCAAGAAAGTGTGATTTCATTTAACTGAACTGTAATGCATGGCAGTGTCTGAAGATGCTTCAGTGCATCCTCTTTTGGAATTTGTGCCCACCGTTTGTTTTTTTTTTTCTTCCTCTTCGGTATCGTTTTCCCGCGAAAAACTGTAATCCTTCAGAAAATCGTAAGCGTCATCAATGACGGCTTTTGTATCAATAACTCGTGACTTCCAAGTGTAATCGAATTTTCATTTTCAAAAGACAAGATTATGAGGCTTCCTCTACTTGTTCTCCTTCTTGCTCTTTCTCATAATTTCGTTTGCGTTGGAAGGCCTTCATTTTGCCTGGGGACTGATTTTCGACACCTTTTGCCCTCCTCCGATCTTCAGTTCATTTATTTGGATGCGAAGAGCAATTCTGTCGGCTTCTAGAATGTTAAAGTTGAGCATTTGAAACGCTCTTGAGTACGGATCAATTGAGAGCAGCCAATTTTCCCGTTTCCAAAATTTTATAGCAGTTCAGGAATTCTGCTTTTCGTCGCGCGTGTTGTATGTGTTTCTGTGTGCCACGGGTCCTCTACACGTCGTGTCACTGAACCGCAGCATTGCCCGTCTGTCCATCCAAACGTTGAAGTCAACATTTGTGCGTGGTTGTCGAGAAGAATGCCAGTTTTCCTGCGTTACCTCTGTGGAAAATTCCCGAGGCTTGTGAGTGTGTATTTGCACCTCTTCTACTGGAACGTGGTTGCAACACTGAGCTCAAGATGGAGCGTTCCTCAGTTGCTTCTGGTTGACTGCCTGCTGTGCTCCATCAGCATGCGGAAAGGGCGGTAGCGCAGAATCATTCTTTTCCTCTAAATTTCTGTCCAGTTACACAGTTTTATCGGATCAAATTGGAATCGCTTTAGAATATTGGCGGAATAAAGATGTCGGGCTGGTCATGTTTACAAGTTCCTGGCTCTTGTCATCACTTTATCGAACAATTTGCCTTAGGGCGTATAGACGCCTTATTTACACAAGCTTGCATAACAGTTGCAATGCTTCATTGTCTGGCTGCAAATTATAAAGCATGAAACGATCTCAAACGGCGAAAGGATTACTGCCTTGAAATATAGCATTAGCCGACGGTTCCGAGTGCGTTTTCTCGTGGCTGGAAATTCTTCACCACAGTGTCAAAGAAGTCAAGTCTCCTTATTTGCCCGATACGTTTCTTCAGCAGGGAATTGCTGTTCCCCTCCTCCGAAATTCGTTTATGATCCCATGTTCCTTCAAATATTGCAAACTTGCGTTTGGCTTCCCTCTACCACTTGTTTGAGATTTTCGTTTGTTTGCATCTCGGTGCGTGTCCATCAGTTCCCTTTGAGCTCATCCAACCGTTTCTTAAGCGTCTGCGGACATGATCATCCACCCCCCAAAAAAAAAGAAGAAAATCGTGAATGATTTCCGCTGATGCATTCGCTCTCAGTTGTCTCAGCGCCTCCTAACACAAAAAGGAAAACGAAATCGAAAAAAGTCCACAAATCCCTATTTGACTGAACACGGATCGATCCAATAATTCGGCCTACTAAAGTGTTGGTGCTGTGTGGGGCCAATTTTCAGAAGGAACCCTCTTGCTTCCACAGGTTTAAAATGTATTTGGTAGATCCCCTGGATAAGAATATTACGTGTGTTCCAAGAGGCCCAACTAAAGAATCTGCTCTGTGTGGTGGGTAAAGGGTGGAAGATATCACCACAAGCAGTCCGGAAGGACTGCTTGTGGTGATATTCTTCTCGACAAGCGTACCTAAAGATGCGTTTGAATGTAAGCAGTACAGCTGCACCAAGGAAGTATGTACGAGGTTTGTCTGCGTTTCGCTTTTCTGTTTTTTTTGTTTCTATCTGTCTTTCGAAGAGGTGGAGACAAAGACATACGCGTAATGAGACTGTTATTAGACACTACTGATTTGTGGTCTCAATTTAATAGTCCGCTGAGATGTGCTCCCGAAAATCGTTATGTACAATTAGTCATCGGGACCGATTCCAGCAACGTTTGTTTCCGTTACACGTATCCAGAAGTCAACTCCATGAAGCCTGTTATTACGAAAAGTGTGATTTACAGACAACTTGAGCCCGGGTGAGCCAAATTTTGCCATGAGAATTCGTGAACGTCGGCCTCCACCGCCGAATGTGTCCTCCTCTGTCGTGCGTGGTCATGTACATGGTGCAGATATTGCTGGATGAGAACTTTTGTGCAATACAATCGGAACTCACGGATTATTAAAAATGTAGTGCTGCCGATGTATGTGTGTGTGGGGGGGGGGGACACATGCAAAACCTCGTGTCTTGATGGTTAGTTTGACGAAAAGGGAATCTCCTCAGTTAGAGAAAGAGAAAAATGTGCAAACGAGATGACCGTGGTTGGAATAAGCTTGAGAGATAGGACCTGAGGCCCAAACTATGTTAAAAACGAATCTTTACCGAGGTAACGGTAATTCAACGGAGTTATAATTGTAATTCGCTTAGGTATGCTCTGCCTGATTCGTCCAAGTCTTTGTGGAATCCAGCTCTATTTGTTTCTGGTGCTGAGATTATAATTGTCGGACATTCAGACATCTGAGATTCGCTGCTGAGCTATCAGTCCTTTTCGAAGAAATGTTGTTGCAGCTAAAAAGTAACGTGGTTTTCCAAAATAACTCGCAACTGCCCGGATATGTGGACAAACGCAACGCCGAAAGAATTCCTCCAATACAGAGTACCTTCGTTTTCGAGTTGCATCCTCCCTCTTCTTTATGAGTCATGCTACCCACGTCCATATCCCATGGCATTGGCGGAAAGCTGATGAAACATTTTTCTGTGGTGTAACCTCGCAGATTCACTAATGCTCATGATGGTGGGTCGGTATGACTCCTGATTTCACCCCATGAGACCATTTCCTCAGAAGTGGCCTCATGGGTTGCCATTTAAGAAAGCAAATCTCAAATCCACGAACGATGGAAAACCTGTAGACAGGCACAGGATACTAGTCCTGTACCAAGAGTTGCTGCTTTCAGAGATAACTTTGCAAGAGTTTCGCCTCTCCTACGACTTGTCTTCTGTTTACGATTAGATAGGTAGAAGACGTGCTGAACGTGTTCTTTCGTAGAATGTACATTTGTAGTGCTTATGACAATTCTGAAGAGAATTCTTATTCTTCGCCTATTTCTTATTGGTTTCCAAGATTTCCAAGTGATTGTAATTGCGTCATGAATAAACTAAACATCATTTTATATTATAAACTAAACGTCTTGATTTTCAAAGTATACCCAGGCAAATATGTATGTGTACAAGTAAATCTAAGCAGTGCTAAAATTAAATTTCATGGAAGATTCGTGGGTGGGGAGAAGAGGGGGGGAGTTCTCCCCGTTTTTCTTGCAAAAAGGTGAATTTTAAGGGAGGAAGTTTGATGGACTTGGAGGTAAAGAGTGAGAGAAATGCAACTTTTGAATACTTATAGATGGCATTTTCCAAGGAAAACAGTCAAAGGATATTTCACAGATCTCTCTTCAGATGGCAGTTTCCGATTTGCTGAGGTGGTCTTTCACAACCTCGGTGATTTTTTTCTTCGCGTTCTCGGATAATTCTCTCCGGTCGGATACATGAAATCCTTTTCCTTTTCAGCTCTGAACACTTCTCGGACGCCATTGTGATTCTTGCGTAGATTTTTTTTTTTTTTTGCTGCCCATCCAACAACTCCAAGTGAGAAAGGGAAGCGTTTCTTGCACTTCAGATGGGTTTCATGGATTCCGTGGACTTGGAAGCATCCATTTTCATCCGCCTCCACCTCACTCTGTGAACTCGCCGAAGGTTTATTATTAAAACTCATTATTTCTTGACGGAGGTCGCAATCTCTTTTCAAACTCTCTATTTGATACGCTTTCGTAGGTGTTTGATTATTTTTTGATTATTTTTCTTCCCTTTTCGTGTTTCCATTTCACTTTTATACGCAGTATAAATAACTTTTAATTATTAAGAGATGAAGAGCAGTTCCCTTGGTGTAGATAGAAAGCATTATCTCTTCAAATCTTGAGAGCAACTCACTTTTTCCGAGATCGTGGCTGAGGATGATTTGCATTGGGAGACTGAATCGATCACCCTGAGGAGATGAATTTTTCGAGATGAAAGCGATCACTGAGAAAGGATCGGTGCTCTCGTGAGACTCTGATGCTTTTTGTGGGGTAAACAGCATTGAAATCAGCAAATGTCGATCCAAGAACTCTATCCTTACTAGTATGTATTTAAAACAGTCACATAAACAATCTTTCATCCTTGTAGTCGGGGATAGAAAGCCATTCAGTTCAAGAGTTTCTTCTCTCGAGTTTGCGATGACACTGTATCAAAATTCATTCGAAGGCTGAACTGCTCACCACGAAATAATTTTAGTCACTTAAAAACAAGCCTTCTTCTGTAGGTTTTACGAAACATTAATGTGCGTGCTTTTAAAACACACACACACACAACAACACAAAATCAGTAGGCTGTCATTTTCCATTCAGACCACAACGCCCCACATTCACTCGTCGATAACGCTGTTTCTAACGCGGGGTCTCAGAACTTTTCTAAAACATGGAGATGCTGGAGATGTGCACCTTAGAAAGGGGATGAAACTTCAGGGAAGTGGGTGAAACACACGAATCTTCATTTAAGGATCCTGGAATCGAATTCTCCCCAATTTACAGATACGATCTAGGGGACGCCAGATCAATCAACAGGTGAGACGCTTCTGTTTCATTTGTTCTGGACAATACTGAGTTATCATTTTCCTCGGGATGAGGACAAGAATCTTTGCGATTCTTACACCATGCTTGGATCCCGACTTTTCTTCCATCCAACATAAGTGGAGACCTGAAGCATATTATCTGAAGATTCGAAAAGATCAGAGATAAGGAAGAATAGAAGAAAGTTCAAATACTCGACTACTGATCCATTATGATGCATGAAACTGGGAGGAGCGAGAATCGACTCTTTTCCCTTTCTGTGGCATTTAAGGGAGATACAGCTTTTTCTTCTCCATCATCCTCTCTATCATCTTAGCTGGTGCATACATTCAGGAAATGGAGTGAAAAAATTATTGCTGGTTTTTGAGAGATATTTGCCAGATTACGCCATCTTTGACTTCTCCATGCTTCTGTTGCATTGAAAGAAGCATCAACGAGTTCTGATATGGTGAGGCAATGGTGACTCACAACCTTCTATCCAGGTCATGGCCTCCGGAGTTTTCAGGAACGAAAGCGATCCGGAGTGTCGAGGATTGTCCGGGATCAATGTGGTACGGGTCGACTGTTTCTGAAGATTGATTAATGTCTTAACCCCAGTCTTCTGCAGAGCATTAACACGCTAGATGGCTCTATCTCTTCTAATCTCTCAGTCAGCGTTCCTAACAGGGTGTCATGATCCTTCGGAACCCGCTCAAGTGCATGTTCAAAAAAAGGAACCATATTCCTCTTAGATCTTCCCCGAAACCCCCACATCTTGTCCACTTTTCTCGGAAGGTAGTCGGGAAGTCGGCGATTTGCTCTGAAGTTCGAGCGCGTGGCTTGATCCAGAGCAGCCCTTTCAGTCGGTTATGGGAATGACCACACCCATCCCACGAGCTGAAGAAAATAAGAAATAACGAGAAAAATTCTCCTGCATAGCGTCTTAAAGGGAAAAAATGGAACCTGTTTCACCTTGCCTCCGCAGAGAAGGCTTCAGAAAGGAAAGTCAAAGAGTCAGCAGAGAGACCGATTCCAATGTCCTCAAGGCAAAGAGAGATGGAAATGTGCATTCCTGAAGGGATGGGATAGGAACTTCTCCTGAAAGAGGATTTGCTTTTGAAGAAGACAATAAATTCGGAGAAGACTTCTGGCTAGAAAACAGGAGACCAATACGAATATGGGGTCGGGTCTTTGAATATTCCCAGAACTAGAGTTACGGGTTGGACTCAGCAGACGTCCGGATCACTAAAGAAAGATGGCGGAAGGACAAAAGAAACTTTTTATACCGATGGGAATTTGCCTGAATAGAGGAAAAGAATCCTTAATTGGCCTTGAGGCACAGCAAAAGCAGAAGATGCGGGGATGGAGAGCAGGGTTTGGTGATGATGCAGCATCATTGGGTCACGGCAAAGAACCACCGAGGAGAAGGCAAGTGATTGAAAGTTTGCGCTGCTACAGCCAGACACACCACCTTTGTTTAGCGAGAGGTAGTTAGATCCGTGCTTCCTTCAGTGGGCATCTTTCTTCTTCCAGCTAGTGCCGACCAGTGGCTTTTAGCAAGAAGCCATTCGGTCTTGTTTGTCCGAGCACTCAATGCTCGGAGGGACGGAAGAGATGGACCTTTTTCAGAAACATCTCCTGAATGAGGACGCAAGTCCTCTCTTCTACTCGGAGCCGCTGCCTCGAGCTCGTCGCACACACTTTGACAGGATTTCATTCCTCGCAGTCCTTTCCCTCATATCTTCGTGACTAATGGACGATCCGATGAGTTGCCGTTCTTGGAGGTGGTCGTCGATAGTTCCTAATAGGAACTGCCCCCTTTAGCCTATCCTTCCCTGGAGAGATCTCGAAGGATATGCTTCTTCCTGGAACTCCTGTCCTTTACCCTCTGCTTTCCTCGAAAGCTCTCCCTTCACCTCTCCCTCTGAATTCTCTCCTCCTGGGTCGACGCGAAAGGATCCGAGAGGTGCGAAGAGATCTTCGCGTCTTCTCGGTCACTCGGAACCCATGCTCCTCCCGTTTGCCAACAAAATTCCGATTTTGTATCCCCTACTTACAGAACCCTCTTTTGTTTGCGCACCGGAAAACTCAATCCTTTCTGAAACCCAGCACCCCACTGCCTCTGAGGCATAGGAAAATTCTCCATTCTCAGACGAGGAGTAGGAAATTTCCTCCCGAGGCTACCCGCTCGAGAGCTCCTCAGCAGCAGCTACGTCGGATCCAGGAGTGCTAAGAAGAGCAGGTTCCAAGGACTCTGATAGAAAGGGGCAGAAGACCGTTTTTCAGGAGTTCCAACATCCCTCCGTCTCGCGGCAGTTTCTGGGGGCGATGGTTGAACCGTACGGCCGTGATGCGCACCTGCGCGAGGACCAAAGCCTTTTCCCAAGGACCAGATGAAGAGGAAAAGCCATACAGAGGAGGCGGCGAGGGGAATCCACTTTCATCATTGCTTGTACCTCGCTTCCCCAGGTTACCATGAAATCTCTCTCCTACAAGAATGGGATCTGTACGGAACATTTTCTGGGTTGTGGCTCTGGGAAGAGAAAATTCTGTGTTGCTCCAGGAGACCCGAACGAAAGTTTTCTCAGTCTGCCTGCCAACAACAGGGAGAAGAGGAGGTTGCGGAGGGCAAATAAGCAACGGTCAGAAAAGGTTCGTGCGAAGTCTGGCTTCCCGGAAGTGACGAAGACTGTTCCTTTCATTTCCTTTCCAAGAAGGTAGAAAACGGTCCTCCTCGCTCTCGGAGTCAAACAAGAAACAGCGGAGAGGATGAGTAATAGTCGCAACGGAAGTCATTCGGTCGACTCCCTGAGACTTTCGCTGGGATTTCCCGATGTACGCTCCACGAAGATTATGCGGAACTCAGCCTCCCTTCTCCGTCTCATCTCCCAAGTTCTCTGCAAATCCGGATACGAGAATGATGTTGATCCGTTGGAGAACCGGAGAGCTGGAGACTGAGATCCGGGCTTTCTGACCCACAAATGGTTGTGGCACTGGCCCTTTGGGAGGTAAGACGTCCTCTGGTGCCATCGAAGAGGAATCGAAGTGAGCGCTTCTCAATTCGGAAGGTGCAGAGCAAATTAGGAGCCCCTCTTGTCTACAAAAGAACTGGAACACAAACGGTCAGGTCTCCAGGAAAAATGCAATCTTCGATGTCAATTCCGGGTCGGTTTCTTCTTAGCTGCTGCACCCTCTTCCGAAACACTGATCATCGCTGTCTTCACACGGAGAGGGGTCTTAGCGTGCGGTGATTTTCGGAAACGCTGGAGCAGACTCCGCATACGCTGATCACGCACTTTCGAGATGACACTTATTCTGCCTTCTTTGGTGGTCTATCAGCTACTCCTTCCAAGCTCTTCTGTTTTCGCTGCTTCTCCCTTTCCTTCCTTAGATGTCAGAAGCCCCTGATTGCTTCTAGTTCGCTCATGGAGGTGCTCTTCGGGAACTCTGACGTCGTCCGCTTCTCGGATAAGACCTTAGTGGACCGCTCACTCCCATAGAGGATCATGGATTGATGGAGGAGGAGCGGGGTGGGCCGTCATGTGTTAAAGAGTCCCCAAGACAAGGTGGCATCATACGTGGGAGAGCAGAAAGAGGTCATAGTCAGGCGCTGCTTGCATTTCCAAGCTAGGTGAAGCTGAATGAGGAGATCATTTCGCTGCGTCAACGTGAGAGAGCTCTGCCATCCTGCGGAGAAAATGGAAACGTGAATTTAAGGGTTGCGCATCGATGCATACGCTGGGATCGATGGCGAAGAGAGAAACTCTCTGTAGCTAGGGAGAAACTTCGAATAATGTTTCGTTTCGTGTGCATCGTCTCTGCAAGCTAAGGGACACCCATAAAACTCTGGTCCATCCCATCCGACAACACGAAGAGCACCTTCCTACTTCGAACTGAATGTCATCTTTTTTGCCTCTGCGGGATGACTTTGCGGGATAGGAGACACTCCCAAGAAGCTGGAATTTTTCTCAGAGGAAGAGCACCTGGTTGCACATGGCTTCAAAGCGTGCTCCCAGAGGAACGCTTCCGAGCCCTAACGCCATCTCGCGCGTAAAAAGGTTGGCTGGAAATTTGCAGCAACTCTTGAGAAAGTGAGACAGAGGACAGATCCGCGTAGAGTTTCGAGCTACGAAGATCTGGCTCGGAACAGGAAGATGTAAATAGGATCGGTTCCTTGGTTGCTTGGAATCTGCTGCGGTGCTCCCGACCCGCCGATTTTGCTCGTATTCTGCTGAAAATGGGGCACGCTCACAAGGAAGAAGGGGAGGAGGGCGAGCAGACGGCGGAGTTTGGGTAAGAAGTTTCCCTGTCTCCAGAATCAGACGCTTTTGTCTTGGTCAGGTCCTTCTACGTGACCACGCTGTATGACCGGATGAGCGACTTGAAACTGCCGCGGGAGTGGTCTTGCGTTGAATCTGTGTCGCTCGCTTCTTGCTCTTCCTCCGTTTCGGGACCAGCCAATGCTTCCAGAGGGTGTCCCGGGATTTTTAGATTTTCGAGCAAGTCATACCTTTCCCGACATGCTTCGCTTGTTGCCTAAGGTGACCTTCAGTCCTCTCATCGCTCCGCTGTTGGCTGAGTCCCAGGGTTTTCACGACGGTCTCTCGTACCGACGATGAAGTGCTTTTGAAAAAGAGTGAATAGCCGGTCCCCGATGTCTGCTCTGCTTCCTCTGTCTCCACTCCTTTGGGAGCGCCACTACGCTCTCGAAGGGACGGGCAACATGCAAGTACGTCGAGAGAGGCCGTTCCGAGGCCCGGAATCCCGAGTAATGGGGGCAGGGACCACTACGAGGGACGACGTGCGCCTGACGTACCGCGGGCGGCCTTCGAGAGTACCCCTGGTGTTCCCGTAGAAACGCATGTCCCCGCCGAGCGAGAAAACGTCGGTTGTCCCGTTGGCTCTCGGGCAAACGGCGAAGGAACCCTTCTCCCGCCCAAGTCCAGCAGTCCTGATCTACCTCCCAGGGAAGACCATTATCCCGAAGTTGCCGGGCTCGGTTTGCCGGCTTCCCCTGCCGACCTTATTTTACCGCCTGGAGGCTCCCCCACCTTCGGGGTCGGCTGCAGGTGCGATTTGGCGCGAGTCTCGTCCTCACCTCTTCCTTTTTCAAGGGCAGAAAGGAGCCCTCCACAAGGACCGAGGAGCTCTTTCGAAACCCAACGTCCTCCCCGAATGAGACGATCCTAGGGCACGAGGCAATCCCCTACGAAAAACTTTCCAGGAAATGCCGACTTACATGCCCTTGAGCTCGCTTGTATTTCAGAGAAAGAATCCTCCACCGGACTTGGTCTCGGTTGACCTCTGGAGCCTGGTTCCAGTCGAATCAGGGGAGCTTCTCTGGGATAAAGTAGTTGAGGAGGTTTCCTGATTCCGGGTCCTGACAGAGGTCATTAGTCGATAGCGTGCCTTGGTTTATTACCCGATCATGCCGGGAAGTTCATTATAAAAAATTGGCACACACATGTGTAGGGTCATCGGCCCTACATTGTCCGAAATTCTCGGAGGCTGTCGAGTGACTGGTATGCAGGCCGGAGAGGTTCGTCTCGGCAGTGGAGGGGGGGGGGACAAATAAAAATAAATAATAAAAAAACCTCTGGGGGACATGGGAAGGGATCACCGTCCTCTGGAGCGCGTCCTCTGAATTCTTTCCAGGATGCCGGCAAGTTCCATTGAAGTATGCCCCAAGTGGGGCCATCTATATAGATGCCGTCCTTAAGAAAAGCAGGGCAAAGGAAATGGCGTCCCTATCGTGACGTCCTCCTCTCACTTAACTCCAGACCGCCGCGATCCCCCGTAGGCAGCAGCAAAGAGCTGCTGGGGATGCGGCAGGCAGAAGTGCAGAAGGGCATCGCGCACGAAGAGGCGCTCATCACGTCCCTGGGATTGCCCGTTCGTGGGCTAAGGGCCGTTACTTAACGCAACCACAGGGGCCGGAGGGCAACAGTCTACAAGCAGGTGCAGGAGGGATTCTCTCTCCCCGTACCTGCAACAGTTCGGGTCCCCCAGGTCCGGTGATCTGGATTCAGTCGATAGCACGCCTTGGTGGTGACCGGATCCTCATATACCGATTGAAGGTGTTCTCGAGGGATTCTCCTTCCCGCATCGCGCTCCGGTCCTGGTGAGGGATCCTACTGCGGGAAGCAGCGCATGGATCCTCCCCATCATGCACAATATGGTCCTGAGGTGCGATGCTGTGCGGCTCAGAACATGATCTTCCCTCGGTTCCAGGTGCTTAGTCCCGCTGGGCCGGATCGTGCGCGCACTGGAGATCGCCGGGTATCCACGGCCAGACGATGCTTCCCTCTCCATCGAACTTCCTCCCCCGGAAAAGGTTTTGCCGGGAAACGTTCACTTATGGGAGACTCCACCGCCCGCCCCCTCCCCTCCCTATTTCGAACTCTCGTCGTCTGGCTGCCGGGTGCGCTGCTGAGCCGACTTCCATCGAGAGCAATGCGAAAGGCCCTCTCTTCATCTTTCGGTCCTACAGGAGCCCTGCATTGTTTATCGGGGGTCCGAGTTGTCTTCATATTTGACTTCTCCCGCAGACCATTCCTCCTCCCCCTTCAATCCCTCTCGCAACACCGCATTCCTTCCTTCCTTTCTTTTTCTTCCGACGTCGAAGACCGGAAAGAGGAACAAGGGCTGATGCCTCGAGAAAACTCGGCCTTTCACGGGCTGAGGAAACCGTCAGATGCAGCGGATTCGCAGATGGCCGAGGGGTCGGTTGCACTCCAGGGTCGCGCCCATCCTGGAGGTGTCAGGATGGGAAGAGCTTCCCAAGGAGGGGCTGCCGACTCTGTTCAGGAAGCTAGGCGCGCGCGAACCGGTTCGGATACTACATCTCCCTCGTGGATACGGGAGGGCACGTCTTTTCAGGAACGAAAAGAAGGGAACAAAAAAAGTCTGGAAAGATCCCGAGTCCGGTTCCCCTTCCATGTCCAGGAGAAGAACGGCAGAAGGCTCCCGTGCCTTGGTGGCACGCCGAACGGTGGTTTCGTGGGCAATCTTGCCAGGGGCAGTCATCTTCGTCGAAGGCCATGTGGCTGCTGCTGTCTCCGCGCGCGGCACCACCAAGCGTCGCCGGTTCGAAAACTCCGAAGGAATCGACGCAGTCCGTCGTGGGTTCGAGTTCATCCCGCAAGATGACGCTGGTTGGTCTCCATTCATTCGGGTGCGGCGCTGGTAGCGGTTCAAACCGGATGATCCCGATGAGGGCCGGGACAATGGGAGTCGACCTACGGGTCCTTCCAGGAATCGAGGAGTGGTTGACCCCTCCAGTTGCGCAAGGGAGCGGATCCCTCGTTCCGGGGGGACCCTCCGCGTCGTACTGATTGAGTAGATGTGTCGCTACCTCTTCAGAGAGTTCAGGGAAGTGCTCTTCTGAATTTCGGGAGCATCCTTTCGAAATTCTCTTCAGAGGAGTAGACAGGAGTGGTTCCCTTGCGGGGTCCCTCCGGAGAAGAAATTCCCAGTAGCTGATCCTTTCCGGGTTCCCTTCGGAGAAGAAAAAAGTGGAGCGGACCTCTCGGAGGTCCCTCTAGAGAGAACAAAGAAGGAAATTCCCTTCGAGGTTCCCCTTCGGAGATAACCAGAGCAGAAGTGATCTCCATTCCGGGAATCCCTCCCCAGGCTTGAGAGGAACGAACTCCGAGCCCTTCCTGGATTCATAGTGAGGTACCCGAAAGGGGACCTCCCTATTCCCCCTATCTTGAAGAATCACACATACCCTCAGGTGGCGTGGAACAGCGTGAAAGAGCTGCGTGAGCCGTCGCCAGGGGCTCAACAGCTCTTGAGGTACTCAGAAAACCAAAACTAGAAGGAAAACAGCGAAGACAGAAAAGAAGGATTTCCAACATGGGGCAATCTTCCCAGGGCGATCAGGATCTGCGGCTGTATGATGTTCCGACCGGTCTTACGTCCGTCTAGATAGGATGCAGGCGTTAGAAGGACTGGAGTCGTGTTGGGGGGTTGTCTTGGGGAAGGGAGGGAAGGCGCGAAGGGGTGACGATGGGCCAGTATCTGCACCGGGCTGAGCTCCCGGAAGCTCCTTCCGGCTGCTTAGAAACCACGAAATGTAGGATTCCTCTCTTTGCGTCCACTAGGGCTCTCGTTCTTGCGCTCATCTGAGGCGGTTTCGTGAAAGAGACAGGATGCGTCCCAGATGTGCCCTCAAGTGATGCGGATTTCTTGCTTCTGGTCTTGCAGGACTCCCACAAAGCTCTCGGCTCAGCTTCTTCTAAGGAGATGCTTAGGAAGACAGGCGGGAGGAGTGCGTCCGGGAAGATGCGGGGACGTCAAGGGGTGGCACCTGTTCACGCCTCCCGTTGCGTTGGGGACGAGTGGCCCGATCTTACGATAATCGCTTGTGCTCGGGGATAGTGCAGCCAGAGGGATGGCTCGGGCACGCGACATTGAAAGATGGGGGAGGGAGGGGCGATTTCATTTCGAGATGTGGAAAATTTCAGGTGGAGGAAGAAGAGGAGGAGGAAGCTCCCACGCACGTGTGAGGATGAGGGTCATGGCAGAGGGGTAAAAGGTCCCGGGATGGCGCATAGGAGTTGCACAGTTCGATGCTTTCTAGACCGGAAGGGCTTCTGCCAACGACCCCTAGCGCTTCCCGGCATCCCGGTCAGTTCGGCGCGGGGGAGGGGGGACGGTGGACCCTTTGGCAGTCGCCCTCAGGAGCTGAGTGGGTCCTCTCTCTCCCTCTCAGCTGGTCATCGGGCCACCGCGAGGCCTCCTGGTGGCGCCTGCACTAGAGGGCTGGAGGCACCAAGAGGAAATCTGACTCTTCTCTTCCATGCAGACTTCTTCAGTCCTCATTCCCGCTCCCAATTCCGAGAATCGGAGGATGAGGTCCCCGGTAGTGCGTCTCCAGCATCTCCCGAGGCCAGCAGTCGGGAGCTTTCCTCTTCTGCCTCTCTTAGCGAGGACCTCGCCTATTCAGGGATGCGTCCCTCCTTCTCTGGAGAGGCACTGCTTTCGCTCGAAAAAGAATGGGAATGTGGTGTGTGGGTGGGTGGGAACAATGAGTCTCCGCGGAGGAGCGGTTCCTCCTGATGGGACCGTCCCCTTTCTGTCCCTCCTCCTTCCCACGCCGAGCATTCCTCGGGATGAAGCGGAGTCCCGGGTCCTCCTCGGAGTTCCTCCCGCGAAAGTGTTTTCGCGCGGGTCCGGGTGTATGGGTGCCTTAGCCTCTCGCGCCTTTGGGATCGCCCGCATCCACGTTCTGGAGATCGCTGGAATTCGTGATAGCCTGAGGATGTGGACGAAGAGGAAAGAGGTGTGTGTGGATCGCGGGAAGGAGGGGTAAGGGAACTTATCCCGGATCGCGCACGCGAACGAGTTGATCCCTCCCCACTGACTGACTCGGGAGCCTCCCCAGTTCTCGACCCCTTCCAAGATCCCGAATTACCCTTCCATCTTTCTGCTCCTGCTGGATGCGCCCAAACCTCGTAGCAACGTGTCTGCAGCATTTCCTGTGCGTGAGGAACAAGGACCCAATAGGGAGAAAAAAAAGGCATGATACGTGCGAGGAGTCTCAGCTGGGTATTCATGCCAACCTCAGAGAATTTATGTGCGTAGTCGGAAGATGCCAGTTGACATGCACAAGTCCCAGGTGCCTCCTCCAGAGGGGGGAATTGTCTTCCCGAGATTTTGCCCGCGGCAGCAACAAAGCGCCACCAATTTCCTTCCATTCCCCTCTTCTTCCGCTTTCCTTTTTTGCCAGGTTAAAAAGGGATGCTGTCGTCTGCGCCGTTGTCAGGTTGAGAGCGCGCCCAATAGATTTTCTGCCAGAGAGATGTGGCGGCGACGCTCCCGTCTCGGCTACACCGTGACTTTCCCATCGTCGAGCCTGCGGGGAAGGGAAGGGATGCTTCCCTAGCAACTGAGGGGGAGGAGTGTTTCCCTCCGTTGAGATGGAGAGGGGACAGGCGGAGTCAGAGATCCGTCTTCGTGGAAACCCCGGCTGCAGTCGTGCGTCCCCCTCACGGTGTCGCTGAGGAGCGCAAGGTTTATAGCAAAGGGTCAGGGGACTTCCCACACATGACCTTCCACAAGTTCTGTGGACCAGAGACAGCGTCAGCTGTTCTCCTCTCCTGTCCAAATTTCCTTCCGAGGGCAGCCTCGTTCCCTGGCATCCCTCCCTCACCATTGGAGGGTCGCTGCACCCCGCTTACTACCTATCTCTCTACCGTCCGTATGACAGAAAGAATGAAGGAGGAGGTAGGGGAAGGGACCCCCGTGTGTGAAAGTTAGGAGACACTACGTTGGGGTCTGTTTTATCGAGGATCCACACGATACTCAATTGCTGAACTACCTCCGGCCCTTAAACATGTGGAACGCTTCACGATTTTGCGTGTCATTGGGGCCTGCTGTCGTCTCAAAGTGGAGTCTGGGCTGGGGACTTCTGTAGTAGGAGGAAGGAAGGAGGAGGGAATAATGGGGGAAAGGAGCAGAGGAGGGAGGGAGAGGAAGTGTACAGAGAAGAGCACAGCTGTGGAGCAAGGGGCTCATAAAGGATCCATAAGGAGAGTTCAGCCGAAAGTGGGTGGGTGGGGGGTGCCAGAGGGACAGTGGTCTCACAGAGACCGAGGAAGACCTTGGTCTGAAAGACGAGCTAGTGGGAATGGACGAGGCTGTCGGCAGACCCCATGGAGCCCTCCCGTAGGGATCGTCACCCACTGGGGACAGGTAGGCTACTGGGGCATTCGAGGACGTCCGGACGTTCTCGGATGTCCGACTCTGGAAGAGCTCCCGAACGCGCGCCAGAATGCCTTTTCGCTAGCCCGTTATGTCCCCGCTTTCCGGTTCCAAGATCCTTTGGTCTCCCGTCCGCTGCCAAGGAAGCGCCGTTCTCGAGGAAGGATGCTGCGCATCCCAGGGGAGAAAGCAGCAAGGCAGCAGCGGCTCGTCAGCAGCCTCATGACCCTCTCAAAGGCTAAGCCGAAGTCTCTTCCCTGGGACTGGGGTACTCTTCCGGTCGCAGGAGGAAAGAAAGGGAAGGGGTAGGGAGAGCTCAGGAGAATCGGTCTTGCGCTCGCGGGGGTACGGGACGCGTTGATTCAGCCTGCCCATCGTTCGGGAGCATGAATGTCCGTTCACTGCAGCGGACCACCGAGCAGAAAGCAGCCAGAGAGACCACTGCAGGCGGGAAGGAGGAGGCGATGCTCCATCTTCCTGGGTGGGAAGAGGACTTCTGCAAAGTGGTGACAGCAGTGACTCGGGATCCCCCAAACCCTCCACGCGTCTCCAAGGCTAGGAGGGCGGAAGGACGGGAGGGATCCTTCCGCTCTCTCCGGAGGTCTCCAGAGATTCCCAAGTCTTCTCCTCCCTTCCTGTAGACAGAGAGCATCTCGGTAGTTCCTAGGCGGCTGTGGAGGGGAGGGGACGTGAGAAAATGCCCTGGGGAGAAGCACGCTTGGCGCGTCGGAAGTGGTTCAGCTTCCCGAGAGGGTGGCTGCCGTTCCCTATCAGACCTAGAGAGAGGCTGCGTGCCCCACAAAACTCGAAGGAGAACGAGCGAGTGCATAAGGCCCAGATTCCTCTCTATCCGTGGGGGAGGGCGAAGAACGGAGACCGGCACACGGAGGGCTGTTGGTCCCCATAATACTCCGAGAGCAAAACTCATGTGCTCCGCTGCTACGGTTCCAAGACGGGAATGCCCTTCCTCTTCCTCCCCTTTCCCTTCACGACAGCAAAGAGGGAGGGATTTTCGGCTCGGGAAGGAAGACTTTTGGAGGAACGAGAGGTCTCTCGCGGTCCCTGTCGAATTTTTTTAGGGGATGCTTGAAGGAGAGATGGGATGTATTGGTTCCTCTGAGAGGGGATTGAGAAAAGCTCTGGAGAGGAGGGTGCCCTCTGGTGGGCCCACACACTCCATCAAGCTCGCACACCGGGCGTTTTTCTGGAGACGGAGGCTGCATCTCCTCCTCCAGAGGAGTGGAGCTAGCTGCAGTGGTTTCTCCTAGTCACCGCAGTCGATCTCTCGCATTGCTCTGTGCCTTCAGACACTAGAAGATGGGGCCGGAATCATTAAGAAGCTTCCGAGGACGGTGACATCTCAGGTGCATCTCTGGATCTGAAAAGAGAGCGCAGCAGAGGAGAAGGCTTGCGCACTCCCTGGTCCAAGAAGCAGCTCCGTCAAGCGGGGCAAGGCCATCAGTTCCAAGAACGATCCCTAGATGGAAGCAGGCACGCCTCCGCGCGCGCGACGGTGGCGCATCAGGCAGGAAACAGATCGAAATGAGGAAGGGAAGCACTTTCGAGCAAAAGAAGGAAAACACGATTGAGGTACGGAGGAAGAAAAAAATGGGGAAGGGAGGAATGGGTTAGTCCTGTGAGACGTTCCCGGTACGCATGCAGTCAAGAGATTTTCCAGACGGCCTTCCGGAGGAGGAAGAGCAAGAGCGCGCGCGCGCGCTTCCTCCCTCCCTCTAGCAAGCTGCCGGCAGTCCGGCTGCACCCCGAATGACTGCATGTATCGAGCGGCTCCGCGCGGGGGGAGAAGTTGCTGCCGTTGCCAGGCTGCCGTGTCTGCCGAGGTGATGCGCGGACGCCTGCCCCAGTTCGAGCGAAAGACGCGAAGAGCGGCCGCCGCCTACCCTCCTGCCGAGGTCTTCGCCGCCGCGGAAACCGTCTGAAGGTGCCGCCGGTTTTCTAAGCCCCCCCCCCCCGCCCCCCAGGAAACGTTTCCCCAAGGAAGCTGAGCCAGCGCGAGATGGACCATTCGCACTGACGAGATCGCAGCGATGGACGAACGTCTGCTTCGCCTGCCGTAGTCTTCAGGCAGCGGGATGTGCACCAAAAAGGAAGGTCGGTGGACGAAAGGTGTTTCTCGGGAAAGGGGTGAGAATGTGTGGGGCGGCGAGGGGGGACGGATTTGCTCTTCGGGGTGCGGTATGTGTGTCTGTATGTTTTTTTTTGTTCGTTTTCCCGATCTTCCCGACGCATCGTTTGTTTCGCTTCCTCTCCTCTCCCAGGAGGAAGAGGGAAAGAGAAGGGGAAGGGGAAGAAGAGGGACAGCATTATTCTCCACCCCCATCCCACTTCCCTTCTATCCGTCCCTTTTCCCTTTCTCTTCCTGCCTTTCGGGTCTGGGTCCTGGAAGCCTGCGTTCCGCCTTCGCGGCAGCCTCACGGCGGTGAGCGGGTAGTGTCCACTGTGGGCCCTGGGACTTGCGGGCGATCCCCCGCGGTTGGGATGAGAACAGGACAGGTCGGCGCATGCGCGCGCGCGGGCTACGCATCCGAGCGGCGGTGGCTCCGGCGGAGCCGAGGGAGCAGGGAACGGAGAGGGTGGGCGGTGCCTCCGGGGACTCTCCCCCTGCCATCCCGTGGGCAAGGAGGTCGAGAAAGGGGAACCAAGCTGCTCCTCTTTCCAGGGCCGGAGTGAAATTACCGGAGGGCTTCGGTGGCTCGTGAAATCTCTCCCTTCCTCTGCGCCGGCGCTGCTTCGGTTCGCGCGGCAAGCGGTAGGCAGTCCGGGGAGGTGCCCCTCCCTCCCTCGCGTTCGCACCGGTGCGGGGGGTGGGAAGGTAGGAGGTGGGGCAGGGGCTGGCGTCCTCCCCCAGGTGCCCGCGCGGACCAGCAGGTCCCAGTCGACGCGTGCATCTGGTTCCCGACCTGAGCTCCCATTGCTGCCCTCCGCATCGTTGAAAATCCCTCCCCACCTTTTCCCTTTTTTTTTTCCCCCGCGAAGCTCAGCACCGGGACGAGAGGCTGCGGCTGTTTTGGGAGAGAGGAGGCGCTGCGCATGCGCCAAGGCGAAGCCCGTGTGAACCGGGGATGGGAGGGGAGTTACGAAAGGGCGCTTCTGCCTTCCCTATCACGTGACCGCGCGCGCCGCACCGGAGGCTGCTGCGCGGTACGGACAAAGGGTGGTCGGGATGTAAGCGAGCAGCAGAAAGGAAGCCGCCGCCGCGAGGGGACGTAGCGGCGGCCGCAGCGCTGTGCAACGGTGTTCGCCGGGAGTGCGAGGCAGCAGCAGCGGGTGCGGCGGACTGCGTCGCACCCTGCGTCGCGCGCCCGCAGCGAGGAGGTCGCGAGGTCACCCTTTCGCCGTTGTCGACTCGCGCATGTGCTCCCGCGAGAATCGAAGCGGTCCGCGATCCCCCCTTCCGGGATACGTTCGCGTGGAACGGGATGGGAGATGACGGAACGATTCGCGCGGGGTCTTCCCCAGCGGTGCTCCACCGGGGAGGAAAGGGGAAGCTGCGCAGGCGTCCTCTGGTTGACCCCAGCCATCTGCAGCTCCCCTTTGGCGAGCGCGAGTGTCTGGGCAGCGGGCGAACCTCGGAGGAGCGCTCCCACTATGGGCCAAGAGTTTTTCTCGCTTTCCCTGCAGCGCGTCGGCCATACACCCACGCCAGCATCCTCCTGACGGCTCCCTCAGCGTTCGTCGCCGTCCCTCCCGCCGTTGTGATTCGGGTCCGCTCTTTCTTTCCCTCCAGCAGCAAGGCTGAAGATGCATCATCGACACGTCCATCCGGAAAGAATTTTTCCTTCCTTTTTTCCTTATCTCTCCTTCCTTCCCTCCCTCTCTTCCCCGTTTCCTCCCCCCCTCTCTCTCGAGTGCATTTCGGAGAGAATCCGTCGCCTTGGAAAACGAGTTTCGTTTCCAAGGCGGCGAAGGCAGCAGCGCTCATGGAGTCTTGCGTTCGCCTCTCCGAGCCGGAGAGGGCGGACGGATGCTCTTGGCGCGAGTGCGCGCGCTGGGCGCCCAACCTTTCCGGCAGAGCCGCCTCTCGCCGACGTTTTCCTCCTTGGCGACAACGGGGTGACGCGATGTTCTTTTCTACCTCTCCGCACGCGGTGGGAGAAAGCGCTCGTGGTCTCTCGAGGTGCCGTTTCCCCGGCGACCAGGACACTGCTTTCTTCCAGTCTTTGCGACTGGGCTGCTTTCCTCCCATTTGCTGCGTTGCCTGAGCCGCTGTGAGATGACGGCGCGACAGCCCGGGGAATGACCATGGGCACATGCAACAGCGTGTCCTTAGCGTCTTGGTCACCCCTTCGTCCTTTCTCCCGGTCCACGAGGCGCGCGCTCCATTCCTGCACCCCCCCCCCCCCCCATCCTCGAGGTGGCCGCCGCCGCATGTCTGCAATGCGGTCCGGCTCTTGGAGGCTGAGCGGAGGGGATGGCTGCGCGCGGTTCTCGTCGCGCGCGGTTCTCGTCGCGCGCAGAAGGCACGCAGCCAGCGTGCACGGCGGGCGTTCCAGCGTCCGAGCGAGCGCTGGCTGCTTGGCCCCTCCCGGTGCGGCCGCGCCGCTCTGCGGCCTCCTTGGAGCATAGGAGCTGGCACTCTGGCGACTGCTTCCGGGCCCCACGGTTCCGGAGGAGTGTTTGCTCTTCAGGACCAGACAGATGAGTTGCGTGTTTGCACACCCGAGCACGCGGAGGGAAGAGAGGAGAGAGCGGAGGAAAAACGGGTGTGGACAAAGGGCGAAACGAAGGGAGACAACTCCTCACCCACACGCTCTACAGATGCGATCTCATTCTCGCCCTCCAAGAGCTTTCATCCGAAGAAGTCTCCGGCTCCCCCCGCGGGATAGTGCAGAGAATCACCTCCGTCGTGTCAGGCCGACGTACCTCCGTCTGAGGGACGCACCCACCGATTTCACTTGGGGTCGACGCACCTCTTTTGTCGCGCTCTTTTGTCCCGGGAGTGTCTCTTGCTCCTGCGCCCGAGACCGGGGGGGGATGTTCTCCGCTTCGAGTTTCCTCCTCTCGAGCATGGCTTCATGCTGCAGGTCTGGTCCCGCGTTCTGGTCACTTGTTCATGTGGTTCTCTCGATTCACGAGAAGAATGTGCATGTGTGTGTGTGTTTTTTTTTTTTCCCGCGCCCTGTCCGCCCCCTCTCTTGAGCAGCTTTGGAATTAAGAAATAGGAAAGAGCCAAAGGAAAGAAGCGGAAGGATTTCTTTCCTCGATCCACCTCCCCTGCTTCGTCGTCGTCGCCGCGGGCGACGAAGGCTTGTGTGTGGTTCGCGAGTGGCTAGGTGTAGAGGGGATGGGCGCACTGCCGGGACTATGAACCCCTCCCCCCACTGGGATCGAGGGTTTTTTGCCGCTGCGCCCTTGCGCGAAGCCTGGCGGCTCGGCTGCGCAGGTTCGCGCCCGGCCGTTCAGATGTCCCAGCCGGTGCCTCAGGATGTCCTGACTACGGCCGACGCGTTGTTGTAAGGCGCACCGGTGCTCTTGCGCCCAAGGTTGGGAAAGCTGCGGTCAAGTTCTTGCCAGGTGTCGCGCGGGCAGAACCCGCGTAACACCTGGTGATGGCGCGCGAATGGCCTGAAGAACGAATTGGTGGAACCGGCTCGTCATCTCCACGGAGTCATGCGAAACCTGTGAAAGGCGGTTCCACGAATCCGGATCACGGCGTTTAAAAGAAGAAGAAATGAATTCAAGCAATGGAGGGCGAAGGGAAGGAAAAGATGCAAGAAAGGAAGTTTGTTAATAACGGCTCCAGCAATCGGATGCGCTCGAATTCCTCAGTAAAAGTCGGCGATTGTGCGGCCGTCGGCTCTTCCTCCGAATTGTGGTGGTGAAAACTCATTCTTCTTCGCTAATCGACACAGAGAAGATCGCGCGCTTAAAGAGCGAATTTCCATTCTTCTTCCACACCTCTCCTCCCCTCCTTGCTTTTGCGGATACGGCAGAATGGCCGAGCTTCTCGGTTCGGAGGCAGCGGGGCACTTTCACGTGCACTTAGCAAAATGGCATCCTTGCTCTTCCCTTTCCCATCTTCTTTCCCTTTGCATCACGTAGCGCGCTTTGGACATCCCTGGAGTGGTTCGTAGGTGTCCGAAGAGTGGCGGTGACGATCCGGGCCCACCATCGCGCGCGGCCGGTGTCCGGGACGAAAAGGATTCAGTCGGGAGCTCTTTTCCCGCGAGGGAACTTCTGAGGGAAAAGGCGGCAGCAGGCTGTTTCAAGGAAGAGGACGGAATGTTCCCGAAGGCAGTGCGCACGTAGATGCAAAGCTTTCTCGGCTGAAAATACGGAAATTCCGAGGTTCCGGGACTGCTGAACGAGGGGGAGGGGGGATTTTGGAGGAGCGGCTCCAGCGCGCACACGCGGGCAACATGGGTGACTTCGGAAACTTCGAAACAGTAAGGAAGTTCCGTTGTATCTGCCACGGGATTGCCCTCGGGGTGGGTACAGCGCCAAGGTCTGTGGGCTGTAGACGGGGTGGCCACCCGTGCTGGTGGCTGCAAAATCTCCCTCTTTGAGGTCATGAGAGAGGTACTTGGGTTTCCAGGTGCGATGTAGTGTATGCAGCGTGTGTCCAGTGGGAAGCGCACGTAGAGAGCACGGGAGGGCGTGATGGCTCTCCAGATCGCCAGCGGAAAGATAGCGAAGAAGGCTGGAGAGGCTCTGAAAAGCATAGCGGGAGGAGGCAAGGAGACAAAGAGGAAGATGTAGGAGGCTTGCGCGATCTAGAAAGCGTTGCATCGGTTGCACCCGGACGCGCCAGGCTACTAGCAGGTTTGCGAACGACATCTTCGAGCGCATCTCCTCAGGAGCGTTCTGTTGGTCCAACGCAGCTCGTCGTGACGAGCGCGTGACCACCAGCAGCCGAGAGATGCAGATGGCGGTGCGCCTGCCTGCCGGTTCCCGGGGAACCCTGCCAAGCAAGCCGTTCCGAAGGCATGCAAGCGATGACCGAGTTCAGGAACTCCAAGTGAGCACCGTGCAGCTGCCACTGCCTCGTCAAATTGCTTGGCCAAACGAATACGATGATGTGCAAGCACTGGGGTTGGTTCTGGTAGCGATCTGCTTGGACGCTTTGGCATTCTGTACCAAGTTTACAAGCGTTTGCTTCGTATTTTTTACTTTTGTACATTTGAGGGTGATTCCTTCTGAAGTGGCCCCTGAAACCATTAGCTTCTTGCATTGAAACGGGAGCGCGTAACAGCCATGGAAGCTACGGGTGCATTCTCAAGATGGCCATTTAGAGCAAACCGACAACAAAAGAAGCAGTGCCATCGTTTGCTTAAATAGGGGATGCAAAATGGGAGCAGCAGTTCTTCCATTTCGAAATGTTCCGTTACGTTGGGAGTTCTCCATCGGAACCTGCAAACCTGCTTCCACGAGGTAATTGGTATTGATCATCGATCGAAGAAAAAAGGAAAAGATCAACGGCAAACAGCGGGATCTCACGCACAAGCTGTGCAGCCGTTCTTGTCTTTAAACAAGGAATTAGCAACTGTCCGTGCCGCTTCCACGTAGGAGGCTCCAATCTCGTAGGGAATCAATGCACCTAGAATTACCGATGCCTATAAAGAACGAAAAAATATTCCAGATACCTCATTCACATCCTTTCATCTATTTGGTGAAGCTATTTACTATCAATCGGGCTGGCTGAAAAGATAACGTTTTTTTTTTTTTAAAAAAAAAAAACAGTCTTGCCATTCTTAGATCTATTCTAAATAGAACAATTCATTTGATAGTATTATTCAAGAGGTTTCTTCGCGCCGATTGTTCTAAACCCTTTGGGTTCCAAGGAGACGTCCAATAAGAATGCGCTAATGGGTTGATCTTTCGAAGGACATTGGTTGTCATTTTGCAGGAGCAACACTGCTTCCGTTTTGCTATCAAATCAGTAGAAAAAGAAAAAAGGAGTGGAAAGGGTGGAATTCTTAGCTTCATTCTCCTGTGCCTTCCTCCATCAGCAGTGTTCGTCGAAAGCACTTCTGTGTCTTCTCTGCTTTCAGAGCAGTGTTCTTCGAATTTTCTGCTTTCTTTTCTTCGTGTCTTCTACTCGATACTGCCACTACTGTGTGAAACCTCCACTGTGCGGAACCAGGCAAATGGAAGGACAGTTTCTGTCCTGGACTCAAGTGGGCACCAAACGGAAGCTTTTCCACCGAGCAAGGGCAGCACGAATAATTCACGTGATACGGAGTGAGCACGCGTGTGCACTTCGCCCCCCCGCCACGAATCACACCGCTGCCAGCAAGGTGGTTGTCGGTGCGATCCGTGCCAAAATACCATCGTGAAGAAATCACTGTGGAATCTGCGACTCGGATCCCACAGCTCCCACTTCGAAGGACAAACAAATTTTCTTTTTACGCCAGTTCGATGTGTGCACCACGCATCGTTCCAGAACAGCGAAGAGACGAGTGACCTCTGCCGCTCGTTTCTTTGGTCGACCGTTTCCATGGATTCTTGTTTTCGTTCTTTGGTTGTTTCGTGTGACCGAAGGATTCCTTATTTTCCTTCACGCAACTAGGGGAAAGATGTTCTTCGGACTTGCATCGGGAGGAAACTGAAAACAGGCTTCCTCGCATCTTTGAGGCCGAGTCTGGCCGAGAATTTCTGTCCAGTTCATGCAGAGTTCTCTGCGGGGGCTTTTGTGCCAGATTGTGTTCCTTGACGATGACAAGAGATAATTTCTTGGGATAACGTGCAAATGTTTGTCTCACGCTCGCAATGGTTTCCTGGACAACGGAAGGGTATTCAATACTTTTTTTTGTTTTTTGAGCAAACGGCCATCCTCGATAAGTAACCGAACCCAGGCACGGAAGGGACACTCTCCTTGTCGATCTTTGCAGCATCTGCTTCGGAATTTACTGTGAACACGCATTGCGGGGCTTGCTTGATGGAATAAGAAGAGCTCGTAGGAACGTTTTTCGTAGGTAGATGTTCTTTTACAAAGGGTGATTACGTGCCATACCTGCCCCTAACCCTGGAGCGGAATGGCAGATAACAACATCATCCAGCTGTATAAGCAAGTCTGAGCAGATAGCTCCATCTGCTGGTGCTGATCTTGATATCTGTAGTAAAGTCAGAATTCCAGTGGGCCACGTGGATGCATCCAGTGTTTTACATGGCTTTCAGCTGTGCTGAATGCCACTCACGCGGGCTTGAAAAACGAAAATGAAAAAAATGCAATGCAGAGGAGAAGAAAATCTAGGGAACCGAATTTCCTCAGGGGTTCATGAGAACGGAAATCGGAGAGTGGCATTGCAAAGTGTGTGAGGACCAATGGCAGTAGTGTTTTCAATCTTGAAGGTCTTGCATTCACACATGAACGCAAGCAAAGAAAAATGACACTGTTTGGAAATTTTCTAAAAAACATTTATAAATCTGCTTTTATGGTATCCATTACACTCCTTCAGTACCCCTCTATTCGTTCTATAACTACGATGCTCTTACCTTGATCCTACACGTTCCAGCGCCTTAGAAACACGCCTCAGAAAACTTTAAATGTACCGGGAGAAACCTTCCATAAATAGTTTTGTAATTGTCCCGATTCAATTATGTAATGCTATTAGGGGAATACTGGTCGTCGTGGAAACTCACGGAAATTCTACACATTTGCGCATTCGAAGCGAATACTTTGAAAGATGGAAACGGTGGACGCTCAGTAGCACCGCAAAAGAGGGATCCCTATGAGGAAATTGTAGAAAGAGGATGTAGTAAGAGATGAAACGGTGTTTGGTTTTGCTGAAAAGTAAATGAACTTTCTGGAAGGGCTATTGTTTTCTATGGGATTCCCGTATGAAAGAGTTTTAGGCGCTGTTCCTTGAAAAGTTCGAGAAACGTTAGCAGCCTTCGAAGCAGTTGTTACCGGAAACGACAACGAGACCTATCCTGTTTGTAATGTTGCAATCTGCCGTCAAGTTCAATCATAGGTGTCCATTTGGTTTGGTGTCGACTACCACCACCACATGTGCATACGGATCGGGGGGAGTCATATCGTTTGTCCTTTGAGTACGTTTGCTCTGAAGTTAACGAGAAGTGAACTTGAACTTTCAGACGACTGCATAAACTTCCGACTTTCTGAAGTCACAACCGAAATGCATCCAAGGTCCATCGCAGGACTTTTGTTTCTTCCCTTGCAACATTTGTTTCTTTTCTTTGGGGATCGCCCCGAAACGTTCACCCAGTACGACTCGATGCCTTCTGCTGAAACCTTGTCCATCTGGAAGAACGGGCAGCAGTCTGAATGGAATCCTGTCAAAGACGGAGGAGGTTCCTCGAAAGCTGAAGCTGCTTGCGTAACCATGCGTTGCGTGATGAATATGGTTCAGGAAGGATGTTTGTGGATAAACTCTGTTCCAAGGTCAGAGACGTTAGCAACGTTTCCGTGTCTCTGACTCTTAATCATTTCATAGAAGAGAAATACGAATAGGTACTAATAATCGAGCTGTCTCTGAGTCAAGTGACCGTGGATGCATGAGAAATTTAAAATTGCTGTTCGATCTTGGGATCTCAATTTTGCCCGTACACAAGACACTGTGCTCGTATAGAACTTTCAGGACACTGAGCTACTCTTTGTAAGACTGAGAGAAAACTGTCTTGAAAGCATTTATGAATATATAAATATGTATATGTATGTATTCTTTTATTCATATACATGTACACAAAAGAAAGCACACTCAGTCGAATCCTTCGTATTCAGATAGGCGATCGTTTGCTTAAATAGCGAGGACGCCATATGGAAATGTGGAAAAGATGAACGAATATGAAAGCATGGATTTTCCAAGGCGTCAGTCACATTATAAGGTTCTTCCCCAAATGCTTTGATCTCAAATGCCCAAGTATTGCTGATGTTAATCATCAGGAAAAATGGAAGGCAAAGGGGATGTTAATTGAAAATAGTGGCAGGGAATTTGGCTTTCGCGATGCTTAATTTTCATTGCCTTTTCCCGTTAATGGTAAAATTAATCTCTCAACTGTTTGCTGTTATTTGCAACCTTCTGAAGATAGCACTAAAGCATCGTTTAAACTTAGCTACACCATCGAAAACACCGATTTACAGTAAGCCACGGATCCAATGAAAGCTTATCTAAAACTGACTGTGAGCTGGAAGCTGAAAGGCCGGTGGACCACGTTACTACATCAAAGGTTGGCATCATGGGTTTGTGAAGAACAGAAAACTAAGAGAAACCTCCCAGAGTTCACTTGAGTGTAACCTTATAAATTCTTCGAAGGTTTGCAGGAGTTTCTGCCTGCGTGAAGACATGATCCCTCACATTCCTTGCTGTCTCATGACTCTGGTAAACTGTTTTACTGAGGAGAAATCCCGTCAGTTTGCACAACAAATTCCCCATCATTCACTTCAAATGGCACTCTGCTGAGCAGAATGCCGCCCAGATGGAAATCAATCAAATGAAAACAGGTGGCTTAACAAGATCAATCTGCAGTCAGCCGCTAATAAAGTGAAGATGATCTTGCAAGACGGGGAGTGAGAATGGCAAAATTTGGAAGAATTTCTCTCGCTCAAACTAGATGGAGACAGCATGTTTTGGAATCTTTTCCTTATCTGGGTGTAAGAGGAACCAAGAGCAATCATTTAAAGAGTTTTTTTTTTTTTAAAAAAAAAAAAAAAACTGTACTCGATTTACGGCGCTCGCAACCTTTGCAATGCTTAAAGGGGACTGCGGTAATCCTGCGCAAGGACCCCTTTAAAGCTCAATTTAAAATAGGCATGAGGCCACGAATCTTGCCAGTGCTCTAGCGCTGAGCTTACTACACTGAAAAGTACTTTGAAGGCAGTGCTGGCAATACTTTCGTGTTGCCGGAAATGCTTTCATGCCCCCATCCATAAACCGCTGTCTATCACTTCGCCGAAACACAGGGAACTTTCACAATGGCTTGTAATTCTTCTCCGAGAGCATGATCAAGTACATCTGGAGTACTTTTGCTCTTTGTAGGCATGCTGGTTCCGATCTGCGCACCGCATCAACCCTGTGAGCTTTTAGTATGTCCGAAAGTCATGAGAGGCAAGAGCAGATCTCTTAAGAGTGCAAAGACGATCCATGCGGCCAAGACAACAGCGAAGGCACCCAGACTGATACCTTATTCACGGTATGAGTCAAACCGTGTGACGCATCCACCGGACCGGATCTAAGAGAGTGGTTGAGACCGGAGCAAACGATGGCAATTTCTGCGCTCTGAAATCCGCGGAGGTGTTGTGACAGTAAACGCCGCGATCGAGTTCGGGGTTCGCTTGCGATTCTGAGTGACTTGCACCTTGTAATGTAGTAGGCAGCGAAATCCTGTGAAACGGTGTTCGAAACATCCTCCGGCAGAATTCTCGTCGTAGTGCTTTAGGGCAACCACCAGACGCATGCGAGAAGCAGCACCTCGGACTCCTTTTCTGTGCTTACGTCGTGCTCTTTCAGGCGAATCCGAGCTGCTGCAGTATCAGGGTGTTGCAATATGAGACACCTCAGAGTGTTGTTCGGGATTAGGGAAAGCATTTGCAGCTAAGTTCACCTACGCTAATCGATGAGACCTCATTCTCGACAAAGGGAAGCCTATCCTTTCATCTGCCTTCAGTTTGGTAACATTTGAAAGAGGCAGGCGGACGCGCCACTCGATTCCGCGACCGTTCTAGAATGGCAGTTGGAAAGGTAAACTGTACCGTAAGATGACAACCAAATGTTTGCCACGACTCCTTCAGGTGCACACATTAGATCGAAACACTCGGCTGGGCTTAAGCACTTGTAAACGAAGCAGTGCCGTGGGTGTAGGGCACATCCCGAAAAAGCGGGGAAGCATCCGTCGTACTCCGCTCTGCCTGGCCAACGGCGGCTCCGCACTTTCTCTGAATTTCGAGGCGAGCGGAGCGCGAGAGTTTTCAGAATGCGGGGACGAAGGACCGCGTTTGGGCTCCTCCCATGCCCGATTTTTCGTCTGCCGTTTTCCTGATTCATCCCCGCTGGATCCGGTGGGACGAAAGGCTTCCTTCGGCGCCCGTTTCACTTGAACGTACCGATCGCCGAACGGATTGGCTGCTGAAATCAACCCTACTGGTGATGTCGCGACACCGACCGTTATCTCGCATCCCGTGAAAACGTCTTTCGCTTCATCCCGAACCGTTTCGGATCCTGCCATTCGTAAGACACCTCATGTGCCTTGCCGACGAGGTTCATTTGGTGATAAATAACTTGGTATTCCTCCTTGCAACGGTGGGCTTCTGGAAACCATTCAGAAGCGGTATTGACGGATTTTTCTCTCGTGACGAACGGATTGCCGGGAGTGATTCATGACCACGGGTTGGTTATTTTTGACTCAGAAAAGGGGCAACTTTTCAAGGAAAAGCTCGCAACCATTTCCAAGCACCTCCTGCAATCCCATGTGCATTCTTTATGCGCCCAACGCCTCCGTCATCGTCGAGTGCCAGTGTGGTTCTGGGTCACGCGGTGACCAGCTGAGAGTGCAGCAGGCATGTCAATCCTGTAGATCCTGAAGTGGTCTACAGCATTGACATGCCTGCTTACCGAGCCTGGTTTTGGGGCATTTCGTTTTCTTTCCTCTTGAGGAGAACCAGGAGGAATCTCCCCCCTCCCCACTCATTATGGCTGCTTTGCCCCAAGGGATCCGAACCTTCAGTGTTAGTTGTGTGGCCTTCTTTCTATCTAGAAAGAAGATTACGTCTGCAGCAAACGGCTGCGTTTGCGGCACCTTCTGCACAGAAGCAGAAGCAGAACTGGAGAACTCGACCAGAAGGGTTGATCCAAGCAGGGCGAAGAGGGGTTCCCGTTTCCCTTTGTGCTTTGTCCCAGTTTCCTTCTTCATTTGTTGCGTTCTTCGTCTTCGTTTCGATCACGGATTGGCTGCGATCCGAATTTCGCCATCGCCATGACTTCCTGTGGTGAGATGTCCATCGTGCTGCATGGCGAGCATCAGGTGTTCTTCGGTTCGCGTCTGTCGGGGGTTCCTTGCCAGGTTGCGCGTGACCCTCGTGTCGTGAGGAGCAACGCGCTGACTCGAGGCGGGGGGAAAGGAAGGCCGGAATGAAACCATCTCGCGGAGCGGCTGACCACTCTCGCTTGCCCTGCTTTCCTTCCAGACGCAAATTTCTGGAACGCGCATGCACGGATCTCTCCTTTCACGTCTTTCTCCTGCCTCTTGCAGGAGACGATCGGGTTGCAATTACTCCGCGGTCTTCTTTTCTTGCCCCGCCCTGCAGGGATCGCAGCAAGTTCGACAAATTGCCGATGTCTACACCTTTCATCCCGGATCGATTTCGGGGGATGCTGCTGCGTTATGGTGGCCAGAAGTGAGCCGAAAGGGGAGGAGGAAGCCGAAACGTCCTCATTCTCCCGGGAAATGACTTCAGTCAGAGATGCTGGGCCCATCCGAGAAAGGTCACACTTTCGACCTGCAGCTGATGCATCTCGCGAGGTGCGGGCGGGAACTCTCTTTCCGAAATGCTGATCCCGCAGTCGGTGGCGGGAAGTGTTTGTTTTGACCGTAGGCGCAGTGGCCGCTCGCTGGTCATCGTCTGCACCCTACGTGTGACCCGTTTTGAGAGAGTCCTGCTGTGGGGCGTGCTGTCCTCCGGGAGGACGTCTGGTAAAGAGGACTCCGTTCGTTCTCATCAGGACAAGAAGGGGTTGGGAGTGGGGTAACTTGCAAGCTGGTGAACCTGCATCGGGTGCAGCGGGAAAGAAGGCAGAGGAGGAGGAGGAGGGAGAGGAAACGTAAATGCTTCGTCCCCTGGTGCGACGACTGCTGGCAACCAAGCCCTGCGAAATCCAAATCAGCCGAACGGCTGCCCGATGCACCGTCGTCCAAGGCAGTTTCCCGCCGATTGCTGGAGCGACAGCTACGGGAGTGGGATCATGAGCATCCTCCTCCACTCGCGCGGATCGGGATGAAAAGGGACCCTAGGCATTTCCTCTGGAAGGGTGTCAATGGAGAGGTCACAGGGAGAATTCCCACTGCGCTTTTTTGTGGTTTCCACTTCCTCATTTTCCATCTTCCTGGAGATGCCTTTCGGGTCCAGAGTGGCAGAAGCAGCTCCCACCCCGCCTCACCACCTGCTTCCCACGAAGGGAAACCGACATTTCTTGCAAATCACGACTGTCGATGTCATCTTACCACCGCGTTGGGATCGCGTGCATCCGATGTCCTCTTCGGTGGCATGGCAGATCAAGCGCAGCTGCAGCATGGCGTCCTTGGTGTGATTCCACGAGCGACTGCCGTGAGCCGATACCCACTGGCCACCGTCTGGAACGGAATCGTTCCAACGAACAGCGCTCTGGCGTTAGCGAAACCCGTCAAAACTGGAAGGACGTCGGCATCCCGGGAGGGGAGTGCTCCGGGGAACGCGAACGCGTCGCTGCCGCGCGATGCAGGCGTAGCGACGGCTCAAAGATGGCCGAGCACCCCGATGCGACAGACTCGAGGGAGGGATGCTCATGTTTGCCTGTGGCTGCCTCGTGGTTGCTTGGTGGCGCCGCCTTGTCCCGCTGGACGCCGTCTCGTTCCGCAGACCCGCGCAATCAGCGTCGAATCAGCTCCGAGATCGGCCGGTCGCCACCACACCTGCCGTGGCGGGTTTGCTGGTGGGTTCAGGTGGCGGAAAACCCTTGGGGCGTTCCGTCCAATGGCTTTCGGGTTTGCCAGATCCTTCGTCTTGCGGGCATCCCTTGAGTGCACACGATCGCGTGGGGAGGAGAGAGGTCGCCGCCACGCTGGCGTCAGGTTTCTGTCTCTGCAAGACCCCACAGCAGCACTCTGCTCGTCCGGTTTCTTTGTCTTCGTCTTCCTCCTGGAGTTCGGTTCAGTGCTGGGGACCTCCACGCGCAGGTCACCTCTTCCTACGCTTAGGATCCCGTTTCCCCGTCCAGGTTATGGATTTCCTCGTAAAACGGGCGGTGATCGTCGCTTGTGCGGAGGGTGCGTTGACTCCATCATCTGCTGCTGTGGATTGGCAACAGTTGCTTGGGACACATCGTGACCCGTGCACTTCGCGGCCCGATGAAGCGGCTGCCTTGGCCACGTGGAACCGCGTGCGAGCAGCTGAAAGAAGGATGGGAAAGGCGAATCCACGCTTCCCTGAGCAACGAGTCGAGCGTTCAGACGAGCCCCAGAGCGAATCCGCGGAAGACGCACATGCTGAAGGAAGTGCCTTCCTGTCGAACCTGGCCGCTTCCTCCCGCCGTCCTTTCCGACGTCGCTGCTGCTCCCTTTGGGAACGCGTCTCGAAGTCCCTCTGCCCACCACTGCTCAAAGAAAGTTCACAAGGCGTCAGAGGTGCCAAGTAGAAAACGCTCCGTCAAAGAGCAATCCATTTGTGGAAAAATTTTCAGCTCCCGTGATGCGTAACAATAACTTTCCCTGTGGAATTGAGATTAAGGATTCTTGTATCTTGTGATACAGGAATGAAAGCAGGATGAAAGGATGGACGCTTCCGACGACAGCGGTCGCGTGGCAGGAGAGTGTAAAACGGCAGACCAATTCTTCAACCTTTTTCGGATTGAACTGGTTTCTCCGGAGCGTTTGTTACGATAGATGGGCATGCAAGATTGGTCGGACCTCGGGTCTGCCATGTCCTGGGCACGAGAGGGTGGAAAATGGGAAAACCCTCCTCTTCAACGGAAGCCTTTCTTGCCATCCTTACAGACGGAACGCAAGCGCTCGTTACACGGCTACTCGCCCTTCGCAACGGCCACTGGCAGGGAATATACCCCAGGCACTTGGCCGTACTCTCTCAATCGACTGCAGTTCGGCAAAATCAGCACAGTCCAGCGTCCAGCAGAGGCGATGGACCAACTTCTCTGCCTCCCTGCATGAAGAGGAGGGTGGAACTGCGGCTGCGACGGCAAACTCCCCCGCGCGCTAAGAATGCGCCATCGTCCCCGCCTTTCCTCGCTCTCAAGTTCCTTGTCCCTGTGTTTCGACAACGGACTTTCGAAGACGGCATCGCCCTGCAGCCTTCATCCTGGTTGCCCTCACTCACTCGCTCCATTGGATTTCCCGTGGTTTCTAACCTGCTGTAGTTCCTCAACTGCTTGTTGACCCCTCTTGGCTATTTCCAGCATCCTCATTTCCAGCCAGCGGAGCGATCTTGGGTTGTCTTGCAGCTTGCGGATCGGCGACAAAGCGTACTGTTGAGATGGAGGATCGGGAGAGGGGATTGGGGATTGAAGATGACCTCTCTTCGGCTGCTGAAGATGATTCCGGTCTATTCAGTCGCTTCCAGAAGGTGGTCGACCGACTTCCGCAGTCCTTCGCCTCCAATTTTCTCACGATTCCCGTACCCGTTGCCTGAGGGAGGGATGCTCTGCTGGTGGGCAGAAATCTCAGCTGGGTATCTGAACCGGGCTGTGCTGCACACTTCCCGAGAAGCAGAGGAACTTTTCCTCGGCCGTCGCTGCAGCTGGCGCAGCGCACGTCGCTCCTGTCCCTCTCTTCGGCTATTCCTTGAAATCCTTCTGCCTCGCATCTTCTTCAGCATGGGGTCGACGTCAGGTCGACGACGCAATCCCATTTCAGAGGAAAACCCCGGCTGTCCGGCCGGTTCGACTTTTTTTTGCCCTCTCAAAGATCGGCCTTCCTCCGACATCTTCGCCCCTCCCAGCATCACGCTTCTACTTCTCGCAGTGCGATTCTCGATCTATGTGCTCTGCGCCCGTTTGCGACCTGCCCAACGGCCTTCTCAACTCAAAAGCGACCGAGGGCGTGGTGTAACCTCCTCCCCCGATGCTGGGTTCGCGCACTCTCCACCGCCAAATCACGTGCACCGCGAGGGAGATGTTTCCTCTTGCCGATCGGCGCTGGCAGGAGTACCGGTCAGGAACGTCTCCCGCGATCGCCGCCACCACCCCTACGCAGCATCTCATCTGTGCTCTTTTTTCTCCCCTTTGTTCCAGCGCTCGAGCTCCAGGGCGAGGTGGCGGACATGATCCGTATCTCCGAGATCAACGAAAACACCATCAGCCGGAACCTGCAGATCAGATACAGCAAGGACAAGATCTATGTATCCTTTTTCCGCGGGCGACTTCCTGGTGTGCTGGGCGGACCGGCTCCGTCGCCGTGGTCTGGTCCCTCAGGCTGGACGCGCACGCGCTTCCGGTCGTCTTCTTGCGTTGGGGGTCCGGCATGTCGCCGCTGCTTCCTGCGTCCGCTGCTCCGGCTTTCGCGCGGCGGCGGCGGCGGCAGCTCTGGGCCTACAGCTGCGTGAGCTGTTGCGCAGCTTGGCTTCCCTGGTCTGATCCCGACGGTTCCTGAGCCCAGGAGGGCTCCTGCCCGTCCTGCTCCGCCGAGTGAGAAAAATGGTGCCCTTCTTGCAGCCGGATGAGCGGCATGCATGCCGCGGGCGGCATCCGTGGTTCTCCTTGACGGGTCACATCCACCTCCAGTAGGCGTCTGGAGCCGCCGCTTGAGTGCACCTGGCTGGCTCTTGGAACGGGCAGGCGGCGAGAGGAGGGATGGCCGTCGATCTTTTTTTTTTCCGAGGGGGATGCGCTGACGTCAACGCAGCTGACATGCCGCCTGCCTGTCCCAAGAGCCTAGCGACGCCTGGCGACGACAGCTCCCCGAGGGAAGTAGGCACCACAACTCAAAAGATAGGGGTATGAGGGGGGTCCCGCAACACCTCTGTCCAAGCTTTCCTGAAGGGTCCTTTTGCGACTCCTGAGCGCGAAGCTGCGCTTCCTTTTCCCTGTCACGCGCCGCCCCCTGTTCTCTTGCGCTCGGGGCGCGGACGATGAGAGCGGAACCGGGGATCGTCCTCGTGCTGGGAAGGAAGAAAGGGGAAGAGGGAGAAAGCGTTCCGCGCGCGCGAGAACGCGGGCGGGTGGGATGCGTCCTTCGGGAGAACGAGCGTGGTTTCACGGAACGCGCGGGAAGCTCGCCGTTTCCGCGGCGAACACTCTGCGCTTCCCGGCGGAGCTGGTTGCTGCCCTCTTTCCCTCTTTCGCTCCCACGACTGAGACGGCGGAGACTTTCCTCTCCTCCAAAGCTAACGATGGGACTCTCCCTTTGCTCCTGGCGAATCCCCTGCTTGTGACTATGGAGGGGCAGCTAGTCGAGCTCCAGAGGGAGAGAGAAAGAGGTTGCGTTGGGGGAATATAGTGGTCCTGGTCCTTCGAGTTTGCACACGCACTTCGTTCCATAGACTCTATCCCTTCTATTTTGTTCGTTTGTTTGTTGCCCTGCTGGCGGTTCGCTCGAGATGCGGTGGAAGACCGCTCCCGCTCTCCAGCCGGACCGCACGCCGTGTCCTTAACGTGGCTCACAGACGTACACGGGTACCATCCTCATATCAGTCAATCCGTACAAGGAGCTGGACATCTACTCTACGGTGAGTGGGACTCTTGCGCTTCCTTGCGGCGCCCGGACGCGCGCGAGCGCCCTGCGGACCGCATCAAGGAGACGCGTCTTCCTTTCCCCCTCCTCCACCTCCACTCCCCTTCCCGCGCCGCTCTACGGTCCCTGTGGCAGGAAGAGGTTTCTCCCGGCATCCTCCACTGATCCCTTTGGAAACGTCGCGCTTCCAAGACTGGGGGTCTGACGACACTGAGGGAGCTTCGCCTCACAGAGGAGAGGAGGGAACAGACTGGAGGGAGCTCCGACCGAGCGCCGTGCGGCCGCCTCCTGCATCTTAGGTCCCGCCGTCGTCTCCCGCGAGCCGAGGCGGAGCGCGTCTTGGGAGTTTGCCGGCGCTGCTTCCGACCGCTCGACGGGAGAGTCGCAGGAGCGGGCCTCCTCGCGGGGAGACGTCTTTCCCCCCCTCCCCTCTCTCCCTGGGTGACTTTGGCCGGGGACGACCAGCTGGAGGCTTTTGATGCTGCGTGGAAGAGCTCCCTCTGCTCTTCAGTCCGATAAGACAGAGGTCCCGCGTTGATTCGGCCGAGAAGAGAGGATCTTGAGGAACGAGACCGGAAGTTCTGATTGGGGCACCGGTGGTGAACCATTCCCGGCTGAGGGTAACGTCGCAGCAGCGCGTGGGACCTGATGGCTTCTCTCTTCCTCCCGTCGCCTTCTCTTTTTCCTCCTTCTCGCGCCTGCGCACAATTCCTGGAATCACCTTTGTCTGCCCGGGGTGGGAACCGCCCTTTCCTCCTGTCTTTCCCCAAACTCCCGCCTTGACTCGGGGAAGGAGGGACGCTCCTGGTTGCGCGCTTCTTGTCTCTCCGTCCGGACCCGTCCGCCATCTTCTCGTCTTACCCTCTCGCCGCCATTGCGGAGGGGCTCGACGCGCCGATCTGCTGCAAGCCGGGATGCGGCAGGCTGCTCACTGACTTTCCCAGAATCCTCTCGCCTGGTGGAGAAGTCAGAGGCGCTACCTCGCAGGCAGCCCAACGATGGACGCCACCGGACCTTCCTGAGTGGGCGCACGTGGGTCCCGTGGAATCTCCGCCTCCCTCTTCAGCGCCGACATCAAGCCCGATCCCTGCGGGGGAGCCCCCGACCTGAAAAGGAAGGCGTTCGGACCAGCGTCCGCGATCCGAATCGCCGAAGCCGTAGCAAGGCAGAAGGGAGAGCGCCTTCGCGCGGCACTGCTCTCCCCCACTCCCACGAGATGGAGGATTAGGGGCGGGAAAGGGGGAGGAGACAAATCGCCGGTGCACTGGAGGTAGGGAGAAAATTGTCGGTGGCGCCACCAGTTTCCTGAGAGCGGGGGTGACTTCCCGAGAACGCGCACGTGAGGATTTGGGAATTTTTCGAACGCTCTCCCTGGAGGGCGAGGCTGGCGAGGAGCAGCAGCGGTAGGGCCGCCAGTCAGCCCCCGGCCTGGGGATTTGGTAAAACCCGCCGTCCTCCTCTTCTGGAACGTATGTGTGTGTGACCAAAGCCTCCCCCCCCCCCGTCGCGTACAGGAGGGGCGCCGATTCCGTTGGGGTGCTGGTTTTCGTGCCGTGTACGCGGGAAGGGGATGCTGGCTTCGATGATCGAGAGGAGCAGGGGGGGGGGGAAGCGAAGCACAAGGGAGCGATCCTCTCGGGTTCAGGTGTAGTAGCTGGGAGGTGCAAAGGCTCGCCCCTCTCTGAACCGTTTGCTGGTTCAGAGGGCAGGTAAACAGGCGCCACAGAGGCGGTCCAGTAACTTTAGGGGAACGATCCTCCGTGGTAGGAGGGAAATCGCCCGCTTCTTGAGGGCGACAGATACCCCGAAGCCCGCTTCTCCCCGGCAGAGCTGGCGCAGGCGCGCCTTGCTTTGTCCTGGTGGCCGAGGCGACACGCGTTCCTTGTCGGCGCCAGCGCCCCCTCTCCCCCTCCCAGGCCTGTCTCGGAGCGGCAGAAGCGGGCGCGCGGTCCCGCTGAAACAAAACCTGCCACTCCCCCTCGTTCACGAGGGGGACGAGTTTCCAGGAGAGGATTCCCTGCCGTACGCTAGGGAAGGAGAGGAGGAATTGATCCCTCACCGCTTGCCTTTTCTCGTTTGTTTTCCCACGATTTCCTAGGAACCTCCCCTCCGGAGTGGTCCTCGCGTCCGCAGGAAGCACCTCTAGGGGAGCAATTCCCTTGCCGTGATTTCCGAGAAGAGATGGAAACGGCGATCCTTGCACGCGTAGGGTGAAGTGGAGGTGGAAGAAGGAAGGGAGGCGTTTTCTCATGTCTGCCGTGTTCCGCAGAGGGACGTGGGAGTACCGCGGTGCCGGTCGCCTGACGGGAGGCCATTCAGCACCCCATCCCCTCTCCAGGAAACAGAGGGCCAGATGGAAAAGACGCTCCTCGTGAGCAGCAATGGTCGAAGGGTCTCCTTTCAAGAAAAGACTGTTTGCTGCTCCTTGCCTGCATCCTTTTCACCCCCATGTATTAATGGGATTCCGTGCCTCGTCCCTTCTCCTCCAGTAACGTGGGTCGGCGATCCACCGACACCTAGGAGTGCTAGGAGGGAAGGAGGGAAAGAAGGGTTGCCATGCCAGTCGTGCATTTCGCATCTGCATCTTTCACTTACCCGGAGGACCCGCGAACTAGAGGTCGAGGGTCCCAGGTCGGTGCACCAGGATGTTGCGCGGGAGGGCGCTGAGGTTCCTCCGCTGAGCCCTTCCGTGGTGGTCGCGTGGCTGCGGCTGGGTCGCTGCTCCCTGTGGATACTCAAGTCCTTCCCGCTACTCCTTCCCTCCCTCCCTCCTCTCCCTTCCTGGGGAGGAAGGGAAAGCGAATTCCCTCTCGAAGGAGAAGCTCCGCCTCGGAGCCCTGGAGGTCCCACGGCCAGAGGTGGGAGAGGACTGCCCGAGGGAGTCCCACCCGAAAGCGGCTCCGGAAAAAACTGCCGAAGGCGCGTCCCTGACCACACGCTCCAACCCCGCCTTCCGCTCCCTGTTCTCCTTGGCCACGGAGCCATGCTGCGCGCCGGCGCGTCCCCTGAGGGAGAGGGAAAATCCCTTCGCTTCCGTGGAGACCCTCGGGACTTGCCGGGAGGTCTTCGGCCCTCTCCCGAGGGCTCGGAGGCTGCGCCATTTCCACGCACGCGCTGACCCTCTCGTCCTCTTTCCCTTTCCAGGAGGTGGCTCTTCAGTATCACCGGAGCAAGTTCGGGACTCTGGATCCACACGTCTATGCCATCGTGGAAGCCGCTTACAAATGCCTGCAGGTGAGGTCAAGGATCAGGGCTCCCTTCTCTTCCCCCATCTCATCTTCCCCGATTCAGGTAGGACAGGGAGGGGAAGCGAGATAGCCTTCCTGAGGGTCCTCCGTGCACGGAGCTCTCCCGGAGCTCGCGTTTCCTCTCCGGGACTCTTTCCAAGAACATCCCTTCCCTTGGAGGCACCCGGCCCACCCTTTGCCGGCCCGCTGGCGGCGGAGCTGGCGCACGCGCGCCCTGACTGGGGCAGGAAGCCCTTCGGGCGAGCCCCACGCTGGACGTAGCGCACTCGTCCTCTTCCTGGCCCAACTCCCAACTCCGACTGCTTTCCTCCTCTCGTACGCGGAGCTGCCAGCAGCCGAGGAAAGCAGCCTGGCGCACGCGCGCTCTTACCCTCCGTTCCGCCTCCTGCTCGGGACCCACCCAGCTTCGGGAAGCGCGCCTTGCTTCCCGGGAGGTGAATGGGGCGGTGGCATCTCGGATGGCGGGCGCGCTCCTCCTCCTTCTCCCCTTCCTTCCTTCCTTCCTTCCTCCCCGTCCATCCTGAGAAGTGCGTCTCGTAGGGAGCCGCCCCCAGCCCCTTTGCATCCCTTCCATCCTTCGTCTCCCCCTCTCCATTCATCTTCGACCCCGCCGCCTCTCCCTCTCGTCCCCACGGACCGCAGATCAAATCATCTTCAGCCTCCTGGTGGAAAGGAGGGAGAGCAGGCGAGGCGGGAGGACGCAAAGGCGGCTCTT
The DNA here is from genome assembly GCA_036172245.1 of Raillietiella orientalis. Classification (NCBI taxonomy): domain Eukaryota; kingdom Metazoa; phylum Arthropoda; class Ichthyostraca; order Raillietiellida; family Raillietiellidae; genus Raillietiella; species Raillietiella orientalis. The sequence continues at coordinate 1,855,305 of JAYWIR010000004.1, read as the reverse complement.
TCGGGAAAGGGCTGGGGACGACGGAGGATCAGCCCACAGATCGGAGAGACGAGGACGATGCACCGCCCCATTTACCCAGGAGGAAGGTTCGCGGGCCGCAGGACAGAGGGGCTGCTGCAGTCACTGTGCGGCCCGTCAGGGACGAGCCGAAAAGCAGGGGAGGGAAGGGGGATTAGCTCCGAAAAACGGGAAGGGCGGGCGCCACCGTGCAGCAGAGAGGAGGAGGAGGGGATGCGTACTGACTGGCCGACCTGGGAGGAAGCAGCCCTACCACTCTCGGATCAACGGGGTGCTTGGAGGGCCACGACTCCGCTGCTGCCTTAGGCGTGTTCCTGGAGACGACTGCGCGAGCGCTAAGGGAGTGAGGAGAGCGAAGAAAGGACGCCTGCTCTTCTCCTCCCCCCGCGTGACTGCAATGCTCCCGGCAGCCGGCTTGCGAGTCGCCCCCGTGCGATGATCGTGAAGGGCAGGCGCGCGCGAGCGTCAGCGAGTAGATGGAGGGAAGCGCTCCCGTTGTATTGCCGAGGAAGATCGGGGACTCTCCGGGAAGGAGAGGAAGCCATAGGTAGCCCGCGTGTCACCCGCGCGCTCACCCTGTGCCCGTCGTGCTTCCGGAGGAGGACGGCGTCAAGGGGACGAAAGTGCGATCCTGAATCCTCCTCTAGGGGCGCTCTCGTCGCAGCCCGGCGGTGTCCTCGGAGTTGCTCAGAGCCACGTGCCTGTTACCGCCTTCTTCCGTTCCGTTGGAAAGAAAGCAAAAGAAGAAGAAAAAGTGGGGTGGATGGGGGAGGACCCGTCAGGACTCCCCGGGCGCCACAGATTCGGAAAAAGAAGGGAGCAGGTGGCAACGTAGAAGGCGGCGGGAGGGTGAGGGCCACCTCGGACGCTGCTGCAACTCCATCGCGTGCGCGGGGGCGCCTCGTTGATGACTTTCCGTTCCCAGGACTCGCGGACCAACCAATCCTGCGTCATCTCCGGGGAGAGCGGCGCCGGCAAGACGGAGAGCACCAAATTCCTCCTGCAGTACCTGTGCACCGTCACCAGTGACCTCAACTCGTGGGTCGAACAGCAGATCCTGGAGGCCAACACCATCCTGGAGGCTTTCGGTAACCGAGGGGCGCTTCCTCCGGGAGGGAGGGTGGCGGAGAAGCCCCCAAGAGGGATCGCCGCCCGCCGGACGTCCAGAGGAAGGAGGTCGCGCCTGTGAATCATCAGGTCCCCGGGATCCATCGAAACGGGCTTCATGCGACGTCCCCCCAACCAATCTCAGAAGAGCTGCGAAAGCTCCTGGCGCTTCCCCCCTCCCTTTTGGCCACGTCTGCCACTCCTGACGTCACGGGAGACCGTCCTCCCGTTCCGAGAAGGCACGCCGAGGGAAGGCGGCGTCGCGTGTTGCCGCGGAGAGGAAGGGACGCGCCCATCTCGAGGCCCTCCAGCTGCGGAACGGACCCTCTTAGGGATTCCCCCTCCATAGGAAATCCTTCCACGACTCCGCCCTCCCCCCTTCCTGAATTCCCATCCTTTTGAGGAGCACCGGTAGCGCCTTCGGGCTAGGTCGTCCCCAGTCCTCCGCTCGTCCCCGCGCTTCCGCCGGGTTGGATTCACGTTAGCCCCTACCCACCCCTTCTCCCTCCCCCTCGCCACCTCAGAGTCGTCCCCGTTCCCTGTGCCCGGGTGAGCCCTCCTTGAGGTACGTCCGGCCTTCTCCCTGCTCGGTTCGATTGGCCGCCGCTTCCTCCAGCTCTCTCTTCGGGCCACGCGGAACGAAGGGAAGGGTGCGAGGTATTACCCCCGCCTCCCCCTTCCTTCCCGCTTCCAGCCAGGAAAGCACGAGGGCGCGGCGGAAGAACTCGCCGCCCTAGGGGCGAGCGAGTTCCCCCACCGCTCCGAGAAATGAGAGACTTAGGAGCGCCTCGCAAGCTTCCATTAATGCATACAAAAATATTATACACGTTTCGCGTTTACAAGCTATTCTTCTCTGCCATATTCTTATTTGAAACCTGATATATACTGTAATAATAATAATTCCTCTGAGAGATTTGAAGAATATGTTTGATTTATGAATTTCTTAAATGCTTGATAAATATTTAATACATTATAATATCGTAAGGAAAGTTTGTGTGAAATGCAAAAATTCAAATAAAAAAAAAATAGTTTACAGTATCTACTACTTATGTTATAGATCTGCTTACAGTGTGAAACCATCCTGTTTGTGTGTGCCTGAATTGTAAATACTGTAACCCAATTTTCCATCGCTCTGTCCATCGCTTGGAGTTAGAGCCGCCGGTTTGCCGGCGTGCCCTCCGGCGATTCCAGGAAAAAGCACACGCATACACATGCAACCTTCTGGCTTTTCCAGGCAACGCGAAGACCGTCAGGAACGACAACTCCTCCCGCTTCGGGAAGTTCATGCAGATCTGCTTTGACGGGAAGTGGATGATCAAAGGGTGCATCGTACAGGACTACCTTCTGGAGCAGTCCCGTATCACCTTCCAGTCGCCGGACGAGAGGAACTACCATGTCTTCTATCAGCTGATAGCGGGTGGAACGGTAAATCAAAGCCCTCGTCCGCATCCTTTCTTCCCGGCTTGGCTGGCTTGTCCCCACCGGACCAGAGAAAGGCCGAACGGGAGTAGCGCGCTTCTTCGCGCGAGAAGCCGCGCCTCTGGCGGGATCGCGGTGCAGGCGAAGCGAGGCATCGACCTAGCTGCTGGGGGGAGGAGGGAGGGCAGCGCTGCCGTTTGTCGCCGCTCGATCGCCGCCTCTTCGGGGATTTGGCGCTGATGCCCTCTGCTCTTCCGCGTGCTCTGCAAAATCTCCCCCTCGATTCGCAAACGTTAACCACCTGCGAAGAAGAGGAGTCTCTTTGCCCCCGTAACTCTGCAGTCTCAAACCGCAACCAAAGGTCCACATAGGGCACCCCGGTTCCAAGCTGAGAACTCTCACCAGGAAGCGCGACGACGGCGCTCTCCACCCACTCCAGGTGCGGTCAGTCGCCTTTTTAAGGGGGAGCATGGCTTAGGCTGGAGGTGCGAGCACATCCTCACATCCAGGATGGCTGTTTTCCTACCTGTAGGCCTCCGTGGCGAAAGAGTAAATCGGAGGAGGCGACAAATATTTCCCTCTCAGCACCCTTCGGCACTCCTTTTCTTGCCCACGCCCCGTCCCGAGGTCACAGTTCTTGCCTCATTTTCGATTTTGTGGCAGTTTACGGAGATCCCGTTGGTTTGCGACTGGGACACCCGATTTCTCTCAGGCAGGTTCGAAGGAAGAGGGGAGGAGGGGGAGATGAACCTTACTCCATAGAAGACTGCTGCCTTTTGATCTTTTGAAACGGATCCTGAGTGTCTCTTTTGGAGGTAGCAGGAAACGCTGCAAAGGTGGCCGGTTCTTCGTGTCGTCCTCAGGTGGAACTGATGAAAGAAACTGCAGTAGGACCGCTTCTCTCGCCGTTTATGTAGACGCGGCCCGTGATCAGCAGAAACTGATTCCATGGGAACAAGCAGTGTGGCTTTCTACTCATCTTCTTAAACTACATGCTCAGCTGGAGCGCGAAGAGGACTTTGATGTACTCCACGTGCATCAGTGGAATTGACGTCTGCCTCGATCGCCGCCCTCTTTCCTACTTGAAGCTTGCGGGGGTGTTCTTGCATTCAGTCACCAAGTTGTATCTGAGCGACTGGCGCACTTGGCTGCTCGACTGAACAGCCGACGAGTTTCCGCGATTTACGAGCGCCCTTCAGAAGGGGATTTCGTGCGTTTAGCGATAAGAAGGATGCACCTCGAGAAGGATGCACCATTTTTCAGCTTCCCAATCCCTATTTGATTCCGCTGGCTGCCATTTTGATCAAGAAGTCCCTCCTTATTTGCGTAGGGCTCTCTCTTGCTTGCAATTCCACGACTGCAGTTTTCGAACCATTCTCGACGGTGTCCATCTTGCTTTTTGCAGAAAAATGCCCTCTTTTCTCTCTTTCTCCTCAGATTTTCTCGCTTTGTTCGAAAGGAGAGCAAACCTCTTCCATGGATCCAGGAAGGCTCCGGAGGAAGGAGCCTTTTTTCTTACGCTTGGTAGGGGAACCCTAGAGGGGAGGAACCCTCGTCCTGGTTGCCTCTGAAGGGAAACTCTTCCTTATTCTATCCGGAGGGAGCCCCCCCAGGGGACCGCTCCTCACTTCTCCGGGGGGAACCAGCAAGGAAACTGCTCCTTGTTACTCCTCTGAAGAGAACCCCGAAGGAACGCTTCAGAATTTCTCTAAAGGGTCGCGCCCGAAGGGAGCAGCGCACTTCTTGACACTTGGAGAGGTCTCAATCCACCAGCTCCATGATATGTGATGGATGGTCCCCCTCCAAGGGAGACGGGGGTGGGGGGAACGGTTCCATTTGAACGGCCGGAGGGGAACCCCAGAGCGAACCTGCTTCTTGGTTCCTGGAAGGACTCTAGAGGGTCAACTTTCAATCCTGGCCAGTCAACGGGGGCATCCGGTTCCCACTAGTGCCGCACCCGAAACCCGTGGGCCAACCAGCGTCATCCTGCGGGGTGGGAACTCAAAACTCGCTACGCACCCATTTCTCGGCGTCGATCCTTCCCTGGGTGGGATTCGAGCCCGAAACTCTTGGCACCACGGAGGGCAACCGCAGCCACACGGCCGCCAACGCGGGCCGAAGATGGCCCTGAAACACGATTTTCGTCAACACACGGGAACCGATCTTTCGATTGGCCGCTGGACTATCTGATTGCTCAACATGTGTTTGCATGCGTTTTCGCCAGCCAAACCACTCTTCTCCCGCCTTCTTTGAGTGCATTCCAAACTCTTATTATTAGTATTAACGCGGTACTATCTTTTCATTAAAATTGCAGCGCTTTTTGCGTTGGGGAGAGGGAAGAGGAGCTGCTGATCTTCTGGTTTCTCTTCTAGTCCAACAGGAACCTAGCCAAAGAATTCTTCCTGATGCCAGTCGAACATTACCAGTATCTTTTCAAATCGGGATGCAGTCGGATAGCAGGAGTTTCCGACGAACAAAAGTTCGACTCCCTGAGGCTGGCTTTCAACGTCCTGTGCATCCCGCTGGAAAAGATAAACGGGATTTACAGTGTCCTGTCTGCCATCCTGTGGCTGGGCAACCTGGAATTCACAGTGCGACCTTAAAAGCGATGCCTGGTCTGCAACTGTTTCGTTTCAGGACATCGATGGCGAGAAGTCAGGACTCGCGGAGAAGGACGTCGAAATCCTGGGCATCATCTCTCAGCTGCTCGGTCTGAATTTAGCCGATCTGGAGAGGATCACCTTGCTGCGGCAGATCAACGTGCGCGGGAGCATAACTGAGATTCCCCTCAAAGTGCAGCAGGTGGGCATTTCCGGTTCGGGCTCTGTATTCCGCCCGTCACCTTTCGGCTTGCAGGCTCAAGAGAACCGCCACGCCATGGCGAGGGCGCTCTACTCCAAGATCTTCGCCTGGCTCGTAAACCACATAAACAAGTGCATCAACCCGGAGCAGGAGGACGGCTACTTCCTAGGCGTCCTGGACATCTTCGGGTTCGAGAACTTCGCCTCCAACTCCTTCGAACAGCTCTGCATCAACTACACCAATGAAAAGCTGCACAGGTTCTTCAACCACTACGTCTTTTCCCTGGAACAAGAAACGGTAAGGCAGCTCGTCCATGGAACCGTGCTGAGCCTGTCTGTCGCAGTACCGCCAAGCCAAGATCGAATTCACTCCGGTGACGTTCCGAGACAATAGGGAGTGCCTGGAACTCCTGGAAAAGCCTCCCTGTTGCGTCTTCAAGCTTCTGAGCGAGGAGTGCCGCATGCCGAAGGTAAGGAGGGAATTTCCCCTCCTTCGGGACGGCCGCGAGCGAAACCCGTAGGGATCCGACTTGTCCTACCTGACGAAGCTCCACCAGGAATTCTCGGGCCACCCAAACTACATCAAAGGGGACGACAAGAGGTACTGGGAAACGAGATTTGGGATCCGTCACTACGCCGGAATCGTGACTTACATGATCAACGGGTTCGTGGACAAAAACAAGGACAGCCAGCAAGGCGTTCTGCTGGACTGCATGTCCCGCTCGACCAGCCCGTTCATCCGGGAACTCGGCAACTCGCAGGTATTGTGTGATCCTCGGCCGCGGAGGCCTTCCCGGAGGTCCTCTGAATGCTGTGTCTTCGGTAAAAAAACAGGATGCACTCAGCTCCGCGAAGCTCAAGTTATCGGATGGCACCTCGGAGAAACGGGGATCCAGCAGCTCCCTTGGCACCCTCAAGAACCTCACGCACTCCAGGATGACCGTCGGTGACGTCTTCCGTTATCAGCTGCAGACTCTGGTGGAAGTCCTGCAGACCACGAACCCGTGGTACGTTCGCTGCATCAAACCCAACATGATGAAGGAGCCGAACTTTTACGACAACAACCTGGTCCTGGACCAGCTGAAGTATCTAGGGATGTGCGACATCATACGCATCCGAAAGCTGGGGTACCCCATCCACTTCTCCTTCGAAGACTTCTACAAGAGGTATTTTTGCATAATGAGGAGCGGGAACCCGCAGCCTCCGTCGTGCACCAAGGAGGCCATCAGGTGAGATGCTATGCTAACCTCCCGGCCGCATGATCCGTCCCAAAGATCCGTTTTGTGCTCCAAGTCGACCTCGGGGAAGGAGTGGCGGCTGGGGGTGAACCAAGTCTTCTTGAGGATGAACGTTTACGAGATGCTGGAGGAGCAGCGGAACCTGGTGCTCCTTACCTCAGTCGTCCGGATCCAGAAGGTGTGGCGCGGGCACGTTCAGTTCCAAGGTAGATTTTCGTCGCTTCCGTTTCTGTCGGTCTTTGAAAGCTCCTGTCAATGCTGCGCGCATACTCAGACTACCAGAGGAAGAGAAGAGCGTGCGTTTGCATCCAGAACTGCTTCCGCTCCAAGCTGCAGAGGCTGAGGTTCCTGCACCTGAAACGGGCCACCATCACGATACAGTCCTACGTGAGGGGCATGTTCGCCAGAGAGGTAGGGGGTTGGAAGAAAGTGTGCGGGTCCGCGCTTCCGGTTTCGAACCCTCCGAGAACGCTCTTCATTCCAACCTTCCGACGCTGGTCCAGGCTTGTTCCCCTGTTTACGTGCAGTTTCGCGAGCAAGTCTCCCTTCCCGTCAAGTGCCACCAACCAAGCGCTGAAGAGCCATCGCCGCCATGTCCTCACCTTGCAGGCGCGCGAGTCGGGAACCGAAAAGGCGCGCCCGGCAGCGCCGAGCCAGCTGGATGACCGACGTGCTTGCTGTCCAAGCACGGATTTTTCCCGCCGGCTCGCGCGTCGAAAAGAATACGAGGAACGCCGTGCTTCTTCCTGGCGCACGGAAGAACTCGGTCAGGAGGACCTGTCAACTCCCCGTTGGGAATCCCTTCTCACACGGGGACAATTCCAAGGATGTTCCATCCGTCTCACACTGCCGACCATCCGCTTCATCTCTGCGACCCAGAGCTCGTCCCAAGATGGCGGATTTCCGCCGGCAAGCATCGGCTGCATTCGAGCGGAATAACAAGCGCAGTCTTGAGGAATTCCACGAAGATTAGGTTGGCAGGAGAGGAGCAGTTCCTCCTAGTAAGTCTCTTGCAAGGAACTTGGGCCAGAGTTCAAAATGCATCGGGGAATTGGACCTCGGGGAGAGAAGCGCCGATGGATTTTCCGGGCACTGCGCGTTCGCGGCCTGCGATTTCAAGCAGCATGTCACTCTCCTCCCCCTCCGCCTCTGTACAACGCATTAGCAGGTCGATCGTAGGTCGATTTTCTTCCGCTATCCCAAGAAACTCAACCCCAGGTTTTTGCGAAGCGGTCTCTTGCTTCCCAGGGAGAGGAAAACCAGGAGGTTGGAACGAGCAGCTCACATCCAGGTCACCTGCAATCAGGGGAGGATTTCCCGCAGTTTCTTTCCATCCCCTTCTCTTGCCGTTAGGATTTTCTCTCGCGGTCGCTGGAGAAGAGTTGGTGTGCACGGCGAATATTCGGGAGTAGGACTGCGGGTCCTTGTACTGTACGGCAAGGATCTTCTTGGGTGGGACCATGGACATTATTGGCGAACGAAAGGTTGTGCCTTCGGGTCTGCCGCTTTGCGGTTCGCCACCAGGAGCACCTTCTGCCATGCCAAGCCTGCTTGGTTGAGTTTTGGCTCTGTGAAGGGTCAGAGGTGGTTTATCCTCTTCCTTTGTGTCGCTTGCATGAAGATCACCTTTGGCATGGCTGCCACCACGGTGATCCAGTTTAAAAGGGGGGGGGTCACAGTAGGTGGAATGGAGGTAAATTTGCATAGCAAGCCGAAGCCATGAGGAAGAGGCCACTGAGAAGGAGAAACTCGAAGAGGTGCACATGCGTAAGAGGTGCGGCTGATGTCGGGGCACAGGAATCCCCCCTTTTCGGATAGATCCGGAGTCACGGCTGACCGGGTTCTTCGAGCCCATCCTCAGCCAGAGCGGATCGCAGCACATCCGGAAACTTTCACCCGCTTCGGGCTAGATCCCTGATTCCGAATTTCGAATGGAGGGGCAAAGCGCTTGCTTTGTCTCTCCATCCCTTCCTTAAGCGCGCCGCATCCTTGGTTAAAAGGCGTTGCTTCTTGCTGAAGGTGTGGAAACTGTTCGGTGCCTCTTCCGCGTGCGTTTTTTTTTTTTTTCTCTCCAAAGTCTCACTTTGCTGCTTTTTATCTAGCAGACTTCCAGAACGGTCATCCTGCTGCCCCCTATTCCCCTGGATGCAGAAATCGCTTGCAAGAGCTTCCCGGATCCCATTGGTGTCCCACGTCTCCCAATCCACCCTTCGCTGCCTCAGAACGGTCGCTTCGCTCTTTCGCTTCTGCGGGCGGCGGATTCCTTCTCTCCCCGCGAGACGGCGCGGGAATCCCTCACGAGCTATAGGTTGTCGGTCCGTTTCCCGCATGAGCCAGAGCTGGACTATCGCCGTGTACACGTATTGCTCAATGAGTGCGTTCGGGTACGAGATGAAGCCGATTTCTGCTCACGGCAAGACAATCATAGTAGGGCACGGTCCCCTTCTATCCGTGGACCGGATTCCAAATGAGGGCGACCTCCCTCCCCGTGTCGTAGGGGAGCGGGAGACAAAAGAGAAAGAAGTTGTCTTGGCAACCATTGCAAGAGCTCGTGCGATTAAAGGAAGACAGCAGCTGGCAGCTGCAGCACATTTCCTTTCGCACGAGGCTTTTTGCCTGATGAGTGGGAAACTCTACCCTTCCAAGAGCGACCTTCGAGTTGAAGCATTCGCAAACGATCTGCTTGACGTCGCTCCTGGAGCCAAAGAGACCGCCTTCTCCTCTTCCTTTTTTTCTGTCCTTCGTGTATTTCGTTCTGTGTTGCTCTTTGTGATCCGAGATTTAAGGACAGCGAGACTGTGGTGTTCTTCAATCTCAAGACTTTAACCCCAGACCCCTGGGAAAATGCATTTCTCTTGCGAATGGTGTCGAGGTCGTGCTACGTTCATCCTGCAGACCAGATGCACCATCCTGCGTATTTCAGTCAGGAGAGCTGGAAGTCTCGGAGACGAGAAATCGCCGAGGGGAACGGCACGTCTAGTTCGGGCACTGCCCATGAGGAGCTGTGAAAACGAATGAAAGGATTTCCTTGCCAAACTGTGATGCGCGTGTCCTGGGACCTCTCTCGGGACGGACGCGTTGCACTCCAAGATGGAAATTCGGGGAACGAACACGTGCTCACGTGAACCGCAAGTTTGCAGCTGCGGAAAATCGTGTCCTGCTTCTTACGGATCTCTCTCCCACCGCTTGGTCCTTTTCGCTGTCATAAGGATTTAATTCGCTCGTGACCCGAAAATGTCATGATACAAGAAAAAGCGTACATGCGAGTTTGACCTAAGCCGGGAGCTTTCCCAGCGGAAGCGTCCACAAACAGCAACATGCGCGGATGATTCCTGTTAGACACATGGCGGCGGCGGCGCTGTGGAGCAGCCGTGGGATTCTCCAGCTGGCACACGTGCGTGGGAGCTCATCCTGTTGTCGTAAAAGTTGCGGGACGACGTCTCGCTTCCCTGCTCACTGAGTGGGGTCGGTTCAGGACACACGACGCGACTGGCGCGATGCGCCCTCCGCGATCCTTAGTCGACTCACGCAGCCCGAGAGGGTCGCCGTGCCTATGTGAGATTGTCGCTGGTCTTCCCGAAGATCGCCTCTGCCTCTGACCAAGGAGCTCCTTGCACGGCGCAGTGAATTGTCATTTGATGCTGTTTCGGAGGAGTGAAAGGGGGAACATGGTTCTGCCTTTGCAGACGTACCTTTGAGAACGGTGATCTCCACATGTAACCGGCAAGTGCCAAACTCAAGACTCAGACGATGCCTTATCTTAACAGCTCAAGCTTAAGAACTTTGTTTTCCTCTTCCAAACCCCACGTGGTGGACACTTCTTTCGTTCTTAAGGCACTTCAGTTGAAGACTTCATCTTATTCGTTAATCAGCAAGTTCGAATTCTTCTCACACTTGAGTAGACTTGTGTCCTTGGCAAACTGTGTGGATTCTCCTCACTTTCCACCACCTTGTCATACTACAGATGGCTCGCAGGCAACGACTCATTCTGGCCAGTGACTCGAGTTTTGTCACCGGTACATATACCGGCTATATCGGGTATTGAGCGTAACACCTCTTTGTTTTCCGCTCGGAGGATTTCAAGTCCTCTGAGCACCTCGTCGTATTATTGGGATCCCAGGATCCCGGGACAGGGAACCTACCACTAGCGCTCTTACTTCCAGCCGAACACCATTGTCCGTGAACAGGATGAACCTATATTTGGTCTTTTCTCTGCCTTGCTTCATCCCGTGCTATTGCCACGCCCTCACACAGCGAGGCCATGTCGAGTGTGTAATAGTCCGACTTTCTTTCGGAAGTGCTACGTCCGGCCGGAGTCTCAGGTCGCTTCCTGGGATTCGTTGGTGAGACCACCAGCTCCCGTGTTCCTTGCGCTGCTTCGTTGATGCGGCTGCACCCAGATGGTCGTGCCTCTTGGCGGTGAAGCACTCAGAGATTGAGAATGTGCGTCGAGGACACTTCCCATGTCGAGCATCTCTTGCATAACCCGTCCACACCGCTTCTTGCAAGTGTCGCTCGCATGGGTAGTAGGTTCAGTCGAGCAGCATGCACGAAGGGATTGTCAGGAGACCACAGGTGGGATGAAAGGAGTAGCCACTCCTTTCATCCGGGTTGCACGATGCTGTCCGACGCAGGACACGGATTACCCCTCATTTGAATGCTTTTAGATGAAGGAGGAATGTCTTGCCCCTCTGCGCTTCGACCTGCGCGCGCCATAGGTGAATCTGCGATGCGTAGTAACCATCCTCGAACATCCCATGTCTTTCTTTGAAGCAGTGCTCCTTAATGATTCCCCGTCTACAAAGAAAGCTTTCTGAAAATCATCCATATACATGGGAACTCGTCGATACGTCAGATACAACTCTGGAAACAGATAGATCTCATAAAACAGATACATCTCTGGAAACTCGATTCGGACATTTCTTTTCGTGATCCTTTTTTAGCGGTTTCGCTTTTCAGTACATCTATGCTGGAACATGTAATCAACATGTCTGAGTCTGCGTGTTTCCAAAATCCAGTTATTCAGTATAAAATATAGTATTTTGTAATGAGATTAAAAGATGTTCAGTTAAGGTTCAAAAGATACTGATTGAACAAGAGAGACCATAGGACGATGCTAAGGATCCTGTGCATTCTTCAAGTGTTTCCTTCAAAACGTCTCAAGCACTGCACTTCAAGCATGCATAGCCTTTTGACCAGTGATGTGAATTTATGTTTTTCAAGCAGAAGTTTCGTGCTTTTTGCACAACTCTCATCGTTGAGCTCATCGTTCTATCCGTTGTAGCGTTAAGATTAGAGTACTTTGAAGCTCTTAAGCATGATTTGGCAGTTTTCGCAATAGCCTTTGACTGCTGTTGCAAAAGATAGAAGTTACCTTGCTGCTTTCTACATATAAAATCACAAGCAGCCTGTGTCTTTGGTAACTTCACGGATAAACCTATAAATGCAGTTCTTTGAAGTTGCTGCTTCTGCTGCTAAATGATGACGATGATGTCTGCGTTGTAGGTGGCAAGGACATTGCTGGAAATTCGTCGCGTTGAAGAGCTAACACGGCGATTTCAAGAACGGAGCCGTAGGAGCCAACTGTACATCACGAGTAGCAAAAAGTAACGTATATCTCCGTACACTTTATCTCCATAGCCAGCCGCCATAAAGCAAGCGTTTTTTCATGTTTGTTTTGTCTTTTCCTTTTCGTTTCCAGCCTCAATGAAGGCGAGCTGAAAAGAATTTCGGTTATTGAAGCAGATCAAAAACTGGAAAGCCACGCAACTCAAAATTTTCCTCCATTCGGTTTGAAGGAAAATGATTCCCATAAGTTCCTGGACGAGGTAACTAGCAAAATGCAAACACTGGCGTGTACTTTCGAACAGGAGGTACGATGCATTGTGTTACCTATCATCAATAATTGCTACTTGGGATTGATAGCTTCATTCCATGAAGAAGAAGAAGGCCGATTGTGCTCTAGCAGAGCGTAATCCCCCCACTCTGTTCATCCCACCTCCTCCCCAAGATGCAGTTTCAGACCACGAAGTTGCCAACCAGAAACAGACGCTCTGCAATAACTGTGATGTTCCTCCATCCTTTCCACCTCCATCTGTTGCGCCTTCTGATACTTTCGTCGAGCCTCCAGCCGAAGAGCTGCAGAAAATGTCCGACGACAAGATAACCATAGTAGATGACGCTCTGATGTACAGAAGAAGCCAAGAGAGAAACATCTACGAAGAGATTGAACTCATGGAACGCATCTTAGAGGACGTCAGCAGTGACTGCGTACAAAGGAATAACAAGTCGGAGGGCACATCTTCCCTAAAGGAGGAATGTCGCTTCTCTCTGGAAGAACGCGCAGTGAAGTCTCCAAACGTCACAACGTTGAATGCTCCTCCCGTCCACGTAAGCTGATAACCCTCAGGGATGATAGCATGCAAGACGCTTGGTTCGGAGAGGCTTTCAGATATACGAGCCAAGCGTCCTGCAGCTTATTTGAGGCAGGAGACTAACTAACTTGATTAACGCACTCGTGCATGTGTCTAGGTAACCTGCCCAAAGAGTGACGAAGATGGAATCAGAGTGTTTCTTGAGAAAGAAGAACGACGTAAACAACGTATCAAGAAGCAGATCAAAGAGATCGAATCTCGTGAAAACCGTCAAGAAGAAGAAACGATCTATTACGACATAATTGAGTTTGCGGAAGAATATTTCAACCCTCATGAAAAGTCCCTGGAAGGTAATGGATCTTACATTCAATTTTAGGATCTGAGTTTTCATTCGAGCTTCAGGATCTCTCATGGGCACTCTTAGACGAAAATCATGCCAACAAGAAACCATTCCTAAATATGAAATGGTCACATACTCCAAGAGTTCATCCATTCCTAATTCTCACATTCAGCTCTTCGATCCCGAAAATATCATGCTAGCTATTAACATCTTCAAGGTATCAAAAACCCTACTTAAAAAGGCGGATCGGAGGATGATCTTTAGGACATCTGCAAGCTGATTAGGAACGAAGTGAAGGTGGAACAAGAAAATCAAATCATACAGTCGGTCATTAGCCATGGTATCGAAAAGGAGGAGTTGAGGGATGAGATCTACGTTCAGTGCATGAGACAAGCCACAAACAATCCTAGCAGAGAATCTCTGGAAAAGGTGTGGATCCTGTTGAGCTTGAGCATTGTAGCATTCCATCCAAGCAAAACTCTTTACAAAGTGAGACAGGGGTAGCAGCGTGCACCCTGTGTGACTCCTGCGTTTCAGTATTTCATCAGCTTCTTGCATAAGAATTCTCACCTGGAAGGAAAGTTGCAGCAGTATGTTCAGTGGTGTTCTACCAACTGCAAAAACAACAAAGTGAACTGCAGGAAGATGCCTCCTTCATCTGTGGAGATAGCTGTGTGTCACTGATGTTGCACTGTTGCGCAAACCTCATGATGCTGTTTTCAGGCAATGAGAAGACTGGGCACCGTGGTCTGCAGATTTTTCTTCATGGACGGGAGCACGAAAGCTATCGACATTCACCCCTGCGACACTGCGAGTGATGCCATGCAGAAAATAGCGGAACGGATAAGCCTTGTCAGTCTAGATGGCTGGGCCATCTACGAGTGCCGTGGGACGCACGAAAAGTACCTTCGGACCCACGACTACCTCTACGACGTGATTTCGTCTTGGGAGATGTAATTTCATGTCTCTTGACGTTCGTGTCCCTTACCGTTTCGATCTGAGCAGGTTGTCTAAAGGTGTGAAGCGTTCCAAAACGTCACGCTTTGAAAGTGCTGAATCTGCTGGAGGTACTCCCAAAAGGAGTTCCCACAGAGACAGCGAAAGATTCTCGGACATCACCAATAGCCATTTTTTATTCAAAAAAAGACTCTTCAAACACGTCCAGGAAATCCCCAGGGATCCTGTTGAAATAAACTTGCTGTACGCTCAGGCCGTGCACAGCGTTGTCAAGGTTTGTCCACACCCTGCGTCCTGGGAACCAAACTAACATCCGGAAGCAGCAAGACAGTTTTCCCGTCAATGAAGAAATGGCTTTACAGTTGGCAGGGATCCAGGCTCAGGTGACCATGAAAACTCCCGGAAGCAATCTTAGTGATTATTTCCAAGTTGAAAATTTCCTCCCTTTACGGATACGCAGCACGCGCTCTCCTACGGAATGGGTTAGAGTACAGTAGCAAATGCCATGTAAAATATCAGTTTGTTGTAGGCGGCGCTCCTTGCGGAAGCCCATCGTTGCTATGGATCCGGAAAGTCCGATCTCATGGCAAAGGTCTGGTACCTATCTTGCGTCATGCAGTATCCACTTTATGGATGCAACTTTTTCAACGTTACTTACCGTGGATATTGGTCCCTTAATGCTGACGTGTTGCTAGGGATAGGTTGCGAAGGCATCTACGTGATCATCCCCGAGAAAAAGACTGCATTTATAGAATGTTCTTACTCTGACGTAGAGTCCATATTCATCGATCCCAGTGACAACTTCATCACCATCAACCTGCTGAAAGCGTCCTCGGATGTGCCTAAGTGTTTGGTGTTCGAAAGTGAATCCAAGGAAGAGATTGGTTTCCTCCTGGGAAGCTACTCTCCCCTTCTGGCTGGCTGGCTGAAAGACATGGATGGACCGTGCAGGAAAATGAGGTTGACTCTGGAAGATCGGCACCGCTTGCATCAGAACATAATCAACTGTCGAAGAGCTCTCATAGATAGCGAGACGGTACAAAGGCCTCCGGAAGAGGACAGCTTTTTAAAAAACACTTTAAGAAAGTAAGATTCGCCACGGACCGCTCGGTTCTTTTCTTTTCTTTTTTCGGTCTATTCCAGATTGAACAGATCCCGGTGGAAGATGGAAAAGACCAACGAAGGGTTGCGGGAAATGTACAGAGGCTTCAGCTGCTCTTTCTGGGCCTTCAGCACCCATCCAGTATCGCAGAGTCTCAGTAGAGAGTTGAGTCCGGACCAGGAAGCGACTTCCCGGGAAATATCCAGGATGCTGCTGACGTATTCTGGACTACTGCCTCAGGGTGAGCCTTTCTGGTTGGGAGAGTGGGAAGAGAAAGAAAAGTGTGCGCCCCTCCTAAATCAGCCGAGTCTTCGTGTGAAGACCCCATCAAGCTTGTGCAGAGTATCATGGAGCAGGCTATGCAGAGCGATGCGCTGCTGGACGAACTCTTCTTACAGCTAATAAAGCAGACCACGGACCACCCTGATCCGAACTCCAGAGTGAATCTCCGACACTGGGCGATGCTGTCCGTGGCTTGCTCTGTCACTCTGCCGTGCAGTAGGCTGATAAGGAGGTACCTCATCAGCCACCTGAAGAAGTGCGCCTGCGACTACGTGACGGAGGAGGGGAAGATCGCCCGGTTCTCCGACAAAGTAAGGAGGCGTGGTCGCTGTCGTTTTCGAAATCCTGACGTGGCACCAAGTACGTTTACAAGCAGCTGAGTACCATCCGGCGCAAGTGGCCGCCTTCCAGACAAGAGGTGATCTGCACCATCAACCGGCGCCCCATCCACTCCCGCTTCCACCTCATGGACGGTCAGTTCTACTCCATAGAGTTCGACGCCACCTGCACCGTGGAGGACGTTCTCAGGCTGGTGCAAGAGCAGGTCGGGCTGCAGTCCACCTGCAAAGGTAGAGCGAATCGAAGCAGGGAACTCAGCCATCACTCCTTCCTTTCCTCATCGAAGGTTTCGCGCTTTACGAGGTATTCGGACCTTTCGAAAGGAGCCTTCCACCTGAAGAAAAGATGACTGACGCTCTTTCGAAGTGGGAAAGGTGTCGCATTGGCGTCGGCCCTGCTGGACAAGACGCTGGGAGCAGCCAGCACATGCTGTTTCTCAAGAAGCATTTGTTCCTGTGCGGCTGGGTCAACTTCGACGACCCAGTGGAGAAAGAGCTTCTCTTTCATCAATTCCTCCACGCTCTCCGGCGGGATTATTTCCCGGTGTCCCCTATGGAGGCTGTAATGCTGTGCGCCCTAAGCGCGCAGATAAAAATCGGCGACTATGTCAAGGATGCGGTCGACTACCGCAGCATCCTCACCAATTTCTTGTCGCCTCGCATCCTGGAAAGCATCAGCCTTGACTTGATCAGTATCCACCATCAGTCCCTCAAGGGACTGACTCCTCAAGAAGGGAAACAGGCCTTCTTGACCATCTTCCAAAGCTGGCCTCTACACAGGGCCACCATCTTTGACGTTATGGTCGGTATATCTTTCCGTTTCATCCAGAACGTTGTCTCCTCAGCAATCCTTCACGTCGAACTGGCCCAAAGATCTCTGGATAGCTATAGATCAACAGGGTATCCACCTGCTAGAGCAGAGATCCCGCCACGTGCTCTGTGCCTACGGCTACGAGGAGATCTTGAGCCATAGTCCTTCCATTAACTGCTTGATGATCATCACGGGTACCATTCGTAAACAGACTAAAACTATTCTGAACACGGTGCAAGTAAGTATCTCAAGAAGTTCCACAAGGAGAAGGAAAGATGCTGAGCTGCTCCTTGACGTTTCCAGGCATTTCAGATCAGCACTCTGATGAGGGATTACATGGTCGCACTTCAAGCCGAAAGCAAAGCCCCATCGGAAAGATTTTTCAAATCCTCAAGCCGTTGTTCCAATCTTTGAAGAAAGACCACTATCTAGTCTCAGATGTCTGCCCCCGAAGGTTTCGTGTCATTTTTTGCTAATTTTTACGCTTACTGATCGTTGGTTAACTTTGGACATGCTTAAGGCTGTGATTACAAAACATGAATAAATACTTTTGTTAAGTTCATTGTAATTTTAATTTCCGTGGACATGCCGCGTGGGTGGTAAATGGGACGTTCCATTAGAAAATTAATTTACCACCCTTTGAAAATTGAATTTTACTCTCTTGAGACGTGGCTGCCAAATAAAGATGATTTGAGTGTGGGAACGATTGAGTAACCGCCCAACCGATTCCAGAGTTGCAGCCTCCACGAGCTTTGGACAGTCTTCGATTCCAGGCGAACCTCGATTTGGGAGCAAAAAAGATATGAATGCAGAAACCCGCTAAGAGCTTCGTCCTTCGGTGGAAGGGTGAATTCCCCACTCCTTTCACGTTGCAGATGTGCAGTGAACGATTAGTCGTTCGCATCAACAAGCACGTTTTAATCTTGAGTTCACCCGCAATCACGTCCAGAGAGGTTTCCCGGAAACCAGTCCGCGTGCACCACCAAAATACACACGTGTTTTTTAGATGTGCTTGCATGGTCACTATAAGAACATCACTGCAGTCACTCTGTACGAGGAAAAATTCTTGTGCTCGTGCAGCGAGGATTACATCATCATCTGGGATTTACAGGAAGTCTTCAGCAATTACGAATCGGGTAAAAGTGCTCATCCGACCCCGGTCGCCTACTTTGTAATACATTGTAAGGAGGGCCGGAAAGAGGAACTGTGCTCAGCTGCGGCTTGGGAATCATCAGTGCTTGCTGTTTCGATTCGGAAGGAGCGTGGATAGCAGCTTCTATAGAAAATAAAATCCACCTGATAGAAAACCACGTAATTCCTCGGGGGTGCCATCCTAACGCAGTAGGGGGGGTCGAGCTTCCCTACCATTTCATTCGCGTTCCTTGTTCCAGAGAAGGAAAGAGAAGCCCTCCATGAAAACGCTCCAGCTTTCCAGCGGGAGGATCGTGGATCTCTCTTTCTCCAACGTTTACAACGAGCAGCTTGTGAGCTTAACGGAAAAAAGGATCCTGCATGTTAGTTTGAGCGAGGTCGGCGGGTCCCCGCGGACCTGCTGCCCAGCCGCCGCACCTAACGGGCTATTAGAATCGGCGTGTCTTCTAGGTCTTGGATGCTCGAACATGTAAATGCATTTACAAAATATACATCTTTGGAGGGTTTCCCTTGATCCTTCTGACCATGGACGTGACGTCGAATCGGGTCATTGTGGGATCCAGCGAGGGACAAATATATTGCTGGGAACTGACCCTGACGACGTATTGCTACATCACGGGATTTGATTTATATCTGCTGAAAGAAGAAATGTACAGGAGATCTCTTTGTTCGAAGGGTGTGTTCTCAGTGTTCTCAGTTTGGGATGAGTCAGCTTCAGAAAACGGCGCATTGTGAAGAGCTGTGTTTGAATTACCTTTTTTTTTTAAAAAAAAAAAAAAAACGATCATTTTTAAAAAGTCGTTTTGTATTTACCAGACAAGCAGGTCCGCATGAATCCTGCAACCAGTTTTCAGCCTTCCTGTCTTCTGTCTGCCTATTTTGGAAGAATCGATCCTGCTGTAAAAGAACTGGATGAAAATCAGGAAGATTCCCTTGTGCTTAAGTAAAGAGCATGACTTTTTTTTTTGATTGTTTTGATTTGTTTTCCTTTTTTGTGTGTTTTGATTTCACCGGGAGCAGGAAACTCCTCCAAAATTCATCATACCTGTTCGTAGCAGACTCTCAGAGCATTGTGGTCTTGCACTCTAAATCCTGGGAGCCTATCACCTATTTCGATTTTAGAGCCATGGGAGATACCTCAGGAGGTGAGTCTTTAGAGCCTCTTTATGCCTTGTTTTATCTCACGGAAGATGTTCTCGGAATCTGTCGCCACGTGCAGTTCACTAGCAGCTGCGAACCACAGGTTATCAGCTGCTTCGCGCAGCCCATCAATGATGCGAAGGTCGTTTGGATTCAGATCGTGGCTGTGGGCGACGTCGACCAGCAGCAGTCGAATTTATCACTAATTGCCAAGTACGGAGGGTTCAGGCCGCCGCCTGGTTAATGAACTCGTCGACACCGCTTTTCCAGCTTTCCAGAAAACAGCGATTCGATTCTCTCCCTGGCCACCAACATGTCGAAAGCCAAGTCTCTCGACGCGACAGAAGCAGCATCCGGAAAATCCATCATCAGGCTGTCCAAAATAAAATCCTCCGGATACGATCAACCTCCCCGATTCGTGAAACTGCATCCGAAACACAACCAGAAATCGAAAAGCGAAATCCTCAAAAGCAGGCGGAACACCCGCCTTCTGGAAAGGATGCATGGGATCCTGGAGATCTGCGATGTCAGCGACACCTTGAAAGGACAGCTCGCCTTGTACGTCAAGTCCACGCAGATCAACAGCATGGCCATTGATTGTAAGTGGTGCCTGTCGCAGATTCGTGGCCGATTTCCGCATGGCAAGTGGTCGACTGCCGAGCCTGCAGGCAGCTGCCAACGCTCTTCAGCGGAGACGCGAGTGCGAACAAGACTCACCGCACCGTTTTTATAGTGGATGCACCACCGCCCACCGCGCGTGCGCACCGCTGTGAGATATTCGCCCTCTCCTCGAGGTTCAAGGCATGCTGAGGTTCTCTTAGAAACTCTTCTGGCTTCTCGTCTGCACCTGCATGATAGCAAACTTTTCGAATTTCGATGCACCTTTCCATGCCGAGACACGGAAAGACGACCTTCTGTGGATGCTGAGGGTGCCGCCAAGTCGAACGCTTTTGGCATGCGCAGAATACGACGACGTGTGCATTTCGATCGCATGCTGTCTGTCATCATCCATCTGGGGGAGCTGCTGCATCTGCAACCGAAATATGGAACCTCTCCCCGTAGCGTTGGGCTCGTGGCTAGCTGTGTGTTCCAAGGCGCACGCCGCTCACGTTCTGCCTTTCCCCAAAGCGCTGGAAGATGGTGGAAGGAGTAGAATATTTAATCTCATAGGCCACAAGAGCGCCGTGAATACAGTCAGGTTCAATTTAGACTCTGACTGGGTTATCACTTCCTCGGATGATTCCTGTGCCAGACTGTGGAAGTGGAAATCCCGTGAAACCCGCCTGCAGTTCAAAGGGAAGAAACACGCACTGGTAGCAGTGACAGTTCTAATGACAGTTCGTGGAGACTAACGTTGTTTCAGAGCAATCCCTGTTTTGACAACAGCATTCTACATGTCCAGTTTTATTATATGGACAAATTCGTGCTTCTGGTTTGCGGATCAAAACTGTACATGTACGACTGGTGTGTGCAGAAGAAGAAGGAGTGGGTAGTTTCCTCTCTGCTGGCCGTTCTGACTGTATTTCCAGATCCTACAAAAGCGAAGGTTATTCCCTGGTCAAAGCATTTTCGTTCAACTGTCAGCGCCTTGTGTCAGCGGCGGCCGCGAACCAGTTTCACTCATGTATCCTTTCACTGAGATCTCTTTCCGTTTTTCCTTCACGCGAAGCATCTCGTTCTGCATCCGGTAACTAAACACTCTCCGAGAATGCACATGATGACGAGAACGGCTGCTCAGATTCGGACAAGAATTCTGCTGCATGCATGAATTCATGCATGCAGCAGAAAATGGCGAGATTTTTTCGTTATCGACTGCTTTGCGCTTCCTGCGTTCTGTAACAACGGCTCTAGAGATTAAGCCATCTTGATCACTTTTTAATCGACTTGCTGAAGCCCGTTGCCAGATGAACTCGAGCCGAATGGCTAGTCCTTGACGTCAGTTGTGCATAAGATAGCCTGTGGTCGACCACT
Source organism: Raillietiella orientalis (assembly GCA_036172245.1). Lineage (NCBI taxonomy): Eukaryota > Metazoa > Arthropoda > Ichthyostraca > Raillietiellida > Raillietiellidae > Raillietiella > Raillietiella orientalis. Next base: position 1,834,255 of record JAYWIR010000004.1, on the reverse strand, counting down.
CATTCTTAGTTTTTCGTTAAAGGCGTTTCTTGTATTTGATTACTCTGTAAGCAGCCTTCACAATTGAACTGCAAATGATTTTTGTCTGGTGGGAAATGGGAAAACAGCAGACTAAAAAATCAAAATTCGTTCGCTCTTATGAAAAACTTCTTTGCTAAGCCTCGCCTTCACTGAAGTTCGCTGTTGCTGTCTTCGTCTTCGTGATTTCCAGAAAATCATGAAACGTTTAGCCGATACCTTTTTCGAAGATCATTTTTCACTTCTTTTCTTTTCCCTCTTATGTTACGAATAGAATCTCGTCCCTCGAGACCAATTTAAAGTGCATGCTGATACGATAAATATCCGAAAACCAGCGTGAGGAAAACACCCAGCAACGGATGATGCTCCAGTGCAGAATTCCAAGATAGCGGTGAATTTTATTGGACAGGAAGTGACGCACTGAAAATGAGAGAGATGCGTTGTATGTGTATGTGTGCGTGTTGTGTTTATGCATTCAACATCAGATCGTTGCTAATAGTGTAGGAAAGACTAGTTGCATTCTGCGTTGGGAAAACAAATCGTAGATTGCCATCTGATAGCTGGTCCACATAGTTCCTTAACTTGTCACTGTTTACGTCTTCTGTAGCGGAACGGATAAAAGCGTTCAAGTCCTAGACCTCAACGTGCAGAAACTTGCCTGGAAGATTCCAGAAGCCCACTCTCGCCAAACGCATTGCATATCGTTGGTAATTTCTTTCAGTTACCGTCTCTGATTTGGAAGTACCCAATCATCTTGAAAATGGCTGATGTGTTTGTAGAATGAAGGCAGTCAGTATTTTGCAAATCCCTTGGGGATGTACAACATCTTCCTCACTTCTTCCATTTGCGATGGCATCAAGCTGTGGGACCTGCGGTCACGTGCTTGCTGCTTGAAGCTGTGTCACCATTTGGATAGGACGCAAACGTGCAGAGCCGTTTTTAGCCCTTGTGGCAGCTTCGTTGCCACCGGCGCGGAAAATAAATGCGTAAGAAAGTCAAGACGCACTCTCTTCCAAACACCACTCCTTCTTTCATTCCTCTTTTCTTTGTAGGCATACATCTATGATTTGCGACAAACTTATAGTGTCGTTCACAAGCTTCCTGGTCACCAGGACGTGGTAACAGATGTTTGCTTCTCTCCAAAGGGTTCGTCTTTGGTAACTGCCAGTAATGACGGGCAGTTGAGAATTTTCTTCCCTTCCAGTCTGTGAAGCACAATTCCTTCTGATCTGCAAGAACATTTTGACAAAGCCAAATGGCACTCTCAACTGCTATTTGCAGAAATACATATTGCAACATGCACCGTGTTGTTTTGTCGTCTATTCCTGAGGCGGCTTACCATTTCAGCCGAAAGTTTCAAAGTCTTAGCAATGAAATCCTGTTTTCATGAAACAAGATAAGCAAACAGGATTGTTCTTTCCTTGGCATGGCCCAAACTCTGGTTGGTATGCATCTTCGGTTTGCTGCCATTTTTTACTGACAGACATCTTTCGCCAGCTAATAACTTTTCATTCCTCAAGACAAAGAATTATCCTTTTCTCATTTTCTTCCCTGTTAAATCTGGTTTCCACATCAGTTTCTTCACATATTCCATCATTTTCCATGACACCAGCCATCCAGAAAACTCCACGAGTAGAAACAGACTTGCTGAATGGTACTCACGGCATGCTTGGAACACCTCATAAGATGCTGACGCATCGCTTCATTATAGTGATGAATTGCCAAGCAACAGTTGAGAAAAGATGGACATGTTCTACACTTTAATTTTTGAATGATACTTGTTTGCGGAGCCTGTGCCCAGCAACTCTGTAGGATGATGAGCGTCCCACATAGATTGCATATGCATCCACTGATTCCGTTGTCTGATTGTGGATGAGAATGCGACCGACCTGAATGTGCAATGTCAAAAGGTTTCTTATATGGCGAACCACAGTGGGAGATACCATTCATATGCAGTGCGGCCGTCATGACTGTTGCTGATAGAATCTAAATCCAAGTTTCTTTCTAAAGATTTTACAACTAATTTGCACTAATTTTCACTTCTGATACTATTTTGTTGCAGCAGTCAAACAGGGTGTTAGTGACAACTCTCTCTCTGTTCTCCAAAATCAAGAGCAAACGTCATGCCATGTGTCCTGACATTCTAATTGAAGAGAACTTTTAACTTTCTTGCTGTTGGTATGGGAGGGATTTTTCTTATTGGCTGATGTCTTCTAGCTTTGTATGGTGTTTTCGCTGATGGGCACAAATGTGCCTCCTTTCCTGTCATCTCCTTATTTCTTTGTCGACTGATTTTTCAAAATTTGGTCGGAAACGGGTGTCTTGGGTATGAACAAAAGATTGCTGATCAAGATTATATCTATGAAGGGGTTCCAAGAAGACAAGTTGAGTAGTACGACATCCACCTCTGAACCGATTTTACAAGGATCGCCAGCCATTTCGATGATGCTTACCTTATTATCTGTTACTTTCATCATCTTCTCTTATATCTTAATGACAAAATATTGATTTCCGACTGAAACTGATGCAACAGAAAAATATCGGGGGGAAGAAGCAATGAGAGAAGGAATGAGTGAACCACTTGAGCAAGTCAAGAGGACCTGATGGAAATTTGATCGGAAAGACCATTTGTAGTGATTGCAAAGAATCGAAGTACTGACGGTGTGAGTTTGGAATGCACAGAGAAGCAGTACACAAGCAAGGATTCTGCAAGCTGCAAATACCATCAATTTTTGAGAGCAAGCCGGTTGTGGGAAATGCCAGTAGGAGCTGCTGTAGGGTACGACGAAGATGACGAATGCATTAGGAAACCTACTAAGGCTCGCAATTAGCACACCATGGAGAAATCTCCATGAGGATTTCTCCACCATCCTGATGTTTGTTTGAGGCTGCTCTTCAAGTCAACGTGCAAGATCGTAACAGCAAGAGAATATTCAGAATGAACACACCAGAGTGTCTATAGTTCAGCGATATTTTGATACAGAAGGACGTCTTCGATTTTGGAGAAAGCTTTTCAGGGAGAAAATGAATTCATACGGAAATGAATTTTTCGTTTCAGTCTAGTCACTCGAGACGAGAGTAATTGTCCAATAAGTTTTTTCACACTTCCATTTCCATCTACTTAGGTCGTCACTGCCTAACTATGCAAAAAAAAAAAAATCCGCAAGAGCGGAAAATATCTTTTCGGAAATCGTCTAAAAGATATTCTAAAAAATCGTTCAGTATTCTGGAATTCCTGGGGTCGTGAGGTCTTCTGACTTTCTGAGAGTATTAAATTACAGAAAGCAATGGAGTGCTGTTATTATTGATTACTTGTTAACGACCTGGCAGAGCTGTTGACCGGATAGAATTCTCACCGGATTTGCTTAAAGGAAAATGATTGGATTATAGGTCATCATACATCGACAGTTCTTGCCCTAGAAGCTGTGATCAAAATCAACAAGTAAAGAAGATCAGACCCAAAATCTCAGCTTGTGAATGGAATCAGACAGTCCAAGAGAGAGAGCTTCAGTTAGACAAATCACGAACGAATGCATTTGAATATCTTATCGATGACTTCACTGTATACGTTGCAATCACCGTCAAAAAGAATCAAATCCAAATGGAAGAGAACGGAAGAATACCTATGAAAGAAGGCATTCTCTATGCAAAGGGGAATTCAAGCTCAACAGTTTTTACAAACAAACAAACAAAAAAATCTCTTCGTGACTGGTTCTCTTATCCAGGAATGCTGGAAGGGAAAAAATTCCACGTTGCAGATCCTTTTCATATCATTACTCTATCAGTCCCGCATCCCTAACTCTGCTAAGTGTTTGGCGTGCATGCACAAGGCTAGCCATGAAATCTGCTCTTTCCTTCCTTCCAAGAAGCAGTAAATCTCTCTATCTCTTTTTTACGGGATGAATTCGCTAGCATCTGGTTGCGGATAAATGAAACTGAAACCGAGAAAATCGATGGTGATAGCACCTTCTGAAGTGCCAATGAGGACAGTTCTTATTTCCATAATAATGCTATCTCACAAATGGAATAAAATGAAAAGCTCAGCATCCTATCGGAATCATTCCTAGCATTCGTCCAGAAGCTGGAAGCCGTGAAGCACAGTGCGAATTTGGCCAAACCGGTGGTCCTAAGGCACATTATAGTATCCCAGACTCTCGAAGAACTCTGAATAAAGAGCGAAGTTAGGAGGAAGAAATGAATACCTTCTCAGGGGACCAAAGTTGGCAGATCACCGTATTTCTGAGAAGGACCGGGAGCATTTCGATTTTCAGCGTCAAACGCGGATAGCGAATGGAGTATCTGATGCAACACTCAACCACTACGAAAACATCCTGGAAAACATCTTACCCTTTGTTGTCTCCAAGTTCTCAGACGCCGTGGCTACCGCGTTTTGCCCATTCGGTTTTCGTCCGCTTATCTCTTTCTCTCAAAGAAATCGCCGTACTTATTTCACCTGCTTCCTTTTCCTAACAGTCATCACCATTTGTCATCATCCATCAACCCGCATTGTCATCGATAGCACATAAATTCAACCCCATACCCAGAAATCCAAACAAGTGGGAAAAAAAGGTCAGTTGTCATCTCTTACACTGGGGATAAAAAAAAGATACATGAAAGGACCCATTGTGTAGATGATGATCCCATTAACTTCATTACCTTAATTTCACTTTTTTTTTGTTGCTTTGCTTTTCCGTAAAACGACGCAGCGAAATGTGGAAAAGTAAAGGACGAGGAATTCATGCAACCCAGACTGTGATGAATATAAAAAAAGGAGCAGAAAAGGTCCAAAGCTGATTTCTGGTGCTATGATTCAGGTCCATCGTGAAAAAGGCAACAAAAACGCGTTTTCAAAGACTGAGACCTGTAAAATTAGGAAGATCGCAAAAAAAAAAAAAAAAAAATGTTCACCTCTGCGGTGCATAAGACTCATTGGGTGACTCTGCTGCGTTAGTCACGATTTCAGTCAGTGCAATCGGAGTAACCTCGGATCAAAGCCCAGAAGACCTCTTTTTATCAAAGAGTCCGCACTTGTGAGGGTATCGTAAAGCTCCCGTGCCGATTCAGAAATCTTCCTGCAAAAGGTTCGCCCGTCCTCTTATCCATCCCATTGGGTCACTCAGTTTATGCTTCGAACAATCTGAATTTCCAGAAGAGTCAAATTCTTGCCCACAAAGATGCTCATCCAATGATTATTACTTGCGATGCTGCATCTGGAACGTTGGACCACTTGACTGCGCGGTTTTTCACTGAGCAGCAGCATGGTCGGACCACCAGTGAGCAGCTCACGCGCGTCCAGGTGATTCACTTTCAGCATCCAGGGAACCACATGTTTTCTTCGTACCGCCAAAGCATTCAACTGACTAATTAGAACTAGCTCCTCTTCCATATACGCGTTTCTCTTTTGAACCAAGTCAAAGAAGCAGCACTTCTCTGTACTACAAGAACAGCGTTACGTGTACTACAACAGCTCCAAGTCTTCGTGCCTAACTAGAAGTACCACGGTTGCCCTCACTCTAAACTTGCGCACAGACATTTTCACACTGAAGTTTCAGAAGACGAAATGGCCGGGGAGGCACTTCATAAGATAAGTGAAATCAAAGCCAACCATGAGTACTTTCAGCGAAGAGCTTTTCAGCATATAAAATGGCGGAACCCATAAAATGCGCTATGATATACACCAGTGTTTGAGCGGAGCTTAGAAACAATTCCAGGATCCTATCCCTTGGTCGCGTCCTTATTTTTCCAAGAATACTAAACAGCGGAGGTGAACGCACGCGATTTATTATTCGACGGGAACCTCCTTAAGTTGCTCGCATTGACGGCTGTGTGGCTACGGTCTTCCGCGCGTGGTAACGAGCGTTGTGGATTCCTATAAAAGATCGATGCCAAGGAAGACCATCCGGACACTGAACACCCCACTTGCAGCCGCGCTCAACACAATTCAACAAACTGGTCATAGCGAAGGCCTTGCGAGATGAGAAGTATTCCGCGAGGTCGCGGGAAAAAAGGAGCAGCCGGGATGCCGGACGGCGAATCAACTGACTGACGCATGCATCCCCGCCGCCCTCCCCAAAGGAATTCGTCTCTGGTTGCAACTGCTGGACATTCCTTCTGGAGAGACAAAAATTCCCCAGAGTTCGTGGACAGCTCCACGCTTTCCCTGAAATGGCTGGACTTGGCATTGCAGTTGCACTGGATGATCTCATGCAACGCACTAGTCCACTAGTGGACGAGGGGGAGTGTGGCCTCAGATTGTGCCAGATGCGGGAAACGGAAAACCTTCCCGCTCCTGTTGTTGGACTGCGTTGGAACGAGGCCATTCGAACGACGAGGTCATCGCAGTTCTCTGTTCTTTCATGAGGAAGGAGACAAGATGGCCACATCTCTGCCGACAAAAGGGGGAAGGCCCTCGTCGGAGGCCTTGTGGTTTAGGCTTCCACGTGTGGCACCATGCGTCGCGGGTTCGAATACTTCGGCAGAAACTCTGACGCCACTGCGTCGTCGAGTTGCGAGTTTCTCCTGCAATGGCGCTGGTTGGCCGAGACATTCGGGCGTGGCTCCGGCGGTGGATTAAGCCGGAGGCCCCCGATGAAGGCCGGAACAATGGGAGTCGACCTTCGGGTCCTCCCAGGAATCAAGGAGTGGGGAGTTCCCCCTCCGGTCGTACAACGGAGAGCGGACCCCCCCACCGGGGGACCCCTCCGGCTCCAAGATGGAGCAGGAGCCCTCACGGGCACCTCTCCAGTTGTTCAAAGGAGAGGACCCTCCCCGCTGCGGGGGGGACCCTCCGAGTCGTCGCCTCTTCACTGCACAAGGAAGCAAGCGAGAGCGATTCGCTGCGGGAAGCTGCAGTGCCCCTTCTGCGTTTCGGAAGCGTCCCTTCGGGGTTCTCTTCAGAGGAGTGAACAGGAGCGGTTCCTTTGCGGGTTCCCTCCGGAGAAGAAATTCCTGCTAGCGGATCCTTTCCGGAATTTCTTCGGAGAAGTTGAAATGGAGAGGACCACCCCCCATTAGAGGGGGGTCCCTCCGGAGAGAATGAGGAAGGAGATTCCCTTCGAGACAACCAGGGTGGGAGGTGCGATCCCCCCGTCCGGGGGGATCCCTCGCCAAGCGTGAGAGGAATGCGGACTCCGAGCCCTTCCTGGATTCATAGGGCGGACCCCCATCCCGGGGTGTCCCCTATCCTGAAGAATTACACTGAAGAATTACATGCCCCCCTGCGGGTTGCCGCGGGCGGAGGGGCGTCGAAACAAAACAGTGTGTTAATGTTTAAAAAGAGCCACGCGCGCCGCGAGGCACGCGACCGGCTCTGAGGTACTTAGCGAACCAAAAAAAAGAAAACTCTTAAAAAAAAAAGAAAAAAAGCTGGAAGGAAAACAGCGAAGTCAGAAGAAAAAGAAGAACTCAAGGATTTCCATCGTCCTAGGCCAATAGTAACGATCTCCTCGTGGGGGGTCACTACTGGCCTTAAAAAAAAAAAAAAAAAGGGGGAAGTTGCCAACATCCTCCGGAGCTTTCTCCTCAGGAAGGGATCTACGATCCCTTCCCTTCTCCCCAAATATTTTTAAACCTGAACTTTGTTTTTTTTTTCGTTTTCTTGTTAATTCCTTTCCCTACCTCTCCCATGCGGACCTTATCGGGGAGCTGCTCAGGAGAAGCAGCACCCCAGAGGCATTTCCCTTCTTAGCGGTGGTGTGAAACCACCACGAAAAAAGGCATCTTTTTTTTATATTTTATATGACTGTTTGTTTTTGTAAATATCTTTTCCTCACACGGTCCTCTCCTTGCCTTCACTCCACCTTTCCCTATCCTTCCTCCCTATCATCTTTTTATCCCGATTGTAGTGCCTGGTGTTAGCAAAAACTAGTGACCGGTAAGTCTCTTTCCTGGCGTGCCTCCTCCTCCTTCTTCGGCATGGGTGGCTGCAGCATCACGCCGTCTGTTCACTCCGCTCTGACCCAATGTCCATCGCGGCATCCATCCTCTTCCCTTGGTCAGCGTCCACTTGTTTTACGATAAACGGACCGGCGTGACGGGGTGAAAACAAAAGATGGATGCCGACAAATGGGTGCGCCCTGGGTTTCGAGGTCCAATATGACGCCGGTTGACCCATGGGCTCCAGGTGCGGCACTGGTGAAAGCCAGAAAGCGAAACCGGATGCCCCGATGAGTGTCCGGGATTGGGAGTCGACCCTCAGGGTCCTTCTAGGAAACAGAATCAAGGAGCCCGATTCCCTTCGTGGTTCTCCTCCGGTTGTGCAAAGGAGACATACCCCCCCCCCCCTTCATCTGCGGAGGGTACCTCCGGAGTTGGTGGATTGATAGTACCTCTCCATAGTGGGAAGAGGCTCTCTGCTCCCTTCGGAGAGCGACCCTTCAGAGAAAATTCGGAAGCGTCCCTTCCGGGTTCTCTTCAGAGGAAGAAACAAGGAGTCAATTCTTTCCCGAGGGTCCCTCCGGAGATTAAATGGGTAGAGGCCCCCACAAATCGGAGAGTCCCTCTGGAGGGAACGAGAGGAAAGGTGGTTCTTCGAGGTTGTCTCTCAAGAATAAGAGGAACGGATAAGAACGGAAGTCTCTTTCCGAATCCCTCCTGGATACATAGTTCCCTCTTCCTCGTTCTTGAAAAGTTACACGCACCCTCGGGTGACACGTGGAACAGTGTTAAAGAGTCCCGTGAGCCCCTAGGCTCTCGAGTACTTAGCAAACCGAAAAGAGAACAAAAAGCTAGAAGGAGCAGAGAAACAGAAGAATTCTATCGAAAGGAAGGGATTTCTACCTGCTCACATCCTCCACGAAGCGACGGAGATACGCGTCTGGTCCTGTCGATGACATTTTTCTGCTCACACTCTTTGCTGTGTAGCTCAACCGGGGATTCCAACGGAAAGCACAAAGCAGCCGAGTGGCGTCGATGCGAAGATAAGGAGAGGAGGACAGACGAACGAAAATTTTCCAAACGGGAGACCAGAAGGTCCCAGCCCTACGATTGCGATCGATGGATAAAAAGCTGAGATTTTCTAAAGCCTTTCTTGCGAAAAATGGAATGGAGCGTTTGATTCCTTGTAGAAGGCTTTGACTATCCTTGGTGTTACGGGAACGAGATTTTCAGCAGATCGCCAACTGAGCCAGGGAATAACCATGTCGAAATGAGCAAATACTGCAGGGAGGTGAAGCAAAGAAAGAGGAAAAATGCTCCCGCAACGCAATCATGTAAGTTGCCTTTCTGGGGGCTGGATCAGCAATGACGAATAGGCTTATAAATGCTTCGAAAGGCAGAAGAGCAATTTCGGTATTCTCTTGAATTCGAAAAGGCAAAATCTCAAGCCTAACTCTCCCATCGCCAAAAACTGAGCAGACTATTGACGTGTTCTCTTCCCTAATGGAGTAGCTTATCCTGCTTTTCATCTTACTTTCCTCGCCTCAGTCTGAGATAATGAAGGCAAACTCTCAACTGCATCAGGATGCAGAAGCGAATTTCCTGCAAACAACTTTCCAAATCAGAATTCACTCTGAAGATAATGTGGCCAAAAAGTGCTGCTAAGATACATGGCGCACACTTTATCACACAAAAGTGGAATGCTACAGTGTAAGGACAGGGTTTTTCCTCTTTCGTGATTTGCAGCCACGTTTTGGAAAACGGTTTCGAAACGCATCTCAGCTCGTGTTTCCTACGTTCTTTTTCAAGCTCTCACCTCCGCATTTCCCTCCCTCGAATAAAAACCCTGATGTGTGCTTCCCAAACATAAGAGATGGGATTTTATTTTTATTTTTTTTACCAGCACCAGAATCTGAACAGAAAAGCAAAGCCGAACAGAATTTTCCGGTTGCTACGTCTGCGTCCCAGGCACAAAAGAAGTAGAACATGGCAACTATCTCGAGAAGATGGTTTCCCACTGAAAAAGAAAATAAAAGCTTTCACGACAAAAAAATTAAAAGAAATGCCAGAGGCTAGAACACATCCCCTCCTCCAAAATCCGTGAGACTTTGAAACCATCAGCTTGAAGCTCTGTTGACACACGAAGACCGTGAAACCTGCAGAACATGAAATCCTCTGCATCAGCCGACTAAGTCAATCAGTTAGAAAATAAAAAAAAAACACTGAACACACAATCGACAATAACCGCTGCTGAAGAGTTTATTTTGTACCGAAAGATGAGCGTTTACAAGTCCCTACTGGAAAGAAAGAAAAAGAAAAGCAAGGCATCACAAACTCTAGAAAGACAAAGAGCTCCTGTGTAGAAGAAAGCCAAGGGTTTCCAGCCACGAATCTTTATTGCCCGTTCTGGTTCAAATGCACATCGGAAATGCAGATTACAGCTTGCTCTCGATTCACAAAGGCGGATTTGGGGTTGAACTCCACGCTGATCTGCTTGTCTGCACTCTTCACTTGCCTGCTTTCCGACTCATTTGAGCATTTTACATTCAGCCCACAGAAATAACGCTGAGTTTTATTATTATTACAATTATCATTAAATGTACAGAGGTCCTGCTAGAAGACACTGTGATTTCATGGAAACTTTGTCGGTTTCCAATCTGAAACAAAGTCTATAGGACACTGTTTAAATGTCAGATATTCGTTTTCAGGGTTCTCAACAGCTTCTGTGTTCTTTAAAAAAATGAACCTCGTTTTCCCGGAAAACAGCATCATGCTCGCTGGGAATTTTCTTGTTTCGCGTCACCTCAATTGAAATTTCTGTCCTTCTCATCCTTCTTTTTCTGCCAAAATTCTCCAAATCTGTTTAGGTGTGTTTGCTTTACACGAAGAAACGTCTCTCCCCCACATTAAAAGCAAAACGCATTTGCGTTCGGTCAAAAAGCCATTCCCAACAAAGAAAAATGTACAGGCAGATACGTGCTCCTATTTACATGCCACATATACTGTTGTACCAAATGTATTCCTACAATACTATCTGTTGGAAGGTGGTTTTTAATTTTAAACTGCGATCAAAAATAAAAACTCTTCCAAAGTTTCGTCTTTTTTTTCATATCCTTCCAAAATGCTCCATTCGCTATTATCTCTTAAAGCTCAGAAATTCAGCAGCAAAATTATAAATCATGAAGCACAAAGCAGTTTTCCGCATAATGCAGTCAACTTCAATGTAAATTCGTAGTAGAAACGAACTCATCATCTATTTCAGACCAGTTGTCTCCTTGGTTGAGTAGAATAAATTTTCATTTTCAGTGCATCAAAGTTCTCATGGTCCTTCGTATGCATGGTCATAAGTTACTCCTTTATTTAATGAGTTTCTCTTCAGAGTAGGTGATTTTTGAATCAGTCATGAATCACAGCTATGCAAGTTGTTATGTGATTAAAAAAAACACATTATATAGCAAATTTTCATATAAATTTTTTTAGATCAGGGTCACATTTGAGATACAAAGATCACACGCAGATCCACCCACTTTGAAATTTTTGCAGAGCAATTTATAACGCTAAGAAAAATTAATTATAATGGGAGGTCCAATAAACTTTGACAGCATTCAATTTTTCGAGTAAAAGATTTCTAGCATTCTTACCAAGTTTAACTGGTAATGAAAATGGAAGCTTACAGTAAGCAAACCTATAAGCCCAAGACAGGTACTTTGTAATGCATTTCCAGGATGCACTCAAAAGTGGGGAAAGGGAGCTTCTTTGTTTTCCCGGTTCGCGGCATAATTGTGACCTTTGTTTTGGGAACAAAGCAAAAATCGACGACAAACTTGTTGCCAATACTGCAAGATTTCCCTAGCCTCAGCCCTGAAACATACGATTCCCAACGTTATATACATTGTATGCGACATCGCGCAGACTTCTCAAGATAAATATCAGTGTCTTCGAGGCTTCTCTAAGACTGCATGCTTTAAATACTAGAGATTTTCATTGTGTTCAATTCATACTCCGAAAATATGGCACATACTATATGCTGTACAATATGGAAAGGAAGAGCATTAAATGCTAATGTTTTACACCCGTTCCAATGACAGACAAACATATTTTGAAATAAAAAATAATGCACACTTGAAAAAAGTGTGGAATCAAAAAAACGCACACAATATTTTACTCTGTTGAGGATAATTTAACAAATCTTTAATAGATTTTGCAGGATTATTGGTAACATTCGACCAAGTTGAGATGAATTTCATAAGAACTTATTCAGGGCAAAAATACATAAAAGCAACTCAAGTTCCTGCTTGTTAGCTTGTGTTATCAATGGTAATAAAAAACAAAATGGAAAGAACACCGACTGCATAACGAAAAAGCAAAATCTTGACCGGCAACTTTGAAACAGATTTAAAAAAAAAAATGACATGGTCACGAACGGAGAGCAATGCTTCCTCAACAAATACCAAGCTTCCATTACTGAAGTCCAGCTAGTTAAGCTTGCTGTAGCTTGCTGATTTCTGGAGAAGAATGTAATAAATCAACGCTAAGAGTGATGGCCACTCGTATACCACTCAGAGGTACAAACTACGGAAAAAGCTCTCCGAGATCGACAGCTAAATGAATAGGTTATTTCATTGACTTTTTAAATGTGCTTCTCGAGCAAGGAGACTATCGGCAGACTACACTACAGCTGGCTAGCACAACATGTAACGGGAAGAAATTTATTTTCTTAGAGTTTCGAATGCATGCATCTAAACTTGTGTGTGCGTTGTGCTGGCAACTCTGGAACATGCAAATCTAAGGTGTGTTGGTGTTTTATGCCGTCTAATTTCCCCTGATTAAACCGTTCGTAGTAACTTCTAAATTCTGTGATGAACTCCGGAATATCTGTAATGGTTGTTAAATCTAGAAAAGGAATCTTAAGTCGAGTAATACAGTAGGCACCTGCTCAAGTGAACGGAACGAACCCTAAATGTTGTATTTACAAATAAAACTGACAGTTTTGTGCTTTCAGTTGTATTTAATCGATTTTACACCCACAAGGTGCAATCAAATTCAAACCTTGGCAAATTTCAAGGATCTTTCAAGAATCGCGTTGCTAAAATTTCAGAATTGTTGCAGAAGATGGGTTTCCTTTGTTTTTCATAATTGCCCTGCCGAATTCATTCACACTTACTTTTTGGTGTAAAATTCCTCATCTAAAACACGGGCGCAAGAAACTTACCCCCGGACGAAACAAAATATAGGAATACTGAAAATAAACATGTTATCACTGAATGCAATTCCATATTGGTAGACATTGTATGCTTGTTTGGTGACTAAAGAAAATGTTGGAAACAAATTTTTTCTTGTACCAGCGGTTAATCAAGAGATTATTTCCGGTTCAAGTATTAATACAGGTATGTGCACACCATGCAGATTTCATTGCAGCAGATGATTCCGTGTTGTGGCACAATCTGGAATCAATCTCTGCATTGCAGTTCTTTTTTTAAGCCTGGTCTTGTCCAGATACATACGTGAATACTGGTTCTGCAAACCATACCAGTTAAAAATCATTTTGACGTTCGAGAAATGTTTCCTTACTTCAAGACTTTTTCTTGTTATACCCATAAACTTATCACTGCTTCCCACACATTGTGAGGGCTATTACATCATTTCAGTAAATCGACAGCCTTGACTTATGTTTTCTTAGTTAATACCATGTGTACAAGTCTTTTGAATAAAACTTACTTGTGGGTCAAGGAAACATACTTAAGAATATGCAAGGCAATGGTACAAAACAATGTCAAACTTTGTTAACAATTTTCATCACTTCATCAGCATACTAAATAATTAATTAAACTTAAAAATTGAATTAAATGAAAAAAAACTTTATTTGAAACCATTAAATACAGATGTTTCAAGATTACTCTCAACAATGCCTAGAAAGGTCTACCTCTTCCAGCTCTAGGCATAGGTGGCTTATCTCCTTCACTTGAACGTGGGTTCTTTACAGTTTCATCTATAGACAAAATAAGACAAGCTGCTTCTGTTGCTGAAACTAAAGCATTGATCTTAACAACAGCAGGCTCCCACACATAGGCTTCCATGTTATCAGCAATATCTTCATTGTATACATCAACACCATACCACTGATTGCCTTGGGCATGTTTCTGACGTAGTTTATTAAGAATGTTGGTAGAGTCAAAGCCAGCATTGTCACATAGCTGTCGCGGAATGACTTCTAGTGCACGTGCATATGCACCAATTAGCAGCTGTTCTTTTCCTGCAATACTGTGTGATACATCTCGTAAATGTTTACTAAGCTCCATTTCTATTGCTCCTCCACCTGCAACCACTGTGTCATTTTTCAATGCCCGACGTACAATCATGATAGCATCATGTAATGAACGTTCAGCTTCTTCAATAAACTGTTCAGCTCCCCCACGTAAAATAATAGTACATGTTTTGGCATGTGGACAGCCTTTGAAAAAATTGTAACGATCACCTCCAAGTTGTCTCTCTTCAAAGAGAGTGCATGTTCCAAGAGTGCTGCTAGATAAATCACTGACTGTTGTAAGAATAGCTCCACCACAGGCTTTCCAAGTGCGTCGCAAATCTTCTTCAACTACCCTACCAGCACAGAACATGTCACGGTCTGCAAAGTATTGGGTTGCCACATCACCTATGGGCAATTTTGAGAGAACAATCTTAGCACCACTTTGGTAAATTTTTTCCAATTTCTGATAGAGAATGTTCCACTCAGCATCCACTACCTTTTGATACTCTTGGACATTATCAATCCGCACTTCTGCATTATCACGTTCCGCCTTCAATTCAAGTTCAATATTCAGTAAAGCAATGAGTGGCTCTCTGTACTGTTTAGGTTGCATCTCAAAACCAGCATATGAAAATGTTTTCTTAAATGCTACTCCATCAACAAGCTGAGAGTCTTCTAGAGCACCACCTTGCACCTTTTTGATACCAATCATGCTTAAGGGAAGAAGATTATCCAGCATCAAAACAGCATCAACCACCATTTTAGAGAAGAAGTCTCTATGTGCTGAGATAAGCTTGGAACTCAATGCTGTTGATGCACATTTCCCCAAAAATTCTTTTTGCTTTTCTTCTACATTTTCTGATATTTTTACAGCAATCTTATTAATTTTTTCTTGAGCCAATCGAGAGGCTTCTCGATATGCACGAATAATAATGCGAGAGTGCATACCGTCTTCTACAAATTGCTTGCTCTGCTTCAAAAATTCTCCTGCTAATATGACAACTGTTGTAGTGCCATCGCCAATTTCTGCATCTTGTGATTTAGCGATATCCACAAGCATTTTAGCTGCAGGATGACTAACAGACAACTGCTTCATGATGGTTGCTCCATCATTGGAAATTGTTGGTTTGCCATCACTAGTGACTATTAGTTTATCCATTCCTCGTGGTCCTAGAGTAGTTCGAATTGCATCTACTACAGCTTCACATGCATTGATGTTACTAATAAGTTGGGACTTCCCCTGGGTGCTTTCAGTCCCTTCTTTGAGAATAAGAATCTGTGGCTGTATGAAATTGACCATTGTCACTCTTTTGAATCTACTCAAAATATCAAATACTCTAAAAATAAAGCATTGGATCGTAAATCAATAGTATGGAAGCAAAGCATTCAAAATCCATACATACAAATCACGATGTTTCTATCAAATACCCCAACAAAAATATACAGTCATGCATATGATGCTCTTGCATTTATTCACTGACAAGCTAAAAATGCAATAAAAGAGGGAACAAAAAAGCACGTCTTGAAATTGATGTTTACATTTCTGCAAGTCTTCAATGAAAATTTTCTGAATAAAAAAAGTTCATAGTATCACATGCCAAAAGAATACCATTTTCAACCATGACAACAATAGAGAAATCAAAGAATTCCCAAGTAGTCCTTTCATAGTGAAAACCAGTTGCAAATCTACACAAAAAAAATATGCATGATTGACCATCCAAAGATGAATATACTTTTTTCTATCAATAATTTGTCAAAGCATTTTTTAAACTATTTTCCCAACAATGGCAAATACTCGTATTGCTTTTAACATTTCAAGAAATCAAATTAGTTTTTAATGAGGTATAACCAAAATACAGAAAACTGTGAATGGTCCTTAAATGACTGCAAAATTATTTTTTCCTGATAAAAACATGTGAGTTGGGTAAGCTTAGTAAAACAAACTAACTTACGTTAAAATAATTTATAGTTGAAAGAGATTCTTGTGTATGTTCATCCAATTTTCACAAAGATAACTAAAAGAATAAATTACTTAACAATGAAGCTTTTTAAGTCGCATTCGGACACTCTAAAATTCATATTTACTACAGTGTTACAAATAGAATCAAATGATATAGAATGTGATATGATAAGACAATCAAATGATATGAAGAAAAATATAAATCTCTGAAACCCAAGTGAAATACAGAGCAAAGAAAAACACACAGAAACATGAACGAATTAAGCGAAATTCCAATGAGATCTGTACTTTGCACAAGAGGCAATAATACTCAGTTCCTTATTATTCCAAGTCAAAAGGCAATTTAAAAAACTCAGCACAACAATACCATCTTTGTGAGCATAAATTTAAAAATTGTAAATGTACATAATATTTAGAATTTGTTTACTCATATGATTTAGGAAAATTAGTCTGTAAATAATTGGACCAAACACAGCATGTGGAAAACTTCCCTAATATTATGGAAAAACTGAATCCAATACTTCAAGCATTTCAAGCTAATAAAAACACAATAAAAAGAAAAACAATTTTAACATGTTAACTCTCGACATGCCTAACTTGTGAAAAATAAACATGTTAATTTACTTTAGTTTTCAGGGAATATCATGTTTTCAATCCATTCACTTAAATTGGGTTGCCATTATCATGAAATTTATTGCATAAAAATTACAGAAAAAACTTAAACACGAAACTGTTGGATTCTCATCACTGAAATGTATTTAGAATAAATGAGTTCGAAATAGAGACACAAAAAAAAAGTCAGCCTCTCGGTCTACTTGCATCTACTGCAATATTCTTACAAATTCAGGTCTTCACTGTATTTTACCCTAAGCCAGAGAAACTGAACCAGTAAAGTTTTTTCATAGCAATTTTTTTTTTACATGTAATCTATAAGTGAACTTTAAGTCATAAAAGCATTCTGTTCAATCCTTTAAAAGTGCTGTGGGCTTTTAATGAGAAAACGTTTGATGCAAAAGTATCACAAAACAAATCAAACCAGACACAAAAAAAATTATGCCAACAAATAAAATGGATGTGTTATAGGCTTCATGCAGAAGCATTTCAAACATTCAAACCAATAATTGAAAGTATGGAAGAAAGCCCTATACACTGAAGTTGAAAAATTTGAGCAACGTTGCTATGCTTTGAGCTAATGCAGCAACTTTCTCTAAGACAATTAGCTGATTAGGAAAAGAAAAAATTAGCAGTGACTCAACATACTAGTATTAAAAGTAAAAGTAAAAAATGTTAACTAATGGTATGATAAAAGTAACTCTTGCTCATAAGTCGATGCATATGAATTGAAACCAAAGTAGTGCACACAGTGAATAATTTGAATGTTACTAAAATTCCCTTGAAAACATGTTTGCATACTACTTTCAGGTTCATTATACTCCAACATAGCTTTAGTTTGGTTAAATCAAACACACATCAGAAAACCTAAAAACTATGTTACAATAAAAAAGCTTATCTGCAACTGGTGCAATATTTGTTTGGAATCTAACCAGATTAATAATCTGTTCAAAATTAAGAATTAAATAGAATGACACGACAACAAAAAAAACTTCTCAAAATCTATGTCAGAGCTCAGAAACAGTTGCTTCAACTAGTCTATTTTCATTCCATTAAGTAACACACTGCTTACTTCAATCATTTGCCACTAAAAGTTAGAGAAATATTGTTGACGCTTCTCTAACTTTTAGTGGTGAATGATAATGTTCAAATTATTAGTTCAGACTAATTGGGAAATTGCACCAAGTGGCTGCAAAGAGCAGTGCAATTTCATTTTGTATAACTGCAAATGTAGGATTTACAATTGATATCTGGGCAACAAATTTAACATATGTACAAAATATTTGCAATAATAAAATCCACAAATTTGTCAAAATAATTAAACAAAAAAACATGATAACTAAATCTAAGAACTGAATTCAAATGCTGATATAACTTAAAAATATTTAGTGCTTGAAATGCCCAAAGCTAATTCAATTCTAAGTAGTCAGTGATCAATTTCAAATAATTCCTTGAAATGTTATTCATGTGATCGGATGCAAATACCAATGCAAACAGCAGCTACAGAACGACAGTCAGAAATTCCACTAAATACATTTTATGACCTTTATCCTCAAGAAAAAATTCATCCTCAGTACAATAAACAATAGCAAGAAAACAGAAAATGCCAACAGAAATTGTCAATTACTACTTGACTCATCACAAAAACAACTTATTTGTATAGAAAGCAAGGATAAGCATGGATTGCTTTAAAAAGTATAATTTTTTTCTTTGCTGACCGGAATTTTCCTGATTTTTATTACATGTACAGCAGTATACCAAAGAGGGTAGAGAAAAGATGACTCCATTTCCATTACCTTGCATGGCAACATCTGTTGAAAAAGCAAGACTTTCAATTAGTATTATTACATACTATGATAACTGAATGATCACACGGAATCACATCTATTTGATTCAAATTTGCAAATGCACTACTAATACCCTTTTTTATTTTGGAATAGTTGAAGGCCAAATTTTAAATTGGAACACTGGAATAAAAAACTTACAATCAAACCCTAGAATTAAGCCTTGTTAATCTATGATATCTATCAGATTACAAATTTATTTCTACACTATCTCATTTAGTCAAATATTTGCATATAAAACTACGAACTTAATGAGCATCATACTGTGAATTCTAGGTGCTCAGTCTAACAGATTGTTAGCATGACTGCTGATGACAGATGCAAAGCATTTCAAATTTTACAAAAATAAACCTGCATTTAACTGTGTGCTTGAACCTAGCTTATTTTAAGTGTTATTACTTTGTAAAAAAGGTGGATTATACTAATATTTTGTTCTAACGACTGGAGATAATAATCACTGAGAAAATGAGGGCGAATTGCTCAAAATAGAAGTTGAGAACAGATCCGTCTAAGCAAAACAATTTTTGGTTCAAGAAAAAAAGATAACGTTCACAAAATACCTGGATAAAATATGGCGCCTCAAAGAAACCCATAACAATAATAATCAAGATTCTATTAAGAAACCCTCACAAAAAAATTTATCACATGGTTTTATGGGCAATTCTAAAAGTTGATTCACGTACCACATCAAATACAGGAGAGAATGAAATTCCAGCTGCAAATAGGGAGAACATAAAGTGTAGTGTTACCTACGTACACTTCGTGTCCCTATGTCATTACAATACACAAACAGCAACATGACCGAAAACGTTCACAAACGGGGAGAACCTGTGGAGATCGCTAGCTTTCAAAAAAAAAAAAAATTTCCAATGCACACAATATCACAATTATAATTTCATAAGAATTAAACTAATGCTATCGTTAACTGCAGCTTCGTTTGTAATGCACGCGTATCTTTCATGTATCTTCAAAATGCGAGAATTGTAACTAAACGTACTGAAAACCATCACTGGCTGTGAACCAGTAATTACGAAATTAATTCCAACACTCGATTCCCGTAAAACTCATTTCGGTAGAAAGACATTTGGAGAAAAGATAACTAGTACCTGAAAACAAGCTTATTTACACTACAATAATTCTAAACTATAGTAAACCATGCTCGTGCCTGACCTGCTGCTTGGGAAAAACGCCTGAGGAACGGAAAATGAGACTACCAACACATTTTAGCAACATCAGATCACAAATATTTTAATAAATGAACTACTCCGAATAGCAAATATTTTTTGCTTAAGATCATTCAAATACCATTAGAGGAGTAAAATGCAACCTGAATAAGCATAGAACTGAACATTATATTTGCTTAAGTCACGAATATGAATTTAAGGATACAACAAAGAAACGTAATTTTAGATGTTTGTTTCCATGAAAACCACATTCTCGTTAAACCTCTTATCTCGTTGCTTGAAAGTGAAGATGAATTCAGATATTTATGATTTTACTCGATGTCAGTAATTTATATCTGTTTTGATACCAGAGAACCCGGAACGTTCGATAAAGTTACTAAGTTTCAAAGTATATTAACCGATTTTGTTTGTTCTTAAGCAATTGAATATTCAAGGATATTTGGTATTTTCAACATCCTGTGTATTCACTGTTTTAGTAACGTTTTACAAAAGTTTTTTCTTAGAAAAATAAATATTCGGCTTGTTGCATGATAGTGTTTGTTTCCTTTGCAACTTTGTTTCCCAGGAAATTGCTGAAATTTACTTCGCCATTCTCTTGGATACCCTAACTTCTCAACTGATCCATTCATGAAGTGTATGCAAGAGCAAAAATTGCTTTTAGATTTAAAAACTTAATCAATGACTCTGAAGGAAAAGGCAGATCAACATTACAAAACCATAACTTTCACACTTTATGCATCATTTGAAGATAGTTTCTTGAAGAAAAAAGCTCACTGAAATAGACTTACGCTTTTCTTGTACACGGTTTTCATTGTAGCATAAAAGAAGCTGAAGCACTAAATGAAAAAAAAAAAAAAAACATGAGCTAGAATTATTATTTTTTTTAAACAAGGAAAGAAGCATCTTGATCTATTCTTAAAAATTTTTTAGTTATATAGCATTTGTTAATATATTAATTTATGAAGAGGTAAGGTGCTAGAGAGATATGATATGAGAGGAATTGATTGTAGGTTATTTTGGTGGTTGTATATTTATTTAGTATTAGAAGATATATTGGGTAGTAGTTAATTATACTGATATTGATATAAGGTTGAGAAAGTGTTTGGATTATATTGTTGTTGGTATTAGAGATTGAGAGTGGTAATCTGAGTGTATAACGTTAGTATTGAAATTTTAATTTTAAATGACTTTAAGGTCTTTAAAGTTTAAAGAACTTTAAACTCTCAATGTTTGATGGTGTTTGAATGTTTGAAGAAACGACTTGTAGATTGACCGAAATCCAAAGAATGAAAAACATTCAACCGTGCTAAAGAGGACCCTAGAGGCAGCCTCCATACTGGAGAAGCAGTGCGTTTCGAGGTAAGAATGTATGGTAAGCAAAAGCAAATGAAGATGTTGAAGAACTGATGAAAGCCAGCTATTTGCAAATCGGGGATTCGCGCCCACTTCTCGAGAGCTCCAGAAAGATTCGATAAACTGAAAAGTTGCAATTCTCCAAAGATAATTAATGGCATTTCAGAGACTGCATGTTGTTTCACAGACATTCATAAACGTATATGAGAACACACTTTAAAACGATCAACGATCTCAGAAACATCTTAATAATGTCTTCATTGATAGTTGTTAATGTCGAAATTTTTGTTCATGAAAGTGGGAATTGTGCTGCATTTATGGATTCCTTTAAAAGAGGCGCTGACTATTCTAGGCTATTTATAGAATGCTCTCGATGATGCGTATGAGTGCCGGTCCTCTTCTTGATCATAAAAAATCGACATCTTATTTTTGACTTTACAGATGTTCCAAGAATCTTTGTTTCAGCTTTGCTTAAAACTGATCCATGGACTGAAATCGAAATCCCCATTGCATAGACAAGTGGCGGTTGAAAATAGGAAACCAGTGCATTCATTCCTTATGAAATTCCGAGATTCTGATCGAGAAATGTGCTGCATTCTTTCTCTAAGACTTCTGCAAGACTTGCGTTCCTTCCCGTGTGTTCGCGAGCTCCGTCTTAGAAGCACTCATTTTTAGAAGGTTCTTCATTGGATCGGAAATTTCGAATGAGTCGCTCTTAAAGGAAAAAAGAAAAGAAAAGAAAATTAGCAAACAAAAAATTTCAGAAATTCGGATTGTTCATCCATGTAGAAGGCTGCACGAAGAGTAAAGGATAAATGATATTTCATAGCATTGGCGCACTCGGATAATTTCCTTTCTTAAGGAATCATGAAACATTTTAGAGGCTGCTTTTATCACGAAAACCTTTTTGAGGTTTCTGTGAGCTTTGAAAGGAAACTGCAATTCTTACGGAGAAAAAGATCAAAATACTACGCTGTCAACAAAATTTTGCACGCCGACTGAGTACTCAAAGATGCATGCCGCTTGTCTGCATCAGAGACATTGGCAAGCACGAAAAGTCCATTTTAAATGAGCAGAAACATTATCGCAAGCTGAAAACAACGGAATTGTCACGGAAAGAGATAATTTATCAAAGTTTTATTTAAACATTTCATTCACTAAAGAATAGCAATTTACCTACAATACAAAAAGTTGCCAAAAATCGATGGAATCCACGGAGCTTTCCATATGAATTTTTTTGTGTAACTTGAAATGAAGATGCTATTTAACGAACTCATTGAAATCCTGAAGGCGTTGCCATATCACTGTTTGATACCACTCTTGATACTGCTTTTGGAGGAAGGATAATGGCGAACAACATCACGAAAAAATGACCAATTTCTTGAGAGCTGTGGGCTATCTGCAGTCTTGCTAAAAAGCCGCAGACTCTGACTGTGTTTTGTTCCACTCCGAAGAAAGCAAACGCTATGCTGCACAGTGAGAAACGAGACGAGAAGAGTCAAACCGTAACGCACTTCCTTCGCCTACTTGTTCCTCCCAGATACCCACAGGAAAAGTGGGTTCTTATTTCCAAGGACCATATCAAATTGAAGTGCGCCTAGCCAGACGTAAGTTCATCCAGATTCCGAAGTGGAAGCACATTTCGAGTCCGTGTCTTCCAAGTGTTTGCGGTTTGGGCATGCGCCCTTTAGACTGTGTCGCACTTTAGAATCGATGGGCGTCCACCGGAACCATCTATTCTCAACTCTTTGAAGCACCTGCCTCACCTTCAAAGTAAGTTTTCCTTCTTTCCTTCTTTCGAAAGCCTCCGTCGAGGCCTTTGTGTCAGTTTCTCTTTAGAACATGGAATGGATCTTCAGGAAAGTCTTTTCGTGTGAGCAACTGAAAGGGAATGGACAGAGTGAGGTCCCACGGACGGATTCAGATCCCTCGTGTGGATTCGGCTTCTTAGAACATGTCAGAGACAGCGTCTCGTGAGGAGGTGTTTCAAGCGGGGGATGATGAGGAGAGAAACCCAAGGTCCGGGGACCTTTTTGCCATTCTCTTGAGGGGCAGAGACTCGCCCTGCCGGACTCAGCGAGTGACACTGCAGCCAAAAGCAAAGACGCGCTGCTTTTTGGACTCTGCAGTGCTCCGGCGCATCGTCCACCTTCCTGAATCTTTCCTGCAGATGCGATTCTCTGAGTGCTGGACGCTCCTCCCTCGATTCGCCTGCCTTGCGTTGCTCGTTTTTTTTCCAGGCTGGGCTGGACGGCCAGTCTCCGCCGCGTGCCTCGCGCAACCCGGCCGCTAGCGCTTTGCACCTGCGGGTTCCCCCCCCCCCTCCCCTCCGTCTCCGGAAACATCCGGCAAGCTGAGGTCGAAGGTCGTCTTCTTCCCGCTTCTCGAAGAACTGCGCTTTTCTCGTCCCCTGACCTTCGGCGACCTGACGCGCCGAGCAGTCCAGCTGCGTGATGACTTACGTGCCCTCAGGGAAGAATTTCCGTCCTCGTGCGTCCGCGACTTTGACGCGTCTCGGCTCCTGCAAGCTGCCGGCTTCCGGCAAAAAAAAAAGAAAAGAAAAACACGCACACTCGAAAAGAGAAGCGATTTTCGGACCGTCCCGCAAAAACTCTCGGCCCCGCTTCAAGAGACGGAGAGGTGCACCTGATCACGTGGGATGCTTTCTCAGCTTCTCCCACCCGGATCCGAAGGGTCCTCCGCTCTCCTGATCAGATCTCATGACAAGATCTCGAGCGTCGCAACTGCTCTGGGGAATTCCTGATGCAGGGAAACTTCAAGCTCCTACTCCGGGTTGCGGTCCGAGAGTCCATCAACCCCTTCCCCTCCACCCCCTGTCGCCGCCTTCTCATTGTGGCACGAGAACGCATCCGAAGAACGGTTCTTCGTGGACGTACGAGATGTATGAGATGCGATGGATGTGTGTGTTTTTTTTCTTTCTCGGAAGCAACGCTCCCAGCGTGTCTCGCCGGGAAATTTCGGTTACCTCCCCTCCCCGCGAGTGAAGGCATAGGGGCGGCAGTTTCGGGGTAAAAGCAGCGGGGTGCCTTCAGCTGGAGATGTCTCGAAGCGCCGTCCTGACTCGACTCGTTTGGTACAGAGGCGAAGCCCCCCAGCACCAGACCAGAGGTTGCGACTTGGAGTCCCGGAGGTGCACCGTCCGCGACATCGAAGCCTCCGTTTCGACAAGGAAAAACCGAGAAGCCCCCCATCCCCACCCTTGAGCATTAGGATCCACGGACGTCGTGTGACCGCGGAGTCGGCGCGCGGCACCTGGGTCGCAGGTTCGAATCCCTCAAAGGGTCCAGTTGGATGCGCAGTGGGTTTCGGGAGACCCCGCAAGATGACGCTGAATCAGGGTTCAGGCTTGGGGTGAGTGTCGGAAGGACTTGGCGGGCGTTCGCGGCAGCTGGGAATCGGCAAGAGTGGTTCCTTAGGGATGACCTTCCCTGCTCCACGCGCGCCGCGCAGGCGTGGCAGCAGGGAGAGCCTTGTGAGTTCTCGCTGGAGACGCCGTCCAGCCGCTCCGGTACTCCAATGGGGCGAGACAAAAAAAAAAAAAGACACGGAGGATGCCTGGATTTCCTTCCCATCGCCATGGACGACCGCCGCAGAGAAAGCACCCTTTCTGAGACGGCGACTACGACTTCTCCAAGAGCTCCGAAGCAGTGACGGCGGCTCTGCCGCCCCCCGCTGCCGGGCGATGGGGAGGGAATGGGAGGAAAAGGAGCACGGCTGGATGGTTCCCCTCCTCGCACCCTCTTGCACTCCTCCCCTCCCTCGTCCTTCCCGTCCTCTTCATCCGCGAGAGCACGTGCGTCTGTGAGCGGACGTCTCCCGCTCCGGATCGCACAAGCGCAGAGAAGGAGGTGCCGTCTGTTCTGCAGAGCCTGCCGCCGTTCCCTCGGAGGAGGAGGAGGGGAACGAACGGCGGGCTCCTGCGGCAGGATCGAAGTTCCAGACCGAAGGGCGGCTCACGCGATTGGGCGCCTTCTCGCGGAGGAGGGAGAGAGGCGCGCGTGGGAGGGGAAGAGATCAGTACCAGTTGTGGAGGAGGGGCTTCCATCGCGCGTCGCATGAACGGCGCGGCTGCCGCGCAGGGAGAGGCGGTGAACCGATCGCGAGGGCGTAGCTCCTGAAAGGAGCGCGTGCTGGGGAGGGCCCACTCTACCCGCCGACGGGAACCGATCCAGAGGAGGAGGAAGGAGGGATTTCTGGGAGAAAGTAAGATGGGCGCGATGGACAGCCCCTGGTGGTTCACCTCGGGCACAGAGGAGGTCCCGGAAAAGCTGGTGATGGGAGCGGGGCTGGTGATGCGCAACCCCGAGGTCCTCTCCGAGAAAAGAAGGGAAAGAGGCGATGCAGAGGTCGTTGGTGAGAGGAAGGAGGTGCAGCGGCACGGAGAGTGAGCTCAAGGTCGTTTCCAGGGATGCCAGGATCGCATTCCCTCCTACGACGGTGATGGAAAGAGGGGCACTGTAGGTTCGCGGAGGCGCCAAGAGAACAATGGGTGGGCACTCTGCCACCAACGGGAAGGAAAGGCTCCCCTAGGCCTTCGTCGCCAGGAAGACGGGGGGGAAAGGCGTGGGAGTGACCCGGAGCTCGCGTCGGGCGAGGGTGGCGTTTCGGAATTCAGGAGAGAAGTGATTGATGGGTCCGGAGCAAACTCCGGGACCCTCCAGCGGGCCACCTGAGGAACGGTGGCTAAGAATGGCCAGGATGGCGGGGTTTGGGGGGGCGGAGGAGAAGCTGCAGCTTAAGAAGCAGTGGTTAGGCACCTGAGGCGCGAAAGGAAGGAGGAAGGAGGGGGGCAAGGGAGCGTTCCAGAGGAACCCGCGAAAGGAGGCAGGAAAGCGTCCACGACGGAAAGCCGAGGATGCCCGGAGGGGTGGGTGGGGGAAGAACGGAGATCCCTCGTTCCATCCTGCTCGCTGCCAGAGACGGAATAGCGTAGGTAGGTCACGTGCGATTTACGGGCTTCCGCAGGAGGAGCACCACTCCATTTTGCGACCTTCGTTCCCTCCTCCCCCCTCCCTCTCTCCCGCTTCGTGATCCGCGTACTCTCTGATGGGCTCCCGCAAGACGAATTGATGCCCTTCTGGAAAGCGAAGTTGGAGATGCCGGGAAGTGGGCCGCGCGCGAAACGTGTCAGGGCTCCGCATTCCTGCATTAGGGGTGCTCCCCTCCTGCCCGTCCCCTTCCCCGGGAACCAGCGGCGGACCGTCTGCGCTAACCGCTGCGGCTCGGGAACCCGGCATCCCCGAAATCCAGCCAATAGAGAGAGGGGAGGGGGGGCAGAGAAACCCTCTCCTTGCTTTCTTTCTTCGCCTCCCTCCTGGATACTCCTGTTCCGTCCATTCTCGAGGGTGTCTGAGCTCGAGACCAGGGAGCAGAGATGCGGAAGCTGGGAGGAATTCGCCAACGTGCCCCAGGGACTGGTGGTGCCATCTGGTGAGCCCCGGACGAACCTGGGGGGAATCCGAGGGGATTCCCGTACTGGTTTGAGGCCTCCGCGTAGTGAGACGAACGGGAGGGCGCTCCCTCTGGCTGGGACGAGTCGTCGCAGGGAATCCCCCGTTTTCGTCGCGAATCTTCCCCCCTTCCGAGAGGGACACCTCCGAGGGTCCTCTCGAGATGCTGACTCCGCCACACGAGCGCGGTGGTCGACTTACAGGCGCTCGCCGTTTGCAAGGTCCCTTGACGCTGAGGAGCATCGGTTCCATGGCGACCCCCCTTCCACCCTGGGAGTCCTCTAGCTGGATGATGCTGGATGCCGTCTTCCTCCTGTGAAGTGGTGAGCCCTCCGAGAAGCGCCTCCTGGAGTTTTCTGGAGCGCGCGTTCGGGAGTCGCCCCGTGTGGCGCAGACGCCTCCCCAGACGGGGCTCAGAGAGCACGCGTGCCGTCACCCGCGTCTGCACCGATCCTCAAGAAGCAGTCCGGCTCTCAGGCGGCGAAGATTCAGGCGGCTCCCGCATCCCGAAAGTCAGTTCGCAGTGACCTTTCGCTCCCGTTCGCGGGTAGGGCGTCGAGGGAGTTCCTTTCGGCGCATCACCTTTTGGGAACTTCCCGGTTCCGCGGCGCCTCGAGGCGTCTTCCGCTCCTCGCGCGTGGACGCGAGTGGGAGCTTCGGGAGAGAGGCGCTCGGTTAGTTCGCCAGCCCGCGGGCGATCCCATACGGAAGTGGACTTCGGGATCTTCCTCCAGAGAGTTTCCACCTCGAAGGCTCACCTTCGGAGGGAGGGGGAGGGGAGGTCGCCGATAAGGACCCCCCTCATCGTCGAGTAATCGGGTTCACGGAATTTCCTCACCCCACGTCTGGGGCGCGCCTCGCCCGAGCCGGCCTGCAACAGCATCTTCTCGGAGAAGTTCCTTGCAGCAGCTTAGTGGTGTTTCTTGGGTGTTTTCACTTCCGGAAACGTGCCCTCCATCCCTACCTCCCCTCTCCGGGTCAAAGGTGTATCCCAAACCCAAAGTCCTCCGGCCCGAGCGCAAGCGGAGGGGAGAACGGCGCTGTTCCCTTTCCTCCTTTTTCCCTTTTCTCAGGTTCCCACCGCTCAGGCTCCAGACACACCCGGGCGAAGGCCGTTTCCAAAGGCCTCTCCCCGTTGCGCCGCCTCCTGCCCTCAAGACAGAGTTCTTCTCCTCGCCGTGCTGCTGGTCCGAGCCACACCGACTTTAGGCGACCGCTGCTTCCCACCATCTTTCCTCCCGGAATCCTCTCGGATCTCCCGGGAAAACCTCCACGCACTCGCGAGCGTCCTTTCCCGTGATACAGATGCGCCAACTGATCACTCGAAGAATACGTGCTCCGCCCACACACGCGCTGTTGCTATGCTCTCATCCCATAGCAACCATGTGCCGATCGGCTGCTCGAAAAAAAGCAGCGCGCATGGGGTGAGGAATTGGATGGAAACTCCAATCCATGTCACGAGAGCCTCCAGGGAAGGCGAGCCGAATGTGATGAAACCACCTTCGACAGGCACGCGAGGCGCTAGCCTGCCTCTGGCGCACGCGTCCTCCGGGGCAAGGAAGCACCAAGACTACTTCCTCGAGAAGCGCCTGGACCGGGGGAAGGCCGCCATACAACGTCGCGAGCCCAACCCCTCCTTGCGTGCCGGAGGTGACCTGCGGCCACCTGACTTCACGGCACGCTGCTTGGCTCAGCCTGCTGCCCGATGGCGAGCAACTCCCAGAAGAAGGAGTGCGTATCCGATGCGCAGCGGGCTCAGGTGCTCAGGTGTTGCAAGGATCCTCGACGCCCATCTTCAGCGGCCGGGTGACACTCCCCAAGCTCGTCTCCAAGAAGCGAGGTCATCTGGTTATCCAGATCAGGAAAGCTGGAGCGAGGGAAACGGCTCCAGTCCCTCGATAGCGAAGCAATCCTGGGAGACGATCTGAAACTGGCCGGACTGGTGCTCCCGGATCAGACTCGATGTCTCCCGCCCACGTGAGAACGTGGCAGCGCCGTCAGAAGAGGACAGGCTAAGGACAAGAAACTGCCCCTTCTTCTTCATCATTGGTGGGATCCTGTAACCCGAAGAACAACGGGGTGCTTCGAGAAATAGGTATCGTCCGCTCAACAGGCAGAAAGCACCAGCGGACAGCGTGACCGGATATCCAGCGTAGATGGGGTATCCGAAGGGGACACGCGTGATGTCACCGGGCCAGGATCGGCAGCTGCCTGCAAGCTTCCGGCAAGATGCCCGAATGGTGGAAACCATGGAGAATTTCCCAGGGCATGCATTACAGGCAACAGATCGGAACAAACCGCCTCAGTTGTTCTTTCATGCGACCGCGAGGAATCGATCGGAGAACAGCTCGTGAGGAGGTCTCTGCGAGTGAATTTCTGGATTTGAGCAGAGTATCCCCCAAAATTCAAGCTATCAGGGTCATCTGCTGAGTGACACTTGAGCTTCCAATACACGTATTCAGCAGCAGCTACAGAGTGTCAAGTTGCTAGCCACGGAAGTAGTTGCTGAGCAGCCTAAGGAGTACTTTCCTCCCTTCCTATTCATCATCAACCAACATTCTCCTTGATGACGTTGAACTCGAGTCTGAAGGGAAGCTGTGACAGGAAAAAATTCAACGCACATGCATAAACGGAAGTGTTTATGAATGGGACCGGAGGATTAAAAACAAAATAGAAGGAACGGACTTTCTTTCCGACAGAAATGTTTCAATCATTCCTGAAGCAATTAGAGGAAGAGTGTGCCAACCCTTTGAGTCTGGAAACGACCACAGCCAGGTGGAGAAACGCTGGAAGCACGAGGACTCCTCTGCACTAGGTTGAGGCGCTCGGCTGGTTGCGTTAGCAAAGCATTCTGCGGACAGCTGGCCAGTGCTTGTTTGTGGCCGTCGGTGTACGAACCGAATCTTCGAGATCTCGAACCGATACCCTCTATGACGTGGATGGTGAGCTGGAGACGAAGCCTGTCCAATCTCTTCCTTAGAGGGAGGAAAAAACGTGCATTTGCTCCGTCTCATAAAAAGTGAGAAAGCAAAGATGAGAAAGTAAAACCAGCTGTTCGGCAGCGTCCCAATGAGGACGATTTTGTAAGGACGCTCGACGCAGAGCACGGCGCCTGTGACGATGGGTAGTCGAGTCTAGAATTACGTCCGAACATGCCACGAAGACAGCAGCGTGATTGCTGTTCAACTTATGCTATGTCATCTCGCGCAACGAACGATAAGCCCGACTTTCGCGGTTCTCTTCAGAGGAGCAAACAGGAGGGGTGCCTTTCGGGGGTCCCTCCGGAGAGAGTAGGGAAGCAGATTCCTTTCGGGATTTCATTCGGAGACAACCAGAATGGAGGTTCCCTTCGGGGATCCTTCCCCGAGCATAATGGTTCCCTATACGTGACGGTCCTTTTTCCAGCTGCTGCTACTGCTGCTGCTAGTTGTCGCTCTGAAAGGCTGTCCTCATTCAGATAATTTGCATAGGTAGGTTTGCTATGGGCGTAAGTCTGCCACAGGAAAACGACAACGTTGATGACAATAACGGATCTCTCCGAGAAGAGGTCCGTGTATGCGTTTTCAGAGATGGCGCCGCCTCACGGGCCTCATCGAATTTTGTGCTCGAGGCCGCTACACGGCTGACTGTCAATGATGGGTGCTTGGGACCGCAGTGGAACTCTCGTGCCTCATCCGAGTAAACTGGGGACAGGAAACGCATCTGCAACACAAAAGCATCGAAGTCACGATCGCAAAAATGCCGGACGCGAGGAGTCATATGCCAAGTCCCTTGAGATATTTCAAGAGTCCACAGAAGCGTCACAGGACTTTCCAATCTGTTTCTGTGTTTCGCAGTGGCTGCCAGAAGTGCCAATCCACGTTTCTTCGTGAAAACCCCGTCGACTCCATGAGTCCTTTTGTCCTGTTTCAACGAAGGAGCTCGGCTGGTTCCTCGAATAATTTACCGAATTTTTTGCCATTGCTAGTCGCCAACAACGCTTTGATCTCGGTAAACGCCTATGGATTGTTCCATCTAGTGATCGCAGCTACAGTACCTTCCTGCTTGACAGAGAAGAAATGCATAAACTCATGGGTGCAGATGGCAGATGTTCTCCTGCTAAACCGAAAAGAGGTCTGTGAAGACCTCGTTCTTTTCAGCTGACCTATAAATTCATGGTTTACTCTTCATGTGGGGCGTACGGACAAAGGGAGGGTCCATGCCTTAAGGTGTGCATCGAGTGCTTCCAAGAAAGTCGTTCCAGAAGGCAGAAACGCAGTCACTGAGATGCTGCTACCCTGACTCTTCACATAGGTATCAACGGCAGTTTCACATGACACGAAGAAATTCCTTTCTACGACGGGGACACTTTAAACAACTTCTTACACGAGCCATACCACGCTTCCATACGAGCACTTCCACGGGAACTATCATCCCCTCTCTAAGTTTCCTCTGCATTGTACATTTGCTTGTGGATTTTCTGCGTACGTAAAGATGTTCTGACTTCCACCCCGCAGATCGTGTTCTCCTTGGTGACCTTGTGCGACATGCTTCTTTTATGACGTGCCATGCTCCTGGAAAAAGAAGAAACAATGAAGCACTATTATGTAGCTGATTCTTGGATCGGCAGCTCATCTCACCAAAGCACGCACGACCGGGGTCCTGTATTAGGGTACTGCAGCTGAATAGATCGGGATCTGAGGATCGTGACATGTAAAGGATTGGCCACATATTTTCGTGAAACTCTACTAATTGGTTTGCTTGCTTTCTTTCTTTTTCATTTTATTTTTGCTGCTTCTTCATTGGAAATCCTAAGGAAAGAGAGCAACAACAGTCACTGTTGGTCTGACAGTAGAAGAGACACATGGTCGAGGGACAGTTGCCAGAAAGCGCAGCACTACATAGGAGCATTTTCTGCCGAATTCTACGACGGAGTAACAAAGAACAACATTTGGAAATTCGCTTCCTCCATTGAAAAGTTCCTGGAGAATGTCTCATTGCACAGAAATGAGACAAAGAGTGCCCAATAATGAAGTTTTCCAAAGTCACATAACCCGTGTGGAGCTTCAGCGATAAGTGTGCCTTGTAAAGGCAAGAGGGAGTGCCCGCAACACCTCCCAATACGGCCTTACGAAAGGAAACAGGCATTATGAAGCGATGGTAGTGAGTGCTTGCTCCAGAAAAGCGACGGAACAGGAAGGAAAGAAAAAATCATCTTTCGGTCTGGCAAACAGCAAGGGATATACAATGGCGACCTGCTTTGTTTCTTGCTTCTGGAAGGGGAAAGAATCCCTCATCCTCGATCAGGAAAATCCTGTATTGCCTGGTATGCCTTAGTCAAGGGAACTTCTGCAGTGAGCACCTGCGATTCGTGAGATTCCATGTAGAAGGAAAAGTTATGATGCCCAATAGACGCATCTTCACGCATCTTCCAAGAGCTGAGCGTTCATCTAGTTAAAAGTTTGGCTGCTTTTACAAATCAGCATTTTGCAATCCACGGCAATCTAGTACTTTCCGATGCAAAAGATGCACGGAGGGACCCAAGAGCGAATGGACGAGAAGCAGACAATAGCAACAAGACTGGTTGAGAGTTGGAGCATCCTTCAGCCACAGCCATCGCTACAGAAACAGCACCAGCCCTCGGATGCCAGCATGTCGTGTCCTTTTGCCTTTAGGATGTCGATCCTGATGTGCCTCACTCGATATCCCAACCCTGGATGACTCGTTTGCACGACGAGGAGGACGTGGAACGAGACGAAAGCTTCAGGTAAAAATGGGCCATGTGTCCATTCTGTAGCCTAGAGACGGTGCCGAGGCATCGACGATATTAATCAGGTTTTCCGATCAAAAAGCGATGGTCCCAGCGGAGGATTTGCATGAGATGGAAGCAAGCGTCTCTGAAAGAATCGTCTGTTCGGCTGAACAGAATGAAGAACTGCCTCTCGATGCGTCGTTTACAGATGTGCAAGAAGGCGCAGATGGGATTCCTTCCGCGAGAGAAGAAGCGCAGAGATGGCCATTTCTCGTCTCTTTTCCAGCTTTTGGGGTCCGGCTGTGAAGAAGATCTTGACTTTAATATGCCAGGTTTGTAGGAGAATTGGGAGCGTGGTTGTTCCGAGGCTGGTTAGTAACCGCTGCTCCAAGCCGTGGTTCTCAGATCGTTTGCTTGAAAGACTGTTTCCAGAACTTCACTCATCCTATCTCCGTGCTAGAAGATTTCCTTCTGTCCATCCTCATCCCCGATGCTCCCGCTTCTGGAAAGCCGTCGGCCATTGTGGAACCTCCGCACTTTCCATGGTGCTAAGGGGGCATCCCTTCCTACTCTCGTCTTTCGTAAGTTGATTGAGTTTCGGCGACGGGATGAAGATACGATTAATGTCTGAAGGACATTCTTCGTTCTGATGCTCAGTTTATTCCCTCTTCCCGGCTGCTTCCATCTCTAGCCTTCCCTCTCTTCTCTTGATGAGTATTCCCGCTGGTCACGATATTCTTTGCTGTTGCTGCCTGCTCTGTGACGGAGCTCTTGTGAGGATGAGGAGCTGCTTCCGCTAAGCAGTCCTTAACGAAAATGGTCAGTGTTGTTGCTTCGTTCTCGGGAAGCTTCGAACACCTCCGCAAATTCATAGGGACGTTGGGCGCACGAGGGAGACTTTCGCAACACATGCTTCTTCCCGCGCGCCCCTCCTACACGCATCTCAGAAGAGGACCGATTCTGCAGCTTCTCGCGATGAGGACCGGAAAGCTCCTCAGACCTCGAGTCAAACGCGCTTTCCCTTTTATGCCACAAATCTGCCCACGTTGGCGGCCGGCGCGGCTGCGGTCTTCGCGAGCGACACCAAGCGTTGCGGGTTCGAATCCCAGATTTCGAGTCCCCCTCCCCCCCTGTCCCGCAGGATGGCGCTGGTCGGCCCACGGGCTTCAGGTGAGGCACTAGTGGAAGCTGGATGCCCCATTGAGTCGGCCTTCCGCGATCCTTCCAGGAATCGAGGAGCACCGGTTCCCTTCGGGGTATCACACGGCCGCTGGAGCCACCTCCAGGCATTCAGACAGCCGGAATTTCCGTCACCAAGAGCGAATGCACGTTTTGTTCCCGATCTGCTGTGGCTCCTGCGTCTCAGGAAGACTAGCTGAAGGAGCCTGGAGCTCCGGTTCCCGGATAGACCCAGGTAGGGGAAGGGGGCTGGGGAGGAGTGAGCTGCGCGCTGAACATGGTCGCCATCATTTCGAAATTCCGTGTCCCGCCTCTCCCTCCAGATGCACCTCCGTCAACGCCCGGACCCGTGTTTACGCGGAGAACTCGTGCAGCTGCATCAGCAAAGATTTGAAGGAAGAGATGAGGAAACTTTTCCGCGAGGGAAAAACATCTCTAAGTGGTGCCCTGACGACCGTGATCGTTGGGGAAGGGGGGGAAAGGAAAAAATAAAAACGTCACCTCGAGGGTGCTAATCCGTGTGAACATCCCCCTTTTTTTTTTGAAACGATTCATTACCATCCACAGGGAAAAACCCTGCCACCGCCTTTGAGTGTCTTCTGCTGCCGGTGAAGCCAAGTCCTCGAGTCATTCAGTCGCGAGGCGCGTCGCGTTGGCGTTCACTCTATCGGCCGGACGCCGTCCGAGCTGCTGCTCGCAGTCTGGTCCACTCTCCTACAGCCGAGCTCCTTTTCTCGCAATGCGGATTCGAGTTCCTCGTGCAAGATGGCGCTGGTTGGCCTACATTCATTCCCGTTGCGGCACTGGTAGCGGGTGAAACCGGATGCCCCCGATGAGTGGCCGGGACAATGGGAGTCGATCCTCCTGGTCCGACCTTCCAGGAAACAGAACCAAGGAGTGGGAGTTTACTGTCGGATTCACCTTCCGGTGCGAACCGGGTCCCGCTGCTCGCTTCCCTGACCGGCGAGGTTCAGAGATTCACCTTCCAGAAGAGGTTCCTCCTGCCGATCGAGCGCCAAGGAAATCCCAGGTGCGGCCACCGTGCTACCTGTTCGCCAATTTGCTCGTTTGAAGGCGCGGCTGCTGCCCAACAGATGCTTCGGCCTGTTACGGTGATCTCACTGAGCAGCGGAGGATGTTTATGGAAAGGAGGAGGAAAAGCCGAGCGCCCGAGGAGCGGAGGTTCGGGTGCGTGTGACTCCTCCTCCTACTCCACGCGGTGTTTGGACATACCCCCCCCCCCCCACGCGCACGAGAGCTTGTCCTCCCTGGCTAGGGAGAATCAGGGGGCGGCTGTTTTCCCCAAGACTTGCGGATCCGCTCCCATTCCAAGAAAGGCAAAGGGAAGTCCGTGCGCGCGTCCCACGGTCACGCAGGAAGGTCTCTCCTCGCGGAGGCTCGACCGCTCCGGCGCCTCGGGGTGGTACCCGGAGGAGGTTCGAGGGAGACCGCTGCCCAGATTCAAGCCTTTTCCCCTTTCCCGAGTCGGCTCCCGTGTCCGATCCCGGAGACACAGGTCACTCCTCCTGGGCAGGAGCTGAGGGCACACAGCCCGGTAGCTTTCCCGCAGCGCGCGGGCAGCTTGCTCAGGATTGGGCTGCGGCGTCGCCGCAGCGGGCCGTTCGCCGGCCTTTTGCCCGCCTCGAACCGGGCCGGGTACGCTCCCGGTGGGAGCAACGTTGACCGAGCACAAGTCCCGGAGAGGGAAGAGGATGCTTTCGGACGCTCCGGGAGCGTCTCTCGCGAACCCGCTCGGCACTTCCAGCAGGCGGCCGGGGCGAGCGTTTTTCGGCGGGCGGAAGGGTTCGCGAGGCGTGCCGTGAATGCATAGAGGGAAGAGGAACGCGAACGAGGGTATTTTTCTCTCCCCACACCCCGCCCTCCTTCCCTGCAAGAAACAACGGGGCTCATAAAAATGGAACGCAGGATCTTTGGAGAGGGAGCCATCTGGAGGGGTCTCGCTGACAGCAGAGTGCAAGTATTCCGAGAGGTCATGTCAATGAAAATGGCGGTCCCCTGTGGCGCAGTGAGGCGGCTACCGGGATGACGGGGATCTCCACTTCTCGTGGAGTGGACGAGGGGGGAGGGGTTGGGCCGGTCGTGCGGGCTAGCCACGGACGAGGGCCACCGGGGAGCGCCCGTGGCCTGCTCCGGGAGCCAGCAGCGGGCCCGAAACGAACCATCAGGCGGGGCTCCCGAGAGTTGCGTTGCGCGCGCGCCTCGGGACGTGGAGCGGGGAGGAGGACCTGTGAAGTTGCCGCGCCGCCTTTCATGTTTTCGCGTGCGCGTGCGCGTTAAGCCGTGGTCTCGTCCGCTTCCGCGGCTCGGCTCGTTTGCTCTCGCCTTCCTTCCTTCGGCTCTCCTCGGCAGCCGATCTCGAGAGGCAAGAAGGAGGGAGGGCACATCTCATCGCGAATGCCTACCATTTCTAGGACAGTTGCGTGCGTGGTCGTGGTCGGTCCACCACCCACCTACCTAAATTGCTCCGTTTGGGGCAATTCACCCGACTCGCTGTTAAAGCGCTCATTCTTTCGAAAGAGATTTGGGAGGGAGGGAGGAAAAGGGAAGGGAGAGGAGATGGAGAGGGAAAATAAGTATAAGGGAGGAGGAGAAGGAGGTGAAGGAAGAGGAGGAGGAGGAGGGGGGGGGGGTAGAATTCAGCAGATTCGTTTTTGACAGCGACACCCCTCGCTCGTCTGCCGTAATGAGCCATGTATCCCGACTGCATTCATTCGGAGTGCGAACTTTCCGTTGTCAAGAGGAACGAAAACGTTAACGAGAGTTGATGGATGACGACGCGCTTTCCTTTCCAGCGTCCGAAAGCAACGGCGAAGAGTGGCACGCCTCGAAACTGCCGACTCGTTCCGTGCAGCGGTCAAGGATGGCCTCAGTCCGTGTGTTTCTTTCCTCCGCTGGAGCCTGTGTACGTTGGCGGTGTTTTGTTTGGAGGTCGTTGTTTCGTAGCAGCGCGCTTTACATTCCCGGACTCCTCGAAGCCCGAACCTTTTTCAAAGTGCGGATGACAGCATCCGCGCGCGCGCGCGCGTGTGGTGGCGGTGGGGTGGGGTCTGCTTC
The DNA here is from genome assembly GCA_036172245.1 of Raillietiella orientalis. Taxonomy (NCBI): domain Eukaryota; kingdom Metazoa; phylum Arthropoda; class Ichthyostraca; order Raillietiellida; family Raillietiellidae; genus Raillietiella; species Raillietiella orientalis. Next base: position 1,797,706 of record JAYWIR010000004.1, on the reverse strand, counting down.
CTTTTTTTGTTGTTGTTTTTTTTTCGCTCCCCGCTGGAAGAGCGGCAAAAGCGTGGGGGATCGAACCTTTTTGCTTTTCCGATCCGCGCGCGCATCGCTCCGCCATTCGCGAGTTACCGACCGGCAGCCCTGCGAACGTTCGACGACCCAATCTTCAGGTTCTCATTCATCTTCGCACCACACCAGCGGAAATTATGAATAACACGTTGGATGGAAAGGAGGAGCTGGTGAAGCATGAGAATGTTTTCCCGCATACCTAAGATGATGTTCATTTCCATGTCAATGGGTTTCGCACTTCCAAGCGAGCTGTCGGTGCACGCAGCCAGCGTTTTTAATGACTGCTCGGGAGCGTGCATACTCAGGCAAAGGGAAATTTGTCGCATCGCAATTCCGCGAATAGAAAAGGAAAAAAAGAATTTCGAAATTCGTAGTCCGTTAAACAGTGCGTTCATTCGGAAGGAGGCTGCTGCCAACGCGCAGAGCGGGTCGCCTGGAAACCAGTTACGAGAGCAGTGGCGCAGATCCCGTGCACACACAATGCCCGGTGAAGCGCCATTTTCGCCACCACCTTCCTCCTGTCGTTTGGTCCTTCGTTTTTGTGCGGCGCATCGTTGCCCGATTTCCCTGCATCCATCGTGATGCTTCCCTTCTTCGCCGAGTAATTAGGGCAAAATTCGGGGGAAATTTGGGGAAGGAAGGAAATGGGGGGAGGGGGAGGGGATTCCTTGGACTGCATACTCGTGGAAGCGATGCCCGAATGCGGATCGAACCTACGAGAGAAATTTCCTCGAAAGCAATTTTGCAAGTGTCTGATGCTTTACGGGCCGCGGCACCAGTAGACATCGAAAGCAAACTGATCGAAGTGGTTCGGATGCTGCCGCGTGAGAACACACGCAGCAGAAGGCAGATACAAGAATCAACGGCACTGAAGCTTTTTCTCAAACCCTGGGCAACAAAAGCAAGAAACTCTGTGGGAAACATCACCATGCGACGACGGCCACAGATCGGCAAAGCTAGCTGGAATGCTCGAGGACTAAAGCTACAGCATGATCACCCTCTCAGATTTTTTTGCCTGCGCTTTCTGTGTTCATTTCTTAAGTAAACAGCCACTAACGGGGTGATCTCTTCCAAACGGATGAGTTCCACGCACTTTATTTTTTTTTTTCTTTTAAAGTTTCCTTCCCTTTTCAGGCACTTGATTTCTAATCCTCCATTTCGATACTCGTTTCAAGCTTCTACTGGTAGATGGCAGGGTTGGCACATCCCGGCTAATGGCTATAAATAAAAGGAATGGCGTTCCGTCATCAACCAAGTGGGGTGAGAGAAAATGCGTCAGGCGGAGAGAAATTCAGATTGGGGGCAGGGTCTCAATGGAGAGAAAAATAAAGGGCCATACGGCGTAAGAGCGACTGTGAGAAGGCAAGATGGGAAAAGGATGAAGTGTAGAGCGTGCAATACTACGAACTAGGGCCTATTTTGCGAATGAAATGGCGTGAAAGCGTTTCCGGGACGCATGACGGCTATGTCGGGAGAAAAAAAAAAAAAAAAATAGGGAGGAAAACACGACTCATAAAACTTCCGCTGTCATCCAAGCTGTGCGATAGGATGCACTCGATCGGAATGCAACTGTGAGTGACTTGTTGAAAGCGGGATGTTTCTGTGGGAACAGGCTTGCCAGATGTTGAAGGCAGATTTGCGGTCAGGGGAAAAATTAGGCGAGAGAATTTCAGGAAGAGTAAATGTAAAGACGGCTTTTTTTTTTTTTTGAAAGAAAAAAAAAAGTCACGGGAGGAAGGTAAAGGAAATACAATCATAACACGAGAAAAAAAACATCGGGCTGTGCAGTTCCGATGCATTTTTTTTTTTTAAAGGGAGGGGGTAGTCCTGGTGATATGAGATCCGAGCATTCCACTGTTGCTTGATCCGTAGAAATAAGAACGCAGCCTGCCATCGTTCGGCCCACGACGGGCTGAAAACTTCAGGCCGAGGAAAGTGGGTAGGGTTGGGTCAGGCATGCCGCTGGAGATGGGAAACAGCAATGAGAAACTCTCCTCCGACGGGGGCGCTCTCCGAGGCAGAGCACGACAGCCGACTTGGCTTTCAGGTGCCACCGGGAGAGAGAGTTTCGAAGCTGTTACCGAATTTTGAAGCTGTTACCGAGAAGAGCTCAGCTCCCTCACTCCTTCCTGCAGCGTGCGGCTTTCCTTGACGACTGATCGTTGCCGCAAACGTTCGTCGCGTTTTATATATGTTTATATATATATATATATATGTATATATATATATATATGTTCCGGTGATGCGGGGCGCTAATCTTTGCTGAACCATCTGAAAGCACCGGGCATTAACATTTTATCACGAAGAGGCATCCTGCTCCTGCGCGCAGGGCGGATGTGGCGTCGTGACGTCTTCGCGCCCCGCATCCGCTGAGCAGCCTCCCTTGGATTCGCCTTGTCCGGTGGCCCACGCTAAGGACCGCGGCGTGTCTGACTCGGCCCACGTTTTTCCTCGAGCGGAGGGGGAGGGATAAAGGAGCTGTCGGGATCACTCTTCTTCTCCTCCATTGCCGATCCGTACTCGGATGCGCCCACGATCTACCTCAGTTCCCGAAGATCGAAGCCACCCGCACAGCCGGACGCCATCTTTGTTTCTCCCTCCTCCCCCCCAGATGCCTCTTCTGGATGGCTGCGTTGTGACCGCCGCTTCCTTCCACCTGGGCGCAGGAGAGAGGAGTTCACACGAGGGTGGGGTCAGCTGCCGCTGAGGGGGGAAAGTCGCTTCTCAAGCGCACGCGAAGGACGCGTGGAGATGGACGCTGGTCCGCACAGAGCTATCCGGAGCCGCTCCCCCGGTCGTCTCTGAAGGAATCTTGGGCCTTCTTGCGAGAGGAAGGTGGGAAAGGTTTCGCCCGTTTTCCCGCTAGTTGAACTCGACCGCCGTCCGTGGATGCAGTCGCTACCAAAACCCGTCCTCCCCCCCACGCGATAAATGACGTCGGCGACCGCGCGCCACACCTCCGCTCTCGGAGGAGCATTTTTCTCCCATCTCAATCTTTCGCTTGCGCTAGCAGCAGCAGCGGCGGCGGAGGCGGCAGCGTTTCTCTGCGCGCTACGTCATCCGCCGATCACGAGCGCCATTCCGTGGGTGCAGCGGCGGACGCCATTTTCTCCTTCCCGAGCATGCGCGCGATCTCGTCACACGTGCCCCGCTGCCGCCCAAAGAAGGAAGTTGCTTCATCCCGTCTCCAGGCTATCCTAACCGGTGGGACCGGGACGCTTGTGCGGACACGCGCAAGTGCTTCCCCGCAACGGGGAAGACGAAGCGACACGGGGATTTTTCACCGTTGGCGCACACCACTCCAGGCAGCGTGCCCCCGAGACCACTCCCGTCGCACACTTCGAGGAGGAGGCGGTAGGAGTGTGGTCTCGGGAGTTTTCTCGGATCCCTCGGGATCCGCGCGAAGCAGGAGGTGGCCGTGCACTCTCGAGTCTTCCTCGCTCTCTGAGGTTCCGGGGGTGAAAGAGAGGGGCACTGCCTCATCTCAGCCGAGACTTCCCGCTCCTTTCGCTCCTGCTCTCGGCAGCTCCCAAGCCGCAGGGCGCGCTATCGGACACGACCTCCGCTCCTGCTTCTCCGGCCCTTTCCGAGGTCGCGCCCACCCTCCCTTCATGGAAAGCTGCCTCGCACAGGTGCTTGGGGAGAGCCAGTGCGTATGCTTGAGGGCATCCACGGCCTCGACTGACCACCCCACTCCGCTCGTGCACCCTCCCCCCTCTCCGAGCGCGCGCCGGCTGGTCGCCAAGGGAGATGCCTCCTTCCCAGAGGGCGCAACGAGCGGAAGGGTCCGTGCTTGACCCAGGCCTTACTCCTGGCGAAGGGGCGTTCGCACGACTGGCTGCCCCGCTAGGGTATTGGGGGGGGGGGGACGCCGGCTCATCCTTCGGGGAAGCTGCGCGACACGGGATCACTATCCCCTTGGGGGGTGAGAGGAGGGTGTGGATGGAAGCACGGGTTACCCCTGGACGGATACCGGAAGCGAAGACGAAGGAGGGGGACGCTCCGAATCGCGGCTTCCTTCTCTCCGGGTCTCTCCCCGCTCTTTCCCGGGGGAAGGGGGAGGGAGGGAGAGGGTGTGGGGGGTGAGACCGGGACGCGGCAAATGAATGGAGACGGATCCCGTTTTTTTTTTTTTTTTTTTTTTCACCCCGACCCCCGGAGAGGTCCGCTTTCATGACAACTTTTTCTTGGCACAGGCGTGGACCAGGGCGGGGTCGAGGGCGGGGCCGGGGAGGGAGGGGGAGCGTGGGGCCGGGCAGAAAGACTTCACCAATAAATACTGTTGCTGAGATGCGGGTTCGCGTATGGCAGAGACACACCTATGTACAAATAACTTAGCGAGGCTCCTCCCAATACTGTACACGGCTGAGCACCCTTCCCCGGCCCTCCCGGTGGGGGAGCGCCGGCGCGGGCGGGCGGGCGGGCCTCGGGAAGGGGGGCGACATGGGGCGGGGATGCGGGGGGAGAGGCGACGGCGGCGGCTAGCCGGCTCCGCCGGGGGCATCCTCCCCCTCCTCTTCTACTTCTTGACCTCCAGGTCCTTCGGCTTCGTGTCGAGGGATGGCGTGGTCACGTGGGCGTTCCCCGTCGCGTACGGCTTTTCCAGGTATTTCATGGACTCGTTCAGGTAGTTCTGGAAGCGCCCGTGAGAGTCCCGCGCGGGGAAACGTGCAAAAGGGGGGGCTGGAGAGGGGGTCGGGGTCTGCGGTGCCGGAGGGAGGAGTCCCGCGCCGCCGCTTACCTGGATGGCAGTCATGGCTGCCACAATGGCGGGGCTGCCGAACCCGTGGGTGATCAGGGAGAAGTGCGTCAGGTGCCTCTGTATGTTGGGCTCCAGGATGATCTGCGGGCGAGTATTGCACAAGGGAGAGCGGTCCTGGTTCAGCAGGTCCATCAGCTCCTTGAGGATCTGCCTGCAACGGGACGCGCGGGAGGGACCTCGGTCAGCGCCGCCCTGCCTCCCACCACCCCGCCGCCCCTTCCCGCCACCGGGAGCGGTGTGCTCCCGGGACGCCCTTCCTGGGGGCTCTGGGCGGGGGGAGGGAATGCGACGCCCCCGCTTACTTGGTGGCCATGATGAGTTCCTTCCTGCGGAACTGGTCCGTAGGGTCACCGCTGTGCTGCCTGCTGAGGTACTCGGCCACCTGTCTGGCCGGGAACTCCGTCTCGCAGACGTACCCGAAGTCCCGGGCCAGGTGGATCGCCTCGCCTGGAAGACCGACCTGCCGCTGCCTTTTTCCGCTTCCCAGGGGCGCCGGCGCGGGGGGAAGAGGAAGGGAAGGGGTGGAGGAAGCGGGGGACGCCCTACCTTCGACGAGAGACGTCAACAGGGTCACGTTGGCCGCCTTCCTCCTTCCGGCGGGCAGGTTGAGGCCGATCTTCTCCAGTTTCTCCCGCAGGAGGCGACCTCCGTTCTTGGACTTGGCCCTGGAAGGCATCGCGACGTCCCTCCGGTAGGAGTCGAAACGGGCGTGCGGGGAAGGAGGAGGGGGGACGGAAGGCGCGGGGGTGGGTGGGGGAGAAGGGCGCGCTGCTGGGAGCGCCGCCCCGCTTTCCGTCTTCCCCCACGCTCCCGGTTCTCCCTTATTTCCCCTTCGCGGCGTGGCTCCGAGGGGAAGGCTCCCCCTGCCCCTCCGGAGCACCTCCCCCCTTCCGGCCTTCCTCTGCTGGGAGCACTGAGCCTCTCGAAGCGGATGCGGTCCCCGAGGCCTGTCCGTATCGATCTCCCCGCGGGGGACGGGTCTCCCGCTCCCCGGTAGAGCGGGAAGGTGGAAGGATCCAGGAGCGTCCGAGGAGACCCCGTCCAAAGATAAGGGCAAGGGGCTGGGTCGGGACTGCTGTCAGACGGGCGCTTCGGACATCTCCGGAGAAGGGCGCGTTCCATCGCGCCCGCGGAGGGGCTCTACAACAAAAACGGTCACGCAGGCGAGCGGAGGTCGGCCGCCCCGCGAGCTCCCAAGAGCGTCCCGCCTGCTCGCCGCATTCCCGGTGGCTCCCGAAACGGTGTTCGGCGCTGCTCCGGGAGTGGAGGTCTACCCAGAGGACCCGGGAGACTCGGTCGCCGCTGCGGGCGCACGGAAAGAGGCGGGAAGGAAAGCAACTGCGCGCCCGCGCGCCGCCGCAGTCTAGGCGACGGGAAGCACGGGGGCAGTAAAGCGATAAACCCGAACGAGGGGCGGTCTCGCGGGAGAGAGGGGGGAGAGGGGAGTTTCCTTCGACGGCCTTCTCCTCTTCCTCCCTCCTCCCCTCCGCCTCCACCACTGGTTTGCGTGCGCGCCCATTTTCAGGGCTGGAGCAGCAGTAGCAGCAGCGCAGCGCAGCGGGGAGAGATGGGGGGGAGAAAGGAGAAGAGAAAAAAAAAAAAGGAAAGGAAAAGAGGGAGAGCGGCGCGCAGAGAGGGAAGGAAGGAGGGAGGGAAGGAAAGGAAAACAGCGCCGTCATCAACAACAGGTGGGACGCGAGGGGCTACCCCAAAAACCCCGCGCGAGGCGGCGATGCACCCGAAGTGACCCCGGCAGGAGAACAAAGGCATCGGTGGTGGGAGCGACGGCGGCGAGCTCCTCCTCCCTTCCTCCGTGTAGGGGCAGGGAAGACGGCCGCGGCTCTCTCTCGCCTCGCGCGCGTAACGCGCGCGCGCGCGACGGTGCAGGTCGGGAGGGGAGTGGGCCGGGGGAGAAGTGCTATCGTGGTAGCAGTCCCCGGCGGAAGAGGCAGGACTGGCACAAGCGTCGGTAGGGGGGGGGGGGGGGGCACTTGTTCCGTTCGAGCGGACCGGCCGGCGCCTCCCCCTGCTTTCCTCGTGGCTTCCGCGGAAAGCCAAAGGCGGGCGACGACCCCCTTTCCCGCCCTCCCTTCGTTCCTTCGACAAGAGTCAGGGACGCGCGTGGACGACGCCTCCCCGCGCAGAACCCTCGGAAGAAAAGGATAGAGGAGGAGCAACCCCTGAAATGATCCTCCAGAGGGGACGGGCGGGGGTGGGGGGGTGGGAGGAAGGGAAAAAAGGGGAGACCTTCTGAGGACTCCTCCGAGGAGAGAGGCGTTGAGGCACTCCGGAGGCGACAGCCTTCTCTGGACCTCGCCGACGGTGACTTTGTACTTGGACGTGGAGCTGAGCAAGGATAGGCGCCCCGGGACGCTGCAGAAGACGTCGGTCGGGTTGATGATGCCGCCCAGCATCATGTCTTTGCCGTTCTCCGCCCGCTGCTTGATGCCGGCGGAATACACTGCTGGAACAGGGGCCGGTTAGAGAGGGCACAAAAGGGCTACTCGGGGAGGGGCGGGAGGGCGCCGGCCAGTCCCGCGGCCGCGGGATCTCTCTTTCCTCTTCCCGGGGCAGCGAGGAAAGGAGGGGGAGGAGGAGCGCCGGGGTGCAGATGGGGAATCATGTGGGAAAGGGGAGGCACTTGGGGGTTGCAGCAGGGCGCAGTCTTGGCAGCACGGAAAGGAGGGAGAAACGGGGGGCTCCTGCACGCCCGGTCTGCACTTGGGCTCGCGGACCGTGCAGCGGCGTTCTGGGCTGCAGCTCGGAAGGGAGGGGCAGAGTCGGGGGTGGGGGTGTGGTGCGCCGAGATCGCGGTCTCTCTGCCAAGGCTGAAAGAGAGCGAATCGAAAGGATTACCTGTGATGAAGTTGGTGTCCCCATCCACTCCTCCCTGAAATGCAAAGACCCATGAATAAGGCACGTTCCCGTCTGGGGATGCCCTGGGTGGACCCCCTGGGGGTCGACGGCAGGGCTTCGATTCCTCCCGATCCCTCTTCCCTCGTTCTCCTCCTCCGCACTCTTTCCGCTACCCTCAGGACGAGAACAACGGGCTTGTTCCCCCCTCCCCCTCTCGGTGGGGCGGTAAGGAGAATGCTCCCGAAGGGGCCAGGCTCTCCTCCGCGCCTACTGCCGCTTCCGACCGGGCGGCGCTAATGCCACGGCCATCTGCCCAAAGGGACGCAGGGAGCGGACGGAGGAATCGGGGCGCTGCTCTCCCCTGACCCCCCCCCCCTCCCTACTGGCTGCTTGCAGGGAGGAAGGGAATGCGGTGAGATCAGCCCCCATGGGGGCAGCTTCCCCCGGGCTTCCCACTCGCTGCCAGGGCAAGCCGCCGGCGCCGCCGCTCCCTCACGAGAGCACGTGGCGGCGGCGGAAGCGGTCCGCGCGCCTGAAGGCGATTTCCGGGGGCCACACCGAAGACGGGACCCCATTTTCGCCCGCGTCTCGGCCGGACGCCCCGGCGACACCGCTCCTCCTGCTAAACGGAACCAGGTGCGGGGCGGCGGTCTCTGCGCCGCGCCCGCTCCTCTGAGACGGATGACCCCTTCACCTCTTCCGGCAACCGGATCCCGAGAAGCACGTGATCCAAGCGAGGAGGGCAGGCCCCAAGGGCTCTTCTTCCCCCCAACCCACCCTTTCGCGCCCGCGCCCCCTTTACCTGCCCGTCGTCCATCGACGGCAGGGAGTTCGGGATGATCAGGGTCTCAGTGCCATCCAAGCCGGGATGGCCGCTGTGCATGAGGACGGTGTCCGTTCTGCGGACCCGCACGTAGTCCGACCGGAGGCTCGCGTCGTAGGTGAGGCTCGCCGGGTGCAGGTTGGTAGTCTGGGGAGGACAGGCGATGCACGCTTCCCGGATCGGGGGGTCGGGTCGGGAAGGGAGGGGAAAAGAAACTTTTCTTCCCTCCTCCTTTCCCTCTAATCCCCCCTCCTCTGTCTCCCGGAAGCGAGGGACAGGGGAGAAGGGACTGCTGTTCCCGCTCCTCGTTCCCTTCCACTTGCTTCCTGCTGCTCTTTTGCCGAGGTCGAGCCGCCGCCGGACGCCCTTCCGCCACGGCGGGGCTGCTTAAGAGAAACCAAGGAGCAGAGCAGAAGGACGGACGCGTCCCCTTCCCTCCCGTCTCCAGCAGCGCCAACTCCACCGCCACCAGCGCCAGCACCCAGCTTCCCCCTTCTCCCCCCTCATTTCCCGCGGGGTTGCACCAATCGTGGGAAACATAATTACAATGTGAATCGCTTCGTTGTCGGGACGCCGCAGGACGTCCTGCCGCTGCTGCGAGATCTGGTAGTGCTGAGTCTGGTGAAGGGAATTAAGCTGGGAGTAGGGGTCGGCGTTGACGTGGGTGTGCTGGAACTCCAGGTGCTGCTGGGGGATGTTGTAAGGAGGCGGGAAGTAGGGCGGCTGGAAGTCCTGGTTCGGGGTGTGTGTCAGTCTGTGGGCTGAGGAAAAGGACGACGTTGTGGACACGGCACCCAGCGATGACGTCATCGGTCCCAAGGCGGCCGAGTTCACCCTTTCCTGGAAAAGAGAGAGAGTAGGGGAGAGGACGGTCACTCCGAGGGGAAGATCCACTCCGGATAAACAACGCTGACCCCTTGGCGCGCAACTGACCCTTTCCCTGTTTAGAGCGCATTGTCGGCAGCACGAGAGGGGAGGAAATTCCTCCCTCGAAAACAATTTTTTTTTTTTCTTCTTCTGCCTTTCCCTCCCCCTCCCTCCCTGGCCGGCGTGTCGGAATGCGCACGCGAGGACATTCCCTGTCTTCTGGACGGGCGCGCAGACAGCCGCCTCAAAGAGGTGCCGCCACTTGTCGTAGGCGACCGCGCTCGTCCGGGCTTCGTCCCGTCCGGGAACGCCACTCGCCGTCCCGAGGGAGTGTCAGGCAGACACGCAAGGGACTATTCTTTTTGCAGGAGCGGGAGGCTGCAGCAAAGACCACCTCTTCTTGTAGCCCTCGGATCTCCAGCGGGTTGCCTCACCGCCGACCCCGGGAAACGGTGTTGGCGCGGAGGCAACTCGGCCAAGCAGCTGAGAGAGGCCCGGGTTGGTCTCACGCGGGGCCACTCGCAGGAAGGACGAAGGAGAAACCCCTCTCGTGGAGCCGAATCTGTGCGCAGCCCTCGGCCGGGGATATCGATGCCAAAGCGCGGCTTCAGGACACAGGAGCTCGGATACGCAACACGGCATGGTGCGGATAGGCCCGCACGCATGACCTCGATACCCGGTCTCTCGTGCGATACGCGTCCGTGCACAGCTTCGAATATAAGAGGTCGCCAAACAGCCTCCTTCCTCCCTCCCCAGCAAGACAACACGCCAGTGCGCAGCCTCACCTCGCAGAGATCGACGCGCAGCCTCGCCGGACGACACCTGTCAGCCTGCGCAACCTCCGATGTAGCCGATGGATGCGCGGCCCTACACGACACGCATCGGTGCGTAGCGCCCACACAGGGGACTGTGGACGCACGGGCTCATGGTCAGGGGGAACACAAGGGGCACGCCAGTGCGTAGCGGCCTAGCGTGGGACAGACCTCGCTCGCGAAGGGACCACCGCGTGTCCTCTTTGATGACAGCCGCCAGAGCGCAGCCCCGCATGTGGCATGTCAGTGCACATGCCGCACGTGATCACGTCCGACGCTGCGCGCAGCCTCCCCTCCTCCGCAAGGGGGCGCGCGCGCAAAGCCCGTCACGGAGCACGCAGCAAACGGAGCACGAATGCTTCTTTTCCCGGTCTGAAAGGCGCGCGCGGGCGTCACTGGGTTAAGCGTGCTGCGCGCGCCGTTTCCTCCGAGGTCCCCCCGGCCCGCCCGCGTCCTGTGCGCACCCCGTGGCTTTACCTCCATGACAGACGACATCTCCTGAGACAGCTCCGCGAGGACGCCTATCTCGCGCCTCCCGGGCAACCGCCGGGCATCTCTCGTCGGATCGGAGGCGCCTCTATCGCACTCGGAGCGGCGCGAGGGCGCGCACTTTCTGACAGCGCCGGAGGACGGCGGGGACGGACGCCTCTCCACAGGTATCCATCCGTCCGCCCGACGCTGACTCCCACAGGTCGAGGCGGCGACTGACTCTTGGCGCGATCACCAGGTACCTCTGCGGTACGCGTCTTTTCTTACGCGTCCAACCGGACGGACGGGGGGAGGGAGATTCCTTCGCGCGCGCAGCGGTCGGATCGACTCGGGCCTGCTCGCCAGCCCCGCGCGGCCTCCGCGCGCGCGCGCCGGTTGCCCGACCCACGTTACCCTAGGAAACGCGCGCGGCCACGCTCTCGTAAATAAGCGAAGGGTCGTTAAGGAGAGGCCGTTGGGAAAGGAGAGAAGCAGAGAGGGGAGATGGAGGAGGAGAGAGGGAGAGGAAAAAAAAAAAAAGGAGTCACGGAATGGATTTTTGATGACTTTCGGGATGCGGAGGCCACTTCGGGAGAGGGGAAGAGACGCAGGAGAGGGGAGGAGGAGGAGCAGGAAGGAAGGAAGGAAGCAAGGAAGCGCGTAGGGGAATTTTTTTTTTTGTTTCAGCGGTTTTCGGGCAGCCCGCACCGCGCGCGCACGCGCGCTTTGCGCAGAGCCTCCCTGCGGCGGAGACTCGCTTTTCCGCGTTTCTCTCTTCGTTTCTCCCGCTCCCACCTCCCCCTCCTCCTGCCCCCTGCTCGCTTCTCTCCGCCGGAGAGCGCGTGACGGCGCGCGCCCGTATAAGAATAATAAGAGGAGAAGCAGGGACTAGGAGGGGAGGGGGCGAGAAAGGGTTGTCTCGGGAGGAGAAAAGGAATGAGACACGCACGCGTGCATACAAAGGCCACTCTGAGAAGGTGGGCTGGGCCATCAGGGGCGGGAACAGAAGGGCCAGGAGCAAAGAGAGGGCAGCGTCCGCGCGGTGCCTCCTCCGCTTTCCTGCTTTGCGAGAACAGAGAAGAAAGTGGAGCGGTGGGTCCGAGCCTAGTGAGGAAGGGTGAACGTGAGGGGAGAGGAGGGGGAGTGGAACAGAAAGGGGTTTTTGTGCCCCGCTCGCCGTGAGGAGCGCCTTCTCTCCGGGTCCAGTGGCGCATGACGGGTTGCCACGGGAACGGCCCTGCCTCCACCGCCTCCTTTCCGCCTCGCTTGACATCCGCCCTCCTCCTCCCAGAAGAAGCTCAGGGAAGCAAAAAGACGCGCTCCAAGGACGCAGGCAGAGAGTCTCACACCTTTCTCGCGTCCCTCGCCCTTTTCCTGCTTCCTATCCTTCCGTTCACCCCTGAGACCGACACCATCCCGTGTCTGCCCCTCTCGGCCGTCGGCCGCGGAGCCAGGAAAATTCCCAAACGACGAGGGCTCCTTTAACTTGAGGGGGAGGGAATAACCCCCAAGGCAAACAGCGGGCTATCTTTCTGGACTTCTGGAGACCCACGAGCGGACCCCTCAACATGGGCCAAGGGAGCAGCCTTGGCCCATGTTGCAAGGGGACCGCGGCCAAGGACTCTTCGAATACAGCGAGACGCCGGAAACGCCATCTAGCGGAAGTCTCCGGCACTGCTCTCTCTTGCGGGGGGAGCGGGGGAGGAAGAGGGGGCGAAGGAATTGAGGGAGGTGCAGACCAAGTCTGGGGTGCTCCTCGCGCGAGGGGCGCCAACATTCCCGCAAATCCGGTGTTCGCGAAGGACTCGCGGAAAATTCGTAAGCGACGGCAGCGGCTCCAGGCATCCTCCGGGACGCGATTCCCGTTCTCCCGGAAGAGGTTGCCTGCAGCAGGCGGAAATTCCGGCCCGTTTCCAGGGGACCGCCTGCCCCAATGTCCAGAGTGACAGTCTTGCCTCTGTGCGCTGACCGGGGGGAGACCCTAGGGTAACTCTTGTCTCACGCTGGCGGAGGTCGGAAAATGGGAAGCGTAGAGGAGGGAAAACGAGACCAGGGAGGGGAAGGGGAGGGTGCGCCCTTCCTGGGGGAGGAGGAGGGGGTGAGGGCGGGAGCCGTTGATACTCAGTGGCTCCCCGCCCTGGAGGCCTCCGCCCCCACCGCGGGCGCGCTCTCTTCGTACCCTTCCCTGGCGCCTCCTCTGCGCAACGCGGCTCGGAACGCTCCCTCAAGCCGTCGAGGCAGGCCCGCAGGGATGCGGTCCGAGCGCGAGGATGCCCGATTGGTCCTCCGCGACCCGCGCGTGCGGTGGCCAGCAGCGGCCTGACGCGTTTTTACCTCAAAGGCAAAACTGGGAGCGCCTTAAATCGCCCGGCCGGCGCTGCAGAGGCACTCGCGGAGCGGGCGGGCGAGCGGTGGCGACACAGCTGCCCTCGTCCCTCGCGTGCGCCCTCCTCCTCCTTTCCCCCGCCCCTCCTCCTCTCCTCCTCTCCGCGGCCACCGCCACCACCACCACCACCACCCACCACCACCACCACCACCACCACCGACGCCTCCCCCTTCCTTCCACCTCCTGAGAAAAGGTTTTACCTCGTCGGTCACGTCTACGTCATGCGGACCTACGTCGGCCACCGGGCCGTCCATGTCCTGCGCCACCTCGCCCACGTCGTGCCCATCCAGGATGAAGGCGGCGTGGACGTCGCTGCCTCCACCTCCGCCGCCGCCGCCACCGCCGCCGCCGCCGCCGGGCTGCTTCCTCGGGGACAGAGCGTCCCCGTCGGTGTCACGGGGGCTCTTCCGCTTGTGTCCCGAGTGGGGGCTGCCCATCGGACTGAGCTCGGCCATCCGAATGTGTTTCATGAACGGAGGGTTCCACTGGGGCCAACCGCAGGAGCGTCCTTCCTGTTCCCGGAAAAAGGAAAGGCTGCAGGCGAGAGAGGAGCACACGCGCAGCCGGCGGGCTGGCTTTCCGCGAGAGCAAGGTGTTCCGCTGCCGCACGCCCTTCAGACAGGTGTTTCCAAGATGGCCGCCATGCGCGCGACGTCGTCGCCGCGCGGGGGGGGAGGAGGAGGAGGAGGACGAGGAAGCTGCTCCGCTGGCGTCGTTGCCGTCTGCTGCCGCCGCTACTTGCTGGCTTGCGCGAGCGCGCCCTCTTGTCTCTCTCTCCCGGTCTCTCTCTCCCGCGCACTCCTCCTCCTCCGCTCTCCGGGCCACCGCTGCTCCTTCCTCTCGGCGTGCCTTCTTCCTCCTCTCCCCCTTCCTTCTCTCTCTCCCTCTCTCTCTCTTTCTCTCTCCCTTTTTTTTTTTTTTCCTCCTCCTTTCTTTCTCCCTCTCGCTCTCTTCCTCCGTGTCTCTCTTCCTGCTTCTTCTCCTCCCGGTTCGCTTCCCTCTTGCTCTTCCGCGCGCTCTCACGCGGCTGGATAGGCGGCGCTCCTCCTCTTCGTGCACAACTGCGCGCGCTAGCGGGGACCACCAGAGGCAGTACCGGCACCAGCACCACCAGCTACCGCTGCTGCTGCACACCTCCCTCGTCGGACCGCCTCCGCCGCCGCCTCTTTCTCCTCTTGCTCGCTCCTCCTCCTCCGATCTTCCTTTCCTTTCCGCGGGGGATTGGAAAGAGGGGGCAACCGGGCGCGCGCGGCGGAAATCTCACAACAGCGGGAGCAGCGCGGCGGTCACCAAGCCAAAAAACGCGCGTATTCGAACACGGCGGAGGTTCCCGGACGCGGCCGCCAGCTCCAAGGTATTCACCGCACTGGGCGCCCGCGGGGATCTCCGCGCGCGCGCGCGCGCGCGTCGTAGGGGGAGACGGAGAGGCTACACGCAGCGCGCGCGCGGCGGCGGCGGCGGCGGTGGCGGCGGCGGAGACGCTGGAGAATAACCGCGCGGCGGAAGAGAGGCTAGCGGGCCGAGCGCAGGTAGGCCGCCGCCGCATACCTGAGCCGCTGCGGCCGCCGCTGAGTGGCGCGGCGAGCGCGGAGGCGGCGGCTGCCGGGCGATGGAAAAGGAAGGCTCCCGGATGGCAGGGGGGAGGGGGGACCGTGGTGGCTTCCCAGGCGGCGGCGCCGCTGAATCAACGCAAAAGCTGCCATTCCTCCCCTCCCCCCTTGCTCTCCGGAGATAAAACAAAAAAAAACAAAAAAAAACGAAGAGACAAAACGTCACCCCCTCCCTTCCTTCCTTCCTTCTTCGCCGGGCCGAGCGCACGTGCACCGCCCCAAACAGGAAGTTCGCCTTCCGCCGTTTTCGCCCTCTTTTGCGAGGTGTCCGCACCGCGATTTCTCCGGGTGAGGAGGCGCTGCCAAGTGCCTTCCAGAGAGTCCGCGCCATTTCCTGCCTGCCCCCCTCCCTCCCTCCTCCATTCCCTCTCTCCGTCGGCTTTCTTTCTTCTCCTCCTGGATCGCTGGATCCCCCCGGAACGTGTCACTCGCCCGGTTCCTTTTCTGCTTCCCGCTAGCCTTCCCCGTCCCTCTCCGTTACGTGAGTCGACCGCCCGGGCCTCACTGCAACAAGGGAGCGAGAGATGCCCTCTTACCAGACAGTTAGCGCTGAAAGCACGCAGCGGCGGCGGTGCGAAGCAGCCGCTACGGAGAAGGCCGACGCGGGGAGTCAGGAGGCGAGCCGGCCTCCCGCGAGAGATAGTCAGGAAGAGAAGGGCAAGGCACGGTGTCGGAAGTGGGGGATGGGGAAGGACAGGGGAGACGGGAAAGAGCTTGTCGCTCCCACGCGCCTTTCCCTCGCACTCCCCATTCCATGCCCACCCATCGGTAGGGCTGTTCCGCGAATCCTCCTCTTCCTCGCCTCGCGGAGCGAATCGGGATGCGGTTCCCGCCGGCTCGGGAAGCGGGAGCGCTACGGGAAGCACGCCTGCCTCTCACGCGGGAGTTCCCGCGCAGCCAATCGGGAGCAGCAGCGCCGGCGTGTGGGAAGGGCCCTGCGCGGACTTTGCAGGCTGGCGGGCGGTGACGGAGGCGGACCATCCTGCTTCCTCCCCGAGAGTCCCGGAGCGGACCCGGGTCCACTCGGACGGGGGGAGAACTGTGGCGATGAAGAGAGGCTACCGCCTTTGCGTCCGGGGAGTTCCCGGTCGCTCCTCCCCCTCCTGCCGCCACGGCTTCCGTTTTCCAGCCCCTTCCCGTGGGCGGAAGTGTCCCGGGTGCGGTGGGACGGGCGGAAGTAGGCCCCAGTCGATCCCCAGGGAGCGCCGCGCTTCCAGAAAGCGGGGCGCGTGACCGATCAGCGCACCAAGCCGGAAGCGCCGCCGCGCAGTAGGGGGAGGAGGGGAACCGAAAGCCTTCAGGGCAGTCCTGACGCCGGCGATCAGCGGAGCTCCGGAGGCGAAGGACGGGCGGAGGGTCGCCACCTGCAAGGGTCGCTTCCCCTCCCCCCTTCTCTCTCTCTCGAGAGAGAGAGAGAGACGTGGGGGCGGGAAAGTTCGGGACTGAGGTAGGGGCAGGATAGGCGCGCCCCTGTGGACACGCCCATACTCTTCGCTCGCGCCACGTCCCGGGTACGGGTCCCCTTACGAGGCGGCGACGCGCCCGTGGGGTCGGAGAAAAAAACAAGTGGAAGGGAAATTTCTTGGGTGGGCGTGCGCGGGGAGCAGGGACGCCGTGGGGCGAGTCCCGGACGGAAGGCCCACGAGAGGGACGAGAGAGAGCAGCACACGCTCATCCTTCTCCTCCTCTCGCTGCGGCTCCGATCTCCAGGAGCGACCGTCGGGGAAAGCTGGCTCCGGTCCTCCCGCGGATGCACCCTCTTCCGAATCTGACGATGGACGCAGAAAAGTCCCGTTCCGGGACAGACGTCGCCAGTGGCGGTCCGAGCGCCCTCGATCCCCGCGCGCACCCCAGATGGTACGACGCCCCCCAGCAAGGCGCCCTGGGAGGATACCGCAGGGCGAAAACGGGGCTCGTCTCTCCTTCCCTCCTGCACTTGCTTCGCTTCCTCCTGGGGAAGGACAACCACCGCGCGGCCCGAGAGGGCGGTGGCCTCCTGACTTCGCCCTTCTCGCTCCTTAATACCCGCTGCCCTCTTTCTCTCTCTCTCTGCCATGAACACGAAGGAGCAGGTAGCGGTTTCTCCCGAGCTGGTCATGGGGGTTCCCGGGATGTCGCACGTGTCCTGTGTTTTCTCCATGGTGTAAGAGCCTTCTCTAGAGGTCTTGCCCCGAGGGCACTATCTCTCCCTTGTGCCCCTCCTTTCCCGGTCCTCCCTCCTTGCTGGACCTGATCGCACAGGAGCACCCGTTCTCAGTCTCCTTTGACCTCGATCGTGGCTCCTCAGGGTAATGCCACCTGCACCCCAAAGCTCCAGCCTTCGCGCCCGGACGGGACGCGGCGCTCCTCCAGGGTTTGCAGGGCTCTCCCGCGCGCCTGCGCTAGCATCTGCCTTTGTTTCACTGGGAGTAATCGCATCTCTACGGATTCGTCCCAAGCGAGCCGCACGACCTTGGCAGCTCTCACATCCGTTTCCCAGGAGACGAGAGGCGCGCGGGCGGAGCTCAAGGAACGACGCGCGGGTTTCAACGTGGAAGAGGGGACGTTTCACCCCCCCCCCCCCCTACCTATTGTGCCCGCGCGCTCACCCACACGTGTACGCACACGCGCACACACACGCGCGTGCGAACTCGCAGGGATACCCACAAGCAGCCGACAGCGCCCACTCGACACTCACGTGCACGTGTGCACGCCCACACAGGCGACCGCGCGCGCACATGCGCACTCTTTCCGAAACCCACCACCACGCACGTGAAGTCACACGCGCGCCTTACATACCTGAGGCGCACTTGCACACCTGAACTCCCCCTGCAGCTCCGCTTGCAAGGAGCGTCGCACGCACCCATCGCACGTGCACGGTGGCAGCGGCAGACACGCACGCGCACGCATACGCGCTCACGCGTACATGCGTACAGCAAGAGAGCCTTTCCTTCCCGGCTGCCTGCTTTCACCAACCTGGATCGCGTCCGGGACTGCATCATTCGCTCATCGCAGGCTCATTGCAGCCATCCGTCTATTAGGTGGAATGAGAAACCACCGCGCTGCGCGGACTCTGAGGCTTCGAAGTGCTGCGATCACGCTCGGCGCTAATTAAACGTTCGTGGTTCGCTCACCGTAGAAGGCGACAGAGAGAGACGGAGGGAGAATGGGGGGGGGGGGAGGGGAGGGTGAACAGCAGCACACTTTGCGAAACCGGGTGCGACGGGCCCGTTTCGGCTCGAGGAAAAAGGGGGGACCCGAAGAGTGTGTGTTTTTCTACCCCGCGAAGTGTTGTCCGAAGTGCCGTCGTGTGCACACAGCGGGGTTAACCGTTGCTTAGCGCAGCGTTTGTTCCCTGGCAGTTTCCCTCCTCCTCCTGGCTGCTTCGGACGATCGTTTGAAACAAAAACGCGCGGGAGGAAAGGCGAAACTGCCGCTTGCCCATCGTGCAAAATGACAAAAAGTCCGTGTTCCGTGAACTGAGAAAAGAACAGACAGGGCTGGAGAAGAAGAGAAAGAAAAAAAAGTGAGAGGCTTGACAGGAGTGCTGGGTCTTCAGCTCTCATCATCGGAGTCGTGTTCGTGATTCTCTAATGTGGAAAACGATTCCAGTTTTCCTCATAAAACTTGTCATAAGATGAGAAAAAATCCTCCATAAAAATTTTCCCTTAAAAATGCCAAGTCGACTGACGATTCGCTAGCAGGAAGAAAGAAGAAGAAGGAAAAAAAAAAAAAAAAAAAAAATGAGCAAAAAGAAGGAGGAGGAGGAGGAGAGGAGGGGAGGCGGGGGGGGGGAAAGGGGGAGGGGGGGGATACGATGTGCTCTCACTTTCCGTCTGCAACTCTCGTCTTCCCGAAACGAATTCGTTAGAAGTCTCTGTGGTGCTTGCGCTGTGGCCGTCCTGACTTTGCGGAGGCGCCTGAGGATGCTACCAACACGATCCTTCTTGTTTCAACTCCGCATTTAGATGAAGGCGCGCAAGGGACGTGAAAGAAGAAGCAGCAAAAAAGAGTGTAGGGCCTAAAGCAAACTCTCAAACTGTAGATTTGCATGGATGCGGTGGGCTCTAATCAAACTTTTGCTTTTCTAATGTTCGTGATGAGGACGCGACGTCCGGAGATCTGCAGCAGCCATTGCTACAGTTTCTTCAGTGGTTAAAACGCAAGAAGTGCATTTAAGATTACATTCATTTTTTTTTTTTTTTTAATAAACGCTTAACGATGACAGACGAGCGTTAAATTAGGAGTTCGATTCAAGGCTTCCCTGGAGACTGGTCCAAGATCTTATTCAATATGCACTTTGTGACAAAATGGAGGCTTTCTTTCTCCCCCCCCCCCCTTCCTTCAAAAGGAAAAGAAGAAGAAGAGGAATAGCGCTACTGAATGTACATTGAGCACATGACTGCAACAAGTACGGTGGAAAATTAAGAGCCCACTTGTTTCGGTTTATTTAATTTTCTTTCTCTCAAACAATTCCGGCGTGCATGTCAAAAGCTGGGCAATCTTAAAATACTCTTTTCCGAATACTTTAAGAATGGATCCTTTAATGTAATAAATAACGAACCAACTGCACCTTCAGATTTGTGAAGTTATCGAGACTGAAAAATTGCTCTACGGACTAATTTAGATGGGTTTCTTGCCAGACGCTTTGGATGCCTGGATTTCTTGCATTAGCTACCAGATCCCGTTTTTTGTTTTTTGCTTTTTTTTTAAAAAAAAAAAAAATGCAAAAATCAAATAACCATTAAAAAAAGGAAAAAATGGCATATGGACAAGAGCAAAAACTGCTAGCGGGAAGGTACTAGAGAACAAAATACGTGTACACATTATACCTGCATGCAATAATACATTCTCCTCCTATCCATTTCGTACGTCATGTTCATTTATTCTTTATATTTGTTTTTTAATTCCACCCAAGACTGATCAGATGAATATTTCACTTCTTTTTCCATATTCATGATGAGTGGTCCAAGAAGGATTTATGCCTTCATCTGGAAAACAAATTATAAACATACTCTTTTAAGAATAAATGTCTTCGTGGTAGTCTTCATCTACTCTTGAAGCAATGGCAATTTCAATTTCGAAAAAAAACAACAACAACCGGGAAGAAGGATTGGACTTTGGCAGTTGCTGCTGAACAAAAATCGGGAAATAATTCGGAAAGATGACGCCAGTAATTTACAATTATTGAAACACCTTTCCTTTTTTATGGTATCTGTAAAAATTTATACCATGCTAAGAGAGGGCAATGGCAGTCAATAGGAGAAAACGAGCGGAAATCCCATTCTTATTGCCAACACACATTGAATTGAAATCAAACTTTTTTCCTTTTTATCCGAGCGAGAGGAAAAAAGAAAAGAAGGAGGAGGAGGAGAGGAAGAAGAAGAAGAAGGAGGAGAAGGAGAAGAAGAAGAAGAAGAAGAAGAAGAAGAAAAAAAAAAAAAAAAAAAATTACCGATAAGTAAGGAGTTGCTTTTTTTCGGTTCGTAACAATGAGAACGCTGCAAGAAAATGCTCCAAACAAGAACCGAAATAAGCAGGTTCTTCAAAAATAGAATAAGAGAGAGAGAGAGAGAGAGGAAGAGAGAGAGAGAGAGAGAGAGAGAGAGGAAAGGGGGGAAAAGAAAGACAGAAAGAAAGACAGAAAGAAAGGAAAAAAAAAAAAAAGCGTTAGTCTGCATTCTAACTGCATCGATTCCGGGGGAGGAGGAGGAGGGGGGGGGGGGAATGTAGGCCTACACTTTTCCTTGAGTTAACTTTGGAATAGAAAACCACGAGCAAAAAGCGAGGGGCACACGGCGCCCAGCGCGCCATCTGCTCCGAACCAAGTGCTGGTGCAAACGCCTGACGTGGAGGCGCACTTCCCGAGGTGTGGGAGGGGGAAGGAGGAGGACGCCACCCCCTCCACCCCCCCTTCGGATATGACCGGGGATCTTTGCGTGCAAGCTCGGATCTCTTTGCTTCCTGAATTCGGCTTCTGCGCGCTGCGGCGCCAACGAATGCCGACGGACTGCCCGAGTTCTGGAAGTCGCGCCCTCGGAGAAAGCGACTCGCACCGACTTGGCGGTCGAAAGTGGTACGTCCTGGTGGTATTCCGCTGGCATAGCAAATTGTGCACCACTACGAGGCGCTCCTACGCGGGACCATTTTGACGAGAGGGTAGCAAAGAAGGAGCACTTTTTTTTCTCTCTCTCTCTCTCTCTCTTTCTCTTCTTTTCCGTGTGTGTGCCTCACAAGCCAACAACCGACCTCATCTGATTGTGCGCGATTTAGGGGAAGGAGGTGGACTGCACGCCCTGCTGCGGCGGGGTGCTCGAAATCTCGTTAAAGAACAGGTGGCCGTGCCCACCCCTTCCATCGCGTGGCTGCTGGAGAGCTCAGCACCTGAATTTTGGTTTCTCGAGCAACTCGCGGGTTCCCTGCCGGTCCTTTTGTTTCCCGGTCTGCTCCGATGTCGTCGTTTATAAGGAAAATATGCGATCACCAAGGTTACGAGGCGCATGAATTAATAAAAGAGAGAGAGGAAGAAGAAAAAAAAAAGCATCCACCCACACGAACTCTTTGCGCGTTCGCTGCTTACTAGCGACGAAGAAGAGAGCTGCTGCTTTTCGGAAGAAAAGCTGGCAATCGAGAGAGCTCGGAGCCGCCGCCACGGTCTCCCCGGAAACGCCTCGAGTCCCTCCAGCTACCGTCTGCGTCGTCCGGCCCGTCGGCTTTGTGCGTGCGCGTGCTCGGTTTAAGCGCGCCACACCCCTGCCCTCCTCTCCCGTTCGCCTCCATCTGCCCCCTCCGCATCATCACCGGGATCATCATCGTCCGGATGCTGTCGGTCGCTCGACCTTTGCCTCCACCCTGCTTTCCACCCTACCAACCCCGGGCAAGGAGCGTCTTCAGGACGCCCCGAAGCTTTGGGGCAGAGGGATTTGCTGGGCTCACGACGGAGAAAGGACTCTCCCTCTCATAGGCGCCTCTCCTGCCCTGCCTCGTTGGCGGAAGTGCAAGGGACTTCTTGGGACGGTTTCTCGGAGGGTTCCAGGCGAACCTGCTGGTCGGAGTTCGACCGTCTTCCCCCCCCTCGGAGCGTGTGTCCCCGGCTCCGAGGGACTTTGCGGTCGAATTCCCGACGGCTTCTCAAGGGCGTTCTTTTTTTTCTTTCCGCGCGCGCCCTGGGCTGCGAAGGATGCCGGTGGCCACCCTCGAGGACGGATTCCCGGGAGCGTTCCCAAACGGGGCACGCTCCGACCCCTCTGTCTTCCCTTTCCACGAGCAAGCAACTCCACGGGGCGTCCGCGTCGGCTGGGGCTACTTGCGGAAAAGTCAGGGGAGATCTCCTGGAGCCTCCCCCCTTCTTCCTGTAGGGGATGCTTCACGGTGGGAGAGGGCATCTGCGGCTCTCCCCCCCACCCCCCGCCCGAATTAAGAGTCCCGCGCTTGGGGGAGGGGGGAGGACAGTGGAACGATATCTGAACGAAATGAGTGCATGTTTCTGGCGCTGCCACACCATGCCGCTGCGGGGCTGCCCGAGGTCTCTACGTGCCCATCGCGGGGCAGGCTCACGTGAAGCAATCTCCCTGACTGGGAGCTGCTGGGTTACCCCAGGTCCAGGAGGGTCCCCAAACAAACGCAGCGTCGGGTCGGGGACGCGTCGGAATCTCCAAGGGAAGGAAAGGGGGGGTCAAAATTGGGGGCGGGAGAAGGAATTCGGCCGTTAAGGTGAAGAGGCATCTTCTGAGCGCTCCTGGCTTTGACGGGGGGGAAGCGGAGGCGGGAGGAGAAGCCCGACTCCCAATAGCAGGGAAGGGAAGACCTACGTCGCGTCTCGGCGCTTCGCGCAGGAGGGAGGAACCGGTGAGCAGGGGTGGTGGCGGTGAAGAGGAGCGATTCTGAGACCGCGGTGGCGACCACGCGCGGCACTTCGACGACCGACGGGTCCGCTGGCGACGGTCCGTCTCAGAGGCGCTGCTTCCGGGAACGTTCCGAGATGGCGCTCTCGGGCGACCCGCACGGCCGGTGAGTGACGCTTCCGCAGGAAGATGACGGTGGCGCTATCCAACCGAACCTCATTATCCTCCCCCCTCCCCCTCCTTCCCCGAACTTGACCCCAAGGAAACCTGTCGTGCGCGAGTAGGTCAAAGTGATACCTTCGGTAGACGCCAAGAGAAAGACGACAGCATGCAGCACTTCCACAAACGATTAGCAGGATCCAGGGAGATCCCGGAGAGAAAAATTCGGACAGAGGGAAGATGAAAGGAAGCGCTAGGTGGTCAGTTCTTTGACAGCATCTTCCGCGCGTCACAGAAGCTCGTGGGTCTACCCCTAGGAGAGTCCTCGGTCGCTCTTCCCGGACGACATCCTGTGTCCAGTGTTTCCCCAAACGAAGCGTCCGTTCCCCAGTGACGAGCGATGCTTTCGTTCCCGTCCTCTCATGGTTCGACCGTGGCGATGGATTCACGAGGATGGAGTCCGTCGGCGGGAGAAACATGACGAGCGAAACGGAAGACAGGAGGAAGGAACCAGGCCAAAACGGCGAACGAAGGACAAGAGCGGAGCTAGTCGCCACAGGAACGGTTTCCAAAGCGCCGAGGGGGGAGGAACTGCTCGAGTTTCTGCTCGAGAAGAAGAAGGTGGAGGGCCGGTCAGCCCGGAAGAAGGTGGAACTCATCGAAAGAGAACCCCGTAGGCTTGCGGGGGGGGGGGGGTCGTCCGACGAATCCGACCGAACGGAACGTCCCAGGGAGAGGAAGGAAGGAGAAAGGGGAAGGGGAGCGAGTTAACCGCGCCGTTCCGCTTCGTGAGCAGAGATAGGAAGCTGCAGGCGAGAGAAAAATTCCGGAAGAAAAGTGGACGGCTGGAACGACGGACGATGACTACCCGAAAATCGGAAAGAGCGGTGGCGCACCACACTGTGGAGTCCCTCCTCTTTCAGCAGCAACAGCATCTTTCCAGTTTCGCCCAGTGGTATTCACGCCAACGGAGCTTCGGTACTGTGGCGGCTGGTCACGCGGTACGTGGTGGGATTCGAAACGACTTCCTCGAAATTCGCGCTGCTGCTGCTGCCGGCCCCACTCCCCCGTCTCCTCCCTCTCAACTCGCTAGGCTAGGCCGCATGTCGCTCTGCACGCGCGCTGTCTCGGACTTCGTTACCACGCGCTACGCGTGTCGGAGAGCTCAGCGGTGCTCGTGAGAAGGCAACGCCACTGGACTCTTTACATAAGCCTGCGGCGACGGTCGACGATCCCTCCTTCATCCAGTGAAGGTGTGCGAAACAAGACCGGTTCCCGGGTTCGAAGTTCCCGGATGAGAAGCTTTGCCAGAGCTGGGGTAGCTGCCATCTACTCTTTATGGCTGGATCTCCCCGCTGGGACGCCCTTCCTGGTCAGAATGACGACGCGTTTTTCAGTTCTTGCCGGGGTCGCGGCTCTCGCAGGGTCAACTTTTTCCCGTGTCCACTCAAAGTGATTTGCAAGTATCGGGAAGGAGCGTCAATCGCGGAAGTGCTCCTCCTCCATCTTCCGCCATTACTCGTTCAAATTTCAAAAGATGAAGCGAAATTTGAATTACATCTTCCGGTGTTGCTGGATCTGCATCTTGACGGAAATTCCGCTTCCCGGATTTAGAAATGCCCCTGAGGGAACGAGAAAGCTTTGGAAGCGCTGCCCATCCACTGTCTTTGGAAGATTTAAAGAGCTCCCAAAGCTGATCCTATGGAAGGCCCAGTGAGTTCCTCCTCCTCCCCAGGGACTCGCAAAGGTCCTGAGGAATCTCTTCTCCTGCTTTTAAACTACGCGAGGTTTTCTCATTCTCTGTCGCGGGGTATCTCTCAGGGGGTCGTGGACCAGTCTTCAGGATGCAGTCTTGTGTTAGCCATCCGGGGGAATTCCGGAGTGCCTCAGGCGCAACAGCAGAGCACCTTGCCTCCTTCCATCTCTCATTACTTCTCCTGTTTCCTACCCCAGTATTAATCTCTACCACGCCGGCCTTATCCTCCACATCAACATCCGTGCTTCCATTTCCACGTTACAGGGAATTCGCATTTGTCCTGATTCCTAGGAGCTCCATCTTGCTCGAGCCTGGTCAAACTCATGGTGAAAGATTCCATCATCCGCAAATTTCCAAGCTTCGACAGATGTCTTCCGCCTCTTTACCTAGATCTAGACACTGAGGTGCACTCTGCATCGTCCTGGAGACAACGGTTAGATCACGTAAACTGCTGCCCTTGAAGACAACGATAACGGACGCACGCAAGCCATAAAGACATCAGAAGAGGTTACCCCATCTTCAGAATCTGAACCGGCATCCTGGGTGCTTGGTGCTTGAGATTTATCATCTCTGGAAATTCCGAAGTTGCGTTCCCATATGGACAACGACGAACTTTACATCACCATCGCTGTTCACACCTTAACCGCCATATTCTTCCTAGTAAGGTCAGACACGATAGGTGGCTTTGGCAACTGACCCATCCCGCTAATACTAGGAGCGCTGGAGAACCTTCCCATCATCGAGCCACTTGAGGCTATGACTCCTATCTACAGCCCTCTCCACGATACTTCTTATGTCATGATATTCAAGAGGACCAAGAGCAGCGTGAAGCCTCGACCTTACCACTCGATCCCTTCAACCCTTCCAGAAGGAACGCGTCCCGCCGTCTTCTCCCTCCATCCAGCCGGAGCATCATAGACTCTACTGCCAAAGCTCAACAAGAGCCATACCATCAACTTCACCCCCACCACCCTCACCCCCCTGAGAATCTCCATCAGTGCCCTGATCCGCGACTTCGCCTCGTGGCCTTGGCTGCAGCTCTCACCCGTTGTCCTGGGTGCAGTACTGCACGACAGCATTATTTCCATCCGGGTAGTGAGGGCCGCCATGGTTCGGCGCGTCTCGCCTCTCAGATGGGCCTCACTTAGGATGCGTTGAGCTCGGGCTTCCCTCCGTTTCGTGCCCCAGGAACGGATCGGTGACAGCTTCGCTTGCTGGCGACCCGAGTGAACGTGCCGCAGGACGCTCGTCCCCAAGTTTCGGTTGGCGTTCCAGAACGCCTCTCGCGGCGCAACCGGACCGAACCGCAAAGTCCTCCTCCTGCATCGGACCCACGGCGTCTTTGGCAAGAAGCAGCGATCGGTGGAGTTTGGGGGGCTAACCGCCTGATCCGAAAACTCCGAAGGGACCCCGGATGCGTCATGGAGGATCGTTTGTTCCGCGCGGCTACTGAGGATGGCGTCCGAGAGGGCTGTCCGGCTCTGTCCGCTTCGCCGCTGGTGCATCGAGAGTCAACCGAGACGTGGGGCGTGACAGAGGTGGCCGTTTCTCCGGTGTTCGGGAGGAAAGGCAAGTCCTCCTCTTCCGCCGCCTCCTTCTCTCTGTCTTTCCAGAGGAAGAAGAAAGCTATAGAATCCGCGAAGGAAGGGCGTTCCTTCTGGAACCGCTGAAGGCAGGGACGAGACCTTCTTTCCTCCTCCGGCCGTCACCTGAGAAGTACCTTCCCGCGGCACTGCAGAGTTCCTTGTTTGCTGCGGAGGAGGGACACTCAGCAGGTGACACCCCGCCACCCCCCTCTGCGAAAAATAACGCGAATCACGCAAGGCAGAAAAAAGCAAAGAGAAAAGAAGAAGAATGAAGGAGGAAGAAGAGAAAGAAAGGAAGGAGAAGAAAAGAAGAAAACATCTTCATTGGACTTGCACGTTCCTCTGGAACCAGTTCCAGTGATTCCCAGGTTTCGCGAGTGCGTAGGCAGAGTGTGCGAGCTAGCTTGTGCGGATGCGCGTTCTATGCGAAGATGAAGCGGGAAGGAAGGAGCAGAAGAACCCTCCATCACGTGCGATCTTTCCGTTTCTCTCTTCCTTTCTTTTCGTTCTCTCGGCTCGGGAGATGCGGGGCGGTAGCGCACCGCGGCGGGCGAATTCCTCTGCTGCTTCTGGCGCGAAAGTCACTCCTGCTGGTGCTCTCGGAGATCCCAGGGGAGTCCGAGGAGATGTCGCCCTGAGCTGGGGATGCTGGAAGCCGCACTTCTACGCGCGCAGCTCGGGGCTCCCAGGACGGGAACGTCGCCCGGGAGGAATCCTTCTCGGTTGCGCGCGTCGACCACCACTGCCACTGCGACCACGCGGTTCGGGCGTTCGGGAGAGGACGCTCCGAGGAGACTCGGACACGCCCCCTCTTTACCGTGCTCGCCGAGACGAGCGGGTTGGCTTCTTTCTGATCGAGGGATTCGAGGAGAGGAACCGGCCAGCTGGGGGATCTCCCTCCCGTCTCCCGGGTGCTTTCCGGATCGGTTCCAGGAGGGACTCTCGGAGAGGGAGACGCTGAAGGGAAGCGGCGAAAGGGCAGAGAGGAGGGGAGAAGGAGAAGCTGACCGAGGAAAAAGCAAAGCACACAGAGACGAGACTCTTCCTCGAGACTTCTTGAAACGGAAATTAATCACAGTGGTCTCCCTGACAACCAAGCGGACGGTTTGTAATTTCCCGAGATTCCTCGATACCACCCTGCTATTAAGCCGTGCTGCGCGTTTCCAGTTCCCGCTGCGGGAGGACCGATCTTAATTGCACGCAGGTGCAGAAGCTGGATGGATAAGAGTGCGTGCCGTCTCCTATCCTCCGCGCCATTCGGTACGCGGCCGGGTAATCACCCGGAGAGGGCGCCTTCCTCCCTCTTCTCCCTCTTTTTCCCCCCTGCTCCTCGGGTAGCGCGGACTGGGCTGGGCGCAGCGGCGGCTTTCCGAGCAGCCATCGAGAGCGTTCCTGAGGGCAAACATCTCGGGGAGGCGAAAATCCGAGGGGGACGCTCCCCGCTTCGCGTCCCCCTCCTTCGAAGACGGAATGTCCGGGAAGGCCCCGCGCGTGGGAAGGGAAAAGAGGAAGGAAAGCAATCCATCCTGGGGACCCCTCCTCTGGCCTTTCTTCCCGCCGAAATCGACAACGAGACGACGAATTGTCTGTTATTGGCGTGAAGGCACTCCGATCTCGCTTCTCGGGACTGGAGTGGGGAAGAGGGGGAAAAAGGGTGAGGGTCGAACTGGCGGCGGAGGAAAGTGCCACGGCTTGCCGCTGACGCCAGGGAGCGAGCCATCCCGGGACCTTGCCTCGCCGGGAAAACCCGCCGCCTAAGAAGCGGCCGGCCAACTTCGAGCAGCGCGCATCCCCAAGGTCAAGGGAGCGGGTGTTTCGGCGATCCGAGGGGGGGAGGGCCGCGTTTCCGAGTTCCGACGGTTCCGTCATTAAAATTCCAGGTGCCGGTTAATTACTCCGCCGCCGGAACCTTCGAGAGCGTGCTGCGTTCGGTCCCGGCGCGCACACGGCGGCCCCAGTCAAGCCGGCCGGAGGAGCCCTAAAAACAGCCCGAGATCGGAAGGGAAAGGAAGGAGGGGGGGGGGGGGTAAGGAGAAGAAGAAAAAGAAGCGAAAAAGGGTCGCTGCACAGCGAGGACGGTGGCAGGAAGTCTACGGGGGAGGAGGAGATGGTCGCCGCCTGCGTGTCCAGGAACGAACGTGAAACGCCCCCTGGACCTGATAGCATCTCCGACGTGGCTCGCTAGGGGGTCCTGGACGAACTCGTGGCGCACCCCAGATGCGCACGGGACTGCTCGAGTGGAGGCAGTAGTTCCGCCGGGGGGTCTCGTCGGCGTGCTGCTGATGCCGCGTTCGCACGCACGCACTCACACATCAGCCAGCTTGCTTGGGCGGGGGGCGCTTCGAGCACAGGACAGGATGGGAGGGAGGGGAGGGAGAAGATGGGAGATGACCGTTTGCTTCCCGTGTTCGGAAACTCGCGCCGCTGTGCGCGCGGGAGCGCCCTTCACATCCTCCCTGGCTCCGTATACTCAGAGATCACCCCATCTCTTCCTCCACCTCTTTTTCCCTTCTCCCTGTCCTTCCTCGCCTCCGCCTCCTTGTTATTTTTGCTTCCCTGGTTTCCTGGGGAATCCGTGCAGACCTTTCGTTCGGAGCCGAATCGCCCCACTTCGTCTCGCCGGGTTCTCTTCGACGGTTCTTCCCGATTCCTCCGGTCTTTCACTCTTTTCAATAATGATGGTCCCTTTTTGCGTCCCTCCCCCCCTCACCCACTTCTTCTTTCTTCACCCGCTCCCCCTTTCCACTCTCCCCTCCCGCGAAATTACTCGATCGGGCGCTGCTGCTGGAGCAATTTAGGCCCCGGCGCGCTGGGCGACCGAAAACACCGAGGCGGGTTCCGCAGATACGCTCGGCTTTTCGGATGCAGCAACGCTTTCGGAGGAGGGGAGCGAACGACAGACCGTTGCCGCGGAAATGTGCGGCTCTCCGTCTCAGCATCCGGCTCCCCCGGACGATGGCGTACCCGTGCCAGCGCACGCGCGTTCCTCCGTTTCCAGCATCCTCCGGAACGCTCCGGGAGATGCGCCCCTGCCAAAGCAGCAGCAGCGGGGGGCGCGGTGCGGCGCCTCGAAGGGTCACTTCTCGCTGCTGCTGCTACTTTGTGGAGAGTCCGGGACGATTCGCGCGTCGGACCGGGTCCATTCCTGCCTGCGTCCCACTGCGGGAGAGCGCCTTCCGTGAGTCCCTGCTCTTCGCTCCAGGAGTGCCCGCCTGCGGGTGGGTTCTGAGCCGAGCCCTTGGGGCGGCGAGCCCCTTCCCCGGAACGGTTTCCGGAGAATCTGGGTGCGCGTCGCTGACGTTCCCTGAGGCGTGGGGTCGGTTCCCGGTCCCCACAGGTCCCGTCTAGGAGGAGGATACTCTCAAGCCATCCCCGATGGAATCGAATGACCCTCGTGTCGGACCGACCGGTAGGTCGCCGATCCGCCTTCAAAGGAATTGGGAAAAACGCCAGGAAAAAAAGGAGAGGGGCGTCGTCTTTCTGGTTCCAGGAATCCTGTTGGAGGGGGGCTAGGAGACTCACAGCGGACTCCAATCCCGATTTCAGGAAGCCGAGATCGGCGACACCGTCGTCCAGAGAGCAAAGGACGGGCCGGCTTGTCATGGCGGCTCGGCCGGCAGCGCCGAAGTCGCCGCGCTCCTTCCCATCCCTTCGGCCCTGCGGACGCAGGTCGTCTTTCCGGTCTTTCACCGACGGGGGACCGGCAGTCTGCGGGAGAGAGGTTCCTCTCTGTCTCCCCTGCTCGCCTACCTTCCGGGCTGCTGCGCAGCAGCATTCCGAGTACGTAGCGGAGGTGGCCGCGTAACGTGGGAGAGGAGGAGCTCGTGCCTCCCGACAGTCGCGCGTCAAGATGGCAACGGCCTGTCAGGAGCTTCCTGCCGTCACATGAGAGCAGAGGGAGAGTGGAAAGGAAAGGAGCTTCGAGAAGATTCTCCGAGGTTTCTCCCCCCCCCCCTTCGGCCCCCTTCTGTTTTCTTTCCTCCGCGGAAGAAGTCCCGAGCGCTGCCCGGAGGCAACGCGCGCGCGTCCGCCGGCTAGGACTCGACAAAGGTGGGAAGCAGAGCGAGGGAGGGGAGCATGGCCGAGGCCAGCATCCCTGAGAGGGGGAGGAGGTGGCGATCTCATCATCAGTGGACCACCCTTTCCCGAGCGAGTTCCCATTTTCGCGACCAGGCCGGAGAAGAATGACTCGCTTCCCCTTGCTCCCTCCCGCCTGCTTCCCTTTCCGCATCCACGGCCAGGAACGGAGCGGGCAGCCCACGGTCTCCGCTGCGGTGCAGCTGGGCCGCCGTCGACCCGGCACGCCTCGCTCGGGACCGGCAGCTCCAGGGAGGTCGAAGCAGAGGACAGCGGCGGTGTTTCGCTCGCCCTCCGTCCCTCTTCCCGGGAGCGTCTACTTTTGCGAGCGCCCCTTCCGGTCGGCTGCAGAGACTTCCAGAGGCGGCGCGTCCCTCCCTCTTCGCCGTGGCGCGTTTCCCCGGCCATCGGCTCGAGGATCTTCGTCCCGTTCGCGCGTTCTCTCCTCCCCCTCCTCCGCGAAGATGCCCCATCTCCCTACGGGAAGCCTCTGCTCCCTCGGACCTCGAGAGACAGGGATGGTGGCTCCCTGATGGGGGGAAGGGGGAGGTGAGCGGCGGGAAGCAAGGTGAGGACGAGGAGGACGGGGGGGGGAGGAACACGGATGAGGAAGAAGACGATGACAATGGTGAAAGGGAAAGATTTTTTCTCCTCTCTCTCGTCCCTCCCTAGCCACCCCGAGCTCAGAGGGGAGGAGAAGCGGCTCAAAGAGCACTCCTTTCCTACGTCTCCGCTCCTTCCCTTCCCACGGCGTCGCGAAGCAACGGCCTCGGCAGGAGGAGGAGAGGGAGAGACGCGCGATCCCACGAGTGAGCGGGCTGCGCGCGCCGAAGCCGCCGTTGAGGCACAGCGGGCCGCGGCCCTGAGAACTCTCCCAGCCCTGGAAATGCCGCGTTCGAGGTGGGCCGGAAGCTGGAGAAAGAACCGCTGAAGAGGCCCCATGATCCACGGGAAAGGCCCGCGCTAGGTCTCCCGGTTTCCCTCCAGGGAGCGACCGGGGAGAATGCAAAGCGAAGGTAGGGGAGCAGGGAATCTGGTGATGCAAGCCCGCGCCCCGTCGCCTGCCATTTCCCTCTCCCATCCTTTCCGTGGGACCGGGATCGAAGCACTCCCGGAGGCGGGTGCAAATCCGGCTCCAGCTGCTGCGAAGGATGGGGATGAAACCTCGTGCTCACGAGGGCGGGATTGCGGCGTCCACCCCTGGAAGCTCGCTGGGGATGGAGGGCGAACGCGAGGCTCTCTCCTGGCATCCTTGAGACGGTCGCCCGGAGCAACGTGTCCGGGATACCGGGAGAACCGTCCCATTTTCCTGTCCCCTGCGAGTGGTAGCAGCAGTCGTCCCGAAACGAAATGAGAGCCAGGAAAAGGCCCGACCTCGATGTCGTTCCCCCCCTTAGCCGGGTTGTCCTCCGGCAGGAGGCAGAGGGTGTTCCTGGCGTCCCGGACGGAAAAGCCGGAGGCGCTAAGGACCGAGCAGAGGGTGCTGTAGCAGCCGCTCAAGCGTTCCAGAGCCCCGCTGCCGGGGTCGTCCGTGCTTGGCCCTCCAGGTTGAGAAAGGAGAGGGAGGGGAGGACAGGAAGGGAGCGCCCTCTGTCGACTCGGGAGAGAGGAAACAAGCTCCGGCAGGTTCCCCCCTCCCCCGCATCTATCGCGCGTCCCTTCTCCACCCCTGTGGACCCGCCGCTATGGCCGAAGGGTAGCCCTCCGCAGGGACGAGGGAAAGGCGGAGCGCGCCTGCCCGCAGCCAACGCCCAGGCACGCGGCTCCAGAATCCGTCGGGAAGGGGCGGAGCGAGGGATTCCGCCGGGAGTGCTCGTCTCGCGGAGCCGGGAGGCGGGGGGATCGCGCGCCTCCGGTGCGCTTCTCCTGGAGGAAGGGAGGCGACCCCGGTGGGAAAGATCCCCCTCCTCCCTTGTCCCTCTTGGTCTCCCGCGCGGCTCGTGATTAGAAGCCATTAATGAGGGGAGGAGGTTTTCTTCCGCTCTCCCGATTGTGAGGGTTTCCTTTGACTAATGGTCGCGTTGCCATGAATACTCTGTTCCCGCTCGCGGGATTGACAGGTGCGGATGATAGATGGCGCTGGGTTGCTGCTGGAACGTCAGAGATTTTATCGGACGGGTCAGGACGGGCGGACGGAGGGATCGGCTGAGGACGAGGCGGGATTCGCTCTGCAATTTCCAGAGGCTCTAAAAACCGCGTCCCCCCTCCCCCTCTCCCCCTTTCGAACGTCAGCGAGACGATTTTCCCGGGGGAAGACCCTGCGCTTGTTTGGACGAAAATTCCTTCTCGGAATTGCCGAGCCACCCGTGCCGGGGGGAGTCGCTCCGCCGCGCGACACGGCCGCGACTGCGCGCTCCGCGAGTCGCCGCGCTCCCCCCCCTTTCGTTCCCACGTCACCGGAAAAATGAGTCACGCGTAAGCAGGGAAACTTCAAAATTTGCGAATTATCATCAACTCCCAAAAGGTTAACCAGCTCCAATTAATTTCTGATTAGCCTATCATAACTAAGCAAGCAAGCCGTGAAGAGCCTTCCTCGTTGCCATGGCTGTAACCTCCGTGAACGAGCTGGCCATCGGATACGCGAAAAGAGCGGATACTTACTTGCTTCTTGATCTTTGTGCCTCGTATTTCAGAGACGCGTGCTTTTGTTTCTTCTTCTCTGAATTCATTTATCGGAACCCATCTTTAGGTCCAAACGAGGGTGCACTGGGATGCACGGATCCGATGCCTGCGTGCTTTGCCTGCTTTCGTCTTACGAGCTTGAAGTCGGTGCCCGCAATTCTGGACAGTACGAGAAACCCGCCCGGGTGTGTGTACAGTTCGTTTCCAGAGAGCGGTCGCCGGGGCATCCGCCGATGTTCTGAACCCGTCGCAACTTCCCACCGGTTCAAGTGGGTGAACACAAAAAAAAAAAAAAAGAAGAAGAAAGAAAGAAAGAAAGAACTCCAGGCGTGTTCCCTGGGTTTCTGAAAACTCCGGCGCAGGTGAAGAATATCGGAAACAGGAGACTTGAATGAAACCTTGGCATTTTTCCAGGAGTTTCGGTTCTGCTGCTGCGATAAAATCATTCATTTATGGAAACATAAAGAATTCAGTACGGCATCATAAAATACT
This sequence comes from Raillietiella orientalis, assembly GCA_036172245.1. Taxonomy (NCBI): domain Eukaryota; kingdom Metazoa; phylum Arthropoda; class Ichthyostraca; order Raillietiellida; family Raillietiellidae; genus Raillietiella; species Raillietiella orientalis. The sequence continues at coordinate 1,764,550 of JAYWIR010000004.1, read as the reverse complement.
CGACACAGGAAACACTTCATGAATTTCGTTTTGAATGCACGGATGAGAATAGAATCGAAGGCAATTCCAATAGCAGCCGGTGAAAATATTTGACGGCATCCTGATGTGATGAAACGATGATGGAGGAGAAATCTTTTCGAGATTGCTGCTCTCTGGAGAACTTTTATCAGTTGGAGAAAAGGACATGCAGCCCATTGTTGATCTCAGGATTAAGGTTTCCTGTTTTCCACTTTCGTTCTTTATGTTTCATCACGCTTGCTCTTTTTGTGCACTTTCGTAGGCAAAAGGCCTCGGCGCTTCGGACGAGCTTCGCTCCGAGTGCGCATGCGTCTCGCGGCGCGCTGCCGCCCCGTGGCTTTCCTGCTTTTCCCGCGAGGGCAGAGGGGGGAAGTTCCTTCCCGCGCCGGAGCCGTTTCCCAGCCCGTCACGGACGTCGACGCACGCCGTGGCGAAACAGAGTGCCACGTGTGCTTCTGGACTCCACTGCCAATAAAAAAAAAAAAATAAAAAAAAAAAAAAAAAAACACAACCATTCAACCATTACGCGTCTTGAAAATGCCTTCCCAGCACCATGTGCCCTTTCTCTCAAGATCTCGGTCACGATGCGAGATCCAAGCGTTTTCCGACGTCGGTTCTTGAAGGAGGGGGGAAGAGGAAAAATCGCGACCTTTCCGACTTTTAGATCGGCAAGTCCTGCCAGTTCGCTCCCAGCGCCCGTTTACGGGCGAAGGTCTCTCTGCCGGTTGCTGCTCGGTGTCCTTAGCGGAGGAGTCCACGCTTTCGGAGGCGAACGGGAAACTCTTTGTGCCTCGAACACCTGTGCATCGGCCATGAGGCGGATGAATGTCTAATCTTCAGCAGAATCGGCCAACTTCTCAGCCGGAAACACACACAGACACACAGACACGCGCGAATATTCCACGTGCCTAATTGCTCCCGTCCACTTCGTTACTCTTTGCGATTTCATCACGCGGTCGGCTTGCGACATGCAAGTCGCGAGGCGAACGCGTCGGTCGCCAATGGCGCACGCGAGTCCGCTTGGCGCCTCAGCTGGAGCGAGGCTTCTCGCAAGTACTGGTCGGAGGTAGAGAAGGTGGGGGGGAGGAGGGAGGGAGACTTCGCCGAGATCGCTCTGACGTCACAGCGAGCTTTCCAAAACGGCGTCGCGGATCCGAAGAGGTTAGGAAGGGACACCGCCGGCGCGCCGCGTCCCTTCAACGGAACTGACCGCCTCCCTCTCTCCTCTCGGGCGCGGGGAGGTGCTTTCTCAGACGTCAGGGTGGAACGCGCGCGCAGTCACGAAGAGCTTCCACGTACGCGCCCGCGCGCGCGCGAGCGCGCGGGCCCGCCACGGACGGGCGGACGGACGGAGTTCAGAAAACGGTGCCTTGCTGTGCTGCCGCTGCTGCCGCTGCTGAGAACCGAGCCTTCCGAAAATGGCGCGTGTTTGCCGCTGCTCCAACTCCCGAACTCTGTCTCTGTCTCTGTCTCTCCCCCCCCCCCCCCGTCTCTCTCTCGCTCGCGCGCGCGCTGGACGCGCCCCAAGTGCCCGCTTAAAAATGATGGAAGCGCTTGCGTATCGGGCGGACTGGACTTCTTCCTGCTCCGGCCGGGAGAGAAAAGGGGCAGCGACGAAGGCGCGACTCCTTCCCCCGAGAAGGAAGAGCAGCAAAAGCAAAAAGGAGCCTCCCGAAAAGGAGCACTTCGTCGGACGAGTCTCTCTCCCTGGCGGCCGCTCGGGAAAACTGCGACGATCTCCTGAAGAGACCGTTGTCCCGGTCGCTGCTGCTCTGGGTGGCGAAGGTCGCAAATTGGCAACGGAACGACGCGCGCTTTTCCGAGCGAGCACAGGAGGACTTCTGTTCGCACAGAAGTTTCGGATGCTGAGGAGGAGCGGTCAGTGGGAGCGAGGGGGAGGTGAAGGAGGAGGAGGAGGAGGAAGAGGCGAATCCAAGTGCGCAACACTGCCTAGGCGCGCCAGCTGCGTAAAAGCAGCAGACGATAAGATCATTAGATTTTTTGACAGCTCACATTATTAAAGGAGCGGCCATCTTGAGAATTACCCAGTTTCCATTGTTTTATGTAGCTGATAGATCATCTGATTTTTCCTTTTTTTTTTTTTTTTTTTGCCTGAGCTACATCTTACGGACAACGAAAGACGTTTCAAGGACAGGGAACGCGATAGGATGCATCGGAAGTTTTCGGTACGGATGCTGCCGCACATGCACATTAGCAACCGGAGATAAAAACAGGACATGACTGCCGAGGCCGATGCCGACGCGCGGAGAGATGAAGACGGCAGGGCGCGCGGAAGGAGTGCGCCGAACCGCAGCGCGGCCGGCGGCGGCTCCATCCGGAAGCGGAAGGGGACTGGATTCGCCACCGCTATTCGCCCGGGCTCGCCCGCTCAGCCGCCCCGCTGGACGCGGGAAGGCGCTGCTCTTGTCCTCGAGGAAGCCGATCCCTCCCCCTCTCTTCGAACCCGTCTTCTCCCGTCCTTTCCCGGCTCTGCACTCCATCTTCCCGCTTCCTGCGAGTTCCTCCCCCTTTTCCTCCCTCCGGAACGATTCCGTTCCTCCGAGACGTCCCGGGCGTGGAAGGGGGAAGCACCAACCGATTCCGGACCGGAAGTCAGTTCCCTCCGCCCTCCTCCTTTGATTGACCGACGAGCAAAGAAGAGGGAGGAACGAGCATCCTTCCCTTTCCGGTCACCCAGGAAACACAAGGGCCTTCGGGAATGCGCAGATTCTAAGAGAACCTGCGGGCTGACATGCGCGTCGGCCGTTCGTTCGTAGAGTGGCGGTTCCTGCCAGGGACAGCTCCCCTCCTCCGCGCACCAGCATTGGGTGAAGAGGAGGAAGAGGAAGTCGACGCTCACCGCGATGAGTGCGCGTGCACGTCTGATTTCCTCTCCAGGGACTCTCGAGATTCCGTGGGACTCATGCGGGAGTACCCCATCAGAGTCGCACGCTCAGAGGGGGAGGAGGAGGAGACGGTTCTCTGAATTTATGGCTCCTTTCAAGAAGAAAAATCGCGCGGAGCTAACGCGGCGAATGAGGTCACCTCTCGCACGAGAGCTCTTTGCTGTTGGAGGGGTCCTCACTGAATGGGTCCGAGCAAGATGCCGTCCTCCTCCTCCCTCCCTTCTCTTTCTCCTCCTTCCTTCTTCCCTCCTTCGGACGGCCCAAGGGTTACGAGAGACGTCGGAAAGAAACCCAACGTCCGACACCGCTTGAGGATAGCAGCGTGCGGAAGCCGCCCAACCCTAAGGAAAATTCCGCGAGCTCGGGATCAAGGCGGCAGGGACGGAGAAGTGGGGTCATGCGAAGCGGGGGGATGGGGGTGATGGGAGGTGGGAAGGGCGTCCGCTGCAGGGTGCGAACGGATCTCCAGGGATCCGCTTCTTCTCGAGTGAGAGAAAATGGAGGCGGCGTGGGTCAGGAAACGGCATGGCTATCATCGAGGGCCAGTCCGGACGCGGAGTGACCAGGGGCAGTAATAGGAGAAGGCGCGCTCCGATCAGTCCCTCTTGGAGACGCTTCGAGCTGGCTCGGGCAGAGAAGTGGAAGCCCCAGCGCCTGCTACCTCGAATCCGCGTCCGGCCTTCCCCCCCAACAGCAGCGCCAACTTTCCTACTCATCGGCGACCTGCTTCAGGGTTGCAACTTCCGCTTACGAAGAAATGGGAAGGGGGAGGGAATACTGTGATCCTCACGGTCCGAAGAAGTCAGACGAATCAAATCTCGTCGGTTCGGGAGGGCAGAGTCCGGTCATCTGCCCGCTTGGAGTAGTCGAGGGTGAGCTTGGGAGAAGGTGGCCCGGGTTCGCTGGAGTTCCATGAAGACTTCCAGACACACCGACGTTCGGGGCAGCAGCAACTACTCGCCTCGTCCCCTCGGCATCGGTACGCAGTCCGGTCCACACCGCCAAGGTCAGGAGGAAGCCGAAGAGGTCGCAGCGCCCCAGCCGGAAGGAGCGAGCCGCGTCTTCGGAAGGGTCGGTCTTCAGCGGGTGGAGGGCGTGGCGGAGGCTGGAGGTCCCTGCCGGGAGCGCCGAACCCTGATGGCTGCGGGGCGAGGGTCGAGGGATGCTCGCCTTCCGCGTGGAAGGAGATCGACCCGTCTCCCGCTGCCCCCGGGGCAGGACGGACTGCCGAAAGGACCGGAGAGTGTGACCTTCCGTCCGCGAGCAAGCGTGGACTCCGCCTAGAGGGCGCGCGCTCGTACGGCGTCTCCGGAAACGTCGCGGGGCGGCTATCGGCTGCCACCGAGGGGTGCTGAGAGGAACGCGACCGGAAAGAGATCGGGAGCCCCGCCCCCTCCCTCCCGGCCCTCCCTCGAGGACAAGGCAGAGGGGTTCTCGCTTTGGAGTCTGCTCCGCAGAGCCCGGGGCAATCTGTAGCGGTTCCTCCCTCGGTGCGAACGTGATTTCTCGCCACGCTCTTCCACCCATGGAAGCAAGAGTGCTCAAGAAAGCGCTCCGCACCTCGGAGCACCTCCGGGAGGCGGGCGGAGCAGCAAGGAAGGGCAGCAAGGAACAGCGTCTGAAAGATCGCGCGGCGAAGGAAGGACTGGGGGGTGGGGGAATCCGGGGCGAATTCCAAAGGGAGGACAGTGGACACCTCAAAGCATCTCGCGTGGTACTGCGGAGGAGCATTTCCGAAATAGCTCGCGAGGGCATGGTGCATGGGTGTGCGGTGGGAGGCAGGACGGTGATCAGCATGAGAAGGAGAGGAAAGGGGGTGCGAATGGAGATCGACCTCGGAAGCTCCTGAAAGGGGAAGCCAAAAGTGGGGCGGGGTCTCCCTGTCGTAACGAGCAAGGATGGTGTAGGAGGGTTAGCTGGGTGGGGACATGGACTCCTCCCCACGCGGGGGGGAGGAAGGAGAGACGGGTCCGATCCCAGTTTCCCCCTCAGTCGGGAGCGTGCTCACGCCTCTTCCTCGCTTCCGGTCCTTTGCACCTCACCTGCCCTCTCATCCCCGGCTCCTTCGGATCGGAAGGGCTCTCTGGGATGACAGAAGTGGGCGGTGGGAGGACAGGGGGCTGAGCTCGAGGACTGCCTGGAGCAGGGAAGGGATCTCGCACTTCTGCACAGAATACTGCGCCTGTGGAGCGGCCGAGTGAGCTGCTCGTCCCCCTGCTGGAGAACCACGGAAGCTCCGAAGGGGGCTGCTGAGGGCTCGGGCAGAGGGTGGGGAGGAAGATGGATCTGGGAAGAGACGCTCCCTGCCTTTGCATTTAAGAACGCCCGAGGCACTCCTGTGAGAGACAGGAGCAGTTTGGATGACCCGTGACCCGAAACGACGCGCCTGTCAGGGACAAAGAACGGGAAGAAATGAAAGAAGAGGGGTGAAAGGGAGGCGGGGACGAGGCTGGCTATCAGAGAGACCGGAGGAAAGGAAGAGGCGGGAAAGGACCGCTCTTCGCGTGTCGAAAGCAGCTCTTCCAGGAATGTTTGAAGGACTTCTTCTCGGGCTCGGGAGGGAACCCCTCACCCGGCAAGCACGCGTTCACCTTCAGAGAAAGGGCGGGCAGCCACGAGAGGCAACGCCTACTGGAATAGAAAACTCGAGGAACGGGACCTGCGAAACCGGAAGTCACTAGGAGCTTTTGCTTTCCTGCTCCTTACCCCTTCCTCCCGTCGCGCTTCGCGGTGCGGACCCCCTACGGGAGACGCTGCTGCCTTCTCAGCAGGGGTAGCGTGGGACGCAGGCGAAGCGAGCGAGGAGCGGGCGGTAGCGGATCTTCCTGGTCCTCTCGGGGGATGGTCACTCCCTGTCCGTTAGTCTCCCGGCGAATCGGATCGGTAAGGAGGGAGGAGGCTGCTGGCCGACCGGTTCCCGCGGGCCAGGGCCATCGCCGCCCGCTGCACGTCGTCTCGTGCGCTCTCCTCCTCCTCCTCGCCATCATCACGAGGTAGCGCGGTTCCTCTTCCTGTCCGTCGCTACCCCCTCCCTACTCCCCACCCTTCCCCACAGTCTCCCTCCGGAAAAGCTGAGCCCGCATCCTAGCTCAAGGTCCTGCCCTCTCGGAGTTCAGGTTCCTCGGGAAATCGGGAAGGCGGCGGCAGCGAAGCCCCGAAGGGTCCTTTCGGGCGGCGACTCGCCGCTCCTTCCGAACTCCCGATGCCCGCGAAGGGCAGGCTAGAGGCGTCCCTCTTCCGACGGAATCGTCCTCGGGAAGGGCGGCTTGCCCCTCTTGAGAAGCGCGCGCCGCCGAACGGCCGATCCTGGAGGCGGAGCCCGAGGAATGCGCCTCGTCACGGCAGCTGCGCCGGGGGCGCTCTTTCTCCGGGAGACCCGTGGGCCCGTGCCATTCGCGGGGTGGAAAGGTGGTATTGGTCAGGGGGTGCGACGGGTGGAGGAGAAGAAAAGGAAGAGAGGAGAAAGGGACCATGTTAGGGTGAGAAGCTCGGAGCAAGACACTTCTCAGCCCACCGCCATCACAAGATCTCCCTTCTCTCCTGTCCTCCCCTTCTCCGACCTTGTTCTCCTGGACAAGGGAGTGCGCGCCCCCATACAGGAGGCAGGGGAGAGGGGGAAATCTGAAACGAGGTCATATGGCTCTCTGATCTTCTCTACACGAAATTTTCCCTTCCCCTCTTTCCTCCCGGAGCTGCTCTCCTATGCCTGGTTTCCGGGAGGATCCCGGCGGCTTTTTTTTTCCCGTTGGGAAAGCCTCTCCTTGGTCCCGATCAGGGACGGCTGCTTCCCGAAACTCTCCCGGTGTTTATCAGCACCCATCTGCGGGGTCTGCGACCCCTTCGGAGATGCTTCGGAAACCCGGTCAGTCTCCCCTCCATGCTCCAGAGGGCACGCGCGTGCAGTGGGAAGGGCCGACGGAGGCTGTGCCTCGCCCCCTTGAAGACGACCTTCGACCCGCGGGAGGAGGAGGAAGGAGGGAGGGACTGCAGAGGGCCGTCGGCCGTCGGACTTACCAAAATGCGCGGCAAGCCGCTCGGCCGACAAGAATTCCGGTCACGCCGCGGGAGGAGGTAAGGGGGGGGGAAGGGGGGGGCACGCCAGCGACATCTCCCTTCCGCGCGCCGACGACTGTCCTGCGCTGAGCGGGAGACCCACGCCATTCGGGATGAGGGGGGGGGGAGGAGGAATGCTGTGGGGAATGTCCCTCACTCGAGCCAGGGTTCCCGTCCAGGGAAGAAGAACCGGCAGGCCGGCTGAGGGTAGCGGGTGCGCGTGCGGTGGCGGAGGGAGAGGCGAAGAAGGGCTTCGGAGAGGGAGGAAGATACATTCGAGGTGGACTATCTCCCAGTGGGAGCGCGGGAAGGCGATGAGGTCGTGCGCTCTCTGGTTCGCGACCACTCCCCCCTCTTGTCCTTCCCTCTCCTCGCGTTGCCTCGCAACGCCTTTTTGACACACGCCGTCGGCGGTGGGCACGAGGGGAGGGGGAACAAGGGCGTTGCCGGCTCCCTGATCGAGACAGAGAAGCGCGAGCAGGGAGAAAGGAGGGAGAAAATGATGAAGTTGAGGAGGAAGGAGGAGGAAAAGAAGGTGAAGAGAATGGAGATGAGGGGAACGGGGAAGAAGAAGAGGAAAGCGAGGGAGGAGAAAAAAGCGTCTCTTGGAGCTGCTCCGAGGCGTCCCTGCGAGGCGAGTAATTCCTGGCTGCATGGAAGAGAGGAAGTCAATCGAGGGGGATCCTTCCGAGGGAACACGGTGGCGGGTGCAAAGGCGGGTGCGCGCGCAAAGACCAAGGTTACGAGAAGAGGGCGGGGATGTCCTCGTGGACACAGAGGAACGAGAGCCGTGCTCTTCCGCAATGCCTGGGAGGACGGGAACGCAAAGAGGGCACGTAGTTGCCCTCTTCGCGTCCTGGGTCTTTGGTGTTCCGCTTGCCGGACGAAGTAAGGGACCGCGTCCGCCCGCCCGCCGCTCTGTACGCGCGCGAAGGTGCCGGGGTACGAGGGAGCAGCAGGCACGTGGGCGAGGAACTCCTGGAGCGGATTCGGAAGAGACTCCGGCTTAGGGCTGCCTGCCTCTGGAGACTCCACTCGAAGGAGTTCAGAGGCGAGGGGCGAAGAGGTGAGGAGGATGGGGCATTGCAGGGTGGCGCGTTCCGGGAGAGAGTGTGCGAAACCCTGCAGTTCAACGCGGGGTGATGCAGGGATGGAAGTTTTCTGAGCGCGGGCGGGGAAGGAAGGGCCGGCTTCCCGGCTGCTGTGGGCAGCGCTCTGGTAATTCGTCTGGGAACCCCGGGCAGCTTCTGCTGCCGTTCAGACGGACCCTTACAAGAATGGGCACCGCCCGTCCACTCCAGGCATTTTTCCATCTTTTCTCGTAGCGATGGTGAGGCGCCAGTGCATGCGGTGCCTGCTGCGTGCTTCCGAAATTCACGCTCGTGGTTGCCAAGGTAGCCGGAAAGGAGAGAGAGATGCCCACGCAACTTCCCACCAGGGAAGACTCGGCCGCAAATTCCTTAGAGACGTCTCTCGGCGACCGCTCCTGGTCGCAGCAACAAATCCTTGCGAAGTTGGTCGCTCGCGGCCACGCTCTTGCATTCCAGAGGGAGGAGGTTGAACCGGAAGGGAAGAAGCTGCCGTGCTCTTGGAAGGCGAGGGATCAGCTCTGGATGGTACGGCAGGCTCCGGGACTCTCGGGGTTTCAGAGAGGACTCTGAGTTCTGCTCCTGATCGACCCTGCACGCTGCGCAAGAGCCTCCTGGCGGCGGCTCCGGGAGGAGGAAAGGAAGGTTGGCGCGATCCCCTAGGAACCTAAGAAGAAGTCCAGAAGATGGAAGGTTCTAATCGAGGGACTCTTTGCTTAAGACGGGCCCCGCTTCTTCCTAGGATTCATTCCTACTGCCTCGTTAGGGAGCAACTTTCTCCTTGCCCCTGCCTCTGTTTGTCCATTCTTCTCCGCCCTTCCAGCATTGCCGATCGTTCTTCGCCCAGCTTTCCCTTGTTCTGCCCCCATACGGTGGTCCCGCTGACCTTCCTTTTGGGAGCCGGAAGGCATACGTGGATGACACCCAAGAAGCCCGTCCTTGCGAATCCGCAGCCACTATCGAAGAAAGAGCATACGCGCTGGGGGGAGCCGGGAACGAAGTTGTTGCGCAGGCGCCAGAGGCCGAACCTTCCCGGAGTTGTGTGCTCGTGAGAGGGGCGATGCGGCTCAGTGCGTGCACCGCTTATCGTGGGCATGGAGGAGGGTGACCTCCCTGCGAATCGGCGGGGAGACGGGGTGGGTCGGGCGCGTCAGTTGAGTCGCGACGTGAGAAAAGAGCGCTGCCATCTCCAAGACTGACCTCGGAAGCTCGGGGCAGGCCGGGCAGGAAACGCGCGGGCTCCGTTCCTAAGGCGGCGGCGGCTGACGTCTTGGCTCCGAACGGGGAAAACTTGGAGACGTAGAAGAAGCGACGCAGTCGGATGTCTTAGGAAGGAACGAGAAGAGGGACGCCGCTAGCGCTGGGGGAGGGGGGAACGCGCCAAGATCTCGCGAAGGGTTGCGAGAGAGGCAGCAGTCCTTGCTGGGTTCCGGGTTCGGTTTGAAGCTGCTGCTGGTCTCAGTTTCCGGTGAAAGGGGGATCCCGAAACTCCTCAGAAGTTTAGTCAGCGAGATAACAGGGAAAGACAAATTATCATTGTTGCACAATAAACGGGAAGACCATGCTTGCGTGAACCGCGAGCACAACAGGAAGACCCTTCGAGCCCGGACAAAAAGAGACCCGAAAAAAAGAGAGGAAAAGAAAAAAAAAAAGGCTCAATGGGAAGCAGACTCTGCCGGGAGACAGCAGTTTGAAATCAAACCGGGATCAAAAGGCAGGAGCAAACAGCGCGAAAACGATTAAGAAGAAAAGCGTGCCCTGGGCTGTCAGGGATGGACTGCGCCGGTCGAAACGGATGATGGTCGTCACCTCAAAGAGACATTGAAAGTCCCAGCGACAGGGAATTTACAAACGGAGAGGAGGTGAATGGTCGTGCAGCTAAGCGAGCCGCGCAATGAAAGGAACGGTGCGGGAAGGAGAAGGAATCCCTCCAAAAAAAAAAAAAAAAAAAAAAAAACCACGCGCAGGAGGAACAGGCGCGCTGAGAGAATGCTCTCAATTCGACAGGCCATTTCTTCCGACACTCGGGAAGAAGGAGAGAGAAAGAGAGAGAAAAAGGCAGAAAGCAAAAAGATGTTGCTAAGCGACTTCAGGAAACTCCGTTCGATCTCTCTCCAGAACCACAGCGAAACGCACTCTTTCTTTTCCCTTTTCATAAAGAAGTTTCTTCCTTCCTGCTGTCGGTCCGCCGGGGTTTCACCATCACGAAGCGGAGAAAACATCGCCCTCCTTTCATCTAGCGTTCCCGAATCCTGTTTTTTTTTTTGGAAAGTCCACCAATCCGAAGAAGCGGAGCGGGGAGGGGGAGGAGGAACGGGAGGTGTTCACCTGCGAGTTCCCAGGAGTGATGAAACGAAAAGCATCGTCCTGATTCAGGAAGATGCTTTCGTTTCTGGGGCGGGGAGTCTGTGAAGCCCAGCACAGGAAGGCAGCCAGCCTTCCGCGTTCGGCTAGTTGACGTCACGGCTGGTGATGCCGAGAGTCGTATTCTTGACTGCGGTCCATCGTTTGGGTTGCCGCGCCTGTCAGACAAAGGTCTCTTCCGTTTCCCAGGACACAGAGCCCGAGTCACCGGACACAGAGGCTGCGGAGGCTCCACCTCAACTTTGTCTCGAACCGTCCGTGAGGAACCGCAGAGAAAGAGCGATTCAAGAAAAAAAACAAAAGAAGAAGAGGAAGGGAGGGAGAAGTGTGGAAAGAGGCGTTGAAGAAGAGGCTGTGGAATGCGCCGCGCGGCTGTCTTCCTCCGAAGGGAATTTCTGCAAGCAGCCGGACTCCGCGACCCGGATTCTGTGAGCAGCCGTGTTGCGGAAAGTCCTGGTTTCTCCTTCTTCCCGCGCGGCGCTGGTGCTCGCCATCCGAGAACGCGGTTTCCCCTCTACGGCTCGGCTCCAAATGCCACGGGGGATCCAGACGCTCCCTCCGACTCCATCCCAAGTATCAGCATGGTGCCGCACTCTACTCGAAGAATACCGGCCTTGCGAAAGCTGCCAACGGTGCCTGCGGACAAGATGAGAAATCCCAAGCAGAATCCCAGATCCCAACGGAGGGGCCCATCGAAGAAAAAAAAAAAAGAAAATGACGATTCAAAGATGGCTCCACCCGAGAAGCAGTGCGTTCGGCTTTCAGATTCGATCGTTCACTTGGCTCTCTGCACCTTCCTTCCCCCCCCCCCCCCCCCCTCTTCCCCCTTCCCTAAGAAGAGCTCTCCCGTGGCTCCGAAGATGATTCCGGAGCTTTGGAAACAGAAAGCGAAGCCGCCGGACCACGGAGAAGCCTCGCGTCGTCCCGAGAATGCACCAAATACGCGTGCGAAAAATTCCATGGCGAAAGGGATATTCCCGCTGCGAAATTTTGATTTACGGAACGGATCGGGAGATAAAGGAGGCCTCCGGGAGGAAGTCCGCAGCACCTCAGAGAGCGCCGAGGACGAATTCCTTCAGCGGATGAAAGGGAGCTCGGCGCTCAATAAATTAGGAAGCTCAACCCATAAATTCGCAGGAACAGCGTTTCGGTCGTTCTCACTTTCTGGATGAAATCGGGAGCGATTTCGAACGCGCGGGCTTCCGTCAGCGGGGCAGTTCGGCTGCGGGCGGGCGGCGTTGCCCGCGTTTGCTGACCGCTCGCGTGGGTGATCCGCCCGCCCGCCCGGCTTCCTACGCCCTCGCTGCTGACGCGCGCGTCCTTTTTCCTTTCTTTTCGGCATCAGAGATGGCGTCCCCGCCGCGTGCAAGGATGATCCGTCTCCGGCTAATTTGTAAGCAGCGCGACTCGTTCAGAGGCCAGGTTTCAAAAGCATGCGCGCTGCGTGCGGGCAGACGGGAACTGCTGCGTGCTATCCAGCATGTAACGCGATACGTGCGCGATTGAGGAGGGAAAGGCGGCAGCCACCCACTCACCCCAAACACGGGCCGCCGCAGCAGCAGCGACAGCGAACAGCCAGGACGTTCACCGCAGAAGGACTGCAATCGACCGCATGCATTTTCTTCTTCTTCTTCTTCTTCTTCTTCTTCTTTTCCTTCATTTGCATCAGCGTCGCGGGAGGTCAAGTCGAAGACGAGAAGGAGCTCGGGAGGTGTCGCTGAAGATCGAGTCACTGGCGCCCCAAGGAGGCTGACGGGTCCCGGCTGAACCCGTCAGCGCACGCACTCCGCTTCCTAGCGGTCCAGATCGGCACGAACGCACCGTCGGAAAAGCACGCGGTCCACCACCACCGACTCCCGGAGATCCGAGCCAGGCGGGGGAGTCAAGACGTGCGATCTCGGCGAAATTCTGCCGGGTGTTTCCCCATCCGTTCATAAATATGCCCGGTCGAGACTTCCCTCCCGCGTTCCCTCCGTGGCGGCACGCATCCTCCCTCCCTCCCCCCCTTCCTCCTGGATCCTGTCGTGCGCCGAATCTCATTCCACGGAATTCCTCTCCAAACGGCTTCGCGAAAGCTGCTGCTCCTCGCTGCCTTTCCGGGACCATTACGAGTTGTTTTTGGACTCCGAGCAGGATTTAATCTGCCGTTTTATATAACTTTCTAATTTAAGGATGACTTGCAGAGGAGAGTGATTTAAGGGAGCACCACGGCTTTCGTTCACGGCGCACCGTTGCGCTCGCCTCTTCGCTAATTGATCACGCTTGATACGTTTTTCGGGAACGTCTTGATGCGTTTTTATCACTATGCCGAACGCGCTTCCTGGTGGCGCGCATCGCAGACGCCTGGCCTGCGAGCGTGCAATTAAGAAGAAGCACATCTCTGCCTTTAATCTAATGGGCCCACAGCTTTCTCCAGAGACCTTCCCCGCGTAGGCTTCCGTGTGCCTTGATTTTTCTGTTCCTCGAACACGTGCCGGAGGGATTTTCAAACCGCGGGGTTTTTCCGGGACGGCCCCCACGCAGTTCCTGCACGTCCCGGAGGCGGGAAGCGCACGGAGCAATCCGAAAATCCTTCGGAGACGGAAACGGAGACTGCGTGTCCCTCCCCCTTCCCCCATCGAGAACTCGAGAAAGCTCGTGGTACCATCCTTTGGCCCCGCTACTCCAGAACAAAATTGCTAGTGTGTTATACTGTCCCTTATTCACCTGTCTGGCGTTTTAAACTGTGAGAAGAATCGAGGAAGCATTCTCTTGGACGTCCATTGAGGGAAGACGATCATTCACGTAACATAGTACGAACGCAACACAAAGGGGAGCATCAAAAGGAGAGAGAGAGAGAGAGAAGGAGAGGAAAGGCAGCCATAAAAAAGTGATGCCATCCTTCAGAAGGATCAGATGAGTTATTGCCGGTTGCATACTTTGCTTGCAATGAAATGGTTCTTGCAAAAGACGATCTGGCAGTCTCGATGCATTCACTCGTCTCTGCGGATCGCTCTCGGGCCGGCGTTTGCCCATTTCGTTCCGTACGCGCCGTACGCCGTGGAGTGCGTGGAACCAAACGTGGGGCCGATTCCGTTTTGTGCAACCGCACGTAAGTGTAAGTATTTTGCTGAAAGGAAGTGCCAAGAGAAAGCAGGCGAAAGGAACGAAAAGGAAAGAAGAAAGAAAGAAAAAGAAAGAAAGAAAGAAAGAAAGAAAGAAAGAAAGAACTGAAACGCAAAGAGCGTTTCTGCATGGTCCTCGATGAAATGGATGAATTCTGTTTGGGCAGTTCAGGTGGAGTCCGAAACGTGCGCTTCCGCGTTTCCGGATCCCCGACGCCCAAACGATGGATGCGCGTCGGACGGATGGACCACCGAAGCCACAAGAGTCCAGGACTCCACCCAGGGTTTCGAGCAACCGTTCTAGAAGACGGAACTTTCCTCTCCTTGAGGAATCACTCCCGTTTTTACACGCCGGAGCAGCCCGATTAAGATGCGTCCGATCTCGAAACGTTGACCGTTTGCTCATTAATCATGCATAATTGACCGGACGGTCTTGAAATTCTTAACAGGACGTCTCAGGTGAAAAACGTTCATAGGCAACGGCAACAACTCGCTTGCTATCTCCGTGGCAGAAATGCACAGGCAACTTTCATCTGATGCTTACGTGACGGCTGCCCATGGGAGTCGGAAGGATTGCCATGCAGGCGGAGGCACGTTTTATTTGTTATTTGTGGGGGAGGCTTGCCAGGAGCTCAGCTTTCACTGGCTTGACTTTAATTTGCGCTTTCGGGATTTTACAATACAGATTTATCCGACTCGAAACCAGGAGCCGTTTTTTTTCACCCCCCCCTTCCTGTGTGATCAGCTACCTCAGCAGAAACGCTGTCAAAAATCGCTGTCAAAAAGCCATAGAACTGACGATAATTTCATTAGCGACAACGGCAGTCCGCGAAAACATCCAATTAACTCGGAACAATAAGCCAAGACGAGTTTTCCCAGAGACCGCATTCCCTGCCTTAATAGAACATGCAAACTTCGATACGCCATTTTGCGATAGCAAATGCCTCGCAAGAAAAAGACGGTGCAGAATAAGATGAAGACCAAAAACAGCAACCCAAGCAGCTCCATCCAAACAAAAAAAAAAAAGAGAAACAAAAACAAAAAAGAAGGGATGAGTCGAGTAAAAGTTTTTTTTTTTCTTCCGTAAAGGTCAGAAGCAATAAACCTGTCGTGAAGAACTGTTGGATAACTATTTCCACGTCCTTCGAAATAAACAATCTGCATCGAGTCTTGAAGCGAGTAATATATTGCTATGGACCACTATAAAATACTCCGCATGCCGATGGGAAACGGACGGCGCACCACCTAACTGTGAGGAAGTGATAGACGGTCACACTATTAGTCGGACATCCTTGAAAGAGTTAAAGCTCATGAAGGCGTTCTTGACACGCGTGAGAAGCCGTGTTGGAAGAACACAAGTTCTGAACGGTGCACGATCTTTTAGAGTGACGTGCGAAATGATTTTCCTCATAGGAGGAAAGCGAAAGAAAGAGACGAGAGAGCTTTAGAACTTGTCTTTAGTACTTGAAATTCTCAACAGCGGTTGGGATCTTCTGAAAATGCCATCGTTCATTTGGGTCACATCCTTCAGATGGACTCTCGAGAATTCTAAGAATTTAAATGGGCAGTCTTGATCGCGGCAAAGATGCAGCTAAAATCCGGGAAACGAAAATGGGAACTTTTTAGAGTTTTGGATGGCGCGCTTGCGAACAAGGCTAAAGCAAAACATCGTCCCGTGATGGATCCTACAAATGGGAACAAGTTGGGGTGGTAACGCCTACTAGGACCGAAAGCATCCAAATAACCCCCTCAGCCCCTAAGTCGCAAGAGGATTCCCAAAGTTATCGAAGAAGTAACCTCTAGGAGCAGGCAGAAAAAAGCATCTCCTCAAGGCGGTGAGAAGATGCGTCGGATCGGAAACGTGCGCCAGCGTGTCCGTCTTTCTTTGACGATGAAATGTAGCCCCGTGCCTACGTGCCGAGATAACTCATCCGAAACTGCGCAACTGCCTCCTCAAGAGGTTTTCAGTTAATGATCGCTTTCAGCGTTCGGCTCCGAAGGCATGTCAAGTACCAGCTCGCTACCGACATGGATGGCCGCTTCGGTACCAAAGAGTGCTGCGAGCTGATTGAGGTACCTGATCGAGCTGAGGTTCGAGGAGCTCCGTACAATGCCGCGTGGAGCACAAAATAGGCGCTCCCCCCATATCGAAGTGAGGGAACGACTTAAAAACGGATCTGGAAGCCGCATGGACGAATCCCCTCCGACCCTTGAAAGTATGGGGGAAAAAGGGAGGCGAAAGCTAGTCCTTCCTCCGAAAGGCATCGCTGACCTTTACAGACTGTCTCGAAACTCACTGCAACGAAGCCCAATGCGAATTTTCAATCCTGAGCGGTGTCTGAATCTACTGGAAATCTAGATGACCCTTTGAAAAGCCTAGCAGATCAAAACAATGAAGGGAGGACTCTTAGCAGATGTTCTTCTCGGTGCTAGCTAGGAGGCGGAACAAGCCTCGAACATCGGAGACCATCTGCTGCCTCGACTCTGACGAGACAGACAATCGAAAAGTGGGAACCATTCCATCACTTTCGATGTCAGGAACCAGCGTGACTTTCCGAGGAGCGCTGTATGGGGGTGGGTGGGCGAAGGTGCAGACGTTCCACTGCCAACTTCACGCAAACCCAGTGTGAATCCGATGAGTGGGCCCTCTACCATGTGTAGGGAGATTCTCCGGGAACTCCCCCGCGTTCGAAAGCCGAACGGAGCTGCAGCCGCCGCCAGCATGAGGAGCTTGGCAAACACGAAGAACGGATCGTGTCTTTTCCAGAGTCTTGCACGTGCGACTCGTCCAAAGTCCTCTCTTCCTGAGTGGTGTGCTGTCGTGGCCAAATTCCGCCACGCCGTTTCCTTTCCTCCCATTGACCGAATGATCAGAAGAAAGTGAGGAAAGGCTCTCGAAGAAAGATCGATCGCCGCGCAGGAAGCGATGCGGAGACGCCAGGTGTGACCAGAACTTGCCTAGAGCATTCGATTCCTCCTGAAGGTGTCGGCAGGATTCACGTCGGTCCCGGCGCGCTCCTGTTCCTATCGTGAGTGTTCCCCTTCAATCCTTTCGCGTTGCTTTTCAGATTTCACGAGATCCTTCATGGGCTCCTTGCCGCCCGTTCGTTTCAACACGACCCGCGCTCTCACACCGAACGCAGGGGTCCAGAAAGCACGTAATGAACGGCGTTGTCATCACTGATGCATGCTGAGAATCGTTGACGTCCGTCATCGTGATCCTGTGAGTGCTGTGAAAACGAGAAGACAGCGGCGTCGGAGCAACTGGTAACAGCAGCGATGGCGTAGGATGGTGAAAAGAATGGAGCTGCATGAATGCCCATCGATCAAACCAGCTGTACACGTGGTACTCCGAGGTCCACTATCCTATTCTAAAATCACTCAAATTAACATGCCGGCATCACGAAATTCTGAGCCTCGAGATGAGTGCTGTAAATTATACGTGTGCATTCGATTCCTGTACAGGCCTGATATACAAGGAACCGGAAAGTACGTCCATTTTGACAGCCATCGAAGACATTTAAAGGTCATCAAAGTACATCAAATGAGGAATTTTTCGCGTGAGAGTACAAATCTCGTTGCAAATACACACACACATATACAAAAAAGCGATTAAAAACAAAAAAAAAAAAAGAATTGGACGTTGGTGATCGAGTTGGTTTTCTTGCAAGGGCAGTTCGAGACGTGAATTGGTCCTTCAAAGAATACAAAAAATCTTGCAAAGAGCGCTGGCGAGAGAGAGAGAGAGAGAAAGAGAAACACCACAAGAGCTGGCAATGCTTTCACCTGTGAACTGAAATCCATCAAGACGTGAATGTGGCAGATGGACTCTGACAAATAAATGAGAAGCAACTCGAAGAGTTCCTCGATTTGTTCTTCATTTTGGGAAAAGCAGGTGGGCGGACACGCGAAATTCGGCGTGAGCTAAAGGAAGTGCCCAGGTGGAGCACAGCGCGGCGGAAGCCACAAGAGATGGACGCAACGAGAGAGATGGCGGCGGGAGGGGATCCCCGCGCTGTGATGGCACGCAGCCACAGAGCGGATGCGCGCCGGATGTGGCAGTTGCTGTTTCGGCCAAGAGGCGATTTGCAGACTCGGATTCGTGCCACCTCGAAGGGACGGTTCGCTCTCGCGAGTTACACACGAAAGCGGCAGTTGAGAGCGGTGCGATGGATTTGCTTGCACAACCAGCACGTGTTTGAAGCAGTGGATGCGGTCCGCAGCGCCATCTGCCGGAGGAAAACTGAAGCAGGAAAAGTCTCTGTTGGCAAAATGAAACCGACAGAGTGGACACGGACGCCGGCAAAATTACCTTTTGAGCTGAGGTGGGGAACACACCGGGGGAAGCTGCGTTCAGGGTTGGACCAGATCTCCCCCAAAAGAATTTCGTGAGGGAACGGCCGAAAGTCCGCTAGCAGAAAGAGCTCTCTCTCCCCGTCTCTGCCTCCTCTTCCCTGCTCTCTGGCAACATCACGTGCCCGAAGTGACCGCTGCACTCTATGTTTACGGTAAGGGATCGCGAACTCTTGCACTCTTATGGCTCCTCAAACAACTGGGACTTTTTCCGGCAAACTGGAGGCGTCTTCGACTTTGTCACGTGACCGAAAATCCGTGGCACGTGACGTAGCAGAGAGACCCGGAGCTTCGATGCTCCCTGTTCAAACAAAGCATGCACGCTCGGCTGCTACCCCCGTAGGCTCCTCCCCCCTCTGATCTGCTGCTACCCCGGAACCGGATATTTCCTTCTGTTGCTTTCCTTTCGTCCCCCCCTCCTTTTCCTTCCGGTCGCTGCAGTAGGAAAACCTTGAGCGAGGAGGAGGATGGAGATGAGCGAATCAGAGCTCGTGAGCTTCCGGAGGATCATCTCGAGAGCACCATCCCGAGCAAAACAGGCGGGGCCGCCTGGCCTTTGCAAAGATCCGGTCCGCTTATCCCCGGCGCTCCTAGCTACCGACAAGCGGAAGGGGAGGGGGAGCTCTTTGGATTCACGCTGGAGACGCTTCGGGCCATCGCGAACGAGTGGCATTCGAGGGACCAGGGAATGAAAGGGGGGGAGCGGAGGAGAGGAACCTCGAAGTCGAGAGCCACGAAACTTCAAGATTCCGGCTAGCGGATTTCGAGTTGTTCCAGAGGAGGGGGTCAAGAAAGCCCTCCCGCTGCTTGCACCTGGGGAGAGACGCTTCCTGATCGCCTCCCAGGACCAACTGCGCGCCCCCTCTGCGTGAAATCTTATCCCAAAACATCCTCCTCTGCTGCGGCGGGTCGGGATGCTTCGTCGCATCCCTGATCTTGACTGAGCTTCTCAGGGCAACAGCGCGAGGCGCGCGTGACTCCCGCGGCACTGCATAGCACGGGAGCACGGAGACCCTGCGGGCACGGCTTAGCTGACTGACTCATGGAGCCCTTCATCTCTCACCCCTGGCTTGCCTGCGTGACTTTCCGCGGAAGCGGGGAAGGGAAGATGGGGTAAGGTAGGCAGCGAATGGGCGCCACGCCTGCTTGCTCTTCGGAGATTCAGCTGCAGTTGCAGGGAAGGAGGGAGAGGAAAATTCTGCTGAGACCCGTGGCTGAGGAGACTCTGCCATGGGAGTTCTCGGCCGATCGTGGCCTTCGAGTGACGCAGCGATGCGCAGCTTCCGAAGCGATCTAGCCGGATCCCTCTCTCCTCCCCTTTAGGGAAAGGTCCCGTTTCCCATTCGGGAGCGGCACGAGGCCCAGGCACTTCTGGACGAGAAGCCACGAGTCCTCCTTTTCAGCGACCCCGCCTTTCATTGGGTGGACCGGGCGCCCAGAGGATTCGAAGTCAATCGGTTGGGTAGGGGCCACTGTCGCAAGGAACCTCGCCCAGAGGAACCAATCGGTCCTTCGCTTTTCCTTCTTCTTCGGGGCTCTCTCCTTTCATCTCTCCAGGCCACGCAAGTGGGGCTGTCGGCGCAATGGATTCCTATGGAACCCGGGTGGGCGTTGACTTTGGCGACTTCCACGACTGTCCTCATGCTGCCTCATGCTAGGGTCCTCCAGAGAGATCGTCCACACGCATCCGGAATGAGACGGGCGACCTCCCTGGATGCCCCGAGGCCGGGCGGAGGGTCTGAACGCAGAGGAGGGGGTCAAGAAGCAACTAATTCCTCTTATTCTCTCTTTCCACCTGCTTCCGGGGATCGGCAGTAGTGCCAACCAGAAGTTCGGGCGGGCACGGACGCGCCCTCCATGGGAAGGCGCTGTAACGAGACCAACGTAAGCCCGTGATTTTCCCTTCCTGTCTGCAAGATCTGTTTCGACAGTGAGAGGTCAAGGGAGACTTCCCGGTCCATTCCGAGTGCTCTCAGAGAAGGGAAGAGAGTCCAGAGAGTCTCAATCCCTTCCCCGAGGTCTGCCTCTTGCGGAGAGGTGCGTGAGTGTTCCGGAGTGTGTCTGGTGCTCCCGAGCTGGAGCAAGGTGAACCGGGAGCCCAAGGAAGGTTCCCTCCTTCCCGTACTCCAAGCTCGAAGGGAAATACTACCCTTATCCACCCCCAGCCGGACGGAGGGAAGATCATCTCCCCACCGAGGCACACAGGCCAACCACGCACTTCGTCCCAGGGCGTGGCCGGCCGCTCAAGGGGGACGCTGCGCGCACGGGTCTGATGGAACTGACGCGACCACCTTGGTCACCGGGTAAGCGTGCTCGGCGGCTTCGAGAGCCGCTTCCGAGGGAGAGAACCTTCTCCGAGAGGGTAGCAGGGGGTGAGAAGTGTATTGAGCTCTCCCTCACTCCCCCGGGTGGACCGCGAGAGCTCCCGGAGACCTCTGAGCCGGCAACTCTTCGCCGTTTCGTTGAAGGGAGGTGAAGGGAGAAGCGAAAGGAAGGGCAGAGCACGGTGCGTCTGCGCGCACCGAGGTGCTGCCGCCCTCGCCCTACGCCAAGCCCCAAGAGCCCCCGAGACCACTTGCCGGACCACCTCGCCGTGCCCTCTCTGCGCGATACACCTGAGCGAGCATGTAGTCGCTTCCAAGTTGCCTCCCGCCGCCGTGTCCCCTCCTCTGGCGTCCAAATGCTCACGCGCGTCCAATCGGAAAAAAAAAAAAAAAAAAAAGCCAAGCGAGCACATAACGAACGAAACGTTCCGATCCACACATGCGTTGGTGGCCGAGAGGGGAGAACCTCGTCCGGAACCGTGTCGGGCCGTCCATCGAAATAAAATTCGTGCAACAACGAAGGGGCAAGCATGAGCAGGCCCGGAATCTGCTCAGGAGCCAAACTTAGGAAGGGGAGCAGAAGAAGAGGAAGGAAGGCTGGCAAGGGAGCCAAAAAAAAAAAAGGGATGTGTGTGGTGGTGTGGGGTAGACCACACACTTTGGGCGTGCTGCTCTCTTGGCGCGTTCCCCACCTGGTTCCCATGGGTTGGGGGAAAGCGGCTCGAGCATGCAAGAGGAGAGAAGGAGGTTCTTGGAGAGTTCTTCAAAGGGAGAGGGGGCAGGAGACCGGGAGGAGACAGGAAGGAGGAGAAAAGGCAAATCTGGAGGGACGGTGAATCTGGGGAAGCGCGGTGAAATGGAGGCAGCAGTTAGCACCTTCCCGACCCTAGAGGTCACCTGACACAAGTTCAGACCCTCCGCACGACCTCGGGACATCCAGGGAGGTCGCCCGTCTCATTCCGGATGCGTCCCGGAGGATAGAGGATGGAAGGAGGACTTCCCTTCACCTTCCTGGCGACGACGGTGGTCCAGGAAGGAGTCTTCCTACTCCTGAACGGAAACGCCCGCGATCTCGCGGCCGCCGTTCCCTCTCACTTTGCACCCTGCCGGGACCTTCGAGGTGAGGAGGACTCGCCATCTTTGGAAAGCTGCCGCTTCTTGACTCCGTCTGTTGCAGCAGTTGGTGCGAGGAACGGAGCGAGCGAAGAGCTGCCCCTTCTGCCGGTGGGGACGGAATCTAATTGGCTAGCTTGGCTTGGCTACCACTCGCTATCGTCCCGCGACTCGTCACCCTCATGGGTCCTTTTTTCATTCCCTCCTCCCCTTTACTCCCTCCTCCTCCCGGAAAGCGTGCTCCCATCTCCTCCGTGCTGGGAAAGCTCCCTTCACGCCTCTCACAGGCAGGCGCGCGCTTTTCAGAGTCTGCCCGGTGCCCTCATGGTGTTCCAGGCGCCCTGCTCGCAATTCTTCCCTCGCGGCTGCCGCCACCGTCCGAGAGGAGCTTTCGTCCTCACGAAGAACGGAGGAGGCTCCCGGCGCTGTCCGGGCGCCGCGCCCTTTCGAAGAGACCGTTCCTTTCCGAGCTCCGTCCTGCCCTTTGCCTACGTCCGGGTACTGTTGCGAAGCGGATGGAAAGCAGGGACGTTCCTTCGGGCTCTTTGCGGGTCGTCCTCGGGCAGGACACGACCGGGGCCTCGTTCTGCCACCCTTTGCATCTCCTCGCTCCACCGCCCCATCCTCTGCTCGCCTTCCTTTCAGAAGAGCCTCTTCTTTCAACAATGTGTTACATTGTAACACGCCACCTCCCGTCCCGGGGAAGGACAAGGCGGATTCAACGCAAATGTTCAGACTGCCTGCGGGCGGTTTCGAGTTTCCCTCCAAGGAGAAGGGTGATGGTGGTGGTGGTGACGGGGTGAGGTCGAACAGGGGGCCATCCCTGCGGGAGGATGGATGGGCGCAGATAGTGGCCGGGCGGAATTTGGAGGAGGAGGGTGGAGAATGCGGTGGTGCAAAGGGGCAACGACCCCAGCAGAGCTGCTGGCTGGTCGGTAGGTGACCGCTGCGGAGTCTGAAGATCTGGGAGGGGGGAAATTCCGAGCCCCCGTTTCCAAGAAAGACGGCGAAGGGGAAGAGAGCGGATCCGCGAGGCAGCGTTTTTCCGTGGGGACTGCGATCGTCTCCGCGTCGCGGCCGGCAGTCCGGGCGCAGCAGCTGCCGACTCCCTCCCCCCATCCCCTTCTCCCCAACGCCTTTTTCATCACCCGGGAGCATCCGAGAGAGGTTTTTTTTTTGTCATCAAAGCCACTCCGTTCCTCGGCGAGAGGAGTCGTGGCGTCTGTGGCGACGAGGTCGGCGGACCCCCGAGTTTTTTCTTGCCATCATGGTCGAGGACAGAGGACGAGGAAGGGGAAAAGGGTAGTGATGGTGGATGTTCAGAAAGGGGGGGGGGGAAGCTGGTGAGCTCGGATACCTCAGGCATTTCTCCAAGAATTTGGGCGACAGCAGGAGTCTTCAAACCCAAAATACTTCCCACCCCCGACCAGCCGAAGGAGGCGGATGTGATCGTGGAGACGAAAGGCAACGACGGCGTGTGCCAGGAACCTTCCGAGGAGCTGCCGAAGCGGGGGTGGTGACGTCAGTTATCCTGCTGTGGCCCGGCAAACTCCCTCTGCACGTCCAGGTTCAGGTAACCGAGTTAGCGCCGTTCCTATGGAAACGTGCTCGGCATCCGGACAGAGCTAAGTTCCTCTCTTCCCTCTGTCCGGAAGTCGCTCTCCATATCCCTCCACTTCCTTCCCTTCAATCCTCCCCTCCCCCCCCTTTTTTTTCTGAGTCAACCACCATCAGCGCCGTCTGGCATTTCTTCAATACTTTCCAGAATATTCGGAGCGCCCCTTGGAAACCACTGCACAAACCATGCTGAGGAAAACGCAGATGAATTCATTTCCGATGACCTTGCGTGCTTTGATCCTAAGCACTCCAACACAGATCCCCCTTCCCCCCGTGGGGAAGGGTTCGCGCAACGCCCCATTAACCCTCGAGGCCTCTGAGAGCGAAGACGCGGATGTGCGGACGGACCACGGTGGCCGAGGTAGGCAGGAACTCGATAGGAGACCGGCCGTGGGAAATTCACCCCTCCCCCCTTTTCTCCCTCCTTCGGTCTCTCGGGCAGGTTCTAGGATCCCCAACGGTTCGACGTTTCTTTGTTTCTTTCCTTCTCGTTTGTCTCACCCTTCAGGGTCAACTTCCCACGCCGATACCAGCGCCAACCTGACCTCTTCCTCCACGAGTATGGCCATCGGCTTGCGGCGCCCACCCGCTGACTGATCTCGGGAGCTCGCCGATACCACCTTCCCTTTCATGGGTGAGGTGAGGGAGTGAAGAAAGGTCAGGACTGAGGAGGATGGGGTGGGAAGCTGCAGAGCACCGAAGAGAAGGTGCTTCGCGGACGCCCGAAGATGAACTCTTTCTTCTGCTCTCGTGGAGGCACCGGCGCCTCCTCGACGAGAGCACCGCTGGTAGGGCAGCACCAGGGGAAAGTCCTGCCCACCACGTGTTCAAACCTGCGTGGGCAGGTGGTCCCTTCCATCGGGTCCGTTCCTCGTGGCAATCCGAATGCGCATCCCGAGAAGGCGGAATTAGCTGGTGAGCGGCGCTTAGCAGCCGCGAGTGCGGGTCGAGGCGGCCGCCTCCTGGGTCAGACTCCGCCCAAGGTCACGACCCGCCCTTTCCCGAGCCAGCGGTCGCTTCCTCATCCAGCAATGCCTGACCCGGACCACCTTTCTCCCACGCGTGCCGCAAGAGCAATCGGAGTTCCTCCTGGAGACCCCCCCTTTCCTTCCTTTTCATCTCTGGCGCTCGAGGCCCCAATTCCCTCTGGTTCCCACCGAGTGGAACCACGAGCGCCGCCTTCCAGATACGTGCACAGCAGCTCCTCGGATGAATCCCTTTTTCTTGGGGTAGAGGATCGCTTGCTCTTTGCCCACGTAGCCGAGGTAGCGTCGAGGGTGCAGCCTCCGATTCTTCCTCGCGGAGGATGGGGAATCTCGGCTGCTCTCCTGTTCCCGGCGCTCTTCGCGTTTCGCGCTCTCCCCGGCCTTGCAGAGCCGGCCGGGAAATGTGAGCGCAGGCTCTCAGCGAAATACGCGCGCCTTGTGACGGTTTCCTTTTCTTCCTCTCCCCTTCCCACTTCTTCGCGGTGTTCCGCAGATTCTTCGGAAGCTCCAACTACGCCTTCGAACGGGAGTACGGACTGGTGAATCGCTGAGGAGGCTACGAATGGACCCGGCTGTGGCACCATCAATTATCCTCGTGCTTTCTAGTCTCGGATCCGCCGCCTGTCCGAGATGCAGAGCGCTGCAGCAGCATCTCCGGCGGGGTCGATCCCGCACCGGGGGGTGGAGGAGGCGGCAGAAGACGATGCTCTCTCCCTGGGGCAGGGTTCTCCCGCGCGTGGAGGGTCGAAGACGGGGTGCTGACGGACCGGTTTCCAGGTGACAGTGGTTCTTTGGGGGTGAGCGTGCGCTCCGCTCATTCGTCCACACTCCTCAGTGGTCCATCTCCGATCAGCCACTGCTTTGCCCGTCGTCTGGAACGCGAAGGAGGGGGAGGGGCACGCCACCTCTGTTCTCGGCATGGACCGCAGCGAATCGGAGACCCGAAAACGAGATCGGGTCGGCTGGCCGGCCGCGCTCCTCGGACGCTTCGGACCGGCTCGCGACCGTTACTTCGTGCGGCCAAAGTTTGCGGCAAACTTGGGCGAAACGTGACATTCGGCATTCTTCTCGTCTCCAAGTGTCTGCCTCTGCTTTCAAGCCAGCTACCGAAAAGAAGAAAGGAAGAGAGAGAAAGGTGGCGCAGTCCTATAATTTGCATTCCTGAGGGAAGGAATCTGAACTACTGGAAGAAGGCATGGCGAGCTAATTAACGGCGTGGAGAACGGACGCTATCGATCGCACTTAATGAAAGCCTGGAGGCTGGACGCAACAGCGAGTGGTTCGAAAAGGCTCTCGTGGGATGCGCAGCCTCGGACACCACGGCTCGCGCTCTTCGTCCTCGGCGCTTCTTCATTCGTTTCAGCCTTCGTACCTCTTCGGCTCCGAGGTGTCTGGGGAGCAGTGGTGACCGTCCAATTGCCTTCCTCAGTTCAAAGCGGAGAACGGAGCCTGGACGTCGGGATGCCGGACCAGCAAGGACATCCGACTTATCTGGGTAGCCATCGGTTCGCTTTTTCCGTGCGGGTCGGAGAGACGTTGCGACATGCGAGCGGTTCGCATCTTCGTGAGCTCAACCGACTCCTCGATCCCCCACGTGCAGCTGCACGCTTTCTGCTTTCCCATTCGTCTTCCCGAACGAGTTTGCTGCTCCTTGCCTGCCCTCTTCCTCTTCGCGCTTCGTCAACGCTCGAGCATCCCGTCTTCGCTTTTCTATCTTCCTTCTTTTTGCCCCGACGGGCCTCGTGCCCCTTCTTTCCTGAGAGGAACCACGCCACGCGTGCACTCCATCTCGGGAACTTTGGCACGTGTGCTACTCTTCCTGCTTCTCGCAGCGGCTTTTGGTGGAGTCCTCTCGACTCTGAGCATGAAACGCCAAACAGGTTCCTCCCCCTCCGCCTCTCCGAAAATCAGCCTCATCTCATTCTTACGGATGATTCAACCTCGATTCAGAGGGGCTCCCACCCCTGTCCACCTCATCCCCAACAAACCGCGGGGAAGCTGCATAAACCATCAGAATGAATCAACAGGGATCAACTCAGCGTACAGATTGCTTGTTTGTTTCTTCTGCTTGGAGATTTCTTGTAGGCGGCTGACCCTCCTGCAGCGATCTTTACTGATGTCCGAGTTTCGCCAGAGCGGTGAGAGAGAGAGAGAGAAAAAAAATCGCAAAGAAAGAAAGAATCTTTCTGGAAGATAGAGACGCATCCCTGAGATCCCGGTGACCCATTTTGCATGCTCCTTGGTACTGGGAGTAGGCAAGGAAATACGATTCCATTCAAGATTCCAGCCCGCAACAGCTCCGATCATGAAGTTCTTCAACACGCGATGGTTGCGAGCTTCCACAGAAACGAGCTCAGAGGCTCAGCATAGAAAATGAGGTAAGGATGCTGTGAACGAGACTCTAGATCTGAATGGAAGCTCTTCGGAGATTCCGTGCTAACCAGCTGGCTTCTCCTTAGGTCTCCATACAACAGGAAACTACAGGGAACATCAGCTGTCCGTCGGTCATCTGCATCCAGTGGATGGAGAGAAGGAAGCGAATTTTCTTCCTACTCTATGAATGGTCCACCGAGAGTCGGATGGACGTGAAGCTACTCTATCTGTAACGCTCGTCTCTTACTCTCTATCCGAACGAGGTGCAGACCACAGAGTTTCCTGGTAGCTGCCCTTGATTCCTCCTCAGTGGCATACGCTGCTTTTCGCTTCAGTACAAAACGGCCCAAGGATTCAACCCGTATGGAGGCTGAGCATCCACTCCGGGCAATGCATGGCTCGAAAACCGAGATTTCCGCCTGACCATCTCGTTCAGGGGTCCAGTTCTCGTGAACAATGCAAATCGCACAGCTCTCCAGGAAGAGATGAGTTCGCTAAATGGCGACGTGATCTCTGTATGTTCATGTCTCCTATCTTATGGAACGATCCTTGGGCCACGGGGATATGTGGCCAACACTGGGGATGAGCTGTTTGGCAAGGTCTCCTTCCATCTTGGCACTAGGACTGTTGAACTAGATGGATCTTTGCCTCTAAGTCCACTTGTGGCTCGGAACTTGACATGGCTCCTTCCTTTGTTCCATTCCACTGCCAGGGAAAACGGCAGGCGTCTGAGCTCCGCCAAGATAACTCCCCATCGCCTCTGCAAACCGATCCCGTTTGGAATGTCTGCCTGGAGATGGCTCTGCGCAGGAACGCTCACATGTCACGTACGACAGTGGGGTCACCCATCCAACGGAGGAGGCGGAAAGCTTCCTCAATTTGCAATTCTCCGAAATCAACACCGTCAGATATGGAGCTCGCTAAGAGTTAGGTCTGGGATATGGGCTGGTATCCACGTCTTCCTGATCTCGGACTGTTTCCGAAGGACGCGTCCTTAGACAGGTTCGCTTGAATTCTCCGAGGCAAGATGGGAGGGTTACAAGAACCGTCAGTTGAATACAGGGACCCACGAAGCGTAGCAGAGCCGGAAACGAAGATAACATCGGACGAATAAATCTCAGGGGCTTCAGCGAAAACAGAAATAAGAACGAGACAGTGACCCTTAAAGCGTAATCTCATGCACAGGGAGCGATAAGATGCTATGAGAACTACATCCAGCTTCCAAAACCCAGAAGTCCCCCTTTCGTTTTTGATTTCAACTTTCTGGTATCTCCGCCAACATCATCCGAAAGCCAGTTTGACAGATCCAGAAATGGAATCCGCAAGACAGAGATTACGTGGTTGCTATAGCTACCTGCTTTTCATCATCCCACATTCCCGAGTGCTTTTGTTCCCTCAATGTTTGTGCGAACGACTGGGAACCGCACACCACCTTCAGTTTTCATCAGCATGATTTTCCTTTATGTGCATAAGCGATAACTCGAAAAATCTGGCATTGAATTGCGAAGGGTAGTTTCATCGAGAAAACTTCAGTTCCCATTGCCATCTCTCGGAACACGTCGGAACTGCAGGCTTTGAAATACAGTTGCGTTGTGGTTGCATTCACGATTCTGCCGGGAGTGAATGCCCGGAAGTTTTTCCCTCCACATTAAGATTTACTAATTAATATGCCGTGCAGAGTCTGTGTAATGATTAAGGAATGCTATGGACTCAATATACCCTGGCCTTACAATACTAAGCCAAAGAACACTCCAGGACCGAAGATGGGAGCACATCATAAGAGTCCAAAATGATAATCACCAGCATCGTTATCATTCTGGTCACTCATCTGTTCTGATCTTACTATGCCAGTCAGATATAAACAAAGCCATAAACTGCACTGCTTGTTCTAAAGTTGAAAATCATCGAAATTGCCTTGGGGAGGCGGAATGCCGAAAATTACCTCATCATTTGCAAAGATCCTCAGATCAGACAAAAATGCAAAAAGCATCGCTGGATTACTTTTCTTTTATACCATTTCCGAGTGAGATTTGATTCTTGGTTTCACTGCTTTTTTTTTTTCTGATCCACCTGAGAAATCTTTCAAAGTTTTTCGAAATTTGCCTTTTAAATCAACACAAGGTAAGTGCAGCACTTTGAAAATGTGTGCCGATCACGGAGAGAGGAGTTTGCAGAGAGCAAACCGCTTCTCTCAGCAGAGATTCATGGTTCATGGATTGCTCTGTTGATGTGGTTAGGTTTGTTTACTTTTTGCATTAAGCTTTCTCCTCGTCCTAGGTTTAGCTCTTTGGTACTTAAAGCTTCGCTCCCGATGTTCTTTTTGTGGGAAACGCTGTGGCACTTGAAGCGCTAATGATAAAAATTTCGAAATAATGCAATTATGTGCTTGGGATAAATTTTAAGGAGCGGTTCAAAATTCTTTCCCTCTCTCCTTAGAAACTCAGTCGCTAAGGAATGAATGAACGGATAGTAAATATGAAAACACATATTAACTATCCATTCATTCAGTGGGAAAAGTTATTAAATGTTTGCGTTTCTCGCTTATCGAAACACCTATCACTCTCTCCGACAAGTCGCGAATCAGCCATATTCACCTAACCAGGTTGCCATGGCATCTGCTCAAAAGCTTTTTTTTTCTTTTTCCTTCCTTTTTTTAGGTGGCCTGGGAGAGTTCAGGATCCGAAAGGCCTTAATTCTGTGTACACGGCCATTATTTTTCGGACTCCGGAGAGTTGCAAGTGCGAAGGTACAACAAACCTCATTGGCCAAAAGGTCCAGCATTCGATGACGGTAAGCATCCGCGTTAGCGGGAAACAAACGCAATTCTCTATAAGCAAAGATGCCAAACGGCGGCATGCTCCATTCTGAGTGGAAGTCATGACGGAATCCTCACCTCATTTCCAAAATGAAATCTATTCCGATGCAAAAGGCCAAGCAAGCGTTTTTATATCCGTTTACGCACCCCCTTTTGGGGGTGCGTAAACCTTTGCAACAGTAACACGCAGAAGACTTCAGAAAATGCGATTCAAAGGATGTGCCCAAGAAGCTCCTCAAACTTCCGTTCATAATCCCGCAGCTCATTTTTAATTTGCTTCAAACTAAATGATGATGACTCGCTTTGTTCGCGTCTTAGCAAGATCACATCCCAACTCCAGAATTAGGATTTGGATACCGCAACCCAACCATCGAAATGTCAATCCGGCTACGGTGGCGTATAAAAATCCAGAGGAAGCGCATCCAAAAGCGAGGATGTGAGAAATGCAAATCGTACGGCTGTTTGACGCGCGAAGCATGGCTTGGTACAGAGGAAGAGAATCTCGGCTTCAGGAACGCATAGGGGATGCGTCGCAACGGGTAACTTTTGTTGTAATAACTGCTACCATCTCTCACTGACATCCATCCGTCTGCGTTGATCTATCATTTTCCTTCTTTCCGTGTGAAAGAAATTCTTTAGAAAAGGGCTCAGGGAATTCGCTGTATCTTGAGTTTTTTTTTTTTTTTTTGATCCCACCATCCTCGCAGTTCGAATGAGATTTAAAGCTTTGAGGTGGGAAGAATGAAAGAGAATGCTCAATTGATTCGAAAGCGGAAACGGTAAGAGATGAAGGGTAGCCTGCAAGCGAGAATATGAGTGCGCGACAGCCCTCTATGCAAAGGGAGGATGGATGGGAGCTGGATGAATGGATGAATGGGAGTAACCAGTGAAAATGACCCGAGCTTGGAAAGATCCAAACTTTTCGATTTCAGAACTTTTCGTCTCAAGATCCCGTACTACGCATCCTTGCCTGGATGTTGACTTTTGTGTCTTCTCTAAATGAGTGGATGCGCAGGTTTACGGGTTGCCAACCTTCAGAGAGGCTGCCCCACCCTCGAATCCGAACGCTGAATTCGGTCATTTCTTTTGGTTGAAAATTCCGGTCTTCCGCGGATGCTCTACTAGCAGGCGGTTCGTCTGAATTTCTTACCCGAAAGCAAACCAGAACTGGGAAGAAGAACTGCGCATTCACGGAGACGTCGAGGACCACGCAAAAGCCGTGTTGGGATGAAAGTGAAAATGGAACTTGGGGAGAGTTTACCGATTTCGGGAAGCGATTCGGGAACACTCGGATTTCCGAAGACAGAAGAAATTCTTTCTTTCTTTCTGCCTTCCTTTTTCTTTTTTTTTCGAGGCAGATCACAGCATCCACTCGTTTTTCTTAGCCTTCAGTTGAGGAGGACGCGAAGAGCATGTTGCGGAGCATAATCATCCGAGGAAAAAATAATCAACAGAGAGAGAAAAACGTGGAATTCTGGAAGATACAGCGGGAGGATCGCCTCAATCGTTTAAAAAAAAAAATGAAAAAAAATGAAAAAAAAAAAAAAAAAATGAAAACAGGGGACCTTGTTCAATATATCTAATTAACGAGGTCGTGGCGGTCATTCAAATGAACCGAAGCCTATAATCACCGACAGATTCTTAGCAGAGTAAGGAATTGTAATCCGGATGCCAATAATCTGCACCATTTTCTTTATTGACCGGTTTGCAAATTTCAAGTGGTACAACCAGGGGAAACTTTCATCTCCCGGTAAACGGCTTTTAATAAGCGAGAAGACCACAAGTCGTGTTTAGCTTCCCAAGGTAAGATTATCCCGAGCACAGTCATGGCAAACCACTGCTCTGAAACAATTAATGCCATGAATAAGTGGATGTTCCCTGCCTGACGAAGGTCATCATTTGAAAATCAACCATTCAATTATCTCGGAATTCTCGTTTCGCACCTGTGCATTATCTCTGTACCTAGTAAGGTTGATTCTATTAAGATAACGCATGCCATCTAACAAATTGCTGCGTACGAAAAATCAAGTCTTTTTTTTTTTTTGATCCTCTTTTCTTCCTGACTCCACAATTAAAGAATAAATAAAAATATTAGGTGCACCATAGGAACGTCAATTGATCAAATCATAGGGTACAGCTTGTTTGCGATATTCCTCGAATCGTTTTATTGTCACAGTCCTTATTAAGAGTCCCGGTAAGTATCCCTTTTGAGGTACCACCAGCGAGAGGGACCAAACCAGCTTGCCCAAATGCTTCTATCCGGCGAGCGAAGCAGAAAAGCAGACAGAAAACTGATGCTGCCGTTCCTTTCTGCCGATTTCGCGTCCCTTCGAAAGGTCAGCAGAGGTCAAGCAGTTCGGTACTTCCTCCCTACTCTTTCCAACGCGTGCTGACTACCCATCGAGAAGGAGCTGTCGGAAAGAAAGCAAAAATGCAAAGCGCCCTCGCGCGGTCTGAACCGAAGCGCTTTTAGGAAAAGGAAAAGACCTTGCCGAAAATAAATTCGGTCTGCATCACGAGGCGTATGAACACGAACGAAACACTTCATCCCGATAGAATGTTTACGAGGAGCAAGCGATTTTCCAGATGAATCTGGAAAACAGGGAAGGTCGAAGGAATCGGCTCCCGCAGACAGCTTCCTTCGGGTCTCCAAGGGTCAGCTTCGCATCCGGCTCGGCATCCATCCGCATATCGAGTGAGATATAAAATGGCTGCAGTCCTCAGGTTCACCAGCGATTCTCTTGACTGGATGATTTCTGCTGCCCTTGCGTTTTCCCTCAAGTGCTTTCGAAATAATTGCCTAGCTACGACCGGAAGATTCGAGATGATCAAGAAATTGCTGGTGCGAGCAAGAACCACCACTTTACTCTGATGTGAATGGTGAGGCGTCTGGAACGCTTGGAAGCACGCAGAAAGGAAGTCTTGCAGAGAGCGCACGCGCAATCGAACGCCCTCGTACGTGAAAATCTAACGCGAGACCGTCGTGCGAACACCAAACACGATCAGCATCATTTTGCTTCGGCTTTTTTTTTTTTTTTTCTGTGGAAAAATTTAAACGGCGACTCGCTCCCAGCTGCTGCTCAGGTGACCTCAGCTGCGTCTCTCTCTGCTTCTTCGAGAGATGGGGATCCAGATGCATTCCTGGTTGCACCGGTAAGAACAAACGGTGGTACCGGACTTTCGTACGACTCCCAAGGTGTTTTAGCGACTTCCCTCGCCCATGTCCGGCTGCTTTTCACCGCCCTCGCCCCTCTCTTCCGTTTCTCAGAGACGGCCTTTCTGGTTTCTTTCTCAGACCGAGGAAGAAAAGAACGGCTCCACTCGCGGCGGCGCTTTTTGCAACCAGAGGAACCGAAAATCGGCTCCGCTAAATGAAAATCATCCGTGCCGTTCCCTGAATTCTCACGCGCTCAGACGGAAAGCTGTGCCGGGACAAAGAAGCGAGCTCCGAAGCTTCGGGAAGCTGCTCGAAATCGCGACGAGAATTGAACGCGGAAGGCGCGCTTTCGGAGTTTATCGGTCGCTGTCGCAAGATGACAATCAGCAAATCAGAAACTCTCATCAGCTGGATTTCCTTTTTGGGAAGAGAAATCCTTCGGCTTGTGTGCTTTTTCGATTCTTGCTTCGACTGCCGCACGAAGGCCGGCCGGGTCCAACTTGCAATCCTTGCTCTTGCCCGGGCGGTTTTCCCTGGTCCTGGATCCCCAGCAAATAAATGCAGCATGATGGCGGAGAGAGGAAGATTCGATTCTTCCGAGGAGTGTCCTGGGTGACACGCGATCGCTGCACCACACCATCGCGTCTCTCAAGTGATCCGCGTTTCCGAACCCGGCGACCCGGGTTCAGAGCTCGTTAGAGACCCACAGAGGCGAACTCCCATGTCTATAAATTCGGCTCCAAGTTTCGTTGCGATGATCGCACGCAGATCTAGGCAGTGAAGCTTTGGATCTGCGAGGCTGGAGTCCAGGTTACGTCAGCGAGACTAACGCTAGATGAGCACTTCAAGATGTCAAACACATGGGTGAGCAAAAGGAAACACCGGTCCCTCTTAGGGCGTGCGAACCCGCGAAAGCAAATGTTCCAGGCACGATGAGCAATTGTTTTAGAGCAGAGGAAGGATTGCTTGGATCCTATAATTACGCACACACGGGAGAGAGCAGCATTTCCTGCACATAGCAGGAGCGAACCACGAAAAGATGGAAGTGTCACGCGGTGGGCAAGTGGCCTCCTATGTCTTCCTTCTTTCCCTCCTTCATTTTTCCGATCGGCGTGGGCTCGCCAGCAGATGTCTCTATGGAGCAGCTGGTTGAGCACAGTCTTCTCTGGAGGAGTTTCGAGCGTCTCCTGGTCTCGTTCCATTTGACACGAGTCGTGGTTTCAGACGTCGTCCTCTTCAAACCCGGGAATCCCAGCCAGACGAGATGCACTCCTCTGCGTGCTTTTCGTGGTGCCATAGGATTAGTTGCACCGTTCCTGTCCTTATTTCGAAAAATCCGTTTTCGGCGATGGGCAGAGCGGAGGTTTCTGACAAGCCAGCAACGTGAGAGTCCTTCGTCGATTTCGCCTTCGCCATTTTTCTCTTCTTCCAGCTGAATGCCAGCTGCCCTGTTCCTTCCCAGAAGTTTGCGGCCCAAGAACCTCGTCGCACGCGTGATTGAAGTTTTTCTCTCCCTCATGGGTGCAGGCAGATGAGTTCCATCACGAGCAGAGCGAGGCGCTTCCGCACACACTCATGCCAAGTCGAGCATTTCGACCACACGCCTTTTTTGTGAAACGTGACTGTTGCATTACAATTAAAGACGAGACCGGTTGTTTTCACGGAACATCCATCTCAGAACCTGCCATTGCAACCCAGGTCTGATGCTTCCGTTCTTAATGGGATTTCTTTTCGATGTTCCCTTAGCTGAGAGCTGGTCTTCCTTTTTGTCCCTGAATTTCAAAAGGTCTCTTTATAATTCCTGAAACTCAATCTGCATGCTGGACCATGCAATTTTCGCCTACTTTAAAATTCCGCAGATGTTCAAACAGCAACGATATGCTGCACCCACAATCCCGGTTGCTTCGCTGCTTTCAGAGAGGTCTTCTCTCCTCTGATACAGTAAGCCTTTCAGCTGACTTTTCCACCACTTCCCTCAACCAAATTCCACCGGAAATCCTCATTTTTGACGGCATCCTCTCTCCATTTTCCCAAGTGAATCCCTGTTTTCTCATCTGCTGTTTTTGCTTTTCCTTGTTACGAGCGGAGCATCATCTCAAAGATGAGCAGTGAAAGATATCCTATGCTTCCTTCCAGGAAAACCCACCGTTCTGTGTAGCCCCAAGAAGATCCGCTACCATTGTTTGATGCCGAATATGCTTCCTGATGGCTGTTCCTCTTTGTCCGTAGACCTCCTCAGAGCAAAGACAAAGCAAGCTCCCTGTAAGTAAACTGGGCGACAGAGAAGGCCTGACTAAGAGCAGAGAAGCAGAGTACAAGAGCTACAGATGAAAAAAGGGAATTCACGAAGCTCTGCCATAAAGATTGTGAAGATCACATGCGAAAGCACAAGACCGTGTTCACTCTCTGCTTGAGCAGGAAGGGAATACAAGTCATGGATCTCAGTTGAAGGTGGCGTTCTCTCCCAAGTTGAACAGCAAGAGGACCGTAAATTTTCTGCAGTAATGAATCAGCACCCAGCGTTTCCCATGTGCTGCAAAACCCACAAAAGTCAGCACTGTAGCCTGAAGGGGGAATACTTGAGCCCAGCGTTCCTGGTCAGTGCGCAAGCACGCCTCGGTCAAAAAGGCTGAAAA
Source organism: Raillietiella orientalis (assembly GCA_036172245.1). NCBI lineage: Eukaryota > Metazoa > Arthropoda > Ichthyostraca > Raillietiellida > Raillietiellidae > Raillietiella > Raillietiella orientalis. Next base: position 1,729,643 of record JAYWIR010000004.1, on the reverse strand, counting down.
CACAGCAAAGTACCAACGTGAAGTGCAGCTGACATAAAAGAGATAAACGACCGATCTGGATTCAGGAATGATTTTTTTTTCAGCAAGCGTCTTCGATACGAATCCCCCCCCCCCCAATTGTGGATGGATGATCTTCCTCTTCTCAGTATCCTTCCCTCCAGCTGTATCTTGGAATTCAGGAAGAGTCTCGCCTCGCCATCATTAAAAGCGCGATCATCTTTAAACTTTCGTTTTTTCACTGCAACTCACTGTAAGGTGCGTTTGAATGGCTTAGAAGACAACCTGGAGGAAGTAGGAACGGGCCCAAGGATCCAGCGAAAAAGTCTTTCGGAAATCAAGCGCGTGTCTTCAGTGAGCCACTACAAGATAACCGGCTCAGTTCCATTCGGCTCCATCCGATAGCGCGGACTTTCAGTCCCTGCTTACCATGTGGTCCAGCCGGACACTGCAAGCTGCCTCTCGAATCGGAGGAGCCAATGAAGATCCCGGATTTTAGTCCTCGGATCAACGGAGAACAGGAAAGAAAATCACCGGAAGGAGGGAAAGGAGGGAGATGAACCTCACGGAAGGCAGCGGCGATTCTCAAAGAACGTGAGACCGCAGCTTCACGGTGCCTTGGAAACCTCGTGTCTTCTGCGACCTCTCGCCATCTTCCCTGAGCGTTCTAGTGAGCGCCGAAAGCTTTCAAACCCTTCCCGGAAAACAAGCGCAGAGTAATACCTGCCTCTTTCTGAGGTCCCGGAAAACATCATCCCCCTTCCTTTACGAGATCCGGTTCTATCCGCGTTCTGAATCTTCCGTGTCCCCACGCTAACTCACCCAAAAAGGCAAGCTCTGTAACAAGAAACCTCTCTTCCCAAGCAAACGTCAGGAACTCTTGGGGATCTTCACGCTTCCAGAAGACCAGCCACCCCTCCTCTAGGATTTTGCCTCGAGCACGAAATGTGCATGTAAAGAGGTCCAGAGACTTTCCGAAGCAGTGACAGCATCCATCACTGCCGTTTCCCGCTCTCGCCCCCTCTCCGGACCCGCACCACAGAGCTTTGGACTCGAGACGTTCCTGCTTGCCAGAGGTCGGTAGTGCGGCGAGTCCGGTGATGCATCTTTCACCACGGCGAGTGGGTCATCGGCTGCAGTCCTACTGCGAGAAAACCGTCGGATGGCCTCTGCCTCTCCGCTTTCCCACGAACACGTGGTGGTGGAAGATTTCCGGACTTCCCGCTCTCTGCGCTTTCGGTAGCGGAGCGAAGCCCCTTGGTCGCGGCTCCCTTCAAAATACATTGCAGCCTGCGCGCTCCACGCTGCGCTAGTCGAGGAAGAATGCCACGTGGTCGGTGACTTACTGGTTAGCCACTGGGGCAGCCCGACCGCAGCTGCGAGCTTCAGGAGATGAGAGCATCCACGACGAGCTCAGATGTGAGCTCGCCCTGCACAGCTTGCGCAGTCCTCTCATCTCTACGTTTGTTCACTCTCAGTGAAGAGGGCAGTCCACACTCTCCCCGAGTTCGACGGCGTTCGACGCTGTCTTTCGGCAGGTTGAAATTCCCAAGGGCCGTTTGAACGTGCCGGGAACACGATATCTGCTGCGCTCATCAGTGGTCCACGTGCATTTTTGCAAAATTGGTCCACGGGTATTTTTTCAGAGAAGAGAAATACGGGTGGATGCTGCTGCTGCTGCTCCATTCGGGAACCTTCTCAGGCTGTATGCAGGCAAAAGTCCCCTTCTTCAAAGAGTCGAAGACGTCTATTGATTTTTGGACCTCCTAAGGCTGCAAAAGTTATGGAGAGTCGATCTCCTCGTCCTGATGAACTCTTCCTCCCACGAGAGAGATCCTTCGATACGAATACCTCAATCAGCCTCGAGTTCTTTCTGGAGTGATCTTCGTTCAGTGGTGCCAGCTTGCCTGCTGAAGAATCAGCTTTTGTGCGCTCCACGCTACTGCTGAATCATTTCGACTCTTCGTTTCGTTGATTCGGAAAAATTCATCCTTTCCAGAAATCTTTTGCGACGATCAATCGATCGACGGATAACAGGTCGAGAACGGTGCCTTCAGGCTCGTCTTAGTTAGCTCTTCGGTGCTTTCTAATATGCTCGATTCGCGGGCCTTCCTTCTGCGAACTTGCCGCGATTTCCGAAGCACCACGTCACGGATCCACGAGCGGATAATTGCAACTGACATCTAGTTACCGAGTAACCAGCTCTTTCTTCCCCTCCTCCTGCAAAGTCCTTCTTGAAGTTCGTTTCTCATGCAGAAGGGCAGAGCGAAAGTTTTCAGCTGCTGCGCGCTTTCCCGTGGAAGTTCTACCCACGAACCATTATCCGTCATTCTTCATCTCTGTGATTATCCGGCTGAGGAAGAACACACAGCTGACAACTGACTTTCGAGGACCCAAAGCTGGGTGTCAGCTTCCAACGTCCTTTCTTTTTGCACTTTCCGCAAGAAAGCATCAGAGGTGATCCATGGGCTCTTGGAAGCACACGGCAAAAAGACTTCTTTTTCACAGCTGGACGGGGAACCTTTAGGGGAACCGAAAAGGTGATTCCTGGATGGACTCCGGAGCTTCCGATCCCGTTCAGTCAGCGGGGGTATCAGGTCCGGCTGCCATCGCGGGACTTCGTTGCACTTTCTGCTTCATCCATTTCCGCACTCGGAGAGGAAAATAAGATCCACAGACTCTGTCACCTTGCAGCGTGTCACTGCACGCCTCTCGACCTGGCACACCTGTGACAAATGGCTTCAGCTGAACTTTCTCGGGACTCTTGATCAAAAGATGGCCAGGAAGACGACGCCTCGGAAGAGAGAAGCAGCTGCTTGTACCAAGTCTTATTCTTTTGAAGCGCACTTCAGAGGAAGAAAAAATTACTCCATCTCTCCATAACCCTGAGCTCAACTCTCTGGATTCACTTCATGCGTGTTGACCAGGTGTGTGTTCTGTGCGTGTATTCCGTTACGATTTCCTTCATAATAAGGAGACAGGCAAGATCTGGAGACAGACCTCGTTCATTATCCTTCCTTCCCTAGCGACCATTTCATAGATCAGGAGGAGCACGCAGAGCTGATGCACCGGTGTACGTGAGAGCGCGTTCATCACTGTGTGATCTCATGAAGCCAAGATTTCTGAACATCTTCAGAACGATGTGCTCTCAGAGAATGTTGTTGCATCTCATCTCATCTTCTCAGAATTGTTGCATCCGAGAAGCAACTCTGCATCATTTTAGCAACGAAAAACTTCGAGTTTCTTCCGATTCCGGGTCGGTTGGAGCTATCGATGGAGAATATTTCTTATGGGAAGGAATCGTTCACTGCATCATGTATGGCAAAGTGGTTTCAATGCGAGGCCGAGTCCACTTTGATCAAAGAGGCATCCTAAGAAACCTACGAGTGCGAGCTGTTTGTGACAGCCCTTTCGCTACTCTACAAACAGCTCACACTCGCAGGTCTCAGGATGCCTCCTTGATCAAAGTGGACTCGGCCACTCATTGAAACCACTTTGCCATGTGCTTGCCGGGTCTTCTTCTCGCAGCCCACTATCTTTGAGTGCTCCTCCTCATAAGAAAGGAAGAGCTCTTCGACTCCTTTCACTTGTCTTATGATCCGAGATTTTTAGCCTCAGATGCTGCAGGGACGCCAATTCCTTTCGTCTAGACGAGGGGGAAGCCATGATGCTTCCTCAGTCTTCACACGATGTCGATGAGGACTTACCATACTGTCATCAATTCAAAGTTTCACTTCCGGTTCAAGATTTAAAATCTTGTTGCGCCTTTAAAGCACCGCCAGCAGCTTTCCGGATTCCATGCTATTTAATCTCCCTCCACCCCGCACGCATCCGTCCACTGCCATACGTGCATCTGCCTCAGCACAAGAGGCTTCAACCACAGGCGATGCCAAATGCGCCACCCGGTTTCTCATGAGGTCCCAGTGTTTCCCGTGTCCCTCTCTGACACTGCTCGACAGGTACATCGCAAAGCATGGCATTTTGCACATCCTCCTGAAGCTTGGCGGAAGTTCAGAAGGGAATAAAACGATGAGATCACGGAGAACGACCTTTAATTGAGTTCGATCTGATCCTCAAACTGATGCCACGGCTTCGTGGGGACAGAGCAAAAGAATAATGCTGGCCCATGACTCATACTGTTTCTCCCTTGTTTTCTCGAACAGCTGATTGATTTCAAGTTTCCGCGCGTGAACCAAGGAAGGCAGAGACGAAGCAGAGAACCGTGGCCCTCCATGACACGGGTGTTTTCCTAAGCTGCCCTCATTCTTTTATAGAAATCGGAAGCATTCTGAAAAGAGCCGTTTTTGGAAAAATGCCCTCCCGAGAATCTCTTCACAAAGAGCATCTAACGTTGCGCTATTTTATTTCCCTACATTAAGTTCCTTGTCCGGTCTCCAGGGCTACCATTTCCTAGGTGGGACGGATAATTTCTTGGGAATACGCTCCACTGTCATGAGAAAGAAATTGAGCCATCGCATCTTTAATTGTGCATTTTCGGCAGACTCTTTTCGCATAGACGACTTTTGACCGATAAATGCCGAACCCCAGCGATTCGGATCAGGGAAGACGCAGTGCTTTTACTCACGAAGAACAAAAGCACAGAATCGCAGCGTGACTCCCATGATGAGAGGTCCCACCGACATCGGAATCGCAAACACCGACTTCCCGCAACCCGATCTCCGAGGTCTTGCCACATTCGGTATCCAATGGCAACGCTAAGGATGGAACGTGAATTCCGGCAAACAGGTTGTTTACTTGTTCCGAAGAGAAATTGATTTTCCTCCAGAACAAGCAATTAGGTCCTGAAGAGCCCCTCAACGGGTTTGACCTGGCGCGTCGCGGAGGAACATCTATTTCTGGATGTTGCTTCTGTTGCGAATTAGAAAGCTCACTGCACTCGGGTGGCTCACGTCCTGTGTGATTTCCTGCCACAGAGTGGGCAGGCACTTCCTATTAGCGGCAGGATTTTCTTTTTTTGGAAATGCAACTGTGTTTCGACTGCGCCGTATTTCTCTTCAGGGATTTTTCGGGAAAGCGTTTGAAAAGTTGAATAGATGGCCCCTTACGTTGAAAGGGTAGATTTTGTTTTGATCGCAGGATCAATCGAATGAAAGAGGATCCTTCCAGATAGGCTGAGGAGCCGGACATTGAAGCAGCATGCCGGAGGGGTTAGAGAACGAGGTTAGAGAACTGAGGTACTGATATGACGCAGATTCGGCGATAGAAATGAAAGAGAGAGAGAGAGAGAATAGGCATTTGATTATTGCAATCTTCACACCTGCAAGACGGAAGCAACTTTATGTAGTAGTTATCACCTACTATTTTCCAGTTATTCTCTACTCAGATTTCTCGCTTGAATGCATGCTGTTTACCCAAAAGTTGCCCCTTAGGTTTCAGACGAACAAAAAGTATTTGTAGGGTAAAGCAACACTCCCCCCACCCTCCCCCCTCGAACAGGAACGAGAGCAATTTTCCAGACAGAAGGTTAGAATAAGGAAGGTTCCTGTGAAAGTAGCAGTGCTCGAGAACTGACGACTGATGCTACTTTTGCGAGAAGGAAGCTGCCGAGTTTCTCTCCACGCACTGGACGCGCATCCGGCGAAGAATAGAGGACAGACTGTTCCATTCTCGCTGGAGGATTCACCACATCTACGCAAAGACAGGTGCACAGAGGGAAATCGCATCCTCCAGACTTTGACAACCCTTCGCATGATGTTTACAGTGGTTCCAGGGAACCGCCTACCTACAGAAGAAAACGGGTTGGAGATGCGAATCCAAGTTCCGTGCTGACAAAACGTTCCATGCAGCAGACAAAGCCAAACAAATTAAGGGGTTGCCATTGAGAGAGTCATTAGTACGGTGAATAAAAGGAAATGTGATACGGAAACGTGATGGGAATCACTTTTTTGCTTCCTAATAGATGTCACTAGTCACCGACTAATCAGGGGAGCATGAATAAAAGCGAAACGCATGCGAAACAACCTTTGCATTCTGTTCTCCTGCTGTGCAAAGGTCCTTCATCTTTGCGCAACTGTTTGCTGCAGCGATAAATGCAACGATGTTGGGCCCATTCCCAGATGAATTCCAAATCTGCACCACGACTCACCCTGCAACCATCTGTGCTAACAGGCGAAAATAAGAACTGACTGTCATCCTCAATTTAACTCGCCGATTGTCTGTGACCAAAGCGTTCACGGTAGGGAACCGTATTCCTGCGATGGTCGCGGGCGGGTCTTTTCAAATGGGAGATAATCAAAACACTCATTTTCACACCCATAGCTCCACAAGCAGTGGGAGCCTTGCAGACTCCCTCCGTGATCAGTTACTTTGCCCTATGGGTTCTTCTAGGTGGCGCTCGAGGTCTTTTCCGTTATTATTATTTTATTATTTCTTTTCGGCATTCTGGTAAGCGCATATGTTCGCGTGCGTGCATGCCTGCTTCGGATCTTCACGCACGTTTCTCCTAAATGTCCTTCTAAGCAGGAAACGAGTATGAAGAAGCGCAACAGCGCAGCAGCCATTCAGAATCGAAGGAGGGAATCTCTTTCACGCGCAGCAGATGCAGACAGAGCTTTTCTCTCTATTCTTGCAGTTGGAAGCTTTGCTTGCCGGAGTGTGATGGAACTGCTCGTTATTTTCGTGAATGGAGAACAGTGGCATTGCCGCTATCATGCCGGCAGAATCCACACCTCCCCCCACCCCCGACCAACATTCTGCCCGACGCTGGGTCGGAGAGGGGGTGTGCACACAGGAATCGCACAGCGATCGAAAGATGCAGAAGAGAGCATTTTCTTTTTCCTTCGAATTGTAATCGAGAAGCTCTCCTTTTTAGATCTTCGGGGAGAGTTGAAACATTGCGATTCCGCAATAGGAAATTTGGGGAAAATCGAGGGCGAACACACAGACACGCTCGCGCGCACTCACGCAAAGCAGCCTACACCAAAGTTTTCGTGGGTCAGGAAGAATGAAAATCTTTGAGTTATGTGAGATGGTAATCTTCAGCCAGATCTCACGAAGCTATCTCTGTTCCGGAAGCTTTGCACTTCTCCCGATACTGCGTCTCTTGTTAAGAAAGGTTAAAGGTGGAACTGCTCTTGCACGTCATTCGCTCTCAGAAAGATACAGTCGGTTTGTTTCTCTCTTAAAATGCTCTTCTCGTCAGAGTGCCAGGATGCAGAAAAATGTCAAACATTGCGGCCTGCTGAGACTGTTCAGCCGAAGCGGATTCTGGGGCTGTCGAGATCTACTCCCGTTTATTCAGCACCACGAAAGAGACTCGCGGTTACCCAAAGGAAGGCAGTTCCCTTGATCTTGCATGTTCCCCTCCACGTTTCATTTTCCGTTGCTAAGGAGACGATTGTCGGAAGCAACAGATCGCTTCTTGGGTTGCTCCACTCAGCACTGTATTCTCCAAGTGACTGTTGCCAATTCACCTGGTCGCAATCTCATGAACCTCGTATGTGACATCATTGGGAACCGCTTCTGGTGTCACGGGCACCTTCTTGCCAAGTTACTTTCAGGATCATTTCTTTCCCATATGTTTTCCTGGTACTTCGGAAGTCAGGTAAGAAGCACATTGGACACACATCACGATTTCAAGGAAGCGCTCCGATCGATTGTCTCTGACCTGGAGGAATGACCCCCACTTCTCATCACTCTAAAAAGAATTTCCAGCAGGAAAACTAGTAATTCTGTATGTCGGTGACTGGAAGTCGATTGCCGATGTGAGCATCTTCTGCAAGGTCTTTCACTTGATAGATTCCCCTAACGTTAACCAGGAATACGGAGAACTTGGTGTTCGACCTTGGCATGAACACCGCTGATTTCATGGAACTTCTTGCCTGAAGACAAAATGTTCCTGACTCAGTCTTTCCCGTATCTTGAGGGAATCGAGTTTCAGCTTCTCTCCGGCTAGGGGGGCGCGCTGAGGAGAGAGAAACCGAACTAAATCCAGGAGCTGCACTCATCCTCCGCTCCAAGGAAGTCTGTTCTACAATCTTCGGCACCCCAGAAATTGTATTTTTTTTTCTCTTGCTCTTCTGGTCAAGAATTTTTTCCTGAGGGAAAGAATTCTTCTAGGAGCTCTCCCCTCGGAGCGCATCAGAAAAGCCCTGAAACGCATTCACCTCCTTGCTTTCGAAAGGGTTCGAAAGTGGCCATGGGCTTAGATGAGGAGCTGGTCAAGAAAGGGAGTTCTGGAAAGGGACGCTTGCCGAGAAATTCTACCATCTTCAAACCTCAAGTTGCGACGAACGATCGCATCAAGATACAGAGAAGGATCGATCGCTGGCAGCTTTGGAAATGAGAGTGCAAAACGGCAAGTTTTTGCAGCAGCCTGAAGTTCGAGGGGGAGCAAAAGACCGAAAGAAAATAAACCAAATGACGGCGGCTTCTCTAATGCGTTTCCAGAGCGTTCATGCAGACTGCTGAATAAACAGAGCCAACTCTATTCCTTCTGTCGACTCTATTTAAGCTTCCGCGGACTTCCATAATCTGGATTTATACCTACTTTAGATCTGGAACTCTTCTTTTCTTATTTTCTTTTTCTTTTTCTGATCAATTTCACGTATCGTCTCATGTAATGATGCACTTTGCTGCATATTTCTGAGACAGAGAGAGAAGAAAGGTGGTGAACTTTTTTCCCGAAAGTATCGACGAGCTCATCTTTTCGATACTTCGCATCACCAAAGATCACAGTGCATCACAAGGAGAGGAGAGAAGCATTTCGTGCCCATCTTGGATCAATCAGCAGCTTTCCTCTTCCCTTTTATGCTAGATGCAAGGTTGCCAGGAAATGACCGCTCATGATTTACCATGTTCCCGATGTTTTTCCTCGAGTTCCAAAGAAAAGAAAGGGAGGGGAAAAGGGTGGAGTATTTTATCCCTGTGAAGGTTCGAAAGGATTGAGCACGAAAGTTGTATGCAGAGCTTTACAAACTTCACCTTCTTTAAAGTACTTGGAGGAAGCTGATCTGAACTTTGGAAGAAGTAGGCGGTGTTTATTTCGAAGAGTAACATTCATGCTACTCTTCCAAAAAATGGAGTTTGCACTCCCGGAAAATCGGAACGGTGACCTGAGAAAAGCATTTCTCATTTTCGGACTTCACCTAACACCACTTAAAGGGAACCTTCGGTTTGCACAGATGAAGACTCTTCGCATCCTAGGCCGCCTTTGCATTTCAGCCAAGCCAAACCAATTAAATTCTTTCGAAGAGAGGGGGATGCAATGGATTCCTTAGGATTTCGGCTCACTCTGAAGGGAACCCACGATTTCGTGAGGCTTCGCCTGAGAATGGGCTCGTTCCGAGCTTTGTCCTGCCCAACTTGGCCATCTCAGCGGCACGGAGAAAGCAGTCAGGCGGGTTGCCGAGCCACAGCTGCGATCTCTGGAGTGGAGGTCATCCGCACTGTGGATCGCATCATCCACAAGCCTCATGCAGAGAACGCGATTGGTATGTTACAGATCAGGTGCCTTCGCATCTCGTTTGGACAGTCTTCGTCGAGTGCGCAGAGGAATTTCGCTTGTCATCCTCCGGAAATGGGGTGCGTCCGCAGAAAGAAATTTTCCTTTGGAGTGAGGGAACCGGTTTATCGGAGGTCACAAAAGCAACTCGTCTGCTCAGCATCGTCAAGAGGCTTCGGTCTGGCATTCGATTTTTTTGCATTCGGATCCAAGAATGCGATCCAACGAGCCAAAGGAAATCGGAAACGGAGAAACGGAATATTCTCTTTGTCCTTTTTGACGGTGTTGTTTCGGACTGCAAGGAAGACTTTTTGGTCGTTCGGATGTGCACGTGAAGGATCTCAAGGTGAATTCTAGGAAACTCGCCCACCCGTCCAAATTCATACGCAAGCGCGCGCGCGCGCATCTCTTAACCATCTTTCATCATCCCTGGAAGATTGCTTTCTCCCTCCCATCGGGTGCAAAAAATTTCCCAGAAAGAAAACCCTGGACTGCAGAAACGATCAGACAGCAGTCCTTGTGGTTCACCAGACGGGAGGGTCCTTTCCTATGCATCCGAAACGTCTCCGAGGCAAAGAACGCAAATCGCGGGCAAAGTAGCTCTCGAGTTCCATCTCATTGCAAATTGTCTTTCCAATCGCATTATTCTAAGAAACGGTTCGGACTGACGCAAGGCGAAAGATTCATACGCAGAGGAGGAGTTCCAGAAATGTCCAATTTCGAAAATATATTTCCTCCCCTTCCAGTCGCATTTTCTCACAAGTATCATCCCTCAATAACCCGTTTTTTTTTTTTTCCTGCGGGATAAACCAGCAGTAGAGCAAGGCGGAACGCTATTTGGATGCTCGTAGATCGTACCCGGCATCCTGTACATTGTATAAGTGCTCGGAGTGCAAAAGAAACGATAACACGCACCACACGTCACATGGCACCGCTTCCGTGCGCAAATGGCCCATGTCGGAAAAGGATACGGGTGGTCGGCCCCCGCATCTTCCAGCTCTTTCTACCTAGAAGGAGAATCACGCGTGGCGGTCTGGGGTTCCTGTGCCAAGGGAGCTTAGATGGGGGAGCAAACCACCGAAGCAGACCCGCGAGGATGCGAGAGCCATCTGTCTCGCCTCGCTACAAAGAGAAAGGGGGGGGGGGAGGGGAGTGCCTGGTCTTGTGGGCGAATTTCGGCTAATCGGGAGGAGCTCCCGACTTCGTTTTCGGGGCGAAGGAAATGGGGAGGTGATCTTCGGACCGAGATAGCAAAAAAGAAGAAAAAAAAGAAAGGTTACGAAACGCTGGTCACGCACCCTTCGAGCACCGCGTGCGCGGAGGCGTTTCTTTTGCTTCAGAAATCAACTGGCCTTCTCCAGCACGCTCTGCGTTTACACAGCCTCACCGCAGGGATCACAGCGGGACCCACCACTTCGCTCAGGAGACAAGCAAACGGACAACGTTCCCTCCTCCGCGCTCCAGAAGACGAACAACGACCAAATACTCACTTTTTTGGGGGAAAGGGGGAAGGAAGCGTGTCCCGTACTCAGAACAAAGGGTTGCTGTTCCGGTGTGGTCCAGTTGCGTCCCGGAATCAAAGAATTCGGAAAAGGTCCCGTCGGTTGATGCACTCGGATAGTTCCCGATTAAGTCACTTTGAGGAGGCTGGCAGTGAGAAAGTTTCTAGGCGGAAACCGGCGGTAGTGCAAACATCCGCCCTTCATGAGATCCTTCAAGGATTCGGGACGAGGGGCAGTCCCGCCTGGACACTTTTCGGAGATGCCGGAATGCATTTTTCGACGGTCCTGAGAGGCAGCACCCGCGAGGAGTGATGCAGGAAACAGATCGAATGCGAGGGGATGCAACGGCGCTACATTCATGGGGGGACAGCCGCGGAAGGTCTGCCGGGGACGTGCCGCGGAATTTTCCACAGGGACCGCGTCGCCCGGTTCCCCCTTTGGGCGGCGAGTGGGGTTGCCTCGCTCGTACCGCAACCTCCGCCGCTGAGAAGGCGGACGGGGCGCTCGAACCGCGCGAGAATTCTCTCGATTCAATAGTCGCGGAAAAAATCATCGGTCCCAGCCTTCAAACATCTCACTTACCTACTTTGGTTTCACTAAGGTCGAATTCGGCGTACTTCTTTTTTTAAGAGTACCGATGGAAGCGCCTGGGGGCAGGATAGTATTATGTGAATCCTTTATCGGTACCTTAGGCAAGTGGAACTGCAAAATGGATCAGGAAATAGTTTTGGGCTAGAAAGGGAGCGAAAACTTATCCACACAGGCTGGCAGTCACTGCGAAGATGGCTGAAGGCATTCCGCAAATGGCTGGCTACAATCTTAATAAGATAGGCAAAGACACTTGGCTGGAATTGGAGGGCATCTTTTTCGAAACGTACTCAAGAGGAAACAAACTCTCATTGGAGAAATCGCAAAATGCAAAATCGATAAAAATAGGAGGAACCAGAACCCGTCCTTCCTGAGCGGGAGGAGCGAGCTGCTTGCGATACCAGAAAAGGAAGGAGGAATTCTTGAGTTTGCGTGAAATCTGTATCGACTGTTTCGCTGGGGGGCCGGCCGCAATTTCACCGGCTGGCGGAGGAGCTCCGATATTTCATCAAAATTGAAACAATTTCTGAAGATCGGGTCCCGTCGCTCGTCGGTGACAGTACGCTGCTGCTATTTTCGGTTCACTGCATTGATTTGTTTGTATCTCGGACGGAGGAGGATGCCATCTTCGCGCGCGCGCGCCCTTGTGTGCAAGTGCGTGTGGTGAGCGTGAAAGTCTCCTCCTTGGCTTTTTCGGGAACCGGAGTAGTTAAAGGAGGTTCGCTGAAGCCGTTAGAAGGAACCTCCCTTCCTACGCACAAAAGCGAGAGTTGCGGAAGCCGCTAGAAGGAACCTTTTCACGCGTAGAGACCAGGATCAACGGGAGAGACCCCCACGAAACCGACGTGCGTTTCAGAAAGGCATCGGACGTCGCCTGACCGTTGTTTTTGGGCATTGCGGTCCAGCTTTTTTTGAGCATCTGTTGCCGTCGTGCGCGCGCGCGTTTCCTCCTCCTTCTGTCAGGGAATGGCTCATCTGCAGCGAGCAGGACGAATCGTGGAACCGCAGTTTCGGTCGTCATTCGGGGACGGGAGCCTTCCCCATCCTCTTTGGCACTACCGTGTGGGTTGGGGCGGCCCTCCAGCATGGAGAGCTAGCGAGCAAAGAAAAGAGCAGCCACAGATTTCTTCGGTTTCCGCGTCAATGAGCGGCTCGAGTGGTGCGAATGCAATGCCAGCAATGCTGGGGCGAGGACGGACTCCACTGCGGCAGCATTGAGTTGACTTCGAAGACTTCACCAAGGAACGTATCAAAAACAGAAAGCGATAAAACCAAATGTGGTCATGAAAGAAGCCTTTTCCTTTCCTTTTTTTTTTTTTTTTGCGCAGGTACGCCTTTCCATGGTCGGATAAGAAGGGGCTGCGAGAAGTATCTTCCTTGCCTTCCAAACCATCCCGCGTCCACGCGTTCAGAGGGTCTCACCCAGCGAAGCTGCGAAGAGTGGCAGTGTGAAGTCATTTCCACTTGGAGTAATTCCACGATTCCACGATTTCCACCTTTTGCTTCTCTGCTCTGGTGTCCACAGACACCAAGAATGGAACAAACGGAAGGATGCTCTGCTTTCTGGAGTGAGGGGGAATTCGATCATCAGAAGAAACCAGGAATTCTTGCTTCACAATTTGTGCTGAGGCGGTATAAAAGAACGATGGAGAGGGACGCTCCATCATCTCTGTAGGATGGTCGGTCATCCAGTCTTTGCACGAGTCAACAGTCTTCAGAGAGTTCCTTATTACGACCGGTGTCTCAACAGCTGCATTCAGTAAGAAAGAAAATGTTAAGAAAGGATGTTCGAACATACTATCTCTTTTCTGAGGTCTCCGACTAACGTCTAGGGATCTTAAACTCGTTGAACACCTCAGTGTTCCTTATACCGGAGGATGCCAAGTATCCCAAGAACGCGTATCATGAAGCCGGCACTCTTCTGGAGAAGTACAAAGGCAATTCCTTAATTCCTTTCATTGTCTTCGGTCTTCTAGAGCTGTTGATGAATCCTCAGAAGGATAGGAGACTTCAGGAGCATCCAGTTTGGGTCAGAGTTCCAGATGGGGTAATGTGACTGACCGGAAGTGGCTGCTCTTTCTATCTTGGTGGAGCGACTAACCATACACGTAAAGAAGCAAAGCTCGGGTCCGAGTTTCCCACAAGTCGCTGAACCTGCTCGTTGGATCTCGGGAATCCAGCTTGCTTGAAGCCAATCCAACGCTAAAATCATGATGTTTGTCGCCGACGAAACGAAACGAAAGGAAGAGATGGTGCCAGGATGAACTCGGTTTTTAAGGGGCTCGGTGGACGCATTGGGCATCGATTCGGTTTGTTAAGTTTCTGGTCTTGGATCGAACTTGCTGAACTTTTCGCCCGCAGTTCCGAGCAGTCGAGGAAAGGAATCGCAAGTCGCAGACTCTCATATTGCCTCCGACTCCTGCATCATCGTGCTCTTTTCGGTCGCTTCTTTGTCGTGAGAGCACCGCTAAGAAAGTCGGAAAAAGAATTTTCCATGTTTTTTTTTTTTTGCCTTGGTGACATTCGGAGATTTTTAACCGCAAATAATCCATCAACAAGAATGCGGAAGCTGCAGGCAGATAGAGATACGGAATAAGATGTTGTTATAAAATTGTGTTTTTGCTTTGATTCGTAACATATTCTTAGAAAAAACTGTCAGCGTCGGTTCAAAGGAGATGACGTCGTCTTCAGTCGTCAGAAGCCATCCTGGGATCTCATTACAGAACGAATTCAGGATGCGGAACCCTACATCTGATTTTCAGATTGCAGTGAGCATCTCTCAGCTTCCTAACCATCACCGCATCTTTCCCATCTTTTCGCTCCCACTGAAAGGCACTCTCACTGCTGTTATAATCCTGGCAGTCCAACTGCTTCGCCGTAGATCATAGGTGCTTCCATTTTCAAGGATATGGAACTGCCCTTGTCCACCTGTCCTGTTTGATTTATTCTCAATGGGAGGCTCTGAGGGTGTTGCTCTGAGGGCGGCGACAGGGGCTGCTGACAGTTTCAAGGAGGTGTTCTGTGCACTCCAGAAGTGCCCGACGATCAGCGAATCCCCAACAACAGCGGGAATGCCGCAAGCGACTCATCCTTCTTTCCCCCAAACCTTTCTAGCTTCCATGGTGTCAGGAGTAGCCCCAACCCTCGATGTAGCTCGACCCTTTTTAGCCGACCAGTCTGCTCCAGAGAGGGTCAGTAAAATCGTTAGGAACCTTTGAAGGACTCCATGGATCCTCTTCCAGGCCACATCCGACTACAACATCCTGTGCAGAGACCATTTTGAGACCATTTACCAAGATCGGCACCTGAAGATCCTTCGGTATGCACTGTTCGAGATGACAGTTGTCGAGCCACAAAGGAACTCTGCCTCTTTCAAGAGATGCTTGTCTTCTGGAACACATGGCAACAACAAACACTATAAGAAAGCACCATCAAGGAGATAAAGAAGAAGGAAAGGAAGCAATGACAGGCCATATTTCCAAGTTTATTCCTTCATTTTTTTCTTACGAAACAGGCATCTGCATCGGCACGTCTTTTTCCCCCTCGAAAGAAAAGAATGAAGGACTTCCATAATATGCGACAGTGGCAACACGATGACGCATTTCCTTTCAATCCAGCATAAGCGTGCGGCCCTGAAACACCCTAGGGAAGATAGGGTGCACCTATCAGACCTTTGAATCTGCAAAAGACGCCTGGAGAGCAATCTTCTGAGGAGTTCATTCTTGGGCAACCATTTTGAATTGTTCGGTTATTCCAGCTGCCGCCGAATGTTCCAGAAAACCGCTGCTTCTATGGAAACTATTCAAGCGACCGACTCTACGGATTTCGACGCTGAGTGCTGCAGGTTCACTAATGGAACGATGAAACCCTTCTCTGGGTAACGAGGAGATAGACAACTTAAGGGTCGATCTTGAAATGGCTATCATCCCTCTCTTTCGTCGCTCGAAGTACGGTGTCGAGGTAGCTAGAGGACCCTAGAGTGCTCCATCGAGGTCTATTTCGTGAAGCCGGAGCAAGTGGGCTGCTGAGTCGCACTTGACAACGAAGTCTCATCGTCAATCCCCACCAGCCCTAATTCCCGACGGCCAGTGCGTCCCAATAAAAACAGAAGCGACAGCATCACCTAACTGTCTGGTTTCAGGAGCACGGGCACTTGGGTGCTGCTGGAGCAGACCCAGCTCCGTGCTCCTCACTCCAAGAAACACCGGTAGAAAAAGCAGGAAACAAAAAGGGAAGAAGAACATGTGAGCTGTCGCGCCGACACTGTGATTGCTTTGTCACTGCTCACGAAAGAAAAAAGAAACGCGTTTCCAGGAGCAACACCCTCAATTCTGGTGTTACTTTGATCTCTGAGAATCCATCTCTCCTGTTTCATGCTTGCTTTTCCTCGATTTGCTTGGAGTTCTGGAACTCCTCGCTTGCTGATCCCGAATGCCTTGGGGCGAGCAGAATCTGATGGCCTCCATTCAGGGGCCATCGGACGGTGGGGAGCGAGTGAGGCGGGGAGTTCGTAGCAGCAGGGACGACCGTGACTGCCACACTTTTGTCGGCGGAATGCGTGCGTTAGGACAGTGAGAGCGGCAATCGAAGCCACCCATGGAGGACGAGCCCCGGGGATGCTGTGGCCAGGCAGATCACGCGAAAAAAAAAGGACCGCGCCCTCCATGAAGAGATGCTTTGAGGCAGCCACCATGCTGTTCGATTGATCCACGTGAATTCGGGAAGCAAGACAGACGCTCGGCAGCCTCTCCAGTCCAGGAT
This sequence comes from Raillietiella orientalis, assembly GCA_036172245.1. Classification (NCBI taxonomy): domain Eukaryota; kingdom Metazoa; phylum Arthropoda; class Ichthyostraca; order Raillietiellida; family Raillietiellidae; genus Raillietiella; species Raillietiella orientalis. The sequence goes on along the minus strand of JAYWIR010000004.1, from coordinate 1,713,332 downwards.
CGATTTTCAGCGAGTTCCCGTCCAGGTGGAAGCGAATCCGAAGGCTCAGTCCCCGCTACTCCCTCCCCTTTCCCTGCCGGGAAGGAGAGATCCCGTCCGCGGAAATCTCCACAGGGCAGCGGGGATGCTGGGAGCCCGAGTCCTTTGCCACGTTTCTTTCCGGGGTCGTCAGGCGGCAGCACGTCGTTCTGCAATCAGAGGAAGTGGGAGGTGGGAAATTTCCTATTTCTGCAGCGTCCTCAGGCAGGGTGGTGGACGCTGGGGGGAAAGGTGGGGAGGGGAGGGGCAGAATATGGGAGCATTGCTCTCTGCGCAGCTGCAGGGGCGCTACTCGCGCGCTCTTCCTCCTCCAGCCCGAAGCCCCCAAGAGAAGGGAAGACGGGCAGGTCGGCGGGGAAAGAAACGAGAAACCATCTCCGCGCTCCTGAGCCAGGAGAAGGAGGTTGTGGCCACTCCCACGGCGGCGGAAAAAGTGATCCTCATGATCTGGTCGCGCTGGCGAGAGTTCTCCCCCCTCCCCTTTCCCGGATCTCGCGTTGAGATGCAAATCGCGACGCCCGCCAGAGTCACTTCCCATCCAGGGCGCACTTGCGTTAAGAAATCCAATCGAAAATTAAGGGGGACTCTCGGACGCGGGATCCCTCCGCTCCACGTAGTCGCATTAGCTAGGGGGAAAGCGCGCCGCTCGAGGCTCTAGGGGAAGTGGGGCGCTCGCGAGCCTGAATTTTAAACACCGGATATTGTTTCTCCTGATGCAATTAGCGCGCTCTTCGCGACATCCCGTTCGCCCCTCCACCTTTCCTTTCCTCCCCCTTCCTTCTTTCCTCCCCTTCCTCCTCCTCTTCTCACTTCCTCTCTTCCTTCTGTTTCTCCTTTTGCACCTCTTTCTCCTCTTCACTTCCTCCCTTTTTCCTCTCTTTCCTTCTCCTCTCCTTTCTTCTCTTCCTTCTGGTTTTCCACTTGCACTTCTTCCTCCTCCTTTCCTCTCCTCCTCCTCTTCTCTTCCTTTCTCCCTCCTCGTGCCAGAATGCAGGACGCCGCGCTTGCTTTTCCCCCGGCTGGCTGAAGCCATCTGCACCTCTCGAGTCCTTCACCTTCCGTCCCTCTCCTTTCTGCAGGCACGCAAACCAACGCCACTCCCCAGCCTCCGTCTTCCCTCTGTGTTCTGGCGAGAGTCGGATGCGGGAACATTGCACCGTGGATAGCGCGCGGGATGGGAGGAACGCTTAGGAAAAGCCGGGAGGGACCGCGCCCGGCACCTCCGTGGCATCCCGAACCCGCGGGAGAGTCAAAGGGAAGGAGTCCCGCTGGACCGACTCTTTGAGGACGCCGCCGCAGGGGGAAGAACGGGGGTTGGGAGAGCGGGTGTCTCGGGACGGGGGCGAAAGTCTCGGGTGAAAAAGGAAGCCTTCCTCTTCCCCCTTCCGTCGGGAGAAACTCCGGGCCCCGCCTTCTCTTGGACGGGGTCGGGGAAGCTCCAAGCTTCGCGTTAGTTGCACCCCTTCTTCCTATTCGAGGGATTGAAGGTCAGCCCGTTGCTCTCACGAAGGGAAGGGGAGGGAAGTTGGGGAGAGAAGGGCGACCCCTTCTCTCCGGGGGAGGAAGACGGCGGGGTGGCTGCTTTGTCAGGAGTTCTCCTCAGCGTGCGCGCGCGCTGGCTCGGAAGGGAAGGGAGGAGGCGTTGGGAGGTCGGAGATGCAGGGAGAACCATGAGAGTGGCTCTCGCCTCCCCGCTTCGCCTGATAGCTACGAGAGGATAAGGATGGGGAGGGGAGGGAGGTCCATCCGGGAGCCCGGATGGCGGATTCTCTTCCCGGGCCTTCTCGGGGATCTCGCCCTCTGAGTGGTGGGAGCCGCTGCCTCCCAGCTGTAGTCGCGCGAAGGGGAGAGCTGACGAGGGGGCGCCCCTCCTTTGTCTCCCTCGCCCCTCCAAGCAGGGTCAGCTCCCCCTATTGGGTAAACAAAGGATTCCCCGAAGACGGCTCCGCTCCCTCTAATCCCGTCACGTGGCTGAAGCAAATCATGTTACCACGGGAACCGCGGGCTCCCCCACTCTCTCGCCCTCTCCTGCTCTCCTTTCGCCTTAATCCCGTTTGCCACATCCAGCCGCCCTCAGTCCCGCGTCCGGGTTGGTGTGGGGAGGAGAAAGGGGAAGGTGGGGGCCGAAGACCAGGAAAAAGAGGATCCGCTCCGCGTGCGAGACTTCCCGTGGGTCCTCGGCTTGCCCCTCTGGTTCCCTGAAGAGAGAGAAGGGGAGGAAGAAAAGGCGAAGGGGAGTCCCGACGCACTCTCGGCGCCGCCGACGGGGCAAGGGGCACGAAGGGGTGGGAGGGAAGCGGATGGCTCCCATCGATCCCCTTTGCCTGCGGTCTACCTCCCCTTTGCAGGGTGAAACGCTATCCCTCGTCTCGTCGCCCTGCCTTGGGGCAGGGGTGCTATTCGAAGGGAGAGCCGGCCGAGTGACACCCCCTGTCTGACGGAGACCCTGGCCCTTCCTGCGCGGTCCGCGGCCCACCGAGTCACCTCCAGGGAAAAGGGTCGCTGCTTTTCCGGAAGACTCCATCCCACCTACCATGGGTGAGCGAGCAGGAGGAACCCCTGGTGGAGAAGAGAGAAGCCGTGCACCCCACTCAGACTCTAGGCGGAGTCTGAGATTACTGCCGCCTGAGATTCTGAGATTACTCTGACTCTATCTGCAGGAGACGATCCAGCAGGGAGGCTGCGGTACGCACGTAATGGGGAGGCGACGGGTGGTCTCTGCGGACGGAGGGAAGGGAAGGGAGACACGGAGGAGCGGTCTGTCGCACGCCCTGCCTGCGAGTGGATGGCACTGCCCAGGGGTGTCTCCGCAGCAGGCACTTGCCTCGGAGAACGCCCCCCTCGCCCACACCCGAAGACCGACCGCCTCCGATGACTGCCTGCCGAGGGTCCGCACTTCTCGGACCTCCTCGAGGAGCCGTGGGCGCCAGCCTTGCTAGGAGGGAAGGGGAGACGCCATCCGGGCGAGCATCCTCAGCGGCGACGCTTCCCACCGGGAGATCACCGGTGCGGGAAGACTTCCCTCCCTCCTGTGAGGGAGGGCACGCCGCGGGGAAGAGGCGGAGGCTCTTCCCGCCTCCCATTTGGGCACTGGGAGGGGAGGCGCACCCTTCCGTGGGGATGCCGTCGCCGGCGGGGTGTGTGACGTCAACGTCTTCCCGGTGACTGGCCGGAATGGCCTGTGGAGGCGACAGGCGGCGACCTGGTCCAGGGGGGAGAGAAGAGGAGGGGACCCACCGCCGCTTCAGAGGAGGCCGGGACGGGGAGGGGAGTTTTGCTTCCTCGTCACTCGACAAGGGAAGACACGAACGGGGGTGGGAGAGTGACCTATGAGAAGGAAGCGAGCTCCCCGCTTTGCCAGAGGGCGAGAAAGGGGGCGGGAGGAGGACTCGTCGCCTCGGTGAGCCAGGCGAGCTGCCCTCTACTTCCTCAAGAAGGGAGTGAGAGAGAAAGGCATGGTCAGCCTGGCATCCGGGGTCGGCTGTGGCTGACGACTTGGGGGGGGGGGAAGGGATGGGGATCTGTTTCCTGCCCTGTCTCCACCCCACCTTCTCGCTGGAACCCTCTCCGATGAAGGCCCCTCGAAATTCGCCGCCGGGAAACGCCATGCGCGGACGTGGGGCGGTGCAGTGGGGCGCCCGGAGGTGGTGCACTCCCGGCGCTACGCGCCACTTGGCGGAAGCTGACCGTGTGACCCCCAGAAACAGGACCGCTTGGGGGCGGGATAGGAGATGAGCCCGAAGGGGCGGGCTGCTTCTTGACCCTCGCCCGCTCCTGGAGAGCACCCGGACCTTGGCGACTCCACTGCTTCCGACGACGATTTTGGCAAAGGCAGTGGTGCTGAAAGGGGGCCGCGCCCTCCTTCCTTCCTGTCCGCGGCCAAAGCCAGCGGCACCGGTCGATCGCTCGGGTGGGTGATGGCGGGCGCGCTTCCGTCACGGTAGCTCCCCCCCTTCTCTCCCCCCTCGCGTGCTTGTGCATCGTCCTCTCGCGGAGTCCCCTCGACTCCGCTCATTCCTTCGCCAGCCGTCGTCTTCCCGGAAGGTCATCCTCGGAGGTTTCCTTATTTATCCATGCTCTCGCCCGAGTGGACATGCCGTCCTGATTGGCCGCCTCTGCCTGACTTGCACAGGGGCCCGCCTCTGATTGGTCAGCTCAAACAGAGTTAGGGAGGAACGTGGGGAATCGAATTAGGGAGCCTCTGCGGGAAGTCTGGGCTCGCAGAAGGAAGGGTCCGCTCTTGTGCGCTCTCTCTCTCTCTCTCTCTTTCTCAAGGCGGTGGGGGAGAGGGGAGGGGGAGTGAAGTCGATGGGCGCGTCGGGAGCTCCCTCATCTGCGGCAGCGGCGCGGCTAGTGGCGTTCGCCCCAACCCCCGCGCGTGAGTGCGGCGGCCCCCAGCAGCACTTTCTTCCCTGCTCGAGGGCAAAGCGCCTGCGGGCGCTGCGATAGGAAGCGGAGCGGCACCCCTGAGCTCTTCCCCCGACGTTCCCCTTCCTTGCGGGCCACGAGAGCGCGCGCGCCGGGGCCGTTTCGAGGCCTGCTAAGAGGCGGGACGGGGGCCATGGGCGTCCACAAGGAGGGAGTGAGCGACCAGCGAAGGATCGCGCTCGTGTCGAAACCTCCCGGACCAATTAAACGCTGCTGTCCCATAACTCGCGCCCGTTGCCAAGGAACCGTGAGCCAGATGGCGTTTCGGTGGCGCGCGTCGAGGGAGGAGGAGGCTGCCGGATCGAGCCGGAAGATTTATCCCACTCCTTTATCCCGCCCGCTCGTCCGCCGAAGACGTCAGGAGCGCTGGGAAGCTGGCAGCGGGGAGGCGTGGAACTCCAGCCAGCAGGGGCGGAGGCCGGAGAGGGGGGAGGGAGAAGGGAATTTCCGCGTGAGCGCCCCGCTTCCCTGGAGCTCTCGCGGGAATTCATGGCGGTTTTCCCGAACGTTTGCTCGGAGACGCTCCGCACAGCTTGCCAAGGGGGAGGGGGAGAAAATGGGGTGCTCGCGAAGCAGGAAGGGGGGAGGGGGAGAAAATGGGGTGCTTGCGAAGCAGGAAGGGGGGAGGGAGGGCGCAGGAATTGAATGGGGCTCCTTCGGAAGACGGGCTGTGGTGGCGATGCTGGCGGTGGCGACCAGCAGAGCGATGGCGACGGGTTGAGGCACCTGTGGTGGCGGCAGCGCTGACGGAAATGGCAGCAACCTTCCCACACCCCTCTCCCCATCCGTCCCGTCCCTTCTTTGCCAAACGGACATCGAACCGCTTCCTTTCCTCGTCCGAGCACCGGAGGTGTCCAGAGCACCCCTTCGTGTTCCCGGGGTCTTCCCTAGGAGCGACTCCTTCCACAGAGGATGCTCGCGAGACCGGGCTGGGGCTGTCTCTTGCATAAGGAGAGGGGAAGGGTCCGCGCATGTGCGCGCGCGCTCTTTTCTCTCAAGGCAGTGGACGGAAGGGAAGAGGAGGGAGGGGGAAGGAAGGAAGCGAAGTCGATGGACGCTTGGAGAGCACTCTCCTTATCGGCGGCAGCGGCGCGGTGCCCTAACCGGTGAGTTAGGGAACGGCATGGATGCTGTTGCCCTCCCGCCGACCTCCCGAAGAAGGAAGCCGGAAGGCAGCGGAGTCTGGGCGCGCGCAGTCGCTCAGGAGGACGCGAACAAGACGGCGGACGGGCGCAGGGGCACGAAGATCGGGAGCACGCGAGATGATCTCCGGAGCTCATTACTCCGTCACGTGACCCGGCAACCAGCTGCACGTGCCGGCGTGACGCCCGGCGGCGTTCCAGGCGGACGCGCGCCCTCGTGGGGCGCTTCGCAAGGGCCCGGCGTAGGAATCCGCCGCCGGGAACAGTCCCCTGACGGGGGGACCCCTGCATCTGCATTCCCGTATCATCCTGAGTGCGTTAGATACGGGGATCAGGGCTCCATTTTGACTGACCCTGTGACCGGGGTGGGATCGGTTTTTAACGATGTCATGTTCGGCTTCCTGGGGACAGAGGGTGAGGGTCCCTAATCCTTTCCCACGATAACAGATCAGCAAAGGCGGGAGCATATCCTTATTCCCTCTCCGGAAACTTTCGCTGCGGTCGGCGTATAGGCTGTTCCCGAAAGTTGCGATCGGTCCGCAGATGGGAAGCACCTCATCTGCGTCCGGCTCTGGGATGAGGTTGCACTGCCGTTCCAGGTTGCTTTAGGTCCTGCACGATCCCCACCTTTCCCCAGGTCCTCCCATCCCCTTGCTGCTCTGCTGCTGCGCTTCGGGAACGGCGGAATACTCGTGGTTCTTCGGCAAGCGGTCGAGAGGAGCGCTCCGGAGGGTTGTCTTCTTTTCCCCCTTTGCCCTCCTTCCGGGTCCTGCAGCCTGCAACTCCTCAAGTTGCCTCTTTGGATGGGTTGTTGGTGCCACGAACGGTGGCGAGGCTGCAAACGCCTCGCTGCGCGCGCGGCGACGTAGCGAAGCTCGGAAGGGAAGCTTCGAGTGGCGATTGCTAAGCAGTGGGTGTCAGGCGTGTCCCGAAGTGAGGTCTTTGAGTTGGATCTCTCAGGGCTTTCTCCCTGTCCAGCTTTCTGGTGTCGCTTCACCCGGGTCCCTCTCCGAGACCGGTCTGGCGTCGACCCTTCTGAGAAACTCCCAAGCCACTCCCGGTGGCCGTCAGGACCGTTCCTTGATGTGGTGGAGTCCTGGCCTCCCTTGGCAGGTCCAAATCCTACCACGCAGGTTTACAAAATCCTCTCTGTAAGTAGGGGTCTGGAATAGTTCGTGTTTGAGAACATGCCCGCTGCAACTCTTACAGTGAATATTTGCCTTAAAAGAATAATAATAAGAAGAATTTAAAATGTGATGACCAAAGCAATCAGTTTCATGATGCAAGCGTTCGAAGCTCCTCTTGCTGAAGAAAGTTTTACTTTTCACTGCTTCTGCGCAGACCCTTTGTTTCTTGAAGTGGTCACGTGAGCGCGGCAGGATCGCGAGCATCTTTGTCTCTGGTCCTAAGGTAAACGGAGATTCGAGGCTCAGAGCGAGGGAAAGGATGAACCACTGCAACGTGATCAAAGAACAAACCAAACATCTGCAAGCTGAAAGAGTGGAAGGCGTCTTTGGCCATCGCGTTGCTCAACTCGCCCTGCATTCCCCTCCTCCTGAAAGTGAGATTGGAATTTATACACCCGTGATGATGACTTTGGCCATTAATGATATGGCAATGCCTGCTTTTCGAAACCGTTACTTGTCGGTTCCTGAGTCTCATGTGCTCCTTCTTATTTTCCTCCTCATTTGCACTTTTCTCCCCCAGAGATCTCTGTTTTCCCAGGACGGACATCTTCCGCATCGGAAGATCTTACAGGGAGATACCATTTCTTAGCCTTCTACAGCTGCTATCTTCATGGAGCTTTTCCAGCCTTCTTCGCGGACTTTCCTCTGCTGGTCTGGAGAGCCATCACTCCCTCCCGTGCTCTCTACGTGCGCTTTCTACTGGATGCACGCTGCATACACGATGCCTCACTCAGCATTCGATGACCTTTAAAATAGCCAGTTGATGTTTTTTTCCATTCGATGAAGCCTGCTCAAGAAACATTCAACTCTTAGCCTTACTGAACCCTCTTGGAAGCTTGCAAGAAGAATCTTAGGAAAGAAAACATTGAAATTGGTTCTGCGTTGCTCGTGGCATGTCATGCTCGTCAGCAGAATCGAGCCTTTTTCTTGTACGAGCAGCTTCCTCTTTTTGGAAGGTGAAGGCCTCGAACCGAACGAAGGAGAGGTTTGGAGAGCCGGTTTCAGGAGGTCATTTTTCCCGCTGCGTTCCCTGAGTTTCGCGAGGGTCCCAAGAGTGCGTGTGCGCAGGTGTGATCGAAATATCCCAAGAATTCCAGGGTAGCATGCGTTCCGCTCAGCATGCGTTTGTTGAGAGTGGTGCACAGCCAGGTCTTTTACAAACTAACAAGCGGGCAGCTATTTGAAAGTAGTTGATGGTTGCTGCACAACAGCGATGCTCTTCGCTCTCCCTTCAAGAATTCCGGCTCACCAGCAGCAGCTGAAATTCGTGGCACAGCGCTCTCTGGACTCCCTTGCTCGTCTGCTACGTGATTTTCTCTACTCGCAGAAATCAAGAGGGAAACAAAAAGTCAGAAGATCGGATCGTGTTCGAATCGTTTACCAAAATAGCATCCTTACTTTCTGGCATCGGCTAGGATATCCTCCAAACGACCAAGCACAGAGTCGAAAGACCAACAACCTCTAGGCCTACCCAATACTGGAACTCACCGAAGCAGGTGTGACCCAATGAAGTTCCAGGTGCTGTGCGAAAGACCGAGAGTTTGAATCGCGTGATTGAACTCATACATCAGTAGCCTTCATCCCCACAAGGAGGCATCCCCTTCTTCAACAACCGTCATCACCCCCTACCCTCAGAGCTATCTTCGTCATGAGAACGTTACGACGGAGGCTAACCGGCTAAGTGGGAAGTTTTCTTGAGTCGCAGAAGTAAAAAAAAAAACCTTTAAGTTCGGAAACTCTCGGACTCAGTGATACCAAATGCTTGCTCCTGTGTTAAGGCGCCTTTAACATCACAGTGGATGGATCTGTGGGAACGATGACCCTCTTGAACAGTTCCATGCTCCTCCTCAATCGGCAATGCTCGGTGGCACTCTCATAGACTTGGATCTTCCTGTAAAACACACGTCGGTGCCAATGGACGAGAGTTAAGGCATCCTCAAACTTGGCCAGGTGCAGGGCAATCGAATCGCACCCGCAACTGCTTTTATGATGAATATCCTTTCCCTCAGAGGATAGCAGCCCTGTTACACCGAAAATATCCCCACTTCTCCTTCGGCAGCTTCCGAGGCCGTTCTTTTATGCCTCCGCAAAGACTTTCGACCTCAGGCCTGCTGCTACTGCATCTGTCTGCTGCTCGTTACAAAATGGAGCAGAGGAAGAACCGAAGGAGGGCTCAACTCTTTATACCACTTCCGCGAGGAAGGCAGCAAGATGTCTCCACCTCTGACAGGGAGTGAAACACAGACACCGCCTGCACCTCAGGCAGACTGAGAAGACGCTGGGCAGCCAACAGTCGACTTCAGCCCCTCTCCACTTCTGTCCCAATCCTGAAGACGCATGCTTTTTCTCCCGGTTTTATACTATCTTTATTTTGATTTTATTTATCTTATTTTATTTTTGTGCTTCGTTTCCTTTTTGCCGTCCCACTGAGTCCACTTTACCATCGAACTGCTTGTGGGCGCTGAGTACATCTAATGCATAAGACTTGTATGTATGCTATTTATTTCAAATGTACATCCCGAAGAGACCGGACTGCAAGCAGCAACGAAGCTGGACGGGTAGGGGAAACGTTGGAAACTGTCGGGAGCATAACCTTGGATTTCTTAGAGAGCAGCGAATCATCAAGGAGACCGTCTCTTCGAATCCCTCACAAGAAACTGCTGCTAGATGTTGGGAGCTTTTGCTCATCCCTCTTCAAGGAGAGAAGCTTCCGGGGAAGAGCATCGCCACCTTCCACTCACGAAACATGGCGTGGCGTCGTCGTCTCCAGGTCTCTTCGCTTCCTTTCTCCATCTTGAATCGGACATGATCTCAGGTTCCCTCATTCAGCACTCCTGGTCTCGCCCGTTTCCTCTGCTCCTGGGGCACCGTTTGGCCTTCTGACTTTCCTGGAGAAGTTTTTATCCTCCAAAAGAAGGAGCAGGCTAGCTCGAGCCCTGCTACTCTTGGCTGATTCTCCGGCTGGCTTCCCAGGAGGCTAGGAGGAAGTCCTCAGGCGGGAGTTCGACTTTCGCTGAGTCCCATGGAACGAGAGGGCGAACGGGAGAGAAATGTTCCGCAGTCACGAGTTGTCGGAGAGGCTCCCCACATGTAGGGAACGCCCGAGTGCTCTTCCGTGATGGGAACGCGCTCGAAGTCGTCCCACGGAGACTCTGGTAACGTGGAGTTTCCCGCGCGGGGCGCAGCAGGCGCGGCCATGACACCGGAGACGATTTATTGCATCGGAGAGATCCTCCTGAAGACCAAGAATTCCCGAGAGAGGAGCTGGGATGTTTCCAAATCGGCTGCTGTCGACGGGGCTCCCCAACGGCCGAATTGTCGGTGGATTCTCAGCAACCGCACGGAGCACAATAAACTACCGAAGAAGGTGAACAGGAAATTGAGACAAATGAAGTCCTCCAGTGACTTTTGATGGCGTTCTCCGGAAAAACGAGCCATTCTCTGGACTTGGCTCGAAGCCTTCCCTCAGCTTTTTTGCTTTTCTCCTGGAAGAAGTCTCAACAATTCCAGCTGGAATGATCACGGGTTTTAAATTTAGTGAATTTCTCTGCAGCAGCCGCGGTGCATCGGTGCCGGCAGTGGGGGTACGGAAATAATCCGTCGCATGGAAACAGGATGCACAGGTTTGGAAAGGGGATCAAGGAAAAGATGCGTTGGAAGAGACATTCGGAAGGGGAGTGGGTCGTGGTTCGGTAGCTGCCCCTCTGGGCATCTCCGTGGTTTCCACGTAGGATCCAGAGGAAAAAGAGATAGAAAAGCGTCCTTCAGGGAAATTAAACCAATGAGCTCTCGGATTCTGGTAAAAGTAGACATCAGCATGATGACTCTCCTCTCCCTTAGCAATCGGCATTCGGAAGCATTCGTGTATGATCTCTAGTCACGCTCCTGGCAAGGAAACGTCTCCGATGAGAGCCTGCGCCCCACGAGCAGGAAGAAAGATAAATTGAGGAATTCTGGTTCGATGATTCCCTGTGTTCCCAGACTCCTGACAATCGACTCATCGACAATTGCGAGGCTCATTCCAGCTGGACTTTCGGAAGCCATCTTTAGAGGGAGTTTGAGCGGTTTACGTAGAAGACAGAGCGCTTGAACCAAAAGGGTTGCTGTCGTGAATTTTTACAGCTTCAGGAACGATTTCCAGCAGATCTGCTATAGAATGCCTTACTGGAACCCCCACCTTTCTAGTGAAAACATGTCGTCGAGTCCTTCCCTCTTTTTTCCCACAGCGATTCCATTAGCCTCGACTTTCGAACCTGTTTTTGAGACCATGTCATGAACTGGAAGCTCGGGAGGACACGGCGAAGGAGAGGTCTTGAACAGGTGCCAACAACCAACAAGAGTGATGTTCGTGGGGGAGATGGAAGGGAGGAACAAAAGAGATCATGAATGACTTCAAAAACGCCACCACGGATTGCCGCACTTTCCTCAAATTGGGTTGAATGAGGCTCTGCTTGGTTACTAGCGAGGTTCTGGGGATCCCATGATAGAAGAGGAAAAGCATTAGCGGAGTGCTGTCAGCGGAAGTGAACTAGGGAGCAAGCAGAAGACACTCTTTTTCCTTTGTTTCCAAGTGAAAACATTCAACCAACAAGAGAAAGCGATTTCTTTTCTACTTCGGGATTTCCCTTTCCAATTGTCTTCTTGACCAATTTCTTCAAGCTTGTCGGTCCAATATTCCCAAATCTTGAGAGGAAAGACAAGATGCATGGCTTCTATCGTTTCTAGAGTCTGGTTCAAGATGCCATCACGTCATTTGCAAATGAGTTCGCAGCAGTTGCTTTTTTTTTTTTGCACCGTGTCACGTGTATTTGGGTCAGTGCTTCAAGGTCACTGCTTCAAGCGGATGTCCAAGGGGAAACTGCTGGGTTCCTGTCACTAACAGATAAATCCTGAGGCTTACTGGAAATGTAGTAGACTCGCGAGTCTTTTGCAGCAATAAGAATACACCGACTCCTTCAACGGAAAGCATATTCCGTAAGTTTCAAGGTCAACTCACCAAATTGAATTTTTGGTCATCAGAATTCCTCCGTAGTCATGTTTTGTGCTGATATGACACGTCAGAAGCCACGTTCCTCAGGCCACAGGCACTCGCTTAGAAGTGGAACTTGGACAGAGATGAGGGCTCTCGTTGCGGACCGAAAGTTTCAAGAAATACAGACGCCCTTTTCAGGTATTCCATCTGAAAATGACTTAGAGAAACTAAAGGACACTTTCCATTCCCAATTAGAACGCTGTCTGCAACGATGTGGAAACAGTCACCGAGGCAAACGTTTTGTCGAGAGCACATGTTGAGGATGCATTCAGGAAGAAAGAGAATGGAACCTATGGTTCCATTTGGCATATACCATACACTTGACATAACAAACGTAATCAGTTTTGAACTGAGAAGCTATTTATTGAATCAAACGAATTGTAGAGTTTCTGAGATATCTTCTCATCATTTCATCTTCCTCTCATTTCTAAAAGCAAAGATCAAAGAAAAATTCAGTTGCGGAATAATTAATCTAATTACACAATTACGGAAGGATATCATGTAGCGGAAAACCTTTTCGTGAGATGAGATAAGCTGAAACCAGCATTAAGTAAACTGTGGCTTTTCCAGTAGAGCGTCTGCAGAAAAGCTGTCACGGCAAGCTGATCAATGTGGGTATATAATGTCGTTGCTTCCAGCGTTGGCATAAAAAAAGGAGCACTTGGTCTTGATGCGCTCAGTAGGACTGGATGGCTTCCAGAATCGCAGAGTTGACCGCACGCAAGAGTATTTCCAAAGTACTGATCCGTCTACGCGAGAGCTGATGCTCTTTCTGCTGAGGGTTCTCCAGAAAACTCAAATATCGATTTGCTTCCGAGCTGAATCTGAGCTGATCCAACTTGCCACCCGAGCCCTCAAACGTCATCAGAGCTACCTACTAATTTCATTAATCTGTGAAAATCAGCATCGCTGTGCCAAAGTCGTTTCGCCATGGAAAACCTACTGGCATCAGGTTTCATCTTCTTGAGGAACACGGGATATCCGAAATGGCTTAACAAACCGCAACTCGCCTTTCGTTTTCATCGGTCTCAAGTGAGTGGCTTCCAATGAGCCAAGAAGTTTCTTGCTCTTCAAGACCTCCGCCATGAAGTCCTCCTGACGCATCAAACAGTAACACTTCATGTTCGGTTTGGTTGTTGGAAGGAGTGCAAACTTTGAACCCAAATTTTACCATTGAGCAAATCTGTACTTGAATAAGTTGCACATCTGTACGATGCCTCTGTACGTTGAAGCAAGACAAAAGATGTGAATGATGCATGACTTGTGAGCTACCAGTAATGCCAATGATGTGTCAGCGATAGGTTAATTTTCCTTTCCTATACTCTTCCTTATCTATACGTTTATTAAGATTTTTAATCGAAGAAAAAGAGACTGATGTTATTATTTTTTGCCCAGCTCCGTCGAAGGTTCGTCTGGAATCTCGAACGATGTGGCATCGGAGGAACTAATGCGAGGCATCGAGGAAAGAAGAAAAAAAACAGGAAATGCTCCCGAAACAAAACTTGAGAACGTAAGCTGCGGAAAACTACGACATAATGTCCGTGCCATTTAATGCAGCTGTTGCAATGGTGCTTGGCTAAAGTTGTTTTGCAGGAGCCGAAGAAATTCATCAGTAAGCCATGATTCGATGATTCTAGGCGTCAGTACATGGATATCGTATTCCCAGTTGCTCACTAGCTGATGGTCCCATTCCCACCTGTTTATTCTTCTTATCCACTCTTCTATATGCATTCCTTGAAAATGACTCAAACCCCAGTTTGCTGCAGCCCTGCGATCTGTTCCTCCTCGGGATGTCCTTAGAGAAGGCCTGCTGGCTCCTCAGGGAGATCTCCCGATTCTCTCCCCTTGTGAATAAGAAAGTGTAAAAAGCATCGAGTCCTGTTTCCTAGTTCCCATGCCAGTTTCGGGAAGACAGCTGCTTCAAAGCACACGCGTGGATGATAATTCAGTGATTTCCGTTCGCGTTTGAGCTTGCAGAGCTCTCAGAATTCTCCAGCCTGGGTGGCTTCTCGTCCACCCTATTTTCCCCTACACTCACGGAACCTCTTTCACATCAGGGCTGCACGTGAATTCAGGCTCTCCTACGAGGCAAACGGGCTCCTGCCAGTGGATTTCCCGTGTTCCAAAATCTGTGTTTCATCCCCTCGGGATGCAATTTTGCTAATCCTGATTAGTTGAAATTCCTGGGAAGTCGATATGGAAATAAGGGGGACGTCAGCTCATCAGGGACAAAAGATAAACCCGAGTCTTCGCCGCGAAAGAAGACATCATTTTCTTCTAAGGGATACTCCTTTTTCTGCCGGAAATTCTGATGCGTTTCCTCGAAAATTGCCGCTCATCAAGGTGAAATACACCCCGAATTTATGCTGCTCGTTCCTCTCTAGGTATCATCTCCAAGACTCGTCAGTCATGTACACAACCGTAGTTGTATTCTGGAGTTTTCAACTGCTCTATCTTAGCTAAGCTCCTTGCTATTCACACGAGAATCTCAAGGAGGAAGGAACGCAGCCGAGCTCAGCTGATGGGGTGTGCATCTCGTTTGGTCCTTCGACAGATAACTCTCTTATTCTGCATACCCCATTGCTTTACATATCATGGCGTTTTTCGTCTAGGAAACATGGAGGCAATTCCATTCCGACATTTTCTATTCCGTCTACAGTGCAGTGGCCCGCGCACCAATCAGGAGCTCCAATTCACCATGAGCATTCGACTCCATTTTCTGCCCATTCTAGGAAATTTCCTTCTTATTGAGCAGATGACCGTTCCAGGTTTCGAGAATTCAGAGTTTTTGTGACTTTGGTGGTCCGGCGTATGAGTAGGATTTCTAAATTTGCTTTTCTCTTGCGTCTTCCAGGTTGAGAAAGATTTCCGTGAACCCTCCTGACTTTCTATGACTTTTAAAGAAGGAGCGGACTAAAATACCTAATTCTTCAGTGGTTCGTTGATAGCATCTTGGGAGTTGTGTTCATTCTTTTTGCGTACACATTTCTTGTTCTATTTATCAGTTCCCTTGTTCCTAATGGAAATTTTTTCCAGTTTCTTCGCGTCGTTGCAAGAAGTTTTTCTGGAACACAAAATACAAATCATCTGGGAGGAACTTTGCCTTTTATCCATTCCGTTGTCAAGGAACCAGAAACTCGAAGTTCTGCAAAGTGGGAGCTCCACTTGAACGAGTGGTTCTCATCTGCATGACATTTCTCCTTGTCCAACTGACTGAAAAGATTCGTGTTCTGGAAAGCATCTCTCCATGCGTACTGCGTACATCTCACTTCAGAAGGATTCCTATGGAACAGATGTTTTTGGTGCTCTCTCATTTCATCTGGCCTGCTCTCCGCTCAAACGTTCATTTCACAGGTGCAATCTGGAAGCTACCTGTCCAACGTGGTCGTCTCACCTATGTAGTACATTTGGTGATTCTGTTGCATTCTGCGAGCATCATTAGGAAGATGGGCACTTGCCAGTCTGCATCGCAGCTTCAGATTTTCCCAACCGAAAATTCTCGTCATAATCATGACTGCGCTCGTTTCACCAAAGATGCACTTTGACACGTAGTTTTGAAGGAACTTTGCAACATGCAGATTCTTTTAATAGCTTCGCAAAAAAATCGAAATTCGTTTGGCCCAGTAAAGTTTCGAATTCGACGTCACCATGATACTCGGAAAAAACCCTTTACCGCATGGATCTTTTCACGATCTCATCTGATGGAAAAAAGAAAAAAAAAAACTCAGACAGATTTTTTTTTAGCACCTCTAAATTTTTGTGACTCTCTATAATGATCGGAAAAGGAATCTCAACCAGACTTTAATTGAGGCTTGGTGGGTATGGAAATACAGCACTGCCTTCTGCTGTGTGCATTGCCAAATCTCACGAGGATTGCAGATGCAGATCTTCAAGGAAAATGGCAAAGCAACAAGTAGGTTGACCAGTCTATCTCTTGCAGCGAATGAAAAAATGGGAATCCAAAGATGTCATAATTTGACAGTTTTTTTTTTTTTTTAAAAAAAAAAAAAAAAAAAATTAGGTTTGTTTATCGGAGAAAATGTCGGAGACGAAAAGTGTTTGAGTGATGTAAGCGTCGAAGAACAATGATAAGCTGTTGATCTTCAGGCGTAACAACCTATACTTTCTTTTAGCTCAATGTCCTCCTATAAAAAAAAAATTTTTTTGGGGGGAAAACGATAAGTCGCAATGCTGTGAATGATAGCGGACTCAGACAGCGAGTGGTGGCTGCCACATTTGGGGGAAATTTACACCAATTCACTGTTCTTCTGTTCTTCGACAGGATGTCACTAAGTTACAACCCGTTGCCGTGAGAATTTCTTTTCGAAACGTGCATTCATCAGCAATGTGCGTTCCTCGAAATGCTCCGTATTTCTTCAAGGCTTCCAATAAGTGTAGAAAGAATAAAAAAAATGCGTGCTGGAAAAAAAAAAAAGGATTACATTCCTCTTATAATGAGTCATTTTAAACTTTTGCATTCACTTTATGCCTCATCTTTCTAGGTTTGTTATAAAAGAGAAAAAAGACACTTGCATCCAACACTCCTTGTGGACCATTCGTTAGGAGTTCTGGAAACTTCTCGTCTTGAAATCACTTTCGGGTGACTTGATTTGTCAGTTACTGGGAGATGATCATGATTTTTGGCATTTTTCACGAAACACTGGGAGTGAAAAAGCAAGATGCCATAGAGGAATGTAGATCGATCTTTTTCCTCCTCGGCTTCAGTAGCTGACTTCGTTAATTCAAGAAACGAAAATGCATTTCCCTTTCCAAAAGCGTTCTGTGCATCCAGAAAAGTCTGTGATGACCGGAGAACGATGATGGTTTCTAAGCAGGTGTTGAAAGCTCCACAAGGTGGACAATGGTGTTTCTCAATGATTCTATATAAATCCTGATTGTTCCTCAAAAAGGAAAGCATGGGATTTCTCGAAAGTCGTCAGCTGTGTTTAGAACATTTCCTTTCGGTCAACGTGATTGACCTGCCAGCAAGAAACCATTGCACTGAAATCTGCAAAATGGTTTGTGTGCACGTAATGGTAATCTAATCCCAGACTGCCCAGCTTATGGGTGTGGCATGGAAGTCCCTTTCCAAGATGCTTACGTTTCACGCCATAATCCAGGCCAAAAGGACTTTATTCAGCAGGCTATGAGAGGAGAGAAAAACTGAGTACCAACACCGCATCCAATGAAGATCGCAAGCCGTGCAGCTTTCTAGATGAGCTGACTACCGACTGCCAAGTCACCACGCAAAGCCATTCATGGTGTACACATTCGATTCTTGCGAGAACCGAAGGCGCCTCTCAAATCTTCCAGAGTGAGTTCTGGGACTGACCTGATAATGCATGCATCATGACGATCGTTTAGCCCCTTGCCGTGATTTTCACTCATTAGTCGCGGTCCTCAAGTTTGAACTTTGTAATTTCAGAAGTCACTTCAGAAATTAGTTTTATAGGATCCACAGCTTTGCCATCCAACGAGTCTGAATCCGCTACTTCGAAGGTTATGGTCATTATCACACAAGAGATGTCTCCTTTCCTCAATGGATTATGCAAGCAATGACCACTCAGAACGCCAACGCTACAGGTAAACTTCACAGGCTGGCGGGATGAGAAGCGGAAAACCAAGGAGAAGCAAAGAGAAGTTCACATCTTTGAGCATGCTCGGACCATTTCGGTTTGTGAAGGCAGACGTTTGGGAATTTCTAATGAAAACGCCGAATTCAGGAAAGACGGATGGAGATGCAGTCAAATAAGAGCAAAGAGAGCGTAATCCAGGAGCACCTACTCGGATTGGAACAATAAGCAAAAACCCCTTTTGCAACTCTCAAGCTGGAGAGATCGAGAGCACCTGTGCACTGTGCGCATCTTTCATGTCCCTCTCACCAATGAGAACTTAACTACGGATTCGGTCCTCGCTGGTATTGGAAACCGAATGATGGGTGAGTGGCAGGATGTGGGGATGTCTCTGAGCCTCAGCATCTGAAAAAGCAAAAATGGTACACCGTTCGAACACGAGCGAACCCGAGGAACAGAACTTTCGCGTTAGGGAGGCTCCAGCTTCCAGAGGGATGAAGGTCGTGGGCTTGTGACTAGGTCAAGTATCGACGGAGGGCTCGAATTGAGTGAATCCACTCTCGGTGCCAGACAGATCTGTAGCTTCAAGGTTCGGATTCGCCCTCGACGGTTTTTCCGGCTTTATGCTAAGCCCTCATTCCTTTTGCATGTGCAAGCTGAGATCTGCACTTGCACACCATGCACGAGTTAGCGGGTAGTCGGATGCAGGTGCCACCGTAAGGTTTACCCCCTCCCCCCCCCCTAGTTCTCCAATGATATTGGGAAGAGATTTTTTTTTTTTTCCTTACTTTCCCCAAAGCTGCAACAAAATTTCATTTTGAAACGTTTCTACTTGGAGGAACAGTTTTTGCCACGGTCAGCACTTGCTGGTTCACAGTGAGTGAAGGGAAGGTCACCGTAACTTTACAGGCGATGACCCAAGCAACGGTCAACTGCCTGCTTCCGTTTAGAATGACTGGAGAATATGGAGTGTTTCCAAAATCGCTGTTCATGGAGAAACAACTGCACAAATTTTTTGCGCTTGTTCTGGTAGCCCTCTTCATTCGCGAAGACTCGAGAAGAATCCTCTTTGCAGTTCACTTCTGCTTTGAATTTCCTTTTGTAATTCAAATGTGGATGCTCGTGGATTCCAACCAGGCATAGTGTGATCAACGAGTAGGTAGCCGCACAGTGAGATAAAACTGGACTGCCTTTACAAAGGCACCCTGTTAGGTTGAGCAAACTGAGGAATATTCTTTTCATGCTCTGCAGCATGACTGCAAGATATGGAGCTAAAAAAAACAAGAGATTTTCAGTCTCTTGGATTTTTTTTCCTCTGTAGGATGGGTTCCATGGATGAGCAGAAAGTTTGCAGTCGATTTTACATCCGGGTTGTGGGATCCTTGGATTTAAAAAGCCCTTCTAATTCTACTGGTTCGCTGCTTTCACTGTTCACTCACAACTTGCATAAGTCACCATTACTTACAGAAGAGTATCTGAATGGGCAGAGAAGTAGCACAAGATCATCACAGTCCTGGGCACGAGAGGTCTAAAGAAGATCTCTTTGGTTGTTTCGCTTAGCTAACCATTCGGAGAGCTGTGGTTTTGCAGAAGAACAATGAAATCGCTATTCTTGATGTTCCCTGCCGTTTGAAATTGGGGGAATGGGGAAGACTCTCTTAGTATAGGACGTGAGGGGAACGGAACAAGTAGCAGGAGATCGGCAGGCAACCTTTCAGTGACGGGATGAAGGTAAGGACTGAAGCATCTGTAGTTGGATCCCCGGGATCGGGGCATCCGAAAAATGATTCAGTTCTTAGAAATCTCGGCGTACCACGGCTGTATGCAAGAAGATGAGACGCCTGACGGTGGCCTCGAGTATCCGCTGCAACCGTAGCATCTACTGAGCCCATCGAATAGGGACCTTCTGGAACATAACTGCATTCCACTTCCCGATATGGAAGGCGAAGTCCTGGAATAGCAGTGGCAAAATCCCTGTGGTGGAGATTTCTTCGTGGAGTGGGTTACCAGCGTCTTCGTTAGCCGGAAGCTCTTTCCTGTTTCCCGAGCAATCGCTTGAGAAGATGAAGGCAGTGAGACTGCTTTCACCTTTCTTCTCTGGAAGTGCTTCCTTGAAATGAAGAGTCTGTGGCTACCTGATCCCGTGACAGCTTAACGAGTCTCAGTCATCCACGTTCTACAGCCGCCGGCCACGATATGCAGGTTCCCACATATCAACTTCAGTTTGCTATTTGCTTCCCGAATAAAGCAATAAACGTAAAGATGTCTTGGACAGTTGGAAGTGATGGGAGAGGAAGCGATGAGCCAGAAAAATGTATGATGAACAGATAAGCTGGAAATGAATTCTCAATATGAAAAGAGGATTTAGGAACCATCTGTCATGCGTGGGAGAACCTGCGACCGAACGCAGGTCCTCAACACCCGCCAATTTCTAATTCCTCAGGGTCAGTTTAGGGAAGCTGGAATTACCGGAGAGCCATTGCTTGCCGGAGCACTGATAGGTGTCAAGTTTTCTCCAGAGACGATCGAAGATTGTATTTGTACTTCAAGAACAAGTTTGCGGGAAGTTTCTGAGCAGCATCGTGACCGAGGTGAGCGTTGGCTATTCTGAAACGAAACAGCGGCTCAACCATCAGGCCAGTGATTTCTGTGACTTACCTTCCACATTTTAAACTCCATGAACCGTAGTATACTTTTTGGCAAACAACCCACACGGAAAACAGCTTTGAAGAATTCTGTGCGGTATGGGAGGGCGGTCACTGATCACTGCATGCATTCATTGAAGAAACACAATAAGGGAGGGAAAGAAGATCCTCAGAGCCAGTACCGACGCTGAAAAGACCACATCTTGGTGTTTGCAAGCGCAAGAAGACATGGATGTGATCGACTCACTCAAGTGGTTACTCTTTATACATTTCCTTTTGCCTCTTTGCTCTCATTTCTCTTGAAGTGGGAGAGGTTCAGGGAGGTACCTATTTCTGACAACTGTCTGTTCTTTCAGTGCATGGATCTGCTGCGATAATACCCACTTATCTTCGAATAAGCGAAAGAGTGTCTTGCTTCATATACGGGTCAGACCTAGAATTCCATAACGATTGGCTTGTTTTTTTGCTTAGAAATGGGTGTAATCCATGGAGTATCTGGAACAAGGTTTTAAAGGAAGCTTTTTGAATGGATTCCCAGTACGTCTGTGGGAAGAATCTTTGGGAGTAATCAGCTGGCTCTGAAATAACAGAGCAGCGTTACTGAGAAATGTGGATGCTGAATGAACGCTCGCTGTCGGCAATTTCCTGGGAGCAAATTCCAGGAATAAATGGGAAGTTAAAAACCGACTGACAGATTCAGCCATATGCCGCTGCTTCTACGAGAGAAAATGGATAGCAATTTTATCCATCATGGACGTGGACGATGAGGTTTGTGCAGTCAGCAACTGCTGTCCAGAAATATTAGACTCTGAAGTCTTTGCTCTTCAAACGTGGATATCATCTTCATAAATCAATTCAAGATGTCTTCCCGAACGCCACCACGCTTACGCTTTCAATGTATGCTAGAAGAAATTATCTGGCTATCAAACTCCCTTTAAACAATCACCAGCCGTGCAAAAAAATGCTTCCTCTTATTGATGATTTAATTTTTCGACACTGGGGATTGAGTTCTGTTTGACGAGTAACCACCCCTAGAATTTCTCTTTAGCAGGGACCGGCGTTCCCGAGAAGAGTGCACAATTAAGTCGCGCGACTCACCAGCGAGAGCGGAATTCCGTCGGAGGACAAACATCCCACTGAAAATGACTAAAAAATCTTTTTTCAGATTGATTTCTAATGGTTGCAACTGAGTATGATGAGCTATTAGCGCTGACACCAATCCTGTGTTCCAAAGCTCACTATGAAGGACAATGTAGGTAATGGTAAAACCTTTTCAAGCTTTAATTGCGCTCCTCATAAAGGGAGGACTTTGGGGGAGAAGAAGATAACTGGAAACGACAGAGAGGAGAAAAACTCCAGTCACAAAGGACCTCATTTCTGAATTCAGCTGACACTTATCTGCTTGAGGTAATTGAGCAGAGGATTCCTTGGAAACAAGGATCGAGTCCAAATGCAATGAGCAGATGCAGAATTCTCAATCACAAACTCTCCTAGTGCCCAGGGAGACTTAATCAGCTTCTCTTAAGAAGAGTAATCTCAGCTGGAAATTCGGAAGATTTGAGTTCTGCGTTTGTAAGGATGCGCGACCTTTTACCTAATTGGTTGAATGATCATGCCTCCCTCTGAAGCATTTGATTCCATGCCGTGGAATTTTCCGTTTTTACTAAGAGGAAATTCCTTAATAAAGTGCAGGTTCTTTTACAACGCCAGTTTCGTTTTTTCTACGACGGAAGGTTATCAGGAGCAACACTGAATGAAATTTCTCTTGTCTACCCATCATAAACATGGATTTGAGGTCCAAGTGGTTTTAGATGCTCAATGATTTACGGTTGCTACGCAAAAATCTGTCTGTCTTGAAGTAATCTCCGAAACCAATTCTATTCAGGGTCTTTGTTTGCTCGGGTTCAAAACCAACTTTCGATATGTTTGTTCCTTGTTTTTCGGAAGGAACGGTTTCCACGGAAACTCCTTCTTGCTTGGTTTTCCCGAGGAGCACCCTTAGTATGAATGAAGAATTTGCGGTTTTCCAAAGATGGAGCAGCCCACTCATCAGTTGCTAAGTGTTCTGAAGGCGAGCAGCCTCAGAGACGCACTTTTCCGTTCTGGAGTGCCGCCCAACTTTCCATAACAGTCGTTCTGTTTTCTTTGCGAAGCGAAAGGATCGTTCTGAGTTCCAAGTGAAAAATCACTCCGCAAGGAGAGAGAGAGAGAAAAAAAAAAACAGTTTCAGAAAACGCAATGGCAGGACTTTGAGCCGAGAAGAGCGCGACATTCCTCAGCTCTCTTGACGCGGCATTCCGAGCAGGGAAGTCTGGACCAAACGAGGGAGACCCCAGCGACTTGCAGGAGCATCGCCGTTTGGCACTGCAGTCTGCATCACCCAGCCTCTGTTGGTGCCAAAAGCTTGCTAATTTTCCGAAACATTGGGGTCGAGTCCAGCCACATCGAACGCTGAATTCTTTATTCACATTCCGACGGGTTGCTATGATTCTCCATGCACAGAGCCATCTGGGAAGTGGTCTGCATACTACTTGCTTCCCACGGCTGTCAGATAGGCGGCTGGAGTGCCGCTGTCTCCACTCTCTGGAGCTGCCCATCTCGAAGCCTGAATTTCAGGTTCTGAAAGCGACGAGGAGGGTGAGAGAAGGAGACGCAGCGATGGAGGATCAAATCTCTGAAGATCTCTTCCTCTTCGATCTTCCCTTTCCCTTCGAAGAACCACGCCAAGAAACGTCCTGACTAGGAAAACTTCCTTTCCGATTCCTTTCCATAACAATATTGAGAAGACTCTCGGAGGGAACAAAGAAGTAAAAGCGTAGTGCTCTGAGGTGTTCGGGTGCGCCGGGCAAGTGGATCCTCTACGTTTCCCTCGGCTCTTCCAAGAAGGCAGTGGGGGCATCCCCCTGCGATGCCCCCAACTGGGTTCAAGGCAGAGCAGATTTCCTCTTCATTCTGAACAACTCACCAGGCTATTTCTGCAAATTCTTTCCTGATTTTCAAAGGTTCTCCCTGCTTTTCACCTCTCTGCCTCGCCCTCTGAGGCAGCAGGGCCGAAGTCGTCTTCAAGGAAAGAAGGTGGCGAATTCAAGAGAGTACCTAATCGACCGAATGCCGCGGCAACTCCCGGACGAGTTCTTCTTAATAAAGAGATACCGGGAATGACCATCGGACATCAAAAACTCTGGTCCCTACCGCCATCTTCCTCCTTTTCGACGGTTGACTCTGTGGACGGCGACTTGGGACGACGGAAGAGAGACGACAGCCTCATTTAAGGAGAGGCAAAGTGGCTGTATCGGCTTATTTGTTTCGAGGGGCAAACCAATATGGCGGGGTTGCTGAGTGGTCGGCTGCTTGGGAGAAAGTTCGCCGTCATTCCAGGGTGCGTCGGAAAAATGCCGGTCTTCTCACCAGCACGGGATTCTCCAACCTGGAATTAGGTCCCTCCCTGCCGTATGGTAGAGGACTGAATAATGGATCTTCCCAGTTCCATACGGTCCCGCTCAGCTTAGAGATGAGTGCGCGTGCGCTCCCTGAAGCCGCTCCGGACTGGTTTACGAGGAAGTCTCCAGTCTCCCGGAAACCCCATTCCACCCGGAAAGGAAGGAAAGGGAACAGGAAGAGGTGCACTTCATCTTTCTCACGATGTGTCTCTTCGCATCAGCAATATTGCCAGGAGCCGACGGTTCGTGGACCTCCTACGGGAAGAAAGTCCCTGAGTAGTGGCTCGAGATTTCCTCATCGCTTCTTCCTCGCTGCCAAAGTCCAAGGTTTCTCTCCAGAAATCCTTCGGAACGAACCTTGTCTGGGAGGAGTGCATCCCCTTCCCCAGAGGAACTCTAACTTCTACTGACCTCGAGGCAATCGTCCATCCGGGGTACCCGTGTGAGACATAAATACCCTGATATCCGATCTGGAAGGTGACTATGGGGTCGGATCGTGGGAGTGATCCTGCAGATGAGTTTTCAAGGGAGAAAGCTTCTTCTCAGAGTTGACCCCTTGAGAGGTGCTTCGGTGTCTGAGGTGGAGTCCTTTGGAGGTGCATGCGATCATCGATAACAGATCTGTTGCTCAGATCTGACGCGTTTCATTTGCTTTTCTTCCAAGGAAGTCTGGAAAAATGCACCGAGGGCAAGGAGGTCAGCACAGAAGGGCATGCTGGGGTGGCCGGCCGCTCGGGGGTCGGGTTGCGACAATCTGGGGGAGTCAAAATGGCCTCAGACTTCTGCATTCTCTGTCTTCTTCTCCCCTTACCCTTCATTCCCGTTCGGGAAAAGGGGGAGATAAAGAAGCGGGGAGGAAAAAAAATGAAAGAGGAGAAAAAGCGCAAGGGAAGGGGGCTATAAGGTGTTCGGGCACCACCTCGGAATGGCACTCCAAGAGAAGTTCCCAACGCAGTGTTGAAAAAAAAAAAATCCCTGAGCTTTGGGATATCTCCGGTTTCTCGGGAAGTGATCCTTTGATGCTCTAGCGACTTCTGCTTCTGAGGAAAGGACATGAGTAGAATCAGCAGAAGGAGATGCTGCTGCAACAACAGGTCACTTTCGGACGCGCTTTGAAGATGCCTGGCAGCATGCAGCGCAGAAGGAGCAAGGAGGCTGGAAAGTTCATCCGTATGCATCCACCAAAGTCTCCTCACCCGATGAGGGGAAGGCATTTCGCAGAGCGCGGAAGGAAAAAAAAGATGGCGCAACAGGTTTAAGGGTGGAGGCGATGGTCACTTCCCGCCTACTAAAGAGCCGTAGTACTTCACAAGGAAGGACCTGTGGAGATTGAGATCCGAAGGAGAAGCAGAGTTAGGAGGGGGAGGAAGAAAAGAGACTGCGCTGGATCGATATCACTACTCTCCTTCAGCGAGTTGGAGAAAGCTCCCTGGAGGATCGAGGGTTGGGGACAGCACGAACCGTCACTGAGACCCGTCCTGTAGTCATCCGGAAAAGAGGTTCTTAAGATGGGAGGAGGAAGGAGTCCGGTCGGATCTTCCGGCCAGCAGGCAGGCGGAGAGAGAACTCCACATCCTCGTCGTACGCTGCTGCATGCTCTCCCTCGATCCCAAGAGGCTGGAAGAGGAAATGTGATTTCCGAGAGGAAGGGGAATAATCGTGAGCAGGTTCACACGGTTCCCTGGCAAACCGCGGTTCGCAAAGCCGCCTGTTTGCTTCTGAGCATGCCATCGGGGATTGGAGAAGGCTAAGCAGTATATGCGGATTAAACGATCCACGAGGATAGGAGGACCTACTGTGAGGAGGGAGAGGCAGGAAAATCGAACGGCAGCCACGACGATTTAGGGAACGGCATTCATCTGTGCCTAGAAAATGTTTCGAGGAAGGGAAAGATCTCCATGAACTCTATAGCGGCGGGACTCAGCTGTGCCCGCAGGAGCCCAAAAAGCTTCCCACGATCAATCCGAGAACGACAACAGCCCAAACGCCTGATCCGTACGGACAAGCGATGCGGATGTTGGCGAGAGATTCTGTGTTTGGGCGCGAAGACCAGAATCCAAGGATCACTGAGAATCTCTGCTGGAAGGATGCTTTCCAGGAATGCTAAGGTGGACAGATTGATGTATTTCCGCCCGCCTAAGGTTCTAAGAAGCTGGATCAAACTCAGTCCGGACCTGGTACTTCAGGGAGGAAAACCAAAGAGCATCCTGGAGTTGTGCTGCCCCTTCGAAGAATCTGCCACAGCAAAGACATAGCAGGAGAAGGAGGTCAAATGCCAATTGCTGTGGATCGCTGCCCACCTTTCCTCTAGGTAAGGAGGACAGAAATCCGATGGTAGTCGTCGAACACTGAAATTCCCAGAGCCACTGGATCCCAAGGGAAATCGAGGTCTCTCTCGGACAAGGTCATGTCCAAAGTGGTTGCTCTCATACACTGCACACCCGAAACACGTATTAGGGGGCGTGTCTGAGCCATAAACTGGATCAGGGTGCTAGACTAGATCTGAAGCGGCGAACCTGTTTGCAAACAGCATGCAGCATGCAGGAAGAACAAGCCGACCACCCTGAGCAGCAGCGCTTCAGGCAAAAACGTGCGCGGCATCGCGAGTGGGAAACTCGACGCGAGTCACGAGGGAGCGGGTTCGAAACGCGCCGCAGACACACAGCACGAAAGCTCCCGGCATATGAGCAGTGTACTACCGAATGAAGAAACAGTTGAAAGAGCAGTTCAACCTGAATAACGTGTTTCTGTGAGTGCGTACCCAAACTTTCTAATAAAATCCTCATGATGCGAGAATTCGGGAAACTCTTCCTTGACGGGAGCTTCCATTTTCAGCACAGAGTCTGAAGATCAAAGCGTTTCACTTAGAATTTTATTGAAATGGTAATATTCGCTCCTGGAGCCTTACGCGGGCGGTACTGAAGCTCTAGTATGAAGAATGGATAGGGCAAGAGATTCAACCTTGAGATGTTTCTCTTCGAAGAGGTATTCGGTAGCAAGGAGCATACAGTTTCAAAGACTGCAGGGGATGCCAGATTGTGATACGTCCGTCACTGTGGTGGTATCTCAGCAAATGACTCGAAGCAAGCTCCAGGCTAGAGTCCTCTAAGACCACATTTTGCTTTCGAGTAATCAGGATTCTTGTTGTAGAAAGCTCAAGAATAATTCAAGTGTCCTTACTAGTACTCCCACACCCCATGGGTGATTGTGAAATGGTGAGGAAAGTGGTCCTCGTAGAGGTCCTCAATCCCTTATTTCGGTTTCCGACAAACGCCGAGACAGAAAAGTCTTCCTGTTTGTGAGTAGACCCGTTTTATCACATGCCGAATACTTATCTCGCATCCAAGTAGCACGTGCGTTGCCATTTCTTCCAGCACACTGATTTTTTTCCTCTTCTTTTCCTTGCATCTCGCAGATCCCTCGCTTTTCCACACCGTTCGATTTCCCTCGTCCCATGAAAAGCGCCGATAGAAAGAATTTGACTCCCCTCGTGTCCTTTCAGCTGCCGAGTCCGAGTCATGCTGTGACAACCGGTCTGAAATCCACTTAGAGCAGCGTTTACCTATTGCTCGGTAAAGCTTGCGTTACTTCAGGATATCTGAAGCTGCTTGAAAGGGACAAGAGACAGAGCAGCACGAAGGATGCACTAGAGTTTCGCTAATCCCCTAGTGGCCAGAGCCATCAATGCACCATCGCCGCATTTTGCGGCTCCCGACCTGCAGCGTTTGCAGAACACGTTGCATTACTTCGCGCACACGGACAACAGATAAGGTACATGTGGATTCATTCCAGTCGAATTCTGTGGCGGTATAGATAAACAAGATCCATGGACACCATATAGCACACAAGATGAGCAATTAATTTAACTCTCTGTTCCTCAATCGCTTAAGGGATGTGAGTAGCAAGCTATGATGATAGGAACTGTTTTCTGTTCCTTTTTTCCTGATTAAAGGTTTAGCTGTTCCACATAGTCCTCATCCACAGAGTCCAACTGACTCTGAAGTGTGCTGAGGTTCAAAAAGGCCGTTGGATTTGTGTGATGTTTTTTGATTCCCCTCCATCGGTGTGGTTTACTCTCAATCACGCGGAAGTCCAAAGTATTCTTGGACATCCAGATGGTGAGAAAGCAACCGGGTAGAGTCAGCAATTACTGGCCTTTATTATTTCACCAGCTTCAATGATTTGATGCCA
This sequence comes from Raillietiella orientalis, assembly GCA_036172245.1. Classification (NCBI taxonomy): domain Eukaryota; kingdom Metazoa; phylum Arthropoda; class Ichthyostraca; order Raillietiellida; family Raillietiellidae; genus Raillietiella; species Raillietiella orientalis. Next base: position 1,685,655 of record JAYWIR010000004.1, on the reverse strand, counting down.
GTAGTGTCTCAAGTATTGTAAGAGCATTGATGTTGAGGTAACCTTGGAAACTGGTGGTCTCCTATCCCAGGAATGAGCATAAAGTTGAAGCCGGATTTGGTGCTCCAGGGTGAAGTAAAAGCACTTATATAGACTGTCTCCTGTCTCTATGAACGCTCAGGTGCCAGAAATAGGGAAAAAGAAGAAAAAATGCGAGCTCTCCGTCTTCGGAGGGTGCTCACCACCGTAGGAGCAAGGTCTAGATCTAGAGATCCAGAAACCCAAGGAGTACCGAGAGAGTCGAAGATTTCGAAGAGGCAGGATGAATACATCACACAGTACTTTTCTGGAACATTCAATAGTTCTTGGATAGAATGCCGCCCAGACCACTACCAATAAAAAAGAAGTTAAAGAGAACAGGCGATCGGACAAGGTGGTGAAAATTTCTCGATTTCTGGTATTTTGCCGCTTTTCCTTCGACTTCCAGATGCGCTTCGCGCCGCGGTGTTTGCGGACCCGCGGTATCATCTTTTTGGAGGTGTGAGTGCTGCCAAAGTCACGACGACAGGGAGTCCGAGATTTTACTCGTACGAAACGCACTTTCCTGATCTCTGTCGAAAAGTGGGTTCCATTGAAAGTCACTCCTTCCGGACGATAAACGAGCGAGTGACGGTATTTCCACTGAATGTGGGGATCTTCCCTTCCTGAGCTGATTCCTTCCGAACCCTCCTCCTTCTCTTACGAAAGAAGAGCATTCGGTGCTCAGATCCATGGAACTTCATTCCCGGAGAGTGGCGGGTGCAGTGCGAGGTCGCAAGACCTCATTTGCGCGCCTTCTACGCAAAAACTCCACATCCAAACTTCCTACTGAAAGATACCTACCTATCTACTTGTTATCTGCATTCAGACCTATTCTCACCGATCGGTTGAAATGCACTCCAGCAACTTCCAAAGGAGTTTCGAACAGGTAAGTGTTTTTTGCATGGGCGGAGTTTTAGTCCTGCTGAATCAGAGCTAAAGAGTGCTGCAGCGGAAACATTTCGTAAGACACAGGAAGTAATGAAGAGCAGTCATGAATTTTGCATGAAACATTCTCGGTTTTCATGCTTTTCTTCCGACTGAGAACGTCAATCGTTAACTCCTGGAAGGAAGAGTAGAACGCCACAAACTCGCTTCCATAGCAAAGTGGCTGCCGATTGAGAAAACCGGAAATGAAAGATGAGCCAAGTCACTAGCTGCTGGTATCTCTTATTCCAGAGGGATCGTGCCTATTTAAACGTTTGGTTGTCTCTGCATACACAAACGATTAGAATGTCGTTGTCCGCTTCATCTTTTTTTTTTTTTTTATTATACCAAGGCGAATTCTTCTTCCTAGGGATGAGCGTTTGAATGACCTTGGAATTTTCTCGTATCCCATCTTTCTTCTATTCCTTGTTGTGCTTTGTCCGAGCTTGTATTCCTGGATGAGTTGGGCATCTGCAACAGCGTTCGCGAAGTGAAAGAGATGGAACGGATGAAAGCAGAAAATTTGGAGATGTTCGTGTAACGTTCAAAACCTTTGCAGTCTCCAGGGAATCGGAAGAATTTGGATTTTTGGAAATGCGAATCAGTTTTTCTCTCACAAGTGGCTCACGCACCCGTGACATCCCGTCAAAACTACCTTTCTTTCTGTCAGAACGCAGACAAAAGTTGGTCATGATGTTGGACAATACGGCTGACGCAATTCATTTGAAAAATGGATAAATTGCATTAGCTAGGAATTTAAGTAGGATGCTCATGGACTTAGTTTTTTGATACGTAATGATCCGCTTTATGCATGTGGATGAAGTGGGTCTTCCGTTCGCCTGAATGCAGTGAACTTTCAGGCTCAAAAGCACACAATCTGATTCCTCTACAAGCTTCGGCGTTCAAGGAAACTTGGAATCGGCAATGCCCCGTCTCTATTTTTCTCCTAGAACCAAAGCAGAAAAATCTCTCGAAATCGGGAATCCTCGATAAAGATGGTTTTTTTCTTGTGCGGTTTCTACCGACAAGCTGCGGCGTCCAATTTTTTTTTGGTTTTGCTTTCAGAAACGCTGCCTGCTTTCGAAGTCCTTGATCCGTTGAGTCATCATTTCCACACCAGCATCTGTAATTGTGCATGATCTGGTTTTCTTATCCTGTCGCAATTCTCTCTCTTTAACGAAACGGAATCGCAAATGTGCTCTTCAACATGGTGAATGGAAGAGCATTATCTCTGCAGCCCTCTAATTTATGCTGGACCTTTGCTGCCCGGATAATGATTTCAGGATGTCATTCATTATGCTGCTTCGAAACTTGTCGATATTCATTAAGAAAGCCTCAGCTGGAAGTGAAGCAGTGGTTGAACAAAATCTTTTACATCTTTTACGAAATCTGACGTACCCGACTTAGTTTGTCTCAGTAGCCTGAACTCTCTTACATATTCTACTAATTAAGGATGTCCAAATTTCAGTTTCTGCACGCATTTACCTGAAAGTAGAGGAGCAAGCCCATTTGCAGAACAAATAACAAAGAAGGGTAAAGGACTGCATCTCAACGCCTCTGTTTTGAAAACTGCTTTGGATTCCTTTCTGAGACTTCCGACCATTTTGCTCATCATCCTTTCAGGACGGCGCTTATCATCATCAAAAATTGCTTATCACCGCATTTACTCCAGACTTTTTCGAAAATTTCCGTTGGAGGAGGGAAAATCCAACGGGCCCATCTCCTAATGCCCATTCCTAGAGGCTTACCAACTGTTGACACTCAACTCGGATTTCTGTATTTAAACCCAGGAAGAGATTGGAACTTCCTCTCATCTCATAAGAGTGGAGAGTATATCTCGATTTAAATGGCAGTTCTTCTTTAATGCCGTATCCCTCTCTTGGGAATGAATTGTAATCCAATGTGGAAACCTCAAAGGAGTGGCTGGAGAACTCGCCTTCGATCGCACCAAGCGACGCCAATTCACTTCCAGATTCCGTGATGTTTAGAGCAGTGTACCTTAGCACTCCAGTCGCTGGAAAACTTGATTCAGGAACACCATCTCAACTGTGACCTCCTTCCTAAGGAGGGCGAGTGAGATGACCGCACCTGGGAAAATACAAGTAGGAACTGGTTCGCATCCTTCGGAAGATGCAGAAAACGTCCGGGAGTCAACTGTAATCCCTCTCCAAGCTTCCACATAGATTATTATTTTTCCTACTTACTTGTTTTTTTATATTTCCTCTCCTCATTTTTTCTAAAGCAAACGGCACCCGCTCCCCGGTAGTTGGAAACTGGTCGAACTTGGAGTCTCACTAATGTATGGTTGCAATAAACGCCCCAGCATCCCTGGATGCAAACGGAAAGATGAAACCGCGGGTAAGCTCGGGCATTAATGCCAGTGCTTAAACTAACCGCAGATGAGAAGGAGACAGGAGAGCAGTAAGTGAAAGCAGAAGAAAAGCTAAAAACGCAAATGGGACAATAATGGGAGGCTGTGGTCAGGGCGCAAATGGGATTCCGCAAAGTCAAGGCGGCATAGCAGGAATGCTCCGAATAAGGCCACGAGGAATAGGCAATGGTACTATCGGAGCCCCAAATCCCACCTGATGATGAGTTGAGCATCCTATCGTTGAGGACAAATCCAGGTATCCTAGACAGAACAGGCATCGTCAGTGAAAGCAAAGTTCCGGACGTTTTCTCCAGTCATCCATGCTGATGAAAATTGCAAGATGCTGTGGCTACTCCTAGTATGCTCTCCTGAAGGATGGCGTGCATTCTTCGAACGCAGGAGAGACCTTCTGATATTGCAGATTTCACCTGCTCCATACTACGGACTATGTCCCTGGTACATGTCTTGGCTGTGCCGCAGCACATATTTTGCACGGTCTAAACACGTACAAAGGATCTCCAGCTTAAGTAGTTTCTTAGATCCCACGATCTCGAGGAACCACCAACGTGCTCGTTCCCCCTGTATGCATTCCTTCCAGAGGATCTGATTCGCTCTTCTGCCTTTGCCGTGGTCTCTTCGGACACTATGCGCCGATCTTCGAGGGATGGCAAACGTCGAAGATGATGGTTGGACGGTTCTTCTGGAGTACGAGCTCTGGTTAAAGTTTTGAGCTGAATTCCGGGATCGGTTGGTTGCAGGAAGGACACCCGTTCCTCCTGTTTCTGCTTCTCCTCTGACCTGGCTCACCAAATCGTCCATTCGCCGGTGATCAGGGCAGCGCAGAGCATGAAATGGATGAGAATGTGCTGTTGAGTCTCGTGCTCTGTATTTTTGATGCGAACGTTCCCTTGTGAGTGCTGATCGTATGGGTGGGCAGCAGGTTGAGAGAAACCTCACCTACGATGTAATGATAGCAGAGTCCCATGTGTTCACCGGTAAGTAAAAAACGAACTGGCGCGTTGATGGTGTCAGACCATCCCCATGGAGCTTTCCTAAGTGAAATGTAATTTAATAAGAGAGTGTTATGCTTCTCTGTGCCAGACCACATGAAATGCCGGAGGTGAATTTACGACGCAAGGTGCAATCGGAGGAGAAATGACCAACCACTATTTTGGGGATCTGTCTCGAAATGCCCATTGCACCTGCATTAGAAAAGACTCCTGATGGCCTACCTTCCAGGTGCTTTCCATGCCGGTGCTTTGCTTGGAAGACTTCCGACACAAATTCTGGGCATCATAGAAGAAATCAGGCATATTCTACAACAGGTAGGTTGCACTCCTTTCTGCGAAACTAACCACGTGGTGACAGCAGTCCATCAGGAAGTGAAATGTCGAGCGGCAGAAGAACGATGAGAAAAGATTGGGGAATTTTGATGCAGAAAAGCACCCTTCCTTTTGGTTTTAAGGAGCACGTGATGGAACCTACGGAGCAGGAGATGCATTCCCAAACCCATAGTGGTACAACACACATTTCCTTGCGGTCAGAGGATGCAGTGTTAGCCCCTGCAAGCCACCCAATACCTAGCCTCCCCTCCATGCTCAGTTGGTCATATGAAGACCTCTCGTTCTGAGGTCATACTTGTCCAGTACCGAGAAGTCCGAAGTCTTGCGCAGCTCGGGAAAACGCGTCGAAACACACCGGAAAGGAAAAGAGAGGATAAACTCCGAGAAAGCATAGAGTCTGAAGAAGCCAAAATGAGCAAATCTTTGGAAAGAAGACGAGGAATTTTTTGCTGAAAGCACTTCGGAAACCTATGACAAAGTTGGAATTCTGTGAGTAGCAAAAGAGGTTGCACAAAAGATGGAATGATAAAAAACAACAACGAAAGCAGTAAGTAAGAAAAGAAAAACATGTCGAAAAGTAGGACGCAGCTGGAGGAATGAAACGACCGACCAAGGAAATCCTTGTAGAAATAAAAGGAGCCGCTGAATTCGTTTCGAGATCATAAAATGTTAGCTCAGAGCTCAGCATAGTAGCTAAAATCCGTATCACCTTTTGGAATCTCAGATGACTGCCAAATACGCTGAAGGGATTCGCTGATTTTTTGTTGCAGGAATTGAGACTTTTTATTCTGTAATAGTAGAGGAAATTTATGGACTGATGACATACAGTGAAGGTATTGGAAAGACGTGGAGGAAATCCTCTGGTAAATTACATGGAAACTTCTGCACAAAGAGTACAGCATTGGTCCGCAGAAAGCGGAATCACGCAATGGTAGGATGCTTTCTCGAATAGGCTAGGTTTGGGTTAGGTTCGGTCCTGTTTTTGTGGCTCTATTAGGCACTTGCACTTCTCAGGGAATCAAAAGATCAATCCATCTATAGTCGTACCTCGGTATTCGTCTGTTTCGGCACTCGTCATGAGTTCCGGAACGAATTACCGGCGAGTACCGAGGTACGGCTGTATTTGAAGAGATTTTCGTGGACCCGAGGCCACTCTTAGGTTTTTCGAGTAGGGCCTTGCATGCGTTGTGAAAGCGAACTGTGGCAATCACGTATCACGTATCTTGGAATATACAGCCCAGGTTACGTTAAAGAGCACAGCAAAACCACTCTGCGTTTGTATACACAGAGATCGAGGACAGCGGGGAGAAGGTACCATTAACCACATACGTGTAGCTTCTCAAGTGATCTTCCTGATCAGATGGTACATACGACATATACAAGTCCTTGTATTAGACCATATCGTACTCTGGGGCTGATCCCACCAAAAAACTGAACAAATAGCCACGTAACTGCATAAAGAAGATGCAGATAACTAATCATCCTCACTTTCAAACAAGACGAAAAAAAGGCAGGAAGACAAGGAGACAGGGAAAAATTGATGGAGACGTTTTTCAAACGGAAGGCTTTATATCGCAGCCTCCTTGCTCTGCAAGCACGCAAAGGGCGTGCTTATAGAGCCGACATGACCGAGCTCGCCGTAACGGACGCGTCACGTGGTCACAACACCGGACGAACCCGTTTCTTGGATGCTGTCGAAAGCCGCTGGCTTATCATTGCTTGTCCCAACGTGGCACATCTGACAGCAAATGGCTTCAACTTCTTCCTGCTATCAAATGGCGTGTGACAGAAAGGTCATTGCAGACAGGTAGGCAAGCAGCTCTTAGGCAGCAAAGTTGCTGATCAACGAGCCTGGAACGCAGGACTCGGAAGATCATGTCTTCCTCAGCGAACACCTGTGTTCCCGGGAGGGGAGAGGGGGCAGAGTGGGATCGACCTTTGTCTGAGCATTTCAGGTTCTGTGTGTACCCACCCCCAAGGAATGTGTGGGAAATACTGAGCCTTCAAAATGCTGCGGAGCAGTGCCATGGTTTCATCAGTGGCTTTGCCATCAACAAGCTGGAGGACTCAGACCACTTCAAGGACTCGTTTCGGCAGTTCTGTGCCTGAATGCGCCGCATCCCCGTCCTCCGGAAAAGGCAGCGGGAGCAACCGTGCTTTTTTGCAGGCATTCGTCCACTCCAGAAACCTGGATTTTGGGTGCTCATGTTGACCGGACACGGAAGCAGGACCGGATGACAAGTTTGGCAGTCCGGGGCAGCACGTCCTCTGCAAGGGAAAATGATGAGTGAGTGACTTTTGAACCTCGCTACGAGTCAGGGAACTCTTCGAGCGTGACTTCTTGGAGCCAGCTGGAGTGTCTGGAGTGATACTGTTGCGACAAGCACGGAGCAACGCGGGTGACATCGACTCCACATCCAGCCGACCGTTCGAGGATCCAGCGCGAGCTGCATCTAAAAAGGGATCACCTGTGGATCTGTGGAGGTTTCCGGTGGACTGGATCAGCCCCTTTGTGAGCAGGAGAGTAACTCCCTGCCATTCCCAGCGGATCTGCAGTTCTCAGGCTGATGCACACGGGCTGCTTCAGGGACTTTAAGGATCTGGCAGTGCTGCGTCTCGAGTCCCCCGCACTTCTCCCCCGACTTTGGGGAGCACTCCGGGAACAGCCGTGTTTTTTCATTTGCACCGATGACGTCGGGGTGTTCGTTCAAGAATGTAATTTGCAATCGAGCGATCAGATATCATCATGGAAACTGGAGAGGATTTTTTAAGCTACGGGAGGACGAGGAAAGGGATCACTCCATTGATTCCATGGCGTCGCTAGCGTCTCCTCAAGGATGCTGGCAAGTTCCCTTCTGAGATCTCGGCAGGTGGGGCCATCTCGTCGTAATCCTGAGAAACGAAGATACTATAAAGATGGCGTCCCTGTTGGTCTGACCGCGGCAGGCAACGTTTTGCCTCTCACGGAGAGGAGCTTCACATCATTGGGACTGCCCACCGGCAGATGAAGGACCGTTGAGAAATTCCTACACGTATTGGAGGCAACACAATCCACTAATTCCCTAAGCATCCGACCTAAACGCGACAGGCACAGTTCGGGCCGAGACTTCCCCTTGGCCAATATGTCGGCCACTGCCCTCATGAATATCTTTTTCAGCAGTGTACACGTGTGCAGAGTGTGAGTGTGGAGGAGGATCAAGCAAGGGGACAGCCTGAATTCTATGCTAGTTATCATTTCTTAGAGCTGAACGACCCATTAAAGCTCTAGAGAACCTGCCTCTCCCTTGCCCCTTTACTCCGGCCGTAGAGGCATGTGCCAATGACCTCCTCCTCTTGCTCCCTATATATACATCGGAGAATTGATTCATCAGGCTGCTTCATCAGCTGCTGGACAGGGGAAGCGACGAGGATCTCCGTGAGCAGCTCGTGGCCTGCCCTTAGGAGACTTTGGCCTCGCAGAAGTCTGGTCCAGTTGCCTCCGAGATGCCGAAATGGACTGGCTTCGTTGCAAGAGGGGCAGAGTTGACTACCAGAACGCACCTTCATTCACCTCCTCGTCGTCCCCAGAGAAGGGTTCGGAAGACCCTTCTTGTTCTTATCCGTCTTGCAGAGCGAGGCCCATGAAGAAACACTGAGGGACACCTCAAGGGCAAAGATTTTCCTGAAAGACCTCGCTGCCTAGAAAAAAATTCAGGACTCGGCACCCTCACGCTGGGGGGCTGCAAATTCACTCTAGAAATTTAGTTTTTGATAGCCGAAACTGGATGCGACACTGATGCCAGCCTGGACTCGAGATGCTGAAGCATGCAAGGTAGGTTGCGACGGAATGTGTCCTTGTTGCCTCTCAATCGACAACGAATGAACCGACACTCAGTTTCCCACTCAGCCCACCATCGCCTCCTTGTGAGAGGAACATCAGAGAATCTCCTACCACCACCACAAACTACAATGCAAGGATGAAGGAGGCCGTGGGCATCCGGATCCGCATCACGAAGACTCCTTGTTTCTTCAGTGGAGTGATCTGACATGGTTTTAACACCCAGTAATGCCGGGGCGTTCATTATAAAAAATAGGCACACACATTTGTAGGGGCATTAGTCCTACATCGTCCGGAAATGCTCGGAGCCTCCCGAGTGACCCGCACGCGGACCGGCGAGGTTTGCCTGGGCAGCGAAGGGGGAAGGGGCAAACAAAGATAAAAATAAAAAATCCTCTGGGGAACACGAGAAGGAATCATTGTTCGCTGGAGTGCGTCCTCTGTGTCCTTTCCAGGATGCCGGCAAGTTCTATCTGAGTAAGCCCCAGATTGGACCACCTTGCTGCCATCCGCAGGAAGCGCAGGACAATGCAAATGGCATCCCTATCGTGACGTCCTCCTCTCACGTAGCTCCAGACCGCCGCAATCCCCCGTAAGCAGCAGCAAAGAGCTGCTGGGGATGCGGCAGACGAAAGGGCATCGCGCACGAGGAGGCGCTTCGTCACGTCTTTGGGATTGTCCGTCAGTGCGCCAAGGGTCGTTGCGTAACGCAACCACAGGGGCCGGAGGGCAACAGTCTACGAGCAGGTGCGGGAGGGATTCCCGTTCCCCGCACCTGCAGCGGTTGGGGTTCACAGCCCCCAAGATGAGAAATTCAAAAGTTGAGGATCAGAATTTCAAAATTGTTCCGATGAGAATTTGACGAAATTCTCGCTTCCTTCTTTCTCACGGAGATTTGGTCAGAACGAAAACCTTAGGTGTTCCCTGTTTTCAGCACGAAAGGGTCACCACACCAACAGAGTTACCTGATCAGAGGAATGCATGCAGTAGGTTGCCTTCAGAAATGCGCTCATCACGGAACAATTGGTTCCTGGAAAGTGCAGGACTCTTCTAGAACAAGTACTTTATTCAATACAGTCGTCGGATTTTCTCATGGACTCTGTAGGCCGGAATGCAAATTGTGGACCAAGTGGAGATCAGGGCTGCGCAGCTAGCAGTATCGTATAACTGAGGCTGCATCCAAGAATTGAAGATTCGTGTAGTTCGTCATGCCCGTGATGACGCAATGCGGAACCAAATTATTAAGATGGATGGAATATTCTGGATCGATGGAAGAAGGCGATTCGTTTGTCTAACTTCGTGGCCCGAGAGAAAAACCAGTGGAATTGTTCAAAATGGTTCCCATTCAGTTCGAGAAAAAGGCAAGCCAGTGTGCGTTCTCGTTGTTTCGGGGCAATCCAAGAACGCCCCACGGCAAGGTTAGTGGTATTCCCACTTGGATGTGGGGAAGGCGGAAACGAAAATTCAAAGAAAATCCGGAATCATATTCAGATAGCGGTGATGGAGGAAAAAGTTGTCCAAGAAACAAGGGACAAGAGTTTCTTCTTCTTTCAAGGTGGTGACAAGTAATCTGACACCCAAGGATAAGAACAAGGAAACGAATTGCAAGTAGAGGGTGTTGCCTTGCTAAATAGGGGCTTTGTAGAGAAAAAAGAAGACTCTTAATGTCATACCATTGGGATCAGCCAATTCGTTGGCAACAAAAATCTTTCGTGCGCCTCCTCTCCTGAAAGCATCACAGGAAGCAGACGGAAACAGCGAATCTCATACCGCATTCCTCAGAGAACATCCAGCATCTTCCCAAACTTGACTCATAATGTCCAAATGAATAGAGAAATGCCAGTAATGAATATAAATAGGAAAAGGGAATTTCGGGATTCCCTTTGATGCATCAGGACTGGTGCAAACCCGGTTATCAGCTTGCTAAGAAGACACAGGGAGAAGGATCAATATCAGTAAGGCTAGACGCTCGCTTTTGTGAGAAATATCTTGGGCTCTCGAGAATGCGTAAAATTTAATTTCTAGGAGATAATATTAGCATCAACTAGGAAGCGATGAGCATAGGCAAAAGTGATATGTTTCGGATAATGATGTTAAAGGGGCGGAATGTATTACTTTCTTGGAAATCATTAGTGTGACCTTCAGAAGTGAAAATGCATTTTCTATTCACGTGACTCTGTCAACTTTTTTCTTGCTATCTCAAAGCGAGGTCTCCAGCACAGTAGCTCCACACACTCCACCCCCATCCCCCCCCCCCACACTCTCTGTAAGAGCAGCAAATAGTAAATTGCTCTGCTCAAATAGTAAAGAAAGGGTTTCACAGAATGAAAAACCATCATTTTGCAGTCGTGGTCTTGAAGAAAACTCATTCTTTCGAAAAGGCTTTTGCACTTACTGTCGTTTTTACCCTGTGACTTCAGCTGAGATGAAATGATGATCAGTTCTGCAGAATACTCTCACTTTCCAACATTTTTATACCATGAATATTCATGATTTTCTGATTGATAAACACATGCCTTTGAATTGCTTGCAGGTATAAGCACTTGGTTGAATCTGAACATTTGACAGATTCTTCCTTTGTGATGCTAACAAAACTATGCATAGGATTCCAAATATTGAGGTTTTCAATTCATATTCAAATTCTAAAATGAAGTGACAGTATTTAAAGGATGCGCTTGTCTGTTTTTTGACGTGTTTCGGAAGTTGGTGAACCGTTGATGATCGCACTGCGCCTCCTACGGGAAATGTATGAGCTACAGTCATTCCGGGATGCGCTCATAGATGGCCCGCGAATGAAAGCTATGCAATCTCATCCACAGGTGAACGTGACGCATGTGAGCGGACAGGGAACGTTTGATAACACCAGCAAACCTCCACCGAAAAAATCTTCAAAACCAAAATCTTCATTCAAGCCTTCAGAACTTCGTTTTTGCAGCTACCTAAACATTCCTGTCCATCTCAATCTTGAAAAGCGTTCGGATGGGCAATCCGTCTTTCAGAGAAGGTCAAAGAGAAAAAAAAAAGTCGATTCAAAGGATGATGTTTGTACACATTCTCATTTCCTTAGTGTAGTAGATACAGTAGAAAGTTCACGGCAGTGTGGAATGGCAAAAGTCGCAAAGTGCAGTCAGTAGTCATGTCGTTTCACCAGCAAACAGAAGGTTTCGCTTTGAACCTTCTTCTTCTTCTTCTTCTTCAGAATTTTCGCAGGCCTCTACTGCTTTTCCGTATTCAGCTATAATGGATGGCAAACCGAGAAAATTGTGCATGCCACATACCACCTAAGAATATCGTTGGCTCTCTTTCGACATTTTATTTTGGTATGCAGAATGTGATTTCTCTTGTTTCATCCTCCTTCTCGAAACGCGCATCCACGTTCTTGATGATTTCACTTACAATGATCTCTCTTTGACGATTGATTCATGGAATTTGCATCTCCTTGCAGAGCGCGAACTGTGTTTCTTCCGACTGAATTTCCAATTTACTCTCTTACAGATTATATATATATATATATTTGGTTTTCTATAAGAATCCGAACGTTCAACATGCTCGTGAGCTCAGAATTCGTCGCGATCTCAAATGAGTGGATAAATGATGACTGAATCCCCTCCCCCCTTTCTTTTTTTTTTGGAATGGTAGCTGCCCATTCTTCTTCGAAACTCTAACAGCCTTTCGTTCTTTAAAAGCTTATAACGGCGCGCTGCGTAGAATTATGGTTTACAGTTGCATCTTTTTATGGGTCGATTTCGAAATTCCGGGTGTTCTCGGAAACCCAGAGGCTCGCGTAATTCGTTTCGAATGAGTGCAAAAAACGCGGAATTTGTCTATTCCTGACAAAATTTCCGGAAACTTCACGCATGAAGATTTAATGGAGCTGATTGGGAAGGAACTTCCCTTCAGCGCAAAGTCAGAGTAGCGGTTGGCGCGGCTTCTTGATTCGAGGTGCACGGTCACGAAGATCGGATCGTTAAAAAAGTCTCCCGAATCAGTGAAACCACGTCCACTTGGATTGCCAATAAGACCAACAAACGGTACGAGGATTTGTGGTCGCCAGGATTCGTCTGGAAAGATCACGGGAGCTCCTTCACGTTTCCCTCGCGGTCCCCCCCTTTTGGGGGGAGCTGAACTTCGATTTCGCTCCTCCCAGCTGATGTATTGAAATCTGCACCACAGGAACGGCCTGCTTCTTTGGCTGGTGCATCTTTCGCACACGCCCACGCAGCAGCAGCGTGGGCAAGGGAAACGCCTGCAGACAGCGACGTTCGCTTTTCGATTTCGCCCGTGTTGGCGGCCGTGTGGCTCCTCGCGTGACACCGAGCAATGCAGGTTCGAATCCCACCTGGAAGAAAAATCGACACCGAGAAATGGAGGGTGCGTCGTGGGGTTTCGGGTTCTCCCAGCAGGATGGCGCTGTCTGACTTGTGGGCTTCGGATGCAGCACTGGTTGACACAGGTCACTCCGGGACGTTTACTTACAAAATAAACATACACGTCTGTAGCAGGACGTTTGATCCTGCCACGTTACTCACGGATACGAGAAGGAACCTGCCGGGAACTGGCACGCAGACCAGCAGGGTTCGCCTCGGCAGCATAGGGAAAGGGGATACAAACAAAAAGAAAAAAATAAAACAAAAACATCCAGTCAAAAAATGGAGGGGGGGGGGTTCGGGAAGAGATCATTGCATGCTGGAGGCATCCTCTGCATCCTTGTAAGGATGCCGGCAAGTTCCTGTTTCAGGGTTCCTGGATGGGGCCATCTTGACACTGTCCTCATGAAGAAGACAGCAAAATAAATGGCGTCCTTTTCGTCCTGGCGCTGCTCCATGCAGCTGCGGTCCCTCCGAGGGGGCAGCACAGTGCTGCTAGGGATGCGGCTGGCATGAGGGCGTCGTGCAGGAAGAGGAGCTTCAAAAAGTGGCACTGTTGGAAACCGGATGCCACGTTGACTGGCAGGGATCTGGTCTCATCTACAAGTCACACATCTGCGGATATCCACATCGGATCTCGCCCTCTGGGATCCTTTTTGGAATCGAGGAGCCGGCTGCTTTCGGGGTTTCCCTCAGGAGAAGAAAATTCTGGAACGGATCCTTTCCGGATTCCCTTGGGAAAAGAAGTGAAGAGTATCCAGTGAATCTCTCCGGAGAGAACGAAGAAGAGATGGTTCCCTTTGGAGACAACCAGGGCGCTGATAGTTGCTGAGCGTGGTGTGAACTGCGTCTTTCTCTCCTCGTGGAAAGTGCGTAGCAGAAGTTCAGAAGAGTAAGATGGCTCCCAAGTCCGGAAGTGGGAAGGCGGTGAAAAAGGCTGTTAAAGCTCAGAAAAACATCAAAAAGGGAGATAAAAAGAAAAAGCGGAAGAGGAAGGAAAGTTACGTGATCTACATCTACAAAATGTTGAAGCAGGTGCACGTGGACACGGGCATCTCGAGCAAGGCCATGTCGATCCTGATCAGCTTCGTGAACAACATCTTCGAGCGCATCGCTGCAGGAGCGTTCCGGCTGTCTCACTAAAACAAGCTCACGACCATCACCAGCCGGGAGGTGCAGACGGCAGTCCACCTGCTGTTGCCTGGGGAACTGCCCAAGCACGCCGTTTCGGAAGGCACGAAAGCGGTGACCATGTGCACGAGTCCAAAATGAGCACCGTGCAATTGCTGTCGCCCACGCCCACCCTGCCCTGCTAAAACCAACAAGAGGCAAGAGAAGACATGCGACAAGAGGAACTCCTCCGAAACCTTCTTGAGTCCAGAGAAAGGAAGAATTCGTTTGTCTTAAACCACAAGATCCCTTTCATTCTTTTTCTTCCTTCAGTGTATTTTTCAGGATCTTGGAAGTTTGGGAACAGCATCCCTGTTCTGTATCGCTTAGTTTCTCGGAAACTTCTTGCTGTAGCATCTCTGAGGCTCCATCTTTCTTTCCTTGGGACAGATTCCATGGAGGCGATTCGAGGAAGAGGTGATGATGCTCTGAGGACCCACTCCGCGTCGCGTGCAGCACACACCATAACAGATCATCCGATCCCACGAACAGAAACGGAAGGTGCCCCGCCCCAAGTGGAGCGGGAGCTTTTCTTTCCGCTCTTCGCTGCTGCTGCCTCCTGTGCCGAAAGTGTCCTCTTGCCTAAAGTCCAGCCCAGTTGCATCAGGGAGTCTTTTGAGGTGGAACCAGAACGGGAAACAGCAGAAAAGCGGAGGCTCGTCTCAAGGTCCCGGGTAACCAGCATCTTCGCCACGCCCTTCCTGGTGCAAGTCCGCTCCTTCACGAACTGATAACTGGATGGATGCGGCAGTGCAACATGCTGCAGTCCTTTGTGCGTTTTTCTCTTTGAAGGGGAAACACAGATCTCATTCATTCCCGGCGATCATGGGGTTCGGAAAGGAATCGCGTCTTTATGAGGCTCTTGCAGCATCCTTGAACACACCTCTGTTTCTCCCTGATCATAAAGATGTCGTGGTTTACCCGTGGATCGAGCGTTTGGGCATCGTACCAGCAATGCTGCTGACTTTCTCAAGGCTGGAAGCCATCCCATATGTCATGATGTATTTGTTGATCACGAACTATTGCTATCGACAGTCATTGATGATTCGTTAACTGTTATTTGTCACACTTCAAGTTTTCTATAGACGCGAAAACTAATGACTTGATTAGAAATCTCAACAGAAAAGAATTTGCTGCCGGAACTGTTGCTATTTATAGCAACAGCTCCAGCAGCCACAGTCTCTGTATGGCGAGCTTCTGTGAGTCAGTTTGTCAGATATTTTTCTACCTAGTCATCATATTTGTTTTTTTGCACGTTGTTCACGTCTAGAATAGGGGTATCCTTGTCGGTAGTCCGAAAAGGACAGAGGACGCTGCTCCACATACTAAATGGATGCAAGAAACACGTTCCTCTCTCCATGGCATGCCACGACCCGATTCAGGAAATCAGAAAGGCTTCAGTGGATGAAGCAAAGTGGAGTCTTGTATCAAGGAACCGGAGAGTTCCAGGAACAGCTTCCATCCTAAAACCTGATCTGGTCACGCAAAAAGGAAACCGGACGTGTGTGCTACACGTCTGCTGCCCATAAGAAAATGGAGAAGAGGACGTCAACACAGCCAGGAAGAACGAGGAAGGAGAACACAAGGACGTAGCACTACTTCTGAGAAAAGGTGGAAAGTAAAGCAACGCACACGCGTTCATCGTTGACCTTCTGGGAGCATGGGATCCTAGTAACGAAGAAGTATTACAAAATCAAGGAATACCAAGGAAGAAGCTGATGCAGCTGAGGCACCGGAAGGTGGCTGCGTGTATCCTGTGCTCAAGTGACATATATGCGGCCCACGTTGCAAGGAAAGCCAGCTGGAGAATCCATGCAATCTTCTCTCACTATAGGAAAGCCAGGAATTGGAGGAAGCACCATGAAGAGAGGCGAGGAGCGCTCCAAGTAAGCAGAGAAATGTCCAGAGCCCCCCTGAAACCAGTTGTGTAAATTCACACGTAAGCAACAAAAAGCTTGTCGCTAGTCAGCAATGCCATTCTTGTCTTCCTCTTATTTGTTGAGGTCACTCTTCACCTCTTCATCTAACCTGGACTTTATTCCAATAATAGCATTCTCTATCGGATCGAACAGAGAAAAGCCAGAGCTTATAGTGGATGTAGGAATACAGCCCAGAGCGGTGATGACATTTTGGCTTGGTATTGCTTTGTGGTGCTTCTGTTGTGAGCAAACTGGTGCGATCTAGCATTGCTATGTATGAGAAAGGCATGGATTTTCCTCCTGGATCAAAACTGCTTTATGTGCCTCTGGATGGATTCTGGCAGGATGGAGAAGTATGACAAGGCAGTAGCTGACGCTTCCTATGCTGAAGGATTCGTCATGAACTTCTTGTTTGTCAAAGTCGGGTGATGCGATCGATCTTTGGCTTGAATTTCCCTTGGTATTTTAGGAGTTTATGGATATTTCGCACAGCGTCCTCTTCAACCGTTAGCAACTCGATGGCCGTTCGCTGTGACCTGCCGCCATGTCAAACTCCATTTTAAACACTGAATGGATTCGTGACATCTAGCGGAACGTCGTGAAACTGTATGATTGAAGGACAAAATGTTGAAAAATGATTTACATCAATTTTCCCTTGTTCATGCGTGGGAAAGAAAAGAATGCGAATCATGTTAACCGTCTAGTAATTTTCATGATTCAAGTATTGACCCACACACGAGGATGCATTATTAGAATACAAATGCATCATAAATTAACAACTGCGTTTCCCAGTGCTTTGCTATTAGATACGTTTCAGGATGCTTTCATACTGACAACGGAAGCTGACTCAAGCTACTTGAAACGTTCATTTCTTTCGGGGAGCCATGTTTTTTTTTTTTTGACTAGAGAAAGTTCTTTCTATCCTCCATTCCAATCCAATAAATAAAATTTTCATTTGAGGTTCTGAGCCATATCAAATGAGTTCTTCCAATCAGCAATGAGAGAGAGAGCACTCCAAAGACTGAACAACTGCACAGCTGGCACTGGACCCATGGAAAGCATTCCCAACAGCAGAGAGAAACCTCAACTTAGATTATTGGTGTGCGTGTTCTTGATGGGAGAATGCTCCTGAAAAATAATAGGAAATGCTTGGAGAAAATTTCCATTTTTGACGCTCCATTGGTGGGTCCGTCGCTCCTCATCACAGTTTTTTTCATTCTGATTCGTGATTAAGAGAAATCCCAGGGTAGCTGGAACAATGATATTAATTTAAAAAAGGCTGAATTAGCGACTGCTGCGATACTGGGATGATGACAACTCGAAAATCTGATCGACTCTGCCCATATCGTAAAGATCACATTTCTGTACCATCTGGTGATGGTTTGGTTAGAACGGCTCTTTTCTTCCGAGTGAAAGAGTCCTGAAAACCTTGGTCGTGACAGCTGCTTCCCGGGCAGCTCCGAACGGTGTTTCGCGCTCTCGCGAAACTCGGATAGGATTCCCTTCCACCATTCCCTCTGAATGTCGGAACACTAGCAAGATCTGTTGGAGAACTGCGAATTTTCCCCAAGGAGAGGTTTGAACCCGATCACGCCGGGACGTTTATTCAGAGAGCAAACCACAAACTTGAAGGGATATGTATCCCCCCCAAGACACAAGAAACTCCCATACAAAAAGTTCAACCCGGAAAACCACCGGCACGCAGGCAAGCTTCAAAAAAGAAGGGAACGGAGGGAGGGGACACAAAATAAACAAAAAAAACAGGAGAGGGTGGGGACAGGGATCTTTGGTATCGTATGTTCCTCTTTTTCTAGAAGCGGCGCTTGACGATGGCGACTTCCCTGGCGACTTTTCTGGGAAGATGAGGCCACCTTGCAGCTGCCTCCATAAGGTTGGCGGCTATCCTGGTGGCGTCCTTTCGCTGCGAACTCCCTTCGAGCTTACGGCGGGCCGTCGCGATGGCGCGGATGGTGTTGCCATCACAGCGCCCTTCTTCAGTCCGCCTTCGCTGAAGGAGCAGCAGGCTGATGGCAGTGTCCTGGGGACGACGGAGTGCCGAAGCAACTCTTCGCCATAACTCCCGCAAAACACTGCAGTCCAGAAGTAGGTGGGGAAGCGATTCCATCGTCCCGCAACTGAGACAGTTTGAGGAGGCAACTCCCCCGGAAACCAGGTGTCTGCGCTGATGCACTGGAAGCCCCAGTGCAGGAATAGCAGAACATCCTGTTTCCATCGAAGCGGGAACAAGGAGAGGATGCTGCTTTCCTCTCCCCTAGGAGAGGGAGGCATCAGAAGAGCTGCGGTGTTTCCGGAACACTGCCGGCTGCTCGTCCCAGCTCACCGATCTTGGAGTCCTCTGGTCCGAACGAATTTTCCGTAAGGATGCCGCGTGCGGATCGTTCCCGTCTCTCATCGTCCGGGTAAGACTCATACCCTGGGCCATCACCTTTCATCCTGATCTCATCGTTGTCCACTCTCTCTTTTTACCAGTGCTCTCTCTGAATAAAGATTGTGAAGCGGACTTTTGTCTTCCCTTGGAACTCGCTGGGTTGCACCCGTATGCGGCTCACAACTCCTTTATCAACACCTACGCCCGTGCAGTTCCTCTTCAGGACTGCTCCATGTGTAATACACACCTGTCTTCTAAAGGACGTACTCATTCTTTCGTCGGAGGCGCTAGTGGGCAGTTTCACATGTTTTTGGGTTATTATCAGTCATCTTCTGTGATGCTAGGAAATGATCCTCATCGATCATCCCTGTTTCTTCCTCGGCTATTTCTTTCGTGGGCAAGTGACACGAGAATCGAAACGATAACTCGAAAAGTTGAGGAGGATTAGAAAAAAATTGCATCTCCAAGTGCAAACCGGGACGGGGGATGCAACCACGTGGGCGACGTCCTCCGGCGGCGTGCCATTGAAATCGAAAAGCAGAGCTCCTCTCTTAGATTGTTTCAAGCATTTTATTCCCCTCCTCCTTCTCCTTCCCTATATAAAATGTGAGGCGGGTGAAAACATCCATCCACCATCTTGAAAAATTCAGTCATCCACTGCAGTCCAAGCGGCACCATGCAAATCACCCCCCTCCCGTGTTTAGGGGAGAGTCCTGAAAGTTGTCAGTGATCGGGTCAGAGATACAGCGGTCTTCCCTGCAGGAAAGAGCCGCGCTTCATGAGTGCTCCTGCATCAGTACCAAACTCGAGGTAAAAGAAAAGAACCAGAAATTAAGCAGTCTGTGCAATGGCTTTTCGAGTGTATAGTATAATGCTGTTTGGTATTTGGAAGTGTAGGAATGAAAAGAGGAAACACGTCATCGGTAAAAGTGCGCAGACACTGTCAAGTCGGCTCGGTGTCACGGTGTACTTTATCTTGATGTACACGTAAAACTTCAAGAGTTCCCTTTGCATCCATGTCGAGATTGTTTCACAGAGCCATGACCTCCTCTACTAAAATAGAACGAGAATGGTCTAAAGTGGACGGGGATGACCATACACGGTGGCTACATCAACTGAAAACAGTTTTCCTCGTACTTAGGGAGCTCATTGGTATGTTTAGATCATGGCGTGATTTTTATTTTATCTGCAATTCGTGTCTTGGTTTTATCGGCTGTTAGCAAAGTGCCGTCGATTGTTTGAAAAAAATACCTCAGTACCAAATTTTGGTGCGCATGCGAAGCTTTTATAGTTCCAGAGACGTATACGTAAAATGTCCTTCGCACGATGAGCCCATCGTTGAATGGGTTGAAGTTAACGTGGCGCTGAACGCCAATGGACCAGCACACTCTTATTAAATAAACTTTGTGGGCTGATTAAATTGAGCAGATCAGAACACGGCTGACCATAGATTAGCTGCCTAATAAGCAGTGCTCAGTACTATTTTGAAGACTTCGGCCCAACCTTTTTTCATTAGATTCATTCATCATACATTACAGTTCCCCGGAATGAATTTTTAATCAGCCATTAGAAGGGCTCGTTCGTTTCTCAGATCTTTAAAATGGCACCTTCTTCGAATTGCTCGGTGATACGCATAGGTAAGCATTAAATAGTCAACCCTTAAAGTCATATTTCCTCCACATGGTATCAAAGAGCAAATAATTATTATTAACTGATTTCAGTTTGCACATCTGATTAAATCCAATCCAATTATACCACTTTGACTGCTGAATGGGAACCACTTGCAGCTACTCGTTTTCGATCGAATGAATGGAGATGACGATCGCCTCTGGGAATAGAAATAACAGGGATCTCTATGCTTGGGCTGAAAATCCTTGGCCGCCAGGGAACCCATAGGTAGTTTCCATTTGAGCTTTCGAAGAGCCTACATCCGAAGAGGAAACTTTTCGACGGTTCTCCGAGGAACCTATCGAAAATTCTCAGATTACCTACAAGCAGGGAAAAGGTCGCCAGGATACTTGATAAGTCTTCGTTTAAATTTATGCGCTCAGAGAACAGTTTCAAGCTTCCGGCGCTCTGAGTCGTTTCCTTTGCCTTTTGTGCTGATGCGATGATCACTCAACGCGAGCGTGGGCAAAGAACTATTTCTTGATAGTTACTATCAAAAGGCGGATTCCCTGAGGCAAGTCAGCATTTCGATGTTTATTCTTCATCAGGACGGGGCGGCACGAATTTGCTCAGCTTTTCTTGGGCGGTATTTTCATGTCTTTTAGCGTGAAGAAAATCATTGATCGATCATGTGTTGGCGGAGCAACACTTTCGGAAATGGAAATGGGATCGAAAGTGGGGGGCCATCACCTCAATGGTAATTATGCTTGCTCTTTGGCCAAAATTTTCTTTTCAGTTGGAGTTCTCGGAAGCGTGAAGATGAACTGAGCAAACCGTGGTACCGTGCATTCGGGAACTTCCACAAATAGTCTCCAAAGACATCCTCAACGTGCACGAGCCACGGTTGAATCGAATAGATTCTGACGAAACTCTTGGTTTTGGGACTTGTGGCAATTTTTCGCCCGACCAATTTCTCTTGTGCACCCACAAGATGGCGAATCTTCATGATCAGTTCCTCGCCATTGGTTTCTTACCCTTTCTTTTTCCTTCTACTCGTAAATCATTTCTTTTCTCTGTCATCTTCTTTTCCATCCATCTCTTTTTTCTTCCACAAGGTCTACTTCACACACTCCCTTAAGTGCCTTGTTCACATGTGACTAATACAAAAGAAAAAACTCTGAAGATTCGTAACGTTGTAACGTGGATGGTAACACATGATACGTTGAAGACATCGATTTCATCGGTTCCTCTTATACTTGATCCTTCTTCCACCACATTGGATTGCGGTCAAAGATCCTCCAAACGACTGATTTTATCAGATGCACTTGAACTTTCGGATTTGTATCCAGCAGTTTTCCGATTGATAGGCATTCCGAACGGATGTGTCTATGGGAATGGTAAACGGAGAGAAAGGGCATTCGTCCTGCGCAACGGAATTCCTTGCAAACTCGGCATCCTCAGGAAACTGAGTGCACCGTCAAGGAGCTTTTCCAAGTTGCATCAGAGATTAAAACCGATTGAGGGGGCACATGACTCAACTCTTCTGCGAAAGATGCGTTCCTCTACGAAGCTTCGAGGGAACGTACGTTTGAGTGCTACTCTGACGCATTCAAGCTCCGATTCCGAGCACAAGACTCTGGACCGTTTGCTTTTCCAAGGGAAAGCGATAGTATGTCTCACGTAAAATCTTTCCAGTATTTTTCGTACTATTTATCCGAAGGAAATTTGAAAATTTCACTCACTCATCTGCAGGACAATTTGAAATCTTTGATTTTCTAACAGTTTCAAGCGCTTCGGTTTTTAGGTTGATGTTACCTTCACCTTAACTTGCAGAAGAATCCTTAAGCCGTCATAAAACGTACGGAAAATCAATAACAGTTTCTGTACATCAAAGCATGGAGAAATTTCATGCAGAGCTTCCAAAGACCGTGGTCCTGCTTTCCATTCATACTAGCAAAGAGAAGGAGGCTTCAAGATGAGCCCTTCCATTTATGTCATTTGTTATTTGCTCATGGCTTCATTTTTAGGAAGGCTTCATATCTTAAACACACTCTCCTCCTCATCAAAATATGAAGAATCCTTGCTTTATTTTCTTCTCGTTCCTTATCTTTGTTGGAAACATTTTTTCAGACCTCCCTTTCTCCCTACATCTCGTTTTCCAATGGTCTTTTTCCAAGGATTAGAGGAGAGTGCTCCAAGTTTTGAGATACCTTACGTTTGCTCACATCGAGATTCCCTGATGCACGCTGAATAGCACGTGCATGACACTTGCGCAAACAAAAAGAAAGCCATTGCAATTTATCATCGAATCTCATCTGCAACTCTTTGACACGGGAAGCCTCCATCACACAGTAGCGTGCCTTCTCTCTGCAACGATTTTCCGTTTGCAGATCTGTGTGTGAGCTCAGAGAGCAGGAGAACAGCGTCTCCAGTTCCTCTGGGGCATGTGGAAACCCACTTTTGAGAGGCCGAAGTGGTCTCTCTGAAATAGGTTTCCTTTTTTGTAAGCAGTTCTACTTCCGCTTCCTTCGATGATAAGGTCAGAGAATGCGGCAGGGTCACCTTCTTGCGTTCGACTCAATATCATCTAATGCTTGTCCTCTGAAACTTTCCGCACATATTAATTCTGGTAGATGAGAGGCGTCTTCAAACACGGAAGACGTCCGGATTTTCCCCAGTAACATGAGCAATTCGACACTTTCTCTTCCCCATCAGACTGGCACCCCTTCCCTACGTAGAGGTGTGGTCCACTCCATTCTTTCAAGTCTTTTCTTTTTCTGTTTAACTTGCATTCGCAATTCATCTTGAGTGCCTATATTCTTGTATTTTTGCTAATCTATATTCTTTTTTGCTTGCAAAAATCTTTGAATCAGAGGCTCTTCCAATGGATGCTTCCCTGTTGCATTTTTGAGGGGTTTCTGTTGGACCTCGCTTGTGTAAAAAGATCTGTATTAGGAAGTAGCCAAGTCTCAACAACAAACCGTTTCTGGATTCTGATGTAGGAAATTGGTTGGAATGTTGTTTGGAATTTCCTCCGCAACTTCTTGGACAGATGGCTGTCGGAGACTTTTCCTCTGCCTTGAATTTTTCTTACCATTCTTCGCTCTACGGATTGCCTACAATCTTCCTAATTTCGCCTGAAACGTTGCTACGGACTTTCCTCAGCATTCGAATTGCAGATTCCTGGCCACTCCACGTCCTTCCTTTTTTTCTTAAGGGTTGTACCGCTTTCGATTTCTTCAAGCCAAGTTTATTCAAATTAGAAGAGATCTTCATCCAAGCTTAAGATCCACTCAGTCCATGTCACAAACGAGACCGTGTTCGCAGAAGATGCCAATTTCGGGATGAGACTCTGTCTCGTACGTTGTCTCACTTCCTGTAGCATTCTCTCCAGTACATTCGGCAGCGTGATTTCCTGCTTCGTCGATCAAAGATGACAATGAAATGGAACTGGGAAGCGGTTTCCTCCAATAGGCTCATTCCTGCAATGGACAGCCACTCCCCCTCGCCTCGGGGAAGGACCCTGCATCGCGTTTCATGGATCTGGTTGATACCCTCCTGGGAGTTGCCTCTCCAAAGTGTCAGAAAAGCTCTCTTTCCTCCGGGAAGCGCCCTTCAGGGAAATCTGGAAGCGTCCCTTAAGGATTCTCTTCAGAAGAGGAATCAGGAAGCGGTTCCGGAGAAGAAATTCCAGAGGCGGATCCCTTCCGTGTTTCCTGCGGGGAAGAAATGAGGGGTGATCTCCTCCGGGAGAGCCCTCCAGAAGAACAAGGAAGAGGTTCCCTTCGGGATTCCCTTCGGAGACAACCAGGTCGAAGGCTCACTACCAAGAGTAAGAGAAGGAACGGACTCCTTCCTCCAAAGCCTTCCTGGATTCATAGGGTAGCTCCTCTGGGGGTTTCCCCCTAAACTGAAAAGTTACATGCACCCTCTGATGGCGTCAATGGTGTAAAAGAGCTCCATGAGACCCCCTCACCCCTCAAGGGGACGAACGGTTCTTCAGTACTCCTTAAGAAAGAAAAGTAGACCAAATACAGAGACCTCGCTTCTTTCCTGTCGACGAAGGATGTTCAAGTGACCCTCTGGGCCATAGAATCCTGATATTTGGCTCTCTAAGTTTGCTGTGATCCGAATTGATGGGATGCTGATGATCCCGAAATCAAACCTCGACAAGGCGCCTTGGGCTCGCCTCTAACATATGATACAGCCGTGGCACATATTGGACGCATATACTGGAGCAAGTTTTCCCCCAAAAGTAAAAACTCCCGGAACATCAGCGTCCAAGGAAACTTGCACAAACTGATGAGGAAGCTTGGAAATGACACCATGACCTCATAGGACAGAACAGGGAGACCGTCTGGAGATGGCAGAAATCGTGAAGATCGTTCCCTCAATATTCGACATGGGTGTTCATTTAGTGCACGCGAACTCTCTTGTTCCAGATGCCAGAACATTCTTTCCGCTCTCCCCCGTGCCGACTATTCAGACTTTCGCGGCGTCCGACGCAGTGGACGGAAGAGCGTGCGATTTAGCGGCGCCTCCCCGAGCCGCAGCTTTCCGGAGTGCTGCGCCCTCCTTCTAGACCTGACTCTGCTCGGCGGATTCCTCAGGCAGTTTGTTTTCCTTGACTCTGAGGCATGTTGCAGTCCCTTGCATGCTTCTGGTGCAGGAAGCCAAGCAGACGCCAAGCTCCTGAGGCATCAGCTTTGCATCCATCGGGATGAGAGCACTTTCCGTTTCCTTTTCCCACCCTAGCATACATTCAAAGGTGTTCTGATTGACCATTTTTGCACACAAAAAGTTGAAATTGTTGTTGTTGCTGTCACTTGGGATTTCGAAGTTCATCGTTTCCATGGAAGACGCGCCTGAAGTTCCTTTCTCATCACTTCCTTTACTGACAAAATAAACGCAGAATCAGAAAGCAACTCCTTCATCTAGAGGATGATTCACGAAAACTTCTTTCCTTCAGTTCGGTCCCTACAGCCGTCCTTCATCCAGAAGACTTCAAAGTGAAGAGTCTCTGCAGCACGTCCAGGATCGCGTTTGGAATTTCCTTTGCTTTTTCCTTCTGGCTTTCTTTCGGACTGGGAAGGCATGAGAGGAAGTCGGTCCTCATTAGTTGGTACTCAAGGAAGCAAGAGGAACTTCAACTAACTGGCATGCAACGTGTGTTTCCTCATTATTTCAGAGTGGGTCTCCTCGTTTCCCTACTGCACCTAACTATAAAAAACCTATAACATAACTTTTATTTATCCTTTTTTTTTTATTCCATCCATGTTTAGAAAAAAGGGGTACAAACAAATGAAGTGGTGAATCTCGACCATCCTTCCAGACTGACCGTTCTCTTCAGCCTGTACTCAGAATAGAGCTGTGGTTCCTGAGGCTGCTTTTAGTGCAAGAGGTCACCCATCCGATGCTTTCAATATACATCTAGCAATACCGGATGTGCGAGGTGCGAGCGCACCGGTTCGCCTTTTATGAGCTCCGTCCGTCTCTCTGGAATCTCCGGTTACCTCGGTACTTCATCGTTCGTCTGATCCCACGATCTCAGGGAACCTACGGCGAGCGCTCATACTGACGAGGGCCACCCGAGATACTCCTTTGCAAGCGAAGTGAGAAGCGAGCCTTACACCTGCCTTCTTCCTTCTCTCCTCTTCCATCACCTTCTCAGGATACTTCAAAGGGCACGTGATTCTTGCATGATTGCTTCTCCTCCTTCCTGGAGCATTAGGTCTGACAGACCGACGGGAGGCCACCAACTTTCCCTGTTACACAGTAGCTCGCTGGATCTGGGTCACTAGTTCGTCATGTCTTCCATTGATTGCAGTTGGCTCCGTGACGCAGTGTTTGAGGAGTTGCCTACAGAGTACTTTCTGTACATGCGAGCAGCGCCATTAGCTTCGCTCTCAAGCATCATTCTTCACTGTGATTTGAATTATCCTCTCAAAGACTCAAATCGCGCTTCCCAGATTATATTTCATCGATTATTCTCAGTGGATTGGGGATTTCATACTTGAGTTCTCCGAGCGACAAGAGAACAGCGTTCCTTTTATGTTCATGGCAGCCATCTCTAAATATACACTGGAGCCGAATAGCAAGTCCGGTTGAAGCTTCCAGTATCCACAGATGACCGCAAAGGTGCTTTCCGTGCTAGTACCAGGGTAGCATCTAGATGATGACAGATCTCGACACCCCCGAGATAGACTATTGAAAACAGAAACCTACAAATTCCGTATCTCTAAATCACCGGAATAGGCAAGTGCCCTTTCTGTAATTTCCTTGTCCAGTCTCCACGATTCTCGTGCACTCTTGTTTGAGGAACTGTTGTGTGTCAAACCCAGCATGTTCACGTGAGATTTCTGTAATTTGCTCCTCAAAATATTTATCTTTGAAATGTCTCCTGAGGTACACTCAGAGGTCGTGCATAAAAAAGTCTTCTGGCTCGGATCTCGCACAGAAATAATATCGACAAAATGCACAAAATATGCAGATGCTGACGCAACTTTTTTGCATTTTTGAGAACGTCGTGGCTCAGATGACAGATTTTTAACAAAGACGATCTACATTATCCAGTGGCGCAGGATGCAAATTTTCCTAAGGTTCCTTTATGGAACTCTTCCTTGTCTCATTTACATCTTTAAACTCCATCTGTTCCCATGAGCTCATTTGATCTTGGTACAAAGGGTTGCTGAAAAGGATGATGCCATTCAAGTCTGGCCAACGAGCTGCTTTCAATAGATTTTCACGTGTACATTCCATAGAACCTTCCCTATAGCTCAAAACAGCTGATTTCCAATCCAGAAATCTTCAAAAGAACACAATATTCCAAAAAGTTTAGCTATTCAAGCAATTTTCCATTCAGTTTGTTGTAGCATCTCTGAGGCTCCATCTTTCTTTCCTTGGGACAGATTCCATGGAGGCGATTCGAGGAAGAGGTGATGATGCTCTGAGGACCCACTCCGCGTCGCGTGCAGCATCCGATCCCACGAACAGAAACGGAAGGTGCCCCGCCCCAAGTGGAGCGGGAGCTTTTCTTTCCCCTCTTCGCTGCTGCTGCCTCCTGTGCCGAAAGTGTCCTCTTGCCTAAAGTCCAGCCCAGTTGCATCAGGGAGTCTTTTGAGGTGGAACCAGAACGGGAAACAGCAGAAAAGCGGAGGCTCGTCTCAAGGTCCCGGGTAACCAGCATCTTCGCCACGCCCTTCCTGGTGCAAGTCCGCTCCTTCACGAACCGATAACTGGATGGATGCGGCAGTGCAACATGCTGCAGTCCTTTGTGCGTTTTTCTCTTTGAAGGGGAAACACAGATCTCATTCATTCCCGGCGATCATGGGGTTCGGAAAGGAATCGCGTCTTTATGAGGCTCTTGCAGCATCTTTGAACACACCTCTGTTTCTCCCTGATCATAAAGATGTCGTGGTTTACCCGTGGATCGAGCGTTTGGGCATCGTACCAGCAATGCTGCTGACTTTCTCAAGGCTGGAAGCCATTCCACGTGCCACGATGTGTTTGCCAGTTTGCGGCACTAAATACCCCAAGGTATTGTTCTTTCGGTAACTGGAAAACAGCAGTCTCTCTTTGGGGTTCTTTTCTTGTATTTGGAGAGCTTCTTCCTGAAATTTGTCGCTCGCTGAAAACTCTATACTCAGAATTGCCAATCCGAATATGCTTACGGACAATGAACTCATAGAAATGGATTCGATGGTTTGAATTTGGATTTCCAATAAGCTGAAGCTTTACGAGGCCTTTGCGCTAAACGAGTATTCTGATGTTTTCATTCATCACATGAATCTCGAGGTTGACTATTGTGATGCTACAGGTTCACCTCGGAGACGCATACGATTGGGAAACAAATGACAATCTTTAAAACTGGTAGCTGCTGGTCAGCCAAACTCTCCGCCAAGTTGAGAGCTTCCGATGAAATCATTCTTAAAGTTTCTTATTCCGAAGAGAAAATTCCTTGATCCCCAAAGGTATTGTACATTGCAACTGTGAGAATTTTTAGATTTCCGGAAAACAACCCATGAATACCTTAGAAAAGTTTTTAAATGGAGACCATTTTGCTGTTCATTTATATGCAGCGTGTTTCTGAGTGTTTCGGGGCAACCTCTCTGGATTTGAGAATTTTCCTCCCATCATGCACTTTTGGGTGTCTGCTCCTCACACTTTCCTGAGCCCATTCGCAAGTGTTTATGTTTGAATATCGAGGAGTGTGTTGTTTGTTTCAACTTAGCGGGAATCTTGTTTAACATCCCCCCCCCCCCATTTTTTTTTTTTTTTTTGCCCACTTTGCCTAGTGACGAGGATTTCTCCCGGCTAGGCGAACACATCTTTTATTGTGTCCTTACAAAATCAACAACGATTATGAGATTCTTTTGGATTTCCATGAAGCTACCAATCTCCTGCTATGTGTGTCGTTTGTTTTCCTGTGTTTCCATTAAGAAGACTACCTGCTCTAAATCCTTAGATGGAGAGCTGAATCTTCCTCGAAAAAGTGACAGGACATCTGAAAAATGTGCATTCCGAAAATTTGATTTTTCTTCTTTTCTTTAATCAATAAACGAGGCAGCTAAGCATATGAATTGGTTTCTTCAGCTCAATTAGAAAGGGCGGATGCCCTTTCTAATTGAGGTAGGTGAGGTCCGTGAGGGGTACAGACACCATTCCAAGATTTACTTTTAAATTAGTATTTACATTCTTCTACCGTTAGGGGGTTACACATCCTTTGAGCCAAATGTGGTGAGCGTCGTTGATGAACGAGAATTCCGTGTTCAGAAGCCACGCAATACCGGAGAAACAGCTGCTGCAGTTAGCATAAACCATGCATCATGATATTTTCTGGATAACCAAATCGAAAAGATTGTTTTGCATCGACTCACAGCCGAGGCTACGGGATAGGCTACGCAGTTCCCTTACTTTTCCCCCGGATTTATATTACTTCCAGTCAATCAATACTGGAATGCTGGTTCTGAGTGGGGACCGATAACGAATGGATGTTGGCACGGTGCAGATTTAATCTAAGTGGGATCACATTTCACTTTATCAGTACAATCCTCACTGTTTTCGGTTCGACCAAAGTGCTTATAGCCTTTGTCTTTCCGTGCATCGGAAGCGGTTGCCAAGCATTTGCACGCTTGCTTCCATCCAAAACTCCTGCACGATTTCCGTGACTGGCAGGTCAACTTGCTTTGCTTTCATTTGAATATTTAGCCGTCGGCAATTATTTCTGCCGTGAGATTTTCATATGAAAACGCGTTATCCTTGACTAATTGCGCGGGCTCCCTGAACTCGATGTGCTAAATGCGTTGCGTGTCCTACACTTTCTACACGACAAGGATCTTTGCGTTCTCTTTGATGCCATGGACCTGGTTTCCCCTCATTCTCTAAGGCCCTCTTGGGCCGTTCCTTCTGTTTCCTTGTGCTGAGCGACGCTGATGCTGCTGGCACGAAGATGTTTCAGAAGGATCCTCTCTGTTATTTCAAAAGGCTTGCACGAGCATTTGGCATCGGTCTTCGAGTATTCCAGTGACCCATCATTTCGGATGATAATCCTACATTGTATTGCATTCAATGACGGTTTTCGGTTGCTTCGAAACAACAACAGAAAAAAAAAAAAAAAAACAAGGAAAAACGTTGCTTGCATCCATCTGCTCTCAACAGCTCCTTTCTTCCTCTGTACCCTTACTTGTTCAGGTGGCCCAGAAGCTTTCCTCTCTTGCAAAAGAAAGTTGCAGACCTAGATTCTGCTAAGATCCCTCGTATTTTCCGCATCACTTCAACACCATGAGGATCCGAGGGCTTGAAGAAGTTCAACGCAACAAACTCCAACAGATTTCTTTCAAGATTTTGTTGAAACTTATTCAGGAGAACGTCTCCCAGAGGGATTTCGTTTCTGGAAATACTTGAGTATTAGGGGGTCAGGAAAGCGAGACAAGATTCTTTAGCCTCGCTCCTTTCTTCAGATCAAAAGTGTAGATGCACTTCCGGAGGTTATTTTCGAGTATCAGACACGGCAAGGTAAGAAGTGTTACCTCTCAGAAGCACGAGCTAAGCGAGGATGACAAAGGTCAGTAGCCAAAGACTAATCAAAGGAAAGAGAGTGTGGAAACAGGGAGAAAAGGCCGAGCTGTAATTCACGAGTGGATGGAGAAAAAAAAGAACGTGGATGTATCACGCAGTTTTCTTCCCTTTCCACGGTAACGCACCTCTAGATGTCTGAGCAAAGACTTTTGAACAGAACCGTATTCCAGCAACATGTTTGGACGCATCATTGCTGTATCTTCGAATACCTCCGTTCCCAAATGTTAAGCAGCCGTTGGTCATCAATAACTCTGGTTAAGTAAGCATTTAATAGCTCTGATGCATGCATGCATGTGTGTAATTCGTCCGAATAGGAAGCTCAACTTGTACTCAACTAATGTTTTGCATCTGCGGATTAAAGTTCAGCCAGTTTCGTTCTCGTGTTGATATTTGACAAGGGAATCAACCTGGTTATTGATCACTGAGTTTGTCTCGGAAGGCGGGACTGATACTCTCATTTTTGCTTTCTTTCATTTGGTGAGAAAACCAGCGTTTGGACCACTGAAAAAGAAAAAAACAAA
The DNA here is from genome assembly GCA_036172245.1 of Raillietiella orientalis. NCBI lineage: Eukaryota > Metazoa > Arthropoda > Ichthyostraca > Raillietiellida > Raillietiellidae > Raillietiella > Raillietiella orientalis. The sequence continues at coordinate 1,655,089 of JAYWIR010000004.1, read as the reverse complement.
GACAAAAGCACGATGATTTAAATAATGATTCTTTCACTCCCCAACTAGATAGAATGCAAAGAAGTGGAACCTAAAAAGCATTCCACCTCTGGAAGAATGCAATGGAATTTATTTGCGAAATTAACGCAGTTCTTTTTTTTTTTTTTTTTTTTTTTTTTTATGAGATCGGCGATGTGTGATTTTTTTTGCACCCGGGAGAAAATCAAATCTTGACTTCCGTGAACCACGTAATGCAGCCGCACATACCCTCTGAATACTCTCGTCCTTTAAACTCGAGTTCCGTGAAATGCTCCCCTTTTTTGCCTGCTTGCCTTTTCCTGCCCGTGGTGCGCACCATGAAGCTCTCCTTGCCTATTCCCAGTTCAGGGCGTAGCAGCAGCAGGCTTGTGGCATTCTTCGTAAATCAGGTTTTCCAAAACTTCAGGGAATCGCCAGAAGATTATTCTCAAATTGCATTTCCGAGCGAGATCCGAGTACGATAAACGATGTGGTGTACCAAGCACTTGAATCTGATGAAGCAAACTCTGAAAATTTTTCAGAGATGCCCGAGTTCATTTGGATTCCTTCGATACGAGAGGAGTTTAAAAGTGTACCACATGCAAGTCTCAAGGATCAGAGGAAATGATTCATTCCGATGATTTCAGCAAAAAGACGTGATTTGTTGATGGATTCTGTTGAAGCAGCAATAGATCCGTTGATCTAAGCCATTCAAAGTCACAGATCTGCAGACGAGGACATCCATGCGTTGATTTTTTTTCGAGCAGTGACAGGCAGTTTTTTTCTTGGTGAGTGAAAAGGTTCCAAAACACCACCGCAAGCAGATATTTGGCAGACGCCGCCACGCCTCTCAATATTCCCAAAGGACTCCTTCGGTGGAGCGAACTCCCGAGTGTGCCCCTCGAAGAACTTGTGGTTTCTCCCTCGTGCGCGGACACTTCTGTGTTCCCCCTTCCATGGAAGCAGGACGTCATCATGCTGGTGCATTGGGGTTTCCATTGCAACCAGCGCAGCAACGTTCTTTCCGGGGGAGTTGCCTCCCCGGACTGCAAAAGGTGCGGAGCAGCAGGAACGCTCCCGCACCTGCTTTCGGACTGCGGTGTCCTCCAAGGACTGTGGCGGAGGCTGACCTCAGCTCTCCTGCTCCAGGGGGACACCGCAAGGGGATTTGATGCGCCGCTTCTTCACGCCAGGCGGCAAAGGTATCATTAGGTGCGGTGGTCGCAACGGTCTGTTGCCCCCGCTCCATCGACAAGGCCCACCGAGAGCGGGAGAAGCTGGCGATTCGTCGTGAGGCCACCGAAATAGCCGTCGAGAACATGACGTCGGTTGCCGAGCGGGCAGCCGACCTTTCTCAAAGAAAGGAACGGCCGAAGTCCCCAATTCCCCCCATATCTTTTTTTATATTTTTTATATGTTTATTGATGGTCCCCTCCCTCCCGTTTCGGACTTTCGGTTATACCGACCTGCGTGTCGGGGATTCCTCCCTCTGTACCTCTGTACCCTTTGTCCGGAAACTTTTGTTCTCGGATAGTTTAGCAATAAACGCCCCGGCGCACCCGGGTGGGAATCAGAGTTCAACGAGTAGCCGAAAATATCCGAGCCCTGAATTGCTATTTGAGAAAACGAGACGCAGTGCTCCAGGAGCATCACAAGCAGCTTTCAGTTCATTCGAATCCTTTTAGTGATCTCAATACAATCAATGGATTTCCTGGTTCCTTAGACAGATTCTTCTTAAACGGAAAGCGAACAGGGTAGGCTGCTGTTAATCCTTCAAACGTTCTTTCTAATACCTGTCTGGTTTCATGCTCGCGTTCTCTAATGAACGAATTATTAATCGGAAACACATTCACAGACAGATTTATTGCAGTGACCATGGCACTCATTACATTTTACATTAAGCTTTTGTACGAAAAATTCGAATCCTCTTGTTCCATTCTCCGTTCTTCTTCTTCATGGTGTTACCTCCTTAATAGCTGAGATGGAAAGTTTTTTTTATAATCATTCCCGGGAAATGGAACGTTTCGATCCCTCTACGTGTTTGCAATTAAAAGTTTCCTCCTTAAAAAGTGTTACATAAGGAGTGATGCTTAAACGCAGTTATCTCTGACATGCTGAACATTAGCACTCTAGAGTGGAAAGAAAACTTGAGGCGTAAAATCATTGACTGATAACTTTCGCAATGTCTCTCTAATCTGAATTCAAGGAGCCTTCTATTCAAACCGGACGAGACTTTCATTCAAATTAGCGCGTAAATAACTCGCCAAGTGGTTCCTTTCGTTTGCTTAGCATTTCCAAACTCAATACTAAACGCATTGCATCATGTCAAACAACCGAAAAACTTTCGGCGTTCAATTCCAAGAGTTCTATGAAACCAGAAGAGTTATCCGACCATATATTGAGTTCCAAAGAATGGTCGCAGACAGTGGTGAACAAGCTAGCAATAGACATTCTATTAAATCTTTGTTATTGGGGCAATGTAGAATGCAATACAATGTAAAAGAACACTTTAAGGTCAATGAGAGTTTGCTTTATCAAGTGAGAAATGGATTTTGAAGCCTGTAACAACCTCAGAAACTGCAAGATGAATATCAAGAGTGGGGATTCTCTCTTTGGAGTTGACACTGTCTGCCACTTGGCTGTGAGTCGATGCAAAACAATCTTTTCGATTTGGTTATCCAGAAAACATCATGATGCATGGTTTATGCTAACTGCAGCAGCTGTTTCTCCGGTATTGCGTGGCTTCTGAACACGGAATTCTCGTTCATCAACGACGCTCACCACATTTGGCTCAAAGGATGTGTAACCCCCTAACGGTAGAAGAATGTAAATACTAATTTAAAAGTAAATCTTGGAATGGTGTCTGTACCCCTCACGGACCTTCAGATGCCCTTTCTCGGAAATGCCTGCTTGCTTTTCACCCGGGTGCGCCGGGGCGTTTATAGCTAAACTATCCGAGAACAAAAGTTTCCAGACAAAGGGTACAGAGGGACGGAGGGAGAGCTCCCCGACATGCAGCTCGGTAAATCCGAAAGTCCAGAACGGGAGGGAGGGGACCACAAATGCACATTATTTATATTTTTTATAAGATATGGGGAGAATTGGGGACAGGGGACTTCGGCCGTTCCTTCCTTTCAGAATCCTTGTTGGATGCCGGAGATCTCGTTCCTTGTGTGTTCTGGAAGATGACGCCGCTCGGCAGCCGACCTCATGTTCTCGTCGGCTATTCCGGTGGCCTCACGACGAATCGCCAGCTTCTCCCGCTCTCGGTGGGCCTTGTCGATGGAGCGGGGGCAACAGACCGTTGCGACCACCGCACCTAATGATACCTTTGCCGCCTGGCGTGAAGAAGCGGCGCATCAAATCCCCTTGCGGTGTCCCCCTGGAGCAGGAGAGCTGAGGTCAGCCTCCGCCACAGTCCTTGGAGGACACCGCAGTCCGAAAGCAGGTGCGGGAGCGTTCCTGCTGCTCCGCACCTTTTGCAGTCCGGGGAGGCAACTCCCCCGGAAAGAACGTTGCTGCGCTGGTTGCAATGGAGACCCCAATGCACCAGCATGATGACGTCCTGCTTCCATGGAAGGGGGAACACAGAAGTGTCCGCGCACGAGGGAGAAACCACAAGTTCTTCGAGGGGCACACTCGGGAGTTCGCTCCACCGAAGGAGTCCTTTGGGAATATTGAGAGGCGTGGCGGCGTCTGCCAAATATCTGCTTGCGGTGGTGTTTTGGAACCTTTTCACTCACCAAGAAAAAAACTGCCTGTCACTGCTCGAAAAAAAATCAACGCATGGATGTCCTCGTCTGCAGATCTGTGACTTTGAATGGCTTAGATCAACGGATCTATTGCTACTTCAACAGAATCTACTCGTTACACTCTGATGTGAGCATTAGTAAGCCATTCTTTATCTTGAATGACCTAACACTCCGAGCATTTCAATCAACCCTCACTAGATTACAGAACATTGCATTTTTTTTTAAAAGAAATACTCCTCACATTCACTGCAGTTACAAATTAAAGCATTTCTTCAATTGCCACTCGACAATATTTTTATAAATAATTTATCATTATGAACAGTGTGCTATTTGCAATATATATGCATTTATTATAAATAGTCAATCGACAGAACATTGTAAATGCTACAACATATATAGTAATAACTATTTTCCATTCAATGAAATTAAATATCTTATCAGTTTTATGTACATAGATTAAATAAAATGAGTTAAGAAATAGCTCTATCCGCTCCATTGAAATTACGGAACGGAATGGGGGAAAAATTGAGAGTTATTTTGAAAAATTCATTGTGGAGGCTTCGTCGAATTTTCTGGAAGCACCTCATCACCCTCCCAACACCTATTTGCCTGTTAGAAAGAGAAGTCCTTCCCTCATCATACCCAAACCGTTCTACTTGCTCGTTCTTGCGAGCAATGCCTGCCGACGGACGCTCTGAGCAACTTCCTCATGGCCAAGCAGCTCCGAGGACCTCCATCGCTACGAGTAGACTTTCGAGGGAGAACTTCTTCCGTAATGTGAGATGGAGAAAATCATTTTTCCCAGATGCACACAGAAGTTCTCAATTTGGCACTTCCCATTCCCTGCACCAAGGGCCCTGGCTGATTGATTTCTGGATGGTTGGTTCGTGAAGCACCTGGACTCGAGCCAGTCCATTTCGTTCAGATAGTTGATTTAACTAATTGATCGAGTCAGCAATCTAGTCAGCAATTGGAGGATGAACTTTCTACCGCAAGATAACCGCCCTCCACCCTGGAGTTTCCATTCGCACTTTCAGTTGCTCCGTTCCCCTCTCTACACTTAGGAGTCTCACGGTCAGATATGCCAAAAATCCCCGGATCTGTTCGGGAACCACGGAAGCACTCTTTCACTTTCATTCCTCCAAGGGGACTGCTGAGCAGCTGGCGCATCTCAGAATGTACGCCATCTGCTCATCCGCTGGCACCATCCAATCACTCTGATTACAACTCATGATGCTTCGAAGAATGTTTCCTTCTTTGATGTGGTGCAGAAAGATGGCTGAAGGAAGGACGATAGGCAGCAGATTTTGGATCGAAAAACATCAGATCTTATTTCAGTCGAAGCTTCTGTCAGGGCAGGATGTTCCTCTCGAAAAAGGAATTCTTCTCCAGGAAGCACACGAATTCGGAATCAGACACTCATTACGTGATCCTCTATAGGGAAAGCGAAGCGATCCGGGGCAGGGAAAGCAGGTTCTATCAGGGCCGAAGAGACCATTGGGCCAAAAATAGGCAAAGAGCAAGCCAGGAAGGCGAGACGAGAGGAGAAAAAGTGGAGAACGAACCATTAAAGAAAAGGAGCCTGGAACCAAGGGCAGAGAAACCAGCGCCACAGTAGCCAGTTGTGCCTTGTGGGAAGCCAACTCACCACCCGATGCCCTGAATCTTTCCATTCCTCCGTGCGAACTTGGACGTAAGGGAAAACTGAAGAGCTGGTCCAAGGACTCAGAAGATGAATTCTGAACTCATTGCAGTGAAGCGGAAACAGAAATGCCACTCTTCAGCTGCCCCACGCTGGGCAAAGACCGACGGGGCAAATGGCGGATGTTTCGTGGAAGGCGGGGAAGGAACCTCAGGAGGACTTCTGGGAGGGGAAGGCAGCGGCGGTCCCCAATGCAAGGTGCCTATGGGCCCGCTCCGAGGCAGCTCGCCTTTATCCACTGAAGCAGGGTAGACAAGCTAAAGAAGGAAGGCCATCAAGAGGATGTAGGAAACAAGGAAAGACCTCGCTGAATGAATGGAAGGCTGCCATCAAGAAGCACTCTCCCGCTACCTGGAGCGCCTCTTCAGCAGACTGAAGGCCTGCACCAAAGACGAAACCAAAACAAAGAAGCCCACAGGGGACATGGGTTGCAGAGAGGCTTGCCCATGTCCACCAATTTGTGCGGCAAATGTTTCCAGGGCAACCCGTCTAGATCAGCAACAAATAAAAGCCAGGGAGAGGGAGCGGAACGCGCGTTCGGATGGTTTGGCGATCTGGAAAAGAAGAGCCATCACTCCGTTTCTGCGCTGACTCGAAACCCAGTGAAGCGGCAGAAGTGTCCCACTCGCGCGGGTGACGGCACAACGGGGCGGGACCGGAAGCGAACAAGCCTACCATCCGGACACCAAGCTGCAGGCGAGTTGTTGAATGCCGCCACTACTCGCTTCCGGACAAAGGGACTTCTTCAGTGGAGTGGCATGCTTTGTTTTAACACACGGTCACAGCGGGATATTTATCATCAAAATAAGAAACATACATATGTAGAGTCATCCGCTCTACATCGTCCGAAAATGCTCGGAACCAGCCGAGTAACTGGTACGCAGGCCTACGAGGTTCGCCTCGGCAGCAGAGGGGGAGGGGTCAAACAAAAATAAAAATAAATAAGAAAAAAAAACTCTGAGGTGCACGGGAAGGAATTACTGTTCGCTGGAGGGGAGTCCTCTGCGTCCTTTCCTGACCTGCTTGGTGTGCTCACCGAAGAACTCATGGTCTCTCCCCTGTGTGTGGACACGTCCGTGTTCCCGCTCCGCGGGCAACAGGATGTTCCACTGTTTTTGCACTTGGATTTCCCGTGCAATCAGCGCGGATTCCTGGTTCCCAGGAAGCTACCTCCCCGAACTGTTTAAGGTGCGTGGCGATGGAATCGCTCCCGCACCTTTTGTTGGACTGCAGAGACCTTGAGGACTTGTGGCGGAGACTCCGACAATTGTTGGGCACCGCTTTGGACTTGCTGAGATGCTTCTTCACCGGAGCCGGACTGAAGAAGAGAGCGGGATAGCAACAGTCCGTTGCATCCGCATCATAGTGGGCTGCCATTGTGTTAGAGTCGGGCTTCGCAGCGAAAAGAGGCCACCAGCATGGCAGTAGCCCTCATAAGGGCGGCAGCAAGGTGGCCTCATCTGCCAGAAGAAGTCTCCAGGGAGATCGCCACCATCCAACGCTGCTTCTAGAGAGGAAGAGGAAGGACCGTCATGAACAAAAGACCCCTGTCCTCACCCTCCCGTCTTTTTTTATTTATTTATTGTCCCCTTTCTCCGTCCTTCAGTTTTTGGAAGCAGGTCCCGTGCCAGTGGTTAACTCGAATGAACTTTTTTTTTTTTTGGCATCTCTTGTTTTTGATGGGTACTCCTCCCCTCTCGTAGTTTGTTTTTTAAAATAAACGTCACGGCGTAGCCGGGTAAGAACCAAGCCGCAGGCAGAGCTTTCCCTAGGCGGGAAATGCACGTGGGATGGGGAGGCCAACTGAAGATGCTTCCATGGCACTTCGTAGACTACGTTCTTGGAGGCGGGGATCCTTCCAAGGCACGAAAAGTGCTGTCGAGCCATCCCGTGAAATCCCCTCACGTGAAGAAGAGACAGATTTGCTTCCAAGGACACGCAGGATGACAGCTGCAACGAACGTGGAGTCATGGAAACACTCCAGAAGCCTCATACACTCTTTTCAAATCGTGAAGCCACTAAATGTCCCCATTCTCTATCGTTGCTCTCAAAAGCAGTCGCTTTCTCTTCCTTCTTTCGATTCTACATGGAATTTCCAGTTTTTTAGAAGTGCAAATTATTCTGCAGCTCCAGTTTCTTCTCCAAAAAAAATGCAGAAACATTTTAAGTACTTTCATAACTGAGCTTCCATGCAGTCCGGGAGAAGTGGGACTCACCACTCTCTTGTTTGAGTGGATGGCCTTCCATCGGTCACTAATCTTTAGCTTCTTTGAGGTTTCGATAAAAAAAAAACTCATTTCATCATCTCACCCATATTTCTATATAGATCAATCAAATCCTATCGCAAGAACTGTATCAAATTTCAGCCCAAAGAGCTCAAAGAGTTTATTTGCTATAGTGATTACTGCCACGAGCAGCAGATGAATCGATATTGCGGTCCGATTATGATGCAATCTTATGGAGCAAGACTGAGACCATGAGTATGAGAAATCGGAGCATGCGAGGCGTGTTTATGAACTGAGGACTCATCCTGATAATAAGACTGAGTTACTTGGTGGATCTGTTTGAAAGTGAAATTTGAAACGACGCCGGATAGCAAATCTTATTTGTTGACTCAAGAAGAATTCGGGGCGACTCCATAAGGCAGTTCTGGCGAACAGCTTTTGGTACTCACATGATAATGATCCATAGAATGAGAGACGCTGAATAATTGATTGGGCATGGAGCATTTGAAGCAAGAGATTCTTGCAGCAATTACTCACACGCATGCCGCCAGAATTGAACTACACACATCTACATCTTTACATCTGCACACGTCTTCCTCAGCAGATTTGTCCAAGTGTTCTTATTTCAAGCTATCGCAGTAATAAGGTTGTTCTCTAAAACGAGGGATTCATCTTCACATCTTCAGTAGCGTTCGCATTTTCTGTAGCATTCGACATGCACTCACATGCCGTATTCGGCCGTGTTTCACAGGTGGTCTCCTCGACTTCCGTTTCAAAGGCTCTATCCCAGAATCGCCATGCCTTCCAGCATGCGATTATTTTTTTGAAGGTGATGCTTTAGTCTGTGAGTATGTTGAAGGGATCGAAAATTCACCGCACCTAATTGCATGGATCCTTCACTCAGGCTTAATGTTTGTTCCGTAATGAAAATGCGAATTCGAACCGAACGTTGTCTGATACACGGAAAGATCTGAAGATTATGGCAAAAATTGGATTCGTTGGTACCGACGATCCGGCGTGTGATCAAAATTCATTTGATCACACGACGTAACGTGGAGCTCTGAAATAAAATGTTACGTCGTTTTAAGGTTTTAATAGCCTTTTTTTTCTTTTTTCTTTTTGAAGTTTATTGGTCTATCTTTTTGCATCTGCATTACTTCCTCATCTTCGTTGCTCACGTCGCTGCATTTTGAACTCCAGAGTGGGTCTGCAAATCCTCCGCAGAAGCAAACCGTCATCACTGTCTGACTCAAGATATGTCTGAGGTGATTTATCCAATGCCGCTTAATTTTGAAATGATGAGATGAGCTACGATTTTCCTGTTAGTAAATTGCGTCAGCCTCAGCACAATTCCTTAGAACTTGTAGCCTGAGTCCGGCAGCTGGTGCCACGTTCTGAGACTTCGAACCATGATCCACCTCAGCAGCTTCGCCATTGCAAATCCACTTGTCCGTTGCTGTCAGAAGGGCGGGGCGGAGTGATTCGTCCGATCGTTTCAAAATGTACGCAAGAGTACCGTTCTTGGTTTCCTTGAGGATGCTTAGTTTCACAATACTCTTCATGTACCATATTTTGACTTCACAGTATTAATAATTTTATGGTGGGTACACGAATCGTTCTCCTTCAATTCAGGAGTTCCCGATGCTTTGTGATGCTGGCAGTAATATTGCTTGCTCGTTATTAACTGCCACTTACAATTTCATGGTTAATCAGTTCCTAACGCATGTGCCCCATTAGAATGTTTATCACTACTTAGCATCATTAGGATGTTTCTGATAGAACATAAGTTCTGCAATGTTCTTCCCATTTCAACTGAATTCTTTTTGCTTTATCGAGTTTTTTTGCTTGAGTGCTCTTCGTGTTTACTCCAATTTAATGACGTTTGACCGTTGCTCTAAAGGCCATCAGAGATCTTCCCTACTGCAATTTTGATCAAAATAATGGGAAAAGCTTCTGGTTCCATTAGCCGTACACAGATCGTCAGTTCAATCGCAACTTCTTGGCATTTTTAGCTACAGTCCAATAATATGACCGATTTGAAATCTGCTCTTATGGTCATTCAGTCTTTGTGTTCACTGTGCGTTTCTCTTCAGCAGTCTTCGTTGGTAAATTTCTGTGTATTTTCGATCTGCTTTTGCATTATTCTCGAAATCATGCTACAATGATTGTAATTACAAGATTGATAACATTTAACTTCATTTCATTTGTTCATGGCACAAGTCATTAGAAGGTATCAAGATGAGAAATTTCTCTCCTACATCTCTTCCTGGTCTTACGAGTTTGGAGCACAATCCTTCCAGAGTGGCACAAGCTAATTCTCATGTTATACTCACAAACATTCATTTGGCGAGAATTTTGGGAAATATATTTAAAAAATAAGAAAAAGGGGTTACTCACTATTTCCACAACATCCTCATCCTGGAAACGATGAGTTGGTTTTGTGTTTAATAGATGTCCAGCATGAGTTGTCTGCCAGGAAGTCAAGTCGTTCGGGTGGTTAGCTGATCCCTAGGAAGCGGGTTCGAATCTTGACAGCGCACATCGACGCACTTTGATCTGGGCTCCCTGCCTTTTATCATTCATAAGAAAATGTTTTTAAGAAAACATTTCAAACAGATTTCGTTATAATATCCTTACTTCACAACTTAATCGTACTCAACATTCTTACTAATTAAAACATGATTTCACATAAATTATTATTAATTACATTTCATTTATATAATATTTTAAAAATCAATATTAACTTAGTATTAAAACCCTATAATAGCTAGCTACCTCTAAGCCCATAACTTATCATTATTTCTTAAAAAGCGAGAAGCAGTTTAATAGAATATTTTGTTTACACCAAAGAGGAAAATTTCTTGTTTAAATTAAAAACTAATATGACAGAAAAATATGTATTAAATTTAGGATTTAATTATGCTTGAAGCTGTAAGTAATAATTTTTACATGTGATTTAATATTAATTGAAATAATGAGGTGCATATAAATTTCGAAAATAAAACGTGTAGTATTTAATTTTAATTGTAAAAAAAAATTGAATTAGTAATTATTTAAAATTTTGCTAATATGCGTGCCAGCAGTAGCGGTTAAACGTAAGAGTTAAATAATTAGAAATGTTAATTTGTCAGCATATCACCTCCAAATAAAATTCAACTATACTTTATCATGCATAGCAATCACTTCATTCAACTCATAAACATTCGAACATTGAATATAAACTTTTAATTAAGTTTACTCTGATACAAAAGACCACTAACTTTAGCAGTTTCTTATTATCTACTTCAATCCTTTTCAGTACTTTTCACTATCACTACGGGACCAAAAGCCATTTACTATGCTCCATCGGATAGCTCAGAAGAACGAGTGATTATTTTCTTTCATTTTTTTCTTTTTTTCCCAGAAAAGGAGGATGGCAACATCCTCGCCATGACTTCCGCACTTTTATTGGCGCCCTTTCATTTTGAACGTTTCGATTGAATTCCAAGCAAAGGACACGTTTCTGGTGTGTGACCATCCATTTTGGACACTTTTCAAGGAAATTTTGTGCATGCTCGAGATTCCAAGATTCGTCTGTTTTCCTTCTTCTCTTTCAGACATGTTATTCACCCACCACCCGATCTGAGTTGAGAATAGGCGTGTTTCGATGCTGGATGTTTGAACACAATCCTTGGATTTCCTTACCTTTGGTGTCCTTTGCACTCTGGATGCGATTTCTTGACAACACATGGCGACGAAAACTTTCGTGAAGGCTCTGGTCATAGAGAATCCATTCTTCTGTTACTGAACTCGGGATCTTTCACTACCCTTAATAAAAAGTCGGCGCAAATTCAACGAAGAATGAATTGCAAAGGAAGGGAGACACAAGCAGCTGCTGCAGTGTGCTCTGTGTGCGCGCATCTTCCGGTGGGCATTTCTTCGTCATCATTAGATTGAGAAACTTGTGTTTTTTTTTTTTTTTCTGTTCAGAGTGGGGACACAGTGATTTTAATTGCAAACTTTCACTATTGATTTCACAAAAGCTGCAGCTTAGATGCTGCTGCCAACTAATGGAACTTGGCTTACCTCTGCATCTTGGTGCTTTGCTTTGGAGAGTTCTTTTCCCGTGTCTGAGGTGTCAGACATGGGAAAGGTCCAAACAGAGTTTTGTATTCATTCTATTTTTTTTTTTTTACCACTCCCGAGCAATTTTGATGGTCTTAACGGCGCATGAAAATTCTGTCAACAAGACCTAATTGTGATGATCATGATAGACTCACAAGTGTAAGGAATCCCTATTCGCAAATGACGACTGGAATCTTGGAACACGGAAATTTCTCAGTTACCATTTGAGTCAGTGAGTCTTCTCACTTTTATTTCTTGTGCTCTGCGATTCCCACGTAACAGGTAGGAAAAGAAATAAACAGAGGCATTAATATGCAAATATGTATTGCAATCGTTTCAGGAAAGCCTTCAGAGGGGGTTCCCTTTGGAGTCTTCCAGGTGCTCAAAGCGACCGCTTCCCCGAACTGCTTCATCTGAGACCATCCTTGCCATTTTTCAAATCCCTTTGAGTAGACTTCTAGGCATTACCATAAAAAGCAATTTTTATTTGAGCATCTTTCATGGTTCGTTTTTCTATCCATTTCGAAGGAAAAAATTTTCGTTTTCGTGAGCTGTCATTGCATTGAGTGAGCCGACATTTCTATTAGGAGTCCTGATCTCTTTCTTTCTACTCCATGCTTGTAATTCAATGTCACGGTGTAGATTCCATTTGCTTAGGAAGGAATCCGTTTTTCTGAGAGTACATTCATAAGCGGAGGCTTGTGTTTACCATTTTTTTTGGCAGTTGGTCTTACATCATTTCCATTTTCGGACGCCGAATCAATATCCCTATGCAGCACAATGAAATCTGTTCAGTGGTTCCATCGTCTTTCTTTTGAGGTGTTGCTGTGAAACTTCCACATTTCGTCGTCTATCTATGCTGAATCAGTGCTACCTGTTCAACCGTTCATATATGGATTCATTCCAACAGCGCGATTATCAGCTTCCTGCAAGGAAGAAATGTGCGAAGTTGCTGCATGGAACCTCAAGAGGACCTTTTTGTGTGACCTTCCTCGAAGCCTGGGAATGAATAAGCATTTCTCGTGATTTTCCCTCCCTTCCTGTTCATTGAAACACTGCCATTTCCAGATTCAATTGATGTGCTTAGCTGGCAGTCTGAAGGGTGGTTGTTGCATTGCGATGCGAAGCTTTCTGCTTCCAAAATACACCAAAGATCTGCTAATGAAAACTCGCTTTGCTGAAGTGGCAAGTTGGCGTGCCCTATTCATTTTCGTATTCCACCTCAACATGCATAGGCAAACAACGTAGGAACAGTGGGGATCTTCCTCTTGAAGCAAGATTCAGAAAGGCAAAGTAGAATCCGTTTGAAGAATCGATTTCATTCGAAAGGCATCAGACAATTTTCATTTCTTCTTCATCCAAGCAAAACATAAGATTATGGGTAGGTTTACCTCGTGCACTTTGACTCCCTTCCATTTTATGTTTGAGTCTCAGTCGGTGATTTTGTAGCACAAAACAAAACTACACGTTTGAAGACACGTTACCAGAACCACGCAAATTCTTCTATGGCGCACACGCTGGAGAGCAGAGAAGCAAGATATTCCTTCAAGGGAAATCCGTGTCGGGCGTCGGCCAGCGTCATGCAATCGGCCACTTCTTGCATACCAGAGACCTCCTGTGGTTCCTCGATGTTCCCCCTGTAGTTTCGTGCAAACTATTCGATTCGACGAACTGCCCATGGGGGCGACGTTGCAAGAGGTGGTGCGGATCGGATGTACAAAAATGATCGATATGGGAAGAGTCCTCGAAGTCTCAACTTCACCGCTAAGAGGCACGACCATCTGGGTGCAACCGCATCAAGGAAGCAACTCATGAAAAAGTGAGAACCGGCAGCCTCACCAACCAACACCGGGTGACGACGACTTGTTACTACGGCCCGACCTGGCGCGCTCCCGAAAGCCAGGTCATCACAGACTTGGCGTGAATGTGAGCGTGGGGCGAGAGCATTCAAAGAGGAAAAAAAGATTAAGTATAAGGAACTGTTCCTTTGTTTCGTAGATGGAAGAGTACTGGTGGTAGCTTGCTTCCAGCCTGTAACTCGAGATGTTCCAAGAATAAAAACATGAAGAAAAGGATTGTGCACGCCAGCGTCCAGACTAACCACATGTACCGGGGTTACCTGCTAAGATTTCATCTAAGCCTTCATTGAGGTCTCGATAGTGTGCGCCATCCACTGAAGATCCAAGAGCTTCTTCCCATAAGAAAGTGTGGGCAGTTCCCAAGTTTAGCCGCGAGACAGTGAGCTAAATTCAAGTTTTTCAACGTGCACCCAGTCATTTTAATGGCCTTAAAGCCCAGAATAAAACAGTCTCACTGTTTTTGATAGCAGAAATCCACTGACTCCAACCATACTTATACCACAGGATTCCATCAAATTCGGCAATTCTAAAGAAATACCTAATCAGGAAGTAAGTTGAAAAATTCTCTGCAACTTACTACTTCTAGCTGAGGAGCTGCGAGAGGGAACCCAAACTCACTGAGCACTTCTCTGCTTTATTTCCCAGGGGCAATGACAAAAAGAGACAGGGGGATACCCTTTCAAGGTTTCTTTGAATTTTCTTTCCCCGCGCTTTCCGGGTTATCAAGCACACACATGTTTGTGGTTCACAGAACAGGAACAAACACTGGTACCTCCTCATTTTGCCGGAATTCCTGAAAAACTCTGACTTATCTGGCATTTCTATTAACACCTTCGTCTTTCCCCTTCCCTTCCAGCACATCGCCATCTCTCTGGTGCGTTGTAATTGTTCTCGGAACGAGAAACGTCACCATCTTTCTACGGGAAGCATCTTTGAAGAATGAGTATCCACTGAGGAACTGTGAAACTCTTCCGTGCATGCTTCTAAAATGCTCCGAAGGATGCGGAAGGTATGAAAGCGCATCGCACCTCAGCGATGGCTCCCAGGACCCTCCCTCTCGGAGGAAGTTCTCCTCTTTGAATATGTTAGTTGTCCGTCGTCAGCGCGCAATGAAGAACAGGGTAGCCGTCGTCCCGTCATCCCAGGGAGCCCCTCACAGTCGCCGTGGCCATCGTGCGAGGTGACGAGCAATGGCCCAAACTCGGTCTTGAGACACAAACCAGCCTCAGGACTACCGGGAATAGATTCGTTCAAAGCCGATGTCAATACCCGATGTTCTCTCTTCTTTCGGACCTACTCTGATCCTCGGGAGTCACCTTCACCACCGTGGGGTAGTCCGTTTCGCCTTCTAGACAGCAACCTGCATCTATTTACTCGTTGATCCTTTGTCTCTCCGCCCACTACTCCCTCCCTAGTTCTGTCCTCAGTAGGATTGGTAACCCGCCGTTTCAGGCCAGTGCAGGTCGCACTCTTCCCTGATCCTCCCTTTCTTGTTTGTGAAGAAGTGGGGAAAACTTCCGGCTATCCAAGGACAGCAAGAACACGTCGGACGTCCGTCGACAGGAATCAGGAGCACTTGCACTCCCACAGGATAGAAATTCAGCAGAGCTCTCTGGACTCCAGAGAGCGGAGACGGAAACCCAACTGATAGTTGGAGGTACCAAACTCAAGGGAAGGATGGGGAGGAAAACGGCGCGCGCCCACGGAAGGAGGAAAACGAAGATCCAACGTTCGCTCCGGCATGGAACGAGGGACAGCCATCCACTCACAACGAGACACCGCTGCAGGCATCCTCGTCTGTCCACACAGGCAGGGTGCAATCGCAAACCGCATCTCTCGGATGCCCCGCGGCAGATGGAGCACTGCTCCCGGACACCAGAAGATGCCAGATCCCGGCTCGCATCTCTCCCCTGCGCACCGTACTACGAGGAGGAGATGCAGCCGCAATTCTGGACGCGGCATGGCAGCACTCCGGAAGCATCCAGGGCCGCTCAGGAGAACAAGGAGGATCAGCATCTGCGACACAGGATCTCAGAAGCCTTCGAGGTAGTGGCAAGGCATGCAATCTTCGAGAAACGACCGGGATCACTGGCGGATCTGGAAATCTCTCGATCGCGCGCCAATCTCCTGAGCGGCATCACTGAGCATCTGGTGCAGCGCGAACGCCCACTGGGCGCTCCTCCCGAGCCACGTTCCGGACGACCCGAAGAGCAGCGGCAGCCATGCCAAGTCCATTCGCAAGAAGAGGTGGATTCTGCCGCCGTTTTCAGAGGCTCGCTTCGAGCAGCTCCGCTGTATCGCCCGCGGCGCCCGACGCGGAGGAATACGAAAGTGCCTGTTCGGAAGTCGAGAGCGGCAAAGCCGACCGCGGAGGCGTTTGAGGTTGCGGCCCGGGAATCCAGCATGGGACTCCAGGAACGGTGCTCCCGCCGCGACAACGGCATCCCGTCTCGGCACCTCGAACAGAAAAAGCGTGTTTTTTTCCGAATTGAAAAAACGCGGGGGCGGAGTCGATAGAGTTCACGGGAGGAGAAGGCTGTGGAAATGGCGCAGCAAACTCTCCCCTCGTTCTTCTCGCACAATGCCGAACTTTGTGATTCCGTTGTTTATTCACTTGCGTTAAAGAAGGCCTCCGGCAATTCTGTATGATGGCATTCCTCTTGCTTTCTTTGTTATGCACCTGCGTTCTGATGCTGATCAAGCAGCTGATCTCAGACAGCATGTCCATGTTTGCTGAAAATCAAAGCTGGGTCCAAATTCCGAAGCATTGGCAAAGGAAGTGATCACATGAGGTAACATCGTACAGAAAGAAATCAATTCGGTTTATGACAACGTTGAATGAACGGATTGCTGTTTGATGAACTTCCTAAGGGCGACTTTTGACACCATCAACTTGTTCGGAGAAACATCACCTTTATTCCTTGGTTTTTAGATGGGACTCCAATCTTGAATCTTCTGAGTGACTGCGAGCAGGAAGGATAGAGCTTTGGAAGGATGTACTGGAAGCACTTTGAAGTATGACGATGCTGTGTGTTATAATAAAGGTCGCAGTGACTTACGAACCTTTCTGATTCCATAAACCCAGAAAAACCATTCAACAGACATTAAGGTGTAGTCAGGTGATCGCATTGATGGGGATGGAGCCATATTCTTATCCTCACGCGTATTTGCGACTCTATGCTTAGTAGCATCCCCCCTAAAGCTTTATCTAGAGAGTTTGGAATTCCCGAATTTGCTGGAGATGCAGTTCAGTCCTACAAAGATAATCAGGCCGCACAGGAATTCCCTCAAATTTGCTTTCCTTATTCGTTCCTTTACATCCTGCAGTACAGAGATTGAATTTTTCTTTTTCAAAGTGCATCCATTTCGAAGCTTTTTGAATCCGAATTTGGAGATGAAATCCTCTGACTTGCTTCTTTGCTTGAGGGCTAAGAAACTGTGACACTGAGGATGAGGGACTTATTAGGTTGCGGCATTGTGCTACTTGAAACCAAATAGCTGATGTGGTCTCAGAGGGTTCATGAGCACAAGCACAGACTCCTTGAGGAGTTGGCGACCTCATCATCCTGCACAGGAATCCTGTGCACTAACGTGGACCGAACACCCTATCCGTCTTCTCCATCTCTGGCAGGAGTGTCAGCAAACCATGGGTCTGCCGATCGCAGCGATTCGCCACGCTGTTTGGATCTGCACAGTCCCCTAAGGCAAGTGCGTGGGTCAGAAGTCAGGGTCTGCGCAAACGTTGTCAGGAGTATTTCCTTTTTCTGGAATCTGAAAAAGGAAATACTCCTGACAACTGAGAAAGGAAATCTGAAAAAGGAAATACTCCTGTCTCTTTCTGAGTACCTGCCAGGTCTCTTGCATGCTAATAGGCACGAGGCCAACGTCAGCAACCCAAACGGACACTATTATTTGCATGGCGACAAAGCCTTAGAGGTACTGAATTGCACTGATGGACTAATGGGGATGCTCTCAGGCGTGATGTTTTTCTTGATGGTCCTCGCGGTGTAGCTCTCGTGGATATCTGGAGCGTTCCTTTCTGTGGCTCCGACACCGGCAACGAAGGAAAACAGTGAATTGGTGACCCATATCGAGAATCACCCTGAAACATTGAGAGTTACATGCCTCCGATCATTGCGTGTTCCGGAGACAATGTGGAGCTCAAAGATAGACCCAGAGCTTCAGAGAGAAGGGAAAGGAATCTTGCAAGACGTCATCACTTTGATGACTTAGCAACGGCACTAGAAGAGGAAGACAACGGAAGGAGAAGAGCAAGTGTCGAGAGCTGGCTTCTTATCTGGCCTCCCAGGGAGTGCCATAGGATTCCTAGGATCACAGGACGCAGAGAACGAGAGAATCGAAGATTGCGAAGAGACAGAGAACATGGAGAAAGAAATGATGAGCTCGATCATGCTGTATTTCGATCATCAAGCGCTGAGTCCGCTACTCATGTGGGGACACGAAGAGTCACGGAAAGTGAGTCAGCATGACCAAGGGGATGACTGTAGGCAGACGGAAACCACTCAACTCAAACCCTGGAACAGAATCCAGCCTCCTCTCGGACCTGATACTTCAAAGAGGAGGTCGAGCAACTTTCCCTTTGGATGACAAATCCAAAGGGAAAGAAATCAACAATTTTCGAGATTTCTGAAAAAGGAGGGAGAGCAAGTACTGTGAATTGCATTGAGGAGCAAGTACCTGAAAATTGCACAAAGGAGACGCGACCCTTGAGACAAGAAATGGTTTCCAGAAACATCCAGAAATCCCTACCGGTCTACTACGGACATCTGTTGAGACACTTCCAACATCCCTGCAGCCGCGTGCCACACCATAAGATGCCAAGACTTCCAAGAGCTTCCCATTGGCAACGCGTACGTCTCGCCGCCGCCATGTATTCCTCATTAGTGGAAAGAAAATCCTTTCGAAATTGGAAGCATCAGATGAGTCGCTTCTCGTACTCAAAGCAACCTTAGGAACCACAGCTCTGGCATAAAAGGAGCCGGAGAGAGCAGGCAGCCTGGGTGGAGATAATGGAACTTCCCGGCTTCACTTCCCTCAAACCCCTTTCTTAACATGGATGTAATCCACAACCTGGAAAACAGGCCTAGAAATCAAGTTTTCTATCACGAAAATACCTTTTATGTTGCAAGGGATTGGATTAGTCGGTTCGATGCCGGTGCTGCTGTTCTTCAAGCATCTTCGTCCAGACAAGCTGAATCGAAAATGCTGAGCTTCATTCTCTGAAATACTAATTTGAGGACACAAATCTGTTTGGTCATGGGATGAGTTCCAGACGACCGGTGAGTTGAAGTGCTAGTTCGTTCCCATCAGCTCTGCTAGACTCTGCATTGGAGTAGACAGTTAAATCTGAGTCAACGCTGGCTTAGTTTGATTCCTTCTCCTCCTAACACCCAAGACCACTACTTCTAAACCAAGCGCCCACACCAAATCTTTATCCACATGGTCGATCCCACAAATGTTCTCTGTGCAAATCTTTCATTTCAGCACATCCGGTTATTGTGAATGAAGATGCAACACCAGCAGCATCCCGCCAGTGTAGTTCATACTACCTTTTTAGGGTTAGCAGGACTCCTTTGGAGTGCCCAAGACCCCACGAGAGCAGTCTGGTCTACCTATTCCCTCCATTTCCATTCTTGTGGTACCTTTTTCGTGCTTGAACACTTCCGGTATTTTCATTGCGTTGGAAACAGGATGTTCTGCAGCTTCTGCACTGGGAATTCTTCTGCAGTCAGCGTAGACAGGTGGTTTCAGGGGAGTTGCGTCCCCAAATTGTTCAAGCTACGGAGCGATGGAATCGTTTCTGCACCTGCTCTTAGATTGCAGTGCCCTCGAGGAGCTCTGGCTCAGGATGGTTTCATCACTCTTGCACGCTGAGGACACTGCCAAAGACCTACTGCTGAGATTCTTTGCAAAAAGGGGAGTTATGACAGGGGCCGTGATTGCGGCAATGTGTTGCACCGGACACCATCGTCACAATCCGCTATTTGTTGGAGTGTCGTGAGCAGTGAAGTGAGATCAGCTGCATGACAGCTACCTATATGAGAACGGCTGCGAAGTGACCTCACCTACAGGAAGAAGTCAAGACGGATCGCCGGCATTCGGCAAGTTTCTAGAAAGGAAGGAGATTCAAATGTCCTATCCCCTTCCTCCTATTTGTTTTGTTATTTATTTATTGTCCTCCTCCCTTCCATTCGTTCCGGACTGACCCAGCAAACGACCTGCGTGTCGATGGACTCTTCAAATGAACTTTTCTTTTTGTTTTTGTTTCGGGAACTATGTTGCTTACTTGTTTGTTTATTCTTGTTGATCCACTACTGCCCACAGATCTCATTTATCTCCCCTCCCTCCAATTTTAAGAGCATTTGAGCTCCTCCTCTTGTGCGGTTTTGTCTCCGCTACCTCTACAGACTTTTCCAGAGAAATCAACGGCCTGCATGCTGAAGATGGGAGGGTGGAACTGAACACCAGGTGCCCGAGATGCTGTGTGGAAATCAGGTCTAAGCAAAGCATCTCATTCCTGAAGGACACAGTTTCCATACCAAGAACGGACCACTTCCACAGAATCTCCCACCATGAACTCCACACGGAAAGCCTGCAAGGAAATTCTTGCCTCATACCGCCTGTTCCTGACCCACAAGGTCGTCCTGCCGGGAAGAAAATGCTCCTGAATTCCAAAGAACCCATCAGGTAGTTACCTCGCCTATGCACAAAAGTGAGGAACAGCTGAAGACTCTGATTGATGACGCAAGCACAACGGAAACTCCCAAAGAGATTCCTAAAAACGCGATCTAAGTATTCTTTTGCTGGAGCATCATCTCTTGATTAGCTCCCATAGCCTTGCCCTCCATAGAAGTGGATTGACCAAGATTTCATCGTTTGCAATGGTAGAGCAACAAAGTGTTAACACGTTCCTGAAAATTTCAGTGCCTGCTTTCTGATCCTCGTTCTTAACTGCCAGTTTGTCCGAAACAGGTAAACACTTAACGATTGCAAGACCAAGAACTTTCTTCTAGGTCCCTAGCTTCCTCCACAGCTGCAACCTGTTGCAGATAACTTATTCATGCTGTCTTTCTTCTCACGGATTTCTTGGTGTGGCAACTGAGGCTGAAGACAGAGACCAACACCTGACGCTAGACATAGGCAGTCTTCTTCGAAGTTTTTCCCGTTCTTATTCGAAGTCGGTCACTTCGATCTCATCTTTCAATTCGGCCATGATTTCAGATTAGTTTCTTGCTTATCAGGACTTGCCCTATATTAGAAGAGCTCCATCTCTTGCAATGATTACTTGCTGAACTGCAGTTACGATCTCTCAGGTATCTTTCAGCTTCATTCATCTGGTTCGTCACCAGCTGCAACACCATTAGCTGCTATCGCAGGATCTCGGAGTTCCTTTTTTCCCTATTATCCTCCAATTCAGGAACCCTCGCAACAGTCCAATTTTCGACCGAAGAAACCGCCAATGTGGTTCATCGCCACCTACATCTCCAGATAAAATAGCGAGTGGCTTTAGTGGCTTTTATTGATTGCTGGTTAACTCCAGTTCCGGAATAACTTGCTGGATGCTGGATATTTTCCCTTTCACTCAACAGAACTGGAGCATTCTGACACTCTGCTTTGGCCCTTTTAGCTTTAGAAGAAACATCTCGGGACACCAGATTCCATTCCTCCAGTCGCTTCTTGCTCATTAGGAAGAGGCTTCCCGCCTCTTACAGTAACCATTCTGTGCTTGGCAACCCTCTTCACTGCTGATGCAGCAGCGAGATCAGTCGTCTCGTTTCCGGCATCTGCCTGTGCTCCTAATGAGAAGTTTCGTACGGAGATGACATGCCTCCGCCAGCGTTACCACTCACGACGTGCCACTCGATGCTCAGGACTTTAGGGGGAAGCCGCGCAAGGACGTGATTGAGTCTCAGTAAACCCCAAGTGGATCAGGAAACCGTTCTGATTCCGCCAGAGCTTTTGTGAAGGGCAGGAGACTCTGCAGATTGCCAAAGCTGAAGAAAGAGGGAAGGAGTATTTCAGTGTCCACTTGGAGTGTCCTTGAGTTTCGCATTTGGGGAAGCAGCGTGGGAGAGCAGATCCTTCGGAGTCTCCGAAGGGGGTTTTGCGGGCTCACGAATGGCACTGGGTGGTTGCCGTGCTCCCCGCGGAGTGGATCTTCGGGTTCGCGGGGCCAAAGCTCGGATTCCTCCTACGTGCCTGGCTCCCCTCGTCAGCGGCCTCCCTCTGCACCTGGAGTCAGGTCCCTCCCTCCGAGTCCATGGATGGACGCGGGCGGGCGTGGAAGGCGGATCGACCGGGAGCAGCGACGTTGGGCTTGCGGGGCATCTCCCTGCAGGGAGCGATCGTACGATCGCAGGCAGCGGCCGGTAGAAATCCGTGAATGTTTGATCGATCGGCTGCCATCGATCTCGGTCCTAGGTTTCTTTTCCTCCCGGTCTCCCCATCCTTCTGCGGGTATAGGTTGCTTCCAACTTTTCAGATTCAAGGTCGGACACTGGGGTTTTGCTACGGGGAAATAATAAATGGGAGGAGGGAAAAGAAGGATGAGGGAGGGAGAGATCCTGCGCAGGCAGAGCACGGGCTCCTTCGCAGACCTCCTTGCACATCCGATGCTCCCGATGAAGAGGGCTTGAGGAGGGAACGAGGAACCTCCGGCGACGAAGCAAAAATTGCGGATGTGTCATCTGTAGCACGCATCGAGACACTTCGCCCTCGAGCAAAATGATGGACGGGAACTGCTCCCTTCGGGACCCTCAGGAGTCTCCTTGCCAGGGTAGATGCGAGCGCAAGGATCCACTTCCACAAGACGAGGAACGCACCCGGCATCTAACCTTTCCGTACTTTCTCTTCCCTCAGGATGGCCATGCCTTCCGGGAAGAAATTTCGATTCTCATGTGGACATGGCATGCTCCTGCCTATTCCGAAATTCCTGCTCGCTTTCCTATTCTGCCTGCGCAAGACTGCCACCTGGTGCCCTCAAAGAGCTCCCGTTTCCCCTCTATCGGTGCGGATGCAGCATCCCTTTTACCTCTCCCCTTTATCCCTTTTTTTGGGGGGGAGGGGCATTGACAAGTTGAGCCCAATTCACTCTGAAGGGGTTTCTTTTCGGTCGCTCCTGACGGAGCGATCGGCAGTTGCGCCAGGTCGCATCCTTTCTCAAGCTAGAAATTCGCGAATTCGACCTCTCCTTCCATCTCTTCTGCTTTCACTCTTCCTTCATCTGAGTGGTCCAGATTGCACTTTAGGAGCAAATGGCAGTTGTTCATCCTAACCACCTCCAACTCCTCCTTCTTGCTAGGAGTCGTCCTCTGCAGCCCCTCCACTCTAGAAGACAAGCTCTGGTTCTTGCCGATCCCCGTACTGGGCAGAGCCCCTTCCTCCGGCATCTTCGTCACTTGAAACTTCTTGAAGGCCGAAGTTAAGGCCGATCTTCCGGTCCTTGGCGAGGGTCCTTGGCTCGCTGAGCTCACAGAGCAGGAAGACGAAGTGGACGTCATTGCGCGGCAGCAGTCTCGCGCCGGGATCAGCCTGCTGCCTGCCAAGACTTCCAGGTCGAAGAAAGGCAAAGGGACGCCACTTCTTTTGGAAAGTCAAGCCCTCTGCAGCTTTGATCCTCCTTCCCTGATCTCGAAAGACGAGACGAACGCGTTCTGCAGGGACTGGCCGTTCCACCGCCGCGGAAAGTAGTCCCTCCAGCAACTCCTTCGTTTCGGAGGAGCAGACAGTCGCTCTTTCGGGGACGTGATTCAGGAAAGCAATGCTGACGCCCGAACGGGATGAAGCGACCCAATTAGCGTCGGATGGTCCTCGACGTGCTTGGCAAGAGACGAGAAAATCCAGAATCTGGGGAAGCAGCAGCAATGCGCTGTTTTGGTCTCCGCGCAGCTTTTGAGCCTGTCCTCAGGTTCGCGCCTCTTTCTTCCCTCATGTCTCCAAAGGAAATCTGTAATTGGAGCGACTTCTTCCCTTGTCGTCCCCGGGAATATACAGGAAGACTATACAGGGCGACGTGCTCGCTCCCCATTATTTTTTTCTCTCCTTATTTTCGAAATAACAAAGCCCAATTAAGACACAAATGGAAAATTCCCTTCCCCGGGAATAGCTTCCTTTAAAATGGCAGCAGATTGGATGTCTTTGCCGAAGGAAGTGAAGGAGTGTCAAGCGCGAAAGCAGACAAAAAACACAAAAAAAGTAATGATGGCCGCGCGCTTCCCACACTCTCGCGACGGGGAACGGACCTGCGGACTCCGTCGAGCCTACCACGGGAGGAGGGATGGCGCATCGCTTCGATGCTCCTTGTTTCTCGCGCCAGCCTCACTTATCAACTGTGCTCGTTTAAGCACACGGGAGCAGTGGGCGTTCCTGCTGCGGTACCGCGGTGTCGCCTTGTCCTGCTATCGGGGTCAGAGAGCAACCATACCGCTGCGGGTTCACTTGATAGGAGGAGTACCCGGCTTTCGCGCTGCCCTCCAAGGAACCCCGAGGGTGGCTGGCATCCGGTGGCTGGCAACAGGCTCCTCACCTCGCGTTGGAGCGGATTACGCACCCACACTCTTGCTGTCCTTTTCGAAAGCAACAGAAGGCTTGCAAAGCAAGGTTCATGACCTTCTTGCTGGATAGCTCGGCTCTTGGAATCCCAGAAACGATGTGAGTGGGTGCTCCGAGATTGCTTTCGGTGAGGATGAGGCTACCATGAGGCTGCTCATGGTAGCCTCGTCCTTCCGATGTAGTCGGGGCATCCACTGTCCACACCGCTTAGGGCATCCCCGGACGGCGCTTCCGATCCGAAGGTGCACCTGATGCAAGAGGCCACGGACGGGCAGCAGTCTGGAAACGTCGCCAAATTGCTCCTCGAAAAACCCCGCTGAATGTGAAACAGAGTCACGCCGCTGCTAGCCTGAGAGATAGAGCTGAACCATCTCTGGAAATTCAGAGAGCCACTGGCTCGAAAGCTACGGGGCAGCGGAAGAACTCTCAGCAGGTTGTGCAGAAGAATTCTTCAGAGGACGAGAGGTGCGTCCACTCCGCTGGAGCGATCGGGAGAAGGTCAGCAGTGCCATCCAGTAAGGCGGTGAGATCCTCTGCTTTTTCGATGCTGGAAACGCACTGGCATGGAAAGGAGGTCTTGGCCATGGAAAGCCTGCCCGTCATGGCGAAACGTGAACACCGGAGTGCGCTTTTCCCAGTTGGTTCCAAATCATTGCATGAGGCGTTTTTGCCATCTTCCTGGTGGGTCGGATGTCTTGGTGGGGAGGATCGAGAAGGCTATCGAGCAAAGGTCGCATGTTCCTGGAGTGGATGCTCTGTGGAGGGCCCGATCTGATGCTCGAAAAGGACAGCCCGGTACAAGCTGAGTCTGATACCCTTTAGAAGGCACGGCAGCGGATTTCAGAACATCCCAGAAGAAGGAAGCAAAGTACTTCGACGTTGCTCTGCTACTCGTGTCCGTTGCTGGAACGCGTGCCACAGTAAGGTCTCTGACTGAGGGTCCGTCTGATTCCCTTGGAACTTGGAATTCGACAAAGGAAAAGGGGTGCAGGGCCTGGAAGTTTTTCTGCTATGCAAGGATATAATACGAGGGAGAGTTTCGAGGTCGAGTAAGTCAAGACTTGACTTATCACTCCAATTTTCCCTTATCACGTTCCCTTTTAAATTAATTTAACATGTGATTACGGCGAGTCCTGATTTTCTTCCATGAACTTTTTTGAGAACCCATTGACATCGCTTCTTATTCATCGAAAACAAAATTGAATGATGAATGAATGCATTTTGCCACACTGTGCTCTGAGTAATCTACATCACAACTGTCGTTTGTTTTTGCTAAAAAATAAAGGATAGAATGTCTGGATGCTATAGGAACCTAAGCAAACAAAGACATGATTGATGGTATTGAGAGATGATTAATATCCAGGAGTGGAACAAAATCAAAAGAATTTTCTTAGGCATGCTCCGGTTATGAATGCTACCTCAGTTTTCTACGCAATGAGGCTAATAAGCAATTAGGAAAGATGGATTTTAGCTAGAATGGGAAAATTAAATGATTTTATGCTCAAGGAAACAGCACATGTACTTCTTCCAATATGACCTTCCACATGAGACTCCGGTTTCAGTACGATATGGATTCACCATAGAAATTCACTTCCTCGATTATCCTCTTTCGTAGAGATACATGCTGGACCCACATTTCGGATTCCTCTCCAGACGGAGGACATTTGGGCCAACTTCCTGAGCTCGTGCAAGAGGGATCCACAGGCTAAACAGCGTGGACTGCCCGGAGGCCACTGAGGTGGTAGAGGTGGTTTCTCTGTTTCCAAGAAATTGCTATCTTATGTGCATAGACAGAGAAAACGAGAGCTGTGGTTTCACAACATGGCTTCTGACTGCTTCCAGGAAGCATTTGAAAATGATGGTGAAACAGCTGACGAAACTGCAGAAGAAACAAACAAGCGCAGAACCATCTCTGCATCTTTACTCCGGAAACAATTTCCTCTGTAAAATTAGCAGGTTGAAGGTCACCAAATCGAAAAAGTGAACTCGGAAGGGAGTAAAACAGTGCAGATTTGCATGGAATAGGTGAGATTCGAGTTTCCTCTGTACAGCAGCATGCCCAAATTAGCAGGTCAAAACCCACCAGATTAAAGTAATAGTTTACAGTCCTTAAAAGACAAAAAGGGCAGGAACTTTCTTTAATGTGAACTGTGGCAATAAGGAATCCACAGAAATTTCATAAAAAAAGGAAAGGAAGGAAAACTTTACCCTGGAAACTGAAACGTAGAACGGCTACATGCAGGCGACGTTGATAGTGCCATCAGTGCTATGCATATACATGATCCATACATTTTCCCAATATCTTGTTCACGACTTTGGAATTTCATTGCTTTTCTTCCATTAGTTGGACGCCATGATAATAGGCCACCATAATTCATGAAGAGACACCTACCTCGGGCACTTTCCGTTAGAAAGCAGGACTACTTTAATCGGAACTACCGCTCTTCGTTCTGTTCAGCGCATGGGCATGAATCGTAATCCTCCTATCTGACGCTCCATCATGCTGGCACAAGCAGGTCTGCTCTGGGCCAACACATCACCATGTGAGTCCATCATCATTCTGATTTTGATACTTTAGGAATTGAATGCTCTTGGGGGCATCAATGCAGCACCTCCTCATTCGAGATTGTATTTACAAATCTTTGATTACAGCATCATACTTTGATGGCAGACGCGCCCACTTTCCACTTTTTCCAGATTTTAGCTGCTATCAAAGTTCTGGTTTGTTTCCTGGCCCACGGCAGAGTGTGCTTTTGTTCCTTTTTGGATATATATAGAAGAAGCAGCAATGTGTTTCTCCATTATGAAAACGTCTCCCTTCCAGAGAATCTCACTTCCGTTCTGATTCTCCTTTATCGCGCTTTCTATTTCAGATCAGCTCCAGGTACAGGTACAGCGCGTTCTTGAATCATGTAATATGCAGGAATGAAGGGTAATGTATCAGGGATTGGCATCAGTTATAGGGTGCTTTTGAAACATATCTATGACACTTCCATTCCCTTCCAATGTGGAAGCACTGATATGAAGTAAACAGCCATCATGATGAATCCAACGTTGTAGGAAAGGCAGTGAATGAGCAGAGAGACTTCCAGCAACAAAATTATACATTTTTAAAGTGAGACTTGATGATGGTAATGATTCTTTCACTCTCAAAGCAGAATCACTTTCCTTCGTTGACTACTTCACTGCTAAGCAGCAGCTATGATGGCATCGATCTTGTGAATTCCATTCAGCGGAAAGGGGAAAAAAATTTTCCAGTATGTCTCTAAACAGAAAAGGAAAAAAAAAACGTATGAAAGACGAAGAAAGCTCACATACTCTTCACTGTCGCTTTTTTTAGAAAAATACAACGAACCAGCCGATGCCTGCATCTTCGTGCTGAATCTAAACGAATTCATCTCCAGTATTTCATGGAATAAATCAAACCGACTTTCAAAGGAGAACTTCAATTTTGGTCTGTACCTTTCTCCTCATGCTTTCGATGCATCAAGCAATCGGAGCGCTTGCTTAACCAAGCTCATGTACAAAAGGCATCGATGTTTTGTACAACTCTGCGGAATAGGTAAAATGAATTTTTGAGCTTGCAGATGTGAATCAGATGCTCAAAAAAAAGTCCCCGTAAAGCAAGCGGCAGCAAGTGTGAAGATGAATTTCAAAAACGAGGAAGTAATCAATGTACTGAAATCCTTCTATTAGAGGAGCTCCGTATCCGAAAACAGTTCTCTCGAAATGCATGAAACACTCGGATGGCACTGCACAGTCCAATGATGGAGTGAAAGCTTTGAAATGCAAAAGATTTTCCATCAGATTTCCACTTCCAAAGCCTCTGATGATTACTGCTCCCCGAGCCTTTCGTTTGTATCGGTGAGCAAATGAACAGATAACCGTGGAGTCGAAGACCTGCTGCGTGAGCTCGGGGACCGACAGAGCGCGGTACTGCTGGTTGCCACGGGAGGTCAGCGGGGCGAACCCTGACATGAAGTGCAGGCATGTTGACGGCCAGCTTTCGCAGGTCGGCGTTGAGCTGGCCGGGGAATCTCAGGCAGGTTGTCGCCCCAGACATCGTCAGCAACACCAAGTGGTTCAGGTCCCCGTAGGTGAGCATCTGCAGCTTCAGGGCGATCTGAACCCCTCCTATTTTTTTTTTTCTTTTTCCGGAGTCCCCTCCGGAGGATGATCCTTTCTTTTCTGTCTTCGCAGTGCTTCGACACGGTTCCATGACACCCGAGGGTGGGTAATTCTTCAAGATAGGGGGTACCCTGGGAGAGGTCCGCCCTATGAATTCAGAAAGGACTCGGAGTCCGTTCCTCTCACGCCTGGGGAGGCATTCCCGGAAATCGAGATCACTTCCACCCGGGTTGTCTCCGAAGGAGAATACAGAAGGGAATCTCCTTCCTTATTCTCTCCGGAGGACCCCTGGTGGGGGGCCGCTCCATTCTTTCTTCTCTGAAGGGAACCCGGAAAGGATCCGATCCTGGGATTTCTTCTGCGGAGGGATCCCCCGCTAGGGATCCGCTCCTATTTTTACTCCTCTGAAAAGAACCCAGAAGGGACGCTTCCGAAATTCGGAAGGGCTCAGCTTCCCCGAAGGGATCGGCTCTCTTCTCTCCACTCTCTGGAGAGGTGGTGGCGACACACCTACTCCATCAGTACGACGCGGAGGGGTCCCCCCCCCGGAACAGAGGGGGTTCCTTCACAACCGGAGGGGAAACTCCCCACTCCGTGATTCCTGGAAGGGCCCGGAGGTCGACTTTCGTTTGTCCCGGCCCTCATCGGGGGCACCCGGTGTCAACAGCTACCAGTGCCGGATGAATGTAGGCCAACCAGCGTCATCTTGCGGGATGAACTCGGAACCCACGACGCACTGCATCGATTCAGTTCGGAATATTCGAACGACGCATGGCGCCACGCACGGAGACCACCGTAACCACACGGCCTCCGACGCGGGCTAAAGCTAATTCTAGATTGATGATTAGAGAGCCTGCTTCACAGCTGTGGTGAAGAATACGGAAGAAACGCGTACCTTAGATCAAGAATCGCACCTATTGTGCTGTACTTCCAGTAAAACTGCACACTGGAGAAACCGGAAAAAAAAAAAAAGAACACACCCGTGAGATTTCAATCGATCCTGTCGAATGGAAAGGCTTAACGAGATTGCATTCCAAGATTATAATAACGCCTGCACAAACAGCATATAAGAACAGTCGGCAACGAACGATAATCCTTATTGAGTTTTGCCTACATGTGCTTTTTTTTCTAGAAGTTCAAAAGACAAAAGCCATTTGCTGTTTAGTATGGTGCGATAAATAGAGAACACGTCCTGAGAATGTACAAGGAACAAGGTGATGGAAACTAACAGCAAGTTTCATCCTTAGGTACGCACAGTGTGGTAATTCTGAAGAGACTGACCAAGATCTCAAAGAAAGCATGTAGCCGGCCGAGAAACTGCTGTCGGTGTGCTTATGAAATTCCAGTGCAAAGGTCGCGTCATATGTCAAGTCACGCACAATGATGCCCGGCTTTTTTCAATCCTCCTGCCTACGCCAGAGGAACTGAGAGACTCATGTCATCCCTACTCTCCTGCGAGTTCTCTCATGGGAACGAAACTAGACGACTTGGCACCGGGCTGAAGCTTGCAGCGGCTTCACAGGAACACGGGCAAAACACCAAGTGCTGTCTGGATTGTGGAGCGTCTCGCTTCCAGGAAAAAGAGGCACCTTCCTTCCAACGGAAGTGATGGATCCTCTTGCAGTGACCGCTGCATCTCCTCCAGAGCAGGACGAAGAGTTCAGGAAGGATGCAGCCAAGTGACCAAAGGCGTCCGCACCGACGTGTGATTTTGTATCGCCTCGCAAATTGCTAACTGCATGACGCAAACGGCAACGTACGACAGTTATTAGAATGCGTACTGCGTGGCGCATACTCTCACGTGAGGTATTTCGTTTTCTGGATCCGCGTCCGTCTAACACAGGAAGTAGGTTTCCGGGCGACTGCCACTCATCTCTGGAATGCCATCCGATGTCACCAACTTCGTACCATCGGTTTGAGCGTTTTCGAGAAACTCACTGAAGGCTGCTCACGGAGTAGGAAGGAGGATGTGGAATCCACATCCAGACGAGAGAGAGGCAAGATTTCTCTGCTCCATGCAGTTCCAGCTCAGGAGGGGGCTGAATGCAGTCTCGACAAGAGCTGCCGTTTCTTTCTCTCACTACATGAGCAAGGGAACTGAAATCGATCGTACGAATTCTGATCATTGCTGACGGCTATACTCAGGGAAGCAAAGACAGTAGGGCAGAGCCCTGTTGGGAATCTTTTCACTTTATTGAAAGTGGCTTCAGACAAACAAAAACAAAACAAAACAAATATATGAAAGAAAAGCACGCGCTATCAGTGATGGCGATGGAGGAATGGAACTGCAGTTTAGCTCGAACTAACGGGAAAGGATAGCTGAAGCAGATTAGAGGAAAGCAACATTGCCATGAGACGAAAATCTTCTTCATGAAGAACGCGGGACTCATTTTAAGGGAGGGAAGGGAGGACTTCATCGGTACATAAGTCACAGTACTGGATTTCCTTGTCAGGGATGAACGCATGCTCTTTTGAGCCGATGATGGTTACTTTGAGCACCGGTGTGCTACCCTCCTCATGAATGAAGCTTCTCAACAGGAAAGATCTAGGAAGGAACACGATTGAGAGTGGTAAAGTAGTTGAGAAGAACTTGCTGTGCAGTGATGTCTTCAATCATAATGACTGTCATTTAACCTACAATTATGACGTGTTCTCGTCTCGCCGCTCATTCGGAATAGAAAGCAGATGACGCAAAGAACCACACAAGCGGATTCTGTGATGTGTTCTTCACTCTCAGGTTGTATTGCTTTGTCTTTCCACGTATGACTGCTATTCGAATTGCAAAGAACGCGCCAACATCGAGTCATCTAGTGGAAGACTCATTTAAATGGAAGATCCTTCGTGCTGAACCTTTTTCGGATGCGAGCTGTTCCAAAACAGATCTGTAAATGCTGAAGAGCAGAGCTGAAGTCTCAACTAGCAAAAATACAGTCCAGATGGTGGAGAAGAAGCGGTTCAAACTTCAGAGGCACCGCCATCCGTAGAGACGCTGACGTCTATGTGTTAAATTTGACTTCAGCGAGACCTGCTCCAGCGTTGCGAAATCGTTCCTGATTAAGAATTTAGGAAACCACTTTTTTAGGATGCACCCTGATGCTAAGATACTCTGATAATGTATTCAGTAGCATGAAATGTAGCCGCTTCTATTCTCTTTGGTGTGCTCAAAATCCCATCACTAATCATCGGTTTGATGGCAACAAATGTTTTGAAGGTTGATGAAAATCCCTGGAGGCAATCTTTCTGTTTCGTACAGGTTGATGAAAATCCCTGGAGGCAATCTTTCTGTTTCGTACAGGTTGATGAAAATCCCTGGAGGCAATCTTTCTGTTTCGTACAGGTTGATGAAAATCCCTAGAGGCAATCTTTCTGTTTCGTACAGGTTGATGAAAATCCCTAGAGGCAATCTTTCTGTTTCGTACAGGTTGATGAAAATCCCTAGAGGCAATCTTCCTGTTTCGTACAGGTTGATGAATCTTTTCAATCAGAAAAACTTCTTCCATTCTGGAATTGCATGGATAGTTGCATCTTTAGAGCATACTTTGTTCACTTTCAGCTGGGCACTTCTGTTCATTTCGCGAATGTGATTCTTATTTTGCCCAGGGCACTCGTTGCACATCTTTCTCTTTTGCGAGTTCTTGTGAATCAACACTCACGAATTCGACGATGGCAACTCGATTAATTAATGTCAGCTTCAGCAACGGAAGGTCAGATGTCCACTCTTGATAGGGTGTTACTAATAAACTCAAGAAACCTTAAATGAAGAGATGCGCAATTTGTATACTTCCACTTACCAAAAGTGAAAATTGGAAGTCGCCACAGGATACTTTGGATATAGGAGAAGGCTACAGAGGTACGTTACATAACTTGCACGACTGGTTCTTCATAGCCAGGCATGCCGTCGGCTGGGGCTGCGTCCGGTAGCGCCAGTACATGACCCCATCCTGGAGGTAGCTGGCGAGGGCCGGGCCGTCGGAGGTGGCGTTTCCCTCCCGGCCGGCCTCCAGTAGGAGGACGCGCATCCGGGGATCCTCGACGGCCTCGAGGCAACGACGGAGCCGGCCGACCACGGCCGTACTCGTTCTGGAGTACGACGTTCTCCGCGCGGGTCGCGGAGTAGGACAGGCCCATCTGAATGGGATCACAGGAAACTCTCTACTGTTAGTGTATTCCAGTGCTTCCCAAAGTGGGCGATACCGCCCCCCGGTGTGCGCTGGGACGATTCAGGGAGTCGCCGAGTAATTTTTTATCTGAAAAAGGGGCGGCAGGTCAAATAAGTTGGGAGAGGCACTGGTGTATTCGATAGAATTCAGTAGAGAAAACCATCTGCATGGATGAAGCCCGTGGAAACTCGGAATTCAGCAGGGTGAAAATTCTCTGAGGGCGTCTGAACACACAGCACGTACGCTCACCTAACTTTGAGCACGAAATGGCTTCCTTCAGCAAGAAAGTGTACGCTCTCCGTCAAAGGCACTCTTTTTCTCGGAACATATCAAAAGGGAAGTAGTAATCGACTCGGGAAGAAATGCTCGAGAGCTATTGGCCAGCTCACTGGTCACCTGACTTTGAAATCTCCATAAATGGGAAACGAAAAATGAGATTGAAGGAAAGGATGAAAAGAGAGGATTGCATTTCTTTTTTTTTTTTCGATTTCTTTTCTTGCTTGATGCACTAAAAATTTATTCAGAAACCAAGCAAAGCGTAAATGACCATCACCATTCCAAGATATGTTCCCCCTCAAATGAAACACAAAATTGCGGTCATACCAATGAAACTGTAGAGATTTCTTATTCTTCTTTCACATATCCCGTATTGCTTCCCTGTTTACTTGCTCTTTGTCAGCGATGAAGGGGTGGCAATGCATCTTACGAGGTTTCTTCAAA
Source organism: Raillietiella orientalis (assembly GCA_036172245.1). NCBI lineage: Eukaryota > Metazoa > Arthropoda > Ichthyostraca > Raillietiellida > Raillietiellidae > Raillietiella > Raillietiella orientalis. Next base: position 1,621,870 of record JAYWIR010000004.1, on the reverse strand, counting down.
TGATCTGCCTGGAAAATTGAAAACACGATTGAGTTTTCCCGGTAAAAATTCATCCTTTTTCGATTTTTCACCAAAAAAAAAAAGGTGCACAGTTTTGTATTGGCGTACTCTCAGGATCGAGGAGGCATTATCTGACCTCGGATCACAAATACAATTAGACAATCGTTGCACGATTGTGCTTGATAGATCGAGCATTATAAAAAATGTCAACAAATAAGAAGGTACAGCTTATGTTTATAGTACCTCGTTTTGTAGTACAGTGCTATTGAAATATGCCTTTACAAATCACATCCGTGGGTCAGAAAAACTGATGGGAAAGAAAAAACGAAAGACAAGTAATGCAATGCAAAAGACATAAGAGAAGGCAAAACAGATCCCTGGTTATTTCTAACGACCATGAATCGACTTCATGTTTATTGAGGAATCTAAAGAAGCAGTGGTATCGTAGACTGAAGCTAGGCTTCCAGACTAGAGATTGGGCTACTCCCGAAAGAGTTTTACAAATTTGTCGGATTCGGGGCCCGCATCGAGTATAGCGTACGACGAACAGAGAGCATCTTCTCTTTCATCTGTAACCGAATTCAGCTCAAGTCCGTTCACACAAAAGCTCGAGATCTTCAACAGTTTCCAGACAATCGCTAATCCATTGAGCAGCCGAATAAACGTTCAGAATAAAAATAAGAAAATGCGAAAGCATAGGGAGCTGCTGCAAGTTTATGGGTGCACAGCAAAGAGCAAATCTGAAAAAAAAAAAAGGATTGTTTTTGAGCATCATTAATCTGTTCTGGGGTTTACTGAAGAAAAAATCAGAGTGTGTCTCAAGTTGTAGAAATATGGATGACATTCTCAAGCGGAGTGAGACATCGTTTGGAATGCTGACTGCTCCCTTTCTTTCCTCCAAAGCGCCTCTATATTGGTGAAAAAAAGATGAGTTGGTTGGACTGCTGGTTGATGATAATGTCATCGATAAAATTCTTGTTCACTTTCCGAAACGAACTCCTTGGAGATCCTTATAATTTATGTAGAATTCTGTCCATGTGAAAAGAGATCTTAAACTCTGACGATTACATGTTGAAGTGGTTGGTTTTATTTTCTTTAAAATAAGCACCTAGAAATTCACTGCATGGGCGTTGCCCTTTGTCTGCTTTCAAGGGGTTGATAGCATAGCGTCAGTAAGTTGTTTTGATGGTACATTACCGCTTCCTGATACGAAGGCAGTTTCCCGAGACCTGAGATTTCCTTGTCGCATCTTTCCTCCGTATCGAGTATTTGAGAGTTAAATCAAAAACTCCATGATGATAGGTCCTTTTTTGAGCTGGTATATCAATCCCCAATGAGAACTGGATGCAGCTGATTATGCCATTCTGCACAGTCAAGTATAGTTGGTTATTTTTCCAGAAGAAACAAAGCAAGTTTTTTTCCCCCCCCCTTTCTTCCCCTGGATCCTTAGCAAATTTCCACGTCAATGAAGAGCATCATTTTTCTAGCACATGTTTGTTCCAGGGAAACAACAGACCATGGACCCGTTTGAAGTCGGCGTATACATCTCTTAAACGTGCATCGACTATTTACACACCAACAACTCTGTTCATCAACATTGCTATGGCTGTGCAAATTCCATTTCTGGAAAGTTTCGTCCTTACCAAGGAATACATGGTGGACACGGAAACATTAACACACTTTCCCCGGATGAATGGCGCCGTCAGATTTCTGGGACTTCCGTGCTGCTCAGTTACAGGCTGTTCAGCATATTATAGCATTTTTAATAAGCACACAACCCACATGAAAAGGCTATTTGTACTGAAACTTTCAAAAATAAATCGAGCTGCAAAACGTGAGTCAGGTCTGGGTTTTGGAAACGCCCCGGAAATATATCTAATACATTTCGAAATATGATAGAATGTCCACTCTAAATTATTATAGCGAATGAACTTGGAATCATTGGATCTCATTGATTTAAAATCCAGGATACGGTGCTAATAAGTTTCCAATAATTAATAATGTGAAAGAGAAAACAGAACCTGCATTTATGTTTGCATTATTTATAAGGAGTATGAGTTACATTATGTGTATTTTTATATGTGTTTTGGGATTTGTAGTGCACTGATTCAACACTGGCAAGATTGCTTAAGAAATTCATGATAAAATCCTGATGTTTCTATTAATATTAATACGTCACTGGTATCCATTGAAATTTGCTTTCAAAATAGCAAAAATTTTATGAGTTAATGATAAATACATCACGTAATTAATAAGCTGAATAATGTCTCATACTTATGAGTAGTCTCAACTCTCTGCAGCTCTCTAATCGTTAATAACAAGCAGTCATTGTTGCCAATGTCATAAAATGAATTAATGATGATTTTGATTGCATGAACTAATAATGAGTTCTAGGAATTCGTAGGCTGTAAATTGAAAAAACATTTCGCAAACATTTATGGAGTTGGGATCTATTCTTTGGTACATGCCTGACTTTGAAGGTTTCTCTTTTATTGCGTTAAAATGAGAATGCATTTAATTTTTTTCAAATGCATCACTCTATCACAGCTTATTCTTTATCTGCGGAGCTTAAGTGCTCAGTTTGCAAAGATGGGATATGTATCCGTTATCCGGAATGCATCTCGTTTCGTTTGCTTTTTCTTTCTGCTGCTGTTGTCTCTGTTGCTATTGACCGCTACCACAATCAGCATTTGCACCAAATACTTATTGCCGAATGCGATACAATTATGAGCCTTAATTCGGAATTCAACTTTTTGAATTTCGCAATAATTTACCACTAAAATGCCTTGAAGATGGACATGCTGGTGACCGTCTGTGAGATGGGATCATTGATAGAAAAAGGAATCCAAGCTGGAGTAGATCCAATACTCTGTTCCTCACTCTAGCGCATAAGTCGAAAGACTTATTACTTTAGAAGTCTTTTACTGAAGAACTCTGTGGATGAAGACTTTGAAACGAGTCTTTAGAAGAATTATGACTTTTGGTAAAAGTTCCATGAATTCAATACAATTCTCACTTCTGAAAAACGCTCGATTAGTTACTACATATCTCCACCACATTTTTTCCTCATCATCTTTACTTGTTTTTGGACAAAAAGTGCCTCATGAACCACATGAACTTTTGATTCACTTCATCTCCTTTTGGTCAGATTCCCTTCGAGGATGCGCTCTCCTGAACTCGCAAAATTCACCAAGAACATGTGGATACGGAGTTGTTTGGAGAATTCAATTCGAAAGTGAATATTTGGATCCAAAACCAAAGACGTGAGTAATTAAAATTCTTCACAAACACATCAGAAGTTCCTCGTGTCAGCCTTGAAATTGTTTCTGGAACTTGGGTTCCCTTCACTCTAAGCATTCCGATCTATGAAGCAGCGTTACCGAGTGGAACTCCCTTTCATTATTTGTAGAGGATTTTCAGGTTGAATCTCGTTTTGATGGATTTCTGAGTAAGTGTAAAAGGGCTGCTCGTTGAAATGCATAAGGTGTGTGCCTTGGAAACTCTTCCCGTGGTGCACGATGAGAAAACAACACGAAATTCCGTGATGATGGACGGGGAGACGAAAATTCCAAAGTTGAAAATCCGACTCACCAGCCGACGTTGGCAGGTAGAGCTCCTCCATAGTCACGACAGCTAATGTCGATTCCCGCATTTTTCTCAAATGGAAAATGAGAAAAAAATTGCCATCTCGCATTCTCGAATGCATCATCCTCCGTCAGTTTAATTCAGTGATTTTAAGACATGCTCTGCAGCTGAGCCATCACCAAACATGCATCCATAAGATCTAGCAAATTCCTTTTACATCCTTCTCAGTCTTGAAGAATGGAAGCGGATGACTTAAGCTTCCTAAACTGAAAGATAGGATGTTTCTATAAGTCTGACCTCAAAGGTCTTTCTCACATCTTGAAGCTAGGGAGATCTCAGAAGTTTGGACTAGCTGAAAACTCCGAACACGATACGAATGAGAGATCTGTCTAAGAGAAGAGACCATGGAACTCCTTCGAACGAAATGTACCTCTTCACTCTCTACAAATGATCGTGAAACAAAAATGGAAACTTGGAAATCGCTGCTACAGACTTGGATCGTTCCATCATCCTTCATGGAGAGTTGCCAGGCCGCTACCTATTTCCTTACTTTACAGAAGGTATCACCTCTGCAATTCATGATGGCATCTTCGTAGGACACTGTAGGCGTGCTGTGGAAAAAGCTCGTTTAAGGGACTTTCAAACTGACTCTATCGCTTGCTTGTTCACAAGGAAGCCCGAGAAAACAGCTGTGGAATTCCGTTGAGGATACTGATGACGTCAGTGCAATGCCTCTAGCTGTAGAAGAAATAAAGCCAAGTGATAGGAGTGGGACAGCTTTCCGTTGTCCTTAATGCGGTTTGGACCGGTTGTTCGAGCATTCCTCTTCCGTGACCCACAGAGACCAATGGCAGCTTCCAATGCAAATTACCAAATCAGTTTTGAGCCAGTCCGAAACGCATTTGGGCAATTTCCGCAAAGGTGAGCAAGATGGAAGTGTATGATAGGGTTTGGTGAACAGCTTTATTCATAGCGGCTGAGACTCGAGGGAGGGAAGGGAAAAGGGACTTTTGGCAATATCCTCAGTAGCAACAGGTGGAACCACAATTCACAAATCAACACCAGAACACTTTTCCATCTCCGCTGAGAGTGACGTAAAAGTAGTGAGAGCAGAGTTACTACGAGCAACGTAGAGCCTACTAGACGTGTGCAGCTGAATCAATCCGTGGATGTGAACGGCAGAGCGATTAATGACCAAGGTGATAGAGCTGCTAAAAGAGCAAGATCAAATGACCCTTCGGTTCCGGCAAGAAGAGAAGCTTGCTCTTCCCTTCAAAATGGAAGAGTGCCTCGGCATGAAATCCGACTATACGAAACATTCTGGTTTGGTTCTTGGCTTGTGAAACACTGTGTTTGTTGCAGGGGTTCCAGAGACCGGAGTGCACATGGGTGTTACCAAGTTACAGACTCACAGAGGATGAGAAAAAAAAAATTTTTCCGCTTAATCAAAACGGCTCGATGGCTTTCAGTGTCACGTGACGTGCACAGAGATACTGAATGCCATCGTTCCAATAGGTGATGACACAGAAAATCCTCGCTTATGTGTCAAAACCTTTCGAAAACAGGAACTTAATGGGTGAACTTCAGAGATGCATGGGATAAGACGGATCACCAGTTTTCATGTTTGTTTTTTCTCAGTTCAAAAGACTCGTTATTCTGCTGGTCAAGCAGCAATCCCGCCAGCAACAGCAGGCGGGATCGCTGCTTGACCTCGCAGTAACACTGATTGCCACCTAAATCTCTGCAAACAGTGGACCAGCAAATTCATCAATCGAAACTCAACTGGGCAGAATCAGCACTGGCATTCTCTGCAAATGCACTTGAGAGAAGTTTTAATCACCAGTTGGTCGAAAGAAATGGATGAGAATGAGTCGGCATCCGCTCTAGTATTCGGTTCTTCGGGCCGTTGGGTTTCAGCTGGCATATCGACTGTGGAGGAAAATTCTCCAGCAGCTCTTGAGCTTTCAAATGAAAAAGTTGCGTCACTCAGGAAAACTAACTGTCGACGAAAAGTCACTCTGAAGCACATCTCTGCGCAAGAAATCAGTTAACTTTCTCAGACTTTCTGAGAAAGTTTCGGGTTTTTGTCTCGGGTGCAGTTCCAGTTTTGAGGGAAACTTCAGATCATCACGAAATTTCAAGTGTTAATTTGCATTCACCAACCACACATTTTTCTTTCGATAAGCATCGCAGATGCCGCAAACAGGGAAAGATGGCGCCATCTTTCCCAGTTTGTTTACGAGGGGGTTAGAAACCAGAAAATTCGTGAATTCGCCTGGAGCGCTGAAGATGCAGCAGCTCTAGCTGTTCTCTGAACAGTGTGTATGAGTGAATTCATGAAAGTTCTCAGGTTGAGGTTTCCATAGTCTCCTTAGAATGGACTAAGCTCTTTTTGACCTGGAGGAAGTAAGTAAGCGGTCGTGAGAACAAACCCATTCAGGACTAGAAAATCACGAGTCATCATTAAAAGAAAAAAAAAAAAAGGCAACAGCATGTAACACATTTGGAATCAAGGAACTTGAAAACGAACTGGTCCAAGGCAACATTTTCATAAAGATACAGTTTGAAAAGAGCTCGATCTACGATTGGTTGTTTCCCTTTCAGCTATCATATCTTTGACAACTCCAAAGAGCGTGGGCGGCATCCCAGACATGTTGCAGCATCTCTATTTCTTATCCCGAAATCGCTTCGTGTCAAAACAATATTTGATGTCCACCTTATGAAGACAGAATAAAGGTGCGAAGCCTTGTAGAAATCAAGATATTAAGGCCAAGACGGAAATCCAGTTTTCGAGATCACAGTAATGTCGCGTACATTGGTGTTTCTGCAGACTGCGTTGGCACACGTGGTGAACACATCGTTAGTCGAGTTAGAACACGTTTCACATTTGGTTCAGGTGCCAGTGTGTGTGTGTGTGTGTGTGTGTGTGTGTGTGTGTGTTTTCACATGATTCCTTTCTTTCCTTTTTACAATGCAAGTGTCGACAGGAAAAGAAATGATTATCCTGTTGTCGGAATCAAATAGCTTCTTCGGACCACCTATTCGAAAAAAGCAAAAACAAAATAGAAAAAGAACTTGGTAGAAAATCGATAGCACTAAAGAAAGTAAGGCCTACTACAACCTTGGCGTGAATGAAAAATCATACTTCATCAGGATCTTTGATAGACTGTGATTATCACAACCTTGGCGTGATGGAAGAGTAGAGTGGTGATGCAATGAATTTTTATTAGCAGCATAAGCGGCGATAACATTCATCGTATTCAATTCATCAGTGGAGCTATCAGCTGCAAAGATGAGGATGCTATGGAGTTCTTTTTCCTACACTAGTCACAAAAAGAATTCCTTTGATGTTTCGGAAAATTTCTCATGAATAAGATTCTGGAAGTTCTCTTGGAAGCAATCAACGTCAGGAGAAGACAGCCGAATTTTGGGTTTCGGATAGAAAAACTCATTCCGATTAGTTATTTCCGTTAGGCTTTTTTTGTGTGCAGAGTGACCCATGTAGTACTGAAGTGCTCTGTCTTGAATAAGAATAGTAATAGGCATGAAGGGAATCTGGAATTCATATTGCAAGAGCACAAGGGTGGTTCTTGGAGAAGATGTGGGAAACAGCAAAGGGAATGCACTGAAGAAAAATGCCTTAAGAAGGTAAAGTGTCATCAGGGAACGAATTTTATCGCAAAAAAACAAAGTCTCCTGCTTCAGACAAATACGAAGCAACAAGGATGAGCTCTTGGAGTTTCTTAATCTTACTAAAAAGTTATGACACAAGCGTTCCCATGATATGTGGTTGCAAAAATTGCAGATTCTGGAGAAGGAAAGCAACACTCTATGGCATCAAGAGTGAAGTCCCACGTACGTAAACAAATCCCCCTGCTGCCGAATGTAAATCCAAATGTTCCTCCATGTGTTGGAGATAATCTTCATCTTTGTGAAAACAAGTGATGGTTCCGAATTCTCATATAGTTCAGGAGTGGGCTCTCTAAACTTATTAAACGAGAGCACATTGCATTCTGTGAGGTTTCCACTCATAAGGCCACTGCTTGCTTAGAGATTCGTTGTCAATGTCAGTATCAAAAAGAAGAAAAGACGCAGTGAAGCTTTGGCTGGGACCTATCCTCGTGAAGTCGAGGAGGGTGGAGAATAGATCGAAAAGATAAATTCTGATTTCGCACTGAGGTGTTACCGATAAAGCGAAGCATTATCACTTCTTTGTTTCCTCTTCATGCATTTTTGTGCAACATCTAAAAAACTGTAAAAAAGAAAAAATGAAACACCAACTCTATGCTTTGGGATTTAGGAGGGAATCGTTTCCAATGGCGTGGTTTGGATTAGGAATAATGGAAAGTCCTCCAGCGAAAGTTGTGTTGACGCTGAGAGCTGTCTTGTTCACAGTGGTTCCGGATCTGTGCGAACCAGATCTTGCAGCAGCCAAGGGTCCATGCATGTTCCCAACATGCAAATCGAGAGTGGAGGAGGGATTGAGATTTCGTTAACAGCATAGTAAAACACGTCGACAGATTTGATTGTCCCGAAGCGGACCGATAAATAATCATAAAAACAGCCTCTCTTGAATTCTCGTCCACATTGCGCCACGAGAGAAAAATGAAGGGCGAAATCGTCGGTTATGTACAGTACAGTGAAACGCTTCAAGTTCTCTGAAGGAAAAGCATCACCTGGCATTCTGTATTTGACTGCAAACGCCATCGCTGAAATGATGAGAAAGACGCTTCCTCCTTGCAGATGGAACCGAGAAAGCAACAAAGGCTCTCCGGATGAGAAGAGCATGGACCTGATGACCGGTTTCCTAGTTCCAGGGAAAGCAAAGTCGATTCCATTTGCCTTGATCAGAGGGTGGCTCCTTTCTCTACCACTCAACGTGTTATGTCGGTTCACTACTTGAACTTCACGTTCATTTTTTAAATCTCTCTGGTGCAGTGTGGTTTCTGTTTGTTTTCACAGAGTAATCCTCCTTAAAACTGCTTTTTATATAATGAAAATGTATTTTATGCGTTGTTTGGGTATTGAGCGCATATGTTGTGTGATTTGCATTTAAAATCTTGGTGCATGCTGGTGGTGAAGCACATTTAGGCTGCTGATAATTCCCTCCCATATACATTTTGATGGCTGATATTACAAAAGTACTTTATTGCTTTAATCAAATGTCGTTACTGTCATTATGATCAAGGTTTCGTACGTCATCTTAGGCTGTTTATCAAGTGATTGCTTTGGGAGATGCTCGCACGGTGGCGTCCGTGCTATAACAAATTCTCATCATCTCTTTCCGCTGATCGCCTGCTGCTGATCCTGTAGTCACGAGTTTTTTGCTTCATCTCCATTTCACAAGTATAGGCGAGGTTTTTCGCAATCGGTTTCCTCCGGCAGACGAGCAGCGTTCTGAGGAACGCTTTCTTGAAAGAAGCTGGAATGAATACAACGCTCTTTCAGTTCTGCCGGCTCTAGGACCGCACGTTCACGTGTTTCACTCTCTTTCTTGCCCCCTCCCCCCTTCTGCATCGGGGGTGTTTGCAGTTCTCGAACGCGCAAGTAACGAGTGAAGTCTTTCAGCTTGAGGGTGGTGCTGACTTCTGAACCAAATTAACAAACAGGCCGTCCTCCTGTCCGTTCCGGGGGATCTCGATGACTTTAATCGACCAAAACGTCAAATTGCTGATTTCGAAAAAAACACACGCAAAAAAAAAACAAAAGATCGCCATTCTGTTCGTTCGGGGATGACCTTAATCTATTAAAACGTCAATTCCGCTTCCGAAAAAAAGAAAAAAAAAAAGGCATGGAAGAAAAGAGAGAAAAAGAAAATTTACGGTCACGATTAGAGAATTTCTAGAGATAATTATCATGCATTCTTCCCAGTTTCCCTGCTTCACCAATCGCGTCTCTGAAGAGAAAACTCTTCCTACTTGGTCCTGCAGTTCAAGTAGCAATTACCATGCGCTGATTGCATTATTTGAAAGAAACGTACCACTCATGAAATTGTATATTATGGGATTCGCAGCACTATTGGCATAGCACAACCAATGCGCTATGGCTGCCAATGTTGTAGTCGTTGGGTTATTTGGTATCACCGGCCTGAAAATATAAAGGTCTTTTTATCTCTTTTTTTGCTAGGATTACATCGAAAATGGAGTTATCACAGAAGCATTCAAATTTAATGGAATGATGGATTGAAAAAAAAAAAACTGGCATTATTCAGATGAGTTCACTCTTTTTAGCTTTCGAGAGTGCTCTCTTGTGTTTTCATCACATCTTAATGTACTCTATTGCTAGATGTATGAGGTTCTATCAAAACGCAGCTTATTGCCACTTATTTGCCGCAGTTTGTTATCGGTTCACTGTGTCGAGGAATGTAATACATGTGATTTTCATTGGAAACCAGAATTTCCGACACAGATGATTTTGCCCCGAACTGTTGTTACCCAGACAACTGTCTCTCACGGCGGCGGGAAAATGTGTATAGTTTATGCGTGACTTAGGAGGCGAAGAATTACAAAGTGTGGGAACCGACTGTTTGCTGCAGCAACGATTCTCTCTGAAAGACATCCAACTGACACTCTTATAATTGAGTTATATTTACTAAACAAATGATCCATGCATCTCATCTTGTGGAAAAGCGGCATTTTTTCTGTGTTTGTGTTCCAGCCACAGCATGATTTCTTCGGCGCTTTAAGCAGAGGAGCTGCGAAAAATCACGGGATTCTCGTAAAAATGGAGCCGAGCGCTCCTTGGTTCAAAGGATGCCTTCGTTGAGGCTGCGAACGCTGCAACTGCGATCCTCAAGCTCGACTCAGCTCAATTACTGACTCCTCAGATGAATTCTTACTCTGGTGCTTAATTCGTAATGGGGTGAAACAAAGCTGGACTCTTTCTTGGGATGAGTACGCATGATCTGGACCTAACTACTACTGATGGTCTTTGGAGATCCGATTCATGGTTTCTTTATTGGATGTGCGCTGGAGCTGAGAAAGGAAGGTTATGCGCCAGGAAGTTTTTAAGGTTATGATGGACACCATCACGATGAAGGAAAGATGTCAGAGATCCCTGCTTGAGCTTTGATAATATTGCATTTACCTTTTACTCTTGTTTTTCTGAAGCTCCTGACCTTCTCAGAGCATCTAGAGAAGCATAAATTGTCTGATCCTTCCAATGAAAGTTTAATCATGTTCTTTTAATCTTGATGTGTGTTAAATCTGGGCCTTGAAACCTGAGTAGCATCTACAGAAAAGTGTTCAAGGAATGGATTTTTTTCCCCCCTCTATCATTGGGTATGTCGGTCATGCAGACGTGCATCTCATTTCGCTCAGATACGGCATGCAATCCTGGTACGCAATCACAGCTTCCTCGGGAATGACGATTCATAAATACTCGTTTTAGCTCGAGCTCGATATGTCCAAAATTGTCCAAAGAGAATTCCACTCTACAGAGTTTTAGGGTTTCTCCTTCGATTTTTGTAAAACTAGGCAGCATGCTTGTTTGTTTGTTTTATCTTTTTTTGAAAGCATGGTCAAAATACCAAACTGGTGAGCCCGAATGATGAATGAATAGGAATACTGTCAGAGATATCCACTCCGCCCAAAGCTTACAGTGATTGGTTCAACTTTCGATAAAACAGGTCTAACATGACCAGGTCGACGCTGGACCACAGCTCCCGCCTTTTTTGTTACTCATTCAATGCATTCGACAAACCTCCCGTTTCCTGATATAAGGAGGTATTGTTCTTTTTTCCATAAGAGAAACCAAGTAACCCGTAGGAAGAAGTTGACAAAAACAGGGCCACGTGTTTGTCATAAGTTCTTCAAATATCTCGGATAGATGCAAAATATTTTGTAGAATTAAGGACGCGCAACAGCAGAAACCAATTTAATCTTCTATGTTCACGATTTTCCTAAAGTGCTCCAAACTGTCATGGACCAATAGCACCTATTTTAACTTATTTTTGAGCCTCACTAAATGCACTCCGACTCGAAGCCGTATGGCAAATCGGTGTCTGTGAAGAACTTTTGTTTTCATCAATCCGTAATCTGATTTCTTGTGACTTTTTAAATCCTACTACATATACATAATATAGGATCCAACAATGTTTAGACAATCAGTGAATACATTTTGGAAATGTAAATACATAAATGTATATATTCATACCTGCATGAATTTGTATATATACACAAATGCATTTCATGGATGATGGAAATCCTTCTTTTCTGTCTTCGCAGTTCTTCGGCACGGTTCCATTCCATCCGAGGGTAAATAATTCCTCGGAGATAGGGGGTAACCCCGGAAGGGGTCCGCCCTATGAATCCAGAAAGGATTCGGAGTCCGTTCCTCTCACGCCTGGGGAGGCATCCCCGGAAATCGAGATCACCTACACCCTGATTGTCTCCGAAGGAGAATCCAGAAGGGAATCTCCTTCCTTATTCTCTCCGGAGGACCCCTGGTGGGGGGCCGCTCCATTCTTTCTTCTCTGAAGGGAACCCGGAAAGGATCCGATCCTGGGATTTCTTCTGCGGAGGGATCTCCCGCTAGGGATCCGCTCCTATTTTTACTCCTCTGAAAAGAACCCAGAAGGGACGCTTCCGAAATTCGGAAGGGCTCAGCTTCCCCGAAGGGATCGGCTCTCTTCTCTCCACTCTCTGGAGAGGTGGTGGCGAACACCTACTCTATCAGTACGGCGCGGAGGGTAGTCCGTTCCTTGCCACACTGTTATGGGGGGGACCCCTGTTCCCCCCCCCCGGAACAGGGGGTCCGCTCCTTCACAACCGGAGGGGAAACTTTCCACTCCGTGATTCCTGGAAGGACCCGGAGGTCGACTCCCATTTGTCCCGGTCCTCATCGGGGGCACCCGGTTTTAACCGTTACCACTGCCGCCGCACCCGGATGAATGTAGGCCAACCAGGTCATCTTGTGGGGTGAACTCGGAACCCACTCCGCACTGCGTCGATTCCTTTCCGAGTGTCTTCGAACCCACGACGCATGGCGCCGCGCGCGGAGACCACCGTAACCACACGGCCTCCAACGCGGGCGTGCGTTTGCATTTTCAAAGTGTATTCAGTGATTTGTGTAAAATCCAGAGAGTTATGACAGAATCTTGCAACTGACGTACTTGAGTAGAAGCAGTGTTTTGAGAACAAGACTTTTCTTAGAACCTTAGAACAAAGACTTTCTTGCTGTATTGCCATTTTTTCCCTTTCATTACTTCCGAAACTTCTGCATTCGCTTCTCAAATATTTCGTATGTGATGCGTAAATAGAGAAATGTGCAAAATTGTAAAGTGTTTGCGTCCCTTTTTTTTTTTTTTTTTCTTTTCTAATCCGTTTTGGTAGCATCAAAAAGAGGAATCATGATTTAAAATCTGGGAAATTATGATGTCAATTTGACTTGCAAATATCGATAGTAATTAGCAATCAGCAACAGCTAATGATGATTCCCTTTAGAAGTAAAGAATTGCTTTCACACATGGTAGGCCAACAACAGCAAACAAACACATATGCTTCAACCGCTCGTCTCTCAATGCTATCCCAAAGGAAAGCGCATGTGGCAAAGTAGCGATCAGTTTTTTAAGGGAAATCCACGTAAAATCGCAAAGATGGCATCACGTAAAACCACCGACTTGGTAACAGAGAAGATGCTGTTACGATCAAAGTCTTTTCGGTTGCCTCCTGCAGATCATCTGAAACTCTGAGATCGCAAGCTTCTTTCAGAGTAGGTTGCCACCGGCACACTTGACCAAGCCGCAGGGGCCTCGCAAAGCCTTCCGAGAGCCCGCCGAAACGAAGCAAGCGGCGCGTTTCGACTTGCGGTGGACCCGCGCCCGAGAACCCGGAAAAAATAAGTGATCCTTTCCCAAGAGTAAAGGCAGCTTTTGACTCACGATGATTCCGGCGAGAACAAGCGGCTTGATGGGGATGCTCGATTTCCCGGAATATTCTGGACTGTTTTGTAATCGAATTCATACGCTGGATCCTTGATTTGGTAATTCGTAGAGCGACCTTCTTTTTTGAGGATCATTTCTCATCCTCGGCAATCTTCCCAGATTTCGGATTCGCCGAATTGGCAGCATACATATCGGCTGATTTCTTAATATGACAAGAGAATTTTCCAAAAATCCTCTGTGCTGATCTGGAGATATCGCCATCTGCAGAGGCCCATTTTGCTTTACGTGACTGTGGGAACCTCATTCTGTGCTTCTGGTTATAGGCAGCGTTGATTTCCGGGAAAGGCGTGGACATGACTTTTGCAAGAAATTGAAGTTGAACGATCCTTTGATTCAGAAGAAAACCTCGTAATTTGAAGAATGTCCAAAAGAAAAAATAATGATAAAAACAAATGGCCACTCGGCAGGAAACTTGAAAATGCCCTTATCACCCCATTTTGTTTCTAAATCTTTTCTGCTGACACCTATGGAAGCAAAATGCAGGGTTCTTTCTTCATCATTGCTTCCTTGTTTTTCCGAGTCACCGGATCCTTCAAGTGGAAGAGTAATGTACCTTTTTCTTTCAAGATCCGTGCTTCCTGATGCCTCCGCCGAAAGATACCTTCCTTTTTTCTCTCAAGTTTACCAGATCTGTAAGCAATCAAAAGGATAAGGAGTTTGTCGGTAGGCAGGAAAAGTCTTTCAATGTTATTCTCATTTTCCAGTTTCCATCGAGAGGTAATTAAGCTTTCTGCTCCATGGAAATAAAACAGCTGCTGATGGAAAGTAGATTCCCGGAATGATTTTTGAGGCCTTCTACAGTTTTCAAAGCATTCCTTACCAACTTTGTTAGACCAAAGTTGTTTAGGCTCTTCGGTGAGCGAGGACACGGCCATCCAGGTGCTTTGCCTTCGCATACGGTGGCATACAAGAGGTTTCCATCGGAAAGTAGGAGGAACCAAGGCTTTCTCTTCTACAGTTCGCAACATACCGGCTAGGTATGTGGAAGGAATCTGGGGCCTCGATATCCAAAAGTGAATCTTTCTTGCTTTTCTGGCTTCGTTGCATATCAGACTGCATAAGATAAAACCGTCGTGGCCATGCAGATACCATCATATTCCACTTCAAAGGTCTCTTGGAACTAGTTTCCTTGAGATGCACTACCTCGGATGACACAGTTTTTGAAGACTTTTCAGCTCCTCTCAGAATTTCATTGAGCTGGAAATCGTGATCCACTCCGGTGGAGATGGAGAAACTCTACAGAGCTACGTCACATTTTGAATCCGCAGTGCAATAATTTGTCTTCTCTTGAGGTCAATCTGCGTCAGTTTAGTTTTTAGATCTCAAGTCGGCTGTGTTTTTTTTTTCCCCAATGAAGTGATCTAGGTTGCGTTTCGTTAGAGGAGATTCCTGCATTCTGAGATCACCCATTTGTATTATCATCTAAAGACCCATATACAGTTTTAATGAAATCAACGTGAGATACACTCTGCACGAAATTAGAGAAACAAGTTCTGCTTATTATGGAGCTTTTTTTTTTATCCATGATTAAATGAGGGAAAATATCCACTTTCTCCGGAGATTCTTCAAGTTTTTGGATTGTAATTTAACACTTGACACTGAAGACTTCTGTTTCATAAACTGCCAAGTCAGTGGGCTTCACACTCGTGTCCTCTCCACTCCTGAGTGTTCATGATTGGTGGGTGAAGATTTCTGCAGCAGATTCGGCATGACCGAGAGGAACACCCGAAACGCAGGTCCCTCGTAACTCAAACCTTTGATCACTCAAACGACAAAATTTTTCGGTTCGCTGAAGTGATTAAGATGGAAAGTGATGATGCTCATAATTATCCTTTAAATATGATCAGGGATTTCAAAACATTATGCGTACAGTATGCACTATAAGCATGAAACATGGCATATGTATACATTATGAGTACAATTTCAATCTGCATTCTTTTGTACGCACGTATGCATTCCATTTGTATGTTCATACATGTGGGTGTATGTATGTGCATCCATGCTCGGGATTGCTTATCGACCGCACAAGAACAGGCTGAGCATCAGGACAAAGAAAATGCATGGAAATTAAAGCCGGTTGAGAAAGTTAACTTAATTCGAATTCGAAAATCATATGGAGACGGAAAATGAAAGGATGCAGAATGATCGACTTGTTGTTGAAGCTTGTGGAGCCTGGAAAAACAAAAAAGGAACACACCTGAGTATTTCAATAAGATGAACTGGCATGTAACAAAGAGCAAAGAGAAGGACCACTACCAGCAACATCTTTGCTGCTTTCCGTCTGGAACGTAGCTGAGATTCAGTCGTCTTGTTGACTGAGTAACGAAAGACTTTCTTCATGGTTTCTCCAGAATCTGGATAATGAGGAGAATGAGCTACTGCCAGAAGGCAGGTGCACAATTTCAAATAACACTTCTGTTTTCAATTTCAAATTACAAATGCATTTGTGCGAGGAAACAGTGAGAGCTCTTCGACAGATGCCAACTCATGAAATCAGTGCAGGAATGGACAGAAGATGAGAAGATGGAAAACGAAGACGAAACGGGTATGATGAGAAATTACCAAAAAATCTCTTAAATTTTCGGGAATGGAGCAAAAGGAAAAGTTGGTAAGAGTTGAAGATCCAACCTTAGAACCTCTCGTTGCTGGCAGACGGGACACTGCTCCCTCCAAGCATTGGAGAAACCCTGGACATTGCCATTTTCGAATCAAGAGGAAGGAACAAATGTAAGCTTTTCTTCGTTATGATCTCAGTCATGGAATGCAGAAGATGACCCACTTGGATGTGCACTTGGATTTATGGGGCAAGTTAATATGTGAATCACAGCTATGCAAGAAGAAGAGCAACATGTCAATTCCAAAGGTCACATGTTTTGTTTCGTCGAGTGAAACACTGAGAGCACAAATTCACCTAGCAAAGAAGCGAGGTGTGTGACCTTCAGGACCCACACTGGTGATCGAAAAAGGCAGAACTGCTTCGGAAAGCCCTTGTTTTCGTTTCTTCCCTTGCGCCCCCTGAGCCCATCGCGGGGACTGTTCCTCTGTTGAGGAAGCAAAAAAGCAGGATTCCAGGAAGCCCTGGGAGGCGAATTCATATTTGGACAGCCGACTCAGTGCGGCAAAGCATGAAAAGGAGTGCTGCTGCCTCAATTTCAGAACACAAGGGAAAGTCAGCGAACCATTCGCGAACAAGGAACAAGGAGTGTACTGCCAAACGTGGAATTACAGGAAACACAGCCTGGCATGCTTTCATGCGGACAAATACGGAAAAGGGGGGACGCTATACAGTTGTACAGTAGGCTTTTCATTAATGTTTCGAATACAAGTTCAGTTTCTTTAACCTCAGCCTCTCTCCATAGCTTTGCGAATCTGAGGGCGTTAAGTGCTTTCCACGCAGAAGCCAGGGAGCTCGGAATACCAGTTGCAGCCGAAAATGCGCCGAAACCATCGAGTGTAAGGATCAACGTTTGATGGATGATCGGTTGACCATCCATCACATTGTATATAATGATTTACCACAGTAGTATTAAACATTAGTCTAGTATCATTACATCTCCTTCCGTACAGTTTCAAAAACACAGCAAAGCTCTGAGAAATTAGATGAATAATTGAGCGAGGGAAACCTAAAAGCTGAAAAACTTGGCACTTCATCGAATCGAACATATAGAATTGCATCCATCTTAGGCAAGTGTCATGTTGTACTCTAGCTGTAGAGGGTCGCAATGCGTCTGAAGAAAAGGACAGAGGGACAATTAGTAAATCAACTGACCAAAGTAACGAATTCCATCAAAGTCGCTTTTTAATTTTACGGCCGCAGAAGACAAAACCAGGGCTCAGCTAAGAAAGGGTCTGTCTCCATTCTACTTGGGATAATGGAAATGATATGACACGGAGCTCACTAAAGCTCATTGCAGCCATGCATGGCAACAGCATACTGTGATTAAATGTTATATGGGTGCAGTCCTTGATACATAAATTTGGCTCGGGATGCATGCGCTGTGCGTCGACTACTAAGGAAACAGTCGAGGGTACTTATAAAAAGAAGACAGCATAAAGGCGACTTACTGTGCGGGAGAACTTTAAATCTAAGTTCTGTATGAAGATCTGATACATGAAAACTATAATCATAGCAGGGTATTGCTTCCGCACCTTTAGATATTGATGATTCCTATAAATCCATGGAGAAATCAATAGATTTCCTGGATGTCATGAGGGCAAATCATAATCAAAACATTAAAGTTGGAACGTAATCTTAGGAACGAATGCATTGATGATTTAGCGCGCATTGCTAAGGTTGCAATTGATGTGGGCTCTCTGAATGGAATGCAATTTATACCGGGATCTTTAAAACGTTAATTTTATACCATTTGAATACCACGATGTTCTTATGCTGCAGTTTCTTCATTACGTTTTATACATTTTTTTTTTTTTTTAATAGTCTGAATGACCTTATGACTCTATGCGCGTTTAGGTGGAGCACTTCTTGAGGGAATTAGAAACGTGTACATCGGAACAGAATAGACCTCTTTCCACCACATCAAACTTTCTGTTCAATTGCTCTAAGAGTGCCAATCCTAACCTTCCCAAGAACGTTCCGACATTCCTTCCTTGGTCTCTCTACGTAACACAACGAATGTAGCTCGCCAACGTCCCTAAATAGCACCCTGAATCCGACCTATCCACAGTACCAGTGAGAAGGTTCTTCATTTTTGTGTGAAAGATAAAAAAAAAAGTAAAAAAAACTTCTGACCCGCACCATCGGATGAAAAGGCTCGGGTGTTTCATGAGAATGGAGCACTTTTTATCCTTCATGGGCAGCTGTTAACTTTGTAGGGTTCTTCCTTAAGAATCCATATACCAGGGAAAACTCGAGAAGCGAAAGGGATGCCACGAGAAATGCACGAAAGTTGAGTACGAAAATTCGCACCTGTAGGACGGCGGACGGGGCACTCTGGAACCAACAGATTTCCCAGTAATCTTAATGAGAGAGCGCACAACTTTCGTCCCTGAATTCTGTATATGAACGACCCATTACTGACAAAAAAAAAAAGATCCCAAAATCACAGATGATAGTTGAATTGCAGCAAGGCAAAGCTTATCGACCGTTTGAAGGATTTCCTTTGGCAGGACGTGGGCGACACGGGCAAAAATCATCTTTGCTCCGCCGCGGGTGGGGACAAGCTCCAAAGTCTCGCCTCCCGGAATGGTGTGAGGAACCCTCGCTGCGGAACGCGTGGCAGCAAACGATCCACTCTTTGCGGTTTATTGGCCAGGAAGAAGTCCGACCGCCTTCTTAACTTCGACATTCGTACCATCTCGAAAATGAGAACTTACTGCACATATGGCGGGATTCTGCCTCCAAGTGCCCGGGGATGTTTTCCTTCTTCCACAAAACCGAAAATATGTGGAAGTGGGCAAATGACATCAGAGTCAGAGGGAACACATAGAGGAAGATGAATTTGATGATGTTGTATATTCTGTCAGCCGAGCTGTCCCACTTCGCAGGTTGGCAGTCCGTCAAAAAAATGGTGTCGTAATCTGATTTGAGCCTGTTCTGCCGAGCCTCGTAGACGAACAAAACAGGAGTTGCTGGAAGAGAAGGGAATCGCTATTTTTCCTCTTTTGTTTCCAATATCTTTTGCATTTCCGCTGGGAGATGAGTGATGCGACCCGTTACACCATTAAGCACGCAGGTGTTCACTCTAGGCAGCAGAGGAGCCAGAGGGCCGCGAAAAGGATAGCTGGTACATTCCTGGTACTTCGGGAGCACGAGAGTTTCACTTCCGTGAAATACTTCCCTCTGTCCTTTGAGGCGCTATCGGAAGCTGCCAACAGCGTCTGTCTCTCCGTTAAAAATTTCCCCGCTGCCTGTCCTGTTGCTATGTGGCAGAGCGTGGAAATATCTCCCTTTCATCTTTCATGCACACCTGCCCACGTCTTACCGAAAGCCAGGGAGAGCACCCAGATGACAATTATGTTAACTACAGCCTTGCTTGTTGTTGATTTGAAGTTGAGAGGATAACATATAGCGTACCATCTGTCCACGGAGATGAAGGTCAGCGTCAGGACGGAAACAGAGACAGAAACATTCTGAAATGAACACGAGAACATCTCCACAGTGTTGTCGTTTTCATTTTGCAGCACGAGAGAGAGGGAACGGACAGTCTGGAGGGAGCCTCCGAGAGCAAACGGCTTTCGACGAAGGGAGTGAAGGATTCCGCCCCTTTCAAGCCCAATTTTTCAGGAATCGCAGATTCGGAGACCGGACAACCGGACTTTGCAAGCGAGAGATGGGGGAAGTCCGCCTGCCTTTTGCTTATCCTTGTTTACCCGGAATTGATGTGAATTCTTCTCTCCCTTCCTCCCCCGGGGATTATTTCTCCTCATTCCCGGCAAAAAGCTTCCACTTTCCCAAGTTCAAAACTGAACCTTCAAAGAAAAAATTTTTCGTACTTCATCCAAAGGATCTTCATGGATCGCGTTTGCGTTTAATCTGCGGTCTTTGAAACTCTGGAAACGTTCCACCGCATCGGTTATTCAAGACAAACGGAGGAAGGAAGTTACATCCCTTTAAACAGGGACAAAGTACAGATTCCTATACTGCACGAGCATACCAAAAGTTTGTTTCACTGTCGTGGTCCGCAGGATTTGCTGCTTAGGAGCGGTCGGGAGAGGTCTCCGGAATTCGTTTGAAGCTCGCTGCTGTGTGTACAGCTCGAGTGAAGATCACCACAAGCATCTTGATGGATTCATCAAGATCCTGTGCTGATAACCATGCCCGTGCATCCGCATAAGCTCTTTTGAGCCGAGACCATGATTTTAAAGGACACCTTGATGCTTCGTGAGTATCCCTTCTTCGAGTTCGCCTCGATTCGGTGCCTTATCTTCAAGGATATACGGAGCACTGTTCTCGAATGTGATCAGAGCTAGCGCCAGAGAAGAAATAGAGGCATCCTTGGCGTACTTGCCAAGCTGTACGTTCAGAATGGGGTCTCTGAGTCATTTCTTCTCGGAAATGAGTAGTCTATCGTCCCTCAGTTCGAGGATGCATCCGAGAACTGTCTTCCGATGGAATTGATGCGTCAGTCGGGAATAGACCACTGGCCTGAGAAGCCAGCATGCGCTCGCAGATATCCAGCTAAGTTCCTCAAGCGATGAGCTCTGGTGAAAACAAATGAGAGAAATCTAAACTCATCTTATCAGCAAAATCAAGGTCTGGACGCCTACTGAAATGGAGTCGGTGCTGAGAGAGTTGGTTGTGTCCTGAAAGAGGAATCCCCGCCATCATATTGAGCATGTGCGGCTCGTTCGAAAGCATAGCGGCAGCCTTCAGCACGACCGTATTAGGTCCGTTGGGAACCCAGGAGTCCCAAGAACCATGATGTTTGAAAAAAGCTGAGAATTCTCACAATGCATGCGAGCCTGCTTCATAAGTTGGTGGTGTCGCCTGTGTTCCGATGGAAAGACGGGATATCTGCTGGCTCACCAGCTGGGAAACCCCTCAAGCGACCGAGCGCACACCCGTACAATCGAGTCTCCAGAAGACCACCAAGTTCCTAGACCCGCAAAACGTTTAAAATCAAGTGATAAGTCTTAGTCCAAGTCTCCGGTCCCGAACGGAGGGTCGCGGGCTCGAATCGCAAAACTGAACCTACCCGGGCAAAGTCCCAGCCTCGACAAGGAAACATCTTGCTCTTGAACGCCGAAGACCAAATTCTTACCTTCAAAAACGAAGCTGAGCAAACTTGCAACCCACCCTTTTTCCCCTGAATCTTTCCGTGAACCTGAAGAAATAAAAAGCCGAAGAACTATGTCGGTTTCAAACAGTTGTTTGCAGGTTCCCTACTGCTGTCCTTTATGATGCTGCAGGCAGCTTTCTCATCTGGGGTAGGAAACCTCTGTTAGGCTAAATTGCTTCCAACTTTATTTTCCTCTTTTCCTTGTGTTTGATCTCTTCAGTTCCACAATAATTTTGGGAAAAATTATGTCACTCCCTCTAAAAGTCAGTAGAAGAGAGTGGAATAAAAGGCTGGGATGATCAACCTGCTGACACTGTAGGAGGCTGTTACACATACAAAGGAATTGTCCTATGAGTGAAGAAAAACCACACTAGGCAAAACTCCAAGGCAACCATCTGTGATCACCCTTAGTCTCTGGGATTGTCGCACAATGGACGTCAATCACTAGGCCACAAAATTCCTCCCTTGCTTCTTCGGATCATGTCTCGAGATTAAACTCGCAAATCTTGAAACGCGTTTCCAATTCCAGGTCTACAGAACAGAGATAGAAATAAGGGTGCGGGCATAATGCTCAACCACCGGTTTCAGTGGTTTATTACGACTTCCATCTCCGTACTACTCAAGAAATATTCCGACCTCTGCACTTGTTCACATCCACCAGAAACAGTGGTTCTATTCTGCTCATGGAATGTCTGAAGCAACAACGTTCGCAGCATACCTGCTTCTCCGGAGGTATGCTGAAATTTCCGGGGAAGACGAGCGAGCCAGAGGCGAAGTACTAGCAAAGGTAATGTCTCTGTTTGAGCTGCAGCTGCAACTAGAGCGTTTCCAGAAAGGAAAAACTTTATCATGACACACCAAATCTTAGAAGATGACTGACTGGTATTTGTTTCTTTTTTTGGCATGCCACATGTATGATATATTTCTTTGTAGGATATTTCTTGCTATCCTGTTGACCAATACAAGATGGAAGTTTCGGAGCAGAGTAGAATGATCCAGGTGGACTCTTCCAGATCCTCCGTGATAGCTGCTAAGATTTGACCGATGATGCGCGACCCAACTCAGCAAGATGACGGTATCGTTGGCTTGCCAAGTCACCTACTGCATACACTGGCTAGGACATCTTCCGAGAAACTAATCTCGGAAGTATGTAGTCGAGGCGCCACAAGATGATGAACTTTTCATCCCTCAGAAATGCAACCAAAAGGCCTAAGACCAGTAACAAACACCCCGCGCCGAATTCATAGCTGCAGCTTCCAGCCTCAGCAATCATTCCCTTTCAATCAAACGGCCATTGCAGCACCACGGAACACTTCTACCCTTGAACATCCTTCGTATACTACCAACCTTCCATCAACGACGAAGAACTTGGGAAGATTGAGGAAAGTGAGGAAATTATGGATGATTCCACCCTTGAGTTTATTATTTCTGGTCTTCTAAACTGCTCTTATCCTTACGTCCTGCTTAGCTGTTTTCAATGTCTGCCACCTGATTTGCTAATGTTTGCAGTGTTGTTTTTAGGAAGAATCGCACCATCTGAATGGGAATGACGAAAAAACGCAGTTTCGCAAGCTATATGTCGTTTACCCTTTCGTTCCAAAGTTTAAAATGAAAAGCTACTTGGAAACAGAAACACTGGGACCGTATTCGTCTTTGGAAAATGAGTCACCCACGGAACGCTGCTAATGCCCCCCGAATGTCTGCTGGAATCCCATGAAAGCCCTTACACAGATAAGTTTCTCTATGAACTTCGCTGCCGCTGACCCAGAAAGCAAATCACGAAATGACCCGAGTAGGAGTGCAACATGAAAAGAATAACAGAGCATCGCCATCTCTGACAGACTCAAAAGAACGATAAGCATCTCTGCACTTTCCATGTTTCTGGATTTTCTTTCGTCCTTTTGCAATTTGAAAGGAAAAGGTGCTCAGGTTCACAATCCTGTGACTTGCTATCCCAAAAATTCATCCTGTTTGCTTTTGCAACATAATTTTCTGCTTGGATAGGGGAGTTTGAAACGAAGGAAAAGGTCTGTATTACATTCAGCTGTAGCTGTGATCAAAACTAAGATGGCATCTTCCTCTTTTCATCCTCAGTTCTCTGTTTGAAATCTAGTATTCCAAAAGTATTCCCTTTTCCAAAGTATCCAACACATTCCTTCCATAAGTTACTTTGAATGTGATCGCAACAAATGTTTCTCGGAGTTTTTGCAGGAAACACGAAGCAATGCATAATGACCGATCCTTCTAGATTGTCGTTCCTCAAGAGTATGATGGAAAAAATCAGCGAGCTAAACGAAACCTTTAGTTTCCTCATTTTTAGATTTAGCTTTTGCTTCAATTAGATTTGAAGCTGAGATGGTCTGGCATCGATCGCTTTGAGAGTAACTGCCCAAGATCAACTTTCTCATGAATCAGTGACTCTGCACAAGTATGCTACCTAAGCAAGATTATGGAAAACTGCTTACTTTCGACGAAAGGGAATAAAAGGGAAGACGAAAATATGGAGAACAAAACCGGACGTGAATTCGCCAGTCGTCCATTCGTATGAAAAAAATGAATCTGCTCTCCGAAACATGGAAACCAAAGCCACTGGGGAGGGGTGGTTGTAAAATCACATAGCAAAAGAACTCCAGGGTTTCTGTCGTGCAGCTCCAATTAATAGAACGGTTCTCCTGTACGAGAAAGTTCTCATCAACAGAAAGATCATCAGCAGCTGAATTGGAAAGATTTCCTTGCACCTTCAACTCAGTTCTTACATTTAGCATAGAGCTGAGCTACTGGCAATGCCTTTCTATGCAAAAGATGAAAAATAAAAAAGACAAGTGGAAAATAATCTGAGATTTCTGCTTCTTCTTCAGTATCCTAAGGATATAATGTTCCCTTGTGATAGAAGCAGGTTGTGGTCATTCTTCGAATTACCTTGGAACTGTTTTTTGCCCGAGAGGAGGAAGGAGCTATGCTCAATACTTTCCTTATCGTGAAAGGAGGGCCTACCTCTGAATTAGAGCCTTTCTGTACAGGAATAAGTACGAAAATCATTATTCTAACAAGGTACCTGTTTCAGCATTTCTTGGATCGATTGTTTTGTATTCTCTCTTTGCGTTTATCAGTTTGGCGAACAACCACTGTGTTTTCGATACGGCACGTATTCCCGTAGAAGGTATTTCAGGAACTTTCGGACGTTTGATTTTTTACAAAATTTGGATTTCTCGATCGACGTACGTTTTTCTGTTTCAACATGATGAATTTGTTTCTACTAATCATCATACCGAAGAACGCAATGTTGATTGCCACATTTACCACGGGATTGAAGTTTTGGGGACAAACATTCAGCTGGCCGATAACACTCTCGAAGCTGGATGCAACACCTAAATCCATGAGAAGCGTTATATGTAATGTAATCATTAGGAAAAAGTTTCTCAGGGAACGCGTATCTGCTCAGTGTTTAGTTCTTCGTGCTCCACCGGGAGCCATGCAACCCGTGGGGCACTGAGAACGCAATGAGAAAGAGAACCTCAGGAAAGTGATGAAAGCACAGCTAAGCATCTAAACTTGTGCAGTCATTTGATTGAAAACGTGGAGCAGCATTGGACGGGAATATCGAAGACAAAATTTAACTTGGCATGGCAATGGGAGAAAAAGGGTAGAGTAAAAGGCCATCTAGAAAATACAGCAGATTTTTTTTTTTTTTTTACAGAATTTATGTACTGGATATGGTAGGGGGGGTGAGAGAGCTTGTTGTGGTTGGAAACAGGGAACTCACTTTTCCGAACGCATTCGAAGTTACGAAAAAACAGAAAAAAGCACAAAGGACCTGGAAACTGGAGGAGACATTCAATTCGGAAAACGCATTTCAATAAACAAATGGTAGTCACCAAGGAATACGTTCTTCCCGTCTGTGAATGGCTGCATGCTGTCTCAATTTCATTCTTTGAGTTCCTTTCTCTTCTTAAGCCTTTGCTACGAAGGCATCAATGTGTCACTATAAATTAACTGGGTTTAATCAAAACGGAAAATGAATCCACTGGAATACCAATTAATTCTTTTGGTGATTGAGAAAGATTAAGAACAGGATAACCGGTATTCCGGCAACAGCAAATGAAACGCAAGAGAGCTGCAATAAATTGATATTTTTGCTTAGAGTGTTGAACAGGAGGGGCATTCGAGATCGCTCCCTTTCATTCTGAGGAAGACCCATCACATATTCACAGTAGGACCAGATATCGATACACGAGCCTATTTCACCTCAGCCACTATAATCATTGCCATCCCCACAGGAATTAAAATCTTCAGATGACTAGGAACCCCATCCGGATCAACACTTTCACACAATATCCCCTTATTTGGGATTCTGGGATTCATTTTTCTATTCACCATCGGAGGACTCACTGGAATCACGCTAGCCAATTCATCCACTGACACTTCACTCCACGACACATACTACGGTCGGCACCATCCTCCAGCAGTCTTGCTCTAAACAGGGCACACCGGCCCGCCAAATAATCATCATCTGAGATGCCCGTGATCAGGAAAGCAGGAAGCACTCTTCCATCGGTCAATGCGAGGAACACCTCCGATACCGCAAATCCGGAATTCACACGGAAGCAACGTGCAGGGATGTTCTCCTGAAGAAGGACAACCGGAAAAGCAGTGTGGTTGCAGAGCGGAAACCGGAAGACCGAGAATCGGACTCCGGTTGTCTGTTGCGACTGCGAAGGCATTAGGTTCTGTTCATTAAGATTCGATAATCAAATGATGCACACAGCATCTGAAACCTCAGAAAGAATAATCTGCTCCCGAGAAACTTGCTAGAGTTCCAAATTCCTTATCACGACTACTCTTTAGCAGATTTTCCGTGGAAGCGTCTGCTTTTCGTGCACCGCGCTTCCTTTTGTGTTTTGAAAGCGAGAACAGTGAAATGATCATTTGTTATTGAAAAGCACTATAGATGGAGATCTGCAAGCATGGGCGGTTATGGGACGCGTGTCATCTTAATCAACATGTGTGTTGATCAGCTGACCCCAACATCGGGTTCCTTATCCGTCTCTAATTATCACACAGGTCAGTCTCCTCGGTCTAATCGACTTTTTTTTTTTTGATTTTCGGAGAAAATGGAGATCATGAATGCCGAACGGGAACACAACGAACTACTGACAATTTGTTTGAACTTTTCAAAGCATTCCCAAGGATGAAAATCTTTCTTTACCTACTCTCATCGGCAGCTGGATTTTTTCTTTCTAATTCCCGATTCGGCTAGAGTTCCTTCCTCAACCGATTTTCAGCCCAACGCGCCGAGTCTTAAGCAGAGGTATTTTATTCCTCGATTAGCCGTTTCATTACCTGGCAATCAATCTTTCGTCCCTCACCACGTGCTTTATTGGTTCAGTTTGTCTTATCTGTAGTGTGCTGTGGAGGCGAATTTTTGGGTTTTCATCTGTTCTTTATCTCTTTGTTCATGAAACTTTCCTCATTAGCGGCATCCTGGGAGCAACAAGTCCGAAGAAACGACAAGCATTCCAATGATCCATAAACACGCAAAGAATATACATAAGAAAAGGGGCAATGTCTGGTCATTGTAGAATGTAAAGGATCCGAGTGAGTGAACTTGGGCGATCTCATCAGACCTGATGATAGAGAGCTGACACTCAGCTTAGGTGCTCAAGCGATGAGCTCTTTAGTCTCCTCAGCTCATTCGGAAGCTCCAAATCATTTGCGCATTCCCTCGTGTTCCCACCTCAAACAGGATCGAAGTATTTTGGCTGACAGGTTTGCAGCACACACCACGTGTCGATGGTCGTTTCCGACCTCTTTCGGATTTAGGAAACGAACACGGCATATCTCAAAGACCCATGCCTTTCGGCGACATGAAGTTGATCCCGGAAGCGCGCAATGTGTCATCTTGCGACTGGCAGAGCTGACTCTCCCATTCTCAAGGATCAGCGGGTCGCGGCTCTAGAGGGAAAGGGTTCCTTCCTACTGCAAATGTCGAACGACTGCCTTTTACGAGACATCGGCTGACGCCTCTTGAGTCCCATGTTAATGAAAAAAGTGAGGTTCATGGGGGAACATACGGAGTTATCCAATGCTATCGGTCGACTGCAAGCATCCATCCAAGAAGCCCAAAGCATCCAAGTTTTCATGGCATATGTCTCAAAGAAACAGAGAACAGTGCGACTGAATCGCAGCTGCGAATCTTGAGGTCCCTGTGAAGCAGAGGGGACAAAGAATAATCCGGGAGTCAAAAGAGGTCACTTTTGTTTCACTCTTTTCTTGTAGCTAGGAAATGCTTCTCCCGCATACTCAGACTCTGTACTTCTTGTAATCCATGCTAACTGTTTGAACGAGTAGCATTCAGGTTGCTATGGGAAATCGAACCGTTTTCTCCTTCAGCAGTAGACTTCAGTAGTATATTCAGTGCAGGGTCCTTCAGGACTATGTCATTTTCGACTCTCCCGTCTCTTCCCCAGACTGAGTGCTGAGCTGGCTCCCTGAAAGCTACCAACGCACGAAGACTTGCATATCATCTTAACGTGATCGTTATGGGACTTGGAATATTTTGGGGGCAGAAAACATATCTTTCCTGCAGAGTATTTTTCAAATGCAGATGCAAAGGACTGTTCTGTACAGATCACAGAAAATAAGGGAAAAGCGTTATTGATGGAATCCACGTCGACGCACAGAAGCTGCAGTTATCCGCTTCGGTAGACATGAGGGATCCTTCAAGTGTAGGATCAAATTGATTTGTTATTTCCGTTTGATCTACGCCTTCCACATTCTTTTGAAGTTTATATCTTCCCTTTTGTCAGCTCCGTGTTCCATTTTCTCGTTCTTTGTGACTGCTCCCTTATGGAGCACCTCAAGTTTCATCTTTTCTCCTACCTCATCTATTTTGATTTCTTATTTAAGCATTTTACAGCTTTCCTTTTCAAAATGCAGTCTCATCACCCAAATCCATTTCTCTCCAAGCATTGCCGCATGTTGTTGCAGCAAGCACAACCGTCTTTGTGGATTCGGGATCCCGAAGGATAATCTTCAAAGATTATATTTACGGATACCGTCCGGAGATTGTGAGCCCGTGACCAAAACAAGAAAGCTCTGCAAACATTTGTGCTTCCGCGCAATAGAAACTGTTCCTAAAGACTGAGGTCTTTCGAGAAGATCACGTTTTCTTCTGCTCTTAGAGCCTTTGTTTGGATTGCCAGGTGCCCATTACAGTATGTGGCTGTTCTTTCAGCATGCAGGAGATGAATGAAAATTTGTAAAGTACTCATAATGGCATGCATACGATCTCCTACTGGAGTATGTGCTCTCCGATTTGATTCACAATTTCAGCACCTTTCTGATTAGTCGAGTGCCTTTCTCAGGCAGGGGAAAAAGCAAGCATGTCAGCACTTGCTGCCCGCGTGCCTATGGATATATGGAAGGGTTACCACTAGGCAATAATCACTTTATTGTTATGCAGATATGGTCAATGAGATATCAGTTACCCCGCTTATGAGAAAACCGAATAGGAAAGCATTCCACTGTTCCCCATATAAGAACAAAATGAGCCGAAGACTTTTCGAATCCCCAGAAGAAACGCGGCTTTTCGTGGGAGAAGTTCAACTTTTTTTTTTTTTTTTTTTGTGTGTGTGGGGGGGGGGGGGAACTTCTCCTGTGAAGCTGAGTGGAGGGCTCGTTTTGAAAGATGCGGAATCAAATTAAGGCCATGCATTCCAAAGCTCGAGTCAGCGTTTGAAACGTTTGTACAGCTTTGAAATGAGCCGCTGCGTATTGCTGCCTACTCACTCACGTATCCAGGTATTGATTTCGATCCCTCAAGTTTGAATTTTCTTTCAGAAGCTCAGGGGAGCACGACTGGGTTAATAATTTAGAAGCTTTCCATAATTTTTTTTTTTTCCTTTTCGATAGCAAACGCTCATAATCACGCGTTCACTTTGGAGGTGTGGAAATTTTTCCAGCATGTGCGACGGGAACACGTTTCTACGGATGTCACAGAACATCATTTTGGTTGTACACAGGTTGCCGAGTTTAAAATACTCAAAGTAATCAAAAAACAGCGGGCTTCGACCGTCGCTCCGGATGTCAGGGCAGGGACACGGATCCATCCAATACATAAAGCTTTTAATGAAAGTGTCTGTTATCCTGTAGTGCAGACGTTAAGATGCTTTCAAGATGTTTTATCTATCTAAGCAATGAGTTCGAGATGTCTTCAGTTGCTCGCCATTTTATTACTCCCTCCCTGAAATTAAGCATAGCATGAACTGACAGTTGGTTGCGAGAAACGATCCCATGGAAACGGAGGCGAAGAAGCGCAATGGAATATCGAATTTCCGAAACGACCGCGCGCGTGCTTTGGCTCGTCGGCAGGTTGAAAATTCATGTGGTTCCAAAGGACTTTTCGATTTTGCAGGTGGCTCGTGGGACTTCGAGAAAGTTCTCGAGTAGTCGTTCGGCGAGAGGGGGGGGGGGGATTCAGGAGTACAGCCAGCCTGGACATCGGATCTTCTCGCTTTTTACATGAGAAATGCTGCTGCTCTTCAGACAACAGCGTGATTTACACGTTTTGCCTGATTCCCGTGAGGTGACGATTCGGAGGACGAGAGCTGATGAATCCCAACGACCAATAAGGGCCGATTGCCTGATTTTCTACAGAATCCATGAATCGTCTAAGCATCCGAACATTTTCATGGATGAAAAGTGGGATAAGCCACCCGTGGTCGCTCCCCGAAGGGAGCAGCGCACTTCTTCACACTCTGGAGAGGTATCGATCCACCAGCTCCATGGTGCGTGATGGAGGGTCCCATCCGAACAGTCCGCTTCCCGAAGGGAACCGACTCCTTGATTCTTGGAAAGACATCGGGTGGTCAACTTCCGATCCCGGCCAATTAACGGGGGCATCAGCTGCCCCCGAATGTAAGTAAGCCAGCGACATCCTGAGGGAGGGAACTCGAAACCCAGGATGCACCCTCCATTTCTCTGGCGTCGAACCTCCACTTGAGGATTCGAACCCGCAACGCTTGGTACCCACGTACGGAGACCTCAGCCACACGCCTCCCGAAGCAGGCTCATTTTTGACCGAGGATGCGCAAGACCAGGAGGCTGCCGATTTATTCATGCAATGAAACTTAACCCGCGACCTGGACAAACGAAACCCAGCCAAAGACGATCAAAAGGTCTGCTCGGGAAAAATGGGGGAGCTGGTGGCCTAGAACTATGCATCCATGTCGGATGGATTCCGAGATTCGATCTGATCTGGCACTCCGGGGAGACGGAAGAGTGATGCCTCTCGCCTCTGTGAATCGTCAGTCTCGTCTCTGGAGCACACAGAGAGTTGGGCATTGAGGCCTGGCCCTTTGCCTTCAAGAGAGCACCTGGGCGGTTGCCGTACGGTCTTTGGGTTCACAGACAAGCGACGGCGCAATCAGATGGCTCAAAACCATTGGGACGCCGGATGAGTCCATCGAGACAGAAAAGGTGCTCGAACGTGCCACCCTCCCGGAACACATATCCGAAGAGCAAGCCAAGAGACCAGCCAAATGAAACGACCCTCGGGAACCACGCAGCTCGACGCGAGGAGACGGACGAGAGACAGAAGGGAGGCGAAGAATCTCCATCGTCGCCATTGGTTACACTCCCAGCAGCATCCTTTGAGAGCAACAAATGCGAATCAGCTGGAAGATCCAAGTGAAGCCAAAATGCCGGCTCCCCTGACCAAGTGCTGGCAGCCAAGTTCAAAAGTCTCAGTCGTGAGGAATGGTTGAATGGATAGAAGGAATATCGGCCGTTATGCAAATCCCATTAAATGAGTTCGCATATTTTCATTAATTAGGGAGGGGGAAGATCTTAGGGGGCACAGTCAGATTCCGAGTAATCGAATTAAAGATTAAAACACGGGGAGGGCGCCTAATTTCGATGCTCGGAGAGAGGAGGCGAACCGATCATTTTCTTTAACGACGAGGCAACGCGAAATGTGATCTTCCACTGAGAAAGGGTGGAGGGCAGATAATCCATTGCGTTCAGAGGGCACGGGTGTTTGGGAAAGCGCCTCCCTTACACCGGACCGTGGAAGTGCGTGGCTATCTAGAGGGCAACCTACTTGCTCATATCGCCTTTGGAATTCCTGCGCAGACTGGAAGGAAAAGACTACTCATCCCTGCTTTTGAGCACGGAAGCTGCTTTACTTGCCTGGGATGCAGTGAATGTTTTGGGCGGACAATCGACGTGGAAGGGAAACCGGCAAGTTGTCGAAGAGGACGAATTGCCGAACCGAAAACAAGCAGTTTATTCTTAACGACTCGCGTGCAAGATGAGCACCAGCGTATATCGATACGGTAATGCTTGCGTGTCTTCTTGGTAGGGCAAGAGCTCATGTCTCTAGGAGTCCTCACCAGCAGAAGTACCAGCATGTAGGTGAAGAGGACACAAAAGGTTGAATTCAACTTATTTCTTAGCAAGCGAAAGTCTGCATCGCATCTCAATCAGCGTCGCGTTAATGAAGATGAACGTAAAGAAGGTTTTCCTCGGAAAATGAGAAGATTAATCGCAAAAGTAGGAAAAAAGAAAAAGAGAGATTAATTAGAATTCTTTTCGTTAATGCCACTTTGTAGGAAGCAGAGGGAAACAAATAACCTAATTGATACGGATCTGTTTTCTAACAAAAGGGTGCAAGAAGTACATTTAACAAACGGAGGTACGGAAGGAAAGAGAGCTGCTTTTCTCACATGTAGCCAGGAAGAGAGCAACAGGGTTATTTCCCAGCTGCTGTGTCTGCAGACTCTCAGATTTGGGTTTCGTCAGTTTCGCAATGTTCTTCCTCCTTCGTAGATGGATATCCCGCATTCCCGGAGTTGGTTCCGTTTGGCTCTTGTGCCCTTAAACCGCTGCTGGAGGAGCGCGCACCTGCTCGACTCGTAAAGTTTTCTTCTTCAGGGAGAAGTTCGTGCCTTCCGTGCTTTCAGAACCCGCATCTAATTTTAAATTTCGCTTTCTATTCAATCTTCCCTCAAGGGCAAAGAGAAATCGGGATCGAAAACTTCCTGCGAGCAGGAGCGCTTATGCTTCCTGAGGGGAATGCAATCGCGACAAGGTAAAGCTCGTCGACGGAACACGAACGTTGTGCGCGCGCTCCTGGAATCCATTTCTCCGCTCGCTCGAGGAATCATTAGCCACTGTCCCCACTCACCCGAGGATTCCGGCCAACGTGCTCGAGTCAAAAGCTCGGTGGTTGCACTGATTCGAGAGAGGAGATGGCTGCTTCCAGCATACCTTTTTCAGCACCTGACGGAACACCTCGAAGGAACCTGAATCTTCACAGTTGTCTCTCAAGTGCACCAGCAACAAAATGCAAAAAAAATCTTTCGAAGAATTCTTAAGAGAAATGCGCGTGGTGGATCTGGTTTCGTTCGGAAAAACTCCATTCGGGGTTATCTGGAGCTCTGGACTGAAGACGCTTTTTGCAAAGAGGCATCTTTCTGCTTTTGAATATTACGGAAGACAGATTGTTTTTTGGAAAAACACTGTATCAGGATAGGGCCGTTTGGAACTCTCTAATCCGTCACCAAAGCAGGTTCGGAAGGATATGTCGTTTGGCTTGGTCATTCTTATTAGCTTTAAAAACAGTCGTCATTCCTCTCATCAGTTATCCACAAGACGCAGCTATTGCGTCTGCTGACCACGCTACCGTGGCTAATTGTAACCAAGGCATGAAAACGAGTGCTGTTCCCATTTCCTCATTTCTACCTTTCAATGCCATCACGTCCAATCTTGTTTTCGAGATTCTTACGAAAGCAGAGAATTTCTCAGCAAGTCATGAGATCAGTTGTGGAATTCATAACCAAAAGGACTCACGCAGTTGAAGGTGTTAATTAATTTCGCGCTTTATTTTTTATCAGATAATGCAATTAACTTCTGCCTTGCTGTTTCCAAACTCTTTCAATGTTTTCTTGTTTGTTTATCTTTCTCGAAGTCTCCATGAACTCCAAGGGCGTTTCTTTCCAAAAGTAGTTCAACACAGATGAGAATCTGTAAGCTAATGAACCATAAATGCTGATCCGATCAGCCCCTCGGTTTTAGAATCATCCAAAAAAATCACGCGTGACTGCTGAATTTGGAATGGGAATAGTTTGAAGGTTTGTGAGTGCGTCAAGACGATTCTGTGCTTCATTTTGGAAGCCAAGTTGCAGGTACTCGAAAGACTAAGAAAAAGTGCTCCGACGGAACAAACAAGCACCACAGAGTTTTGATAGTTACAAAGACAGCTGGGTCATTCAGCTGACACTCCCATTCAATAGTCTGCACTCACACTGCGAAATGAACCCCTTGCCAGAACCGAACCGAAACCATGGAGCACCATCACAGCGGAAGTGGAGATCGCTAAGCCGAAAGATTCTACAAGTTACTGAATTCTCTCAAGATCTGCAGCGTTCCACAATGTTATTTGTTCATGCTTGCAGATGCAAGCGTGTCTTCGTTATAGCTTTCCTCTGAAGTGTACTCTGCATAAATGTGCTTTTCTCGTTTCGGATCTCCATCACACAGGTTTGATTCAAATCCAAGAACTCCTCCATTACCCATTCAAGCTTCCGTGTGCCCTTTGAGGAAAGCTTTCTGGAAGAACGTTTCCTTTTGTACTGCTTTATTTCAATTTGATCAATGGTTTCCTTGTCGCAGCTTTTTACGCATCTGTTCAGACCTAGAAGCAGCGCGGATTCTATAGGTCCCTGCTACTTTGGTCTTCAATTTTTTTTTTTTTCCTTCCGGCGAGTCAGGTCAACAGTAAGGCAATAAAGGAAGAGTGCACTGACGTACGCATCGAAAAACGGTTCCCGGTAAGAACATTTCGGGTACGAGAGTTATACTGGTAAAACCAGGTGCGATCTTTGGCCAGTCTGACTGCGTGGAAGAAACCCTCAGAAAAACACAAATTGCTTGCCCAAGAAAAGAAACTGTTTCCTAGAAGGCTGCACGAAGCGCATCTCTAAAAGTGTCACGTTTCGTTTCTTCCATTGTGATCTCTCCAAAAAACTTGGTTGAGGGGAAGACTTGGACGGATTGGCCTCCGCGTTAGAACCGGAAGTTCCTCTGCATCAGAGGCATACGCCATTGGGTCAATACGGATCTCTTGAAGTTCGTTGTTGCGCAGGTCTAATGATGGACGCTCCAAAGGTCTCTTCTATGGACTCGGCTATCTAGATTCGTACCCGGTGGCTAGGCGATATCTCAGCCGGTACGCTCCGCAGGTAAGGGAAGGAGATGAAATCAAATGTACCCTTCAAAAGCCAACGAGCAGCTTCCACTGGCAGGCGGATCATCAGATGTTGATTATTGTTGATGATGGAACTCTGATAATTCCAAAGGTCTTATGCATTCGCTAAACCATTTCCCAAAGACGAAAAAGCGTAAGTCTATCGGTTCTCCAAAATCGTTCTTCACCTAAGAAAGCGGAATTGTTGGAACTGTTGATAGACTATGCGCGGTGAAAGATGCTTATTTGCGTGGATGTTCATTCATAAGAAGATGAAGACAAAGGCAACAGCCCAGTTGAGAATTTCTGAATCTTCAGAGAACTTTTAATGAGAAAACTATGGCTCATTTTAGGTGTTTAATTGAAGAACCAGAATTGAGAATATGACTGCCAGGATCCTTCGAACCCAGACATAGACGCAATCTGCTGACAAGTTCCTGGGCGATCCCGTTTGATGGAAGACTTGGAGAAGGTCTTGAAATTGTGAGAAAAAAAATCCGGGCATTGAATATTCTCAAACCTCACGCTCAAAATTCAGAGTTCGGGACTGAATCTGTGCTCTCTGGAGCATCATCCGTGATCACTGTACACCTCCAAATACATATGCTCATACCAACAGACTATTCCGATGATTGA
Source organism: Raillietiella orientalis (assembly GCA_036172245.1). NCBI lineage: Eukaryota > Metazoa > Arthropoda > Ichthyostraca > Raillietiellida > Raillietiellidae > Raillietiella > Raillietiella orientalis. Next base: position 1,586,721 of record JAYWIR010000004.1, on the reverse strand, counting down.
AATATCACGACAAGACTAATTTTCATGTTTAAACGCAGACAGTCATCAAGCATTTCTAGAGTCGCTCTATAGTCATCCCTGAGGCTTTGTGTGGGAAGTGGTTAACACAGGGTTGCTAGGGAATCCGTTTTGATGACCTTGATAGGTGAGCGACATCTGGTAACCGAAGACGAAAATCCTTTGGATGAGGGTCGAGCATGCTCTTCGGCGAATCTTCACAAGATTTTAGGAGGACCTCTTTAACTTCTTGAGCGTTTTAGCAGTCACATACAATTCCGAATATCCTACAAGGAATTTTTTCCAACATGGGACGAGATGAAAGCAGCGCGAAAGCACGCAGCCAAGGGGAAAAAAAAAAAAAAAAAAAGCATGTTTTCCAGCCTCTGTTTTCTCTCGTGCCTCTCATCTTCAGGTGTCCTTGCATCGTTTTTAGTCTTCGATGTCTGCAGCATCTATCATCACATTTTTGCGGATGCTAAAAAAACACTGATCCTGTTGGCTTCTCTTAAATCTCCTGTTTGGAAAACGCGATCTGGCTGATGAATGTTTCTGGTTTCCATGGATTTCTAGAATTTCTGGAAATCTTTAGCGCAGGAGCTCAAGATCTGTTTCTTGGAAAGCTTTGCGCGACTCATGGTAGCTTGGATTCATAGTGAGCGCTCCGATTACCATGAAACCTGACAAATCAATTAATTGCAGATGCCGTTGAGGAAGCGGCCAACGCCCCCAGAATCCAAGTAAGCTCTGTTTGGGCTTCCTCCCCCAACGAATTTGGCGAGCCTCGAGAAAATCAAGTGAGAAGACTATGCTTTCGGAACTTTATCCGGGAGCAACAATTCCTCTCTGTACATCTCGGTGATTTCGGATGCATTAAAATTAATAATAAATATATTTTAAATCAATAGAAAATTAAATACTAATATTATCATGTTACATGCATGCATATATATAAGTACTTCAATTTATTATAGGTTCATATTAAATTTACACCTGATTTTTAATATAACATTTATAACATAATCTTAAGAGTGAGTAGAAGTATGCTTTGATTTATACAAAACCCCAAATGTTTAGTATAATAATAATTTATTAATGATCCATAATATATTGCGTTTAAATGAATATATCAATTAATGGTGGAGGGAGTAAATATAATTTCTTGAGAATATTTTAGTGTTACTTAAATAAGATTCCTTTTAGTGTCTTGTAAACATTTGCATATGGCTCATAGATGTTTCTGGTTTCCATGGATTTCTAGAATTTCTAAAAAACCGTCAGCCCTCTTTAGCTCAGAGGCTCAAGATCTGTTCCTTGGAAATTTTGTGAAAGGCAGGAGAATGTCTTGTAAAATTCTCCTGCCTTCCACAAAATTCGAAGCACGCGGTAATTCTTGAAAGTCCGGAGAACCCTTTCACCAATTCCTGCGCGCAAGCGCTCTTGCGAGCCCCTACTGTTCGGTTGCCATGGTTTCAGCCGGGCTCAGTTCTCCGACCGCAAGAATTCGTGCACAACCCGGTTGAGAAAGAACGGGTTCTTCAGTGGAAGGACAGTCGAATTCCACCTCTGAGAGTAATTCTGAAGATTTTTCAACATTGGGATTTTTCAAATCGTCTGAGAACGTTTTTGCGCCCATAGCTCGAAGCTGTGTCGACCAACAGCGGTCTTCAGAGGCTCGTTTTGGTAACCCAACCCCTTGCGTGTTCGAGTACGACAAGCCTTGATCATCCTTTCTCCTGGAATTACATGAAAGCAGACCAAGTTCGGAGCCAAGCGCACAAGCCATGACTAATAGACGCAGCAGTGGGACTCCTTTCGGAAATTCCTCTATTTCTTTTTTTTCTTTATTTTAGATGCTCGTGACAACTAGAAAACCTACTGGTCGAAGTGATGGTTCCTTGCCTCTCTCCCGCTTCGTCTCTCACGAAAGGCAGACCGGGGGGAACGACAAGTTTGGAATTTTCCTTCTGGGAAAGATCGTCAAAGTTGGGTCATGAACTCCCACTTTGTAGGTCCGCGCAGAAAGCAGTGCCTATCTGCCGCACAAGGTTTCCAGGTAGAGATGAAGATGGACATGATTCAGATGAAACACCTTCCTTGAACGCTACTTTGCTTAGAGTGGCAAGGTGATTTGTTGGTGGGCGTCGCGAGCCCCAGTTTCCATCTTGAAACTTCGGATGCTTCGCCGAATGTCGCTGGTGTGTTTTTTTTCATCTCACACATTTGTAAGCGCCACCCACGAATTTTGCGTCCTCTCCATCATTCTTTCCGCTTTTTGAGTTGCTTCTTCTCATCCCTCTTCTAAAGAGGATAAGCAGGAATTGCAACTTTCTCTGCAGCCATGTGACAGAAAACACTCATTGAGTATACATCTGTTGCTAGAGGGTGAGCTCCTTAGAAGCGGCCCGCCTCCAGCCTGAGCTTCCTGCGTAACAGAAGGGTGCAATGCGTAAGTTTGAGAAAAGAAGCAAGAAACCACTTTAGTACTTTCTGTTTTTGCCATCTTGCTCTGTCCTAAAGAACGACTTTAAGAGAGAACCTTTTTGGAATTGATTTTAGCTGACTGACCCTTCGCTTCCATGCGTCCAAAGATGCTCATTTGCACAAATGTTCATGAATAAGATGATGAAGACAAAGGCAATCACCCAGTCGAGGATTTCTGAATCTTCACCTCTTGTTCTGCATCTCCATGACCAACATTTGTTTCCATCATGATTCCATGGATATGGCTGCTCCCAAATGTAAATAAGAAATTCTACAACTGTGGTGATTTCACAGCCGTTTCTATATGGCTTTCCATTAATGCAAGGCGAAGCACTTGATGCTGGCCGCCTCGATATGGCTTGACGACGTAACGCAGCGAGGTGGAGACGGACCGGTTTTAAGTCGCTCACTTTGTATTGGTAGTTGACATAGTCATTAGCACCCTTTGTGTGTCAATAGGAACCCATACTGACTGCAGATCGGTACTTAAGACAGTTTTTGAGAACTATCTATCAAGTTCCTTTCCGAATGAATCATGGAAACATACGGACAGAGCACCACTTACCTATGGTCACAAGAGATAATCTGAGGAAAGCAAGAAATTCCGAGATTCCCTTTTGAGGACCGGATTGGTTTCTAATGACGGGTCCCTCGGTCGCTCTTTTCCTCTCCCGGAACACTGAATGGGGCTGTCGTAGGGAGCTAACACTCAGACATGGTTTCGAGAGTATCTTGGGAACCAGTCGTCCTTGTTTCAAGACACTCGCGACTCGTTTCAATGAGGCTGGTCACTCGGCAAAGGTAGAAACGGAAGGACAGATTGTTAGAGAGATAGAAATCGCACCGATATCACGAGGTGGACCCCGAGGTAGAGTCCGTTCAGTGCGCCTGTCTCCTGTCTTCGCGGTCGAAGCATCAAGAAAACTCTGCAAAGGGATTCGAAAGCCCTAACTGAAAACTCTGAAACACGGGATCGAACTTGAAGATGGAACAGCTCCACCTTTGGACCTTCCCACGCTACATTCCTCGGAGAGGATTTCTCTTTCATGAGTCGTCAAGGCAACATGTGTCCAAGTTTCATAGTGGTTCTGTGGTTTTTGCATATCAGGCCTCATTCCACGAGGGACAAGATGTAGTTACGACCGTTCACGATAAAATCTTGGTGACCTTCGGTTCTCCAAACACGAAGCTCCCTGTCTTTCCAGGTATCCTGCTACCGCAGCTCGTTTGCTGAAAGTGGCCTCTGCAAACATGCAGAGGAAAAGCGCTTCAACATACGCAGTTCTACCCTTCTGTCAGAAAGGAGCAGTTCATCAGTGGGAGCGCAATAAATTCGATATCAGGAAATAATAGGATTAGGGAATACATTTAGGGTCAGAGACTAGATATGGGATCAGGAAGTGGATGTAGGATGTACTGAACCTTGTCACAAGATGATCATCATACAGCAATGAAGATCAGCATCCCTTAGAACAACCACTTTGTGCTCTGATTCAACCACCAGCATGTGGTCCCCTCAGTGGACGCGGGAGTTTGCTCATTTCAAACGACAATAAATTCTCTCGTGGATTCGCTTCTTCACAGTACACTGTGGATGTCAACGGCTGATGGCATGCAACTCTGGTGACTGGAGAAAAGGCGAGAGGACGCAACCACCTTCATCGTTCCTTAAAGCGGAAAGGAGAGCGCAGCGCGGACAGGTCTGCTATCTGACCAGAAAGCAGAAGCTAGGAGGCTGGAAAGAGGAACGCGCGCAATCCGATATGCACGCTTTCCCTCTTCATCTTGAAGGCCAGGCCGCTCCAGAACCGTGCAAAGTCAAATCTCCTGTCGCCGCGGACTTGGAGATCGGATTGAGCACGGAGGTGCGCAACCTTGAGAGGCCGGCTACCTTCTTTCTCGGGAGCACAGGAACCTGTCTTAGATAAGAAATTCGATGACGTAGGTGACGAAAGCGACCCATGAGGAAGGGTCGCGCATCCGCCTCTTCGAGTAGCTGATCGTGGTAGTGCCGTGCATCTGCGAGGCACGTTCGTAGCTGAAGCGATTTCTGCCTCTCCTGCAGCTCCTCAAGTGCCACGTCTGCAAATGTTGTGGCGGAAACGCTATCGAATTCCTCCTGGCAGCAAGCGGTATTGGGGACCCACGTCTTTCCTGAAGAAGGGTGACTCCCCTTTCCTACCGAAAGAAAGTGATGGGAGAGATGCTGGGAGGAGATGAAGAACCTGGCATGGGAGCAAAAAAAAGGACAAGTGACCCTTGGCTTTGGGCTGTTTCTTTGCTTTCTTTTCCTTTTTCCAGAAATTGCAGCTTTTGCATTCCCGTGGGATAATAGGGATCTTTTTGACAGCCTGTTCGATTCTTCTTCGCATCTCTTGTGTATCCTCTTCGCCGGCTGACTCGTTAGCATCACTGCCCTCCCTCTTCTTCGCCCCTCCCGTCCATTCTTCCCAGTTCCCCTTGAAACAAAAGCACTTAACTCTCTTTTCGACACGAGACAAGCAAGGGGTGCCGCAGATGACTTTCGGAGAAAAGCCGCAGTGGCTGAAAAGCACCCAATGCAGGCCCTTCCTCCTCCCTCCAAGGTTAGAAATGAGGGAACCGCTGCTACTTTCCAGCAAGGAGCCTCTCGGGAGTTATTGAAGTGGTGCTCGGAGAATCCTCTCTGGATCCCCAGTCCCATCCCTGCAGCTGGAGGAACGCTTTTTCGCCGCCAATAAAGAAGAGAAAGGTTATGAGCAAGGGACCACATACAGACTCCTCGGGAGGGACTTTCCTCGTGACCCTCTCCTGTCTCACTTAATCATCCCTATCTCCTTGCGTTCAACGGGTAGACTGGGAGATTTTTCGCATCAGCAATAGCTTGGATCTCCTCTTCCCACCTTCCTCCCCCCATCTCCCGATTGTTTTCCCTTTTACGGGGAAAACAACTGACTGGGTGGAGCTGTCGTTTCGTTTTTTTGCGGGATTGCATTCATCAAATGGGAAGAGAAGGAGGGCGATGGGTGAATCAGGAGAGAGGTAAGGAGGAAAGGACAGCAGGGATTTTCCTACAGAAAAGAGAAAAAAAAGGCAGCATCTCAGTGCAGAATGCGGCGCCGGTCAGGCAAAGGGGGAGCAGGATACCTAGGACTTTCCGGGATCGCGGACACCACGCCTACCTACGGATGCTGGTTGTTCGGATACCTCCTCGCAAGTACACGGAATGCGCTTCTTTCTTTCCTCCGCACTCCAATCTCTTCCCTCCTCCGACCACGAATCATTGCAGGGACTCTCCTGAAACTTCCCTCTATTGAGGGGACACCTTCCGGGATGAGGTTAGAGCTGGAAGAAAGCCACAGCTGGGCCCTGGGAACGCCGGCAGTTCCCAGATAAGATCCACTCGTCGTCGAGCTTGAGAGTCCCCCCTGACTCGCAAGAAGCGTCTCATAAAGGCCATCAAACTCCGTAAAGGCCTCCCCATAAGGGTGGACTTCAGGAGCCATGAGCGTGTTTTTACTGCTGCCTTAGGTTGCGAGGCGATCCTGACAGTCGCGAAGTAGCCACCTTTGGAGGCATATTTTCCCGCTGGTCTTTCCAGTTTGGGGAACCCCTCCCAGCAAGGAAGAGGAGCACCCACGGAGCATTCTAGCCGAGAATGGCAGTCAGCTTGGTGAGAGAAACCCCTAAATCTCCACAAGGGGTCGGTCCGTGCTGATCGAGAACGGGGGGGTGGAGCAGGTACTTCCACTGTGGGTGGACCGACGGCGCGTGGAAACGCCCTCCATCCCTGGAGCATTCCTCGGCTTGCCGGAGGGATCTCCGAGTGGTGGCGTTACGGTCTCCTCGCACGCACCTCAAGGGAACCGCGGGCAGAACCGAGAGCTGCTTTCCAATGAGGATTCCGGTTCCCCTTGGGATACAGAGCGGAGCGACGCGGGATTCGCCGCTTAGGGACGGGAAGATCGCAAGCCAGGTGGTCAGCCTCCACCTTCTCTTCCCACTAGGACCATTGGGGGAAAGGGACAACATTCTGAACCTTAGCTCGAGAGCTCCTTGGGAGACTCTCTTCCCACCGAACGCGGGGATGCCTTTCCCGGAGGCAGGGTACGAGACACTGGATCTGGAGGAGGACAGCACCTCCGGTTTCCTTGTGTTCACACGAGGAACAGTCTCTCCACCAGGGATCTCTCGACGGACTCCCACAGGAGCCCTCCTCTGCCACCCCACTCTAGCCCGATGCGCGACTACGGGAAGCATTCTCGGTATACGGCGACGGGCACTCTCGTGGCACTTGTTCCAGAGGTCGCGCACCCCTCCCGGTCAAGCGACGCCGTCGCAGCAAACGAAGAGATCGGTCCATCGTCCCCTTGATGGTCTCTCTGATCCAGCATGAGACCTCCTTCAACCCTTACTCTGCCCATGGAGTACGACATCCTTCTCCACGGTAGAGGATGAGAGAAAGCTCTTGATTCTTCGCGCCCTACGACCCCTCCCCTTCGGCCTTCGCGCTTGGGCGGGAGATTCGAAAGAAGGAGGAGAGGAAGGAGTTTACCTGGAAGAAGAGGACGAGTTTGCAGAAGACGGTCCCCAGGAACCAAGTCTCTGTGACGTCCCAGATGACAGTGGCCGGTAGGCAGAGCAGAAAGACAAGGATGTCCCCCACGGCCAGGTTGACGATGAAGAAGTTGGTGACCGTCTGCATATAGTGGTTGCGATACACCGCGAGGTACACCAGCCCGTTGCCGAACAGTCCGACGAGCATCACCAGTACGTGGAAGAAGATCAGTGCCCATTCGTGATGCTGCGGGAACACGTAATCCTGTATCATCCCGAGGTAGTCGTCGTCCGACAGACAGTAGTCGTTGGAGCAGTTCGAGTCACTGGAGTTGACCATGCCGCATGGGAGAAAGGGAGGACAGTGCGTGAAGGAAACGGGGGGGAAGGGGCTACTCAAGGGCTCACCAGCAGGCGGGAAGGAAGGGCCACGACCTCCTAATGGAGGAAAGGGTTGCGGGGAGGGTCGGCAAACACACAGGAGGCTGGAAGGGAAGGCGGCGGTTGGATCCGCGCGCCTTCAGGGCTCTTCAGCCGTCGATGCCGGCTCTTCCGCGTCGTCTCGCACCTGAGGGCTTCCGCTTCCTCGTCCCCACCGAGAACCTCGCGCGCTCTCCCCCACTGTTCTCGCCTCTTCGTCCGATCCAGCCCGATCAATCGGCAGGTCCGCCCGGCATAGCGCGTTCTTTGGGGAAGTCGCGGATCCGTGCAGTGGGAAAGCTGCCGGCCGCAGTGCGCAGGCGCTGAGGAGACAGGGGGCGGCGTCGACGGGTAGCACTCCTAGAGGACTCCCTCACTCTCCCAAAGAAAACACGCAGCTGGACCGTGAGCTCCACAAGGGACTACTCGGCACCGATGGGTGGCCGAGAGGAAGAGAAGAACCAAGCAGTTCTGGTTCGGAAGGGACCGGGAAGGAAGAGAAGGGAGCTGCAGGAGGGTTTAGCTCTGTCCCAGCTGCTGCTGCGGCTGCTGCCTTTCACGATTGCCGCATCTTTTTCTCCTCCTTTTCCTTACCACCAACATCTTCTTTCTCCTCTTTCTGCTTATCCTCTTTCTCCTCTTCCTCCATTGTCCCATCCCTTCTAACTCGTCAGTCTCCCCTCGATGCTCCCTTCCTCCCCTCTTTTTGGAGCGTGCGTCTGTCCCCAAAAATGGGAAGTTTCAGGACAAAGACAGTCAGTGGAGCCACCCCTTCGTCAACCGAGCTGCTGCGTAACCGAACGGCCTTCCGGCTACGCTCCTCCGCGCTTCACAAAGACGTCTTTTCGACCACTATCACCACGAGCGCGCTCGCGTGGGTGACGTCCTGTCTCTCGAGGGCAGAGGAGGTTGCGCGATCAAGCGAAGGGCGCTTGTTCAAAGGAAGAGACAGCCTCTGTGAATATCTGAGAAAATCTGCTGCAGGTGGACCGAAAGCTCCATGAAGCACGTTGAAATTTCCCTTTCCCATATTCCCTCGAGTTTCTCTGGTGGAGCCGCATAAGACACGGTTAGAGACAGCATCCCTTTCGCTCCACGACAGGAAGAGAACTGACCTTCTCCGAGGCAACGACACCTTCAAGCATTCTTGCCCAATCGCCAGTGATGCACTCAAGAACGGACTCCGGGTGGCAAGTGCCCCTCCTGGAAGTCTCATCATTCGAAAGCCTCCCGGCGGTCGCCCTTTTTTCTCTCAAAAGCCATCAGCATCACTCTCTCCATGAAGTATCTGTTTCTCAGATGCGAGCGTGCCTCCTTTCTTCCACGTCCGAGAGGGTTCGTCGATTTCATGGGCAGGCTCTCCTCCCCCTGGGGAGTGGGGGACAAGAAGTTACATACGTGGAAGGGAAGAAGGAGAGTAAGGAGAAGGACCTGCACTGAGCTACCGAAAAAGCAGGCAGGATAAAGGAATTCCTGCCTGGAGTCTGCTGTAAAGCCGGCAACGGCTCGCGTGAGCTCTGAGAGATGGTGCGCCGGCTCCTCCCTTCCGCCTTCCTCAAACCTCTGCGGAAACCGCACTTCCCGTCGACAGATCCTCCACCTCCTTCCTCATGCATCCAGGGATTCCCCCCATATTTTTCCTTCCCTCCCCCTCCCCCCTTTCCAGACCGCGTTGCCCCTATCCCGACCTGCCGTCCTTCTTTGCGTGTTCTTCGAAAACGAGGACGAGGCTCGCTCCCTCCTTTCCTTCTTCGCGTTCCACAAACCCGCACAGGGACGTGCTGCTCACGCTCCCCACTTTCCCCCAACAACGGGAACCTCCCCTCGCCCTTTCGTCACGTTGAAAGGTTTTGAAGTCTTTCTCGTCCCTCTTCTTCATCCTTCTTTCGGACTGCGCCTGGATCATGCGCGCGTCAAATCCCCGAGAAGATGGAACAGTCGACTGATCTGGAGGGATCGGAAGAACCCTCTCTACGCGCCCAACTCTAAGAGACGGCGACGGCGGCTGGTGAACCTCGGAGAAATGATTAGCAGCTCAAGACCACAGAGGTGCATCCTCGTGGGATCGGAGAAAAGGGAGCCAAGGCGATGGGGATCTCTGAGAATGGTCCAGATGAGAACCTGCTCTCAGAATAGCGCGATGAGAAAGCTGCTGTGGGTGCTCTCCGATATTCTGCCACGGGTCTTTCGTCAAGCAGAAAGGCAGCGTCTTCCTTTCTACTCCAACATCCTGCAATAACCAGAGGCAAATCCCGGAGAGACGGATCTTCTCAGGTGAGTAATTTCGAGTCATCAGATGAGTCCAAAACCTTCTTCAGTAGCAGGGGAAATCTGCGCAGCAGGTGCTGGTCCTGGGGTCCTTCTTCCTCGAAAAATCCCAGCACGAAGTCCACAAGCATTGTTTTTCCCCTTCTTCTTCTAGCACCTCCGGAGACTAAAGCATCTTCCTTTTGCAACTTCGTAACACTCTTTGGGCATCAACTTCTCCCCTCCTTGCATAATTTCGCAAGTGCGTGCGAATCGGAGGGAGGGGGCAGGAAGAGGTCAGTTCCTCACCAGCCGAAGCTGACCGCTATCGATTCTTCAGATTTTTCTTCTTTTGCTTACCTTTCTCTCCCTGAGTGACCAGCTAGCAGAGCTCGCCATCACCATCGCCTCGACTCGAAAGGCCCCGCTTGTTTTCCGTTTCTCCTGGTCACCATGCAACGCAGCAGCCTGTAGGAAGAGGAGGTGGCATTCCGAGGAGCAGCATTCTGGACCCTTCTCGTCGAGAAGGTTGGTGGAGGGGTAACAGACCGAGGAGGGAGGAAGAGAAGAGACCTGCAGGCAGACCGTCTTATCCTTTCCCGACCCAGAGAACGAGACAGAAGCCCTCTTTCCGGGATTTTCGAATTCGCGTGGCGTCTTTCAGAGCGTGGGAATCGCAGGACTCACTCCCTTCGGCAGTTCCCGGCAGGGAATGTCCTTCTTCCTTCTCTTCCACCCTGAGGGCCTGTGCGTGCGCGCGGCCCGACTGCAGCAAAGTCTATGCCATCACAGGGAGAGGGTGCTCTCTTCTCTAGATCCTTGAAACGCCATGAACGCGTCCCTGCGGGAAAGTTCCTCAAGCACTACGGAATCCTGGGCTACCTCCCGCGCATGCACCTCTACAAAGCTCCGGACGCTGTAGCGAGTATAAATGCGCTTCGCTGGAGCACCCAACATCTCAACGATGGCTTCCAGGACCCTCCATCTCGGGAGTTCTTCTCTTTGGACATGTTAGTTGTCCGTCGTCAGCGCGCGAGGAAGAACGGGGTAGCCGTCGTCCCGTCATCCCAGGGAGCTCCTCACAGTCGCCGTGGCCATCGTGCGAGGTGACGAGCAATGGCCCAAACTCGGTCTTGAGACACAAACCAGCCTCAGGACTACCGGGAATAGATTCGTTCAAAGCCGATGTCAATACCCGATGTTCTCTCTTCTTTCGGACCTACTCTGATCCTCGGGAGTCACCTTCACCACCGTGGGGTAGTCCGTTTCGCCTTCTAGACAGCAACCTGCATCTATTTACTCGTTGATCCTTTGTCTCTCCGCCCACTACTCCCTCCCTAGTTCTGTCCTCAGTAGGATTGGTAACCCGCCGTTTCAGGCCAGTGCAGGTCGCACTCTTCCCTGATCCTCCCTTTCTTGTTTGTGAAGAAGTGGGGAAAACTTCCGGCTATCCAAGGACAGCAAGAACACGTCGGACGTCCGTCGACAGGAATCAGGAGCACTTGCACTCCCACAGGATAGAAATCCAGCAGAGCTCTCTGGACTCCAGAGAGCGGAGACGGAAACCCAACTGATAGTTGGAGGTACCAAACTCAAGGGAAGGATGGGGAGGAAAACGGCGCGCGCCCACGGAAGGAGGAAAACGAAGATCCAACGTTCGCTCCGGCATGGAACGAGGGACAGCCATCCACTCACAACGAGACACCGCTGCAGGCATCCTCGTCTGTCCACACAGGCAGGGTGCAATCGCAAACCGCATCTCTCGGATGCCCCGCGGCAGATGGAGCACTGCTCCCGGACACCAGAAGATGCCAGATCCCGGCTCGCATCTCTCCCCTGCGCACCGTACTACGAGGAGGAGATGCAGCCGCAATTCTGGACGCGGCATGGCAGCACTCCGGAAGCATCCAGGGCCGCTCAGGAGAACAAGGAGGATCAGCATCTGCGACACAGGATCTCAGAAGCCTTCGAGGTAGTGGCAAGGCATGCAATCTTCGAGAAACGACCGGGATCACTGGCGGATCTGGAAATCTCTCGATCGCGCGCCAATCTCCTGAGCGGCATCACTGAGCATCTGGTGCAGCGCGAACGCCCACTGGGCGCTCCTCCCGAGCCACGTTCCGGACGACCCGAAGAGCAGCGGCAGCCATGCCAAGTCCATTCGCAAGAAGAGGTGGATTCTGCCGCCGTTTTCAGAGGCTCGCTTCGAGCAGCTCCGCTGTATCGCCCGCGGCGCCCGACGCGGAGGAATACGAAAGTGCCTGTTCGGAAGTCGAGAGCGGCAAAGCCGACCGCGGAGGCGTTTGAGGTTGCGGCCCGGGAATCCAGCATGGGACTCCAGGAACGGTGCTCCCGCCGCGACAACGGCATCCCGTCTCGGCACCTCGAACAGAAAAAGCGTGTTTTTTTCCGAATTGAAAAAACGCGGGGGCGGAGTCGATAGAGTTCACGGGAGGAGAAGGCTGTGGAAATGGCGCAGCAAACTCTCCCCTCGTTCTTCTCGCACAATGCCGAACTTTGTGATTCCGTTGTTTATTCACTTGCAATAGAGAAGCCCTCCGGCAATGCGGGATGATGAGCTTTTTTTTCGCTCACGGTCCCTGCTTTTCTGTAGAGAAACTCAAAAAACTCCACTTCCCCTAGAACTTCGGCCAGATTCCGCCCTAATGGACTCCCCACTCGTGCCTTCGTACCCCTAAACGGCACAGTGGTAATTGGCTTGATGCTGCAAGCTCTGGAAAATTTTGTCAGATCGAAGGTACCACCGGGGGATTTGGTTCCCCCTTGTCGGGAAGCCGGCCTGAACTTTGCTGTTCGCCAAAGGGATGCAGATGAAAGCATCATTGCGAAGCCTGAATCCTCGCCGTGAGCTGAGACGCACGCCGAGATGTTCGTAAAGGATACAGCGACCCAAGAAGGACGCGCTTCCATCCTGTCTCCTAACCACAGGCGAGGAAGAGGTCTGGGCTATCACCTGCTTCGCCCAATCGCATTCCTGCTGAATTCTCTTCGGTTCTGAAGTTCCTGGATCACAAGTGATTATCTTGGAGCCCGCTTAACAGGGGCATGTGGAGGCAGTATTCACTAGAAATGTCAAGACGTCCGAAAAGTCCAATCTTCCTCAAACACAGCACCATGAGCCTCTTGGAAAAACTGCCTCTTGGTGAAAATTGGGACAAAGTTGACCCCCTTCAAGGTGAATGCGAGACTTTTTATAAGACGCCATATGTCCCTCACTATATAAGAGAGATGAGCAAGACGTGTATGGAGAGATAACACATGGATAGAAAACCAGCTGTATTGCGGGGTCTACCAACCCCATTGGTTTAAGGAAAATGTCCCTTCTAGCGAGCGGAGCCATTCCCAAGGACTCTGCTGAGAACTCGTAAAGGTAGATCCAGTTTCTCGGAATTCCCCGTAAATATTTACTCCTCAGGCTTCCTGGAAGATAACACCTCCGCTTCTCTCCGATGAAACCTGATCGTATCTTACTGACTGACTGGAGACGGACTGGAAAAGTGGAGAGGCACCTTTACACAGTAAGGATTCACCCACTGCAAAATGGTGCAAGTCCCTCCGGACATTCTGCCGGGATGCATCAGGTTCTAGCAGGTCTGGAAGCGCATCGATGAAATCCCCCAGTGGTGTTCCACCGGACCTGCTGGAATAGATGCCGCTTTGTCCAGGCTTGCTAGTCGCCTCCGCTCTGCTGACTCTCCGCCACGAGCGAGCAATGATAGTCGCCAGCAATCGCGACGAGCATGGTCATCATCCAGGAGAGTTGTTCGCAGTCGCCGTCTTCTTCATGAGAAGGCCGTTCAGGTGATCCAGTCTTGGATTTGAAACACAAGAGATCCTTTGGACTGTTGGGACCAGGCTGGCTCGAAACCAGAGAACTTATCCCTTGCTTCCCCGGCTGCCGAGCGCAGGCCCTCGGAAATCCTTTTCATCATCACGAGTCCTCCGAATTTCATCCTCCATTTATTCATTTACTGGAAGTCTCTGCTCTCTCTTTACTCGTCCCTAGTTTCATCCATAGTGGGGTTTTATCCTGTCCTTTTCCGGGTCGGCTCAAGTCAGCCCCTTACATATTGTGAAATTTAATTCCTTTATCCTAATCAAATGATCCAGCAATCCGGGATGAGACGTTTGTCGAGCTCGGCGTCCGAGGATAGTTGCGAGATGGGCAGAGCAGATCCTCTATCTTGCCTGCCACTACCGACCGACAGGGGTTCCAAATACAGAGGCCTGCTAGATGCTCGAATCTACCACCGACTCGCTCAAGTGAAAAAATCCGGGACAGAGAGATTGAAACGGGATGAGAAGTTCAGAAGGGAGAACTTCACGGAAGGACCTCTGCAATGACCCTCTATAAAGATGTTTTATGGTAGCAGAAGGAAGATCTTCCGCCTGCCAACTAGGAATATCGACTCGTTTATTCACTCCATCGATGACAGTTGCTGAGAAGATCCAGCATTCAGCTTTCAAAGCATCGAGATGAGCTCCTGGAGCTGCCATCTGGATGCTCATCTATCGTTTTTCGCTCATTTTAAGACCTATAATTGGGGGTGGATCCGCGCCAGAAGCCAGTCAGATTGCTCATCACGCAGGCGCATGTGCATGCGCGGTAGATGATACCAGAAAGATCGCTTGCTCTCCTTAGACTTATTTATTGTCTTAATAATCTTCTCATTGTGAGATAAAAGGAGGAGGGAGAAGTCTCGTTTTTCATCTTCCTTAAGCGGATTTGAGTCCAAAATCACACATTTCGCTCTTTCCGATCTCTGCCCTTCTTCAAACATCCGGAATTACCCATACTTTTCCAGAGGGAAAGACCTGGAAGAGCATTCCTTAAGAAATTTCTGAAAGCGCCATCCCCAAGATGTTGTAGGATTCTGTGCACCGAAGCGCCTCCTCGTCTTTGGTAGACCGCATTCCATGCCACCGAAAAAGGCCACCAGACCCAGTTAGCGAACTGACGAAATCCTACTCACGGCTGAAGATCTCTTGGATCGGCATCCTCGTCGGACTGGAAACACGGCAGGCTGAAGAAACTTTCAACCTTCGTTACAGCAGGATCTTTGGGAGAGAGAACCCTCTCTAGGACGGAGTCGAGCATGGAAAGCGTTTTTCCTCCCCCGTGCTTCCCGCCTCTCGAACGGGAGGGATCTTTGGTCTCCGGAATTCCTCTGAAGCCGTCCTGGAATGACCTTCCGTGATGGGACGTTTTTTCCAGACATGCACGCACGATCTTGGGAGGCTTCCAATCGCCTCGTGAGCTCAACACACCTTGCTAGAAAAATCAGTCACTCTGGAAGATTCCTTGTGGCGAAGGGAAGGAGAGCTAAGAAGCGAGAGAAGATACATCGGTTCGGAAAGGGTTCTGTCGCGCGCTGTGGTCGTGGTTTAACCGATGCTGACGATGAGCGAGCGAATCGCGAAACGCTTGGAGCGTCGTCCACTCCATCAGCCACATTCTCAGATTAAGAAAAAAAAAAAAATGCTCGACTTTTTCTTGCTCCTGTTAATTTTCAGTTTCCGCACTTCCCTGCTTGTCTCTCCGCGGCGGCATCTTTTCCTGCAGGGAAGACTTGTTCCCTCTTTCTCATAAGCCTAACTTCCGCCTCCCCTCCTGCAGAGACTTCTGTTTGGATTGAATTCTCTCCGGCTACAGACAACACCCCGTCTGTTCTCACTGTCCATTGATATTTGACCAGCGAACATCCAGTGCTGCTGCTTGCAGCTCAACGCAGGCTTTTAGACTGATCTGAGTTTGTTCCCGTCTTTGGAAGATTCCCATCGACGAATGGGATCGTGCTCAAAGCAGGAAGGTGCATGCTGCACCGCACGGCGGAAGCTGCCAATCCCTGCAGCTCTAGGATTCATTGAATGATGATGAACCCCTAAAATGGGCCCAGGCAATTAATTGTTGGAAACACTCGCAGGAATAAGGGAATTTGAATCAGAAACGCACTTTGCTTGCTCGGAATCCCGACTCATTCGGGGAAAAAATATTTTTTCTCTCTCCCCCTCTCACGTGCCGTTTGTTCCCTAATTGTTGAAGCAGCTCATACTTCCTGACTTTTATTCTGTGTGGAGAAGGAAGAATTCTTCCCACAAATTCTGGAACTCAATTTTCATACGTCACCGCTTTACAATCCTACTGGAAAAAGCGTACCTAAGCAAAATCGAAAACGGTTATGGAGCTCCCGATACCGAATGCAATTGCTCTGCTAGAGACAGCTCAATTATATCCTCAGTGATAAACAAATTTTTATTTTTATTTTTTTTTTTGCGGGCTGCGCGGAGGAATGCGCGTGCCGTTCGAGCGAGCGAAAGGAACGCGTGTGCCCAAGCACACAAGGCCCCCCCCTCCCAAAAAAAAAAGAAAACCTCCCGCACGACCGGACATTCATTGCAATCCAGCTTCCATCGCATTCTGTTTGCTGATACTAAGCAACCGCTTACGCAAAAGAACTCTCAAAGCCTGGGAGGAAGGTCTCTCGCAGCGACGCGCCACGGCCACGACAGCGTTTTGCTGGGACCACAAATACACCCACACATAAAAAAATATAAATAAAGATATGGGGAGGGGAGGAGACAGGGGTCTTTGGCTTCGGCCGTTCCTTTCTCTCAGAACTGGCGTTGGATGCCGGAGATCTCGTTCCTTGCGTGTTCTGGAAGATGACGCCGCTCGGCAGCCGACCTCATGTTCTCGTCGGCTATTCCGGTGGCCTCACGACGAATCGCCAGCTTCTCCCGCTCTCGGTGGGCCTTGTCGATGGAGCGGGGGCAACAGACCGTTGCGACCACCGCACCTAATGATACCTTTGCCGCCTGGCGTGAAGAAGCGGCGCATCAAATCCCCTTGCGGTGTCCCCCTGGAGCAGGAGAGCTGAGGTCAGCCTCCGCCACAGTCCTTGGAGGACACCGCAGTCCGAAAGCAGGTGCGGGAGCGTTCCTGCTGCTCCGCACCTTTTGCAGTCCGGGGAGGCAACTCCCCCGGAAAGAACGTTGCTGCGCTGGTTGCAATGGAAACCCCAATGCACCAGCATGATGACGTCCTGCTTCCATGGAAGGGGCAGCACAGAAGTGTCCGCGCACGAGAAAGAAACCACAAGTTCTCCGAGGGGCACACTCAAGAGATCGCTCTACCGAAGGACTCCCTTAGGGATGTTGCGAGGCGTGGCGGCCAGCTCTCTAGTCCTCCAGCCGCCCATGGGTCGGGTTGCTCCTGCGATAGTGCAGGCGACCTCCCACCTTGCCGTAGGCAACTGTCATCACTTGCCTTGTGTATTTGTGGTCCCCTCCCTCCCGTTCTGGACTTTCGAATTTACCGACCTGCGTGTCGGGGAGCTCTCCCTTCGTTTTTCTGTGTCCTTTGTCCGGGAACTCTGTTTCCGGATAGTTTAGAAATAAACTCCCCGGCGCACCCGGGTGGGGAACAGCGTTTTGCTGGCTCCGCGGTAGCTTCCCCGAGAGTAGAGCAAACCGGCGCGACGGGTGATGCGAAAGACCACGTTGGACAATCTAGCAAAAACTCGACTCGGCATCGTCTTGCATGTCACCCGCATGGAAGATGCTGCTCCGGACCACTTAGCGCCAGTCATGGTCCCAAGTCAGGAACCATGAGCGAGATGCCGTTCTTCGGAGAAAAGGTCGGGGAGGAGGACTTTCCTCGCTCTTTCATGATGTGCTGGTCACCGCTCGAGGAGGCAACGGATCATCTCCTCCTTCCCGAAGCTTCGCTCCGCACCTCGTGAAAGGAATGGAAAGCGCCACCGAGGTGGGCGACGGAACCTCCTAACGATCGCTCGCGAGCAAGCACGCTCGGGAGCGCGTAGGAAGAAACCCCCGGAGCCGCGTTTCCGTGGAAACATCATCCCCGCCGATCTCCCTCTACAAGCCACAGTCTGCTTGAAATACGCCTGCTGAGGACGCTTTGCTGGATCTGGTTCGACCGGCTGTCGACCACGCCGTTTACGCTCGTCCTCTCTGGAGCGCCTTTCGAGCCAAAAATAAAAAATAAAAACCTCTCCTTTCAAAGGAACCTCTCATTGTCCAGTGACACGGTCCACAAAGCAGTCTCTTTCACGAAAGAACTCTTTGCCTTTTTCTGGTTGTACACAAAAGTACCTTTCCCGAAATGACTCTCCCTACGGAAGCCAGCGGAAGTTTCGTCTGGATGTAGCGAAGTTGAGGCATCTCATATTGGGATTGATAGCGCTATTTTTTTACATTTCCAGATTCCAGAAAAATGATCCAATTGGATATTAGGAATGAATACCATGCCAACACATCAAGCCAGTGTTAAAGTTATTTCTCCGACTGGCTCCTTGGCTCTCAAGAGTGACACACAGGACCGAGCGCGCTCATGTCGTCTGCCTCACTCCAGATCAACTCATGAAACAAAAACAAACATGCGGTGGCAGAAAATTGTCAAGAGGGAAAGGGGCAGTGGGTGGATGGAGCAGGGCTGAAACTCAGAACGGTACAGCACTCGTAGGTTTGTCGTGTTCCGGTTCCGCAGATTCCTCGAATTTCAGGAGGTTGAGAAATTCCTGTCACCCCAATCGCACACGGGGTGCTTAGGTGATCCTGGGATCCTTAGCATGTGATCGTTCGTACATGCAGGAGACATCATAATAAGGAACAATAGCTGCAGATGAAATCCCAACTTTGTGAGACGGCGGCGCACAGAATGTTCAAGGACATCATCAATTGCAATTTCGATATTGAATTGCTCTTTTCCCAACAGACCTGCTTTGATCCCTGTGGGTGTCCGTAGGAATGAAGGAACTGCAGTGTCATCAGCCATGCAATCAAAGCAACACCAACTGCTCAGAGACCAAGTGTAGCTTTAGCTCTTAGGTTGCACCAAGTTGCAAGTTTGCATAACATGGCAGGCAGTTTCCGAATGGCCGTGAATGCCACATAAATTTGTTGACTGACAGATTCGAATTTGAAAACTTCAAGTTGCATAAATAGAGGAAACTTGAAACACTTTTTTTTATATAATTCATGGGGGCAATTTAGCCAAGTCAACACTTTCGTGTTGGAGCAATCCAACACGAAAGCGGTACGAATTTCATTTTCATCAAAGCGACCAGCAGGTCATTCTGGTCCAATGGGTCTAGTAGAGACTACTTTTTATTCATTTGTTTTGAAGTAAAAACCACAATTCAGGAGACCTCTACGATGGGCTGGTACCACTTTAAAACAATATGCAATGCTAGATGATGAATGTTCTAAAAAATTTATTACAAAGTTTAAAAGCAGTGAATAAGTGAAAGATCTATTCGCCAGCATCCAAATTTTTCTTTAGTCAGCAGAATTTCCATTTCGAAAGTCGGTACCTCTGATAGGGAACTTCTATTTCTTTCCTCAGATGTGTTTTTTCTTTGTTTTTTTACCACCAAACCTAAGCTAAACCTGACTTCACTGTGTGATCCATGCTGCTTACGAGAATAAAAAAAAACTAAATCAAGAATTCCACATCTATAGAAGCATGATTCTTGGAGAGCAAGCTCTGATAATTGCCACAGTTTCCTTAAATCTGCTGAGCTTTCAGTGATCAGATACAGCAACAGTAAATATGATTGGAAGGCTGCATTTTCCCAAAGATCCTCTACATCTCGTCTCAGTGTACACATCATTCTGAGCATGATGATTTGATAGCTTCCTACCAACGATGTTCAAATTCACGGCAAACTCACTGTACAGTACATTTCATTAGCACGGGAATTTATCTATGCACAGATATTCAGTGCTCGCGAGTTCGGGAACCCGTTTTCGTATGGCCTAACAGAAAAATTGAAAAGATTTCCAAGGGTCATTTTTTTATAACGATTCTTAAACCCTAGCAGACAGTGCCTATAATTCAAATTCCTATTATTCATTGGCAAACTGATGACGTCTCACTCGGGCTATTAATTGCGAACATTGCCTGGAAGATATCACTCCTCATGAGAACATAACTCTATGAGGCGTGTCAGCCATTATTCACAACTAGAACTCGAATAACTGCAGTATACATGTACTCAGCTTGGGATGAAAGTACAGCAAAGTGATTGATTAGAAGGGCTAGTTCAAAGATTTGTGGTTCCTGTGTGCAGTTGAATATTCCAAAAGAAACGTATTCTGATTATTCCAAGAGAATTCGTACCAATTCCGTAAATAGGACGAGAGACAGATACCAAGAGTACTTCTTACGTGATGCAAAGATGTAAGACATCATAATTTTTATTGACTTTCGATCGAAAAGAGAACAGATGTCTAAAAAAAGGGAATATTTCAAGCCGCAAGTTAATAAACTATGGGAATTTATGTGAACACAGTCGCGCGCATGGCATAAAATCACTTCAGACTAATGGATATCGTGAATGTTAATCATTATTCAGTTCTCGTTAACGGGAAATTTATGTCCATGAAGCATTCGAAAACGCATTAAAAAGAGAAAAGAATCTCTTGAGAATTTTTGTTACGCGAACCTTGTCTCCTCGACACAAAAGATCATGTAAAAAATCTGTTTGACATACATTAGTTCATCAGGAGAGCAACATTACTCTCCGCTGAATCTGTAGTCATCATATACGGCAGCATTGAAAAATAGAGAGGTGGAAAGGCTTTTTGGTTTCAGTCCATCGAAATGCCAGCACGTGACCTTTTTCCGTCGAATGTCACTGTTTCGAAGCACTGACTGATCAATCCAGTGTTGCCATGAGACTAATGTCAGGAGCACCGTTTCGTATTCGAGCCTGATTGTCGGACCAAAATGAGGTCTGCTTTGTCCGAGAGGAACCTGCCAAAGTAATCCCACCGCTTTCGTCCTGCTCCTTGCCCCGAACGCATGGAATCAGGAATCGCTGGAAAGTGCCGGCGCACTTTCCAGCAATTCGTGTTCCCTCAAATGCCTTTCTGGACAGTGGTCATTCAGGAAGGAATGCACTCCGTTTTGAAGGAACCCCATGAAAATTTGCAGGAACAAGATACCAAGTAGTCATCTCCTGCATCTGTGAGAAAGGATGGGGATGTCCGTCTCAGTGCAAGGATTTCTTATGAGACAGGTCATATGTCTGCCAAAGTTCACAAGTTACCACACACATCCAAGAAGATCAACCAAGTACTCTTTGTACGACGGAAAAACGATTTCTCGCCATATCTTTCACCTTCTGCAATGTTTTTGGCACGAACCGGAGTGACAGAAGAGACGAAAAATTCCCATGTTCCTTTTGAAGATTAAAATCCGATTTATTGGGTGGCAGTCTGGGAAGGAAGAGAGAAGGGAATGCTAGTGTGGAGACAGTGAAGAGTAGCTTCCCCAACTCGACTCCGTCCAGGCGCTTACGGCCATGGTACTTGCCAGGCCTATACATCGGGAGCGAAATTCTCCAACAAAGATGCCTTCCAGTTTGTCGATCTTCGTGTTGCAGAGCGTGAGGGGATCTTGGAAGAAGGCTATAGCGTGGACTCCGCTCGAAGCAGCTCGGAAGACAAAAATTGCGTTTCCTTGGAATGCCCGATTGAGGTCCTTAAGGATAACAGGATGCTCTTGAAATTAGGTGTTATCAGCAGCTCTAACTTGCGATGTCTGGAATTTTTTTTCACTTCCGTCGCTAATTTCACGTGGAGTGTTGTTGCAAAGAGACCTCTGAGCTAGCATCTTCAAGAAATTTCCTTTTATTTGCTGCGGCAGCTCTTTTCTCTCTCCACTGTTGGAACCACTGCAAAGAGCTTCGTTCTCTCTGCTCTGAATCGTCCTTAGCGGACTCGATGCACTTCATTTTACATGAAAGTTGACTTCGGTTTTTTTTAAAGTCCAACTTGCGACTTCCGTTTTGAGACGCATCGTATATGATGCATGTGATGCTGCTGCCTAACTCGGAAATAGTTTGTAGTGCAGAAGCCTTTCTTCGTAATGCAGGAAGTTTGTACGAGTTTCTACTGATTTGTCCCAGAGCACAAAAGATGAAATCAAATAAAACGATGCTATCATTTGATTTGAATTGTACAAGAAATAAGAAATACTATAGAATGATATTTATCACTCTGAAATGAAACCCAAGTTGCTAATATTAGCAGCACAAAAATTTTTTTTTTTTTTTAAATGCAAAAGCGTGCTTCGTTGCTGTGATGTGAATTCCCACTTCTTTACGGGGGAAAAAAAGGGAAACCATAAAATTGATTTCCAGTTTATTTTCGATGCATTTTAGCATCTCTAATCTTTGATAGTGCTCCGTTTGACTATTTGAAAACTATCTTCCTGAGGTGTCCTTCCAGAGGCGCATGGTAGTTTGAGGATCTTTGCAGTTGAATGTAAGAATCTTTTGACTTACATTCTGTTTAAAATGAAAGGAAGTCTTATTGGAATCTACATCCACCAGCATGGCCAGATGCTGCAATCATCATTTCCTTTCACCCGCTGTCAAACGTAAACTCATGCTTCCTTGGGATTATTACTAATTAGGATATTACCCGTGAACAAAAATCTTTCAGTATGTGATGAAGTTCAATATGCTGTGATTTCCTTATCATTTGCTCCTACAATCATGCTGATCATTTACATCATCCTGTCCCAGAACATCATTTGTTTCAAGTCAAACCATGCTAGAATGTTCCGTAATGGAGTCTTGCGAAGTGTGCAGTGTCCTCTTGCAAGAAATTTCAAAGGATCTTTAAACGACTGCCTCTGAAGAGTCAACTCCACATGCTCATTTTGAACACACAATGAAAAAGAAGATAGCTCACATCACTTCTGAAGGTACTTAGAAAGTTGGGCTATACAAAACTATGAGCTCGCAAGAAATGGGATCCATATACATTAGTCAACAGGACAGGGCCACGATAGACATGGGTGTTTTTACAAACGTAGTAGACCCTTATACAAGTCGAAGGTAATTTTTCCTTACACGAGCCCTATGGATAGGTTGCTAATAGATAATATGATAGTGTTAAGGAAAGATCTAAAATGTAACATAAACTTTATAAACGTTTATATTGCATTTATAATATTTCTGATTTCACATGAAAGCAAAACAGCGTCTTGCGGGGCTGACTTTCCGTGTTATACGAGGACGGTCACCCATCTTTTGTCGCGCTATACGAATCCAATTCATACGGGGTCCACTGTGCATTTCCCCATTATCTGATAAAAGCGCGGGTTCTGCTCTGAGGAGGCATCTTGATGGAGAGACCACCTCTTCGATGAATTCATCGAATCCAACCACTGTATCTCGGTCCTCAGTGATTCAGTCGTCTCCGGATGCCGGTGTGAAAAGTTCGCGTTAGGAAGCCTTGGGCATGCAGCTTCCTCACCTTCGAGACGAAAGCATCGCTTCAGGGTCTTTGCCTTCGCGCGAACGCTTCCTGCTGCGGGCAGATAGAATGGAGAGAACCTCTCTGCAAATGTCCAGCCACTGAAGGCAAACCTCATCATCTTGAGGCATCGTGATAGAAGATCTTGTTTGGGAGCTACAACACCAGCATCGTGTCGCTTGCTGCGAGACCGACGCGCTGGAGCAAACTAACCTCTGGACAAACCAGGAATCAGAGAGCTCTTACTGAAAATTCAATTATTTTCCGGCATGGGTTCCTTTCCCTTAAGGAAGTGCGCTGGCTGTTTTCAAAGAGGAATATCCTAAATTTGATGCCAGAAACCGGGATGATTGAGTTGAGAGAGGCGGAGGCGACGAGAGATTTAATTAAAAGGCAGATTGGTAGTGTCCTTTTGAGTGGAACAATTTGGGCGGTATTTTCTTCCCTTGAGTAGGTAGAGCGATTATAGATAAAGCGAGGACGAAATTTCGCATCGAGAATTTTTTCCTTTTCGTTTCATCTGATTGCCGAGAGACAACGCCCACGTTCCATAGCTGGAGAACAGAAGAGCAGTGGCCATTTCTCCAAAATGCAAGCGGAGGCAGAGAGGCCGGGGTGGTGATGGTTTTACTACCAACGTGACGGGAGCTTTCTCCTCCCGCAATTTCCACTGGTGGAAACGAACTGTTTGAAAAGGAACCGGATTGTCATCCTGACGAACTTGGGATGCTGGGAGCATTTTTTTTTTTTTTTTTCCTCCTGCGCTCAACAACTGGTGAGAAAGAACGCGGCCGAAAAAAGTAGAACATTCTGGACGTAGGGAAACCCTGACGCCAGCTTCGCGAATAAATGTGGTGTCACGCTCCCCTTGGCGCCATATGATACTCAAACTCTTAATAAATGCTGGGAAAATGGGAAGAGGGAATAAGGATTCAGACTGAACAAAAGCTTCAGAAGCTGGAAGAAACCTGAAATTCTCTTGGAAGCCGGAGAGCGGAGGATGAATAGCGAACTGTCGATTTAAGCAGGCTGCCCCGTTTTCGGACTGCGGAAGGTTGAGAGGGTTCGCAATGCCCCGAATTTTCAGCGCAAGGGTTTTGGAGTGAAGGGGGACGAGTATCCACCCATCCATCCCACCTTTTGTCTTTTTCCGTGGTTTCTGATGAGTGCGAAATCTGGGGAGCATTCTTCCTGGGTTCTTGAGGATGTCTCTGAAAGACCCGCTTGTCTGGAGTTGCATCTAAAGCTCCGTCCTTCACCCTCAACTTAATTTTGGACTGCGGTTGATGCAGCTGCTCGCAGCTTCTCAATCGATGTCTCCTTAATAGGAAGACACACTCACACACACACACACACACACACACGTCCATCAAGGCCGTCAAGAGCAGTCCCGACCTTCCCTTCTCTTTGTAAAGAAAACGTGACTGCAAACGAGGGATCTGACTCCTGAAGTCAAGCGCTGCCCACTTTGAAAGATGCTCAAGTGTTCTCCCAAAGGACCGCGTAGCGGAATTTTCTCGGAAAATTCTCTGGAGCAGTTCATCTTCAAGCGCAGATGTAGACGCAGAGCCCACAGAGAACCATTTTGTGAGAAGCCGAGGGAAAGAAGGAACACGTGAAAAGACTGAAAAGCGAAGAAGCTGAGCGCCCACCGAGAAGAGCACAGATCTAACAAGGATCCGGGATAAACATAGGAGATGTTGACTTTGTTTATTACGAATGTCCATGAAATACAACAATGGTGCGTTTCAAACGTGACCTTTTTGTGGTCATCGGTTTGTGCAGGCTCCGCAAAGATGGATGCAATTTCTTCCACAGACAATGGTCTGTGGAAGCTTCAGGATTTCGGCTTTCCCTGGTCGACGCCTGTGCCCCTCAACTTCGCTGGCAGCATACTACTAGGCTGTAGGCTCACTGGGATCTCCCCCTTGAAGAGAGAGAAATGCCACCATGCCACAGCGAGGAGAGTGCCTTTTCACCCTCCAGGAGTCTCTGGCGTCGCCCATTCCTTGAAGAAAACACCGGGAAAAGTCCGAAACGGGTGAGAGGAAAAGGCAAATAAAAATAAATAAAGGGACAGGGACCCTTGGTTTGGGTCCCTGTTTTCTTCTACAATGGTCACTGGATTCTGGTGATCTCCGCCTTGACCCCCCTCTTCCAGGTGACCTAGCAGCCGTCTTCATGCAGGCGGCTTCCATGCAGGTGACCTCCCTTCTCCAGCTTGAAAGTCTCTTGGAGATCTACGAGGTTATCCAGGCATTCCCAGAGCTGTCCCTTCGCTCCGTCTCCCCCTAGCCCAGTCCCCAATGGTTTGGCTTCGCGCTGGCATAGACCGTTCCTTCTCTAACTGTAGAATTTTTATTTATTGATTTTAAATGGATGGCTCGGCAACCCTGTATCAAACTGTACTGCATCCGTCTTTGTGGAGCCTGCACGAACCGATGACCGCAAAAAGGTCACGTTTGAAACGCACCATTGTTGTATTTCATGGACATTCGTGTTAAACAAAGTCAACATCTCCTATGTTTATCCCGGATCCGTGTTAGATGTACGCTCTTCCCGGCGGAGGCTGGCTCCAGCACTGCCGCATCCCAAGGACACGGAGAGAGGCTTGTCGCGACGCCTCTTGGCACGCGACGGGCTTTCTTCGGGTGGAGCGGGGTGCTCGCAACTTCGGGTCGCGAGCGCGCCATCTTGGAGGTTCACGTCGATCTGGAGATAGTCTCGTGGCAACGGGAAGTCACCCCTGACTTTTCGTTGCTGCGGACTACAGAGAGACTCACCCACTTGCTTGAGGAAGTCTCCAGGAAGCTCACCCGCATCTCGAGAAGGCTGCACAGAAGATGGAGCGGCAGAGACCAAAGATCTCCCCCACCCCCCTTTTCGTTCCAGAAGTCTCTCCCTTCCTATCTTCATTTATTTATCGTCCCCTCTTCCTTTTGTTCCGGGCTTTCTGCTTATTGGGCCGGTGTGTGGGTGATTCCTCCCAGCAGACTTTCGTTTGCTTTCCTCGGGAACCCCTCTCCCAAGTTTTCATCAGTTTATTTTTATTTATTTTTTTTAAAAAAGGCATCCTGGAGTGACCGGGTGGGAAGGAGAGTGACCAAAGTGAGCACCCACTACGGTATAGTGGGCGCGGACTCCTTGGATGCTGCGTCAGCGACGGGAGTGCGTCGCTGAAGCGCTTCATTTCCCTGACCTTGATACCGGGTTTCCTGGTGCAATGAGCGCCTGGATCACCTCATCTCCGAAGGGGATTTCCATTCCTGAACGGTTCCAAGTGCGGGCCGAGTACGAATCGATCTCGCACCTGCTTTTTGGACCGCAGCGCCCTCCTCGACGGACTGTGACGGAGACTGGCTTCTGCGCTCCTGCCCCGGGAGGACACCGTCCGTGAGCTGCCTCGGGAATGCTCCGTGCCATCGTCACGGCCCGCTGTGTGCTCGACACGCAGACGCAGCGAATGGAGGTCACCTGCATGGAAGCACGAGGACTTCTGCTAGGTCACCTGGAAGAGGAGGTCAAGGCGAAGGGCGCCGGCATCCAGTGACGATTGTAGAAGAAAAGAAAAGCCAAAACCAAAGACCCCTGTCCTCTTATTTTTTTTATTTGCTGTCTGTCCCCTCTCACCCGTTCTGGACTTTTACCAGTGTCTTTTACAAGGGACGGGTCCCTGCTCTCCGTCTCCTTTTTTATTTATTCATCCCTCCCTTTTCTTCCGGATTCCTAGAGTGGCCGGCCTGCGTGTCGGCGGAATTGCTGCCCACCTGAAGTCCTTTTTTTTGTTGTTGTTGCTGTTTTCCGCTGGGAACTGCGTTCCCAACTTGTTCGTTTTAATTGAATAAACGCCCCGGTGTGACCGGATGATAAATGCCCTTGATATCCACGAATGCCCTCAAGGCTTCCCCCCCTCCCCCCCAGAGAAATGTGCAGTTTCTCCAGGCTTACCGGTTGTCCTTCTCTGGCGGTGATCTATCACTTGCAAGCGACGGCGACTGACAACGTGGTGGAGGAAGGGCGTGAGCACCCTCCCAGAGGTACCTTTGCGATCCCCACAGCTTGCATGCGAAGGGCAATGAAATAGCCCATTCTGGGATATGAGGTATGAAGGAACTTTCGGACGGTTAACCCGACAAAGGTACCCCTCCCCTTCCTTCCCAACTCGGACCCTTGGGAATCACGTCCAGCAGCACCGCGATGCTGGTCCACGCCATTCTCTATTTATTTATTTATTTTTTGGTCCTCTCTCCCTTCGCTCCACCTCCCCCTAGTCCAGTTCCCTGCAAACGGGGCCCTTTGGTCTCGCTCCGGCATACATCGTTCCTTCTTTTAACTATATAATTTTCACTTATTGATTTTAAATGAATGGTTTGGCAATCCTGGATGTGAATTTTCGTACAGACAAGGAACCCAAGCTGTCTCCATTGAAGGAACGCAAGGACAGCTGAGAAAAATGCTTTTGTTTCCCGAAGAACGACAGGAATCCGTTTCCTGAGATGCTTAGGACTTAGAGTGCATGTATCTGTAGAAAAGGCTGTAGAGAATTGCATCGTGCTCCGCCTTGAATAGGTCTTTTCTTAGCTCGCAGGGTATAAAAATTTTTGAGATGACGAATAAGGAAAACCCAGATATCCAGAAGGAAAACAAAGATGTTACAGTCGCCTGCACTGCTTCTAGCCGGGGCCTATTAAATGGAAAAGGAACGGGAATATGATCCCCTTTTTCTTTTTCTCTGCATGAATGATCTCTTGTCAGTTCTCCAGGAAACATTCCGATCTGCCTTGGAGTACTTTCCATATTTCAGAAGAGATGGCTGTTATCGGAAAACGGTCGTTCGGATGTTGTGTTGAGTACCAGGACTCTTAGCGGCACGGATCTGCCAGAAGAAAGCCAATTAGGAGGCGGATCCAGTCGTTGAGATCGATAGTGTAAAACTCCGGCTCGGACTCGGTGAGTGAAATTAAGAGGGTCCGACTCTGATCCATCCCGGTCCATTGTAACCTCACACCGAAATCCCACTGTGGCTTCCGGAAGAAGCTTTCCCGCAGGAGTTGCATCGTAGACTTCGGGAAACCAAATAAACTGCTCCCTGTAGAAGCCGCGAAGATACCAGGACGGCTCCTTGGTAATGATTTCTGAAAGCGGTAAATTCACATCCCAATCGTCATTACCAGTAATCCTAAATCTCGAGAACAGATCGCAGGAAACCTGTCCGTATGAAGTGCATCGTGTTCTTCATCAGACGAGACATTTCCCAAGAGAAATTCGGAATGCCATTCATAGATGAAAATCTTCCGTAGAATTTTTCAGGATGCTGTGGATGAGGCTAGCTGAGGAGAGAGCTCACTTGGAGTCAAAGAACATTCCCGCGAAAAATACGTGTTTGCATCTGCATCAACTGCTCCGATTTACCAGCATGCTTCCTTCCTCCTAATTTGCCTCCATGATGGAGAAGAGCTCTGAGTCCCCTTTTCATCTCATGGGCGGAAGGTCGACTCCTTTTTGCTCCATCCTTGGATCTAGCATATTCGTCTGGATCAGCGTTCATTTCGTTAAGATTCCATGGGAACACTCATAGCAAACCCGCGTTCCGTTGGTTTCACTCCTGAAGAAAAAATTCCAAGTCTCAAGAGAGAAGAGGAACAGTTAGGCATAAGGTGGAAGAGGAAGAAAAGCTCACATCACATTTGGAGATCTTGCAGGTAAACTTCCCAGGCAGGATGGAAATTCGCTTTGGATAGGAATTCCATCTGCTGGGATCCGACGCGTAATTGAAGCACGGATGAAGCGACATCAGATGGGCATTTTTATTGGTGCTTCAAGAACGTTTGAAGTTCAAATTTTGTACCACAGATTCTTATCTGCAGCACCACTTTTTTCCTACCATCCTTTTCCTCACGGTCTCTGAAGTGAAAATTCAAGAACCTGGAAGCGGAATTCACATGGTCTTTAAAAAGCATTTTGGTTCCTTCATTTTTTTTAAAAAAAAAAAAACTCCATACTTACACCTTTGCGTTCTGCAGATTAACTACTTGCCTTCAGCGGCCTCTTCCCATGGAACGACAGCAGCATTTATTATTAATAAAAGTGTTGCTTGGAATGTGGCGTGTCCTGTAGTACCAGTAGCTGCTGTCCTTGCGTTCCTGTGCTGCAGCAGTCATCTGCAATACGTTTCGAAAAAAACACCCTCGAAAAGCCCTCGAGGATCACTTGAATCAGAAGCTTCCACACCGAAACTTCTGATCAATCCTGAGATAAAGTGCCACTGACGTCTTTCAGTCTTTGCTACGGCATCTTGAGGTTCTTTGGTCTACCCGGTGTCTCCCTGTGGTGAAAAATTCCATTATGAATTTTATTCTCAGTGATATGGAAAGATGCACGTGATGTCACTGTTTGGCTTTCGAGATCAACAGCAAATTTCCACGAGATCTCCGACCTCGGAAGCAGCTCTCTTTATTCGAGGAACTACTGGGCAAAGAGGATGATGGTATAGTTGGATTTATGAGCAAAGTGTACAAATGAAGCTGCGTTTCGGCTGCAAATACAAGAAGAGTACCGATGCTTTCCCGAAGTGTCACGGCAAGTTAATGCACGATCAGGATTTGGGATTCAATATCGCGAATAGCCTTTGTTCCCGTTCCCTGATATATCTGGACGGGAGAAATTCCTCATTTTCTATCCCAGGAAATCACGTTAGAAGCAAGCATAATCAGAGAATCTTTCCGTATCGAACTCGCCCGTAAAGGAATGGGAGAAACCTTTTCTTTGTTTTGTTTGTTCCCTGTACTTCTGTGCATCGAGAGCACTAACCATCCGTCCTTCATGTCTGCGAAAGCGTTTCGTAAATGGGAAAGTAGCAATTTTCAACTGGAGGCAGAATAGAATGATGACTTGGAAGGGAAAAGGAGGAAGAAGATTCGCTCATCAGGGAACACGCCACGGATTCTCGAAACGTCTGGACCTGAGAGAATGCTTAAACAACATGGCAGTTTTGGTGACGTGGTAAGAATACCGAGGAGAAAATAATGAGTTGACGGAGGTATTGCACAAATAAGGGATAAACTGGGAATATTTGCATGTCCACAGATTGCCGCAGTGCGAGCAATTGCCTCGAATGAGATGAATTTCAAGATATGGGGGAGGGAGCTATCAACTCGAGGAACAAACCAGGTTCATCTTTTCGTCTCGAGAAGGCAGTGCATCAAACTGCCAAGAATATTGCCGCCAAAAATTGAAGCAGAACGGCAATTTTAAGTCTTCTTCCCATTCCGTTTCATTTTCTTGCAGTCTCACGATGCATTTTTGATTTTGTAGCCTGAAAGCAGCACCTCTTGACTGTAACCATTCGTCAAGGAGGAGGCAAAAAAGCATCTTCTTCTTGACTGCGTTTTTCGTTTTTGCTTGCAGATTTACGGCAGGAGCTATGCGTACGTCGTTGTGAGGAAGACCGCATCACTGTGGTAGTCTTGCTGCAATTGTGAACGGGAGCACCACTTTTCTCATCAGCATGTTGTCTCTCAAGGTACCATAGCACAATGGAATGACGAAGCCAGTTGCGTTTGCGTCACCTTGGCACAGCAAGCATCCTTCCCCCTTCCTCTTGCACAAATCCAAGTTTGCAAAATTGTTAAACAAAATCCTATTGGACTCTTCAGTAGGTTTCTCGACCTTTTAAAATGCACACTAGTGTTGGAGCAAATATCTTATCTTGTAGATGGCTACTTTAGCCCTCACTGCTATAGTTCAACGGAAGCAACTATGAATTTTGAACCCTGTGCATCGTTTGCTCCAAAGCATAAGAATCAGTACGCGTCTTCGTTTCACGGTGGATAAATGAAGTTTCTGCCGTTTATCTATTAAGAAACCTAGATGCCAAGTAGCCGGCTGGACCGAAAAGAAAGCATCTGTTCTGCAGAGCATCCTCAAAGAGAAACTGTTGTCTATCGCAGGAATCTCGATCGATATGTTTTCCCTTCCTATTCTGAAATCTCGAGAGCAGTGTAAGAAAAGCACAAGGATGAATTTTATTCCGAGGTGCAAATTTGAGCTTCAAGGATACCCGCCCCCTCTTGCTGTGTTCCCAAGTTTCGAAAATCCACCACCAATATGGGAAAACAACGGAACCCATTTTCTTCCAGAAGTTTCTGCATGGACGTTCTCGAGGTCGATGTTACGAATGTTCAGGGAGCTCGCCATGCGAGATGCAGTTTGTCAGGGTCTTTGCAACGCAGGCTTCAAAGACTGCACCGCATAAAGGAAATTAGACGGTCATCTTCACTGCAGTTTGCACTGGTTACCATGCTGAAGCTGAAACTCTTGAGCAGAAACTGCGTGTTCAGGAAGTCTGACAGAAAATCCAGGTTTCGCTTCCTCAGCGTCATTGGAGAGAATGACCCGTTTTCTCTTGCGTATTTATGCTTGCCTGCTCTATCCAGCAAACACAAGTTTTGCATCCTGGCTGCAGGCTTTCAAGTACAAAGGAAAAGTGAATCATCTTGATGCGTTTTTCCAACGTTTCTCATATGCTTGCTACAGATGAAAACCACAGATGCAGTGCTGATCTCCCGATCTGGGAGCGGTCTGCACATGAGTTAAGCAATACTTAAAAAATCGTGGAGGACTAGAAAGTAGTTGGCTTTGCTCTTGAATGAGACATGTGTTCTTCCGTATTCTCTTGAATATTTGAGTAGAAATGTGTTCTCTTCCATGGAATGATGCGTGTCTACGTAAACTTGCAACAGCTATGGATTCCTACACCTCCCCACTTTGTTTACAAACAGTCATTTTCCCTACGAACTCCAAGTTGCCAGCGTTTAGCAAAGATCGACAACTAGCACGGGAATCGATAACCAAAGCAAACGGAAGTTATCCTCAGATTTGCTCTATCTCGAACAACGCTGGACCAAGCTCCGTTTTTTGTCTTTTTGTTTTTCGTTTTTTTTTTTTTTTAGAGGAAGGGGGAGGGGGTTTATTTGAGCAACTGAATTTCATTACGTGGCAAAGAAGGATCACAGGCACTTTCTCCTTTTCCTTTCCACGCAGATGGATTAAAGCTCTAGTCATTAATTGAATGAGTTTCTCTCTCCTGGATTTTGGGATTTTCTCAAAAGTAATCTTTCGCAGGATCCTTTTAACACAGGCTTCCTGGATATCAAGATCTCTCGTGCATCATTTTAGACTTTTGATCCTCTTTCAGTGAAAAAAAATAACTGGACAGGAAGCATTTTTTCAATTTTCCTTAAATAGAGATTTAGAAATTGCATTCAGAAATATAGCAGATGAGAAGGTGCCATCACATCAATGCCCCTCTTGATTTACCTTTCGGCTATTAATCTAGCTTCATACGTAGTGAATATTCATCTGGTCCATTGAATGGAATGAGCACGCGATGTTGAAAGCACTCAAACTTCAAGGAAAGTTCAATAGAGTACCAGTCAGATGGCACCATCTATCCATGATGACCAATGCGGCTTTCTCTGATTGAATAGAGTACCACAGACACAATTCTGACTGTATAATAGATTGCTATATAGATTCCTCGATACGATGTCAGCATCAGCATCGTTCAGCAATGGGCTAGGAGATGAGGTTGAGCACCAGTTCTCTTGGAAACCTCCTTGACTCCCCGGTTACTGCCAGCACGGATAGGCATGCAAAAACCTTTGGTATCGCCTACCGGGAAAGTCAGTACAGAAAATGCAGAAATTGCGAAATGGTCGTTTCTGAATCCCCAGGACACTATCGAAGTGTACTTGCAATCGCTTCGTTTCGAGGGCTCGAGAGGAGTCATCATACTCCCGCAGCTCCTAACTCAAAAGGGATCGTGATGTCCGAGATGGAATCTCGTCAGTCATAGAACACTGCGATGTCTTGGGAAAATGGATTCTACTCGAAAGATGACTTTCTCTATTTCACGGAGCTTTATGCTGTGTCTCCTGGTAATACCCCTGAAAGAGAATACCAACAAAAGACATATGTTCGAGTTTTCCTGTGCGCTCAATGACGATGCCTCCTGTGCAATCATTCTGTTCTCCCATCTGGTCATTTCTGACCGGGCAGGGTTTGTATGGACAAACTCCTAGCCTCAAAAGCATGAACCGTTCACCATCTGTACAAATCAGCACTAGAATTCACGCTTCCCGAGTCCAGAGAAAATGATGGTGCCATCTGATTCAGCTGCAGGATTTCTTCAAGCCAAACAATCGGAAACAGCGGACTAAGGAGATGATCTATTTTCCAGCAAACAATCCATAAATTAGTCTCAACTAGATTCCTAGATTCCTGCACTAGATCTCAAAAACAATAAAGATTTTTCTTTTTTTTTTTTTGAGCAGAGCCTGAGAGTCCCTTTTCTGTTAGATGCTCCCATTGAGCATTAATGTAAGACGGGAACTCGCAGCGGTTTTCAGATCTCCATAGTACTCACCTTGTGGTTTGCATATGAATAGAGTTGAACACTGAATAAAAGCTGTTTGCTAGAAATGAGTTCTTATTTGGAAAGCTGAATTGAGGTATCATAACTCTGGGAAGGAATTGAATCTCTCTGCAGCGTATCCTTTTATCTTTAAAGACGTTTGGCGAGGCTGCTATCTATTTGCTGTTGAGTACAGAGAAGCATCGCGGGAAATTGTTTGCTCTGAGCTTGTGCCGGGCCTATCGGAGAAACTGCGGTCGTGAGGCATTGGGATGCAGCCTGCCCATCGTCCAGGTGAGCATCTCAAATTTGCGATTCCTTAGGTTTCTCTGGATGCTTCCTCTCCGATGCTTTCCTAGTTCAGGAGGTTTCATCTTCGGACCATCTTCAACCGAAAGGAAGGATCACGCAGATGAATGCGAAAACTGATTATGAAATATTGAATTTGCATCGGACACGGATGCACATTCGCCCACTCATGGACTACGATTAATGCCAACGAATGAGTGAGACTGAAACAGATCAGAGCAGATGCTAATTTTTTTTTTCTGGTCCAGCATTTTTTTTTTCCTGACTCATTGGGTCATGCATTCTTATTGCATTTATTTTCCTCTTAATTGTCTGTCCTAACGGCAGCATTAAATGCAACCTATATTTATGCATACTGAAGATGGAGGATGCCATCGATTTCACATACCTTTCGATTCCATTGGAGCCATTTTTGGCATCAAGCTTCTCAAATAGGATACGCGTTTCTCAAAGATCTTTGAATTTTGCGGTCCTCGTTAGCTCGATTTTTGAATGGCCCGCAAATTTCCCGTAAGGGACTTTAGATTTCGACGCTAACGTGGCGGAGTGAAGTGAAATGTTTTTGCATCTGCTGTTGGGAAACTGCATCCACACGCAAACTGACTCTTTCGTCGGAGGTTTGCTTGCTTGAACGGTAGTCATTGCAAGAACCCTCGTGCTTATGCAGCATGTCAGCTTCCCGGTCCAAATCAAACACTCTAGCCAACCGACGATTTTGAGCAAGCTTTAAAGATTCGCTTCCTCAGAATAAGAACGCAGCTGACAACAAGTTTCCACATAGATTTACTATTTATTGGTTTACAGTTATATAACTTGTGCAATATGGCGCTGCAGTACATCAGGGTTTATGAAAAATTTAGACCGAAAGTCCTCTGGACGTGGACCTGCAATATTGCAAGAACTTTGTAGAGAAATATAGACAGATCAAATCCGTTTGCTGTATCTTCCGCTGCCGCTGATGCTGCAGACATTGGCGGAATCCAGTTCGTGCTTCACAGGAAGAAAATTTTAATTTTGTGCGTGGAAAATCACGTGGGAATGGCAATGTGTGCTCGTGTATGGAAACCTTGGCTCTCCAGACACCGTTCCAAGAGGTCATGGAATTTGCAGGAGCTTTGGGGATCAATTGAAGTTTACATTTGCCTCAAAATTGGTTTTCGTCTGCAGAATGCAGGAGTTATCTCAATCCACAGGTGCTACCAATCAGCTGCGAAGATCGCAACTTCCTTCATGTTCATGTAATGCGTGGGCAGCTGGAGTCTTTTAGGACCGACTGGCCTTAAACCCGTACTCAAGTCACAAAACTGCTACATTACCACAAGGTTTATTCAAATCATAGCTGCGCAGACACATTACTACAACGTTAATACAGGCATGCGGCTATATCCTAGCCTCGTAATTATATGCTGCGATGTTCCATAACCTGATTCATAAGTATAAAGGTGAGTATTTGTCTTAATTCATAAGTATTTGTGTTAGCTGATGTATTTTGCACGAAATGTGTTGCAAACTTCAGGTCTTCTATGTATTAGCAAGCATCGTGTATAAATAAATGGATTTCACTCTTCTTCAGCATCAAGTCTGATAAGCCGAACTGCTCATAGCACTGACTGATGCAAACATTATCGATTCAAGCATCAAAAAAGTGGGCAGCTGATGTACCTTCTGCGTGTGCTTTCCATTCGGATCTTGAGCCAAAGGATGGGAAACATGGAAGAAAGTGATATTCAAAGCAGATGCGTTCTTTTCACCTTGGAGGCAGCACTACAAAAATCCTCAAAGGGAAATAAAAGCTATCCAAGGACGATGACTTGATACATGAGAAGACAAAATTTCACCATTTCACTGATCTTCTATTTTTTGTGAACTTTCAATTACGAAACACTTGATTCGAAATACGTAACGCTCTCACACAAATGACAAAGAGTGTATTGCATACGATACATTGCATTAGACTGGTTTCGTGATAGAAATAGACATTCAAAAGCATTTCATTTTCCCTGTGTACCACAATATTCTTCTCACAGCTGTAATAATGTAAATAGCTAGTTAATCACACATTACTCCACTGCTCTTCTGCTGACTGTCCAGGGGATGGATTCCCAGAAATTTTCCGGTACAAGTAAAAGCACATTCAGTGATTGTACGAAAATCGGGATGTCGTTCCCGAAGCCATCCACTTTGCAACACAGGGCTGGAATAGAAGAAATTCGGTTCGTGTTCTGCCCCGGAATGTCTTCAGTATCTTGATGCACAAAGTACAATAAACAACATCCGACGAAAGCGAAACAGATAAATGGATGCAATTCAAAAGACACTTTTTCGAGGCACAATATTAGGCACTTCCAATGACGCACGCCATTTTTTTTCTTTTTTTTCTTTCATTCTGATCTGATTTTCCCAAATTATTTGTGTTATGAGAAAAAGGAACTTTCGGAAACAAGAAATTCCGATGGCATTTTCCTACAGTGTTGTAAACTCCCAGTTGCAAAACAAAGAAAATTCGAAAGATAGCTTAAAGTAGAATTCCTTAGATCTTGGGAGGCATGAGCACCAAGAGGGAGCTAAGATGCAAACTAAGGTACAAGAATGAAAATTAAACTCCTCTACCCCAGCAAAATGTTTCTCTGTGCCTCTATTCTGTATTTCTGGGTGTTTAAATACAACACAGACCTATGGAAGATGCTTTCCATTTGCAAAACAACCAAAGACTTCAAATTCCCAATGGGAAGACTTCTGACCCCGAATGCAGGGGTGCATACTTTCGACCACAGGACTTGAGGATGGAGTGTGGCTTCCATTTACTTGGGTTCGAGAAGTTCATAACAACAGGTCTCCTTCAGCATCCCGAAGGGACTCCTTCGGTCGAGCGATCTCTTGAGTGTGCCCCTCGGAGAACTTGTGGTTTCTCCCTCGTGCGCGGACACTTCTGTGTTCCCCCTTCCATGGAAGCAGGACGTCATCATGCTGGTGCATTGGGGTTTCCATTGCAACCAGCGCAGCAACGTTCTTTCCGGGGGAGTTGCCTCCCCGGACTGCAAAAGGTGCGGAGCAGCAGGAACGCTCCCGCACCTGCTTTTGGACTGCGGTGTCCTCCAAGGACTGTGGCGGAGGCTGGCCTCAGCTCTCCTGCTCCAGGGGGACACCGCAAGGGATTTGATGCGCCGCTTCTTCACTCCAGGCGGCAAAGGTATCGTTAGGTGCGGTGGTCGCAACGGTCTGTTGCCCCCGCGCCATCGACAAGGCCCACCTACAGCTGGAGAAGCTGGCGATTCGTCGTGAGGCCACCGAAATAGCCGACGAGAACATGACGTCGGCTGCCGGTTGACATCATCTTCCAGAACACGCAAGGAACGAGATCTCCGGCATCCAACGCCAGTTCTGAGAGAAAGGAACGGCCGAAGCCAAAGACCCCTGTCTCCTCCCCTCCCCATATCTTTATTTATATTTTTTATATGTGTATTTGTGGTCCCTTCTCTCCCGTTCCGGACTTTCGGATTTAGCGCCCTGCATGTCGGGAGCCCTCCCTTCGTTTTTCTGTGTCCTTTGTCCGAGAACTCTGTTCCCAGATAGTTTAGAAATAAACACCCCTGCGCACCCGGGTGGGAAACAACAAGTCTCCTTATCAAAAAGGACATACATACATCACAACTCAAGGTGTGTGCTCACAATGATATCGAACTGGTACACCTTCTCGGCTACAGATGCGAGATATTGCAGTTTGAGGTTTAGTAAGTGAGCATTTCATTTAGTAAGTTAGTGGTTCCAGTAGTAGTGGGTATCTCATAATGGTAGTTCTAAACAGAACACGGGGCTTGAAACTAACAGGGGGTAACAGCAGAATTTTTTTTTCAATGACGAATTGGTCAGTTAGAAAATATAATAAGAACTGTGAAAATCTGTGAAATTATTAAAGGATATATTCGTGTCAGGGATGATTCTTCATCCTCGGCAATTTTCCTTAGACTGAATGTACCGGAAACCGGAAAACTAGACAGGAACGAATTTTATGGAAAGATTACGGAAAGATTGGAGCATCATCAAAAAAAGAGGAATGAATAATTCTTATAAACTGTTTTTTTTTTTTTCCTGAAAGAACACGGAGAGCTGGAACAGCGGCGGAGCAAATTCCAAATTTCCGTAAACAGTCGTCTACTTGTTTGTTTGCCAAACCTCGGTTAAAACGGTTGCTATCCATACGTGAGGCAAAAAAAGAGGCTGCTTTCCAATATTCGGCAACCATGATTGAAGTCAAAAACTAAAGCCTTTGGTTATTTTGAAAGGAATTACCGTGCTGCTCGAAATTCTTCTTCCATTGCAAGAAGTCCGGACGGCGATCAAAAGCAAGCGCGGCCGGGTATTCGCCTCGTCTCAGAAGTTGATCCTGATTCTGCTTTGGGTTACAGGGAAGCTCAATTGAAAGGAAGATCGATTCGACTCACCAGAATGAACCTTTGGATTCAATTTACGGATTCCTTTTTGAACAAGGCGCTGCGAAATTTGATGTTGGTTCAGCACGTGTGGTGGTCCTCGAGGATGCTGAAGGACGTGATAGGCCTGGCATGATTTTCAAGCATCTTTCCAGTCTTGCGATGTTCTGGAGCTTTGTAAATGGATACATATTTTCATACACCCTTTTATTCGGAGAAAATTATTCATGGGATGCTTGCGAGTACATTAGGATAACGGAAGACCTGAAACTCTGGCGTACATCTGGGAAATTCGCTACAACTTCGAATAAATTACTGCAGAGTTGCGACGGTTACTCATAGAGTTAAGCACGATGAATTCAGATTCGAAAAGGTAAAGTGAGAGATTTTTTTCAAAAAAAAAACCAAAAAAAAATATTGGATATTACACATGTTATCCGAGTATGGAAGCAAAACCTTCTTCAATCCTTCAGGCTCTTAGACACACGACCTTGAAACACTTCCCGATTCTATCGAGTTCAAAGGGATAAGATTTAGAGACTCTTTTTTGCTCATTTCATTCCAGCTTTGGTTTTCATTTTCTGCATGAAAGCTCCCGTTTTGTGAATTATGTCTTCATCGCTTTTTTTAATTTGCTTCTCTATATGAAGTAACAGGATGGGGAGAATCGTTTCTGGAGCACATGAACCAAGAAATTGCACCGTGAAATCTGTATAGTGAATAGCAAACTTCATGCAAACTTGTCGATAATAAAGAGATTGGTTGAACACTGCTGTGGAATAAAGTAAACTGAGATATGAATGGTAAAGGAAGGATCAACAAGACAGGGA
Organism: Raillietiella orientalis; assembly: GCA_036172245.1. NCBI lineage: Eukaryota > Metazoa > Arthropoda > Ichthyostraca > Raillietiellida > Raillietiellidae > Raillietiella > Raillietiella orientalis. Next base: position 1,547,740 of record JAYWIR010000004.1, on the reverse strand, counting down.
ACATCCAAGATCCAAATGGCTCCAGTCCCTAGAAAATTGAGAGTGTGTTTCAAATGATCCTTTTATCATTGTACTGGAAAGATCCACTGCAACCGGAATGCTGCCATCAGGCAGCATTCCGGTTCTACAGGAAATTCGATTTTTCAAGATTCTGCCTCCTTACATGCAAATCATCTGAAATGAGGGATCAATGAGGAAATGATTGTGGGTCATTTTGCTCAATTATTGATGGATGAAAGCATCGGAACTGTGTGAACATGCGTACAGACGTACACATTCGTGTGCGATCTCCTGTTCTCTATTCTATGCTCGGGACGTTATCGATCATGCAGCAGCACCACTGTGATACGAGGAGAACGACTGTAGCAGAAATGTTTCGTACTGTGTTTGTCTTTCAGTTTTCCTGAACATTGTGCGTGAATCGCCACGAACACGTACCACAAGTGCACAGCACGCATCTGTGACTGTGCATGTACAGTGCACACGGCGCATGAGCAGATGCAACACCCACCCTCAGTTGGACTTTCAGCGGACGAAGGGACATGTTATTTTCTTGGTCCATAATCTCCAAGTAATGGCTCTTTTAATTGAATATTTCCTTCCATGGTGGAAAGTCGTGCGAACCTCAAAGCAAACCTCACGGAAGCGCGCTCCGAGCATCCAAGCTTCCACTCGAGTTTCAAATTTCGTAAGCACAGATCTGTTTAAAGGAGAAAACCTGATAATTTCATCGTTCATTTTGGTGTACTTTCTTATTGGATGAATTATTTAATTAGGCTTCCAGAGTTTTTACATGCAAGACCTGGGCAAATGACATGAAATCTTTTCCTATAATGAGAATTTTCTTCCGGGTACATACCAATCATGTCATTACTCTCGATGCCAAGCATTGGAGAGTAATGATTTGTCTACGTTGATGCGTGTTACACGATTTATTCACTGGGGCGAAAATTCGCCAGATAGAGGCATTTATCTGTAATGGCATTTATCAAGCAAATGTGAGCATCCGTGTAAGTAATGAGTCGATAACAGCAATCAGTCAAAACAAAAACAGTGGCAAGGAAGGCCGATGATTTATAGCGAAAATGATCGATTACGAAAAGAAGCTGACAAGAAAATAATCTGTTGACAGAGATACGATGATGAGAGAAGAAACCAATTACTTCTCAATGGATTAAGAAACGCAAAGCCTTGAATCAGGCTGCAGACTGTTTGCGTTAGCTGAGTTGGCATTGCAGTTACTTACGCCTCCTACAAAGCCGACTTCCCTACCTTTTCCGGAAGTGCCGAAATTTTTTCAAGCCCAATCCACAATCAGCGAAGAGACGGGAAATCAAGCTCAATAGAGTCCAGATTAGCCAAAGGTTCCTGCTTTCCTGCCTTTTCAAGCGTTTCGGTAACCGATAATCGGGCAGTGGAATTCTGGAAATGACCTCTCCTTCGGAATCACTAGAGTGCAGCACAGAAAAAGTCCATCTTTAGAGGGAGTGGTTAGTTTGGCCACTGGTTCCTATCATGAAGTCGGCGAAGGGAATATTCGACCTCTAAACGAAGGAACTAACCATAGGCGGAATCATCTAGGATCATTCGCGCAATCAAGCCAGTGAAAAGACAGCAGGGAGCTCTGAAAACGAATTGCCGTCTTTCCCTATTTCCCTTTTGTTCCCTATACGAAGACGGACCCCTACATTTCGATGTGATGTGATTCGTGTGCGAAGATGTTATGCCCTTATACAATTTTTAACAAACTTCAAGTGCACTCGATAGTGAAGGTGAACTTGTTCCCCGGGTGGCAATTTTCATAACCGAGGTCCCTATCGCCTCTTAGGTACCAAGTAGCGCACATTGGCTGCAAAAACACACACACGCGCACAAAGACATTTTCCTGCCCTGCACTTTTCCTGCTCAAGACGCACTTTAGCGTACATTTCGAGGACTGGAGACCAAGCGACGGATATGAGAGTTGGAAAGTTAAGGTTGTCATGGCAGTCCTGTGGCATGCCCCAACTCGGGCTGATGGGGCTGGTTTTAAGGAGCTCGTGGTAATCTTCAGCTTAGAACAAATCAGCGGTTTACAAACAGCGGTCGTGGCTTTCGCGGCATCCTTGTGATGGACGGCTTAGCAGCAATCCATTTAAACAGAGCAACACAGAAAGAGCGAGAGATATGGCGTGCGTACGAAAACTGCTCATCCGGCTCCAGTGTTCATCTGTCTTCTCTATCGGATGTCTATTCGTTCAACGGATAGCTGTAGCTCCGTATTGATAGATGTGGATGAATCCTTTGTTTTCAGATTCGTTTTCAAATCATGCGACTTTTTTTCAGAGGAGCAGAAGAATCCATCTGGATTCCTCCCCTTTCAGAAAATAAAGGATCAGGACGCACGATTCCTGGAAGCATGCTGAACTGAAGAGCAGTAAGATGGAGTTTTCACTTCCTTTTCGTGAACTCCTGCTTGCAATATGGCTGCTGCGAGCAAGTATCTTGAAACCCTCATGGCAGGACGACTGGGATAAATTTGTTAGGCGCTTGTCTTACAAGTGACGTGTTTCGCCTGTGTTAAATAATAATCACGTCTTGAATTAATAACATCTCTCTACCAATGAGAAATTCAACCAGCCGTACCCTTCATTTGATTCCTTATGACGCGGTTTCTCCAATGGGAAACACACACAAGAAATGAACTGTTACTGTAAATGTTATGGGAGGGAGACACCCGGAAAAACAATATGTGATTTGAAAATGAGAAAGTACAAGAGGAACGTTATTTTGAAGCAGATTCCAGGACCTATTGATTCCGGTCATCAAGTACAGGAAAAAGCTGGGATATCTGTGCATCCTCAACGATCAATACGAATGAGTTGGCATCTTCCAGGTTGGGAGATGATAAGCTATTTTGATCCAGCTGTGTCCCAGAATTCTTGATCTCAGGAAAAGTTGCGGAAATTTCAGAGACTCATCCGGCACGCGACTATCTTAAATTTGCCTCGGATTCTCGCGACTACTCCGCGGGAACTGCAGACCTCCCCTCAAAGACAGAAAAGCCATAAGAACAAGTTCCCGATTTTACTCAGGGGGAAAACTTTTGATCCTTCTATCGGAAAACGAAACACTTGTCTTGAGCAAGGTACTACAGACCAGCAAGCACTGATGCTTGAATATGCGTCTAGAGGAAACATGATTGCCAGGACACAACGTTCCAGAAGTTCGGCCCGGCACCTCAGAAGCAATCCCGCTGTTGTTGCTTTGCAGCATGCGGAGCTCGACCGAGAACAGAAACTCAGAATCCGAATGTTTCAATCCACGTGACTTGTGTTTTGGGGGAGAGGGGGCGGGGGGGAATCACGAGGCAGGAGGCGCTGGCAAGCTATTGCTGCTCACTGTTTTGCGTTTCTCTTACCCATGCAATCGCTTAGAGAGGACCGATCCCTTCTAATTCTCAGTCGGCAAGGCATGTTCGACAGTCATACTCAGGAGTGATGATCCCCTTGCTCTGCGGATTGTGTCGGAAAGTGCTCCCTGTGAAATTAGCCAACAGCAGCGAAGGAGTACCCGATGCTCATCACGAAAGGAGCCGACCGCTCCAAACTTCGCACAGACTGAGCGAAATCTGGAAGGGAAGGCATTATCTGCCATCAAGCATGTCCATCTGCTACGCATACAAATTGGCATCTCGTTTCAGCTCACAGAGACTGCAACATGAGATTTAGAGAAGATGACTGAAATAAAAACCGAAGCCATGCGCTTGGCAATGAAAATATCGGATGCAGGATGCAGAGGAAGCAACTGGATGTTTTCCATGAGGACAAATCGAATCGCTCAATTAGCTAACCGTATTACTTACTACCATGGAGAGAAAGCAGCAGTCCATACCCAGACGTGACGGAGTTAGCCGACGGTTCTTTCTGAGCAAAAAGGAGTGATCAAATCGAGCAAGGATACGATCAGCTGTGCGAAAAGCCTGAAAACGATACCTGCCATTTTTTTTTTTTTTTTCCTCCCTAAGACATCCTTGGATTTTCATAGCGTACAGATATTTCGTTATAAGCATGAGGGCCGCAAAAATTTCTCGAGTGAAATCTCATTATATGTATGCCTGCACTGCTCGCATTTCAAGCATTCCAGAATGGAATGTTCCTCAGCACAGTGCATTCGACGCTTGCAAATGCTTACGATCGGCTGAGCGCGATTTTAGAGAAACGAAACTTCCAGAAACACATTCACAGCAGCATAGGATATCAACAAACTATCAAAGGGAATTTTCCTTCCCGACGCTGTGCTACCGGCATAGAAGTTTCATGATAGCATGGCATTCCGTCTGATTCTTCCACTGAATCCGCAAAGGTGTTGGGTGCACAGAACATCAAGTCAAGTACGTCGAGGTGTTTTCTGAAGGCCATGAGCAGCTTTTCAAGTTAGTGGTTCTTTTACGGTGCATGTTGAAGTCTTGGTGCCCTGGCCAGCAAATGCCACCTGACAAATAAGAGCTTATTTCTTCAATTTGGGGAGCATTTATCAAGCTCGCGCATCCATTATTCCTCTCAGAAACGCTGAGTGGAACTTTTCAAGTTTCAAATCATAGAGCTGTTGTAATAAATTCCGCCATCTGCTTCATTTCATCTCATTGGAGCGAAACTCCCGAAGTCAAGGACTTCTCGAACTGCATATGAGCTATTCCTTCAATGTACTCGCTTTCCATCATACACCTTTGTATACTTAGTTCCTTGGTTGGCATTTTACAGTGGCTATTTTTCGGAGCTCTGAGTTCTTGATTTGGAAGGCGAAAGAGATGCGCGCCGAGCAGCCCTCAAGGCGGAACGTCCGTTTGAATCTACGTCTCACCAACCGAGACAAGATGCTAGCACAACGACGGGATGTCTGGAATGGTCACGAAGTGATGGCTGTGCTCAAACCCCGTCGGCAAGCGTCAGCCGGTAGTCTTGCGGCATGAAGGTTCGTGGAAAGGTCCACACAGTGCTACTTGCAACTCAATACTTGTTCTAAAGTTCCTTTCGGTAACATTTCCAGAAGATAAGCTGCCTTTGAGATTCCCATCCGTTCTAGAGTACCTGGATACAGAGATCCACCATTCCAAAGCATCGTGTTGTTGGTTGAGGAATACCTGAGCAGAACAAAGATAGGCAGCAACAGTGAAGAGAATTGGAAGCGGAAGGTAGATCGAGCGTAAATCAAGTGTCGTCTCCTCAGTTAAGCTGATTCCATTTACACTTCTCATACAGTAGAATCACAGAATCAGGAAACAGTAGAGGTCAGCAGCCAGAATCTTTTGTTTTAGGGCACGGGTATCCGAGAGAATTTCTAGACCATGCCAGTTATTGGCAGATAGGTGTCGCAATCCATTCCATAAGGAACGACCCCTATTTTGAGAAAAGAGTTGAAAGCTCGGAACTGAAAGCTTTTCTCTTGAGGCTGATTAAAATGCAGAAACCCCTGAAGAATGACTTTGGCTTGGTCAAAGAAACCAACTAAAGTAAGTAGAAGTGAACTATGGCTAACGGATTTGAAAAGCTGTAGCTGTGAAAGCAAAACACTGACTGAAGAGGCATGTTTGCTAAAAGAGAAATCACTGAGATAGTGGTCATGGATTCGAACTCAGAACCGTTCTGCATCTAAAAAAATCGATTTTTTCGGAAGACATGGTAAGCAAAGACTGAAGAGAACCATGAGTCTCAGGAGGCATTTCTGAAAAGGAATCAAAACTGACATTACCTATAAGAGGGGGAAAAAATTCACGATAAACTCAGAATGATGGGGGGGGGGGGAACAGATCATTGGTGCTCAAGGATTTTAGTTTGTTTTCCCTGTCTTCTCTTCGCCACCCTAACACTGTTATATAACAGCTGAATGACTCGTTTGCATCCAATAAGACTTGATTATATAAGATAAGCTAGAAGTAAATAAAAATCGCAACGAACAAATGAATAGAATCGAGTTTCTCTTGGAAATCCCGCGACGATTCGAGGGTCAGGGTGAAACACGCTGCATCTTTGAAGGACCCCGTTGGTGAACTTCTGGTTGATTCGAGGCCAAATGCAGCCTGAACAAGCAACATGGACCTAAGGGCAACTCTGCCAGCAAGACTTGCTCTTCGTGGACCTCCTGCAGCGAATGTGTGTTGCACGCTGAAGATGCGTGTGGTGGAAATAGGAACAAACCTGTAAGCATCTCTTGAGAAAGCACCGACGACTGCATTGATTGATAATTGAAGATGAAAGCTGGTTTGAACTCAAACTCACCCAGGATCCGAGAGGACCTTTCTGAATTTGTTCGTGCATTCACTCTAGCAGAAGGAAACAAAAAGTTAGCTAAAAAAAAATATTTTCGCTTCGGCCACCCAGTAGATTTGAAGACAGCTGCTTCTCGATGCGCAGGAGATTCCGCTTCCTCGATTGGTTTCTAATAGCCAGAAAACAGTCAGCATTTGATAGAATGCCAAACATGGTCAGCAGCGAATGTGTGCACGATCTACAAGGAGGCGATTCCGCACACATTGGGAAGAGACGGTCACTTTCATCAGAGGGGAGCCGAGAATTCGAAAGAAATCAAAACCCATTTAAAGGGGATTCAAAGTTGTGAGCGTTTGAATGGTGATGGATTTGAGAAGACGAGAAAACCTGAAATCATGAAAAGCTGATTGGGAGGATGTGGACGCATGGCAGCAGCTTTTGCCGGGCTTCTCCGAGCTCAGGGGTCAGAGGTCCGTCCTAGGGATTTTTTGGAGCTGAAGGCCTTTGCAGATTGAGCTCAAGGACATATCTGCAGACACCAGTTGCAATGCTAGTTCTTGTTCTCGGGAAGGAGTGCAAGACTCCTTCCCGAGATTCTCGCATTTCTTTTAGAGGCTAATGATCAGGGTTTTATGAGACTCGCAGCAGCTTTACAAACTCAGTCTTGTGATCCCTTTGTTACCTTTAATTCTGTCTCGAGGAACCGAAACCGAGGGCATTCAAGCCGCGAGATGCATGATGAGATCGGCAGAAGCGAGTACCAAACGGTTGCAGATTTCGAGGAAGCGTGAAAGTTGGGATTGCCGAAAAATTTCCGGCTGAAACATCAGCTGATGGTGGCTAAATGAAACGCATCCTGCAGGTAACTTTTAGTGAATTACTGCGGAAGGAGAAGTGTGAATGTTGTCGCATCCTTGCATTCCAATCTTTTCGAGTCGAGGGGGCAAGGCATCTGTGTTACGGACACGCTTAGAACAAAAACACGTCACGATACTTCACTGTCATTGAACCAATTCTCCGATCCCTTCAGTTCATGGAAAACAATGCGCCGAAGATCAAAATCGGAGAAGGATCGATACACTTAATCTCTGACGGCCTGTTTGCAAAATAGGATGGGATGTTTCTTTCTCAGTGAAAGAACTTGAAAAAATACTGCCTGCAAAAGACAACCAAGATTAGTTGTTCGGATAAGCGAAATTATGTGAATCTTCTCGTAGGATGGAGAGGGACAGGAATAAAGGAGACAAAATAAGCAAAGTTTTACAAATCCACGATGTTTTGGTACGAAGCTGGGTCTAAGCAATATTTTGGGAGTGTCAGCAGAAAAGTGTTCCTCTTGCCAACGATAATTCGTTCGTTATAAAGGAAAAGCTTATTCATGAGAGATGGCTGTCTTTCGAACAACAGAGAAGCAAAAAATAGGGAGGGAAGCATCTTTGAGAAAGTGGCATGAGTGCAGCGGGCGCCAGCTGGCAATGGATGCCGTTTGCCGGGACACACCCATTCTCTGAGATATTCCTCATTTCTGAAACTCGGACTTCCTATATAGACCTGCTCTCAATCAATCAACAGGAGCTGTGATCTCTCTAAAGCGTACTCTATATACCAGAGAATCCTTCTCCTCCATGAACAGATCAATACAGACCACTGACGGCTGCTTACCCTTACCTTACACCCACAACAACGCTACCTTCTAAGTCTTCCTTCAATTGCACAACTTCCCGCAAGAAAGCGTCTCAACTTGAATATGGGCCCCATCGTTCCTCACACCTCGAAGACAAGCATTAAAGTAGCACACTTGGATTGCAACAGGCAAATAACTCTTCCCGACAAATCCCGGGTACTCAAACACCACTCTTTTGCTAGAGTACCTAGAAGATCGAGAGCTAATAGCAAACCAGAGAGCGCATTGACACAAGGCAACGTCCTTTTACAGTTCTTCCAAAAACTCACAGTTCAGAGAGGGGTTTTTTTTTTTTTTTTATTTGCATCGTACGATATTTGAGAGCGCTAACCTTCTTTATACTCTGTAAATTTGGAGAAATTGCATAAAAGTTATGAGACACTCAGAGATGAACTCACTCTAAATGCTCAGAAGAGAAAAGCAAAAAGAAAGCACTTCTGCAGGAAAATAGTGGAGTTTTATCCCGCAGGCACTGTCTTTAGCTCTGATCTTCAGGCTTACATTAGCAAGCCTGAAGATTAGCAGTTAGACCACATTTCTCAATTTTTTTTCCAAATGGGCAGTCGGGAAGTCATCTCCCAGTCAGAGGATGCACTGATCAAGGAACTGTGCAAACAGTCTACAAGAGCCTTTTTTCTTGTCTTCCAGGCACGCACCTCATGCTCATTGGAAGCACAAAGAGAATGCGCAGCTGATTCTTTGGGTGGATCCAATCCCCATCTCAGACCTTCGTTGCAGTCGACGGAAGACAAATCACTCAGTAAAGTTCAGCTGCGTCCCGAGGCCATACATGCTACCCGTGTGAGCTGCACTCACCGAAGACCACTGTGACCGCTCGTGCAGATGTGTGGGCTGAGTGGAGCCGCTCGCACATGCTCTCAATTGCTGCGCAAAGGACTTTTTTCTTACCACCAGTGCAATTGCTCAAAAATTTGGTCAGTCACATCGGTTTGAACTTCCATCATCTTTCTCTTCCCTCTCTTCCTTTCAACTTTCCCGAAGACTTTGAAAGGCTCTTCCATCGCGATGTTCAATTTCTGCATGGATCCCTCCATCAGGTTTTCTTCTGACTTCTTCCTGACCGGGAACAGCTCACGATCTGTAAACTCCCAGTATTCCAGGGTGGCTCTCTTGATCTGGATCGTTAAGCTAGACATAACCTTCCGTAATCACCGTCTGGTTTGCTGGCGCATCTGTCGCGGATGTGACCGAGGGCTTCTTTTCATCACACGCATCTTCTTCACAAATGATTGACTCTGTTCCTGGTGGACAGCGCCCGCAAGGGCAGAAGGCTGACTTCCTTCGTGTCTGCAAACCAGAGGTTTTGTCTATTCGACAGAAAATTCTCCGAAAACCATTGCCTCCCAACACAGAACACGGTGTCTCCTTGCTAAAGGTGTTTTACAAATTTGGAATTCCTACGCGCCCTTGCATTGAACTCTGCTCATGCTTGAGAAAATTTTTCTTCTTGTGGGTTTGACAAACAAGATCCTGTTCATTCCTTCCAAAGTTCCTTTCCACCCTGACTTGTCCGGACGCTTGCCCGGTTTGCTGCAGTTTCTCCCAATCGCTCCGGACATAACCTCCCAAATTCCCACCCTCTGACGGTGTCTGCGAGAGAGCTTCCACTACCGAGTGCAACTTCCTTTGGGATAAATTCTGCCCTGCAGGATTCGGAGAATTGAAGCTGTCATCATCCTGGTCAGGTAGATGCGTTGAGCCAGCAGGCCTAGGTAAAGGGGGGATGCAGAATCAATTGTACCTCCAGTCAATCGATTTCCGGGTATCGATTGGAAACTCCACCCAGAAAGGTTGTTCAGAACTCTTCTGCTCTTGTCAGAGGCCCTCGATGGCTTGAAGGATGCAAGTCGGAGAGAAGGAGAGAATGCTGTGACCTCATCCCTTTGCACAGTAGCATTTGTACTGGTCGCAAGCTCTTTCGGAGCCAGGGATTCAAGGATGTCTCTGAAGGAACCCAAGATCTTCTGCGCTTCAGCATTCCACACTTGAGAGACATACGTTACGTGCACCGTACGCAATGAGCAGCCACCATAGCGAGGAAGATGACGTCGGCTGCCGAGTGAGCCCATCTTCCAGAGGACGTGAGGAGCGAGATCACCGTCATTCACCGCCGGTCCTGAAGTAAAGGAACAGCCCAAACCAAAGACCCCTGTCTCCTACGCTCCCCATATCTTTACTTCTATATTTTTATATATGTATTTGTGGTCCCCTCCCTCCCGTTCCGGACTTTAGGTTTACCGACCTGCGTGTCGGAGATCCCTCCCTTCGTTTTTTCTGTGTCCTTTGTCCGGGAACCCTGTTCCCGGATAGTTTAGTAATAAACGCTCCGGCGCATCCGGGTGGGAAACAGCGAGGAAGATCACAGCTTTGTTTCCTCGGTCTGGATGGCTGCAAGGAATGGATGGACCGATGTAGGGCATCCGCTGCCAGCATTTTGAAGTAAGCACGGGTAGAGCTGGTGTGGTGGTTGCTGCCCTGGGCTGCAGTCTGTTCCCGTTTTCTGCGAAGGCATCGAACGAAAGACCTTCCCCTTCCATTCTGGAAAAATGGATTCAACATTAGGTGTTGCCACCTTTAAGAGGATACATCCTGAATATCGAAGAACTTTCCTGATGCTTCCCACGATCAAGAGGGAATCAGGGAGCGAATGCGAAGCTCGATGACTTGCGCAGTTGCACCTTCAATCTGCTCTGACCACATTCAGGTGACCCCCAGACGGAGAATCCAGGCTCGAGAAATCGATCGACATTCTTTGACCTTTGATGTGGCCTGTAGGGCCACTGACGCTTCGCGGAATCTCGGACTCTCTGGCCGGCGACTTGAGGTGTGTCGAGACAGAAATTTCCTGCTTTTCTTAATGAAAAACAAAAAATTGTTTTTTTGGAAGAATCGACTACTTTTCGGAGCAATCTATTAAGAATTTAAAGGAGGGAAAAAGCTGCAGCGCTCCTCGGAAGAGACCACGCACTCTCGAAAAACGAGGAACTGTCATTAAAAAAAATAAAGGAGACGAGCTATTAGCAACGTTCGATCATCGAGGTTTTACGTGCAACCTCATGTAAAAGCGGCAGGGAATACGCAAGGGGTGTCATGGAGCGCGTGATGCGAGGTCCGCTGCGACTTGGATCCTCGGAGCATGAAAATGTGAAGGGGAAACCGAGAAAAAGTCTTCCAGAACACACCACCGAGAAAAAGAGCAACACAGATCTCGAAAGCGAAGATCAGTAATGACGTGAATCCCCACCGGTGCAGAATATTTGTTTCCCGTTTTTAATAAAACAGGGCTTCGGAAAAGTCATCCAGCTGTACCATTTTATCCTTTGCTTATTTATACTCTGCGAGACCTTTGAGCTCGCCAGCAGCTGACTAGATGCAGCTTTAGTGACGATTAACGAAACTTTCGAATGGACCGTAAACGGGTCAAAAATCTTCCTGGAAAATGTAACGGCAAAAATAGTTGTCCGTAGAGGGAAGCAAATCCTGAAAATCTTCGGCTCCTAGGAATTTAATAGAATCTCAAGCTCACGCCAAAGAGGCGCGGCATGAGCAAAAAAAGAAGATATTTGGTGCACAGGGAAGGGTGCATCGATGATCTGAATCGCCAAGTATTTCCAAGACACCGTTGAACGCCCCTCAGGCGAACTTCCGTACTGCAATACGATCTGTCGTTTGCTAACAGAAGCACGCTCAAAGAAAAAAAGTGGCATCCCTACGTGGTCAAAAGAGACATTGCAATGCTTAAGGCAAGAACCTCATGAATCAACGATTAATTCTCTCAAGAACTTCATTTCATACATTCAGGATCTCCTTTGCTCCCACTGCAAAGACTGGATCCATCCTTTCTACTCATAGAGGGTGTTTTCTGCAGTTCGCAAAATGGCGTGTGCTTTGGTGATTTTGGTGCAGGAAGTTCCGTCGCTTCCCGACGTGACACAACGTTGTTTAGAGGCACCTCATTTCGAGATTTTTTCACCTTCCTCTGATTACCCACACGGTCTGTTCACCTCGTGCCATGCAGGTAGAATCCCTGAGAGAAGGTGCGGGTCACCCATACAGAAGAAGCATGGCACGGGACAACACTTTGGGGGCACAGAACAAGCAGCCAGGACTCTTTATCAAGGGACACGGCAATTTGGTGCGCCAAATGAAGGAGGGGAGCCAGTCGCAGTTTACGCTGGGGGCTCACAGCAGTTCATTTCCAGGAGTTGGATCGAACTCGACCTGGACCGGTGGACAGCAGTCCCTAGGTAATTCGTCGTACCCTGGTATTCCCCGAACGAGATCCTACTGCATGCTGCTCACCCGAAACATGTATTGTGGTGCGTCGTCTGAGCCACCAGCCGGATGAGAGAAGTGGACCAAAATCCGAAGCAGCAAACCTGTTTGTAAGCACAATGCAGTTTGCTGGTAGAGAAAGTTGGCAGCGTTCCAGGCAACAGCATGCACGGCGTCGCGAGTGAGGAACGCGACATGAGTCTCGAAGGAGTGGGTTCGAAACGCACTACAGATCCATGCGGAGTTCCCCCCTCGGTCCGCCGCGGTCAGCCATTACAATACGAAGGTCTCGTCAACGAGGATGCGAGTTGCCTCTGAGGGAGGAATCCTTCCAGCGACGATGCTGTCCGATTTCTGCGGGAAGTCGGAAACCTGGAAATCGAACTGCTCCTCAAGCACTGACAAGAGGCGCACGAATCCCCGCGAATCAAGTCGCTCCTCCCGAGGAAAAGGCACGACCCGAAAGCCCGGAAGCAACCATGAGATCATCCTTTCGTTACCGACATGTGGCTCTTTTCCGGAGCTCTGCGGTTGTATGATGTTACAGGGTACGAAGAAGGTGGGAGGCACCTAAGGAAAGCTTCCGTTTATTTTACGAAGTCCCACAGTCATGGGGACGGCCCTCCGGGATTCCCACTCACCGCTGATCCTCGTTGTTTTCTGACTGCTTCTTATAGAGTGAATCGATGATCTCCGACATGCACATCTGCACCCGTCATCCAAGAAATAAACTGGCAGTTGACCTTCCGCTTTCTCCACTGCTACTTGATCACAGATGAGCTGGGAGCATCCTTATCTGAAGGGTAAGGATAACTTACCCTTCAAGTACGAAATTTTAATTCCTTGCGTTCCTGTGACTTGCGCCAAAAGCTCCTCCGTTGATTCTCTTGAGATTCTGCATTCCCATTCCATTATTGCAACATTTCGTTCATCAATATTTTGTGAGCCTGTCTTGTGGAGCACCGCTGCTCATTTCCCGGAAGCTCCCCGATCGGGAACTCCTCAGGGGAAAAAAATCGCCTGCATGCTAGCGTGGATCGCGGAATGAAGGTACTCGTATCAACCAGCTTGCTCATCTTAATTGTACAAAAGTTCCTCCACCTAAAGCAATACCAAAGTTCTGCTTTTTCACATGTTTGGACGTCTTCTCGCAGAACGATAATTTTTACTGAGAGCATCACCCAGATTCCGGCGGCGTTTTGGCTAGATGATCTCTTCTAGTAATTACCTAAATAGTTCTGATTTTTCATCGATAATTTCTCCGAGCTCAGAGGCCACTGTTGATAGCCCAGCCACATTTTAGCCATTTGTCTACCGTCCCTTCTACGAAAGGGTGGATTTCGTTCTCTGAAATTCTCCCATTTTCTCATTTCTCCGCATCTCTTTCATTTCAGCTTCATGCTAAAAAAAAAGAAAAGCACTTTTTGATGGAAGCATTCGTGAAAGCAAACACCAGCGTCTCACGCAAAGCTCCGTTTCCGAGTTTTCCATTTTTTACTGTAGGTGATGACCACCCGTGTGGGAGGAGTTGCCCCGTTTTCTCTGCAACCTACCAGCGAAAAGGATAACTGGCGAATGCAACACACTTGGCGTATCAACGCATCTTGTAAATTCCTAGGCAGGAAAAAAAAATCACATAGAGCGTTTATTTTCTTAAATATGCCGGGATCATGCATGTGTTTTTAAAAATTCTTCTTTCTTCTCTGGTCCAAGGCTGCCTGTTTCTCTTGCATTTGCCTCAGAATCTTTTCGTCCTCACTTCTCCTTGCTCCCTTTACAAAGAAGAGAATTAACCTTCAAGGCAACACATCCAACACTAGGGAAATTTCTTTCGAAATGGCTTCAGAAACCGATCTGGTATTAAGCGAAGATCACAGCATCTTCTAGACAGCGGAGAGATCTTGTGACTTTGATGAGTATCCATATCTCTCTGAAGATTCTGGGCGACTCTGAATGGGAGCAGTTTTCTTCAGGTGCCAACAGAATATGTTCTTAACGTGGCTTTCAGAATAGACAGCGGTCCATCTGTTGTACTGCCGTCTTCCCCAATAAATCCAACAGGCTGCTTCATTTTCTCTACGCTTGGTTCTTAATGGGAAATCGACTCACATCTCAAAGAAAGAGATTTGATGATGGAGTGGAGTACAGGTGCAACGATTTCGACGTGTATTCAGTATGAACGCAGAACTGAAATGAGAGACATTCACCAATGGTGGAAACTCACAGAAACGGAGAAAGTTCACAAAGATGTTGAAAAATGTTCAATGCTGAGTTCTACAAAGAAAGGCGAGCTAATGTAAAACTTTACGCGTATTAACAAATCCCAGAGTTGCGATTTGGAATTAGAATTCGAAATTCACGGTTTGGATGGTTCCCAAGAGAAGCATTAAGTAAGCAAGAAAAATGCAAATAGAATCGCTGGTGGTCAACCTTAACCGCAGACTCCCTTCTGTGCATCTCAAATCCCCGCTTTGTTTGCAAAAATGTAGCTTTTTCTCACCTGACTGACTGTGACTCGGCATTCAAGGAAACCAATTGATAAATTCTATGTATTTTTATAGCTCTCAATACATGCATAAAAAATTTTGAAAAAAAAAGAAAAGGAAAGAAAGACAATGGGAAGCTTTCCATGATGATCTGTGTGCCTACGCCTACATGTGCATATGTAAGCATCTGTTTGTAATGATACGAAGCGCATCCAAATGATGCCTTTCACTGTGGGCAAACAAGAAAGTGAAAGTACTCGTAGTATAATAATTGCAGCATTGTATATGAAATGAAAACTCCGCAAGGCTGGCAAAGCAGACTGTGCCCGAAACATATTAAATACCATGCGTTCTTTTATTTTCGGAGGAATGTGTTATTACAAGTCTTCATAAGCGTATGCAAATGCATTTCCCACGCACGTGCGAATATGTAAGCAGACGGATGGGAGCACCTTCAGAGTATGAATTACCAGCATCAAGTATGGTCACTTTTGAATCTGCAGCTACCCGTAGTTTTGTCTGTGCCTTGGATATTCGCATCTTACATCTAGCCATCGAAAGACAGTACTCTTCCTAGGACAACTATCCTTGGAAGACCAACGCATCCAGGAAGCTTTGTGGAATCGAGATCTCATATTGCAGTTTTCTTCCTTGTTTTCTCATAGAGGTGGATGTGCTTTCTTTCGGAAACTCAGTTGAAGCATAAACCGATTTCTCAGCACCCCTTTTTAGAATGAATGTATGTCGGTCTTCTCTTTCGATCTGCTTGAAACGAAGCATGCTGCTTCAGAGAGACTATATCACGTGAGACCATAAATACCTTAGAAGTTGGCATTAAAGGAGCCAACTAAGAAGGATGCACGCGTAGGGTGGACCAAAAAGTTTGCAATAGAAGATTCATAAGCGCAAATACCAAAACATCAAATGCTTCAAAACGGCGAACATTTTAGCAGGGCTTTGGGGGCGAAGTAGAGCCTATCGTATGAAACATCAAACTATTATACTTGGGATTTCTTCTCCTAGGAAACTAAATGCTCCGAACCCAAGGAGATACACTTAAACCAAGCGTTGCCTACTCGAACTCAGGATGAAAAGATTGTTCCCCAAGTACGGTTTCTCACTTCTGAAGAATAACGTTCGAGTTTTCCAGAGCAAAGGAAACAAGAAATCAATCAGAAAAAATCAAGGATCCGATTAAAGAGAATCTAAAGATTAACCAAAGAGAGAGGTGCTTACGTACAAAATCGGGAACATGGTGGTCCTTCATAAACAATCATCCAACCTCTGGTTTTCTGACCCTGATAAACGAAAAGAGGAAATCGACACGAAAAGGAAGACGGCTGGATGGAACCGAGCAGCTTCCCATTTCCTAGCAATGATTCGAGGAACAAGTGAGAAGCGGAAGAGGTGAAATTAATGACCTGACCTTCGCTGAAAAACTGTGCAACCTGTGTCTCCAGCAAACAAGAAGCACATTTCTTCCTTCCCCACAGGCGAGGTTAATTTAATCCATGTCAGACCAAAGGAGGTAAAAAGACACACTAAGAAGGAAACAGCCGATCTGACAACCAAACATAAAAAATCCAACGAACTGCTTCGACTCCATAATTGAAAATCTTCACTTTTATAGGCGCAAATGACAAACGTGCTGTAAACTTCTCTCCAGGAATACTTTTATTTGACTGCTTCGGATAGAACCGAGAATGAGTCTCATTCCCTGAGTGGGAATGCAAGACACTCTAAAAAATTTTATGATGCCAAAGCAAATCGCATTCATCGGCAGAAAGATTTCGCATCATCAGACAGTTTCATCTGGAAAAACAAATGTCGCTGTTTTTCTCACTTTCAACACAAAGCCCTAAAAGTTTAATGAGAGGGAACTTCGCGATTTGGCAAAAATATCCATCTGACCATTTTAAATCTTGTAGGCGTAAACTCCAGCTTCAACCTAAAAAGCGCTTGCAGATCGTGGAAAAAAGACGCACACACGTATCTTCGCATACATCTTATATAGGATCGTATATACGATACACTGCGTTACCTCTAACCATCAAACCTGTAGCTCTCCTCTCAACTTCAGTTTCTCTCCTCAAACTTCCCGAGTTTTCAGAGAGGAGATTCCATTTCAATTCCCTATCTTCTATTAGTCCCCCCGATTGGAACCGTTTGAAACTAACTGGCATCTCTTGAAGATTGGCTTGGAGTACCACAGTTGATGATACCACAGATTTGAGCGATGCGGAAGAAACAGAAACAACCTGTCCGGGGGTTTGCTTCCCTTCAACAAGATTCAAAGGAAAAACACCTTTCACTGCGTTTTCATTACCAGGTCTCACTGATTGCGTTTTTCAAAATCGGAGACAAAAGTCTATCCAGATTTCTCAACTTAGGTCAAAACTGAGATGATAAATCGGCGCCGGATCTCCGCTCCGACTCCCAAAGAAGGAGTTTGTTCCGATTATCTCATCTTACAGCTCTGAAATGGATGTTCTGTTCCTTTCGATAGCGTTCTGGTAGCTAGACTTGGAACAATCTCGTAGCTGGGCTTGAAACGCCGATGCTAGGAAGATGCGCTCTTTGGATGATTGTCCCAGTACCAAACAGCGTTCATGTGGTGGCATCATCACTCTTCCATTGTCTCAGATGGATATCGGGGAGGAGTTTCCATGAAAGAACAGCCTTTGGATTTAGAATGAGACATGGGAAACTAGCAAACAGATTTTATTCCTCTCTGTGGCCATTTTTCTTCAAGAAGAGCCAGTAGTGTTGCTAGAGCGATCCGTATCATAGCTTGATTCGGAAAAACAGTTCCCTGTCAGCAAGCCAAAATGTGGAATGATTTGTATCGGGAATAAGAAAGATTTATGAGCTCCGAGCAATTTTTGTACACTTGAGTGCACGGTTGTGTGCAAAAAGTGTAAGCAACTTCAAGGACCCGGCTGCATCGCAAGCACACTGATCTGGAAAGCGATTGCAATCTTGATTGTTCTCACAGGTCTTCTATTAAAAAAAAAAAAAAAAATGGAGAACGAATTCAATGATTCACATAGACAGGCGATCTTCACTTCTCTTTAGAACTCTGAAACAATGAGAGCAGTGACCCACATGTTAACCCCAGACTGATATGCAGCCAGAAGGTTCAAAACTAAAGAAACCTCAATAAGGGTGACTCAAGCAAGAGGAATGGATTGCTAACCAGAGAGGCACAGTTAGCGGAGTATCCTTGCAAACTGACTTCCATTCATCATTTGGGATAGAAGAGAGAACGGGAGAGAGAAAAATTTCCTGGCCTGCGTTGGCGATCGCGTGGCTACGGTTTACGCACACGGCACCAAGCTTTCCGGGCTCGAATACCCGTGAAGGATCGAAGTACAGAGTCCCCCCAGTGTTTGTAGACAGCTTCATGCTTCCCCTGAAGTGGCAGGACTCGGCATTGCAGTTGTTGCACTGGGCGATCCCGTGCAACGCATGAGTCCCAGTGGACGAGGGGGAGCGTAGCCTCAGACTGTGCCAGGTTCGGGGAACGGGAAACCTTCCCGCTCCTGTTGTTGGACCGTGTTTTTGTCCTCCTGAGTGTCTGGCAACGCTGATCCTCCCATTCCCGGTGGACAACGGCAGGGAGGTCTTGCGGCGCCTCTTCGCTCGCAAGCTCGATGTCGCCCGCAGCCTCCCTCGCAGCTCCGTGCTGCCCTCGTGGGATTGCGGCGGTGAGAAGCCGCGCCGAAAGAGTCTAGTCGAAGGATGAGGTCATTGATGTTGTCTGCTCTTTCATTAGGACAAGATCGCCGGCATCTCTGCCAACAAAAGGAGGGGGTTGCCAACATCCTCTAAAGGATGCTGAGGACGCCAGGAAGAAATCTGTGATCCCTTTTCTTCCCCCCCCCCCTCACTTCCTACCGTACTTTTAAACTGAACTTCGGATTTTTTGTTTCTTTGATTTTTTTTACCGCTTCCCATACCTCTCATGTGCGGACCACATCGGAGGAGCTCCTCAAGGGAAGCAGTGCCTCCGGGGCATCTTCCTTCGTAGTGATGATGTGAAACCACCACAAAGACATTTTTTATATTTTGTATGGTGTTTTTTTGTAATTATTTTTTACAGTAAGCGCACTGGCGAGACCGGGTGAAAATAAAGGATCCAGGCCGAGAAAATGGGTGCGTCTGGGTTTCGAGTCACCACCCCGCAGGATGACGCTGCCCAGTCTACAGGGTTCGGGTGCCTCACTGGTCGATACGCGGTCACGCCGAGACCTGTATTTATAAAAAATAAACGTCCGTGGCAGGACGTTTGATCCTGCCACGTTACTTATAACTACGAGAAGGAACCTGCCAGGAAATGGCACTCTGGCCAGTGGGCTTCGCCTCGGCAGCACAGGGGGAGGGGAGACAAACAAAAACAAAAAACATGCAGTCGAAAAATGGGGAGGGGGGTTCGGGAAGGAATCACTGTGTGCTGGAGGGCGTCCTCTGCATCTTTGTAAGGATGCCGGTAAGTTCCTGCTTCAAGGTTCCTGGATAGGGCCATCTTGACGCTGTCCTCATGAAGAGGACAGCAGAATAGATGGCGTCCTTTTCGTCCTGGCGCTGCTCCATGCAGCCATGGTCCCACCGAGTGGGCAGCAAAGTGCCGCTAGGGATGCGACCGGCGTGAGGGCGTCGCACAGGAAGAGGCGCTTTAGACGTGGCACTGCCACGTTTAAACCACGTGCTCCGTTGACTGGCCAGGACTGGAAGGCGATCCTCAGGGACGCTTCCATATCTGAATGAGCCGATTCTTTTGGGGGTTCCCCTCTGGTAATGAAAACGGAGCCGTCCCATCCTTCGGGGAAGGGGACTCTCCATCTCGTACCATGGCGCTGGTAGATCAATACCTCTCCAGGGTATCAAGGAGTTTCGGGGAATCACAACAAGAAAAGAGGGTTCTCCCATGCACCGGGATTCCACTTTATTCTCGAATCGCAAACGAGCATCTCCGGTCTCCGGTTCGTTTCTTCTGGCCCAGATGGACTGATCCAGGAGAACGGCGCCTTGAACAAACGCACGTGGGAAAGCAATAATTTGATGCCTCCGGCAAAAGAGGCCTTGAATGAGTACTGGACGCTGGCTCTTCCGTTCGATGCTTCGACTTTCCCCTACACGAGTTTTCAAAAGCACCGCAGACAGCTGATGGCGTTTGCACGACCAGAAGTTCCTTGCAGCCGGGCGGGAACGGCGACCAGTTCCCGTTGAAAATTCGTAGAAGCTTTCGAAGAATTCGTCTTGAGAATCGAAATTCGAAAACTAATCCCTCAAAGACCTTGGAACATTTCTAAAGCGAACCTGGAATTTCTCTCTACCCTTTGCTTATAATTTACCGATTTGCTTAGTTGTATCTCGTTCCCGTTTCTTATGGACGAGAACGTCCTTCCCACGTAGTAGCGCTACTCGTGCCAATTGTCTTCTGGATTCTTCTCTACATTTTGTTTTAGACTTGTCGCAAGCGCACTGTAGCGATTCCACTAAGGAGCATCTTTGTACATCCCGTATTATGTTTTTATTCATTCTCATTATTATCTAACTGACCTCACGCTCTCTTAGGTGGTTTAGATTATCGGTCCTCGCAGATGCTCTCTCCGCTGTACGACATTAATTCATCTTTCAATTTCCGAGTTTTCGATGTTTCATCTCAGTTAGTTAGCAGATTTCGTGCACCGGGAACCTAGGATTCCGAAGGGAGACCCCGTCATGATCCAAAATGACCATTCAGGGTTCTTTCCTTCACTGAAGCGGCTATCTGACATGAAAATGGTCTCACCAGCGTGCTATCCCCTGTGAAACCCTGAGCCAAAGCTCCTCCGAAACTCGACTGCTCCGGCCGGAATTTTCAGGATGCAGGACGACGCTCAACATCCTCGAGAGGAGCATGCTGGTGCGTTTTTATGCGACTGGCGGTTTCCGGAAACGAGATGAATAAACAGGATGAACGATTGTTCGGAGTTTTCAAACTCAGTTTTTCTTGACGAGCACACAGATTGAGGGATGGGAAGCTGACAATACTGCATGGGCTCCCCACTACCAGTGCTCCATCCTTCTTGGATTCTCTGCTCCTCATGCATAGAAGGCACCACAAACTCTCCACGTGATCGGCTGCACGAAGAACTTCGTCCACCAGGCCTGAATCATATCATGTCCTGATTTTTCACATGATCTGTTGCGTTTTCTCATGAATTCCGGCATGGTGCTTCCGATAATGGCTTCCTACCAGCTTCCTGTCTCAGCTCCCCGAGCAGCACCGCGAGAAACGATGAAAAGTTGCTCTTTCACTTGGCATGCTTCTCAGAGCTTCATTCTCTTCTACAGGCTCCCAAATGAACCTATTTGTGAAAAACGGCGACCAGTAATGTGTAAACCCACGCCAACGTTGCTCAGGAACTCTCTGCGGGAAACAGGCAGTGTGGTTCGCAGGACAGCTCCTTAAGCTGTTTCGTGAGAAGATGGAGAGCGTTCGTGATAGATAGCAGGTCAATCCACCAATGGTTGATTGATCCTTCGGGAGAAAAAGAAGCTTTGTCTCGCAAGATTGAGAGGATGACAAATAGAAAGAAAAGAAACATGACAAGCATACGAGAAAATTAGCATGGATGCAGTCCTTATCGTATTAACAGCCATCAGTACCTTTTTAAATGTTTGAAATTTGTTACCTGATGACTTCGGATTTCTCCAGTATCGTGTTGAACAGTTTTCGTTTCCTCTACCGTGAAAGCAGGAATACTGAGACCAGTGGGGGCTTCTGAAATAGACGTAATCACAGCTCTCTCCATATCCGTTTGTGATGGAGCTGTTCGGATAGCCATCCCCTCGTGCTGGAAATGCAATCAAGGATGTTGTGACCGTGATGATGGACCCATCCTTGATTCCAAACTCCTGCGAAGAATTCCAGAAGACCGTTCGCGAGTTAAGGCACAGAGGCTTTGGAAGTCAAAGAGCAGGAATCAAAAATGCACCAAGATAAAATACGTGCATCCGTAGATACGAAAGCCGATAAGAGTTCTTTCTATATGTTCGCTGTCTGTCCCATGTCATGTCATGTCTGTCTATGAACACTTGCTGTGACCACTTTTTAGAGTTCCGTTGTACGAGTGTGAAGTACACGGAATTCATTTGGATAAATTGGATGGGTTAAAATGAGCATGTATTCAAGGGAATCTTGCAAACTCCTTAAGCATTCGTCCTTAAGAACGATTTGTGATAATTTTCAAGCAAATGATCTCCATGAATCGAAAGAACAGAAGGGAGACTTTTAACCATTATATGAAAAAATCCATCAGTTGTAGAGTCTTCATGTAACTAAAGGAATGGTTCTCTTGAAATCACAAACCACAAAGTATACTTAGCGGGAAGGTGGGTAGAATGATCTTAATTTTGAGAAACAAAAGAACAGAAACGGCTTTTGCATTCAAGATGAAAAAACGAGAGGTTGTGCAAAAGTTTTCTTCCGAGAAGTCCACGCAAAAGAATCTTCAATCCCAGTTGGGTTAAGAAGTATCTTTTCGGTCACAGTTCCAGACACAGCAAATGCCAGCGAATTTAACTTTCGTAATGGCCGATATTTGTGCCTATTTTTTTATTTTACACTGTATAAATGCTTTTCCATCTCCCTGCTCCAGCCATTGGGTTAGTTATCATTCTCGAGTTGTCAGCTCCATAATGGACCCAAAGGAAAATGAATAAGAAAGTAGTGATGCATCTGTTTTCTTAAATAACAACCTCATCCATGGAGCATGGAACAAAGCAACGAGAGAGGAAAGCCAAAGGGTTGGAAGTCGGCGTAAAACCTTATCACTTTCTCTGCTGCATCGAATTTTCAGATCCATTTAAATTCGCTATTCGCAATTTGTCTCCACCGAGTGGATTAAATATTCTATTTGTATCTGCTACAGAGAGACCAAATCTTATATAGTACCTAGGATATTTAATGGAACAATAAAGAATCAATTTACATTTATTGTGTATATTTATACTAATCGTTCTTCCTCGTGACGTATGCACCAGTAAAAAATTGCAAAGGGGAAGGTATCGATAAATTCATTGATTGCACGCCGTTACAAATGATCAGAAATTCATCTTCGCGAGACGTTTGTATTTGTTTCACCTGTACAGAATTGTTTGTACGGAATCAGGAATCGGCAATGGCACATTGGTTACGATGAACTGCAGGCCTACTTCCTCCCACTCTCATATTACAAAGCGTTTTTTTTTTTTTTCTTTTTTTTTCCAACTAGGTGTCGTTCCAAACTGGTCCACATCTTTAAGGCATGCTCTTTTACAGGAAGGTGTTTTTCTATAGGAACAGTTCTGGGTTTTATACAATTCTGTGAGCGGAAACGAACTCAATTCGATCCTAAATGGAACATCAGCTTTGTAATCAGTTATTTTCATGCAAGAGATTTGAAAGGGTTCATCCCTGGCCTTTAAATCAAGGATGAAATGGAAAATAATTTCAATTCCATCTCAGACTCATTAAATACTTCAAACCGGTTTTAGAATTCTTCGCTGAGCTTTCCTATGCTTTGACCTCTCTTCCTATACTCAACGGCAGAATTCACTGATTGTGATCGAACACGTTTTACGGTCATTTACAAGTTGATTCTTTTTGTCACAATTTCTGCTGGAAAAGCAGTGAAGGACTTGATTGACAGGCATACGAGGAAATTAGCCTGGATGCAGTCCTCATCGTGTTGGCGACCTTCAACACCTTTTTGAATGTTTGAAACTTGTTAAATTGATGACTTCTTTCTTCTTTGTGGAACCCTGAAGACTGATATCCAGTTCTGCTAAATGGGCAGTGATATCCACAAGAAATTCTAGGTCACGGGGCCAATCGATCTTTTCGATTTCAGGACCGGATTACTGTTCGCATCCATAAGCGATTTAAGCTCAGCTTTGAGTTTCCAAAAGTGCTTCAGCATTTTGCCTTTACTAAGGTACCCAGCATGAGAATAGGAAAGGAGATTCTTCCTTCAATGATTCGCATAAAAATTTGCACAAACGGACAACAGCCAAGACCATGATTTTTAATGAAGTCGACGAATTATTTACCCCATGCACTGATGGATTAACGGTCAAGCAATGAGGATAGAGGTGTTTTCCCTGTTGGATGTGGTGGCGATGCTCTGAAATTTCTGGTACTCGAAACCCCAGCTTCGACTCCAGTTAGGCAAGAAAACTATTGTCTTTCTCAACTGTTGATGGAACTTATTCCTCAGCTACACCCGAAATTTCTTCCTGTTGCAATCTAAGCTTTAGAAACACTAATCCCGTTTGCCATGGATCAGTCTTTCACTTGAACTGGAAGTAACTAAAGTAAATCCTCAAAAATCTTTCATTCTTTGTGAGCTTTTTTCCCCCAAAAAAAAATGGATGGCCGAGCTGTGTTTGTGATGTTTTTTTTATCTCTTCGAGCACCGAAGGGAAAAAAACTGAATTTTTGCACTTCCCAAACACCAAAGTTCGTGAAATAAATCGCCACCTCATCACTTCTACAGTTCTGTGGCAGAGGAAGTGATGCATCCTTGACATGGCAGCTTTTCGAGCTCAACTTTGTCCGACTTAAGATTGTAACAGCTGCTGCAAGATCTACCCAGCAACCCTCCTCCCTCCCTCCCCAGCGGAGTGCGGGCATTCAGCGACCTTCTCGCCGGCTGCGTAGCCCGCATACATGTTATTGGGATTTTCAACCCGAGGTTCTCCAGAGTTTGCTTCAAACGAAAGTTCCCCGTTTCCAGCTGTGCCCAGTAACATTTTCGGGTCTCCCATTTCTTGTGGTAAGTTCCTCTTCGCGTAGTGTTTCCCTGTGGCTGCAACAGGCGCATGGCAAATTAAGCACATCGCCATTTACTTCTACGAAGAGAACTTCTCGTGCTCATCTCACATACTTGCCTTTTGCCCCTCACCAATGCTGAGCATTCCATCAGGGCACTGTTCACACAGATTTGAGATTCTGTACTAGAAATCTTGAAGTACAAAAAGTACGAGCAAAGTGCGCGAATTTAAGCACACCAATTACACTTTCCTCTAACCTGATCCTCTCGAACTCGAATATTCTGTTCACTGGCGGAAAATTTTGGACAGCCAGAAGTCACCCACGAAGAATCTTCCCCACTATTCACTTTCGAATGTATGAGGCAGTGCATCGGAGTCAGATGGTGAATTCCAATTCCAGAAAAATCCTGCGGCAGGGTGCCATAGACCGCAAGTTACCTACTGTCTTGCCGAGTGGATTTACCATCTACCATCTAAAAAACTTGGAAAAATTAAAACTTTCGTGTGTCATTTCGGGACGATCCTGAGATTGGGCACAGTATCATAACACTGATCGAAAAATAGCAGTTCCCTTCTCCCCATACTCCAACTGAGATCCTGAGTGAGTTTTCCCTTTTGAATATTTTTCATGAGCAACTTGAATTGGGGCGTTTTCAGTACCCTAGGGATTTTTTTTTTTTTTTGAAGTCATCCAACACAGTTATCTCCACAGCATCCCTTTAACGGAACAATAAAAGTCGCAAAATTTCATAGTAGGCACATCCATCGAAAATCGCCCCAACGTCGTTGACATTGGTGAAGATACTGCCTATTCCGTTTCATATCAATAAGGAGCGTGAGGGTGCTCATTATGTAATGAAACGAAGGTATTTACCATGTCGTGTAAGCATCAGTTTTTTCTTCACGAGGTTAATCTCTCTAATATTTCGATGTAACTCTTCGTCGTCTCTGAAAGAGATTCCTAACTATCATGCAGTGTTTTTCCTAGTTAGATTGATCCAACGAATCTGCACATCTCACGTTATACCCATCTGTCATCATCATTTCAAACGTTTCAAAGCATCCTCCATGTCGAGGATGCATCTTTTTGCTTGATTAAGCAGTCCAACAAGAGGATCTTTCTTAAATGGCCCATTAAGTCGATGTTTCCGCCTTCGCCGAATGAGGTTGGCATTGCTGCAACCTCAGTTCAGACGGGCACTGAACACTTGTTCCAGATCGTCTGCGCGAGAGTCAGCGATGCTGAGCTCTGAAGAGTGCTCCTCACTTGCCTTCCTGTCAATCCACAAAGCATCCCAAAGTACTTTCGTAAGCTGTCTGTGGAGGAAATCCAAGCGATCTCTTTTTTCCCGTTGGTACTCGTCTGGCTAGTGTGGCGTATCGATGGCAATGGCCTCTCTCCTTTGTCTGGAGCATTTCCGTTTTCTGAGGAATTCTAGGGAGAAAGCCCAAATAATGTCGCGTTTTCAGCCTTCTTGCAAAGTGATCGTCCTAGGCGTGCTTGCCTACGCGAAATTTTCCAGGTCCCTTTCAAAGTAAAAAGAGATATTTATGGAACCTTCAGGCTCGCGCAGTCTCCCATGAGAAAGTGCACGTTTTTCATCTTTCTTTCCATGCTCTCACACAGAATATCTCAGACTTTTGAAGAACGATCTCATACACTGAAGATATAGCGCTAAGTCTCACCATGAAGCTACCATTATTCATGGATATCATTATTACCGCAGATGTGATCCGCCATTTGCGGGATCTCATAGATGAAGCATTGATGCACGCACGCAGCAAAGGAAAAAGCTAAGAAAACAAACAAGCTCTGCTTTAGCCTGAAATGCCAACAACCTCAGATGTCCTCACAGGGGCGGTCTCAACGGAGTGTTTGACCGAGCCGTTGTTTGCCAGTAACCGCTAGTAACAGGAACATCTCATGTAGAGGATGTTAATTGATCCCCTCAGTAACTTCAGCCAGAATGGTAGTTTAGCCGCATGAGGCAACGGAATGGGGACACGCGGACAATGGAATCCTTCAGGGTTCATAAAAACCGTTTCCTGACAAGAGCACGGGGATAAACGAAAGCCCTACGTTGACGCAGACTTGACTGCGACTGCTCGCTAAAATGCAGCACTTCGAGTGATTGTCTTCGGTTCTCAAAGAGTCCATAACCAGCAGCGACGTAGTTTGCAGGCAGGCAATCTTCAAATCATCCAAACGAAATAGTGGATCGACTCACGGATCCATGGCTTCTTGGTCCTCTTACATTCAGACGGGGAACATGGAGGGGGGATCACTGAAGGATTTGAGATAACTCAAGAGTAAGATATGTTTGAAGATCCTTTCGGCTCTAGAAATGACATCTCATTGTCCCAAAACCCTTCACGGAACTCTTATTGTGACTTTCATCTGTGCATTTATGTTTTTAGTCATGTAGAGTGAATGTGTATTGGAAACCAGAAGCAATAATCATCAAAGGGTTTTCTTATTCCATGATCTCATTGCCTTCTGGTCCCTTTGGTTCCATCCAGCTCCATTACACGGGGCTGGGGTCTTCGAGAAGATTCTAACCACTGGATGGTGGTAATCCAACTGATGCATCCAAACACGTGTTGCCCCAGATGTATTAAAAAAAGTTTGGTTGCAAAGAAATCAGTGAAGTGGATGGCTCTTCACCTTTACACCTTCTTTGCACTTCGATCACAGCCAAAGAGTTGAGAAGCAACATTCAGACATACCTGCTTAATCCTCTGAGAATCTAAATGGCCTTTGCAGCTAGAGATTTCTTCATCAAGGTTCACTCATTTTTGTGACTTACTGTTTCTTTGATAATTCTTCCCAATTTAAGGATTAGGACATTCTAATTGCTAATTTGGGAAGTTGCTTTTCTGGTATCTCCTCATTTCGTTTCTCCGAGGTGCAGCTATGCACATTTTCCGGGATTGGTGGGAAAAGCGAAGTTCGTGAGCAGTTCGTGAAGCATTTTCAGGCTCTGCGAAGTCTTATTTTCCGTTACCATCATATCAGGAACTACCAGATCATCACGATGATTCAGCACAATGGTTTCTTCTCTCCTTCATAGAATCGGCTGGATTGCTAGATTGGCGTGCATGAAGCAGAGAGGCATCCTTGCTTCACCCCCTTTGCAAATCTGGTGCTCCTTGATTGTGGACTGTTTGTACAATGGTACATGCATCCTTTATACACGCGCTGCGCCCTTTTGCTTCTTCTTGAAAGCTTCGCCGCACCTGATCCCCGAACTCTGTGCAGCATCTGACGTAGTGCTGGGTCGAAAGCGTTTGCTAAACCAGCCGGCAAATCAGCAAATGCGATTCAGATGCGCTGCAAAAGCCTCTTTTCATCGTATAATTGTCTGCAGCATCGAATTTTTCTCAAAGACGCGATGGAACGGAAGGATGTGAAGCAAGGACCTGATTGTGGATGGTCCTGATTGTCTTTTTGCGAGGCACTCTGAGTGCCAGGCAATATATAGGACACTGGTCTATGGCCACTGGCGTCCATCTACTGGCTTCTCTTGACGCCGAAGATGATTTCGAAAGTAAGATCGTTTTGATCTTTCAAGGTCCCAAAGTTCTCTTCACTCGGAAGTGAGCATCCCACCTCTGGATACATCGAATGCCAACCTTCGTATGTTGTTCCATTCGCTTCCGGAGAAGAATTTTCTGCTTTGTATTGTATTGTGGCTACCTCTTTCTCCTTGAGGTTCCATCGGAAAAGAAAGACTTCTTCCCCCGAATCTTGATATTTTTTGCTGTTATCGGGTCGATCTCCGTTTTTGTTTCCGCAGCATCGCGAAGTATTCCATTTGTTCTACAGAAATCTTGAGCCTCTTCTAATCCGGTTATCGCTCTTATCTCCGGCCATCAAGCAAACCCGAGATGCGATCATACCTGGTCGGCCATGGTCTCTGCAGCTCGGGTTTTTTCCTTTATAAGCCTCTTCGTTTCTCAGCACATAGTAAAAGTTATTTTTATTTGGTGAGGATATGCTCACGAATTAATATTTATAATTATTAATTTATGAAAAAGTGAGGGTAAGCTTTGTTTTTGTAAGTGAGGTTGTGGAGACGGTAGAGAGAGTCATGGGCTTAGGGGTGGTTCTAACACTAAGTTCGAATGGATTTTCAAGGTATCCATAGAATTTAGTTAAGAACGATCTATGTGAAATCGTGTTTTGATAAGTAATTGTAGTTATGAATTTAGTGTTAGGTATGGGTTTGGTGTTAGGTATCAATTCCGTGTCATGGAAAGTATTAGTCCATGGGCTTCTCGGAACTTTTGGAATAACTAGGATAGCTCGTTTTCAAAGCCGCCCCAGCGAGAGCCTAAACACTTTATATCCATTGGGATTTTTCCCTCTTACGAACTCATCCGAGAGATCTCTTGCCATCTTTCTCGATTTCGGTTTGTTTGATTTTTCTCTTTTCTTTTCTCTTCTTCCTCACGTTCCCATGGAACCTTTAGTTCTGTCGTAAGTGGCCGCAGTAGGCAGACTGTTCAAGGTGTTTGGATCCCCTTTGTGGAGGACGTTGGATCCAATCCAGTCACCCACTTTCCTTCCGAACTAGTGCTTTCGACATACCATTGTGTGGACTCATGCCTAGAAGGGTAAGAAAAGCCCCTCAGAAACTAGGTGGTTGTCGTTTCCAAAGTATCTCATGAGATAAAATATTGAACTGTCCTACGCTTCCTCATCCTCAGTTTCTAGTTCTTTTTCTTCGTCGCAGCAGCATCCAAACAGGTACCAACACTGCATGGACAGTCCTTACCATCATCCTTCGAATCCTGCAAGGTGGCCGAACCCCGACGTAGTGAAGACTCATCTGAAGATGATAGAGTTGTGACCCCTTTGGGTCATCTTTCAGGTGCCAAAAAATGAAATTCATCAATTCCCTCTTGCCGGTGGAGGTTCTCCCACACTCTGGCACCCGCATTCTAATCGATCCACATGTTTGCCGTTATTCCTGTCAGCACTATGAGTTCCACATGTCCTGCACCTGTGTGTTTCGTTACTGTGCCAACGTCATGCACGATCTTAAAAACTTCGTTATCCTTTCTACCTGAGCTCTCATACTGCCTCATCTCTACTGGAAACCGCAGTCCTCGAACCTGGAGACTAGCGGAGGAACTGGCATATAGAGGAACAGGTGCTCTCCTTTCAGTTCTACTTTGTATCTGTGACTTCCAAGCGATGCTTCAGTTCTTTCCTGTTTTCGTTCTCTTGGAATACGCCATCGTTTCAAAGTTTCTTGATGTCCTGCCTTGGACTCGACACTGGGATCCGAGCCACAGGTCTTCTGAAACAGGTCTATGTTATCCAAGAAACCTCTCCGGAGGGTTGAGGTTCAATTTCGTGAGCATCACTGTCCTCCTGATACGTTCCCAGACTCTCGAATCCACTGGAATTATTGGGCTGCAGCAGCCGTTTCAGACAACATGAATTCACAAAGAACTGATCGATCTCCGCGGATTGAAAGCTCGGCGGCCATCGGGGAAATCAATCCTCTTCAAACTGCGGTCCGAAAGGACATTTTTGATGAAGAACTTTAAATACGCCCTCTCGGACAGCAGGTTCAAGAGGAATCCGTGAAATGAATCTCTTTTGCCTAAGATTTTTTATGGAGCAGCCTCCCACCTGATTTCAGAAAAGAACTGGAAAAGCCTCACCATGCAGAGCAGAGTTTGCTGTCGATCGAAAGGCATCCAAGAATTAAGCTAACATATATGTGTCATCAAGAAACTTGGCTGGTACTGGAATGGAGGAGCTGAGTCTGGAGACAGCCAATCCAAGTGTGAGACAGCTTTTCTGTGCAGTAGAAAACTGGGACGAGTGACCGCACGCCCTTTATATAGTTTACTCCGCCACGCTCAACCAGAGGACGGTCTGATAATGATGCTAATGAAGAGAAAGAGGCCATTGGGCTAAGATTGGTCCCACGTGACAGCTCGGGAGCAATATAAGACTCACGTGAAGCAACTTCGAGTGGCCCCTTGAAGATGGAGCTTAAAAAAAAGACTTATCCAGAACGCTTTTCCTTTCCTGGAATGATCTTAAGGCCCACCAAGAGGTGGCTGTAAAAGGGAACACGTCTCACTTTCAAAGATTGTGAAAAGATTTGGGTTCCCGTAGCAACACTCTAGGCTGCCTGAAAGCAGACGTGCTGCAAACAGTGGCAAGAATATGGGAGAAATACTGAATAGGTGATGTTTATCCCCTGGGCGATTGGAACGATTGTGTTCAGAACGAAACTGCCTCCTGACATCCAGCATCTCATGTTTTTTGTCACGAAACACTCGCACGCAAGGCAAGATGGGACCGTTGTACTGGCAGCAGACGAGAAAAATCACTTGGAGTCACAGAAACGCAGCTCCGCTTTCTCACCTGTCCCACACTTAAGGGAACTGTAGATTAATAAAGCAGACCTGCAGAAGGATCTAAATTATAGGAGCATCCATCCAGAGAATTGGAGATGTTCTAGTATACAACTCTATAGTGAGAACCGTTATCGTTTTTTTCCCTCTGGAGTATCTTCAGCAGAAAATGGTGAAGCTGGAGTGAACAAGTGGCAATGGCATCTGACATCATGATATGACAACTGAAAAAGGAAACTGGAATCCATCGATGTGAACACGTTCTGTCATAAGCACATCGTCACAGAAAAGGAAAGTAGTAATGAGTGAATGAAGGCATATTGATGACAAATTGTGCTACTGTGATATTCCTCAAGATCCAGAGCCGCTAATATAAACTGTATTGATCCAACATATCATCTTAAATGATATGTTGGATTCGGAAAGAAAAGCAGAGGACTGGAAATCCCGGCAGAGAGAACTGTGTTCAGCAAACTGGTACTTGCATTCACGAATTCCATTTTTCTTTCATCGTACGATCCTATGCTTTGGAGTCGGCATGCATTCTGTTAATAACCAATAATAATGGAGTGGAATCTTCAGGCTACTAAAAGCGCATCAACTCAATAGTTGATGAGCACTGTGATGAGCAAACAACTCACTCTTCACACTGGAATTAGTGAATAACCTCAGAAACGCAAAGCTTTTAGGGAACAGTCAAGAGACCCAGGCTACAAAGGATGTCTTTTTTTCAACCTCTACAACACACGAGCCAGCGAGCTACATCCCGAAACGATCCCTGCGCAAACATAGGTACATCAGTCAGGAGCACAATCTGAATTCCCTCGTATCACGTCATCTATCACCTCCCAAACTTGTGGTGCATTAAAAAAAAATTGCTATGCCAAACCAGGACTCTTTTTCCTGTCACGGTTTGGATTACGCTAGGTCTGATATTCCAGTCTATTTAATGACTAGTTGGACCATTACCTGGTTTCGTGCTGCATCAAAAAACTTTTCCTACCGTTCCCGAAAGCAATCAAGCCGAAAATTCTCAACATGTCGTTCTCCCGTTATCTCGAGAGTCGGGCATTAAAGATTCTTCCTAGATCCTCAGGCGTTCTCTCATCCCCAAAATACCCTTGTAATCCTGCACGACACAGCTTTTCTATATCTTCTCTTTTCATGTTTTCCGTGTAAACGCCTCGGCGAAACTCTGCTCAAAGCAAACTTGGGGCTCAAACTCTCCGAGAAATAGAGGAATCGAAAATGCATGATTGCTTCACTGGAGCTTCTGCGTGACTTCTAAAAGACGGAAAAGGGTATTTGCAAATAAGCAGATCTTTTCTCCTCTCTGAAAGGCTGCACCAGGTTTTCTTGTAGAGCTAGTGCTTACAGAGGTAGGGAGAAAAATGAACGTGACTTTCCGGCTTTTCTGATCTTAATGAGGCATTTTTAATTCAGCTTTTATGGTCAAATGGATCCATAGTAATACGGTTGTTGCCTTAGAGACTGTTCACTTTCAAAGTTCGAAAGCACCGAGGATGCTCGGATGGAAAACTAAATTGCCATCAGGCTATCAGGTTCTTTGAGCAGATCAAATTGATTTCCAACGAAAAGTGGCTGGTCCAACAGAAAGGCGAATTCTTCTTTTTCTCATTTCCCAATCGAGAATCAGGCGTGACAATAAGTTGAAGATGGAAGACACATAGCAGGAAGGCATATTCTCTGTTATTTCTAAGAAGAAGCAGAAGGGGATTGTGCTGCTGAAAATTTAGGAAAGAAACGCAGATTTCTTACTATGCAAACGCCGAAGGAAAAACGGGAAAAAAATTGGTGCTGCAGAATTCTCTTCGATGCAATTTAAACAGCGAATGCGACTCCTCTTGGATGCATTCCACGAGCGACTGACAACTATCCAAGACAAGGAAAAGTCAGCTTCTGTTTGTCATGTAGGTACTGGGATTACCCGCGCTGAAAGCTTCTCTTTAAATAATCTAGAGGAATGGACAAACAGCTTATTTGAAAGCTTTAAAACCTTCACTGTGATGGAGCCTTCGTTGCCATGTATTCCAAGTGCACCAAGGATACTTCAGCAATGAATTTAAAGCCATGAATGAGGTGATTTATCCCCGAGGCTTAGCTTAGAATGGAGTTTGTTTCGGAGATGAGAAATTCTTCGAAATCAAAGTCACGGACTGCAACGGCTACATTTGGCGATTCTTTGATGGCCGTTGGATCTCGGCTCTTGGAAGCAAGCCTGATTTCAAGTGATGGAAAACTGCCCAATCAAGATGATCGCATTATTTTCTGTGCCTCCAAGGAGTACATGCTCTGAAACAGACACCGTACCATAACGAATTTGATACTGATTTCCTATCCAGGAGAACAAAGAATAAAGCTATGCCTCGCTTCGAAAAAACATGGAGTACACGTCACCCAGGAAACTGGTTAGCAGAAATTTCGGATGGAGCAAAAGAGCTCATCATTCACACATTTCTTCAAGAATTTCTCCGAATTTTTTTTACCGCTTCAGCAAGAAAGACGAATCTGTTGTATCCCAAAATGTTCCAGCGATTCCAAAACTCTCTCGGCTGGCCGTTACATGCAAGAAGGGTCCCCGCTCAGATCAGTTGTAAGCGTTAAATGAACTCCAGCCAGTTTGCTAAGCTAATCTTTAGCGAATTACTGGATGCAAATCACATAGCAACGAAACTTCTCCTACACAAAAACAGAAAAGGACGTCGTCCTTTTCTGTTCTCATGAAGAGCTGTTTCAGCTTAAAACTGGCTCAAATGAACTCTCTGAAAATCGTGGCCGCGGGTCCCATTCCCATTAGGAGGAACTTTTCTAATAGATAATGAAGGAGCACCAACGCAGATAAAAAATTCTGCTTCAGCTAGAGAAGGAAAGCACTCTTTTTCGGGTCCAACAGAAAATCTGTGCAACCGAATCTCGTGGAAGCAAAGAAACTGGGCATCCTTGTGGCTCACAACTACTGGACTGGGGTTTGGGTCAAATGATTCTAGTTTCGAAGTCACAAGTTACTACTGGAGTTGGGGAGGGAGGGCGAGAGGTCAGCAACTTACCACAATCTGTTGGAAAGTAAACTCACGAACGATTCGAAAGGGTTGCCGGGTTTGGAATCTGCAAGACATCCCAAGAAACACCTACGTGGATATCTTTGAGAAAGTTTGACTTTTGTTTTCTATTCACAAGATGGAAATTTGTCGGTCAGCAATTTGTCTTGTTAACATATGTCATGGCGTTTCTCGATTCATCGCCTGAGGGCAGGATCCATAGAGCCATTTCTCTTGGGATTCAGGATCGAGTTTCCTTCTACGCCGTTTTCCTTTTTCAGTGTCCTGATCCTGGTGCACATTTAGCACTGTGGGCGACATACACAGTCTGCGCCATGGATCTCGATACATTTTTGAATCTTTAATCATTTTGCTCGCTTAGATCCTTTCTAAACAGTCTGCTGCTCAGTGACCGAGGCCTGTGAACACTGGAAGTATTAAGAAGGATAGTAGAGCAGTAGAATATTTTAGTGCGTAGTTAAAATACAGAGAGCATCATGTCCGGTGTAAACAGATAATCAGCGCTTCTTGAGTCTGACAGATGAGTGTGAGCGCAGTTGCGAGTGAGGGAGAATTTACTCGGAGCTTCAGATCCGCGCCTGCCAAGATGATAGAACCGATCCTTGCCGAGCAAGGCAGTAACTGACCGTAGATTCACGTCACTGTGGGAAGATGTGAGTGCATTTGGATAATGGAACAATGTTATGTGCGTATCTGATGTTTCCAAACTGAAATCCCTGCGTCCTTGAAATAGGGAGAGCATGCGTCTGAGTTGCTTTATCTCTCCTGAAAAGCACAAAACGATGAAAACTTGCACCGTTTTGAAATCCTTCCGTCCTCCTGCGTGTCTCATTGTGGACAGACGAAACTGAGTCTCACATGGTTCATGATGGCAGCGTTCGGCATTTATCTGCAAAGTTGAGCCCCTGTCCGAATTCAAATTTCGATGGCAGGCAACTCATGCTAGATACAGAGACGTTGTCTGGATCACACATATGAGCAAGCTGAAGGGAAATGATGGAACGAAGAAAATTTCAGTTCGAGATCTTCCCGATGAAACTGAATTCGGAGATCAGTTTCGGGGGTAATTACTCTCAATGTCAAAAGCAATTCGATTCCTGGGAGAATGTGTGAAGGCGCTTTTTCATGGGAGTGAGAAATTCTGAGTCTCCGCTTCGCTTTGGGAAGTTCGTTCCATCCGAATCAATTTAAGGAGGAAGTGATTATTAATCCTTCAGAATGATGTTGGTATCTTTCGCTATCATCCTTCAAAATCATTCGAAGATCTTCAGATATCACGAATCAGTTCTCAAATTTAGAGATGAGCATGTACTTTCACCCGCGTATGATTCAGATTTTCATTTATCGGATTGGAAGGACAAAAAAAAAAAAAACATTATCTTATCAACACGTTCGACGCTGAATGGGTTCTGCTCCAAATCGTCTGTTTGTTAATTCTCGAATCGTTCTGTGAATCAATTCCCTGAATCGCTCGTAGATGTCGCATGACCTGCATCTTTCATGCAACCGTCTTTCTGCGACTTCCTCAGGGTCATTTTGACCCGTCTGTACAACAGGAGTTAGGTGCTGGTAACTTCGTACTCTTGTAATATCAAAGATCGATTTTTTTGGGGGGGAAAACAGTACTGCGGAAGGAAAAATTTCAACTGCCTCTGCTGTCTGTATTTCATATTCTCTTCGGAACAAGGAAATCAAACTGCCATCAAGCAATATTAATAAATCACAAATGCATTTCGAACATGTATTTCCAATTGCGATTTCAGGAAGAGTGAAACATGTTTTAAAGAGTGAGAATTTATCTGATTTTTGAGACTCCCCTTAAGATGCTATCTTTTATTTCTGTTCCTTCGTGTTCTCGAGCGTAGTATTTTTTTTGCTTTTTTTTGGCTCGATATCATTCAGAAACTGATGATCAGATGGAAGAATACCGACTGTTGCTGCCACTTGGCATGCATTCTCTCCTAATCACTGAATGGACTAATAAGAAAAAATAACTCTCTCACATTTCCAGGCGCCATCTACGCTTTTGGTAAGTAATTCACTTTCCACGTGGAAATTTAGACGAAAACATAAGCATCTATTCCAGTCCACTCAAACCTTCTCTGTTTGTCCGATTTTGCTGACGGATATGGCAGAAAAATCCATCACTGATATACAGCACCATGTAATGTGTTTTCCAGGCGACGACACATCCTTATCACGAAAAGTGAGTGAGCTCATTGGTAAGATGCCAACACACGGATGCTTGTGCTGAAAGAGTTTTACTCCGCCGACATTTCATCTGCGACAAGAACACAGATTAGAGAGAGCCTTGAAATGCATTTTTATTGTTTGCCTTTATTCTGTACACCAGAGCAATTTTAGAATGCTTGGTTTTCCATATTACGTCATGTCTAAATAGAAGGCATGAGTGAATTCCCTGCTCATGTACCAAGCATAGAATCCATTGCACCGTTCCTACAGCAACTACTGTATTAAATTTCTTTGCTGAACTCTGTTTGTTCTGTAGTACTCGTATGACAAGTATTATAAAATAAAACAACAATTCTGATTATTTCGAATGAGGACTTGAAAACTCTAGCTCATCTGTTACACCAGATAATTCAGATTTGATTGATGACAGCACCTTAAATGGCACTCTTTCTCGCCGGTGGCCTTGCTATGGACTATTCTAAAAAAAAAAAAGGAGCGGATATTGATTGCGTAGATTTGATGCTATAACTTCTTCGGGCTAGTAGTCCTGATATTAATTTTCACCCAAGTGAACAATGATGATTACCTATGAGCACTGATGCAGGGAGTCTTTTTTGTCATCTGAACAAAGCAAGAAGCATGCTGTCTGTTTGTGGGAATCAGATTCACGCACAGCTGTTTGCAAAGATCTCCTGAAGCTTGCCGAGAAACATCACAGTGCGCTCTGGGATGAATGTGATGGAAAGGAATCAACTCTCTCACATGAAGTCACCTCGCCTTGGGTACACAAACGGATTCGCAACATTGGAGAAGAGGTCAGCTCATTCCCAAAGGTCTTGCTAACACTTGCAGCTTCTCTTGAGTAGCACGGCACCCTCCTGAATTTCAAGGTGCTCCACCATGACGATTAGCAGAATGAGACTGCTCCGTATTCGAGTCCGAAGCAAAAGCTACTCTCCGGAAAAGCTCTTCAGAGCCCCTTCGGGACTTTTTTTTTTTTGGTAAACATTTGCGTGAAGAGGTTTGCATTAAGAGAGTGCTCCAGAAAGAAAAGCGAAGAACCGAAGCACGGCAAATCATGATGGATTGGATTTATTTTGAAAATTTTTCATCACATGAAAATCTGAATCAATACAGATAACAAAGCATGAGATAAATGCGGGGAAAAATGGAGTCAGAAGTCTTAAGGAAGTCGCTGTAGTCGTTCCAAATGGCGATGACTGAACTGCTTTCCTGGACTCATCTCTGAACTACTCATGTCACTGCAAAATGGCCACCAAACTACTCATGTCACGTCGTCGCTTCTTGAGCATTACGAAGTGCCTAGATCTCCATCTTTAAGGTGTCAAGCGTCGAAACGGCCAAAAATAGTCAAGAACGGAAGCTGTTCAAAATATCCACTCAATTAAAAATTAATTTATTTAATTATTCAATGATCCATTCAGTTGATTAATCATTCCCATGCTGCTTGTAGGATTGTCTAACGTAGGCGATCCACACGGACTGCATCTAGAATGAGCAGTCCAGAACAAAATCAAAGAATTTCTCAACAGAAACGAACTACTTACATACAACTCTATGAGAAATTTTCTGTTTATGGATAATGTTCTGAGAGGTTTCCAGAAATTATTGCATTATTTCCTTAGGTAGCACTCCTCAGTAGAACTGGGAGGTGCTACGATCTCTTTCGCGCAAAACTGATGGATAGAATGTGTCCTCTGCTTCTGCTACAGCCCAGAAAGAGATAATGAGAAGAGTGTAGTGTAAATTGAAGAGTATAGAGTACCTGACACCGCAGAGAGAAACTTGTTTCTTAAGAATTACTTCCCGAAGTTACCTGGACATGATGCATTCTCAAGGGATTTATGATCTTGCTGATTAGAAACCTATGGTTCCAGTCATTTCCGCTACCGAAGACAAGTTGCAAGCACGGAAAAAACCGTCTTTGAGATGTGCAGCTGTGGATGGATCTATTAAAGAACAACAGGACAGAGAACACGTCGCTCCTACAGTTTGTGAACATCGGATGCAGTGCTATGAGCCTGTATATCATTCTAGGTCTCGAGAGAACCAACATCTCACAGATTGCAACTTTCAGAGTCAAATACGAATGCTATTTTTGAATTCGGAATCGAAGCAACAGTTGATTCGATTTACATCAAAAATTGTAGATCTGATCGTCCTGATTTGAATAAAAGAGAATGGTTTTCCCGCTTCCCAGCACCGATCTTTAACCAGTGTCTTAAACGGCAGTACCCAAGGAAACGCGCCAATTCGAAACTGTTGGTTATTTCAGCATCGATCGTGACAAGGTTTGGCGACAGTCACAAAATCGAGCATTGAATAATATTCATCTATCGATTCTTCATGGTAATCGAATGATGTTCCTGAATTACCTCCAGCATCCATTTCACGGGATGGCTGGTCGTTCTTGAGATGAACATTCTCAGAGAAATTCCCCAGGTACTTTCTCCAGAGCTCTCATCTAGACGAAGTCACTGAAAGACTCTCTGGCTCAATCAGACGCATGAAATCCTTTCACATCATCGGAGGATGCTCACATCATGCACACTCGATCGAATGCATCGGGTGATTCAGCCTCGGAAAAGAGAAACGCTGCTTCATCAGACAGGATACAATCCAGTTCGTTTCTCTTAGTCAGCATCCACTTCCTTATCGATCCACAAGCATATAGTTTTTTTGGTCACATTTCCTCTATATGCAGCCTTGCTTATCCACGTTTCGTTTTTTTCCATTGCATGAGTGTTTATGCAGATTGAACGTTGACCCTCACTATTTACATCACAGGGAATTCTCATCCCAGTATGATCCGATCGGACCGAAATTTTTGCCTGGACTCGTGTAAATAATGCCCATTAAATACTCACTTAATAGGTTTCGACGATTGCTACCTCCGTTTACGGCGTTCAGCTAACAAGGGAACACCATGAAGAAGAGAATTCAAACCCAGCGAAATTCAGATGGTCTTCCTTGCCTTGTCTGGCCACGTGCCTGGATCCCACTGTAGAAACACTGATAAGCTACTGGACTTGCGGTGAATTTATCAGCTGACCTGATTGCTTATCTCAAATTCATTCAACAAAATTCCAATTACACCATGAGGGAAGTAGTTTTATGGGCCTGGGGAGGAAAGATAAACCCAAGAAGATTCTTTAAATGGTTGAGAAGTCTGGCCTGCTGCTAACACTAAAGCTCAGACTGATGCGCCCAGAGGGCCAATTTTGGTAAACAGAACTGGCTCTGCGGAATGGAAACCAAACGCTGAGATAATTTGCACGATAAGACGCTGGTGAGATCCCTTGAAAGGTGTTGGTTGTCTGTGAGCAGAGGGATTGTGGCAACTGTGGAAGTCAGAATCCGCCACTAAGGAGTACGTAACGGCCTACTGGACCGACGCTGGAGACGGATGGCTCTCAAGAGTCGAGCTCGCTCTTGGACTTCCGGGACAGAACCTTTCCTGCCTTTTGGCGTTTCGTCGCCAGAAAGCGGCATAAGAAAACAAAAAAAAAAAAAAACAGGGAAAATATTCTAAGAATGGATATTAATCCAAGGAGGCGCTGCCTCAAAAGATGCTATGGTCAATCCCAATCGAACTCAGATATGGCAGACATTCAAAACTGTATCCGTGTTCACATCGACCAGAATCCAACTTGCTTTAGTGATTCAGCGGAAAATGTAAAACTTGACAAAAGCCACCTGACTTTTCCATTTTTGCAAAAGAGGAACCCCACCATAGCTGAGAAAAGTCCTTTTAGGAGGAATCCAAATCTCCATAATCTCCGATCCACCATCCAATCTCCATACTAAGAACTTACAAGTGCGCAGCTGAAGAATCGCAAAGCCAGAATGTGGGCGCACGTGTCGAGACCAGGTGTACCCATAAACCGAAAGACATTTTCGATAGTTGGCGATAGCCTTTGATGACCACAGTAGAAGCCACAGTATTAGTCTCCGTCCGATTCTTACGAAAGATACATGATCTATGCTAACAGTACCCGTGGCACCCAACGTAGTAAGCGGCTGCAAAACGGTTTCAGCTGTAGAAGAATCATTCTGGATTCACTCTGAGGCTCTCGTATCGATACTGGAAGACAGATTAAAAAGGCTCACAGTGTCTCATGACTGAAATGTGAACGAATGGATGCCGTGAAGATCTTCACTTCCCGATCCGATTCCTAAAAGTGTTCTCCCTTGCAGCGCAGCCATCTCGCTCGAGAAGGAGAAACAGTGGCTTTTCTTGCGTTTCTCGCAGTTTGGACCTACGGAACACGAGGCGCTTGGCAAAGATTGCTCAGCTAAGGCAGGCGCTTGCAATCTTTCTCAAATGTCGAATAAATGGAAAGGGAGACGATGGGAAAGGAGAAGCTCTTTCGAAACAGTAAATTAAATTCAATCAGGCGGTGAATCGATAAGTCAGTCTAATTGACCAGAACAAGAACGAAGCGCTGCTCTCGATTTGCTAGAGATGAGAAATCAGTTTCCGAAATAGCAGATCCAAAAGAGAAAGGTAAATCTTTGAGAGAAGACGGAACTCAAGTAAAGCCAAGATGGATAGTTTATTCCTGAGGCACAGGGTCTGCTTGACACAAACATCCCCCAGCGCTTACGACTGCAGTCAACATCCCTCGTCTTACTCAAGTCGGCATGCCTGAATCGGCGAAGTGCTAATATCTCCAAGAATAAACTGAAGATATACAAGAAATACAAGATGTGATCTACTCTGGAACTCTCCTGTTGGTTTTTCACGTAACCGTCCATGAGAATGTTAATCCACCAGCACCACTTTCGTACACAGAAGAAAGTAGTCCTCCTACGATCTGGCTACATTGAGATTTGTACCATTGACCACGGCGATTGCAGCCGCGTCGAGTTCTTACCTGATGTCGATCACTCTTCGTGGATGACCACGTCTACGAGGAGTACTCGACAGACAGTTACCTGCGCTTCCGGAATACCTCTTTGATTTTCTCGGTATGGAGCAGATCCTCACGAAGAGGAAGGGAGGCGAATATAGGCTGAGGGGCACGGCGTTTCCCGATCCGAGCTCCCAGGCACAGTGCAAGCGGAAGTGATGTGAGAAAGAGCAGCGACCAAAATGCCATCTCGATGACGCAATGCAGAAGTCACGTTCAAGATTTCCGACAACAGTTGGAGCAGAGATGTCCCAACAGCAAGCGGCGTGGTCCTCAACAAATTCAGTGGTATTTCTGGAAGGAAAGCCTGGGGATCTCAGACGGCTACTCGCAGTGGCCAGCGAATTTGCTTCAAGGTAAAAAATTCCCGGCCGCACGGCATTCGCCTCGTTCTTTGCACCGACGTGGTTCGTTCATCTTGAGGAAGCGATGCACGATTCTCCTAGAGGTCGAAACGGATGACCCAGTCCCGAATGACGGCAACACGGTGCAGCAGTCTCTTGATGTGCCTGGCTTTACCAAGTAAACACCCGTGTGCGGACCAGATTGGGCACCTTCCGGTTAGTTTTCTCTTGGAAGATTTTTGTCTTCGGAAGTTCATCTGCCTCCGCATGCAGGAGGGTAGAATCTCTCTCCTGCGCAATCCATGGAAACAGTTCATCATTTTGTCAAGGCCGCTGGTGATGCGTGATGAATCACCCTGCTTTAATAGAAAAATGTTATCTCGCGTCAACGATGACGTAGTGGAAAGACGGAACCGTTCACAGTGGAACCTGAAGAGGCAATGAGAGGATTTAGCAGGCTGCTGCCTTCACGTGATCCGGCGCAACACGCCTGGTGCACACGCGAACCACGTCGCTGTTGTGTGGCATGTGGCTGATGAAGCTCTTCATCTATATTTATGGCAAACGGATGAGAGGATGTGCTGACCATACTCATCTTTTTATGCTCTTCGCTCGCAGCTACTTTAATCATTGGGAAGGAAGTCGCTCGTCAGAGAGATTCGCGAGAGATCAAGATGAGGAGGGGGGGGGGGAGAATCTCTTTCTTTGATTAATTGTTCCATATCTTTTTAATTACCTATTTTTCTCTACCACTCGTCACACACTTTTGAAACTTGAAAGGAAATCTTGAGAATTATCCAGATGGTAAGGAGAACTTAGAAACGGATGCATCTCCAAGTTGTCCAGGAGAGCACATGGATGCGAACCGTCTTAGGGGGAAAGCATTCCTCAGCGGGGTTCCATCATGACTCAAATGGTCCATGGTTTTCGCACTCGCCCAAAGACGAGGACGCTGCTCCCCCACCCAGGAATGCCAAGCGCGCGCTCTTTCCCGCTGTTGCCGGACGTGAGGAAGTCGTCTCGCGTCCGGCAACACGCCGATTCTCAGAGTGTATTTGGGCAACCTGGAGAGCCTCAAATCCAGAAGGACGATCCTGCAGTTCCCTCACTCTCTCTTTTCGGCGTCACCCTGCTCGGAATCCCTTTGCGAGGAGGATCCTCCGTTCCTCGCTTCCCGGGAGGGGAGGTGCTACCTCGACAGCAGCGCTGGTGCCCGAGGTCAGGCGAGCTTCAGCAGCACCGCCAGCAAGCATTCTTTACCTCCTCTGAAGCTGGAAACGAAACGTGCGGCATCTTCTCCCAATTGCCGAAGCGTTCCTGATGGGATCTTGTCGTTCCGT
Organism: Raillietiella orientalis; assembly: GCA_036172245.1. Lineage (NCBI taxonomy): Eukaryota > Metazoa > Arthropoda > Ichthyostraca > Raillietiellida > Raillietiellidae > Raillietiella > Raillietiella orientalis. The sequence goes on along the minus strand of JAYWIR010000004.1, from coordinate 1,504,953 downwards.
TTTTCCTTCCCGTGTCTCCCCTTCCGTGTTTTCTAGAGACTTTTAGAGGGAAGGAACTCTTTCGGCGACTCCCTCCCTCCTTTCCTCGATTAGCTGATGATGGCGTTTCTGCTTGCATGCAAGGGAGACAGCAAGCTGTTTTCCCAAATTGCTTTCCTCCCGGTCACGCATCCTTCCCATGAGAGAAGCGCTTCCTGAATCCGCCTTCGAGGATGGAGAGTGGCGGCAACGCATCCCTCCCGCTCCAGGACTTCCACAAACACGTGTGGCAAGGAAAGCAAGCCGTGGATCCAGCAGCTCGAAAGATGGGAAAGCGACTTTGGGGTCCGCTACGTGCCGTCGATTTTATTTGCGACGTGGTCTTGAGACGAGGTCCAAGGGAGGACGAGATCAATCATCATCTTTTCCTTTTTCTTTTTAAGAAGAAAACAAACGTTCGCTCCGCCGAATTTTCGCTCCCATCTTGGGCAAAACAGCAGTATTTTTCCAAACCGCTTTCGAGAGCTCCATAATCTTCGGAATCTTCAGTTCTCTTGTTGTGGAAACGCATGGGAGAAGAGTGCCTGAAGCTCCGGTGTCTTGTGTGTTTTCCGAAAAGCACGGATGATTTTGTCTTCTTCGGTCGTCCGCTCCTCGCCATCGCAGCTACTGGTTTCATGCAGAGTCCATCAGTAGCACACCGCATCAGCATTTGTTATTGTCCTTTTTTCTGGTGTTACAGATTCAACATCCTCGTCTTTTTTCTCGAAAACCTCAAATAATGGCTCTTTCAGTTACCATTTCTTCTATTTCGATGATTTCATTGGGGAGGACTTCTCGATGCCCATCACTAGGAATTCCCCTCCCCCCAGTGCTGACGTGCAACTGGCGGCCCTCTGCTTCTACGACATTCAGCTGCCTCGGATCAAATTGAGAAATCGGCTGAATACACCAGGATGGGGATTTTTCCTTTTACAAAGGTGGAAATGGGATCGCCCTGCAAAAAGCTGGAATTCTGGCACGAGATCCAAAGGGAAATTTCCGATTTAAAGTCGCGAAGATGGGGAGATTGCATCTGAAGAATCTTTAGGTTCCGCAGCTGCTGGCTCCAATCATCTCGGATGCGAGAGTGCTGAGGACTTTCGCAGATTCGTTCTTTCAGACTCTCAGAATGTGGTGGAAGCTTCCCTCACAGGCGAAAGCTACTGCGCTGTGTGCATTCTGCAGCTCCCCACCCAAGGCCTGCGAAATGCCAAGAGATTTCGAACTCACCTTCAGAATTTCTGGTGTACCGAAATCTCAGGACTTTCGGAGATGAACCGCAAGCAGCTCTGACACTTGCCACTCATGAGGAGACGGTACTAGGGATTTCAGTTTCCTTCCTTCATCATGCCTTTTTATTATTATTATTGTCACTGTTTTTCTTGTTCTTGATATTTTGTTACTGTTATCAGCATTGACATTGTTGTTGTTGTTGTTATTGTTGTTCTTGTTCATGATCTTGTTTTTATTGTTCTTATTCTTTTTTTTATTGTTGTTGTTGTTGCCGTTATTATTACTGCTGTTCTTGTTGTTGCTATTGTTGTTTTTATTGTTATTATTTTTGTTACTATTGTTGTTATTGTTCTTGATTTTGTTTTTATTGTACTTATTATTATTGTTCTTGTTATTGTTATTGGCGTTATTATTATTGTTGTTGTTGTTGCTATTATTATTTTTGTTATTGTTGTTGTGGGGTTTATTGTTATTGTTGTTGTTATTATTAAAAGTATCTTTTGCCTTGGGGGTCACGCAGTTCTTTCACACTGTCCTACGCCATACTCGGATGAGTGTTAACTCCTCAAGTTAGAGGGTACCCTGGGAGGAGACCACCCTGTGAATCCAGGAAAGCTTCGGAAAGGGGAGTCTGTTTCTCTCACGCTTGGGAGTGAACCCTGAAGGGAACCTCTTCCTTATTCTTTCCGGAATGATCCCCGGAGGGGACCGATTTTCCATTTTTTCTTCTCCGAAGGGGACCCTCAAGGGAACCGCTCTTGGTTTCCTCCTCCTCTGAAGGGAACCCCGAAGGGACGCTTCCAAATTTCTCTGAAGGGTTGCCCCCCGAAGGGAGCAGAGCACTTCGGCCACACTCTGGAAGAGTTTCAATCCACCAGCTCCATGGTACGCGATGGGGGGTTCCCCCAAAGGTGTGAGACGGCTCCAATTTCACAACCGTAGAGGAATCCCGAAGGGAACCGACTCTTTGATTCCTGGAAGGACCCCGGAGGGTCAACTGCCAATCCCGGCCAGTCAACGGGGGTTCCCGGTTTAGGGACTTCCACCACTGCCTCACCAGAATAGGCCAACCAGAGCCATCCTGCGGGCAGACTCGAAACCCAGGACGCACTCGTTTCTGGGCGTCGATCCTTTACGGGGGGGCTCGAACCCTCAGAGCTTGCTACCACTCCCAGAGACCTTAGCTACGCGGCCGCCGACGCGGGCGTGGCTGGACTGATCATTGAATTCACAGTGGCACACAATGCAATCAAACGATGCTGCACCACTTAATAATCTCTTAATAGTGCATGCAAAGCATGGTGTTATGAAATTTACAAGATGTGTCAGGCGAAAAATGCAAAACCATACAATCCAAGAAGCCGCCTCAGTAAGACTTCACGTGTGACGTCATCCCGAAATGGTTTCTTGCAACTGTACCATGGACTTGGGTGAATTGGAACCGTTCTTGAGGATGCTGTCTGTGCGAAGAACCCGTTCCGTCTTCCAGATTCTCTGCGATCTCCTGAATTCATTTGTTTCCCTTCCGATCAGATTAGAAGTAGATTGTAATATGACTCGAAGGAGGGTTCTTAAAAGTGCGTTTCGGGTAATCATGGGCTCCCTCAGCGGCAGTCGATCGGTAATTCTACAAAAAAGGAACGATTTCCCTCCCATCTTTGCAGGAAAAATAGTTTCTGCCAACAATAATTTGTAAACGCCAGCATACACCACACCATAAGTCTTCTTCACACTAATAATAAATGGGTAGGAAAGAAAATACTGATAAATACTAATGCAGCATAGGTTTCATCCGCCTTCAATCTTAAATAAATAACGCTGCCGTGTGGCATGGAGTCGTTGCATATTCAAAAAGAGTTGCAGGCAGGCGACGTGGACTCCATCGCTTCGGCACAGGACACGCTGCTGTGGTCAACGGTCTCAGCAAGCAATTTCCAAGCTCCTGGCAGACCAAGGGATCCCATTTTATTGATAATGATAATCTACTCGTATTGTGAAATGGCCCCCTTTCCCCTCCAAAATTGCTGGGAGCACACACAAAAGGAACCTCACTTGGACTTTCCCGGCCTGTTTCTTTCCAGCTGACTTCTACCTGGAGGTGATGCTGGCATCCGTATGGTACTCTTAGGATCCAAACAGTACACGTACCTCGCTCTTGCATCCTCGGAAAATTCTGTACATTTTTTCTCCCTTTTCCGTCAGCTAGATGCTGGTACCTTGCGAATACTTGGGCCAGGTGCAGAATAAGCATGGGACACAAAGTGACCCCACCTCGCCGCTGCAAACCTCGAACGAATCGCATTTCAGAGACCACGGTTAATCGCCCGTCCTGTGTTCCTTCATGCCGATTTCCCTCTCCACTTACAGACTCCATTGAAGCATCGGCGTGGAGAATGCATCGAGGCGATTCCCTGCACTCTTGGAGTTGGGTTTACAGGAGGGCTTCGCAGGAGTCCTTCAGGATGTGGAATCGGACGGCAAGCAATCCTGGAAACTTTTCAAGTCGAAAAATCTCGATAGGCGGATTCTTGTCAAGAAGTGGCTCTCGGAAAGACTCCCTGTTGCAGATTATTTCATCAGTGCCAGTCAGCATTTGCTGATTCCCTCTGCAAGGATGCGTGCCGAAAGTTGAGGCCATCTAAAAATGTGTGCAGAGTCCCGTTTAGGTACGTATATTTGGAAAATCCAGCTCCTCGATCACTCTTTCCGAGAAAGCACCCTCTATCACCTCCTCTTTTGGATTTGGTTCCAGTTGCAGAAATCTGTCATCTGGAAGAAGAAAACAGAGTTCTGTTACCAACTCGTTTTCAAGAGATTCCCCGGAGACCTCGTGCGTGGTACAGAAGTTATTATTCAGAAGAGATTTCCTGATGGACGGCGTACAGCCTCTGAAAGATAAGACAAGAGACAGGTTGTTCTTGAATACATCCCTCCGGGAAACTTCGGCCTGGAAAAGTGAATTTGAAGATTCAGTTGTTCTTGGCTCCTTGAAAATTCCCTTATCAAGCAAACTTTTCAGGGAACGGAGCTTTCTAGAACAGGAAAGCTCATTGTCAGGAGTTTGCTGCATTCAGGGGGAGGAGGGAGTGCATAAAACTTTTTGCTCCATACTCTCTATTTCCGAATTTCTTGATTATTTCTTAAGGTCCTGTGCTTTTTTTTTTTCTTCTCGTATTTGTTATTCCAGCGTTAATGATTCTCAGAATATCTATCACGAACTCTGTTATTTCTATTCGTTTTAGCTTTCGGCAGTTTTGGATTGAGACCTCAGGCGCAAGGTACTTCAACGAATAGAAAAGAAAAGCCGTTTGCGTTCCTCTGACAGAACGGAAAACACTCGAAAGACAACCAGTCGTTCGCAGAAACCCTCTTTGGCTTTGAATGGTTTCGAGATGTGCCCAACTTCGAGGATCGGAGCGGCGCTTCCCGTTTGCCGCTCCTGCCGGGATCCGCTTTCATCCCAAACACGCAAAGTTTGGGGCAGGCGACGAGCTTTTCCAAAAAAGAAAAGAAAAAGATGGAACTGCGGCGGAATGGAAGGAAGCTGCTTGTGTTGGGCATCCGTGCGTATCGGTTGGGTCTGAAAATGGAGGCTGACTTTCCCTCCAAGCCGGCGGCTGCTTTCCGAGCCGTCCACCTCGGGTCAAAGAACGCGTGTGTGAACAGTCAACCTTCAGTTCCAAATCCCAGGTTAGTACACGCACTGATATTTACAGCCTAAGAAGCACTGTATCTCCACACGAGGTGGCATCGCTTCTCGATCGATGCTCCTCTTTGCCCCATTGCAAACCTGGCTAAACAGGGAGAGAATTCTAGAAACACTGTCCCCATCGATCTTGTGCCAGAATCTTCAAAAAGGGCGGGTCAAGTCGTTAAATTAAAAATACACCTCGTCCTTCTACCGTTGACGTTAAGAGGCATGCACTTCCGTCGTGTGTGGAAATCTTCCTCGAAGAATCATGGATGCATTCTCAAAACTGTTTCTCCTGCTGTCCACTGACACGAAAAAAAAATTTTTTTACAGCTTCCATCTCATAGAGCACTGTTCCTTGATCAAAGTTTGCTAATTACAGCCAGCTTCCAGGTGCTTGGATGGCATTGCAAGAATGCAGTGCATCTGCAGCCAGCTGTGATGTTCCTTATGGTTGTCTGCTTCACGCACAACAAACATTCTGAAGACACAATAATTTTCAACTTTCCACATTCTCAATGATGGTTACGTGAAGTCTTTTTTGCATTTACCTTATCAGCTTCATCTAAGGCTTTCGCAGTTTTCGAAACAGTAATGTGAGAATTTATTCTCACTCATTCTGAAAATTCGTCATCTGAATAACTGATTGCTTATTGAGCTCCGTGTGTTATGAGGACAGATGCTGTTGAAGAACCCAATGGTGGATAGAATTTCCCATATTGAAACATTCCTGAAGAGCAATTCTTTGTCTGCTGCTACATTTTCATCTATTCTTTACGGACACAAGAAGTGGCTGTTATTCGCTTCCTCCCTCATCTTGAAGAAAATGATTGATGAAATCTGAGGAGGGGCAGACGCAGACTATTAACTCAGCGGCCAGTAATGATACAGCAAATTCTCAATAAAACACTAAACTGATCACAAGTATAAGAGCAAAGCCTTTGTGTATCTGCTGGGCTTCCTTTCTTTGGCATTCAAAGGCCGTGGTTACGTGGTCCTGACAAAAAAAGGAAAAAGCAGTTGCACTTTATTCTGCTGCAAAGCATGCTGAATTTTCTCAGATGTGCGTGCTTTCGTGGACGAAAGTGTAAGGAAGCTTTTAGAATGAAAAAGAAAATCATCCTTCAAAGTCTTACCCGTCCCATACGCTGCGGTTATGGGTTTTTTATAGGGGAGGATCCAATGTGCAATTGGCCACGTGATGCTCGCTGACTCGCACTTAAAGATGGAAAAATAAAAAATAAAATAAAAAAAAGAAAGAAAGAAAGGCAGCGAAGAAGAGGAGTCCTGGATCATTTGTCGAGATATTGAGATTACTGAGTTCATCGATTGAGATCATCTGCTGTCTCTCATGCCATTATTCGAGACAAGCTCCATTCCTGTCAAGGGGATGCTGCCGTTCTCTCCTATTCTACGATAGACACGTTCCAAACAGGGGAGTCATGAAGTAGTGACCTTCACTTCCCACTCCATAGATGTCGTAGTAAACTCCAAGTTGCCGAATCCTTAAAAGGAGGGAATTTTTCGTTCTGCACAGGAAGCAACAACTGCTCCACGTTGCTTTCACATTGCTCGGAAAACAAAGTCGATCGGATCAGACGAGTGTTCCGTGCAGTCTGCTGGCGCCGTGGAGTTCACTGACTTTTTTTTTCGCTCTATCAACCCTTTTACTTTCTATTCCAACAATCAACCTATCTCCCAAAAAATTAATTCCCTCCATCATCCCAGTTTCTCTTCAAAAGCCATTCTATAATTCTGGCGCAGAAGAGGACCTCCCAAAGGTTTTCTCCGTCCTGAAAAGTTCCATCTCCCGTGAACAGGAGCGGCTCATCAGAACGAAGCGAGGCCTGGATCTGGTCAGACAATCGCTCAAAAGAATTGTACAGTTTGCAATTCCATAATGCACAAATGACGGAATTTTCTAGAATGAAAAAGTGGTCTCTGAAGGGTCGAGGGTGCAAACATCACATGTCATGTGTAACCGGGGTTAAAGTGGTGAAAGAAACTTTGATGGGTTCTCGAGAGTTGAGTTTCACTTTACGGTTACTCGGAAGTAGGGACTGAGCACCTCGTAACCAACTGCCTAGTTTGATATCATCCGTTTCCTCTATATCTGAAGGTTGTGGTTTTCGGGAATGATTTGAATCAGCCAGTAGTGGAAGCATCCAGTTGCTTTTTAGAGTGGAAATTTGTCTGTCTTGTGGGAGACTGAGATCTGGATTCTTGAAACCTTAATGGTTGGCACGCGGAAATTCGGATCGCCACAACTAACCGATTCAATCTGAGCTGCAACGCAGGAGATTTCTGGAGATTGTCCCCGAATTCCTCATGTGGGAACCCAAGAATTTCGTTAATCTCACCCCCTATCCCTCTCCACACACACACACACGCGCACTTCCAAATCAGCTTGAAATGGTTGCTCTGTAGTGATACAGCGTACTCGCGTTGTACTGATGCGAGATGCTCCATCGTTTCAAAACAGCCTCTGCAATGCATTGTGGCATATGTGAAGGTGGGCAAGAGTGAAGGATGGAAAGATGAACACTGAACTCTGAAGCGGCGAACACGGAGGAAATGCCGAAACAGCTCTCAGAATCTTGAAGCGGTGGAAGGCAGGTCTGGATTTTTTTTCGTACATGTGGACAAAGCACACGGGCATCTGAGCCCCATCCTCCATAAACAATAGAGCATCACACGACCATCATTCCGCCAAAGGTCAACCTATAAAAGCCGTCGAGAAAACAACACCTTGGTCACATGAGCACAAAGTAAACTTTTGCCGGTGTCGCCTTGAACCGAAAGCAAAGGCAGGAAGGACTTCCTGCGGTGCCAACTCCAGAAATCTCCTCGAACCGGATCACGTCGCTCCTCGAAGTCGTTCTCCTCTTCAGTTGGACCATCAGGTGTCACCATGGATTTTTAAATGGGAACAAGGAGTGACTCCTTGGCACGTTATTGTTGAAAGGTAGAAGCTGAGGCGGGAAGAACGACCCTGAAGCAGATCTGCAAGTTTTGGTGAAAGAAACTCCCCTTCAGCAACTGGAAGTGGAATTCCCTTACAACTCTTCGGTGCAACTCTGCTGCGGAAGAGGAGCGCATCACCACCACGTGAGAGCATTCATTTGCTTTGATCCTTTGTTTGTTTACTTGCTTGCTGTCTGACCCTCAAGGTGAATTCTGAGAACTATCTGCAAATCCGATTCCCCAGGCAATCATCAATTTCTCTTAGACACACGCATCGTCTCCGCGAGTTGTCGAGACTTTCTGAGAACGCCGCGTCTCATCTGGATGGGTTGCGTGGGAACACGGGTGATCCGGCCTCTAAACGGAAGGCATGAATTCAGCTAGGGAATTCTAAGGAAGGATAGCAACTCGCTCCCCGCTCACTGACGATGAGTCAGGAAAGGAGCTGAGAAAGTGGTGCAGAATGTCGGGGACAAAAATTCCCAGTAACAAATGTTTCTGATTTAGAGCTATGCCAAGGAATTAGTTTCAAGATTCGGATGTTGCGCTCCTTTAAAAGCTCGGAGGTAGGGCAGGGCATGCGGCATGTCTGTCACGAAGAGTCCCTAATGTTTCGACATGGTTGACCCAAGCAAGTCGGATGGCGCGGTTCGTCTCTAGGCTGAAACTGTACCTCATCTCCACTGATAATGGACTAAAGAACTCAGCATCCAGTAGCAGAGGTAAAGACCCAAACGAGGCCATGATTGCTTGATGTCCGAGCTCGCTTCTGCAGGTAGTCTGCAATTCTTCAAGCACCGGAAGCGAAGGGTAAACGGAACAAATGCGGAAGTGGTTCAGAGGAAGGCAGAGAAAATCTCTGATCCGACCGCGTTTCCTAGAGACAGACATAATTTCGCAAGAGATGCAGGTCAGGTGCTGGATTCCGAGGGCTTAGGAATTCTCCAGCACTGGTAGCATTGACTGACAGTCTCCAGCACAATTTTGGTCGTTTTTTTTCCTGAAAGGAAGAGAGTGGAGGAGGGGGAGCGAGAATTTGAGTGAGCGAGTTTCGGGGGAAGGGCTGATGGCCGTTTTGCACCGGAATGCCGCTTCATCCTCCCCTCTGAGTTCGCTGTACCCGCCTGTGATTTCCGGTTTAGCCAGTGGGCTCATCTCCCCTGGAGCTCGCGCGCCTCGCGCGCGTCGTCGTTCTGGTGATCTTGAGAAGGCGTGTGCCGCCGATGTCAAAGGGCTTGAACCAAGAGCGAACTGGAGTTGCCCCACTCCAAAGTGAAAGTGTTTAGCTCTTAGCTTCAGGAAACGGAGGAAAAAGAAAAGAAGAAGAAAGAAGCTGAACGTGAGGCTCGACATTGCTCTCTCCGATGCCGCCGGCCCTGGCGGGTAATCGGATCTGGCTGGACGAATCTCTGGAGTCGGAAGAAAAAGACCCTAAGCACAGGACTTTGTGAGCCCCCTAAGGAAACGCAGCGCTACGGAGATTCTCTATTGGAAGTGATGGCATGGCCGAAGAAAAGAGGCAGTGCTTACTGGTGGGGGGAGGAAGGCATTTTCACGGCCTCGACGTCTCAAAAAGGGACCTCATCTTGCTGGTGCTTAGCGAACTGCGGGAGGAATGGGATACCTGGGAGTTGGCACACCTCATCTTTTTATTGTGCAGTGCGATTAGCACATCGCTGCGTGTTTTCATAAGGTACTCTACCGGATGCTCTCCTCCACCACCAGGTTTGATTCCTCTCTTCTGTACCAGTTAGGAGCACAAAGTAGGGAAACAGTGGCAACTGAGACTCGATAGGAGCGCACCGGTTCGACTCGTAATGGCCAGCAGAACGATTGGGGATCTCAAGCTTCAGCATCCCTGTACGAGGTTCTGGTGGGATGGTCTCTAGAGTGGACATTCCTCCCGGAAAACTGCCAGCTAAGAATCAGAGTTTCCGAAGTTGTCATGGAAGCTTATTGCACGCTTTGATTTGCAAAGCTGGGTTGGCACTCCACACAGGTATTCTGGAGGATGCAAAGTTCAAATGAGTATCATTCTGAAGCTGGAGGGTGAGAATAAAAACAAAGGCAACGAAGTTTTTCATCCGGTTACGCCGGGGCTTTTATTTTATAAAAAATAAAAACCCGTTGGGAACACACTGATTGCCAACCGAAGACAAAAGTTCAAGGGGAGGGTCCACCGACCCAGAGGTCGGAATAACCATAAGTCCGAAACGGGGAAGGGGAATCGGAGGGCAGTGAAAAAAATAACTGCGTTGGGATGGGGCAGGGACCTTTGGGTTCGCTCCGTGTGCACCGAGGTAAAAAGAAAAACACCGAGTAAGTTGCGGAGCAAACGGGAATGAGGAATGAGAACAAAAAATAAAGGGAGGTAGGGAACAAGGATTATTAGTGTCGGCCGCTCCCAGCTATCCTGATAGCGGCTCTGGATTCCGGCGATCTCCTCCTTAACTCCTTGTCCCTGGTGAGGACACCTTGCAGCCGTCCTCACTTAGGCGGCTGCCATCCCGGTTACCTTTTTCCGCTGCCTGATCGTCTCGAGTAGATGACGGGCAGTGGCGACGTCACGGATGCAACCCATGGCTGCGACCATCGCGCCAATCGACAGTCCTCCCGGCAGGAAGAACCGCCTGAGCACATCTCGGGCGGTGTCCTGGTACAGAAGTGCTGCTGCCAGCCTCCGCCACAGTTCCCGGAGGGCATCGCACTCCAAAAGACAACGAAGCTGTGCATCATGACGGATGGCATAACGAGATCATTCAGGACTTCTTGCATGCATGTTTCTTCTCATATACACATGACTTGCAGAAGCGAATGTATAATTAGAGAACATATAGGTGTTTTTTTGGACACACTGATGAGCAACTTCACTGATGCGAATGAATTTGCGTCACTAGCTCACTGGGGACAGGAGTAAGGACTTCAAGGCTTTTCGAGTTTGCTAACTTCTTTCGGACAGGCGGATCCTGATTGTACATTACAACAGCATGAGCCTGTCGACATTTTCAAGAGACTTCCTCTTTTCTGTCTTTGTCGGTGCTTTTGCCTACAGCAATTCCTGTGTTGAGTCTCTCTGCACAAAACTCTTGGTTTGGAGATGTATCAAAGCAAGAACACACCTTTCCCCTCTTTGTGCAACTTTCCCTCTCATAATCCAAGGCTCGAGTTGTTCTGCTGCCAGATCCAAAAGCAATGCGTTCCGACAAAGGTAGGCGGTTAGTCGAAACGAGGCTGTCTTCCTGGGGATGCTGTGGAGTTGCTATGTTTTACAGGTAATTTGCGTCCAGAAATGCGGCTCGAGTGCTGTCCATTTCTCAACCAGAATCAACCAAAAAAGTTTTTTTGCGCAAAAGAATTAGCATGCTCTGTGATTTCTTCCCTTGGCCAATCATTTGTTCTGAGTCTGCAAGGAACTAGGAAAACAAGAAAAAAAACGGAAACGAAAAAAGGTTGCTGATCCTTTCATGCTCCTTCATCCCAAAGCTTTGAAATTCAGCATGTCTTACGGAAGCTGTCGAATTATGAATCGGGAAACCATGAACTCAAAAGAAACAACAGAATAGACAGCGCTGAGAGCGCTCGCTTCCTCCGCCTTTTATCCTCCTGACGCGAGTTATAAACACGAGTTCTCAAAACGCGTTCAAGATTTATTGATTCCAGGGAATCCAGGCTATTGAATTCCTTCTCATCATCCATTACTTAACCTTTTCTGGGCTTGGAAGTGCCGGGCGTGTTGCTGAGAAAACTCACTTTGTGGTGAGGAGTTAGCGTTGGCAAACAAAGGAGACACCTACAGACGATCATTCTGTCCTTTTTTTTTTTTTTCCTCCTCCTTCCAGAATGGAAGAAACCCAAATTGATTTCGATAAGTCTCTTCAGTTGGAGTGGACGAATTTGGATTAGCCTCTGGAGCTTTTAATTACTCTTAAGGAGTTAACCCGCTACAGGATCGGGAACTGCATGCCATGAATGCTTCGCTACAGTGGCTGCGCTCTGTGCCCCAGGATTTATGTTTGTTGGCAATGTGCTTTGCTTCGTGGTGAGTTCAGGTCAATTTCTTGCACTCACCTTCTTGAAAATTACCTTGCTCTCACATGGCTCCATGCATTTCCCATCCTCTTCTTTGACTTATTAGCTTTCGCTGATGATTTCCATAAGAATCTATATTATAAAAACACTGAACGAAATTCCAGGATGCTACATACAAGTGAAGAAGGACATCTAGGCTGCGCGCTGCTTGATGACGATAATCTTCGTATAGATAAACGTTTCGCTCACAAATCCCTATTTCTGAGAAAAAGGCACGCATAGCTCCTAATCCTCCTTTGTTCGGTGCTCACAGCATCATAAGTGGCAGTGCACCATCACGATCAATAAATGGTACTATGATATTCTTAGGGGTCCTTTCCCATCCGAACCCTGTAAACAATCTGAGCCGATTCCAGCTGGTTAAGGACTCTCCTTCAGGGTTTCGAGTGCAAAGGCTCTCGGCACTCAAAACTGCTGTGGAAAGACCGGAATTTCGAAAGCGGGGATGCAAACAGAGCTAGTCGTATAAAAAATTCATCCCTCCAGTCATTTCGCAGCATCTGTAGTCTTAATTGGCACGACTGTTCACTTGCGCACGAAAAGGAATTTTGCTCCCCTCTCTTCCCCCCCTTTTAGATACTCCCCATTTCACGAAAAGCTTCAAGATGGTTGATCTCGACTCGAATTTTATTCTTTCTGCAATTTGATGAAACTGTTGTCATGTCCTGCAACCTGTTGCCTGCTTCCTGAAGTGATTTAGCTGCATTTGCTTCCGAGAACGAACGAGGTTTCATTCCGTGATTTGAAATGGAGTGTATTCCGTGGTACGTGAATACGCTCGGTCGTGTACATTTATTTATTGTGTATACGCTCATAATGGGTATGCTTAGAAAGGGAATTGAAGAAATACTCGACGTTGCAAGGTATTCGTGAAAACTCATGCATTCGATGGTTCTAGATTCAATTGCGACTTGATGACAATGAAGGATGTGGTTTGAGTGTTGGTACATTCTAGTAATAGTACCAGTTTCGGGTGCTAATGTAGCCGCTCTTACTACTCATGCAAAGAGCAGTCCAGAAGGAACGCTGATTTGCTCGATTGCTCGCATGGCTCGGACAGCTCACACGCCATATGCCAACACCCGACTCTCCAGGATTGGTCCGGTCGGATCACAAGGAAACTTTCTTCAGATCACTGTTTTGCCAGACTGCAACTGCCACAGAAATGCGGGGAGATATTTTTTTTTTTTTGGCAAGCATGCTGGAAAGCATGGGGCTGGATAGCATGAGATCAATTCAAAGAAAGCTCTCCCAAGAACTGGGAACGAAATTTCATTGCTCAAGCCACAGATCCGCAAGTTCCCGATGGGTTCCTTGTGCTTCGAGATGACTTTGAAGCCATGGAATCGGCACACCGTTTCCATGTGCTTTCACTTGGGCGACGTCCATTTTGTGCACACCAGGAAATCCAGGAAGCCGTAAAGCAAAGCTGCATCTGGTCTCTGCTGGAGCTTCATCCATCTGCTTTCAAGAATTCTACCGACATACTGTGGAATAGGCTTGTAGAAAAACTCTGGAATCAAGAGATCCATGATCAACTTTTGATCCCGGGCTCAGTTTGCTGTCAGTGAGGTCAGCAAAGTTGACATTAAACAGATTCTGCAAGACAGCAAGAACGCTGACCTACGCTCAAAAAAAACATTTCCATTGAGCGTGGCGAGCTAGAAATAGATTTTAAAGCATTTTGGTTGCATTCAAATTCTTAGAAACATCCTTGCTCTAGTTATGCAAGGAATATCCAGAAACACCTTTCCATGGATGAGCAATGGTTGTCAAGCAACTATCCTCCGATTCGCCACAAGTTTCAATTCTAGGAAATCTCCGAGAGCATCTGTTGCAACTGAAAGCTGGAGTGCCCAGGGAGGAAACGGAAGCTGATTTCTTTCCGAAAGTAAAGTATGAAAGCCCAAAGATTTCGGTTGGGATGATCATCACCTTCATGACTTTTCTTTATCACATTTGATTTTTTTTTTTTTTTTCCTCGTCGCCTCTTCTTTTCTTATGCTGTAGATTTACTCTTTCCTGTGAACCTCAGAGAAGGTGCCTCGGAAATCCAACTTCCTCATCATAGGAGGTCGTGCATCGAGGAAGCAGTGGGAAGGCTGAAGTTCAGATGCATTAGGCAGGGAGTCTGCTTTCGAAATCATGGAATCTCATGAGTCACCATCCCTCTTGTTATTAGTCAGAGAACCGCAGTGCTTAGCCATACTAAGAAGGTTCTTCAATGAAGTATGAACCTCGTTCCTTAAAGTACCGTTTTTTGTTGGTCCTCAGTTGCTTTATTCAGCAAGGATCTTTCAACACTTTCTACAGAATGTGCTTGCCATTATCGTCCAGAAGATCCTTTGCGTCTGCCAAAAGAGCGCGCTTTCTTGTGGACTCGAAGCCTTGCTTTCTTCAATCGTTCTGCTCGACATTTGGTTAACTACATCAGTTTGAACTTCCATCATCTTCCTCTTCCTTCTCTTCCTTTTAACTGTTCCTGATTTTGAAAGGCTCTTCCATTACTGGCGTGGACCCATCCGGTGTTCCCGATACGCGGGAATGCCAGAATTTGCGTTTCTTTCCTGATTTGCCAGGCCTGCTTCTGAGGAATGATGAATTCCCCTCTCATCACTTCACCATTTTTCGGAAACGGTGATCCCAGAGGCTCCACGACGATCTTTCTCGCTCGCTCCGCTTCTTCTGTATTGCCTCGGCGAGAGTCGTCGGTGAATACTCTTGAGGGCAAGCACCATGACTACTTTCCCTTCTCCCAAAGCACTAGATCTGGCTTCGCCTTTCGAATTTGTTTCTAAAGTCGGGCTGGCGGCCCATCAACTTCAGTATCCCAGGGTGATCAGGGACCGCCTGGTTGTTAGCTCACCTAGCTTAGCTATTCCTTTCATCTTTGGGACCGAGTGTTGCCACCTAAGAGTGGGCGACACCCGCACGTGCAGAGATGTTGAGTTCGTCACGTCTGCAAGCCGAAAGTGTTGCACAGAAAATGCCCCGAAGTCCGTTGCTTCCCGACACGGAACGTGGTGTTTCTATGATCCGGGTGCTTTGTACGATAGTGCATTCACGCCGCCTTACGTTAAGCAACAGCATCCCAACGACTCTGTCATCCGGTTAGATTCATGGAAATATTGGGTGGGCTCCATGCTACCTCCAAATCCGCATTGCATCCAGGTCATCTTTAGATTTCATCTCCTGCTTCTGTACGTCTGATTTTCGATCTTTGGTAGGATCTGGCTGGTGTGCTTCCTCATGACCTCTGTTCCGTCACCAAAGAAAAACAGGAACCTGCCCCAGTACGCTTCTCCAGTGCACTCTTCGTGTGCTCCGTTTGCTTCAGCGGGTGCCTCTCGCGTCATCAGCAGAATTCCAGTCGGGCAGTCCTGGATGAAGCTGGTCTGCCCGGAGATGTCGCCTCGTCAGCGAGTGATCCTCGGATCGCGCGGCGACGCGTGCGAGAGGGATGCAAGCGAAACCCCTGGGTGCTTAGGAAGCGAAGCTTCCTTGTCCTCAACGCTTCCTGCTCAATATCCTCGCTGGAATCACTCATGAGGCTGTTGACTGCCTGCACCGGCTTCTATTTCCTGTCCCTCGTCGTCTGCGCTTCTCTCCGAAGGCACCATCTCGCTCCGCGAGCGCGAACTGAGCGAATCCCCTCCGTTAGAAGCGGTGAGCTCCATCTGTTCTCAAGCCACGCTACAGGTCCTTCTTTTTTCGTCTGTCCCTCCACTGTTTGGTTTTATTTATTTTTCACTTTTTTTTGGGGGGGAGGGGAGGGGGATGCTCCCGAAATGCAAACGAATTCGCCCCCAACCGCGACGTCTAGATGGAGGCCGGTCTCGGTTCATCGGGTCGCAGATAGACTCATCTCCCAGCCCTGGAGCAGCGCATCAAGCGTGCCCACAATTCATCGAAGCGAAGAGTGGCTCGTGGTGTCATTGCGTGACCATTGTTGCTCCCCGTTTAGTCAGCGTCACCATCAATCTATAAGCGGGATGGATTCCCGTCGTTCTCCGTCGGAAGGGGAGAAGGTGAATAGCGCCCGGTGAGAGTGCCCGATGCTCCTCTTTGGAAAAAAAAAATGCGACCTCTTTGTGGTCCCTGTCAGAGGAGCAAATTGCTGGCCGGGAGGATGCGCTGCGCAGACGGGTAATTTTTCGACGCGCGAGGAGGAACCGCTGCCTTCTTTCAAGGGCGGCGGTACCTCCCGCGAGGCGCGCCATTGACGCCTCCGGACAGACCGCAGCCAGGTTCCTTTTGTTCCTTCCCGGAACAACCGCAACAAGTCGGACGGCTCATGGAAGCCGCCGCAGGGCTCGCTTTTTGTTCCGGGGAGGAGGGCGAAGGGCGGACCCTTTCAGAAAGCGAGGAGGTGGGCCCGGAGATGCGCGCGCGCGCGCGTCGACTTCCCGTCCGCAGGCAAAGGAGGCGGCGAGCAGGTGGCCAGCTGCACAGCGCGCTCGCGGCGGACACCTTCCTCGGGCCAGGGGCATCCTTGCCCGCGCTCCTTACTTTCGTGCGGAGACCAACAGGGGATGTGGGCATCTCCTCACCCAGACTGTTTTTTTCGGGACGATCTCGTCATTACCTCCCTCCCTGCCTCTCGGTTTCCAGTGCCTCAGGAGGTGAGGAGAAAGACCGGCGTCCGACAGACACCTTCCCTTCCTCTCTCACCCTTTCCTTCTCGGAATGGGGATAGCTTCCGTGACGTGCAACCTCTCTTGACCCTGAGGCGTGATGCAGCTGACTCCGCTTGCGAGAGACCCCGCTTGTCCCTCAAAGCCCTTCGTCTCCTTCGAAGAAAAAAAGATGAGAAGGACTGCATCCTTTGCTGAGGAGCGCTGCCTGGGGTATGGAGTCCCATCCTGGCTCCACGGGATTGCGTGGCTCTCCTCAGGGAAGGAAAGAAAGGAGAGGAGGAAGTGGTGGGAAGCAGCTATTCCTCCCTTCCTTCGTCTCCTCCCTATCCCCATGCCGCGTTCTCGTTTCTCTTTCGCTGCCCAGCCGGTAGTGACTAGGAGGCAAGAAGAGTAGGATTCACAAGGGGAATCCCTAAAGCGAGTGGGCTGTGTGCTGAGGAAGGGAAGGGAAGTGGCATGGGCAGGGACGAGTCGGGTTACTCCTCTCGCCCCCTCTCCCTTCATTCGCTTTCCTGGTGCCATCGCTTCAGTCCGGGCCCTTTCCGTGAAAGTAGCAGAGTGAGAAAGTCTCTCCCGTTCCGTTCGATCTGCGCCGCCGACACTGCGAATCCTCCGCTCCAGCCGGTTCTTCCTTTTTTTTTTTTTTTTTCTGATAGGGTCGCGGGCGCGAGAGGACGAAGGGGAAGGGCGGGGAGCGAAGTGTCGTTTCCCCGCCCAGCCGTGAATGGAAGGACGCGAGGGGGAGGAGCGGGGAGGACAGCAGTAGCGAGCGAAAAGGAAAGTTCCGCCGGCACCGCGGGGGGAACGAGGGGATGGTTGCCTCCTCTTCCTCCTCCTCCTCCGTGTCCTCTTCCCCTCCTCACCCCTCACCCCCATCCCTCCCCCAAAAAAATAACAAAACCACAGCAACAGCAGGGCGCGCCAGAAATCGAAAAAAAGGGAGAAAAAAGGAGGGGGGAGGGGAAAGTTGTGGTCTCCGATGGCTCATCGCGTTCCCCTTGCAACATGAACTTGCAGGACGGGAGAGCCCTCCGTGGTCCGTAAGGGGTCTAGCGTCCCCCTTGCCCATCCCTCGCGCAGCCGCTTCCAGGCGTCACGGCTCCCCCGGGAGGAGCTCGTACCCTCACCGCTGCGAGGCCACTCTCATCCAGAAAAAAGGGGGAAATGGGGAAAGGGAAGAAAGAGAGTCCGGGTGTTAGTAGAGGGGGGGAAACGCCGATCCCCGACACTCAGGGGTAGTCCGTTCCGCACGGGTCGCTTCCACGACACTCCGCTCTGCGAGGGCGAGCTGGACCTCCGCTGCTTCCCCGAGAAGAAGGGTTCCATCCTGAGCGCCCATCAGTGCCCCGCAAAAATAAGGACTGAGGAGGCGGGAGATTTCCCCTTCCGCCTCCCAGAAAACTCACCCGCGTTCGATCCCCTATCGCGTAGGGAGAGTGAGGGCAGGAGTTTGCCCAAGGCACAGACGACTTTGTCTCGGGGTTTTTTTGCGGAGCGCCAGCGAGCACCCAATCCGCAGGGACTAACTCCTTCCTTCCCCTCCATCCTAGGTAGAGGGTCTTCGCGTGGACGCTCTCGAGAGCTCTCAGGAAACGGGATATCCTTCCTCTCGGGGACACCGGAGATGATCCCCTAGTCCGCGCTCTCACGAGCCTCTGGGAGGAGGAGGAGCCCTTCCCAGGAGCGAGGTCTAGTCCCCCGGTGCGGGAGTTTGAGGCACATTGCGAGAATAACGAGCACGTGAGGAATAAGGAGGGAGGGAGGGAGGTGGAGGGCGGAAGGGAAGAAAAGGGAACGAGACAGGACGACTCTACCTACCTCTCTCCCGCTCTCTTGGCGGAGCCCCTCCTCTAGCCGCACGCGTGCGGCCTCGGGAGAAAAATGCCTACATCAGAGCTGCCGAAATCCCGTGTCGCTCCTCCCTATCCCCTCCACACCCACGCTACGGGCATCTTCTTACAGGTTTCTCCAGCCCGGGAGTGCTCTGGGGTTCCCCTGCTGGTGCTGGTTGCGGAGCAGCGAGAGGTCGAACAGCCGGCGGGCTCCACCCCCGATGACACGCGCGCGTAACACGGGTAGAGCTTGACCTCGCCCCAGGGACTCGCCACCGGCCAGCAGAATCCCGGCCCGAGGATGCTCCTCCCGGCGACTGGCGTAGTCCCTGCAACCTGAAGAGCACGGCGGCAGCCCTAGGGTGACGCTCACCGCGGTCGCCGACCCTCGCCGCGGACCCGCCGTCTGCTGCTCGACTGCCACAGGAAGGAAGAAAGGAAAGGGATGCGGATGCAACACCCCACACGGAACTCTCCGAACTGCGTCCGGGTTTCCAGGGAGTCTCAGAAGGGGGGAGAAAGAAAAAGGAGCTCCACTGTTGCGAGGGGTGAAACCCCATCTCGCCGGGTCGCGCGCATTCACCGGGCAGTTATTTTGGATGAGCTCCCTGCAGGCTTTCAAGGCCGGATGCTGGGCGCATCCCCTGGCAAGGGCTTTCGACCCAGAGTATCACCCTGAAGGATTCAGAAATTCAGCGCCCTTTGGGGCGCGTTCTAGAGTCTCCATCCGCCCCTTTACCGCTCGTAGCGGGATCGCCACCGCCACCAAGCCCTCCCGCTACTACCTCGAGAAGTGGGTCTGGAATCAACAGGCCCTTCTTCACCGGAGCCGTGGGCACGTAGGAGGCGCGTCACTTCGGCTTCTCACGCCTGTGAGACGCTGACTCCTCTATAACACCCTCCCTCCCATCCTCCTAATCCCAGAGCTAGAACTGCAGCTCTCCCCGTAGTTCTGCTCCGGGAGGAAGAGATCCGACCGCTTCTCGCCGTGCTGTAGCCGAAGGGAGCATGCAGACGGACGCCTTTCGTACCTTGAGGGGAAAATAAAAATAAAAAACTGAGACTTTCGGCGTTCCCTTCCCTCTTCCGCCCCATTCTCCCTCCCGGAGCAACGGCGCCAGGGCAGCTCTCTGGGAAACCTTCCGTGCTTCCCTGCCCGCAGGTCTCGCGGCTCTCACTGAGGGAATGGCGCTCAACGAAGCAGGACAGCCTCGGAGCATTCTTTTTGCTCCACCCTGAAGACACCTCCTTTCCAGAGGTCCAGCAGCAAGTGTTCCGCTACTTCTATGCAACACCTCTCGTCGCCGGCGGTGACGTTACTACCTCTGACTGGCTTGCATCCCTGCAGACAGGCTTTCCGAACCTCTGTCTGTATGATCTTTGATGACCTTTGTATGATAGGCCGAGGCGCGATGCACCTCGGCCTATCCATTCCCCTCCGAGAGATTGGTGGCTGCTCTCGAGGGGGAGAAGGAGTGCTGCCCAACTCTCCTCTTTCCCTCCAGTGGACAACCGGCATCACTCTGAGAGCTGGTGGACAGATGTGGCTTCCGAGAAACGAGAGAGCTGGAGATCCCTCGAGCGCACGCAGGCCGCTCACGACGGCCTATTTCAGCCGTAGGGCGCAGTGAAGCTCGCATCGAGTGCCCCATTGGAGCCTCCATCCCGGCGAAGCGTTCGGAAGGAGCCGGTGCTGTAGTAACAGCCGGCTCCGCAAGGAGCAACCGAGCCTCCAGGAGCACGGACCTGGAAGATTCGTCGGCGCCATCACGGCGCCGATGACGAAAAGAAAATGGCGGCGATCCGGTGGAAGGGAATTCGGGACGGTCTTCCTGACAGAGTCGCGCCCGCAACCGGTGTTCAGTACATTTCCAAGCGAGCTGAGGAATCTCAGAGAAGGATGGGGAGTCCTAGCTGGGAGCGACGCGCGCGCCCACGGGCAGAGCAGCAGAAAAGACTGCGTTCTGGAACGCTGAGAGAGTGGGGAGGCGAGGGGAACGCCCACCAATAGGCGCGACGTGTCGGAGAAACCTAAAACCGGTGCGGGTGAAGCTGCCCTCTTACGTGCGGTTGCCGCCGGACTTCGCCAGAGACTGGCGGTTCCCGAAACCTGGATACGCGAGGAGGCTGAGACCGCCATCGGAGCCGTGCCTGCGGGCGAATCCGATCGCTGTCCGCTTCTCCTCTGCTCCCGCGCGCGGCGTTTGCGAGTGCGTGCGGCAGGGCGAAGCGGTCCCCTTCTTATCTCTCTCCTACTCGACGGGGTCCTAGAAGCTACCTGTGACGAGACCGGGCGCTGGGCTTTCGCCGAGGACCACCCCCTCCCTCCCCTCCATTCCCGCTTGCGGTCGCGAGGCATCTGACGAGCTCGAGGGGGGGGGGGATCATCAGGGGAAGCTCCCCTTCCAGATGGCAAGGCGCACCCTCTCTCTCTGCCCTCCCGCTTCCCCCTTTTCGTCCCGCGGGCCTGCGGCTCCAGGGAACTGCCAGAAGGGGATTCTTTCGCTCTCGTCTCCCTCAGGAGACGCGGAAGCTGACGTACGTCCTCGCGCTTTGTCTGGGCGCTTCGGAACGGGCAGCGCCGCGGTGATTCTCTGTCAAGGCGGGATGTCTGAGAGAGGTAGGCTCGCCGGAAGTTGACATGAGCGCCAAGGGAAGAGGAGTTACGTTGGCCGAGTAGCTGGCCAACACCAGGATGCTCACGGCTAAGCGGAGACGTGACGGCAAGAGGTCAGCGTAGCAGGGGAATTCGGTGATGGAGGTCGCCGTGTCCGGAATCCCTCCGGTCCCCTGCGGCCGTCACGCGTGCTCCCGCTGCCACATGCGCCTTCGCAGCAGGCGAAGCGCCAGCACAGAGCCACGGCACATCCCCCCCTGGTCGCGTCGCCTCAGCTTAAGGAGCCGCGTCTGCCACCTCCCTATATGACCCTTCCCCCTTGCCTCGACTGCGGCCGTCCATCCTGCGGGAGACCCTCTCCTCCAGATTCCCTCTCGGAAGGCGCTGTGCGAACCCGACGTCCTGAGCACGTCTGGCGGCCACCTCAGCAGTCGACCTGGACAACTGCCGCCGCCGCCCCGCGCCGGTGCACCGGTGAGAGCCGATCCTCAAGCGACCGGGCAGCGCATCTCCGCATCACCAGCTGGAGACCGATGCAGAGCTCACCTCCTCGCTCACCTGGGAGCAATTATGCGTTTCCACTCACAGCTTTCGTGACCAGAACAAAGTGGGGAGGACCAAGCCTTCCTCACCGGTCTGGTTCTCCAGGGAGAGGAGCTTCCGAGGGAGGACGACAATGCGCAGGACGACCTATCTCCCGGGAAGCTGTCCGAAGCCGCTGATTGGAGGGGCTGGAATTAGGGGAAAGCGTGGATAAATCAGGAGCGCGCGAGCCGAAGAAGCAGCTCATGGGTGCGCGTGCGCATTAAAGGCTCTGCAGTGGGAAGGCGAATTGATTCGGGGGACATGGGGGGAGGAGGAAGGAGGAGAGGGGGAGACTAAGAGATTACTCCTCTTGCCTCCGTGTTTGTCACAGGTGGAGGCCTCACTCCCCGTTCTCTTCCCATCCTTCCCCCGAGGTCCTCCTCCGGGGACCCGAGTTGGGACGACCGGCCCTCTGGCTACTACACCGGGACGCCAGCGGAGTGCTAGCCGGGCTCTCTCGAGAGCGGGTCCACATGTTTCGCGGAAAGTGGAATTTGATGAGGGCGATCTTCACAATGGACCGCGGGCGCTGCACGCCATCCGTCATCTCCGAACAAAATGCGGAGTCGCCGTCCTGCTCGGTCCTGGGGCCCTCCTCCGGAGCACCATGAAAGAGGCGGAAGGACGAGGAGGAGCGGGAACAAGAGAGGGGAAGGCTCCTGCGAAGATTTCCCGCCTCGCGGAGCTCCTCGGTGCGGGGAGGAGGAGGAGCAGAACGGCTGACGTCCCCGTGAATGCTGCCCGAGAACCGCGCGCGCTCCGCTGAATGGCCCCGTTCTGCAAGCCGCCCAAGGAAGGGCGCACGCGCTGCTCCTCCCGCTCTGGTGTGGCCCTTTGGTGAGTCCAGGTACATGGGCGTAAGCTGCAGCAGATGACAAATGCGATTTTGCTTCTCTCCCTCCCGCACACACCTTTTTTTTTTCTTTTTTTTGTTCCTCCTCCTCCTCATCATCCTTCTTCTTCTTCTTCTTCTTCTTTGGTCTTTTTTTGTCAGGGTGGTTTGATTGATGGTGGGTTGCGGATGGGGAGACGGGATTTCTGAAGAGAGCAGGCAGTGGAGTGGCCCTCGAAGTTGATGGATGGTGTTATGGGGATTAGGAATGGGGGCGGGGGAAGTGAAGGTGGCGCAATCCCGAATCCCCACGGAAAAAGCGTGAGGAAGAAAAAGAGAGGGAGGGAATGGAAGGGAGTAGGCTGCAAGAGGAGGAGAAGGAGGAGTGAAGGAAGGCGCTCCCTCCGTCCAGGAGGTCGACGGCGACGGGAAGCCATCGAAGGCCACCGGGGTCACGGGACAGGCGGGCGCCGTGCATCGGGTCGAGAAGTCGGCTGGAGGCTTTGAATATCACTCCCCCCCTCCCCCTTTCAGGTGAAAAGAAAGAAAAATGGTGGGTCCCGCCAACCGTCGAGGTGTTGTGACGTTTCTTGCATGATGGCGGTGGTGGGGAGGAGGAAAGAGGGACAACACCGTCGCACCTTCGAGAGGCCGCCAAGGGTTCGCCGAAAAGGGGAACGGGGTGCAGGACTGACCTCTCCCGGCGATCTCGTTTCCCCACCTTCAACCCCCTTCCTTTGTCCTGCCTTTCAGAGTGGCCACACGGCAAGCGGCGGCTCCCCGAAAAGCCCGCCATCCCGCTCGAACGGGACGAGGGCGCTGCTGAAGATCCCAGCGGGACGGAGGGAAGTGGATTTTCGGAACCGCGAGCCGGGGAAGGCTGCGTACTCCTGACCGGAGATCCTCCCCAGCTCGGATCTGAGAAGACCCGGAGCGAAAAGGTTCCTCCACTGGAACCTCCAAGAGGCAAAGCAAAAGAGGGACCTTCCTCCTTGCAAGGCGACCGGTTCCTGACCGTGCCGCCTTTTCAGATCACGGAAGGAGCTCTGGATGTCCCGACGATGGCGTTTTCCTTCCTCCTCTCTTCCCCCTTTTCCCCCCTTTTTCCCCCTTTTCCGAAGCAAGGAGAAACAGCAGTTGCTCCCGGGAAATCTTTCTTCCAGGGGAACTAGCCCGCGGGACCTCCCTTTAGTTCGGAAAGGTAGTCGTGTTCGGGAGACAGGGACGAAAAAGGGAGCGCCTTCCCTTATCACTCCGGATTCCTGGATCCACTCCTGACGGCTGCCTCCAGGGGGCAGGGTATCCCGACAACGAACCCGCTAGTCCTGCTCTCGGAGGTTCGAAGGAGGGAGGGTGACCCCGGAAGCAAAGAGGGGGCATGTGGACACCTGCAGGGAGAAGCCGACGCCACTGAAGTGACGGTGGATGGAGCTCCGAGCGACAAGGCGCGCACTCCCACTCTTTGCCCATTCACTTCCCCCTTTTCGCTCCGCGGGTCCGCAGCGCCAGAAGCTGCAAACGCGCAGGGCCGACGACGGCGACCGATGGCGCAAAAGCGGAAGGGCGTGACCCCTCCAGTTGAAGGCAGGAAGCGCAGCGCCCTGATTGGATGGGAGGAGAGAGTGCCCTCGCCTTCCCTGCAAGGGGAGAGGGGAAGAGGGGAGTTGCGACGGCTCGATCGACGGGTCCTTCCCTTCCTCGTCTCCCCATCACCCGGCTCCCGGCCTCTCCCTCCTCTCGTTCTGCCTTTCTTCGCGAAGAACCCGTTAAGTCATGTGGCGAGGCTTCTCGAGGAAGAATAAAGGGAGCGGAAAAAAAGGGGGGAGGCGGGAGGGGAAAAAAAAGGTGGGGGTGGAGAGGAAGGGGAAGAAGAAAGGGAGCAGCATGAACGGGAGAGCAGGAGGAGGCGGGAATTCCTTTCCTTCCCGAAAGGTTTCAGGCGGGAACGAAACGCCCCCCTTTCGAGCGACGGTGGCGCAGCTGCTGCTCACTCCCCATCCCTGCTTTTTCCGAGCCTCCTCCCCCATTCTACCGTTTCGAGAGTCGGTCCACGTCCGAGAAGGACCGGGCGCCTTCTCTGACGCTCCCGGTGCCGCGCGCCACGCCGGACAGAGGCTTCGCGGGCGACTGTGATGCCACCTCATGACCCCACTGCCACTCCGACAGGCGGTTGGCCGCCGATGCAGCTATCCCGTTCTGGGCCTTCCACCTCGTATCTGACGCCCCTGCCCCCCTTCCTCTCCTCCTCCTCTGCTTTCCACCGGGAAGCAATGGAGCAACAGGAAGAGACTTCCTCTTTTGGAAGCGCGGAAGGCGTCGAAAGGGGGCTGAGAAGGAGGAGGAAGGAGGAAAAGGAGGAGGACGCGAAGAATGCTGGGGCCGCCCGGCGGAGCACAATGGGGCCGACCCGCATCTCACCCCGAGGCTGCGCCTCTCGGCGGCGGTGGAGCAGCAGAGGCGACCGCCTTCTGCGAGTGCCGCCGACGCCTTTCGGGGTCAATTGACCGTGAAGCCCGCGCCTCGTGGGCCGGCGGGGAGGGGATCAAAGATCCCGTCTTGTCAACACCACTCTGAGAAGCCGCGCGCGCGCGCTCGGCGGCCACTCCAGCCGCTTTCAAAGGCAGGGGTCCCGGGAACACTCGGGGCGGCCTCCGAAGGAGGGCTGAGGAGACACCGACAGGCGCGGCCGGACGCACCTGCGCGCGCGCGCGGTGCCGACCGGACGCGGCCTCGGGAAGGAAAGGGGGGGAGGAGCGCAGCTGCGGCAGCACCGAAGGCTCGTCCCTTCGCGTAGCGGCCTCTCCCCCGGCATCATCCCCTGGACCAGCCGCTTCTGGCGCGGAGAGCGGCGCACTCGCACTTCCCCGCGAGGAGGAGGACCGTTGATGCGCCCCTCCCCCCCTTCTCCCCCATCCTCCCTGCAGATATTCCAGGCGGCACCGCCCAGACGGACGTTTCCCGCGCGGACGCTCCAGAAGGGCCCCATCATCGCGGAGGTTCCTCCCCGGACTTTTCGGAGGACCCACGCGGGAAGCCGGAAGCTCCTCCAGAGCCCCCTCTCTCCTGCGAGCCGGAAAGGAGTCGGAGAGATCGGGTCTTCCCGGGAAGGGGATGCGCGACCAGGGAAGAGGGAGGTGCGTACACACCCCTTCCTTCCGCACGCGGCCCGGGAGGGACGGGCGGTCTCGCCAGATGTCTCCCAGCCGCCGGGGTTGCCACGGGCTCTCGCTCCGCCGCTGCCGGGAGACGACTGGGGGGAGAGAAAGGCGAGTCCCCTCGACCGACGACGCGTTCCGCGCGTCCCCCCTTTGCCCAGAGTCACCCAAGGGGAAAGCGTCCGGCGGCTTTTTGTTCCCGCGCGCTCCGGCGGGACGCCATCGCTCATCTCCCGGTTAACGGCGGCGGCCGCCGACAGAGGCACCGGCGGACAGCCTCCGGGAGTCATCGCTTTCAATGGGGTCACGCTGGATTTGTCACCCCATTGTCAGGAGCTCACGGGTGTTAGCGCCGTGATAAATAGACCGGCGGGGGACGTGCTCCTCCTCCCCCATTCCCCTCCCTCCCCCTTCGCGGTCGATGGGTACCCAAGGGAGGGAACAGGCGGCCTCGACGGACACGGGAGGTGACGTCAGCGGCCGAAGAGGCGGGGAGGAGGAGGGGGGAGGAAATAGGCCCGGTGGAAGCGGGCGGCGACAGTCCTTCCTCCACCCAGGGGTGGAGGGAAGACGAGGGGAGACTTTCCCAGCCAGCCCCTTCCTGGGAACTTTCCGGGGGAACGAACGCTCGGGCCCCCGAAAGTGCAGGGAGGAGAGGCGGGGGAGGGGGTGGGGAAGGCGCGCACACAGAGTTCCTCGTCCTCCGCCTCTTTCCGCTCTCTCCCGGGCGCACTCCCTCCCTCCCTCCCTCCCTCCCTCCCTCCCTTCCCTTCCTCCAGTCTCCCGACGCGCCGCCACGCTGCCGCCGGCGGGCTGGCTGGGCGCGAGGCCCCGCCTCCGAGCCCTCGGCGCTCGGCCACGCGCGCGCTCCCGCCTCGGCTGCCGGTCGCGCGCCCGCGCTCCCGCGCGCTGATTGGGGCGGCGGTGGAGGCGGGGAGGGGAGGGAGGGATCGGAAAGAAGGGAGAGAGGGGCAGGGGCGCGGCAGGGAGCCACGAGAGACGTGACGAACCGCCACGATGGTGACGACGACGACCCGCCGCCTCCGAGTCTCCCGGAAGGCGGCACTGCCGTGGTGACCACGACGGCGACGACGACGACGACGCCGGCCAGCGGAGCAAAAGGCGGCTGCTGCCCTGGGGGCGAGCTCTTCCGGCCCTGGGCCGCCGCCGCGGGGACGGTGGCAGCTGGAGAGCGACAGCCCGCCTCTCCGAGGAAGGGCTCGCTGCCCCGCAAAGCCCTCTCCCGCGCGGAGGATGGGGCCTCCGCCTTCCACCTGCTGTCGCGCCGCAGGGACGGCGAGGAGGGACCCCTTTGCGACCTCCGGCCCTACAGCCGGCGACCCCGACCCTCCTTCGCAGGCTGCTTTTGCGACGACGGAGAAGCCACTCTTTTGAAGAGTCCCGCGGGCTGCCTCGAGCCACCCGGAGCGGAGGCCGAGCGCCTGGCAGGTGCCGGCTGCTGGGCAGCGGCGGCGTCCATTCGGAGCGTTCCTCGGTGGTGGACCCACGCCCACGGCCCTAGCAGGTACCCCATCTTCTGCGGAGGAGGGGGGAACGCCGGTGCCATCCCGACGCGCCCGGACGGCGTCTGGGAGTGGATGCAAGCAGGGACCTGGAGCCTCCAGCAGCTGGCGATGTGGAACTCGGGAGAGGACGCCGTCACCGCCGTGGCAAGTGTAGCCCCCACCGGCCACAGGACGAGGAGGCAGAGGCCCAAGAAGTTTCGCTGTCCCCACTGCGACGTCGCCTTTAGCAACAATGGGCAGCTGAAGGGCCACATCCGGATTCATACAGGTAGGCGGTGGCGCCCGCGCAGGAGAAGGAATGCGTGCACGTAGGGAGAAGGGACAGACTGTGGAAGGGCGCGCAGGGGGGGAGAGGGAGCAGCTGGGTTTACTGTGGAGACGGAAGAGGGCTGTGGCAAGGAAGGCGAAAGGGACGGGGAGGGAGAAAGCGCGCCCAGGACAACCCCTCCCGAGCGGAGAAACAAGGAAGAAGCGACCGCAGATCCGCCGCCGTCGCGGACTGGCGCACATGACGTCCCGAGCGACTTCTCTTCCGCGCAGAAGAGATGCCCCCTCGTTTTTACCTTTCCTTCAAGCCACTTTAGGGTAGCGAACGCCTCTCCACCTGCCTTCGCCCCTTCCTGGGGGACCCCGAAGCAAACACCCTAGGAACACGTGCGCGTGTTCTACGTGCGCTGCGTGCGCGCCGGCTAGCGGCGAAAGGGTGGGCATCTGGAAAAGGGATCGTGACTCCTAATCACCACCTTCCCACCCCTCCACTCGTATCCCGAGAGAGACAGCTCGCTCCAAGCCAGATTCGAGCGGAAGATTTGAGCAGAGGGACGTCCAAGGGGGGTAGCCTGGCCCGGCTTCCTCTGCGGACCGCAAGGAACAAGTCGCCCACGGCGGAAGGAATGGGCGTCTCCTGGTGCAGCAGCAGCAGCAGCAGCAGCAGCTCCGCTGCCTGGTCCGAGACGTGGTTATCACCAGCCGGATCTGCCTTAAGAATCCAAGCTTTGCTCATCCGTCCTGGACCAAGTTCACGGATGATGAGGAAGAACGAAGACAGTAATCGGAGGAGGAGGAAGAGGAGGAGGAATAGGGGAGCTGAGAAAAAATGGAAAATTCTGCGAGGGATTTGATGACTCTCAGCGGTCTTGGAGTTCTCGGAAGTCGCGGGTCTTGCAGCATCCCCAGGAGCTACTGCGAATCAGCCGGCGTCATAGACGTCCAATGGGAGCTGCCTCCCCTTGATGACCTCATTCACCTCGTCCCTTTACCACTGTCGTCGTCATCACCGCCACCACCATCCCCGTCACTCTTAACCTCCTTTCTCGTTCCCATTCCTCTCCATCATCACCATCATCGTCGCCACCATCTCTTCATCAGGATGCTGTACTGCGACATTTCGCTCAGAAAAAGTGAGAGTTCCTGCCGATGCCATCGGCGACTTTCTGGGTGCATACCGCCTTTGGGAAAGCTGCGGCGCCCCGAGATCGTGAGTGAGAGCGAGAGAGTACGGGTTGCCAGGACACCGCTAGGCGTCCCGTTCCCCGAAATATGCACGCCGACTGCGAGTTGCGGCAGAAGGAAGGAACTCGGGAAGGTTCGTCTGGAGGAGAGACAGCGACTGGGAAAAGGAACGGCCCGTCCACTCCCCTCCGACGCACGGATCAGGGGGGAAGGGAGATCTTCCGTCCCCGACACGCAGGCGTGGGCTGCTGCGACCCCACTCCCTTTTGGGAAAGGTGGAAGCGAACCGTCGAATGGAGAGGTGCACCGCTCCTCTTCCCTTTCGGAATCCCAGGAAAGAGGGATGAGGTGGAAGATCTTCCTCCCACCCCACCCTCCCTCGCGTTTCGGCACTTCTGAGACGACCTTGGGAGCGACCTAATCCTTTGGAATGGGGGATCTTCAGGCCATGAGGCATCTGTCCCTTGGGTTGCTTTCCCGAGGGTGTTTCCACCTTTGTTCTCCCGGGAGTCTGAGGGAGCCTGGCCAGGAGGTCACCTTCGCCTCTCGACCGGCGAGGAGGACAGAGAAAATCTACGCCTCAGCGACGGCGGAAGCAGCAGGGGAGGCTCAGGAACTCCTCCTGGGAACAAAGGGGGAGGAGATCTCCGTTCCTTCTCCCCTCCCCTTCCTCCCGAGAGGAGCCCTCAGCCAGGAGCCTTCCCTCGGGGGTCGCGACTGCGCGACCCGCGTCTGGTTCTCCGACATGTGCACGCGCTCAGCTTCCCTTGGGAAACTTCGAGAAGCAAGAAACTCTCCCGGAGGCTGGGCGGCGTCGCGTGGCAACGGCCCTGTAACCGAGCTTTCTCCTCTCCCTCTCTCCCTCTCTCTCTCTCTCCCTCTTTCTTTATTCTCTTCCACCTTCCTTTTCCTGTTTTGTTTTCGCGAAAGCAGGCCGGGAATTCTGTTCAGGGACGCCTTCCGAACACCTCGGCGCGCTGCGCGCCCGCCGACAAAGCCGAGGTTTCGCCGCGCGCGGCAGAGCCGAAATCGATCTATAAATAACTTTAATTGGACAGTCGCTCGGGCAGGCAGGCTCCCCGGGATCCGAAACCGATCCCGCCGCTCCCTTTGTGCGCCGCGGCTGCGCGCTCGCCCTCCCGCCCTTTACCCTCGAAGGGACCTCTTACCCGGGAGGAGGGGAAGATGGAGATGGGAACGGGGGACAGGGAAGCGAAGATTCGCCGTCACCCGGATCACGTTCCAGGGGAAAGACCCTTCAAGTGCGACCACGGAGGCTGCGGCAAGACCTTCACCCGCAACGAGGAGCTGACCAGGCACAAGAGGATCCACTCCGGGGTCAGACCGTATCCGTGCCTCGTCTGCTCCAAGAGCTTCGGGAGGAAGGACCACCTGAAGAAGCACGTGAAGACCCACAGGAAGCTGGCCCTGTACCAGATGCCCTACGTGCTCCTCTCGGACTTCCCGTGAGACGGCGCCGGCATCGCTTCTCTCCCCCCTCCCCTCCTTTCAGTGAGAGCAGGAATCGGAAAGGGGACACCCTCCAGCCCTTCCCTCCCTCCCCCCCAGCCTCCCCTCCCACGCACACGTAGCAGAGGAGGCAGCCGTCCGACCCGGGTCGTTGCCCTCTGACATCCCACCCCGCCCTCTTCCCCAAACATTACTGGATCTGGTCTTCCGCGGCCCACCATCCTTCCTCGCAAACCGGGGTCCTGCTCTTCCGTCTTCACTTCCTCCGTCGAAAGGACCGGACCACTGAAGGGCGAGGCACGAAGACAGGAACCTCCCCAGTCGTTCGCCCATTCGCACGGACCGGATTCCGATTCCCCTAGGACATGGGCGATTCCTGGCCCCCCACCTTCCCACCTGCTCCCCTCTGTGAGGCAAGATGGAAGGATCCACATCCAATGTATCATCCCGGAAGGGGCAAAGGTGGGAGTCAAGATGTCGAAAAGCAGCTTCTCCAGCAGCAACGTCAAATGCGCCATCCAGAGTGACCGCTTCCCGGCTTCGATCTCCCCTGTCCTCGATCCCTCCGGGATTCACGAAGGAATCTTCCTTCCCTTCTTCGGCTTCCTCCCAGGGAACGCTTGCGCAAGATGTGGACAAAGGCAGGGGCTGCTGGACACTCTGACCATTCCTCTTTGTGGAGCATCCTGAAGGACCTCTGCCAGGGACCCACCACCACACATATCGGCTTCTCACTGGCCGCGGCAACGAACATGGCAGGAAGCTACCGCCCCGCTCCCTCCCTCCTCGTCCCAGGAGCGACCACGCTGGTTTCCGGAAACCGGCGAGGAATTCTGGTCACCAGTTGCAACAGCCCGTTCCTCCCCCCTTCCGAGAGCGAAGGTCGTTCCACGCCCCAAGAGTTTTCCCTCTGCGGCCCACGATCCAGAAGGATCCGGAAAACGAAAAGTTCACCGTTCCTGCGACCTCTGGAGATGTATGCGCTGCAAACCCGGGGCAGGTTCAAACAGGGAAGACCTTTTTCCATCAGCTCTTGCCTTCCTTACGTGCGCGCGCTTTCAAATAAAGTTGATGGTTTGCTGCTCCTGAGGACAGGGATGCTGCGTTGCCACTGGATTTTCGACGAACTCTTGTTGCTTAGCAGCTGAGTAAAGATTCTAAGGGGACACAAAGTCGGTGCCAGCTGGAAGGGAGGCTCCTGACTCGTGCGTCTCTTGGTGATACCCACGTTCCCGTGCAAGGCAGGGCGCCACCCGTCGAACCGATGGCGTAAGAGCTTTCTGGTCAACGAGCTGTATAACCGAGGGAACCCCCGCAAGCAGTGAAGGCCTCCCGACCGCGAGGAAGCAGAGCAGCTCCGTAGAGGATAATCCGCAGTTCCGGGCTCTGTGCGGGACAGCTGCGCATTGCCTCCCAAAAGGCCTTCTCTTCCTTCAGCAACGACGGCTGCTCCGGAAGGAGACCCGAGAGACTGCATCTCCAGGGAGCAGCCCTCAAGGCCTCTCTTTGCTCGCCACGAACCCCCCGAAACCGACTTCCGGGAAGAGGGGGGTGTCGTCGGCTCTTGGCTGTGGGTGGAAAGCCGAGCAGCGACTCCGAGCGAATGTCTTCCTCCAACCGCCGCTGAATTAGGCGCCTTTTCCTTCTGGCGGCGACGTCATCTTCAAACCACCTTCGTAAAAGGTTGGCTGCGTCTCTCGCCTAAAAGTGCCACTACGGAGACGTCGGAAATCGTCTTCAGCTAGAGTTCGGTCGGCAGTTTTTAGCAGAGCACGGTCTTCCGCCTGTGACCACGGAAGACGGAGATGGAACCGTCTCCGGACAGGATGGTGTTTCGCGCGTCTCCAATCAGTCTGCTTCCTTCTCTTTCCAGGTGACTCGTTTTGAGTGAACTTCTGAAATATTTCCTTTGACCCTCCTTGCCTCTGGGTGAGCTCACGGACCTCTCGAAGAATCGAAAAATCATTATCCCATTTTCTCTGGATTTGCTCAGACCCCCCGAAGAACATGCGCGTCCCTTGATTTCCCAATCTCATTGGACACCTACTTTATCTTGCAGTTCCATGATCCTTTCTAGAAGGAAAGCCAAGGGCTACCTCAGGTTTCAGAATTCAAAGCCGAAACAGTCTTTTTCTTCTCTGGAAGACTGTTGATGGACCTCGCGACACTGCTGACGATTCCCATATATCAGATGATGGGTCGCAAAAGAACGTTGGACCCACTGCTGAGTGAGTTAGAAACCACCAGCAGAAGGGCTGGAAGCAAGCTCTAGGCAGGGTGAAAGTGGAAGTGTTCGGACCTGCACCAGGAGTGCCGCTCTCGGAACCATGAGGAAGAAATCTCCACAGCGCTCCCGACCACCGCATGCTTTTCTCCAAACGGGGATTCTGGATGAAGAGGAGGGGAAGGAGTTTTCTCGGGTTTTGTCAGCGTTCGAAGGACAAGATGTCCCATAGATCAGGACATTGTGCTGATGAAGGACGCCCAAAGAGAACTGCTGCCGACTGATGCAGATGCAGACGGAGGATCCTTGGAAACGATACTATGATCTCATAAGGGCAGGACAAGATTGCAAAAACCGAGGTCTTCAAATCCTCTTGTCGAGACCACCCGTTGTACCCTGTGCAACCCCTCCGTTCACTCAACAGCTCTCTCTCCAAGACGCAGCAGCAGCCGAGTGGCAGAGCAGCGGACAAAGCTGGAAGCAACGAGCAAAGTTCACCAGCATACGTTCCATGAATTTCCAGCTCCTGCTGGACGCGTTCGTTCCCGGGAAACCCAGGAACACCAATGCCCCGACGAGAATGGCACCAGCTGACTCCTGGGCTCATCAGAGCTGAAGGGAAAGCTACGAGCAGACTTTGTCTCCCAGAGCGGGGGAAGTGGTAAGCAAGCAGCACGCTCGGCAACTGCGTTCTGCACAAAAGTCAAACCCTCTTGGGAAGTGATCCCTCATGCGGGAAGGCAGACTCTTGGCAAGCCTGGTTTGCACGGAGGAACAAAAGTTTGGAGGAACAAAGAGTCTTTGGAGTTAACCGCCTCTGATGGTGGTGGACGCGTTCGGGTTTTTTCCTGTTGACTGGTGGCTTCCCTCAGCTTCTGGCAAAGAGGCGGAGGCTTCTGTACGGCATCTTCCGTGGGCCTGAACGAACCACTCAGCTCAGACCAGAGTCCTTCTTTGTGCCAGATGTGTCAAAACTAGGAATTCATGGTATCCATGGCATCAGAGTTTGGGAACATATACGAACAAATATATGTATGTAAATGTATGCCTGTAAGAGCAAATATATATAAGCAAACATGTATGAACACACACTCACACTCAGAGCGCACATGCACACATGTGAGGAGTTGGCACTTGAAAACCGTGCTGATTAGTCGTTGCAGCTTCCCGTCTCATCAGCAAGGCAAAACAGATGGAAGTGAGCTCTTGAGAGACGAAAACGAAGAGAGGGTGGCTCGTTAGAATGTCCGAGGCTGCATCCTCGGAGGAGGAGACTCAAGCGCGCAAGCAAAACGACCACGTATACAAAAGGGCAAGCAGTGGCTGCGTTCCTGTGGCGCGTGTCAACTCTCCCCCTCGGAGGTGGGGCGCCGTTCGCGGGCTTAGTGCAGCGCTCAGGCGGCGACTCGAGGGGAGCCGAGTCGGCGGGAGTGCGGTCGAGCGCAGAGAGAAGCGGCGGCCGTTCCGTGCAGGAATGGGAGGGAGGTCGAGGTTGAGCACCGTTCCCTCGCGGGAAGGATGCCACGCTTGCGCTCCACTAGGGCGAGGCGCTCCCCGCCCCCCTACCCTCTTCATGACTGGTCCTTTGCTCTCCCTGCCGAGCTTTGAAATGAGCAGAGAGACTCCGCGTCCGTGTGGGCAAGTGCCGCCGTCGTCAGCCGGTCGTTCATCCTTCCTCGGAGGGGTGTGTTTTCCAGAATCCATCCAGTGCACCGCATGCCGTAACGTGAGTGGCATTTGGAGGAAAGGAGGAGGAGTGGGG
Source organism: Raillietiella orientalis (assembly GCA_036172245.1). NCBI lineage: Eukaryota > Metazoa > Arthropoda > Ichthyostraca > Raillietiellida > Raillietiellidae > Raillietiella > Raillietiella orientalis. Next base: position 1,470,863 of record JAYWIR010000004.1, on the reverse strand, counting down.
GGGGATCCACCTCTCCCTTTCCTCTTTCCGTCCTGCTTTGTTTCCGACTACCTCTGGTTTCGTCCGACCCTTACTCCGCCACGCAAGCGCTGACACCAGGTGTCTCCTTTAGGTTCGTCATGCGTTTCGTTAGGGGATGACTCCCCTGTCCTCGAGAGTCTTTTGCGTCCTCGCCTCCTCGTCCGGAATGGGAACACCCACTCCTTCCATTGTCAGCAAACAGGGAGCTCATCTCGATTTGAGCATCCCCTGCCAGCTGAGCGGCGGTCCCGCGACCCCGCCACCGCCGCTGCTTGTAGCGGACGCGAAGAAAGGGAGAGCCGCCGCCGCTTCGAGTGCCTCCGATTTCCCGCGAGCGCAAATAAATCGACTCCCCTGGGGGAAGAAGTCGGACCCGAACGTTTCCGGCTCCGAAGCCAGTCACATCGCGCCGTGGGTGTCCACTCCCCAGCCTACACGAGAGACAGATTTGATATCAGGTTCCCTAAGGGCGAGAGAGAGAAAGGAGGGCTTCTCGGGCGTGGGAAGCTGCGTCCGAAAGATGATCCAGGGTTTTCTTTCCTCTTCTCGTCCGCCAGCATTTCAGGTCGTTTCCAATGGCTGGTCGAGGATCCGCGGGTCACACCAGGAGCATCCGACGGCTCTTCCCGCTCTCTCTTGAGTCCGCCCCATGTGTCGTGCCCCGAGGCGACGTGCTCGCGTGCGCCTTTGACTGGTTCCCCCTGAAGGAGGGGAGGAACACGTGCTGACGAAAAACTTCTTACGTCATCTTGCTCGAAGAGCGCTTCCCATTCGAAAGTAGACCGGTGGAGCTGGTTGCAAGAGCTGGCTACAAGAAGGAAGACATCAGCCCGAATGTGCTTTGCCTCCCGCTGCTGGGAAGCCAAGCATTAGCTCTCTCCACACTAGCCGATCCATTCAAATCCCGCGGTCCCAGGAAAGAAAACGCTTCCTGCAAGAGCTGGAAATTTCAGGAGCGTACGCTCACCGACTTTGCTCGCATGCTTTCGACTTTGCCCGACTTTGGCTGCTGCTGCGTCTTGGCGAGAGGGCTGTTGAGCGAACGGTGGGGTTGCACAGGATACCAAGAAGATTGTGAAGACCTCGGTTTATGCAATCCTCTCGTCCTATCCTTGTGAGATTATAGTATCGTTTCCAAGGATCCTCCGTCTGCATCCGCATCAGTCGGCAGCAGTTCTCCTTGGGCGTCCTTCATCAGTAAGATGTCCAATAATCTTTGGATCCAACAGCCGTTGAGGCTCCACTGGATACACTGATTGCTATTCGTCTTGTGTTTCCCCGATCCCATGTGTGCTTTCGTCAGGGATCCCATATGGGATGTCAAAACAGAGCCGTCTTGGATTTTTAAGATGAAATTTCGTTTGCGACTCTTCTCGGACCTCGCAACTCGTCCCGAATGCTCACTCATGGACGGGAAATCTTATCCCTTTGTTGTCCTCCGCACTTTTCGGGACCGAAGCATTTCTCTTCTCTTCATACAGATGCTCTTGGGATCTCGCTGACCTCAGCGTCCACTGGTATTGGCAGCTTCAGTGGCTTCGGGATGCGCGTCTTTTCCTGGGAGCGTTTTCTGCTCACTCCAACGAGATCCAGGATTTATCGTCCTGCCTGCCATTGGAGGGCTTGTTCCCACTGCATCTTCCCAATGGGAGCAACGTGCCTCTTTATCCTCAAACGTCCGAGGGGAACCTCCCTTTTGTTCCCGAGCATCCTTCCAAAGTGCAGTTTGTTCCGAGCTTCGCAGTCGATCCTCTGTATCCCTTTCCAGGAGGCAAGCTTCACTTTCCCGGTGTAGAATCCTCCCGAATCGTCTCCGCCACGGTGCTACCAGGAGCCTCCGGTGCGATCCCCAGCCTGATTCTACCTCTCCGAGTCTCAGGATCGGAGAATCATCGCATCCGCTTGCATCTCGACGCGGATCACCGGGATTTTTCCTGGAGGAAAATGAACCGAAAGGGAACTCCACGTAGCGAAAGGAAGAGGACACTCTCGGACGCTTTCCAGCCGCTCCCTTCCTCCCCCTGATCGATTCCTTGTGGGAGATGCGGCTCCAGGAGCACCAGCGAATTGCAATCGCTTCTTGGAGCGCCGACATGATTCCCGGAAAACCAGTGCAGCTTCCAGCGCGCAGGACCGAATTTGCTCCGCGGAAAACCCACCAGAAGCTTCCGGACGGCGGCCGTCTAGCCGCTCGTCTGCCAGCCGGTTCCGATGCGACACTGCGTTGCTGGGTTGCGGCTCAGCCGATGCAACGCTTAGCGGATCCCGCAAAAGGTGTTGGTTTCTATGTACAGCAGGACGGCGGCAACGGGTAAAATCGAAACGCGCCGATGGACCACCTACTCTAAGCAAGAGGTACTGGGGATGCTCCCAAGCATCGACGGCCAGCAGTCGACTGGACGGAGCGGCTTCTGGCTTGCGCCGTGCCCTCGCGTTCTGACGTGTAGGCTGGTCGTAAGAGCTGCGCACGGAGGCGAAAGACGGATCGAACCACCTGGCAACAGGTTTTCTTCGAATTTTCCCTTGGGTAGCTGCCGCGCGTCGAAACGGGAGGGGAACGGAGTTTCACCAGCGTAAAGAGTGATCGGAGATCCTGAGGCCGAAATGACCTTAACCTATTCTCAAATTCTGGGAGAGAAGTCCAGTTTGCGCGAGCGCTTAAGCTCGAATGTCGGACTCATGAACCACAGGCGAATCCATCTCTGTAAGCAGATCTGGCTAAGACACGGCAAACGTTGGGATGAGTTGCCCTAGGCGACACCCATGAGATGCAAGGTGTTGCGGCCGTCTAGCTGCATGGTGATGGCATACGCTGTGGAAGTCAGAAAAGAATGAATCTGCTAATCTGGAGTGCGTAGAGCTTCGCTTGGAGGGGATTCGTGGCGCGCAAGAGTCCAGCCCTCACTCAGCCACTAAGACAGAGACGTTCCTGCCTTGAGTATGTTCCTTCATCGAAGGGAAGCAGCTGATCAGGTTCTTGAGAGTGAGAGAGTCCACGGTATGCGCAGAGGGGTTTAGGGACTCTCCTGGAACCGCTCAGCACAGATCTTGGCCATAGCAGCCAACACTCCAGAGAGATCCTGGAGGTCTGGTCTAATGTGAATGAGGGGTCCACGCGAACAGCCCTCGAGTCTGGTCTGGTCGTTGCCAGGAATTTCCAGTGAACTTTCCTTCAGTTCATAGACAGGAGAGTGTCTTTCGTGCTTGTTGGAGCCACACAGGAACTCATAGAGACCCCTATGGAACCTTACCGGAAAACCTTGACAATTTCATCTCGAGAACCCGAGGTTGCAGGGATGGATTCCAAACTCAAGACTTTTGGAACGTTCCACACCGGTTGAAGTCGGCAGGTTCTGTAGGGGAACCTCTCTATGCAAAGGCAGGGCTCTCTAGAAAGAATGTCGAAAGCGTACTGGAAACTCTGAAACCAAAGGAGTCATTGAACGCGCTGATTTTCAAAGCAGTAATGCCACATTCTCACATCCACAATAGTCTCCAATAGCACGTCCTATGGGAAACAGACAGTGTGCCAAGAACTGCCATATACCGAGTAGATGGATTCCCAGCTTGAAGCGATGTACCCAGAGCGCGCTTGGGATCAAAATGTAACACGTGTGCAACCTGCGCATAGAACGGACCACTGGACGGAGGCACACCGACACGTCTTCAAAATGAAGAGCACCAAACCTGTGACCGCTTCCTTGAGCTCAAAGTATTGAACTTTTTATGAGACAGGGCCCATCGAAGGATTTCATTTGTTAACAGGAAGATGGTGGTCATCTCAGGGAGGAAAGGAAGCTTGTAAGAAGCGCAGAGGTTGCTGTCAGGTACCTCCAGTCGTAACGCCGGAACGCTGTCAGGTACCTGCATCACCCAGGAACTATTCTCAAGACAAGGCATCTTCCTCCAACATCCAGAAATCACAAGAATTTCCACTCCTACGATGCACGATGAAGCCGTCCGGCAGCGTCCAAAGAATCCATTCGTCAACTTCTTGATGAGACCACTGCGTCCTTCCTAGTTGGAGCACCAGGATTGCAGGAGCTAGTTGAAAGATGAAGTAATCCCGAAAATAGTGAAGATTTCTTGCCTACTACCGCATCTCTCTTATGAAGCAACTTTGTCTGAGGCTGAAGAGCATTCTCGAGCATTTACCAGTCCGGACTTACTTGAGCTTCCGTGTCATGAGTGGCATGCTCTCTGGAAGACAGAGCTGGATTGCATAACTTGCATCATCTCATCTCGAGATCGCGCTTCAGGACTGCGAAGTTTCGGAGATGGGTGACAAAGCGGGATGCTGGCAGCTGATGGCATCATCTTACTCTCCATCAGTAGCTGTCTGCAAGGGCAGGGAGATCAGCCAGCCAGAATTCCTCGAACTGAGAATGCGCGCCAATGAGATGCTGGAAGTTCGACGTGGTTCCTCAGTTGCTATGGTGGAATTTGCCTTTACCAGTGTGGCAGTACCTCGACGAAGATGAAGAACTGATCAGCTGCTGCGAAGCGGGAAGCAAATCACGGTGGGAAGAGGAAAATTACCCAAACACGAACGGAAGCACCTGTCCTCGAAGTTTGGCTCGGAAAAGGACACCATAAAAGAGTTTTAGGAAGAGGAAACGTTCAAAGTCAGTCTTGATGATGGATTGAAAAGATTGGAGCAGCCTTGAAAATTAAAGAATTCAGGAAGATGACGAAAAGACAGCCGGTTAATCCGAGTAAGGAGGGAGATACCCAAAAAGCTAGACAAAGCGAACAGATGAACCACACTGGGTCGTCCAATGTCAGGTGCATCATTGATATGAAAGCAGTTGAGCAGCACTTCACCAGGATGTTTCAACCTCGATTCTTGCTCATTCGTCCCCTGTGCAAGCTGAATATTTTAGAAGAAGCGATCCCGAATTTCTCTCTTCTTTCAGTCTGAAAACTGTGAAAAGACCTTGAGGAAGACAGAAGATTCCTCACAGGAAAAAGTGATGGCTGCTTTTCCCTTTTCTGTACTTCCTTTTCGAGTGCTTTTTCGTAAAAAAGAGACTTTCCCCTTCAGAGCATACCACTCCATTCGAATGAGATCCCTATCGAATAGCCCAGTATGACTGGCATCTTCAAAGTGCTCGGCACCTCTCTTCCCGAATCAAAGAGCTCTCGTGCGCTTCCGATCACCCACTGATCCGAAGATCACAGAGAGTTTCTTTCCGGCAGCACACACGCCACAATGGGACCCTCAAAGTTCAAGTCGAGCGCAAGTCACGTGAAAACTCTCCCGGAATGATGATGCTAATGATGATAAAAGCATTCTTGTTTGGTCAACTTGGTTGAGAATAAAAGTATTCTGGCTCTTCATTCTGAAGAGGACTTGGGCTGCTTAGAAGGCCTCTAGGAACGTGCTAAAAAACTTCTAGAGAGGGATGTTAGAAACCAGCAGAGCAAGGAATTCTCGCTAGAGGTGGGGAGGATTCTGGACTCCATGAATCGCAGACAAACTAAAAAGTGCCACCAGCTTTGTCCACTTCTGACTTGACAGAATAAAGCCCAGGAAGGGACACGTTGTGGAAATTGGACTGGTCTTCATCTAGCATCCGACAGTGAGTCGAGGCTTTGTCGAGAAGGTTAACCTCCGTGGGGTTCTACAACGCATTTCTTGCTTGCATTCCGTCGTCGCGCGGTTCTAAAGGCCCCTGGTCTTCTGGTGGTTCGACTATCGATTGGCCATTTGGAGGATGCTCTGACCGATGCTTCCGTTTCTTTTGCCTGGGCTGCGTAGGATCGCGGACACGGGAGTCTTGTCGGTCTTTAATAGCTTTATGGACAGAAGTAACGATAAGATTTACGAAATTTGCAAACTGAGCTTGAGATGAAGTGTGATGATGTGGCACTCAGTCTCGTTTCCAAAAAATTCGGCCTTCAGCTCTGACGTCCCAATCTTATAGAAACGAGATCGGTGCCCTTGATGGAATGGATTGGTCTGATGGATTTACAAGAACCAAATTAACCCTGATTTATGCAAACCGGACTGCCTCGGGCAGACTGGCGATAACTTATCTGCAGACTTGTGGTAAGCCTTCTTCTTTATCCAAAGTGCTCCCGTTTTAGCTGAAGAAAGTCTCGAGACTGAAAATCAAAGGATGCTCCGATTAGTCACAACAAAATGTTCTTCAGCGTGGAAGAGATGAAAGGCTTCAAGCAGGGACCCGAACCTTGCCACTGAGTTGCTGGGGCCACTCGAAATCACTTTGTCCTCAGGTGTGTTCAGCCTTCTCCCTCATCAGATACAAACGAGAGCGGAGGGGAAAAACTGACGCCACACGAATGCGAATCCAGACATCCGAAACAAATGTTCCTTCCCGAAAGTGTCCGATACCATCACTTCAGCTCTTCGCTGAGATCACGCTCGCTTCGTTCGGGCGCCGCCATGAGGCACTTCCTGACTGCGGGAGAGCATATCAGCGTGGAGCGTGATCCTTCTCGTTAAATTAAGTTGTCTCAGACGGGAGAGGCAACTGCGGCTCAAGGGCTTGACTGGATGCATGCTGTGGAATCTCCGAAGCAGATCAGAACATCTTCGGGATCAGCGTTTACCCTTTTTCACATTAACTTCGGTTTATGAACATGGAAGCTGCAGGCATGCAGTGGATTCCATGGTTACTTCCACTCACTAAGAATCTGGTTACTTTCCCCCTATTTGTTTGTTGTACTCTTTTTGTGGTTTGATTCTCGTCTTTGTTTATTAAATATAATTTTTTTTAATCAAAAGAACACCATCTTTATTTGTTGTACCTCGGTCCTCTTCATTTATAAGGCATCGTATTTGCAATGCATTTCTTGAATCACAGCTATGATTATTATATTCATGCTCATTTGTTCTTATTATTACTGATTTTCATGAAGACTTTTCTCAGAGGCTGAGAAAGGACTGCTTGAGAAGTTCGGCACGCAAGTAGTCCTGAAAGCAAACGAGTGCCACGGGTCTTCCCATTACCTTGAAGGACTAGAGGGTAATTTCAAGTTGCGTTCTCTACCCTTCGCCCTCGTCGAAAAGAAGAGCGAGCCACGTTTAACTGACTAGCGCTTGGACGTGCCTCTCATTAAAGCCATGGCGAACGGTCATGGAAACGAAGATAATTAGAAGATTGCGTGATGCAGGAAACAGAAGACCTCTGGTTCGGAAAGCATATTCATTTTCGGCTACCGTTCCAGCCGCCAGCCAAGGAAAGAAGGCCATCCTGGGTCGAATTTCGGGATGTACTGTATGTTCGTAAATACTGCACTGTACCGTGCATACTCTCAAATGCGTGACAACGGCATTGAAGAGTACCGTACCCACTAACAGACGCATGTTTCCTTTTTCTTTTCTTTTTTTAACAATAATAAACCCTTTCGTTCTTTTGTCAGTGGCAACGCGCTTCAAAGGCGTAGTCGTGCTGGAGCCTGCTCTGTATGCCACAAAGCAGAACGCGCGCACAATTGGTGCTTCCGGCATCCTCTTAACCCCCAGCCCTCATCACGCCAGGAAGATGACTAATCGGAAACTGAGTCGGCCAGATCCGATTCCTATTGGAAGGAGACGGCTGCTCTTTCAAACACGCCGCTAAACCGTGAACGTGCGCCAACCCCAACGTTTCCCTAATCCCGCGGCTCCCAGCGACCACGGGAGCGCAGAGCGGTCTTGCAGCTGCGTCCCTGGAACAGTCCATTCGTCTTGCTGCTACTGTGTTGTGCGAGGCCTCTTGTTCCAGCAGCATCTCAGACTTGTTGGACCTTTCGCTTGTCGAAAGGCCGACCCACCTTCCGAGAGCAGAAGAACAGCAAGCCGGCAGGGGACCACGCTCCGCCGAGTGCATCTTGTCTTGAAAGAAAGCGGAGTTGCCCGAGCGCCTTCCGTGAAGGTCGAGCTGACTTCGAGGGAGGACTCGTGTTGCCTGCACTGAAGAAAGTCTTTTTCCTGTTCCTCTTCCCCTATGTCTCCTTTTTTCCATGGCCAGGGTTGCTACGAATCTGGGGCCACACTTGTGCTTGCCCTCATGAGCGACCTATTGTTTGCTAGTAATGCGGTTCTTGCTTCCGCGAGAATGACCGAGGTTCGAAAAGAGAGGGCCGCTGGATCAGCCAATGTCAGTTGTTGCTTTTTAAAAAAAAAAAAAAAGAAAGGAAGAAAGGAAGAAAGGAAAGAAAAGAAAAAAATGAGAGTGGCGGTTTTGTTCTCAAGAGTTGTGGGTTCACCGCCCCGTTTTGGCCCCAGGTGGAGACGCAAGCTGGAATTCTCTCTCACTTGAGAGCTGCTATGAGCTCAAAGGGTGCTCAAGTGGTAGAATAGGTGCTGGTCCAATCGGGCTATGGAAGACGAGTTTTGTTCTCAGATTGAATACGTCAGATCAATCTCGGAGGAAATTCTCCGCGATTGCTACCATCTAATGATCCAATCGGAAGAGCGATTCTGCATCTCCTGCTATCGCCGTGGGCACCACGGGTCAGAAACATTGTGTTGCCGTTGGAGCATGCCTAGAACGTGGGCCCAGTGCATGCCCTGGCTGTGCCGTATCTCGGAATACACCTCCATTCCCTGCCTGGACCTCTTCTTCCTACGTGAGAGAGACCACAAGTTCTCCGAAAAAGTCTCCGTTCCTAGGATGTCAGACTCCCGATGACCCCATCGACAACACAAGCATTGAAACCGGTGTTCCCCTCTCGCGGTTGAAAGGAGAAACAGTCTCCTTACTTGATCGCGCGTGTTTCAGAGCTGTTCCCGGATTTCCGACAGGACAGGAGGCTGCCAGGATCCCTTGCCGTTCCGCATTTACTCAAACCTAGAACCAGGAAGGTGTGCATCGCAAACGAGGCAGCAAGGGGCGCGCTTGGGATCGTGATTTCCGTGGTAACGAGATGGTAATTTCCCTCAAGTTCAGTAGCGGAAGGCATCACCACACGGCGCCTGTCGGCAGCGCATCCTTTGGAAAAGGCAGGAGGCTGCGCGCGCTTGCACCTTAGTGAAAAGATGGTGAGTGACACATGGCATGAGAAAGGAACAGAAAGACCTCTTCATTGCAGTGCTGTGGAAACCCCGCTCCGTTTTAGAAACGCCCCAACGCTTAAAACAGCTAACTGGACGAAAATAGAATATCCATTAAAGGGACGAAGGGATTTGACGCCACCGGTGATTTCGAGACAGGAAGGAAAGGAAGCCATGAGAAAAAAGCAAGATGGGCTTCATCTGATACGTGCATCAGACATTGTGATGGGCGCCACTTACATCTCCCTTCCAGCAGGAACGTTCCATTATGGGAAGGGTGGCAAACGCTGGGAGCCAAAAGCAGCAGGCATCCGAGCCTGTTCTTTTCCAAGATCGATTTCCAGTGATCAGTCCTGCCGCGGCTGGGAATTTTGTCCGCGTGGCATTCCCGGACGTCAATAGCGCCATCAGAATAATGAAGCACGAGTCGAGAACTCCTAGTGTCGATGTTCAAGCAGATGTCGATCGTCGTGTGAGGAGGCGTCTGCATCCAGGCGCCATTTCAGGATGGCTTCCCTGGTTGCGCCCTTGATCCTCAGGGTCCAACAGAGATGCTGCTGTGGTGGGTATTGGATTCTCCCTTTGGCTGTCCTCGATGCAGCTACACACCAGCGCTTATTGGTCGCTCACAAATTGTTTGCCTGAGAGACTATGCGATTCACTTGCACTGATAAAATGATTTTTTTTTTTTTTATCGAAACTGCAAAGCCAAAGATTAGTGACCGATGGAAGGCCATCCACTCAAACAAGAGAGTGGTGAGTCCCACTTCTCCCGGACTGCATGGAAGCTCAGTTATGAAAGTAGTTAAAGTGTTTCTGCATTTTTTTTTTTTGAGAAGAAACTGGAGCTGCAGAATAATTTGCACTTCTAAAAAACTGGAAATTCCATGTATAATCGAAAGAAGGAAGAGAAAGCGACTGCTTTTGAGATCAACGATAGAGAATGGGGACATTTAGGATCGTTTTTGTGGCTTCACGATTTGAAAAGAGTGTATGAAGCTTCTGGAGTGTTTCCATGATTCCACGTTCGTTGCAGCTGTCATCCTGCGTGTCCTTGGAAGCAAATCTGTCTCTTCTTCACGTGAGGGGATTTCACGGGATGGCTCGACAGCACTTTTCGTGCCTTGGAAGGATCCCCGCCTCCCAGAACGTAGTCTGCGAAGTGCCATGGAAGCATCTTCGATTGGTCCCGAGATCCCACGTGCATTTTCCGCCTAGGGAAATCTCCGCCTGCGGCCTGGTGTCTAGGTGGTAGCCCTGTTCGCTTCCGGCTCCGCCCCGTTGACGCCGAGTGCGTCGTCACTCGTGCGAGTCGGACGCTTTGGCCGCTCCACCGAATTTCGAGTCAGCGCAGAAACGGAGCGATGGCTCTTCTCTTCCAGACCGCCAAACCATCCGAACGCGCGTTCCGCTCCCTCTTCCTGGCTTTTATTTGTTGCTGATCTAGATGGGTTGCCCTGGAAACATTTGCCGCGCAAATTGGTGGACATGGGCAAGCCTCTCTGCAACCCATGTCCCCTGTGGGCTTCTTTGTGGGCTTCTTTGTTTTGGTTTCGTCTTCGGTGCAGGCCTTCAGTCTGCTGAAGAGGCGCTCCAGGTAGTGGGAGAGTGCTTCTTGATGGCAGCCTTCCATTCATTCAGCGAGGTCTTTCCTTGTTTCCTACATCCTCTTGATGGCCTTCCTTCTTTAGCTTGTCTACCCTGCTTCAGTGGATGAAGGCGAGCTGCCTCGGAGCGGGCCCATAGGCACCTTGCATTGGGGACCGCCGCTGCCTTCCCCTTCCAGAAGTCCTCCTGAGGTTCCTTCCCCGCCTTCCACGAAACATCCGCCATTTGCCCCGTCGGTCATTGCCCAGCGTGGGGCAGCTCAAGAGTGGCATTTCTGTTTCCGCTTCACTGCAATGCACTCAGAATTCATCTTCTGAGTCCTTGGACCAGAGCTTCAGTTTTCCCTTACGTCCAAGTTCGCACGGAGGAATGGAAAGACCCAGGGCATCAGGTGGTGAGTTGGATTCCCACAAGGCACAACTGGCTACTGTGGCGCTGGTTTCTCTGCCCTTGGTTCCAGGCTCCTTTTCTTTAATGGTTCGTTCTCCACTTTTTCTCCTCTCGTCTCGCCTTCCTGGCTTGCTCTTTGCCTATTTTTGGCCCAATGGTCTCTTCGGCCCTGCTAGAACCTTCTTTCCCTGCCCCGGATCGCTTCGCTTTCCCTGTAGAGGATCACGTAATGCACGTCTGATTCCGGATTCGTGTCCTTCCTGGAGAAGAATCCCTTTTTCTAGGGGAACATCCCTGAAAGACGCCTGGACTGAAATGGAATCCGATGTCTCATCTTCTGAACCTTTTGACCATCCCGTTTCATTCCTTTGGAGGTTCGGGAAACTTCTTGCAGAGTGGTCTTCATGTGGACAGGCAGCCAAAAATAGGAAAATGCTGATCCTTGCTCCTTTGCTTTTCCTGACCCTGAGGGGATAAAACTGAAGGAGGGAACGAGATGCGGGCTCGTCCCGATGCCGAGGTGTCGCGCTAGGCCCTTAGGAAGATGCTTCATCATGAAATGAGACGACACGCGGGATGCCGAGAAATGGATGGAAGAAGCTGCACCTCCCCTACTCCCAGAGGCTGAGCAAGCTGCAGCTAGAACCTCAGTGCCGCCTCCGGGCGGAGTCAGAATCGCCCCTCCTTGCCAAAAAGTCAAACCGGATCCAGCTGAAGATCTTCTCGTGCCAAGCCACGAAAGCTTTCCTCCTTGACCGAGATCCGGGGCTCTGGAGTGAAGGGTTGCACCCTTCCGCTGGTCAGGAGGTCTCCCGAGGCATCCTCGTTCGCTGCGCGCGAGTGTGTTCCCGCGTGCCCAAACCCGAGAATCGTCTTTCCTGGCAACCTGCTTGGAATTTCCTGAGGAAGGATGATGGAGATCCTTTAAGGTTCCTCTGCTTTCGCTGCTCTCCTTTCAGCCTTTTTTCTTTCTTTCTTCAGTTCTCAAAGAGTGCCGAAGAACCGTTCTCCTCCTTAGGGGGGACTTGCGAAGCTCTTCAACACTGACCATGCCGCCCGAGGGCTCGTGTGACTCTTCAAGTCAGGGGGAAACTGCAGGAGGATCACCCTATGAATCCAGGAAGGCTTTAGATGAGTTCTTCTTACGCTTGGAAGGGAAACCCCGAAGAGAATACACCGTCGCCCTGGTCATCTCCGATCTTTACCCGGACACCCTAGGATGTTGCTTAAAATTTAAAGGAAACTCGCAAATTGTGGTGGAACACGTGGTCCTACCAGACTCCGTTTGTCCACAGACCGACCAGGTAGTCGGTGCGCAGATCGACAGGACTTTCCTCGGTAGCAAAGGGGGATGGGAGGAATCAAGAAGAAAGAGTAAATAAAAATAAATAAAAATCTTAGGGAAGGTCGGGAAGGGACCACTGTCTCCAGAAGGGAGTCTACGTCCTTTCCGAGATGTCGGCTAGGTCCGTCCGAATAGTTCCCAAGTGGGGCCATCTGGTTGCTATTCGCAGAAAGCAAATTGCGAACTGGAGGCCCCCTTCTTGTCTCGTCCCCTGTCGACTTCGCTCCAGATCGTCACGATCTCACAGATGCAGCAGGGCTCTGCTCGGGCTGCGGCTGGATGCAGGGCGCCCCGCACAAAGAGGATAGTCGTAAACGCCCGTGGCAAGGGGGAGGGGTTCCAATCGATATCCAGAGGGTCGTTCCGAACGTTCCCTTAGGGGTCAGAAGGCAACACAGTCCACGAGCAGGTGCGGAAGGGATTCCCGTTCCCCTCATCTGCGACAGTCCGGGATCACTCCACTCTCTGCAGCGTCCAGTGGTGTCCGCGGGAGCTGCAGGGATGGCCCTAGTGCAACAGCAGAAGTGCCGACTCCCGCCACTTTAGGGAGAGGACACTGCTGTTCTTGGGCACTGGGAGCCATTCCAGGTCTCTTCTAGGTAAACTGAGCATCTCGCCCCGGGGAAGGGGTCCGCTCCCTATTTCCTCCTCTGAAGAGAACCCCGAGGGGGCACTTCTGGATTTCTCGGAAGGGAGCTTCCCGAAGGGAGCAGCGCACGGCTGTAACACTCTGGAGAGGCGACCCTCCGAGGGGGTATCAACCAGCTACATGGTACGCGACGGACAGCTCTATTTTCACAAGCGGAGGGGGAACCCTAAAGGACTTCTTGATTCCTGGAAGGACCCCAGAACGTCGATTTCCGATCCCGGACAGTCAACGGGAGCATCCGAATTCCACCAGTGAGGCATCATTGGACACGGGGGGATGTGGATCCAGACTGTGCAAGGTGAGGCGAGAAGAAATCCCTCCCGAACCTCCTAGTGGACTGTGTAGCCCCCCGACCCCTTTGGGGACGCTTTGCTGCGACCCTTGGAACCTCCGGCGGCAACGCCAGAGACGTTGTAAAGAGCCTCTTCCTGAGCGACGCCCTCACTCTGGCCGCACTCCTAGCGACACTTTGCTGCCCACGCGGCGGGATCGTGGCTGCATGAAGCAACGCCAGAGGACAGACGGCAAGACGAGGACAGGACAAGGACGCCAGCTATTTTGCCGTCCTCTTAATGAGGATAGCGTCAAGATGGTTCCATCTGGGAGTCTTGAAACAGGAACTTGCCGGCATCCTTACAAGGTTGTAGAGGGCACCCTTCAGCGCACAGTGATCCCTTCCCGAACCCTCCCCCCTTCCTGCATTTTTTGACTGTCTTTATTGTTTTATTTTTTTTTCTTTTTGTTTGTCTCCCCTCTCCCTGTGCTGCTAAGGCGACCCCACTGGCCTGCGTGCCAGTTCCCAGCAGGTTCCCTTTCGTAGTTATAAGTAACGTTTATTTTTTATAAATGAACGCTCCGGCGTGACCGAGTGTCAACCAGAGAGGCACCCGAACATTGTAGGCCAGCCAGCATCATCCTGCGAAGGGACTCGAAACCGACTCCAAACCCACGACGCACTCCCCCTTCCTGGCGTCAATCCTCCACGTAGGAGTTCGAACCCTCAGCGCTTGGTGATGCCGCGCGCGGAGGCCGTAATAGCCCACGGCCACCAAAGCGGGAATCTGTTGGCGACGGTGTTGTGGCGGCCTGTCCCCGAAGGAGCGGCAGACCAGAATGATTTCAGCTTCCGATCGAGCGCTTCGAGCACCGAGCCGCCCTGGCCCCCGAAGGAAACCACCGCCGCCTCCCAGCGGTCCGCTCAAAAATGGCGCCGTTCCCCCTACGGAACACGCGTGTGGATGAAGCGGCATGCGCGCGCTGAGTACGAGGGTCGGGCTTCGCCTGCACAGGGCTTCCCGTGGCACTCTTCGGTAAGTTTAAATTGAATTGTATTCTTTTCGGGAGCAGGGCATCCCGGGCCATTTTTGTTCGCTCCCGAAAAGGGGGATACGGACGCGAATGGGGGACCTCCCATGCATTCCGGCGTTCGGGCTGTCCCGGAAGTTTTGTTTCGACTCGGGAGCCTTTCGCTCTGCGCCGGCGTTCGCTCCAGCAGTTCTAGGAGAGAGCCCGACCTGTGAGACGAGGAAGTGGGAAGAAGAAAGGGAGAGCGCGCGGCACAATTGCCGCGGGCAGTCTCTCTTTTTGTATCCTTTTAAATGCAGCCGGCCGCGATCGGAGGCATCAGGCAGGATCGACCTGCATTTGGGCGCAATTTCCGAGCTCGGGCCGCTCCCCATGAGAAAGCCACAGTCTCCTAGGAGCCTCCCATTATCCAACCGTTCAGATTATGGCCTGTTCCTTCGGATCGATGGCGAAACGATCCCTCGCCCTCAGTAACAGGGGGTTACGTTGGGGCCATCCGAACAATATTCCCGATCTGGGAATTGGCTTGACGACCTTGCGGACCTCAATGGGTGTGAAGGGGATGCACGGCGGGCACGGCGCCTTCAACTTCTGAAATAGGATCCGCCCTTGGAAGCGCTGCACGAAAGGGTTCACTGCTCGTCTTGAATGCGAAGCTCCTGGACCATTCCAGACGGCACCGTTTCAGCGCATCTCTCATCTCGTCGAAGGACGACCACCTCGGCAGAAAGTCACAAGTGGACTTCCGGCTGGGGAATCTTTAATTTTTGAAAGACATCTAGAAGGAGAAGAAAAGGAAGGAAAGACTGATGGGATTTTTGTACCTAAATACCTGAGGAACCGGGAGTCGGACAAATTCGCCGAGCTAGACGTCCTTGAATTCTAGTGCCACCTAGAGTTTGAATTTTGAAACTCTGCTTCGGCAGTTCTTACCTTCCCTATTTTAAAACCGATTTCGATGTTCTGCTACCTCTGCAGACATTCGAGATGAAATGAGCATTTTCTTTCCGGAGCTCCTTGTTGACACTTCTGAAGATCCCTTTATCTGACTATCCGAAATTATCGGAACTAAGGATCAGCCAATGCACTAAGAAGAATGTGCATTGGCTGATCAGCCACAATTTTTCTTTTTGAGTAGCTGTGGACTGTGATAGGGAAGTGTACAATTGACCTGTCTTGCCGTTGTAAAAGTGTGCCAAGACCTTATGATTCGATGATTATCATGAAGTTTTTTGTAGAATCATCCAGAATATTCCATTGTGCTTCTCCGGTAATCTTAAGCCTTGGTGTGGAATTTCACAACGGGATAACCGGATGCATTTCTGTATGCGGAGTGGAATGGGACTTTACACTGTAAAATTTGGAGAGAGAAAGAAAGAAATTTAGAAGTGATGCTTACTACTTGACCTGGTTACAGCCTGGTTGATGAAACCTTCTGCCTGCAACCATAATGCCCACAGGTGTATTGGACAGTTGTGCATGGAGCAGAAACTACTTTCATTGCAATTTAATTCGGGAATGTGTAATGCTGCGCTTTAGACTCCTTCCATTAGAGCGCGACCCATATGGAAGAATGCTTTACTTGCTAGCCGTTTCGAGGCGCCAAGTGATGCTTAATCTTCTCTAAAACCTAAGATGATCGAGCTTCGAATGGTACATCTATTAACGAGAGAACGAACCCAAAACATCACCCGGAACCCACTCCGTTACCCATGACCAGGTTCTAATGGATACACCTTGAAAATGTCTGTTCGGGAAACTCTCGTGGGGGAAGAAAGGGAAATTGGGTTTGTGCCTGAGAAACCTATCTCAATTAAGATCCACTTCAAGCAGATATTTATTTTTTTTTCTTTATCAGCTTCCTGAGCAAGGCACTAAATTGACCAGAAACATTTTTGATCATGTCAATTTGGAACAGCGGCAAAGCTGATGCCAGCACGCAGGAAGTGCCATCTAGCAGCAGACATAGTAATTTCTACTAGGAGCCTCGCTCTTAGTTTCAGGCAGTCCACTACCTCCTCCAAGCACAAGGCTCGTAGCATGACGTCACAATTTGAAGGAAATGGCTTTGCCCTCAGTTATGAATCGCACTTTATTCTTACGAAGTTGATGGACTCTCCGAAAGGAAGAAAAAAAAAAAGTAGACTGCACTCCAAAAACGAAACCAAACAGGGTTTTCAGAAGTACTAAAATAGTCTCCACTGAGCATGGTACAGAAAAAACGGACAACCCATGGCATCTACTCAATCATAGCACTGCTGCTTAGTTCTTCCGGGTTGGGACTCTGCCATCTCTCGCAAGTAAGCGCCAGTCTCTTTTCTTATTCTGGAGAGCACAAGGCACCTCAGACAGTTCCGAGGAGCACTCTATGAGGAACACTCCGAGAGTGTTCAGAAAATCCTTCACTCTGCAAGCAAAACTCCTCGGCGTCTGCAGAAGAATTTCTGTTTCCTTTGGTTGTTGTTGTTGCTTGCATTCGAAACAAGCACTCTGTAATGCAAACAGAGAAAATCAATCATGGAGTAGATGGAGCTATCTTGAAGTGGTTCGATACGTGCAAAGCATAAAAGCATCTGTCGGCACAAACAACGGGAAGAGACACCAGACGTCCGAAGGTATCCGACTGGGGTAAAAGTGGCGTGCACATAACTCAGCGAGAAATTCAAAGTCGCACACTGACGTTTCTGAGGAAGTGGGAGAAGCGCATCAGAAAGGAAATCTTGTGCTCAAACATCCGGTGTTCTCGGGATGTGTACTGGAAACGCCGGATGAACTACCTTCCCTAGTGGAAGAATTTTTGAAAACCTTAGGAAGAGACAGGCAAAGGAAGCAGTGGGAAATTCTCTCCCCCCCCCCACCTGTATCCGAAAAATCCTCTTTGTCTTCCGTTCCTCTGAGTCTAGGGTTTCCGGAGATGCCTCCGGTGTATTCCAGACAAGCAGAATTCGAGGTGAGGAGCCGCCTCACTGTCTGAGCTGCCAAGTTTCGGAGTTGTCGAAGGCGGTCCCTTCCGGGTTCGTACCCTTAGTTTGCATCGCGGTCTCGTCTGCACGTCCCCTCGGTGAGTCCCACAAAAATCTTCCCCTGGGAAAGATACTCCCCACGCGAACCCTTTTGGAACTTTCGCGATTTCGCAACCCCTAAGAAGAGCTCGCCCATCCGCCGTCCCCGTGAAGCAGGATATTCAGGAAACCCCTCCCGCTTCGATTCCCCTCTTCCCCTCGCCCACACTCGAAACGTCGTCTTTGCGAGCCATTTCCTAACGCCCAGTTCCCTGGGATCTCCCCTTCAGGAGGACTCGATGCAGACACCCAGCGCGTTTGGATCTCGAGATCCCTCTCTGGGACACTGCCGATAGCAAGCTTTCGGTGGAGGCTGCGGAAAAATCGCCGATGGAAGAAGCGAGTCCTTCTCGTCTTCCCGCTTCCCTCCTCCTAAAGGACATATTGCGTTGTGAACTGCGTTTTATTTTTATTTTTTTAAAAAAAAAAAAAAACACGATCAGAGAGACGCATCTGCCAATGCTCGTGCCTGCTGTGGACATCAAGAATAGGGGCGGTTAGAACGGAACCCCATTCTTATGCTCGAATCTAAGGTCTCCGAAGAACGGAGAAAGGGCGGCAGCCAGCCTGCACAATGATCTCACTGAAAGACGAGATATCGGGGCTTTTGTAGGCTTTTCTAAGTTGCCTTTCCTTCTTCGAAGACGCAAAGACCAGGGGATTACGGAAGCTGCTTCCGAAGACAGCTTCTCGGATATTTTCGAAGTCACACCACATGGTGTGCCATTTCAAGAACAGAGCCTTGAGACTGCGAAACACAAAGCGGTAACTCCGTTTGGTAGGCTGTGGGTGAGTTGCGCACGTAAACTCCTACACTTGTGAGGTCAAAGATGGCCACTGAGAAAGGGCGCTATTGAGATGAGAAGTTCTAGCGAATTGCAGAAGCCACGGAAGGGCTAAGGTCTGAAAAACTGGTGGGAACCATCCGCTTCCCAGACTGTCTTGCTGTTCTCTTGTAAACTGGCAATGTTTATTTTGCCGCGCACACTAAGAGTTGTTGAAGAGTTCATTTTGCAAGTGGAAGAGGTATTCATCAGTCAAGCCAAAAGAAAATACCAAAAGGACGCATCAGTTGCTCCGAGAAGACACCAGTTGCATCCCGGGGGCAGTCAGAGAGTTCAACTTGGTTCCGAGAGTCAACTCGTTCAGCAGAAAAGGATGCTTGATGCACGAGAGCGATTCGGAATGTCATCGGAACCGTCGATTCGGAAACCACTTGTCAACGTTCGCTGCATGTGGAAGGAACGTTTGCTCTGCTCTCTGCCTTCAGAGGAAACATCTCTGACGCATGGGCGGCAGGAACAGGGACATCATCTCATAGATTCTTATAACTTTTTCAAAAGAGTGGCCAAAGATGGCAACAAAAAACAACTGATGACAACTGCATCCAAAAAAAAATAATAGGTTCCGCTCGACTTTATTGTTCAGCCGTCTTCACAACTCCGGAGCCTTCATTGCGTTGCTGTTTTCGCCATTCTCCACTCTTCCTCTGAATATTCAAATGAACGAGATGTTCCAGTATTGCTGTCCCTTTTCTGAAAACTGACGATCCTCGTGTACTCTGGATGCAAGCTGAAACTGAGACGTTTCGTGCTCGGTTCAGATGACACGAGACTGCTGCAGCTGGCTTTTCACTAATTGTCAGATGCCACTTCCAAAGCCGGATTTCATTCTAACATCAACCTCCATCCAGGTGTCTTTAGAAAGTTGTGATCTCACAACGAAAACGAGATTCGTTTCTCTTATGATCTTCATGGTTTTCTCAAGTACTGACTTGCTGAAAAAGCAACGGGGCTTTTGCTACGTGACGATCCCAGTCACTCACACATCATCACGAAGACATGGTCGCCAAGCAATCTGCCAGATGATGCGCAGTACCAAAGAAATGAATAAAGTTTTGAGTGCAAAAAGGCATTTTTAAAAATGTTCAAAACTTCACTCTACGGGGAAATGAAATATTCAAATTTAGAATTACGGAAAACTGTTAATATGCTTAATTTCGAACGGTGTGGAATTAATAAATTTCTGCCATCAAAGATTTCCTTCTTTTTTTTTTACCCCGCTTCTTCTTTTAATATGTATATTAAAGAACACTGGTGTTGCGGTTCTGTAAAACGAAAACCTATGCGGATGTATGAAAATCTTCAGCTCGAGGGAGCGAAAAGAATATAATGCTTAAAGTGCCATCTCATTAAATTTTCCAAGAACTACCTAGACTCATAGTGACGACCATGATGACCCTGTTTGCTTTTTTGCCCGCGTCGGAGGCCATGTGGTTACGGTGGTCTCCGCGCGTAGCGCCATGCGTCGTGGGTTCGAATATTCCGAAGGTTAACGCAGTGCGTCGTGGGTCCCGAGTTCGCCCCACAAGATGACGCTGGTTGGTCTATATTCATCCGGATGCGGCATTGGTAGCGGTTGAAACCGGATGCCCCCGATGAGGGCCAGGACAAATGGGAGTCGCCCTCCGGGTCCTTCCAGGAATCACAGAGTGGGGAGTTCCCCCTCCCGTTGTGAAGGAGCCGAGCCCCTATTCCGCGTCGTACTCATGGAGTAGTTTGTCGCCACCACCTCTCCAGAGAGTGGAAAGCCGATCCCTTCGGGGAAGCTGCGCCCCTCCGAATTTCGGAAGCGTCTCTTCTGGGTTCTCTCCAGAGGAGTAAAAACAAGAGCGGATCCCTTGCGGGAGGTTTCCAGTTTTTGGCGGCACGGGTGATCCGGTGGATACAACAGGCCGATACCGGGACCAAAAGTAGAGAATGCGCTGGCGTGTGTTGTGATCCAAATTTTACCCTAAGAATGCTCTTTTTTGCTTCATGGCTGTTGCCATGCAGACCGACAAACTGACGCAGAACAGTTCATTCATGCCCACCTCTAGAAAACACGATCCCTTTTGATAACTGCTTTCCAATCCACTCTGTTTCGATCCTTTAACCTCAAAATCAATAGTCTAAATTTGACGTCGAAATTCAGCCTTCCTATTGAGAGTCTTTCAAAGGATTTTCAGTTTGATAAGAATTGGAAATTCTAAAATTTTAGCGAAAATGGATGTAAGGATTTTGCATCTAAAATACTGATACTGGATGATATATTTTCTTCCTTTTGTTTACCTTCAAAACACCGAAACAGCAAAACCTCCTATGGATTACAGTACACTCCCGGATAGCGCGCTGCCCTGTAGCGCGAATTTGTATAACGCGACGAAAAAATTGCGACTCGTACAACGCGATGAACAGCCCCGTACAACGCGTAAGATAAACTGGACATCTTGACATGCTTTTTCGACTGTCTGTTTGGTAATGTACTGTGTATGCACGTGCCTGTTGTTTATATATGCACGGGGAAGCTGATAGTTAGAAAAGATGTAAAGGTTTATCAAAAAAATAAAATGCACATTTAAAGATATAAGGGGAAAGTATTTTTTATTCAATTTTTAATGAAAAACAGAAATAGAAACGCTTCACTATTCGACATTTATCCACTATCGGAAGTATCCACAAATAAGTTCCAACGACACGGTCTTTTTCATATTCGCTGTACAGATGCATCACTTGAAGGGTCCATAGCTTCGTCCCTATCATTATCGTCATCGAGAACCAATTCTTTTTCCAGATCTTTTTTGGTTGGCAAACATGGGGATAGACAGACAGTCATTCAATTTTCTTTTAAATTCGATAGAGTGCGCTCTGTGAAAGGATGCATTTCATAAAATATGTTTCTAGCATTTTGGCTATTTCTAACCCTCTGTTTAAAGCCTCCAAACTCAAGTGTTGCTTCTGGTTCATCAGAAATCTGGAATGAGCTTTCCTCACCGTTACCAGAACGAGAACCATGTGCTCATTCTACGAGTTTTACGGTTTCGTCAATATCTTGGTTGTGATGAATTCACTCAGTGATATCTGTCCCATTCATGTCAACGAATCCCCCCCTCCACCAATACTTGGCTCAGCAGTTGTTACGCGATTTACATCTAGCAATATGCGATCAGTACTGGAACTCAGAGACGTTTAAAACTTGCATAAATTCATCTGACAATGCATGTCTCGTATAACGCGTAACATACCCCCCGCGTTATACGGGATATCGCTGCCAGTTGTTCATCCTGGCCAGTGACCGAAGGGGCATCCTCCGGCTATACTTATTGTAATCATGTTTTCTGTCTGCGCGTGAGGGATCCCAAGTTCTCCGAGGTTCCTATAACGCGAAACATATCCCCCGCGTTATACGGGAGTCCATTGTATTTCGAACCTTCTATAATCTGGTTTCAGCACGTTCCCCTGGATGTCACAAACGCATGCAGTGTTTAAAATGGTTTATGGAGGGTCTGTTTGCAGGGATGAAGTGGTTCTGACTGATCCGACAGAGCTTTTTCCCAGTTGTTTCCTGGTCGCAGACTGTAGGAAAGATGAGGACTTCTCAGAAAAATACTACAAAGAGGGCAGCTTCCTACACCAAATTTTTTCTCCTATACAAGATTTTTAGCTTGGAGAAAACTTTTGGTGCCTAATTTTCCGAATGACCCTGGTAGCTTTGAGATACTTATTTTTAATCGCATTTTCACGATGAAAGTTAGGGGGTCGTTCTTCACAATTTCCACTGTCTTGTTATACTGCCAAAGGTTCGCTGACGGTTGTCCATCCTGACCAGTGACTCAAGGAGCATCCTCCGGCTATGCTTATTATGGTCGTGTTTTCTGCCTGCGCGTGAGGGATCCCATGTTCTCCGAGCATCTCACCGTTCTTCGGATTCCAGGCTCCCAGCAAGAAACCCAGCAGAAGCCGGTGCTCCCCTGCCAGTCAAGAGCTATGGTCTCCTGTAGTCGCTGTCTGTAGGAGCTTGTGCCGTTTCTTCCAGTGCTGTCTCCTCATTTTCACACGGTCAGGCAACGCCGATCAGGGTGACTCGACGTTCATCCGAAAGCACCAGATTCCAGTAGAGGTTCTGAGTGGTCTCCCGGGATCTGTTGTTTTGAGATCACCAGCCTGCGTTGCTTCCTTGATGGAACGCGCCAAATGGTCTTTGGCAGTGCAGTTCGAATCCCTCATGCGGAGATCGAAGATGTGCGTGAGGAGACTCAATCACCTCCTCCACGTTGATCAGCACCGCCTCTAGCGGGTGCCGCTCGCACGAACAGAAGGTTAATGATGATCTACGAATACACATTTTCCAATGTATTGGTTTGTCGCACACTACACGTAACTTCCAGCTGGAAAAACAATATGAGCTCTAAGACTCCAGGAAGATGACCACGGTTATCATTTCTTCTAACGAAATCTCGAGGGATGTTTTGGCGCCATCGTATTTGATGCAGTAGGATGACTCCGACAACTCTTTGCCAGGTGCATGCTATGCTCTGATTACTTTAGAACGTTTTTGCTCCACAAACAGCTTTTTAAAGGAGCACTGTCAGTTTCCTTTGATGGTTTATAGAGATGGGCATCCTCATGTTTTTTAGCTTGATGTTGTTTTGGTGTTACTTACAGCCGTTTCATATCCGAAACTAATCTAAAAAGTGAACTGCATGGTATTTCAAAGAATTTTTGCTTTATAATTGTACATTTGACAGCAGTTACAGGAAAAAGCACGCTCAAGTAGCGGAGTGCTAGAACCAAAGGAAGATGCGTTTCCTCAGTGCTTTAAATCTGGATTTACATCTGCTGGAAATAGATCGATGTTCTATACGATATCTTCAGCACAAGAGTCTATTTTCTGGCTATACCTAGCCTGTCTTTCCTAAAAGTTTGCGACTTTGTTAGGTTCACTGCCGAAATGCTGGTCACAAAGGCACAATTCTGGAGCTTGGTTAGAATTAATTTGATCCATGCTTTTTTGATCTGGAAGACGAAAAAACAAGAACTGGCAAGAAGTCCTCCTTAATGCCGAGTTTTGTGTTTCCTTGGCAAGTTAACCTCGGAATGAAATGACTTTCGGGTTCGTGATCCACGTTATAAGAACCTACATTTGGCTGTTCCCCTTTCATCCACGTGCTGTTACGTTTTCACTGTTTATCACTGATTTGTGCCACTGATTAAAGATGTGAATCATCCAGAATGTTTTGTGCATGTAAATGTAAATCGCTTCTAAAAGTAGAGGGGGGGAGGGAAGCTTTCGCGTCTCGATTTGATTGCCCTTAAGCGCCAGCAGTTCTGTGTTTTCTGAAGTTAAAACGTTGGAAGTTCACCTTGACACCATATTCTTCTCGGATGCGGCATTCCCCTACACGGGATTCACCGATTTTCAATCAAAGAATATTTTTACCGATGGCTTTGCGGCTTTCGAAGTTGATTCCTTGCCCTTGAGCTTGACCTTTTAATTAAAGAAGAACGTCTGATATGCCCTTTAAGAGTGCGATCCAGACGCGCTTGAAACCAGAGCGAGCAGGGTCCTTGATTCGGACCCTCGCGTTCAAACTTCATAGGACTGCAATGGAAACAAAACACCAGGTTAATGCCTAGCAACTTGGAGCCATTGGGGCAGAGATGTTTTCCTCAGCCACATTTTCAATGCAGTGAAAAAACGTGGAAAGCTGTTTGTTTGAATTACAAAGAGCGAATCCACTACGATAAGCGACTTAAGGGATCTAGTCAGCAGCAACTCTCCTTGCCATTAAAATGGAGAGGATCGTTGATCTCAAATTGCGAAATCTATTTCGGATTGCATTGACCTACGTAGAGCGTTGATTTGAAAGTAGAGCTCAAGACGATTCAAGTTCCAAGTTCGAAATCGTGCTCCTCCTTCGTGGAAGACGTTCGCTGGCATTCCTGGATTCTGATTTGAGTGAAGCACAAGCTTCCTCGATGGGGGAAAGGCAGGCCTTCGTCAGCGGCAGAAGTTCGGAGAGAGTTTCTGGTTAAGGAGAGACTTCACACTAAATGACTCGAGGCAAGATTTGAGATTTGTCCCGCTTCGGCCCCGAATCAAGGACATAGGAAGCGCCGCTCTCGTATGCGGGCTTTTTCCCAACTCGTGCATGGGGATCCACTTCCCGAAACCAAATGCGTGATCGCTCAGCTCTTCACGCTCCTCTCATAGAGAATGCCAAGAACAAAAACAGTTTCGCTCCTGATGGTCCCTCGATGAAAAGCGAAAGGGAAAACTATTCTCTGAAATGCAAATGTTCAAACTGATCGTTCAGATATTGAAAACTAATAGTAATCCATCACATCGGTCGATTTTCTGAAGATACGATTGAAATATAAAGAACGATCACCAATTTTCAATTGTGGATAACTACTTGCTGAGTGAAAAGTGAGGAATGTCATTGACAATCGTGATACGTAGACGATCACTTATCATCATTCGCTACTGAAAATCAATGGAAATTGGGCAACGAGTTCCTTCATTGAAACCCCTGTAATACAGTTTGATGCCACTTGTACACAGTCTCCGATCTTTCATAACACGGCTGTGTGCATCAGCTATGGTGTGGATGCACGCGCGATGTCACTAGAAGATTTTTTTTTTTTTTTTTCGAAGGAGACAGTGGCAACGTCTTCAGAGATGGCATCAAGTGGACAAGGTGGACGCAGCTCAGCTAGTTCCCCGTGGAAAATCAGCCAGCCTGGGGATTCAAGCTTAACGATCAGCGATCAGCATGTATTTTTTTTAAAACTGAACATCGCTGCCGCAGTGTGGAGCCCGAACGCAGCTCTGGCCAAAAGGGAAGTCGCAGAATGTTTACAAAAAAGGCTTCCCCTTTACCGTCCAACTTGTTTGCTGAAGGCTTCAGCTGCACTGGACGAGCTCCGACAAAATGCACAATGTACACACCGCACCGAGCATGGCTGCAATCATGTGCGAGCGTTCGTGTCATCAGGAGAGAAGCGCAAACAGAAGAACAACAGATCGAAGAAGAAGAAAGAAACGCAAATAGGGTTCGTCTTACTTTGAAAACATCACAAAAGAACCTGAATGATTCCAATCGAATTCGCAGCTTGAACGTCACGTCCAACGTTTCGTTCGCGTTTACAGTAAGTTCGCGAAAAGTCTCCCGAATAGCTTGCATAATGCGATATTCCAAGCCAGCAGCCATCATGAGTTCAAAGTGATTCGATGATCTGACCATGTTCCATGCGAATCAGTCTTCAGTAACTTTGTACCCATGGGGGGTGGGTCGAGAAATTTCCATTTGTGACATTACGGTGACCACATTAAACTTCAGCGTACTTTTCCCGGTGTTCAGCATAAGGTGTTGGACTCCAGTGGGAACCAACGCTTCCTTTTTTACCATTTTGTTTCCGTTTTGAAGTCCACCCTTGTTCAGTCGTCGGACTTCCGTCTGACGACATATTACGAACACTTGGCCGCCTATGCACAGAGCTCCTTGGAATGCATCACTTCAACTCAGGCATACCAAAGGAATCTATTTCTGAATCGAAGTGATTGGTTGGAATTCACTTTGATCAGAATAAGCTCTGGAGGAGGTTCCAACCAATATAAATGGGTACAAATGAAAAATCGATTCTTGATTTATCCATCATTCACAGGAGCTTTGGATTCATTTTCGATCTGAAGACAACCTAAGAGGGTGTGAGCGCTTTCGCACTCTCGATCTTGGAAGGTTGTGTCGTCAGAACCAAGGAGACATCCCGTTATGAACCCATAGGCAACCAAATGACATGTCTTTAAGAAGAACATGGACACAATTCAGGAAAAAACGCTCCTAATCCATGATTTCTGATGGAATCCGTGCATCCCAATGCACAGCAGCGTAGTCAACGGAGGACCTCTGGACCGTTGTAGCCAGAGAGACTTTACCAACAGCCATTGACAAAAGGTTTTAAAGGAAAATTGCTGGAAACCCATGCAGATGGCAATGAGCAGCTGATCCAAAAATCTAGCAAAGGAGGACGTTGCGAAACCCTTTTCCAGATGCTCACCGGATGGAGTCTTGAGTTTCCTTTGTCGATTCCGATTCCTAAAAGGAATAGACAAATAGAATTAAAGATGGGAAGGAAGCTATCAGTCACGAACTAAAAGGGGGAAGTAGAGATCGATGTTTCGTCGACTCAATGGTGAAATAAATCGCTCATTAATCGCAAATTCATGGATTAAATCTGGGAGCCGATTTTCTGTGCGCGATTTGTCTTCTAACCCATTCCAGATTTCAGCATGCAAGAGTTAGCCAAATGAGAAGGAGCAGTGGAATACGGACCGTTCCAGGGAGCGGTCTCGAAAAATAACTGAAATAACTGGGGAAAAAAAGCTCTACAAAAATAACTGCAACGAAATGCTTCGAGTTCTCGGACTGTAACCAAGTCCCTTTGCAAACAGTTCCATATGCTGGTTTCTTGGAAGTGCATCACAAAATGTCACCCTCCGGCATGGAAGCCCGCAAACTCATCAAACTTTGCTCTTTGTAAATGACTGACGTTCTGTCTCTCCAAGGAAATTCGCGTCCTTAGTTTACATGCTCGACTAGAGTTGTCGAAAAGGCAGTGGTTAGCCGAGGATTGCAGTCAAAGAGAGCATAGCTTACTAGCAAAGCCTACTGCTTGCTTGGTTCAAAGGTCTATCTTGAAACCGCAAAGCGCTAATCTGAGCACTCACTTCTTTATTTACAGCTTTGTTTTCTTGGCATAGCCCACCGATTACCATCAGTTTCAAACCTTATTTCTATAATTCCCTGTTATCGTTTTCAAAAAGCTTGTTCCGCCTCATTGGATTTTGGATTTGAGCACAAAATCTACTATAGAAAATCAAACCCGCCAAATCTCTCAAGGAATTGGACATCCGGTTTTCATCTTCAGGAACACCGGAAATGCTTGAAAATCAGATGTGTCTTCTGAAAATCGGATGCCTTCCCTCCCTCCTCTCCTTTCCACCATTAAGAATCATCTTCCTAAAAGTGGTGTGTTCAAGCATCCTCCTCGCCACTAATTTTTCACAGGACATCTCACGCTTCAGATCCAGTCACGTATTGGTGGATGGCTTCAAAAGAAGCACTTTCATGTGTCTTCATATGCTTCTGTCTCCGATTCTTGTCTTTCACTTGAGTCCTTAAAAGTAAACGGACGCATCATTGGCCTCGTTGCTCCTGACGACCTCGATGGACGATGGTCGTGAAACAAAAGTGGGAATGGAAAGTAAAGATTCGCTATTGCATTGCTTGTGTCAGCCTTCCCGAAATCTCATCTGTGGGCTGTTTTTGTTACGGTTGTCATCTCTTGCACACAGGTCTTTTTTCACGAATTTTTTTAAATTCAGTATAGGAGACTCGAGAGTTTGGAGCATGACTCGAGCACGACGGCAGGTGAAAGAGCACTCGCCAACTATGTGTAATAATTTGAATATGTGATAATGTAATAACTTCAGCTCCAAAATCGCGGAGCAATAATTAGGGATAGTCGATACCTATTAAGAAATATTTCGTTAAAAGAGTGCTAGGCAGAGGAATGCAAGTTTTCTTTCTCCCCCTCCCCCCCCCTCCAACGGAGAGGAAGGAATTTTAGCAGTATAAATTAGAATTCCAGCAATATAATCAGGGAATAGTTAAATAGTCTTTTTATCTGCCACATTTTCTCCAGCATGAGGCTAAAATTAATGTGAAAAGTCTTCCATTGCACTGAAAGTGGTGGATAGATTCTCAAGTCATTCCCTTCATCCTCCTGAATAAATTAATGTTCTTTTTTTCTTTTCCGTCCAAAATTGGAGTGTTTTTGGTGAATTCAGAGCGACTTTCATACTTTCTCTCATAAACAAACTGTACTTTCGATTTTCATAACATTTTCGAAAATTCATTAGTATTTGATGTTTCCAGATTTTACTACTTATTTCAGGTTACTTATTTCAGAATATTTTCCTAAATGAGCTTGTACTCTCTTCTTGCTTAAAGCATTATTCCCACTCATATTTCAAGAATCAGTTCTTACATTTTATTTGTGCGTGTGTGTTTAAATTTATATTTCATTTAACAATTAGGAATTTAAGAGAACAGAAAAATTTGAAACAGAAGAATAATAAAAAGTGTAGTTTCTTCTTCTTTGAATTCTGATCAGGAGATAGTGTGCACCCAGATTATGCTAATAACTTTGTTTGCGTATTGCTTTCTTTTATAAATGTTCTTTTTTGCTATTCAATTTAATACTGAATGGATAGAGATGTAAATCCACTATAGCTGTAAATCCACTATGTAAATCCACTATGAAGCAATTATAACCAGAGGAAGCCATCTTATATAAATCAAATATTTTAACCATTTCACATCTTGGAGTAAAAGCATTAAATTGCTTTATTATCATCGAAAGGCTCCTTTCTTGGATGGAATGTGGGTGTTCACAATTCATCTTATAAAGCTATGAAATATTATGAAATACTAACATTCAAGTTTCTATATGGAGTTTGTACAGTTTTGTCTATACAAAATGTGTAATTCGCATCAATAATATGGTCTTGTGATCAAGTACTTAACCCCATACATGTAAGTGCACCATATGAATATGTGTTCAAATATAAATGTTTGTGTTTATGAGTGAATACCATACTGAATTACCGTAGGGTTTGATTAACACTAACATCAGCTATAAAATAGCACTACACTATAAAATTCAATACATTGATCTTATCTCAGAAATACAAAGGAAAAATATTGTAAAATATAAAGAACAGAACATTTCCTGGTTCCCTGGGCTTTTCGTTTTTCGCGCAGTTTGAAAAGTGCTTAACCCACGACTATGTGGGAACATGTCAGTGCATTCAAGTACTTTTTTTTTTTTTTTCATATGAATTTTATGATTCTTGGATTTAATTCAGCATATTGGATAACTGGATCTGACAATTTTATTTGTTTTTTACTAATTTAAAATATGTTGATTAAAAATTGCATAATGAAACGCTATATTGGAATTTTTCAAAATTGCGAATCCTGTTTCGGCGGGAATGGTGGTTGCCAGTAGTTTTGGTGATTACTGAAAAAACTTTCACGTAAAGCATGAAAAGTTGTGCAGTAAGTGTTGTTCATCTTTCAATACCTATTGGTACACTTGAAATGACATGCTGTGGTAATGGGTTGCATGGACTGCATTTACTGAATACTAATACTGAAAGACTGCAAATTCAGAATGCTAAAGCACCGAATGCTGGTGTGGCAAAACCTTCAGATGAGTAAGTTTTCCAAATTGGGAGTGTTGCTGGCATTACCTTTAGCAGATACGTAGAAAGAGCTTGTGTAAAATGTAAAACTCAGTGACGACGAAAAAGCTTGCAAATATTGTGTAAGTAATATGTATCATCATAAGTATCAAACTAGCCATATTTCATGTAAGCATTCATGTAACATTTTTATACCTATATATGCATTTGTTACATGATAGTTACGTTCTCAATTGCAGCAACTCAGTAAGTGTTAAGTCTTGTCAAAATGAAGAGCTTTCTGGAATTCAGACTTCGGTTATTGCATGGCTGGAATCATATTTCAAAGGTGCCCACTCACAATTACAGAAGCGCCCAAAGTTATGTTTGAAAACTTATGAAGGTATTTATTCCAGTGTCATCTCACATGCATGTGTGATTCTGATCATTAAAAGGTACCTGGAAGAAAAATGTCTGGGAGATGCTTGCTAAAAGTGTGCCATGGGGAAAGACAATATCTTACAAAAACCTTGCAGAGCTTTCAGGCAATTCCAGTAAGCAAAGGAACGGCTATTCTAAAGATTAAAAAACTGAGGGGTTTCTTTAGTATATTATTTTATCTTGACAGTGTTTTTGACAATCCTGCCCATTTTATGTTTTTTGTAAGAAAAACAGCTTACAAGAATGCCATAGTTTATCATAAAGTAATCATTTATTCCATAGATGCATCTCGAGCAGTTGGTAATGCTATGGCATCAAATCCTTTTCTGTTAATTGTTCCTTGCCACAGAGTAATTAGAACCTCAGGTGAAGTGGGCTCTTTTGCTTCAGGAAAGCAAGATGATGTCAAGAAGTGGTTACTTCACCATGAGAAAAGTAATCAGTGACTCATACAAAAATGAATGTTTACTACCTTTGCAAAGAAAATGTCTCAATAAACTATGCATTTGTTTTTGTCTGTTGTACTACAGGAATGTTTTGGCATTGTTTCATGTTTTTCATAAAAAGTCCCTGGGATTGAGTTTTACAAATGGCACATCACATTAATTTTTTTGTATCAAAAAGCTAACAACTACAAATGAAACTTATGCGATATTTGCCTTTAAGTAAGGAAAAACGCAATGCTATATCATAACCATTGCTACGGGGTAGGTTATTAAAGCAAGTATTTTAAAAAATGAGTCCAAGTAGATCTGTATTTCATGAGTTTAGTCAAATGATAAGAAAACTGTGAGTCGAATGTGTTGAGACATTTCTGGACTTTGAGGATATTTTTACAGTGAAGTTCATTAGGACTGTACAATAAATAATGAATCCTAGCGTAATTTAAAGAAAAACACTAATCAGAAAGTCTGTTAAACAACTTTAAAGTGCATGAAAATCAAAAATGCCAGCAGTTAAACTAAGGTTCAATAATATGAACTTTGTTTATAAGATTCGAAGTTTTATCTAGTTTTATTCAGATTATTTGCTCTTGCCACTTTGAATCACAATTATTCATAGACATACGTGAAATCTGGCAATAGTTGTTTACATCCGAAATGTAGATAAAGCTTCCTTTATCTACATTTAGAGCAAATAGAAATGCCAACCAAAGCAATTTCTTGATTTGAATGTTAACCATAAGATCTTTAAGGTTAGTAATGCCTCTTTTCACGTAATGCAGAAACACGATTTTTAAAACATGCCTCAATTTTCAAAAAGACAAATTTCCAAATATAAGAAATCAGGAGGAAACAACTCCCACATAAAAGTACTATATTATTGTTCCGTATAATTTGAGAAATTCGGTATATTTTTTAGAGCATTTTCTTGCAGTTCTGTAAAGTCATTTCGGCGAAACGCAAAGTAAACAGTATAGGTTGTTGACTGGAATGTGAAATAGATTTGGTTAATAGTAGAAACCAACAAAAGCAAAAATACAATAGAGGTGGATGTTTGAGAACATATCCTCTAATAATTTGAGGAAAATTATTGCGACATAAAACAGCTTATGTTCCATGACCGATGTATGACTTGTCCCACAAGTCTCAAAGATTGAAAAAAGAATTAACTTTCAAATGCACGTTTCCACAGTACTGCTGCTTGATGATGGACAAGAAACAGCACAGCAGAAGAAATCAATTAGTGTTGAATTCCAAATTGTACTCTTAAAACAGATTCCGAAAATTAGAAATGTACACCTTTTCATACGGAATTTTTTTTTCAAATGCAGCCGATACCCTTTGTGTATCTTCCTCAGGCATAGGATGACTTAATATCATATGTGAACAATGTTGTAATTTGACTGGGATCATTATAAAAAGCCAAATACTTCACAAAGACAACCCAACAAACAGTATTGGCTTGAATGCATTTTCGATGATTTATTTAAATAGCATATCTTAACACATGATAAGGGCGAAAAAATGAAAATTTGGACATTCAAAAGCATAAAAGTTAAAGCATTAAAAATATTCACCTACGCTACATGCTAAGAGTACTGTGTAGTAAGTATCATCTTGGTGGCCAACACTCAAAGTTGGAGCTTCTCTCAACAGCCTCACTTAACCTCTTCAAAGAAGTCTTTGAAGAAGTTAAGTGAATTTTGGAACATTACATTTTTTATGTTATCTTGCATATAGGAAAGAATACCCATGAGATCAGCGAATCAGAGCTACGTGTTGTACAGGATCACTTATCTCTTAACTTTGGTGCTGATCCCAAAGTCTTCTCAGAGTTGAGCTTCCATATTTATCAATTGTCCACTGGCTTGAAAAAAAATTCAAACGCGAAACTTCAAAATGTCGCCATGTGTTTAAATTCATTTCCGAAAGCTTTTCTATTATGTTTCTATCTAGAAGATCAGCATTTTTGCATTTCTCATATGTAGAGAACAAACACAGCTTTAAATAAACTTTAAAAAAGATAGAGTTAATTGCATAGATACGCGGTGCAAACAGCGATCAGAGAAATGCTCCAGACGGTGCTGTAAATGGTGCATACAGACAAGATGAAAAATTGAACTTCTGCCATCCCAATTCCTTGATGTTCGTTATATCGAATAAAACATCCATAGGTAATTGGAGTTGAGTGGAATTTATCGATTAAAGCATCCTGATGTTGAGTAGACCTTTTTTCTAATACCTTATAAGTGAATCACTTGATGGAGCTCGAATGAGAGGGAAGCGCCGAAATGTGAAACAGCATCCATCGGATGTTACCAAATGTTTAGCTCAGAGTTCTATTACAGAGTGACACGAGACAAAGGAATATTTATGAGGCGAAAGAAAAATCCATGAAGTCGTAATGTTACAATTTTGCGAAGATCAAAGTGAGAAACCTGATTTTGAGCTGATTCAATAACGCATCAGAATGTTGTGTACACTTCGTATTGACTGAACAAAGCTGGATTCAGTTCGCAATTATGAAATTATTAATATAATTAGTGCTAATTGAAGAGGTAACTTTTTCAAAAGCACGAAGGAGTTGTGAGGGATGACTTTAAAAGATCTTCCAGATGATAAATATATTATTGATAATGACCAATGAATTTCCTGAGTATTTGTATACTAATCTTAGCTGCAAGCTACTAGAAAGAGATCCTACTGTGCTGCAAAGCATAGCCTCAGAAACAGCTCTTTTTTCATAAATGATTAAAAATTCATGTACAAAAAAAAACCATGAATGCTGTAGATTGAACACATCTAATGAATGCTATCTCAAATTTCTACTCGTAAATGTTTCATACTCTAAGCAAAACAGAGCTCAAAATGGCTGCATTTCCCGAAAGTGCGTTCCTAAGGGCGAGCTCGACATCCCTTCAATCGTAGTTGGAAAACTTTTTCCGTGTTCCACAATGACAACTCTCAGATTTCATGATTCCTCTCAAATGCACTACATATAAGCATACTTATATAAGTAGAATTATATGTATTGGAGCATATAAGAGAATCATGGAAGCTCAGTTTTGCTGTTTGAGAGTATAAACTTCATATTGCATTTTCGAGACGAAATAAAGCAATCAGCAGCAGACAATGAACTGCTGTTTTAACACTAAGTGCATTATATACTCCAGATGAAAACGTAATTACCTATTGTGTGTGTTCGATATTTCAAGAGCAGAAACGCTGAAAGGATGGAATGAGAGAGAATAAAAGAATATGGAGAGGAGAATGATTATAGTTCTACCTGCACTAAATATCTGCTGACTTCTGAGCTAAGAAAAGGATGAATGAATCAACAGAAATCTTGAGTTTACAGCTATTGGCTTTTACCACAAATAAAAACATGCCATTTTCAGACCCAAAGTTCAAGAGTGCTCACGTGCTATTGGATAAAAACAAACTAATTTTGAAGATGTGTAATGATGAAAAGTTTGCAAGCTTTATAGCTACGAGGTCGCAAGAATGATAGAAGTATTCCATATACGTTACTTTGAATGAAAATTCATTTGTATCTTTAGCTTTCCTTTCTAGTTATTGAGACTAGAATAAAAACAAAATTTCAGGGATCCTCAAGCAAAAAGAAAGTATACTAAATTTTCAGTTTTTCGGATCTTAAGCAACGAATCTCTAAACGGAAAGGTCCCTGCGATAGAGTCGGAGCTTAAAATAGCGAGACTCTCACATAGGTTGTTTCTTTAATTTCTACCTTGAAGAAAAATACAAAGAGTACGATTTTTTCCAATTTCTGAGACCTATGTTTTATGAAAACATAAAATCAGTTTTTTGCAAAAACAGTAATCTTCCGTATAATAAAATATCTAAATAATTTCATGCTATCAATAATGCACAATTTATAAAAGACTTCAAGTCTTATGACAATATGTCAAACGTAATAATATTTTTAAAAGTGTTCCAATAAACTTATGTTAAATTTATTCTAGAAATTATTATTTCATTCTTTCCTTTTTTACCGAGTTTGTATTTCTCTAGAAAATTAAGCAGAATTCCAGCAACTGAATTTAAGACTGATGAGCCATTAGCGCTCTTACTAAGATAAGATTAATTTACTGTGATTTAATTGTGATTGTTACTAAGATAACAATCACAATTAAAGATAACAATCACAGCTTAATCCCAATTATATACTTTCAAGAAATACTTGCATTATGAGAAGAAACAACTATTCTAGATGTTATAGCGGGATATTCACAAGATTTCTTGAATGTATAACAACTTGTATCCCAATGTGTTGAAATTTTCATATTTTGTAATTTTCTTTCTAACAGCCTGGAATTGTCTGATTTTAACAGGAAATTAGCATACATGTTCTCACACAAACATTCTGAGATTCAGCTCATAGTCGGTTCACTTTGACAAATGTTATTTGGAATCTGCTTATGGAGCAGTTAATTTAGTAATATCCGTTCAAATCTCGTCAAATATTTCATGACTTTGTATCATAGTCGAATGTTAAATGCAATTTTGCACGTGCAATATTTCTTTTCAGATAGTTTCATGAGAATAATCTACAACTTGGATGCAACTCCTGAAATTAAAACAGAGCAAGTTTCTGTACGAGGAAGGAAACTGATGGAATTGTTCCAAGATATCGACGATATTGGAGATGGTATCAGTTGTCATCTTAATTATTACTAAATATTCACTTTCATGATTGTTATTCCAGGAATGGAATTTCTTACAGAAGTAGAATACATATGCAAATTTTATTGTGAATCAACCTATAGTGCTAACATTCGTTTTACTCATTTATAAAAAAAAAACTCTCGTATAAAAAATACTAGTGAATGAAAGCTATGTAGCAAGCATTATATTCTTAAATTTATGTAATTTATATACTAAGCATTTGTACTAAAGTTTAGTTTTTGTCCAATTCATGCTCAAATTCATTCAAAATTTCCAATGAAACCCACGTTCACGTACATGCTCATTATGGTAGTCGTCTATAATTCATTAGATGTATAATGCAGGGGATAATCTTCATGGAACTCAGATCTGTTGATAATTATCCTGAGGGATCTAAAAGTTGGAAAAGGTGCGATCAATGAAAGCACTGGAATTTGGGAATGAACGTGTAGCGTCAGCATGCTCTCCTGCATGGCCGGTATTTGAAGTCTGGTAGCGTGTTGAGCAGTGCAGAGCAGCCGATCGACCAGAGGAATTGCTGAAGTTGAAAATGGAATCTGTGTCACATTTATCGTATAGGTCTCCTTTGACATATAGATATGCATCCGAAGAAATGTTGGCCAATTTCAGTGAATACAAGAAATTTTCCTTATGGCGGCGACTGTGGACCATTTTAGCACAATCACAGAAGGTTTCTTTTAATGGCATTATAGACCTTTTTTGTAACATTCTTTGATAGCCCTTTTTTTTTTTTTTTTTTCTCTTTTAACATGTCTTGATTCTCTAGCATTCAAGAAATCAGGCTTATGTGTACTTTAGGAATGCTATAGACACGTTATTGGTAGATAATTGGTATTTTTGCTTGCAGTTCAGCTGATT
This sequence comes from Raillietiella orientalis, assembly GCA_036172245.1. Classification (NCBI taxonomy): domain Eukaryota; kingdom Metazoa; phylum Arthropoda; class Ichthyostraca; order Raillietiellida; family Raillietiellidae; genus Raillietiella; species Raillietiella orientalis. The sequence continues at coordinate 1,434,961 of JAYWIR010000004.1, read as the reverse complement.
GGTTTTAATCGCATATGTCCTGATGTGTATATGTAGCTTTTGTTTTCCAGTCATGCTCATCCCAGTTTTTTTGATTGCTAGGAACTCAATGTGGCAATTACTGACGAGCAAATTGTTGAAATGGAAAAGAACATCACCAACATCGATTATGAATTAGCTGCAGAACAAGAATCAAAAACTAGGCATGATGTCACTGCTCATTTGGTGGCATATTCTAAAGTGTGCCCGACAGCAGCACCTATTATTCATTTGGGAGCAACATCCTGCTACATAAGTGACAATGCTGTAAGTTTTTTCCTTTGGTATGTTTTGCACAACTCTTAGGACTGCAATCTGGCACATTTTTTGATGTTAGCGGATAAACTGCAAGGCATTTTGAAGTAAATTTCAATTTGTAAAAATATTGTAGTTCTGTACCATTTCAAAAGTATTTCATAATACTATTTCAAGACATTACTCTATTACTGCTTTGCTGTTAGGATTTTGAAATGCCAGCAAAAAATGCTCACTGCAGGTATGGCTGGAAAACTTAGATATTGATGTAGCTAGTCATAGAGGATCGAACATAACAGTCATAATTTTACATAAGACCAAAAAGTCTGGTTGAAAAACATACGTCATTTAATTCGAGTTTCGATTGAATTTGTAAGTATCTAGAGTAAATGGAAAAAGAGTATTTCGTGTTCTTTTTTGTTCTTCTATTGGAGAGTTTTTTAATTATAAGTCTGAATGTAGATAAAGTGTTATTCTTATATGTTTACACTACTATTTGTTCAATATTTATTACTAATGTTGGTAAGTTTATAAAACTAAGTTATTAAGCATTTATGTTTATACAAAGTTTTGGTAATGTTTTAAGGATCTCATAATAATGAAAGATGGTTTACTTCTTCTCCAACCAAAAGTAAGTTTCTAGAGACTGCTGAATACCAGTTATTAGCACATTGTTTTTTTTAGCTTGCTCGATGTATACATCGTCTGGCATCTTTTGCAGATATGTTCCGCTCTTTGCCAACTCTTGCTTTTACTCACCTGCAGTGAGTGTGTATGCATTGAGTACTTGTAGTGTTTTATAATCAGACCTGCACAACCTACTACCCTGGGCAAGAGAGCTTGCTTGTGGATTAACGACCTTCTGATGGATGAAGGGAATCTACAAAGAGTACATGGTGAACTCAGATTCAGGGGAATCAAAGGCACTACAGGAACTCAAGCATCATTTTTGCAGATGTTTGAGGGTAATTTTGGAATTCTGTTTTTGGAGTTATATTGGAATTTCTGTAGGGAATCATGAGAAAGTCAAGCAGTTGGACCAACTGGTTGCTGAGAAGGCTGGCTTCAAAAATTCCTACAAGATTTGTGGTCAAACTTACAGCAGAAAAGTTGATGTGCAAATATTAATAACTTTAGCAGAATTAGGAGCCACCATTCATAAGGTGATTCATTAGCTGCATTTCATTTTTAATGCTGTTTTTCGTAGATTTGCACTGATCTGCGCCTTTTGGCTAGTAGAAAAGAAGTAGAAGAACCATTTGAAGAGTTTCAAGTAGGCTCAAGTGCAATGCCCTATAAACGCAATCCAATTCGCAGTGAACGTTGTTGCTCTTTATCTCGCCTCCTAATGTCTTTGTCCATGACTCCATTGCATACAGAAGCAACTCAGTGGTTAGAAAGAACTCTAGATGACAGTGCCAGCAGGTAGGCCAGCTTAGAATTTACATGCAATAATCATTTGCCTTATATAGGAGGATATACATAGCAGAAAGTTTTCTTCTCGCAGATTCTTTGCTAGGGACATTTCAGAATGTTGCTGAAGGACTGGTTGTGTATCCAAAAGTTATTGCACGCCATTTGAAAGAAGAACTTCCCTTTATGGCTACAGAGAATATTATGTTAGCCATGGTGAAAGCAGGATGTAATCGACAGGAATGCCATGAAAAGCTCCGTGTGTTATCCCAGCAGGCAGCAGAAGAAGTGAAGCAGCAGGGAAAAGATAATGATCTTATAGATCGTATTCGCAAATCAGAATATTTTGCACCAATTCATGCACAATTGGATTCTTTACTCGAACCATCTTCTTTTATTGGAAGAGCACCTGAACAGGTGCAAGAATTTTTAGAGGAAGAGGTGGAACCTGTTTTACATAAATACCACGGTAATTTGCTGAATACCTCTGATCTGAGAGTGTGATTAGTTAGCAAATGTGAGATCAGTTATATGCTCATGCAATATATGACTTTTGATTGCACACATGCACTATTAGTATTTGTGCTATATTATTGATCTTGATATAACACTTCCTCAGTGGCCTTTTTTCTTAAACACTCACGGATCACCTGCAGAGTCTTCTTTACTCTCCTGTCAAGTGCACATAAATGAGGTTCCCATAGAATGGGAGAAATGGGGTCTTTTTCCATTGATTGTCGCATTTGGTTACTTAGATGGTCAGGTCCATTGTGCAGCCTAAATGAAATATTGTCATTAATGTTGTTGCAATTGTCAAAGGTGCACATATAAAGTCAACTTCCTGACAACAAAATTAAGATTCATGAAATTTTTATATTACAAATAAAAAGTACTCATTGAGTAAGTATGCTACCTGAAAGTAAGCATTCTTAAGCTCTTTTGGTATGGCGTGTAGACACGGTTGCAGCTTTAATTTTATAAACTATATGGAATGGGATGTGCAGAGTCTTTTCATGTTAATTGTGACATTGGGAGAGTTCTTGACTAAGGTGATTACGTAAAAAAAACAGGAGATAGGGAGTGGGAAAGTGTACACCGTATTTCTGCAGATGTTTCTGCCTGTTTGTCAATGAGCACCCCCCACACTTGGGGTCTTGTGGATGAAATATGGATCTCCAAGGAAACAGTAGTGATCAAATGATGACTAAGGTATCAAATATCAGAAACGATCATTGAAATGAAGCAATAAGTTGCGAAAACTGATTACTTGGGTGTTTAAAGCAAACTGAGGTGTTCATAATTCTTCAATAGGAAAATCATTGGAATGATGAAGGCTAATAGTTTATGTTTTTACATATAAACCAGTCATTGTGAAATGTAACTTCAAACTTCAAGTGGGATGCTGGTGCAAATGCCGTTAAAATGTTAAGTGGTGTTTTCAGAATTTACTTAGAATATATGGGACGTTCATTTTTGAAGAACCAAAAAAAATTAAAACTTGTATATGAATAATAGTATAACCAAAGAAGGCGTTCTCGTTCCCTTAAATAAAAACGAGCATTTTGTGAATGCAGGAGTTTGTTTACGGAACATTCACGATCAGAGATAAGATTTCCCTTTTAATTAATTGAAATTTCTTCTTGAAAAGTTTTGCGCAAGTTCCATATTAATCTCAATTGTTTTTAGTTGTTTCCAGTTGCGGAGGAGATACAGTGTGAAGAATGTGGAAAAACAAACCGACTTGTACGTGTGCGTACGAATTTTGTAGCAAAGTAGCGTGTAAGCTTGGAATATGTATTTTGACTACCGAAAACGCAAAAGCTTTTAAACCTTTTTTTTTTTTTTCAAAGTTGGATGCTTTCATGCCGTTTCGTTTCCAACTGTTGTAAATGTAGTGTGGCAGTGTTTTTTGGTCATTCAGCAGATTTCCTTTTCATCCAAAAGCCAGTTGTGTGTATCTCTCATTAAAGTAATACTTTTCCATGGTAATGGGAAATAAGGAACAATGCAACAGCACAACGTAGCATTGATGATCTTAAGGATTACTGATGCTACTTTGGGAAGAGAAATCCTTATGGGAATACATTTGAATTGCAGTTGAAAGAAGGAATAGAGTTTGTGCTATACCTTAGCAACTGCAACAGAGTTGAGCTTCTTATGATGCAACATTGAATAAGAGGTGCTAGAATTGCTGGATCATCTTCGAAGGGTTTTCCAAACGCTCTGCCATTGTCTAAATGTATAAGATAGCTATTTTCCTTGAGTGCACGGATGACTTCATAGTGGTGACGGTCTGCGTTTCCCATTAAAAAATCAAAAATTGACATGTCAATCAAGTCCATCATTCTTCTCCCTTGATTGTACGGTGGTATTTTGTGGATCATCATACAATAATTTTCATCTGAAATGCGAAATGTTAAGCTTAGATCGTAATTTATCATGTTTTCAACGTTTTTTTGACTCAACCTCACTTTCTCTTTTTTAAAAGTATTCTTAAGGAACCATTAAACCGTTGAATGTGTTGCATGGTTCACAAGGGTTTCCTGCAGACAATTCTCATTATGGAATTTGTTCGTATTTTGGATTTCTATTCGGTAGGAAGGAAACTCAATTAGCGCTTATCATTCTGTCATCATTTTCAATGCTTTAATGTTCAATAAAGTTTAAGCAGCTCGTTTATATAGGCTAAAAATGATGTCCGATATGATACTGACTACAGAAACTCCATTAAATACTAAATTACACCAGATCTGGAAACAGGAATCTGTGTTTTCTTCATGTGGTTATCGAGAATAAACTAGTCTTGAAAATGCGACACTGAACACCAAAACAAAAATCTACTAACACAAAAATCCTCTGTAGATGCAAAAAAATCAGATCAAAGTAATGTCATACCATGGCTGTCTTTAATACTATTAGAATTTTTTTTTTTTTTCTTTTAAAAAAATATATATGAGCACATCGAAATTCAGGATTCAGTCCAAGGAGACCGCAAGGATGTTGGTTAACTCGTGTACTTCGATGTTGTGATATAAAGGTCATCCTCCGGTGCTATAGTGTTGAAGCGGAGCTGTTCAATGAATTATTTAATTTCAAAACCGTATGATCTTTCATACTCGATAAAGGCAAAATGACTGGCTTGATTGCAGAAATACATGTGCTCAATTCACGTAGGAGAGTGCGTTACGTGTGTGTCTTCACTTCTCAAGATGGGATGACACTTTTATTTTCAATATCGCATAATTGGTAAAACCCCATGTTTCCGGTGCTGCAGATGTTTGAAGTTGGTTCCGAGGCCGAAGAAGTTCTGCAGTCCGAAGATGTTCCCGAAAGCAAGCAACCGGCACTTGCACCACCACAATGAACGTCAAGCCCCTTCTTGCATCACGTTTGCTGAAATCCTGTCTGGCACAGCTTCAGAGTGCACTTACGTGGAAGAGCATGAATTGACATAATCCTCACATGTGAGTGAACACAGTGATGTGTTTCTTTTTTCTTTTTTTTTTTTCAATTCTGTTGTACAAGTTTTCCCCTCAACCAACAAAACACGCCGTCCCGCCAATAATTTAAAATTTGTAGCCGTGTGCTCCAAATGTCTTCGGTTTTCCCCGCTGCAAAAGCAGCATGCAGAATTTGGTATCCAAACAATCAAGGGTCAAGCGTGTTCTCAGATCTTTTCCTAAAAACGGGATTTATATGGTAGGTTCTCGAATCACAATTTGCCGAGAGGCAGTAAGAGCACTTTCAGGAGTTCGTTTACTGGGATTGCTAGTGACTGTCCCATCCACAAAGTGCGACTCGCAGAGGTGCCATCCCATTTCCGGTTCTCGAGGACCCTACTTAAGAGTAGCCACACTGTCCTTGAGAACAAAGAAACATCTTCCTGAACGGAGAAGTTCAGCAAACTAAATGAGAAAAAGCTCCAGATGAAAGCTCTAGAGAAAATTGTCTCGAATTTCTAGCCCAAGTGTATCCGTCTATCAATATCTTCCTTAAATGCGAATGCATCTCAAGTTAATGAAGGAACTCTAATTGACCAAGTTATACCAACGAAAACGGCAAAGGCAGTAGATGAAATACCTGAAAACCAAGTTAGAACAGCTACTATCTAATAAAGAAGATAAATGGTGAAATTTTCAACTCACGTTTTGAAATATTAGAAGAAATAATGTGGTCAGGCACCATCAATGAAAAGCAATTCATTGAATTCAATAAAAAAGGAAGCAAAACTCTTCCGTGTGAAAGCAACGAATGTGGTTGTTTCTGCATTTTTTTTTCTTTTCTGCCTTTTCTATGCTTTGAGGGGCGCAGTTTTTACATTTGGTTGTATTCCTCCTGTTCTGTTTACACATCTTGAAGAATATACTGCTCTGTACATACCAGCTGCCTGTATTTCAAAATAACTTTCGTTCTGAGGAAATAATCCGTAAAATTTTTGTTGCATTTACTTACTCCTTCAGCAATACAAAGAATATGATATATACCAGTTAAGTAAATATTTGAACTGAGAACGTCGACACTTGACTAAAGAACTTGGTACCCATGTTTGTGTGATTCATACCCCCCGTATTAATCGTTTAAAGATACGGACACTGCGCTCATAAATATGTAGTCACATATGTGGGTTTCAAACGTATGTATGTAGATGCACGCACATTTGTAACGAATTTCAGCTACCATAATAGCAGCAGCCCTGATGCAAAAGGTCTGCATACTTATGGATTCGAAAATCCAAAAAGTGACATGTACTGTGTTCTGAGAAAATCACTGTGTTTTGCTTCCAGGAGACACCAAACGATGAACACGTTCTTTTCTTAGAAGTGGAATGGTCACCGCAAGAGAAGCTCTCTTATCACATGCATCATTCAAATATTCGTTTGGACAGGAAGCTCGGCTCGGCTCACCTGTTTCCCACTTGGTTTTGCGTCTCTTATGGTATGATCTCCTCCAAGGATGGATCATGGATTTCCTCTTCAGATCTCTCGGCAAAAACACCGACAAAGATCCCTCGATGCTGTGGGGCTCTCCGCAGAACGCGTGAGACGTGTCGCAGTACTGCGAGCATCGTCCGTGGAAGCAAACCTGGTTTGCAGGGGAGACGAAGAACGTTCCCAGGAAGGATTTCTCGGCAAGGGGATAGAGTTCCTTCGTGATGTTGATCATTCGTCCGACAGTTGGAGGGTTTCTTCGGAATCCCAAAATCCTGAAAAAATCGTCTCGTGAGAAAACGGGCTGCAGAGGTCACTTGGTGCTCCACACGGAATGCTTAAAGACAAAACAAACAACAGGCGGAAGCACGTCAGTGTCTCACGACGAAAAGTAAGAACTAGAGAAGTTGGCGCATGTTTGTTGGCGCATCCGGGGAACCTGGCTTGTCGTTTGGGTGGCTAAGTCATGAGGAGATGATGGCTGTTGAGGAGGACTACTGTGTGCTTAGGTCAGTCTTCAGACGCACGACAGAGCACAAAATAAGAGAAGGGTAAAGCATACGGCCAAGCGGTTTTTTTTCTTTTCTTTGGAAAACACAAAGCAAAGCACGAGTAAGAAGCAGGAAAAGAATTATACCGTGGTCATCCACATTGCCTTTATGAGATTCTTTACCTGGGTCAACACGTGTTTCTTACGAAGCTGGAGGCTGATCAGATTTTCCCAGCCGTGATGGAACAACAGGAGCGACGGCTGGGTTTAATCACCTTCCTTTAGTACTTAATGTTCCAGAAAAGAGGGGAAGGGAAACGAAACATGATCCGTTCCCTCGCAGATTTGCTGCAGACGCTGCGTTCGCTGGCCCTATTGCCAATGCTGGATTGCAGGTGGAAGGCTCGCGGATGGATGCGAATCTTCGTGACTTGAAATGTCAAATGACGGATTTGGTGAAATGATCCGGAAACTTGCTCAACTCGTGCAGCTCGTTTGCTGGAACCCAATCGCTTATCAGCGTGAGAGCTCCGGATGGCACTAGCACGTGTCCTCCTTTGTAAACGCGGCAGAGAGGGGGGAGGGAAAGCGCGCCAGTTCAGAGACGGACTGTTTAAGTGTCAACTGCGTTGGTTCTCCTTGCTTGCAGTCCCCCCCCCCCCGTCTCCATTTCATTTGGCGGCGAGCGAAATTCCGTTGCCGCGTGCTACCGGAACTCTTTGAACGCATCTCCTTCGCTCTCGGATGTCTCAGAATACAAACAACAGATGCGAGCCATTTTATCTTTTTTTTTTTATGTCAACAAAATGGTAACAGATTGCAGGTCGGTTTGAAATTTCTTCCTGTTTCTGCGTGCACGTCTCGCAAAATCCCACAGCATCTGAATTCGTTCTCAAGATTTTCTTCCTAAGGCAAGCTGCATCGCTTCTTCTTCAACAGCAAGCATGAAATGGTCTGGGCATAGTTCTGGGAATGAAGCTGAGGAGGTGGGGATTCGTCGACCAGGTTTCGTTCCGTGGGAGCACAGGAAAAAAAATCTTCGAGTGGCGACAATTCGCTTTAGCTCGTGAGGAAAATACGTCGCACCGATGCGTTCGTCACGTTGCTCACGTGATGCCTTGTAGATGTAGGAAACGAACAGATTCCTTACCCATACGAAGACGGGACGAAGTGGTACTATGGTAAACGAGGGCACATCAGCTCAAGAGTCTTGAAACCCAAGGACCCGGTGCCTTTCCTCTAGGTGTTCGACAGAGCAGAGTGTGATGGGTCTCGAAATTCTGTTCGTTTTCAACGAAACGCTCCTGGGACGACAAAATCCGAGAACTTGGAAATTTAGGAACCTGATGTGCCCCCAGGGTCTGCTGTTTCGTTCCCGTTGATCACTCAGGGATCCAGAGCCTCCTTAGCCTCTATGTGAAACTCACTGGTCGGGCAATTTTTTTTTTTTGCCTGGGTTCTTGAATCAGGAGGCAGAGAAAAAAGGCAAGAACAAACTGGCTAAAGGGGGAATAAGCTCAGCCATCTTAACCACCGTGTCTTTCACGCTAGCAGCCTCAGCCAGCATTCCATCAATCATACAGAAACAGAATTTTGTGTTCTGTGAGATTCCAATCTTGCTTCTCGTTCGTCAGATGATCCCGCAAAGGAAGACTTCTGGATGGGAGGTCGACTTCACGTTCAAGAGTGCCTATGAGGTCTCCGGAGCAAAGTGCTGTGCTGTGAAAGCTAGAGCTTCACTCATACTGAGGTTATCAGATTGTTCCAAACCGACTGTTTCTTCTGCTTTCGATTCTGAACGGAAAGTCTCCTTCTTTCTGTGGCACAGGGTCACGAAACTCAGGTAGGAAACTTCAGCTCCAAAACTCATGCAGCTTCCCAGACGCTGTCTTCCGCCGGAGGGAAGGATCGCGCCATTTTGCTTGCGTGACTTCGCGGCGGTTGTCTTCCGTGCACGAAAACAGTGCCGTTCGCCGTTTGCTGTGGGGAGGGACTGACTCGGAAGGGATGCGGTTGCCTCCTTCCTTAGGCGCGCAATGCAACCTCCTGGGCATGGAACACCCTCTTTAAAGCTCCACTCATTTGTCGAACAGAGAGAGAGCTTCTGTGGAACGTGTTGAAGATCGAAGAGAATGGCAAGAAACATGAATTGCTTCCTACCTGCTAGAGGTTTGTTCAGAGGATCAAAAGCCTCCACTTGAAGTCAACACACAAGTGGAAACCAAAACAAAAACCAAAAAAAAACAGAAGGAACGAAGACGATAATCCCAACAGCACCGTAGAACAAATGACAGCAACAAGAGCCCTTATAGAAGAGATCCAGCAACACAATAAAGGTGGTGGTGATGGCAACAGCCACATTCTCTTTGCATAGTGATTTTGGTGTTTTAAACCTGAAGATCGAAAGCGAAAGTCATCCTTGAAGGTCGGTTCACTTCCACTGGTGAGTAGTCACAGGCTCGGTTCGAAGCAGGATGTCGGTAGAAGGCTTTGCGATGAACAAATGAAGAACGGTGTGGAAGTCAAAGAATGCTAGTCAGTAGTGCTGAAGAGTGCAGCCACGGCTCTGACAAGTCGATGAGTGGCAACTATGGAAGTATTACACACGAGTGCAGCAAGCTCATGTTGGCCAAATGCCAGTTTCTGGAAAGTTGAATCCAGCCACGAGATCAGGCAATCAAAAGGATCCAATGATGCGTTTAAAGGGCAGTCTCCAAGGGATGAAAGAGGGAAGGCGAATAAAAAGGAGATCCATTCTTCCCCAGGGAAGAGAGAAAAAAAGTTGTCTATTAATTGATCTCAGTGAGGAAGAATGAAATTCTGGAAACTGACCGAGAAGATCGGCGTTAGGAGTTGCAGCCCAGATGTTGCTCGTGCACAGTCTAGATGGGAGTCACCAACTCATCCTACATAATGTAAGAAATCGAATTTATGGAAGCCCTTCGGATCTTCCGATCAAACTAAAGCGTTTCGTTCTGGTCTCCGTGAAACTTTGTGTTGTGCGCAATGAGCACACGTGAGCTCGGAAGTGGAAGACAGCGGAAAACAGAAAAGAACCCCAAAGGATTTCTATCATCGTCCTCTTTCCAACTTTCGAGAAGATGCATTTTTTCAAGAACGAGAACGGTGGAGCTGAAGCCATGGAATCGTTCGAATCGACTGCAAATCAACAAATCTCGAAAAGCCTTGTCAGTTAATAACAAATAAACATCTTTGAATTTTTTTTTGTTCGAAGATGCAATAACAAACATCTCTCCCTTATGACATTGAAGATGCGTTTTATGTCTTTTTTAAGCATGTGTTCCGCTTAAACTATGTTTTTCTCGTGGCTCAGTACGTAATGAGCACACATGAGCTCGAACACTCGTTGTTTCTTCCTCGAAAAAACAAACAAGCAGGAAGGAGTAATCGTATCGATTTGTCTTTCCGTGACTTTCGGAATTCCAAGCATGCTGCTGCACACGTTTGGCAGTTTGGCGCAAATCAGAGATTCCCCACTGAAAGCCTTGGATAAAAAGAAACATTCGCTCAGAAACCTCGGCCCGCAGAGCAAAGCAAAGCTTCATCTACTCCCGAGGAAGACTCATCGGAGCACACGCCTTTGCTACCTACCTATCCAGGTGGAAGGCGGCTATCTCAGCATTATGCCTCTCGAAATCATTGAAGTAAAAGTGGTTGGGAGACGTCGTGTATTCCCTTGGGAACCTTCAAAGAAAACACACACAACAAAAAAAAGAAGTCAGCTTGGTTGTTGGGAACTCTTCGGTCGCCACTTACCTCATGGGCTTGAAAATTGATTCTTCTCCTGATTCAAAACTGATGATTAATTTGAATTGAGACCCCGCACTGAACTCCTCTAGGAAGAAGGAAACATGAGCTTTGCAAAAAAAAAAAAAAAAGGAGATTGATGGCATGCAGGTTAAAGGATGCTGCTTCAACAACAACATTTTTGCGAAGGAATGGTAGAAACGGTGTAGGAGGAGGAAGAAGATTGGACTTTTAGTCAGCCATTCCGGTGTTTCTTAAGTACATCAATTTAAGCTCAATCCTCACTGGTTCTAGGAAGTAATTCGTTAAGAGCAAAAATGATGATGATCATAATTCCTTCCATTTAAGAAAATACAGCGGGCTGAAATCTATGTTTTTTTTTAAAGAAGAAAGAAAGAAATAGAAAAGAAGGAGGAAGAAATTTCCAAGCCATAACCAGAATTGACAACAGCGAGCTAAGAGTCTGGAGTTGTGGTAAATGGAAACTTTTCCCTGTTTCAAAGTTGGAAAAACTGGGCAACAGTTCACGGGTCAGAGCATGGTCTTCAGGATCCGCACGCTGTTTGAAAGTCGCCAGATTTTCAACGGCTAATTTATTTTCAAAATGCAACATTCAAAGAATGAAATTTTTACATAACGCGCGCTATGTGTGATTTTTATGTAACGTGACACGGAAAAACAAGCACGCAGTGGTGCCATCAACATTTCATTCATTCATGGAAGTGCAAATAATTTGACGTCCTTGAAAATTATTTGCTCGCTTCTTGCTGCTCCTTTTCCGAGACTAATTTTGTCAAGATTTGGGTTGCACTGCCTCACCCTTACGGCAATCCAAGTTCCAAATTTTAGGCAGCCCATCTATTTTTTTTCCTTAGGAATTGCAATAATCCGTACTCGAAAATCAAATCTCGCGTGAATGTTTTGAAGAAAGAGGGCTCATCAAAAGAAAAAGGCTTACTATTTCAGTTACTGAAGTTTCGGACACATAAGGTGAAAAAATCTAAAAGAAATGAAAGGTTGCTCCAAAAATTTGCCCAGAAGAATTGGAGTGTTGCGTGTGCCATCACTTCTCCAGGGGTGACAACGTGTAAATCGTGCTTTCCTTTTCTTTCTTTGCAAACGAGTCTTGCCACATTGGAGGATCACTGAAGAAGCGAGTCCATCAACGGAAACTGAGTAAGTTAATCCCATAGGACAAGGATAATGATCATCAGTCGAAAGGGTTTGCTTACTGAATGTAAGGTTAGATTTTCTTGCGAGCCTTCATCGGCAGCAAGGGAACCGAAAGCGATTGCGTTTCACCTATCACCTATCTGCCAACTATCACTTTCGGTAGGTGAACTGAGCTACACGTAACCGTCCGTGAACCGAACGTCGCAAAAGCTTGATCGGCAACTACTGAGCAACTCTGGCCTCTGGCCAGTCCTTCAGAGAGCTCCACTACCAAAGGACTGCCGATCCTTCGTGAGTTCTTCGGAGTTGCCGCAGCATGTTTGGAGTTGTGTAGTTTTGGCTTCCACAACCACGACAACGAAGATATCCTTATCTTCGAGAGGCTTGCCTTAATATTGATGACTGTACTTATCGATCCTCGGTTGTCGTTCTAGCAAACTGACACTCGAATACTTGGATATCTGCGACGAGATGAGGTGCATCGTGAGAGTTCAGTGCAGGCAAACGCAACAAAACCCCAAGGCATCGCAGATCGTCCCTCTTTCTCAAGACGAAGGAAGGCAAAAGCCGACGGACGTGCCAGCAGCCGGAGGTAGCCTTTGGGCGATGCAGTGCGCGAACGGACAGGTTCGCCACGACCTGTTCGGAAAGCTCAAAGCTCAAAGGGACTTTGGGAACGCCCTGCTTGGATTTACGCGAGGCGAAGGGAAAGTAATGAGAGAAGGACGAGCTCCTTCGAGATGGAGGGCGTACGTTGTACCTCTCCGAGCCTGGTTACCATCACAACCGGATGAAAGGCATCCTTTTTGAGTTAGACGGGTAACTTACTTCCAGAGGTCTCTGGGTGGCTGAGTCTACAGAACTTATACGGAAGATGAGCTACCGGCGAAGGATTGAATCCAATGAAGGGTGAACTCCGGAAACCAAGCATATGCAAGCCTTTGGGGTTTTCTTTTTTCGTTTTTATTGAGGAATCAGACAATACACGGCAAGGAGATGGCAGGCTGGATTCCAATCAGGAAGATGTAGGATTGGCGTCTCCCTATCGATTCTGGGAATGTGATCAGCACGCGAACCCAAACAGGGGTGTTCGCGAGAAAGTGGAGATCGAGGAATCTTGGATGCGGCTACTGGATTTCCATGATGCACTCAAAGCAGCATTTGCGGGGAAACAGCAGGTCAGATGATGTTCCCGATTTTCAGCTCGCACCCCCGATTGAATCTGACTAAGCAGATCTGTGGATCTTCGAGTAAACTCTTCAAGTTAGAGGGTGCCCCCAGAGGGAACCATTCTGTGGATCCAGGTAGGGCTACGGAGGGAGGAGTCCGTTCCTCCCACGCCTGGGAAAGATCCCCGAAGGGAACCACCTCTCCGCTACTCTCTACGGAGGGACCCCCCGGAAGGAGCCAGTTCTCTAAAGGCGACCCGGAAAGGGAAAGGGATTCCTTCTCCAGAGGGAATTTGTGAGGGAACCACTCCTTGCTTCCTCTTCCTCTGAAGAGAATAGGGATGCTTATCAATTTTCCCTGAAGGGTCGCTCCCGAAAGGAGCAGCGTGCTTCTTTTTCCCACTCTGGAGAGATATAGATCTTCCAGCTTCATGGGACGAGATGGGGGTTCCCGGAGGGGGCGAGAATGGAACGATTTGCACAACAGGAGGGGAACCATGAAGATAACCGCTTCTTGATTCCTGGGAGGACCACCCCGGAGGGTCGATCGCAGACAGTCAACGTGGACATCCGGTTCTTCTGCTTCGGCTCCACCAGGCCGCACCCTAAGTCTACAGGCCAGCCAGCGTCATCTTGCCGGGGGGACTCGAAACCCACGACGCACCCTCCATTTCTCTGGAGCCAATCCTCCACGTGGGGACTTCGAGCCCACGAGCGCAGACCGCAGCCACACGGCCGCCAACGCAGGGCCACCTTGGATGATCAGGGATGCCATAACGAGTCGCACAAATCCCTGCCAGCATCGCTCGCAGCAAAGATTTTTCCCGGAGCAAGGGCGGCGGCAAGTAAGGGGAACTCGCGAGGTTCCCGTCGACCAAGAAAGCAATCCTGGTCGTTTCCAAGAGGGATATCGAGTTTCCCTTCTGTGCAAGCAAGCTCTGCGGAGCGGAGGGGCAACTGCTTTTGCGAGCTGGTAAGCGCCACGAGCTCGGGAAGCAGTGGATCTCGCATGGTATGGATCGTGGGTCTCCCCCCGCGCCGTCTTCACAGCTGATGTGGATGCAGCTGCCGAGCGCCGCACCGGTTTCCATGCCAACAATGCTCGACTCAGCGCAGTCTCTCTTGCGGATTCGCGGGCTCGGGGATGTGGATTCAACAAAAAAAAACGGGACTGCTCTCTGAGAAAGTGGGAGATGCGAATCTGATTATAAAAACAAATGGCGATGTTTCTGGGAGACTGGACACCAGGGCGTAGCCATAAGGTGGCAAGCAGGAGCACTTTGTTCACGGAATGGTGGTGATGGCATCACTTCATAAGATGGCTTCGGCGAACCCACCGATGAGTTTTCTCTTTCCGAGATGAAATTCTCGAATATGCAAAACTGTAAGTTGAACAGGCAGAAAGATTTCCTGCTTCTTTCAAATCTCGAGGGGAGGGGGGATTAGGGTGGAGGGAGGGGGGGGGGATGCTCAACGCAGGAGGTCCTTTCCTCGACATCGGAAACAGCCCCCCTCGAAGCTGAGCCTGCCTTACGGCGGGTGCCCATCCAGGATGTGATAAGTTTTCAGGCTGGGGAGGGAGCTGATTATGGCTTCGTTACCCCCAACGTGCTGCAGCGGCGAAATTCCGATGGAAACTCCGCACCCAGTTCTGTGACCCCAGATGATTTCATTGCACGGAACGCGTCGGGGAGTTCGAGGGGCGGAGAGGAAGCTTTTCCCGTCCGCCGTGTCGTGACCAACCCCTCTCGAAATTTCTGCCACTCCGCATCCCTCGAGGTCCGCCAGCCCGGGCGTACACAGGTGGAGGCGGCGGCCCCGCCAGCTCCTGTGAGAGCCTCGCCCCTTCTCTCTCGTTGAACCGGCAAAATGGACCAACACCGCCCACCCGTTCGTCCGTTGAGCCACCACCACCACCAGCCTGCGTGCTTGTTTCCGAGTTTTCCGGCTCCCCCGACTCCTTGCATCGTCTCGAAACCACAACAGGGACCTATGCTTCAGTTTCGCCCTACTGAAGCATTCGTTTTCGGTAACGACTTTTGTTGCTTGTCAAGGACGTGTTTTTGAAGCGCGACTCAAATTTACCACTGAGACTTTTTTTTTCCTATTGTCTTGAACGATTCTTCTCGGTTTCTTCAGACCTCTTTCATTGCCGACTAAGTACGGAAGACAAATCCTACGGAAGATAGGCCTTTTCCAAAAGCTGTGGCCATGGCGGGCAGGATCCAAGAAACCTGTTGGAAAGGTTCCGAAAGCCAAGGAGGAGACTTGGAAAAGGCTCGAAGGTGTTCCGCGTTGTTTGGGTGTGGAGGTCCCGAGAAAACAGACGCGGCGATCTGAAAGCCGAGGAGGCACCGTGGCGACACGCACTTCATCCTTATCAGCGCGGTTTCCGAAGCTTCCCGTTTGGGGCACGTCGAAAAGGAAATTCGCCCTCGAGTTCTTCACCACTGCAGTACCCGCCATTCACCTCTTCTGGAATAACATTGCTTACGACGCAGCCTCCTCAAGACAGCACGCAGCAGGAGGCGACAATGCGTGTCGTGCTTTTTCCGTGCTATCAGCGTTTCCTTTTATGGCTTCAAGAGTTGCGTAATCGCGACGGATTTCTTTCGGGACGCAGTCTCTGCAGGGCCGTGAGTGAGCAGAGCACCATCTTGATCGTGGAAGGCAACTGTTGATAACGCAGGAGCAGACTCTTTGATGTGATCGATGGCAACAAATCTGAGACTTTAAGAACCTTGAGGTGCCTTGCTGCACGATTGGTTGCTGATGCCGGTCGGCGACGCTCTTCAGGAAGCAGCAGTCTACATCAGCGGCGCGCATCCTTTTTTTCCGCGACGAGGGCCACAGGAACTCTCTGGCGTCTTCACCGTCTCCAGGCGATAATCATGACTCCTGAAGTTTTTTCCCGCGGCAGGAAAAATTCCATGATTCTTGGATACATGACATTCACGTTGCTTCTCTTTACTCCGACCTGCATTCCGTGAATATGCCAAGGTGGGTCCGGTCCTTTTCGATTTTAAGGGACACTTCGGTGTCGCGTCAGATTTTACTGGTCACGCTCGATTTGAACCAATTTTCCTGCACGCTTATGTGAAGGAAGTTTTTGCAGGAGCCAAAGTTTGAAAAATTCTCGTCCCTTCTGATTTTCCCGCAGAGGATTCGGTTTGTTCCTGACCTCGTATTCTTTCGCGACCAGCAAAGGCCAGCAAACTTTTTCGAGGAGACACGGATCCTTGGTTCTTTTGCAGCTCCGAGTGGTACCGAGACATGCTCCGGCATGGGGGATTCGTCCAGAGCTCTTTCTGGGGTATGGTTTTATCGAGCAGGTTCACGTTTGCGACTGAAATCCTCCATCCGGAGCTCAGTTCTTCACCTTTCGTTCGGCACCGGAGACTTCCGCCTTAAGACACGCCTGCTTGGTAAGGTTTCGGCATTCCGCGGGTCCAAAGGCTTCCTGTCTTATTCTAGAGACTTGACTGTGTAGCTCCCTGCCTGGTTCTTGCATTTTCCTTCTTCGCGCGCACTCCTGAATGCTGCGGACATTTCCTTCGAACGCTCAGCACGCGCGCCTAGTGTGATGAAACAGGGCTTCCTTGTTTCTCAGGACGAGGTCAAGCTGCGGTGGAGACTCCACGCCGGATGTTTCTCGGTCGCTGGCCAGCATCTCCCACCCAGTGTTCGTGAGTTGCCTTCCTGATGTGGTCGACCAAGGCGAAGTGGTACAGAGTTGAGGGTAGGTGCCTCAAGCAACGATGAAAACCGGAGTCGGAGTTTCATCCCATCCGCTGTCTGTTTCCTAGCTGATGCTCGGACAAGCAGGGAATTAGGACGCACGCTCGGTATCTAAGAAGTTGCTGTGCTTTGCAAAGTCTCTGGTAGCGTATCCTGGCAAAGAAACTGCCCGGGTGGGAGGCTTTGTGGTTAAGCTTCTGCGCGTGGCACCATGCGTCGCGGGTTCGAATACTCCGGCAGAAACTGACGCCACTGAGCCGTTGGGTTCCGAGTTTCTCCTGCAATGGCACTGGTTGGCATAATCATTCGGGCGTGGCAACGGCGGTGGATTAAGCTGGAGGCCCCCGATGAAGGCCGGAACAATGGGAGTTGTCCTTCGGATCTTTCCAGGAATAAAGGAGTGGGGAGTTCCCCCTTCTGTCGTGCAACGGAGAGCGGACTCCCCTCACCGGAAGACCCTTCCGGTTTCAAGATGAAGCAGGAGCCTTCATAGACACCTCTCCGATTGTTCAAAGGAGCAGACCCCACCTGTTGAAGGGGTCCCGCCGAGTCGTCGCCTCTTCACAGAGTGCAAGGAAGCAAGCGAGAGTGATTCCCTGCGGGAAGCTGCAGCGCCCCTTCTGAGTTTCGGAAGCGTCCCTTCGGGGTTCTGTTCAGAGGAGTGAACAGGAGCGGTTCCCTCCAGAGACGAAATTCCTACTAGCGGATCCTTTCCGGGTTCTCTTCGGAGAAGTTGAAATGGAGAGGACCACCCCCCTTCGGGGTGTCCCTCCGGAGAGAATACGGAAGGAGATGCCCTTCGGGGTCCCCCTTCGGAGACAACCAAGGTGGGAGGTGCGATCCCCCCGTCCTGGGGGGATCCCTCCCCAAGCGGGAGAGGAACGGACTCCGAGCCCTTCCTGGATTCATAGGGCGGATCTCCATCTCGGGGTGCCCCCTATCCTGAAGAATTACACGCCCCCCTGCGGGGTTGTCGCAGGAGAGAGGCGTGGAACCTAACAGTGTGTTTAAAGAGCCACGTGCGCCGCGAGGCACGCGACCGGCTCTGAGGTACTAAGCGAACCAAAAAAAAAAAAAAAGAAACCGACTGGAAGCGCATGAGGTTCTCTCCACCGTGATGAAGCTCAGTCCCTCTTACTCGAGATTCTGCCGCTCACATCGGAATCCTCGAATGCGTTACTTTCCGAAAACTTCCGTCCGAGACCAACGGGAAAAAGGGTTTCCTCAAACCCCGATGGGGAAAGTGGTGATTTTCCCGACGACTGTTCTCCCACCCCTTCCAACTCTGCTTTTTCTTTTAAGCCCTTTCTCCTGAGAGACTTCTTGATTCCATCCCGAGCATTCTTCGCAGTAGCGGTAGGCAGCAGCTTTTCGCCTCTGTGAATCGCAGATTGCCCGCTGTCCATCTTCTCCTGCTGCTTGGAAAGTATTCGAAGCAGCTTCCTTCCTGCACAGAGCCAAGACGCATATAAACTCCCACGCTTGACGGGTACCTTGGCAGACTAATGCACTTGGAAGTGAACACCACCACACTGTGCTCCCTGTTTGCTCCTGCAAGACTCCTGCCGACAGTCTTCGCCTTGGATTTCCCCCTTCCGGAAGGGTTGCGAAGGGTACACGCACTTGCGTGGGACCTCAGCGTTGCAGGCAGTTTCCGAAAAGCCTAGTGCTAGCAAGATCTGCTCCCTTACGACGTATGTGCACCCAATGAGTACCTTCCGTCGAGGCACACCCGTGCGGCCCACAGTCAAATCGTCCTAATCATTCCACATCCCCATGAATTCCGTATCCCATAATGCCCAACGAGCAACTTTCTTTTCCGTCCACATTGGTACGAGGTGGTTTCCGTGGTTTCCTGAGGCTCAGCACTGTCTTCAATTTGCATTGTCGTGTTTCGACCCTTGTCCAGGATGAGAGACAGACGTGCGCAGGCACTGCACTGAGATCCGTTCCTTAAGCTTACTGGAATCTGTACGGCCATTTCTCCTCCTTGTTGCCTGGTTTTCGAAGAGGAAATTCATATTGGGATCTTACAAGCTGATTTCGCGGGAGGGGTGGGGGGTGGTGCGCGCGCACGGGATGGAATGGTTTGCCAGCTGAGAGAGTCCCGTAGCGGCAGCTGGGAAACTGTTCCATCCCGTGCGCGCACCCCCTATGTAGTCTCGACTTTCTCCTCAGGGATGATCAGAAGGGTGATAAACGAATCAGGAACTTTTCCTCAGAGAGTGTACCCTCCTTGGTAGCCGCTCGGTGCGATGCAGGGGGGCACTGAGGCATCCGGAGTGGCCGGAGCGCGCGAGATCGACAGAGGCTAAACACACGAAGCGACACGCGAGCACGCCACCGCAGGTCACCTGAAGTCGAAAACATGCTCGCAACCGTGAGCAATTCACGCCTACAAGCGCGTTTCTTGGCAGCGTGCCAACTGTGTCTGGCCGTACCGCTTCAGGACTTCAAAACTCTGCTTTGTATCTTCCGCAACGTGCGGCGCATTGTCGCTAACAGGAAATAGGGAACTTCTATGAGTCCAGCGCCTCGCGCCCGCATCTCCAGAGAAAGGCTAAACTGGAAAGAACAGGCTCCATCGCGGAAATAGGATCTGTGTGGGTTCCTCTCAAAATGTGATGAAGTGGATAGACGGAAGTGGATTCCGTGTGGGCAGCACGGCACTCCGCGGAGGTCAGAGGGACCGTGAAGCGTCGCTGGGATTCTCTGCCGGTAACCGGGAAAGGCGAGGAGGAACGTCCACACGGTTCCCAGAGCAAAGCACACCATGGCACGAGAAGGGGCGGGAAGGAGCAAACGCTCTTGTCGGCATAGGCCAGAGAGGACCCGACGGCACAGTCAGTGCCAACCTCCTCTTACCATAAACAATCCTTTCCTTCTTCTTCTTCCTTCTTTCCTCATTCCCTTCTGTTGCGGACCTCTACAGGAACCCCCAGAGGTTGTTCGAACTCGGTGGGATGCACTGCCCCAACGTCTCTAGACGTTTCTTTACTTCTGTGATGAAGAAGCGCACTGTCTCGACCGCGTGGGAATCATCAAGACAGGTTCCTATCTTGGATGGATGAAGGAAGGATGGTTGTTTGAGACGGGGAGGTTTGGTAGGGAGGAGGTTTGTTTCTCTCCGAGGCGCACGCAACCCTGGTTTTGCGAGCTACGGAATCATGGGAGAAAGGACTGTCGAACGGGAGCTGCTTCGACGCAGCTGCACCCGAAATGGAACAAGAAACCTGTTGGATGACCGGACCGCTGAGCTGAGTTCTGACCTATATGATGCTCCCGGAACCTATCCCGGGACCAATGAACTTTGGAGCACGCCTTTCCGACTGTTTCATCCCTCTCCCGACCACAGGGAGATCCAGCTAGGCGGGGAGCAGTTACGCAAGGAAACAAGATAGAAGAGGGGCACTTCCGCTCTCCAGAAGTGTCGTTTCCGGTGTCGCGGAGGGTCGAACGCTGCGGGGGAACCAACGAGTGGGGTGGATGCTGAAGATCTCACGAGCAAAGCTTCGAGTCTGCGAGCTGCGTTTCCGGGAAGATCGTCCCGTAATTCTGGAGACCTCCTTCGGACTCACCCGCTTTATCCGCGCACACGGGCTCTGAGCGCGTGTGGGCAAAGCAGCGGGTGTCCTGGGAATGCTTGCTCGGTGAGGGGGAATCTCAAGTGCTGGGAACGTCCGCTTCACCCTGCAGGAAGCAAAGAAGAGTGGGCACGTTTTAAAAGGAAGAGGGGGAGCTCTGCAAGGTGGAGCGAATGGAAGCTTCCACAGGATACGGGGAATCTTTTAGACCCCTCCTCAGGTTCCGAGTGCTTTTCAAAGAGTCCTGTTTTTCCCGGGTCGCCGAGGTTTCGCGCATTCGTGCCTTCTCCCGCAGCCGCCTGCGCGCCACCTTGGCGAAAGCACGGAAACACACGCGAGTCTTCACCGAAAAAACTTGCATCCTCTGCGGTCTCTGGGCCTCCCTGAGGACAAAACGGATTTCCACAAGGTTGGATCACGTGTCACGGACCTGTGGTCTCACCCCTCCCTCCCAGTGCACACCCAGGGAACTTTTACTGCTCTCTGAGAGGGTGAGGGTTTTTCCGCTCGCCCTAATAAGGATACATGCCATTTCCGGAGGATCAGAACTCTCTTGATCACAGCTCGGTGGGGGAAGAGGAGGTGAGGGAAAGGACCCGGATCCAAGACTCCTGATTGGTGCTCATTTTTCATCCTCTCAAGGAGGTTCCGGCAAAGCAGGAGAAAGTCTACCCCCTCCCCCCCGTTCTCAGGGAACTGGAGAGAAGGGGGTAGACTTTATCCCTCCCTGACTCGATGAGAACCCTCCGCCTTTTTGCAGCTGCTTCCCTGGATTTTGAAGCAGCACCTACAGTGCCGAGAGAGTCCCACCTCTAGAGAGAGACCGGCCAACACGGAAGCTTGCTCAGCTCTTTTTGCCCATCCTTCCACCATCTCCACTTAGTTCCCATGCTGAATATTCAGAGTGCTGCACTGAGTGATTTGAATCTCCCTGAATCTCTCCTGGAGCCACAAACATTGCCTTTCTGCAGTCTTTCATCTTCCTGAGGTCACTACCAGTCCGCGGAAGGACAGTCCCCATGTAGGGTAGAGTTATCTCCTCCCCATGGTTCCCCAGATCTACGGAACCACGAACGTTCAGGGAAAGACCATCGGAAGCTGCTTGATCATCCCTCATCTCCATCTTCTCATCGCATTCTTCCTTCCTTCTTTCCCCCTTCTAAAAAATGTACTTCTGGGTGTCCGTTCCAGCCTCGGCACGATGGTCGGGTCTTCTCTGCGAACATAACTCAGTTCGCAGCCAGCCACCTCGATTGCTGGACGCTTCGGTCCTTTTCAAGGTGAACCTGCTTCTCCTTGGAGCATGTAAGACCAGCTGAGCCTTCTTCCGCAAGTCCGATAGAGCTGTAGGCTGCGAGTTCCTCCTGAGGATATTTCTTCGTGTTCCCTTAGTAGGCGCAAGGCTCGCCCATCTCTCGACCGTGGCTCCATGAAGAGCATCAAGTAAAAACAAAAAGAAAGGAAAAGAAGATACGGATTCGGCTGCACTTCTAGGATTTCCCTCGCTTGTTCATAGAGAGGGGAGGTCATGTGGACTTCAGGAAGATTGGGTTCGCATGCAAGATCGTGCGGTCGATCTCTCAGGCCAAGTTCGTACCACCGAGTACGAGTTCAGGTACGAGTTCTCGGTTTATACCACCGAGTTTCTTGAGCTTCTTGGAGAAAGCGATCCCGTCTCTGGATGAGCCGCTTGCCCGAGAGCTTTGGACATTCCGGGTTGCCTAGCAAATCTTCTCCCCTCCGAAGCTTTCCCAAGTCTTGTCTTTCTCGAAGGAGCATGCATGCGAGGAGTTCTGGTGATGGACGCGGGCGAGTCCCCCTTTCTGAAGCGAGCCTCACTTTTTTTGTGTGTGTATTGTGTCGGGCGTTCCTGAAGGGAAGGATGGAGGATGGAAGGATGCGTTTGAGTTTGAGGAGAGTTTCTTGCCGTCCACTCGAGTGCGCGGCCATCTCGCCATCTCACCTTCGCATTTCCGTATCTACGTGAGCTCCAGAATTAAATTCAGGAAACGGGAGTAAAAAGAATGGAAACCGAAGATGAAAGCGGGCACACATGGAGAAGAGAACGCGCTCGAGAAAAACGCGCATTGCACAGGCTTTCTAGACGCGTTCACAGGATCGAACAGAATTTGCGTGCAACCATGAGCAGTGAGATGGTACCCCTGCTTCTCAAGATGGGTGAGAATAAAGATAGGAGAAACTTCTCACCTATTTTTGATATCGGACTCGTAGTCATGCTGTTTAGGAGAAGCTCGACATTGACGTCATCACTGGGATACAGTGCTTCCGAAGATATCCCCAGATAAAACTTCTGAAATGGGGTTTCTGGTTTTCCTTCCCTATTTTTCAAGCAAACAGATGTTATTTTTATCGTGCCGTCCACTGGGATACTTGAACTAGGCAAAGTGGGCCGACACTGGTAGAAAGTTTGAGGCGTTAGGATGCAAGGGGAACATGCTCAAACAGTTCTTTCGGGTTCTTGGAGAGATGTCCCATTGAGACTTATTTTCACTGCAGAGATGCTGTGTGAAGTGTCAACCCTCAGGGAAAGACAGGAGAAGGAGACGCTAAGACTCGATCAGGAGAGAAGGTGAAGAGCAGTTTCTCCTTTTGGGAAAAGTCGATCCTTGAGTGTTTCCTCGAATGC
Organism: Raillietiella orientalis; assembly: GCA_036172245.1. Classification (NCBI taxonomy): domain Eukaryota; kingdom Metazoa; phylum Arthropoda; class Ichthyostraca; order Raillietiellida; family Raillietiellidae; genus Raillietiella; species Raillietiella orientalis. The sequence goes on along the minus strand of JAYWIR010000004.1, from coordinate 1,411,778 downwards.
ACCCAGTGTTTGGGCAATGTGTCCTCTAGGGAATGTGTTTTCGAATGCCTTCTTGTGGCTCTCAGCTTTGAAGCAGCCTCCTCAAAGCTTCCTGAGGACGCTTGCCCAATCGATGCGGGACTCTAAAATCTTCTGTGATTTGATGATGACTTGGTTGAACACATCTAGAATCCGAGGTAGTCCTCTAAAAACTTCCTAATGATAATGGTCTGTTTTAATTTCCACTGCCTCATAGTGGTCATGGTGTGTATCCCTTTCAGAAGACCCCCTCGGGACGGACAAACTTCGGAAGCGCAGCGAGAAAACTTTTCGTTATCATCTCACGAGTGAATTGAAGTAGAAAGCACGAGAAGTCATCTCAACAAAGGAAGGAACACGTCAGATTCTTTGAATTTCCAGTTTTAGATGCAGACCGAAGAGAGGGAACGCTACAAATTTTGACTCTTTGTCACATAGAAGCTAATGCTCTACAAGCAACAGCACGATCACGATGGAAATGATCAGCAAGAGTAGAGGATAAATATATAGCAGCAGGCTGGTGACCACAAAGGCACGCGAGGATTTCTTAGAAAGAGGCATCAACCCATAGATCCCAGATGCCATGTCGAAAGAATTTCTAGAAGCTGGAAGCATCCTAGGAGAAACTGAAAAGTGCGTTTCCTTGAGCTTCTGCATGAGACCCTAGAAAATTTTCCATTTCCGAAGCAACGAATGACACTTCGTAGAGTGCAAACTGATTGGAAACGGGCCCAACAGTAGTACTTCCGGGAACTCAACGTGGAGTCCACTCCATGTTTAACGAAGTGCTTCAAGCACCATGAGTCAATGCTTGCTCATTTAGCTAATTAGTATGAAGGGAACTTATCCAGATTCCCGATTGCATCAGGAAACCGAAGCATTTCTGTTTAAGATAAGAGGGTTACGACAAGAAATTAATCTGGGAAGAAGCATCTTCTTTTTTATTGAAAGGGATGCTCTTTTTGGATATCGGCATTTTCCTATTTGTCTTACTTTTAAAGCCACTTTTTTTTAATATGGACAAATGAATAAATGATGCTCCATTATGAATGTGGGTAAAAACAAGAAATATTCATTCCGGTTTCGTACTTCGGCTGCTTATGGCAAAAAGATTTCCAGTTCGGAATCAGGGCAGTTGGGTTCAGTGAACAGGTGCGAGATGGGATTTAAAACATTCTGCCTGGAGTGTACTCTTGCTAGGTACTTATTGTACTTTTTCTTGCACTTTGCTGTTTGGATGGCACCATCCATCGTTCACGCTATTCGTTTGGCGCCGTTGTGTGGCATGTTCCGCAGGCTGGCTGATCATGAAGGTGCTTTTTGAAGTTCATAAAGTTTAGTTTTTGAAGCTTTTTGAAGTTGAACAGCGTCAATGGTAATTAATAAACTCCTGCCAACATACCTCGAAACTTGCACGATCGAGACCATGAAAGTGAATGCTATCGCCATAATAGCGTTCATCTACTGGTAAATGCTATGATCTAATTGCTCCGTCATATTCTGAGAAATAGAAATTTTTCAGGCAGCACATTGTTTGGACTACGTACATTACATTTCTTCTAGAAACTAGGTGTTCCTCTGTCGAGATTTTCATCGAGAGTCTTAGCGATATTTCAAGATAATTTACATTAAATGCATTTCTCAGAATTTTATTGGATTTCAAGATTCCTAGAACGCTAATTGTGTGTTTCTGAATCACTGATACGACAGAATTCTGTATGCTAAGAAATGGCTTGCAGTTTAATAATTAAAGTGCAATCAATGGATCTATTTTGGAAACCAGTGAACTTACATTTTCTTCCTGTAGTCAATCAAGTCCTGATTGATTTCTTCAAAAGTTTTATTGGTCCTCGCAGCTTTTCCAGGACGGCTTTTTTCTATAGCTTCATGCAAATCCATAAACTGGTCGTCGTAAACGTCTTGAAAATCGTTGGTAGGAGTCCTTCGTTTGAAAGTACCGCAGCATGAAAAGGTGTGCTCTTCGTGCTGCACGGAACAACGTGGTTGCTCACTTTGTACTTTTTCGAAAAACACTACTCTCAAAAGCACTATGAAGCAGCCGATGCCAAGAAGCACCATTGCTTTAAACCGCTTCACAGGCATCTTGAAGATGCTGCTGGAGGTATGACCGTTCCAAGGACCAAAATGGATTTCTCGAGAAGCGAAACAAGGGAAAAAACTATTTTCTAACCGATGCCGAGTGATTTCCATCAAGAAACCCCTCTTGATTTTTGAGCACTTGTCCCATCGTTTCAAACTCCAAGGAGGAGCAAACAAATGTCTAACTTCTGGATAACTCCACTTCACAGGTCTCTGAAATCGTTCGGTCTTCCTGCATGAGATGAAAACCCAAATCAAAATGATTCTCTTTTTTTTTCCATTCAGCATAACAAATATCGATAATTTCCATGCAGAGGAAATCCTTCTATTATCTTCTCACTAACAAGTACGGTCTCGGAGAGATAAGGAGCCTAATTTGCAGTCTGACCACTTTACAATGAGATTCCGGATCCTGTTCCCATAGATATATCGGCACGCTAGTAGTGATCGGATGATCGGAATGGATAATGAATTACTTATGTGCGTTGAATGATGTTGGAAGGATAATTAGGAATTAATGACGAAACGGACTTACCGTTTCGTGGTAAGTTAAAGATCTGAATGGGTAAACTGCTACTAAAAAAAAAAAAAAAAAAAAAAAATATCCAGTTAAATAAGAGGGAAATGATCCCTCGACTATCCTTTTTACTTCATAGAGTAGAGCATTCTCTGAGCTCTTCATTTGTTTGAATGCAGTTCAATGTTTTCATTGCCAGGGTATTTGTTTATTTTGATGACTGTGCTCTCTGAATGCATGCATATAGTGTCAAATGGAATCCTTTCTGCACGGTCCTTTGAATCCTTTTCCTTGAAAGAACAGTCTTGGACTTTTCGCGCCTACGATGAGATTGTTAGACAAAATAAATCAGTATGTGATAATGTTGCAAAAAAGTCTGAATGGACAACAACAACAACAAAAAACTGAACAATCCCTCTTCCAAAAACCATGGCCCACCAGACCAAATGAAATGTGCAAATAGTAACATGCATAGAAATGCCTCTCAATCCAAGATTAAAATACTCAAAGCCTACTTCTTCCTCCTCAGCTGGCTTCACCCACTGCACGTGAATTTGAACATTTCCAAGTTTTTATCATCGTCGCAGTCTCTTTGCAAAGTCTTTGGCATTTCTGTTTTTATTCTGTTTTGCAGGTGTGAAACATATGATGGAATCTCTTTCTAACGTGATGAACAAATGAAGTCAGACCATACACTTTTTCTGCTCGGACAAACTCCCCCAAGTGTTCATTAAACATTTTTTTTCTAAAGCATGTGCAGCATAATTGTTATTTATTGATAAGGGTGATTGGAAACCTGAGTTTGCATGGGATCATGACAACTGTCCCTGCAACAACAAATCTATCTATGTAACCAATGATCAGAATTTTGGACCATTTTGGATTCCATTGTTCAGTTCGTATATTTTTTTAAGCTTTTATTTAACATTCCACTTTAAGATTAGTTTAGTGCGTGTGTGTGTGTGTGTGTGTTTTTAAAATCGTATAGAACGGGTTATTACCTGGCAAAGAGTTACCAAAGCATATCAGCATTTCTGTGAGTAATGCAAATCTTTCATACAATTCAGTCTAATTACTCTACAGAGATCATTAACTCTAATTTCTCTAGACACAATGAAGTCTATTCCTCTGCAGATTAGGGCACTTTTCATTTCAAGCTTATACGAATCCGAATTACAAAGTATAATTGATTTCATTTCCCTCCATTCCATCTTCTTCTAAATTATTTCCACCTCAGATGGATCATCCCTTTTATAAATGCTTCATGATTTATTTAACAACATAATAGAGACTCATTACATTATTGACATGTATAAGATGGTCAAGGAATGCCAGACAATTGTTGGTGGTTTCCATGGAAACATAAAAAAAAAAAAAAAGATTGATTTTTCTGATTTTCGCCTACGAAGACCACAGGTTTCGAAATTGAAGATTATCGTAATAAAAGTTTATTCTAAGATTTCTAGATTTTTAAATCAGTTACGTCTTCAGAAGCTACGTGTTTATAAAACCAAATTCGACTCTGCAGAGGAACTGAGAAAGTGAACCCATATTAGCAGATGTATATGCTAACACGGAGAGAATTTTGGAATACTCGTTGAGGTGAGCGTTTGATCAAAGATTTCGCAAACAGCAAATTTATTGAATTTTATTCTGCATTTCTAATGGTTTTGAATACATGAAAGGCTGTTTCCTTATTAGCTATGCTGCAAACTATACAACGTAATGTACGAAAAGAAATATTTGCATAACTGGAAATAAGGTTGTCGGACAAAGATTATTCGTTAAAAAAGGAATATCGCATCAAACTGTAGTGGTTTTTCGACCGAGAATTGACTTTTAGCAAAACGAAAATAAAAACGGGCATCATTCAAATGTGTTTGTGTGTATGTGTTACGCCCACCAAATCAACGCACCCGAACTGTATATGAATCAGTTTTTAAGGTACTATCAAGATGGGATTTTTTAACAAAAACATAATATAGATCACGAACAATTTGAAGATCGACTTAGGCCAAAATTCTAAATTCTCGAAATTTTTTTTTATCTAATCTGATTTATCAGAGTAAAATTATCATGTAAATAATTAGGCAAAATACGTTTACAAGATAAGTACCGTCCTTCATAATCCAAGGAAAATCACGTTCCTATGCATGGAAAGTCTAAGGCTTTCATTTTCTGTTACATTTTAATCAACACTTCCAAGATCAATAAAACGGTTTTTCGTAAAATTCAAGCTGAACTGCTTTTGAATTTTTCAAGCTTGTTTTCTGCAAATGTAGATTCGTGATCAAATTTTCAGGTGGTTTCTAAGCAGTCTTTTTGCAGGTGATGCAGAATTTTGCTTCAGGATCTGATTTCAAAATTAATTTAATTCAAAAAATGTGTGAGCATTCCTATGATAAGTAATCTCGAAATAAGACCGAGTACAAAATTTTCCATCACATCTCCAACCTTAAACACACTTAATGGGATCGAAATGATCATGAAAATTCAAGGAAAACATCTTTCACATAACTTCAAGAATATGAAAAATTCAGAATGATTTAAGTTATCGGAATAAAGTTAATTAAAACTCAAGTTGATCTGAGATCTGCATTTTTCATGCAAACTTTTAGTTAGCTACTTGATGAACAAAGCTTTCTAAACTTTCCTGATCTGTTCAAGATCTCTGAGAATCCATCGACCTTGAAGAATGGCCGGAAAGGAAGAATGCAAATTTAATCTGAAGTTTAATGAGATCAAACCTACTTTGAAGAATCAAAATGGGAATGGCATGATCTTTGAGTCAAAGCTAGAATAAATCGAAACACTTAGAGCAAACTCCTGGAATACTGAACACTTAAGAAAATTAGGAGTGTTTTCTGCTTGGGGTACATGACCAAAAGGCTTCTTGCTGAATTGCCTAGCACTTTGAAGTGGCAGAGGAGAAGTTTCCCGATTGGTTCTATGGATGATGCCGAAAATGAAAGAGGCTACCTTTTGTCATTCAAAGACAATTAAATGAGGGAATTCTGCAGAAATTGGCCCCCAGTCAAGAGCACCGAGTCGATCAAAGCACGAAATGATGAACGAGAAATTTCCGAACGCATTGAAGAGCTCTGCTGCTTCCTGAAAAGAGGATCCGAAATTGAAAAAGGCTTTTTCCACATGGGAAAAGAAAAAAAAAAATGAAACAAATGAATCAAGATGTTTAGAGTTTTTCCTCGAAATTGGAATTGAATTGCAGTTATTTAGGATCAATGAAAAAGACTCGTTGATAAGGGTTGATAATGAAATCCTCAATGAATCCAACTGATAAAATGGAGCCGACTTCAATATACCACATACTCTCCTCATCATATTTTTTTTTAGAAACATATTCTCATTATTTTGAAGAAAATTCTTTGTCAAAGAGTTAGAGATGACATGAACTACTTCACACATGCATAGTTTCCCAAAGAACAAAAAAAGGAAGAAAAATAGTGGAATGAAATCGTAGAAGCATCTGCAGAATCAAAGCAATACAAAAGGGTAAATCACTTTTAATCAGAGAATTAATTTTGATTAGAGAATATGAATTACATGCACTCCGAAAAGGTAAGAGAATAGTAATAACTATGAAAGAAAATGTGTTTCAGACTAATGATTAATTTAGCTAAATACATGCGTTAACCAAGAGAAGAATAAAATTAGTTGTCTCAAAATTCTGGATCTAGATACAAATTCAGTATTTCATTAATGCACGTATCATTGTGTAAAAAGTGCGAGCCGTATTGGGTGGATTTTATGAAATTTTACCGTGGTTGATAGAAAAGCTTATGAAGAAAACTAAAAAGGTTTAAATTCTCTAAAATTATGAAATCGATGAACAGCACCGTGAAAGTTTCGTGCAAGTGCAAACGGAAGTGATTTTAAAGCCAAGCATATTTAGTTGTAAGCGAGGGAAAGTGACGTATGTTAACAGTGAACAGATTTACAAATGTATCAAAAGGATAATGATATTGCAAATATATCTATATATCTGAAAGACCATTAATGCTATAAAACCTTAGAGGACTTGGATTTCAGACAATTGAAGATTTTTTGAGCAGAAAATTAATTTTGAACGTAAAGCACTCAAGTCTTCAGAAAAGGTTTGAGTCAATGTTTTGCTTTCATGTCTGTGAAAATTGGCCTTGTAAAATAAAAAAAAAAGAAGCAAACAAGAGAAATTAATCTAGCAATTTTAAATACAAGTTATAATGAAAATCTACATTGCATTTCTTTTAAAAGGAAATATATGGGAGCTTGAAAACATTAATGAAAACTACATGCAAGGGATGTGAAATTTAGAAGTAACCTCCTAAATTTCATAAATATGGTTTCGTAATAGAAATAACAAAATTTGAAAACTTGGAAGAAAAATAAGCGTATAATGCCATGAACTAAAATGGACATTTTTGATAGCAGGAACGGATTATGTTTATCAAAATACTTCTTCAGCTCAAAAAACAAAGGAAACCTTAAGAAAATTAAAGAGAAATAGGTGGACAGTTTTAATTTAGCGAAAGTAGAAAACAGTTATCTATAGCATAAGAAATAGAACCAATTTTAAATTGTATTTGGTAAGTGGTAATGCAGTAGAAGTGTCAATCAAAATATGAAAGTTGAAACTAAGATGGTTAAAAAATGAAAAAAAAAATACAATGAGAAACCTAGAAATCATAAACGGATATTTAAGGATTTTGGAAACTCTACAGCACTTTATTTTTCATACCTACTGCGACAAATCAGTAAAAAGCATGTCAGCGTCACAGTTTGAGTTCTTATCGTTTATCATGTCATATTATTTAAATACTTCTTAGTTCCACTTTGATCTTCACAAGTTTGCATCAGTCTGCATGCGTGAAAATTATTATATACAAACAAGGAAAGTAAAATGGAAAGTTTATGAAAGTTAAATCGCAATAGACAAAGCAGAGATGCTGGATTTTCCGAGAATGTGAGTACACTATTAATTCAGAGTGCACATTTTATCCTCGATCCTGGAGAAGATGGATCGAAATCACCCCATTGCTAAATCAGTAGAGAGCTCTCTATTTATATGGCTGTTTGTGCTTCATTTGTTTTTCAATTTCCTCAGCACAATGGCAATTCATTCCGTTTGATAGAAATGAATCATCCAAAATCTGCATCCTCATCGTTCGAGATGAGGAAACCCTCCAACCTGTATTTCAAAGAAGATGGATCCTTTTTTTTTCGTTTCCCACGTTTTGAAGTTTCGAATTTATTTTGCTGAAAATCAAACGTCTGACCAAGCTTTTTGATTTTCACCTCAGGAAACGATTGCAAGCTTGCATCGGATTATGTGACTCTATTTGTGACAAAAAAATGCTAACAAACAATTCGAATGCTCAGATGTAACTGATCCAAGTATGCCAAATTACATGTTGAACTCTTGAGGTCTATAGCAATCATTGTAAGAGACTCCTTTTAATTAATACCAGCTATGAGGAAAGTTGAGAAGATTTGAAATTGGATGAGTAGAAAATATAACTTTCCGTGTTTACAGTTGCCTTAATGTTGTATATATTGTCCTTTGATTTTTGACAAATCCTTTACATACTGTTTTATCTACTTTCGTTTTCAAGGTGCTGTAATGTTCTCATTTGAAAAAGAACCTGCATGACAATAATTTTGATATCTATCTAAAATTGCATTCATTTCTTGCAGTACGTGCATGGTGTACAACTAGACCACTGTTTGTTTTTGTGAACAAGAAAAAACTGGAAGTTACCAAAGAAAATAGAATCAGAGACTGAAAGGGCGTTTAGTTCTCTTGGTTCCTGTGCCAAAATGATGTAAGAGAGGATTTTGCGTGTTTGCTAAATACTTTTTGCAGCTCCTTGCCGAATGATTCCCACTCAGTCTCCTTAGAAGACATCGAGTCTCTCGTAACAAGGCAGCTCTGCAATGGGAGTGCCATGATAAAGGATACATTACAGTGAGTTGTCATTATGGAAGCGTGACAATGTTTTCTTCAGATGTATCAAAACTGCATCTGACCTCCGTCGATATTTCTCGGATGCCGCGTGCTGTTTAGAGCGTCAAAGCATTTGCAGTCTACGAAAGGGAATTTCTCAGATGCTTCAGTTTTGCTATTCTCTGAAAACAGAGAGAGAAGCCCTTATTAAAGAAATGGGTATGTAGATATGTGTGTACAAAATCTAAATGCATTCCTTGTTCAAATATGAAGGAAAATTACAAGAAATAAAACGTAGACTGGAACGAGCTCTGATTTTTTGTAAAATTCCTAGCAGGCTGGTCAAGGAACGTCTGGAGAGAAGGAATCGAACTGTATCCAACGAATATTTTCGTAACCAATGTGAGCAAGCATTCAGAGAGGTATTGATACTTGTTTCAAAACTGCAGAGAACCAACAAAAAACGCGATTACTTTTTATATCTGTTACCTTGAAAAGCCGTCCACTAAAAAATCAAGCTTTCAGATTGGAATGTGTAGATGCTAAAAGTTCCGTGAACACCGTCAAATAATGCTATCACGTTTTATTCATTTTATTTTACAAAGGAAGAGAACTTTGAGCGACTCTTTTCTGCAAGCATTCGCTCATGCATCGAACAGTGCGCCCAACTCCTCTACATGCTACGTGAGCGCAAAGTTTCCGTGGAGCTTTGCTGGACCAACAAGGCTGGGTCTCTCGAGTGCGATGCATCCGCTGCAAGGCTGGAACCGGCCCTGTGCAACGGCTTCCCTGACTTCGCTTTGCTGCCCGAATAGTAATGTCTTGCTTTGCGCATTCCTATGCTTCATGCTTCTTCGTTTCCGACATTTGAGTTCTTATCATTCCTATTTATGTGAGATGAAAACATACGTATTGAGGAGCTCTGTATTCAGGAGGAAAAGATAGCAAGTGCAGCTACAGAAATATTGGAGATTGCGATTAAAGAGTGCATCTCCACCTCTGAAGCTGTGAGCATTGTGAAGGAAGCCCTTGAGATCAGCAGAAGCGAAGTAAACAAGCCATTTTATTCATTCCGAAATGGAGATTTTGAAACCTCGTCCCTACAGGATGAACGTAGCAGGTATTCTTAAACCTAACAGAGGTTGCACAGCAAGAAGAAATGAGGGAATCTACTCATATAAGACAAACAGGAGCGACGTTTTCCTTTGTTTGTTCTCAGTCCTATTCTTCCATTCTATTCAAAGATTACCTTTTTTGTTTTTTGCTTGGAAAGCAAAAGCCCTAGAGCTTTGTCACATCAGCTTTTGCTGCCATTTTCCATATTTTGAAGCTGCTGTCTATTTCACAGTAAATTTCTTTACAGCTCACAAACTGAAGACTGGATCCTAAGCTGCACAGAAAGGACCTTGAGTTTAGCGAAGAAAACCCGTGAGGCATCGAAGAATTTCCGACAGATGACCGATGAACTACTGTCTTGTATACGGCACGATCTATCAACTAGTGAAGAAAGGACGCAGACCGTTTTGTTGGATGAAATAAAAGACATAAGGAAAGAAACCTGTCAACTGAGAAGCCAGTATCAACCGGTAGGATTTCACGCTGACGAATGGGACCTCAGTTCTATACAAGCTCATGGTGTTGGTTCGGAATACGGAAAACTCCATAGAAAGCTTGAAGCTCGCTATCGCTGATTTGCAACCTTTTGTTCAAACTGCTGAGGTCAGACTCTCCATCAGACAACAAAAGCCATCAAGTGAGAGTGCCGCTGATGAAGCAAGGGAAAGGTAGGCGAGACTGGAGTTATTATATGCTGAAGGAGGTCTCCAACATAAAATTTCTTGGAAACTTTCCCATCGAATTCACTCTTATGGATTATGAAAACTATTAGAACTTTCCTTTCATTTTTTTTTTTTTTTTTAGATAATCAGTTCGAATTCGTTAACTGCACCATAAAGCTTATTTTCCTGCTATGCTTCTGATTCCAGTTGACAATCCTCTTTTATATGCATGCAGTTATTTCCATGCAGTTTTTCATTTGTGTTTTATTCAAGAAAGTGAAATTTTTTAAGACTCTTTGCTCAACATGATTAAACAAACTAAAACTACGCGGATTGTGTGCCTTATTTTCTATTTCATCATAGTGTCGTAACTATGAGACTTCCCTCATAATTCTATTTTCACGAAGTAACTCTATCTGTTGATACTCTTGGGGAAAACTTCCAGGTATCGTAAATAACGTAGTGTAGTGTCCACAATTTATTAGGATTCGAAATTTTTGAAACTTTTCAAATCTTTGAAACTGATATGCTTGTTTTTTGAGCCTCAAAATGAGTTTTGAATATTTGTTTACCATGAATTGAAATTCAAGTATTTGCTTACAAAGATTTCTGGTTTATTCTGGAAGTGATTTGAAGAACTGTACCATCAGTTTTGTCGGAAATCTAGGGGGGGAGGGAAAATGATTTTTGAGACTCATTACTACCTGTTTTATTTTGAAAACATCAGTTGATGGAGTTAATTTGCATTAAATATGTCGATGATGAAGTATGTAAAACAGCTTTCCCGACACAAAATACGAAACGATTGCATTCTCCTCCATCAGGAGGAAAGTCAAGTTGGTTTGTTTTTGACTGCTTCAGGAGTCAAAGGAGAATTAACAGTTGGTCACACAAAATGTGAATTAAACTGCCAATTCGCCTTTGACTTTTTACATATGACTCATTTTCAGTAGTCTTGTTTGTAATGATTTGATTCCAGCTGTTTGTAAGTTCCCATACATTTTTCTAAATTAGAAACCAATAATACATCATTGTTGAAGATATCTGTATTACTTTCTGTTACAAATGTATATATCTAGATCTATTTTTTCACACTCATGATGGAAGGTACTCCAAACTTCAAACATCAGAATTCAAGTTTGCAAATATTTTAAAATTAAAAAGTTCTGCAACGACATTTGCAATGGGGTGAACAAATAATGTACTTCTAATGCACTTTTGGAAATTTTTTACCCAATGAATAATAAGATCCACAGAACCTCACGTTAACGAGTGTGGTTGTCAGTAGCGTATGTGAAAAGTCGGCTGTTAAAAGCTTTTCGCACCTCTAGCAGCACATGATCGTAGTTTCAGCATATAGCAAAAAACTCCCTTGGCAACTGAACGGCTTCGTGTGTGTGTGCGCGCGTGCGTTTTCTTTTTTTTTCCCCCCCTTCTTTTTCTGAACAGCATTTACTAACACACAAATCTCCGTATAACCATTAATCGTAGCCCAGTCGACAAAGGCAATATACCAAAAAAGTTTGCTTCTTGTAAGTCTTTAAGTATTAATCGTTTCCCGCTTGGCTCTGTACAGCTAGTGTCTCTTGGTCGCTAACATCTCAAGGGAAAAGATATGAAAAACGTAACGCGTATGGGCAAGGCAATTGGTAAGGGAAAACAGCAGATCGAAATCACTCTTGCAACACTTCATAAACATCTCAGGAACTCATATGATTCGAATTCGTAAATGCCACATGTTTGAGTAGTCACTCTTTAGTAATAATTCTGATTTTGTTATTCGGATTGCATATATACATTTTTTTTTCCAGGAAAAATATACTGGGTTTGAAGTTTCTCTTTGAATGACTCTTCTTACTCGGATGAAGTCTGTATTGCTTCATGCACATGTTGAACAGAAGCTTAAATGGCTTTCTTTCATTGCATTTACCCGAACTTCTGTTTTTCAGTCCATACTTTAAGGTTCGTTGAGCCCGAAAATTGCAGTAAAAAATTCTAAACATTAATTATTCTGGTTATCACACTTTGCGAGAATGTTTCAGAAAATTTAATCATGCTGCAGTCATCGTACGTCTGTTTCTTATTCTGCTGATTTTCTTTTGTTTTGTTTTGTTTTCCAGATTGCTAGAAGAAGTTCATAAACATAGAGATGGTATTTCTAAAATGAATGATAGACTGATCGAATCCATCAAATGTTTAGAATGTTTAAAGGATATCAAGTTTCGCATAAATAAAGCGCTAACAGAAAAGGAAAGAGTCTACGAAGACAACCAAGAAACATACTCAACTGTTGGAGAGATGTTCCCTGATGCTCCAAGTCTTCTGGGATACTAGCTCATTCATTTGTAATTCCCTACCGACAAAAACTGAAGCTTTTTTTGTATGTCTATGCATATATGTTGGTGCTCAATACAGTTTCCGTGTAGAAGTCTTGCTTTGAAGTTATGCGTAATGCTGAAAACTGACATGCTGTACATTCTAAACAGCACGTCTCCCAAGCAAAAGCATTTTGATGTGACATTTTATCTTTGTGTATTTGAGTAACATATTTAGAAGGAAACACATTTGCAGGCATTTTTTTTTTAGGGGAAACTTTTCTAGTCGCTGCCAATGGTGTTCACCCGTTTGTCGCAGCCATGTTTTCTAGAAAACTTTACTCGAATGTCAGTTATTTCAATATTCAGAAGATTCCATTCGAATCCTAATAATGCGATTTTTTGAAGGATTCCTAGATGATGTAAGGGATCATAGTTCTGAGTTATGTCCTAAATTGTTATACAGAAAAATATTCATCATACATGAATCAGCACTGTATTGCATATTTTAATTTTTCCACGTAAAACGTTCTGAAGTCTCTCTACCAATGTTTTGAGTTCATTTCACGGTGACTAAGTGATTTTTCTTAGATACAGTATATATAAAGACGATAGAGTACACATGCATACATAATTGTACATAATGATCGCCCCAAGCTGTTCGAATTATTGCTATAACCAGTATTCAATGTTTACAGTTTGGTAATGTTTATGATTAAATCTCTATAAATCGAAAGATTACTTCGATTTGCAGACGATCATCTATAAACATTGGTTTGCGACGCATTACTTGCGGAAATGGATGACAAGATATCCTATCATTCCTGTTGTCTCACTTACTGGTTGCTTATCAGCATGTTTGCAGCATTGATGCTGCTCTTTTCTGTGAATTATTTCTGTTTTGCAACACACTTCACGTTCTCAATTTTCCTAGTTTTACGTCAGGTAACCTTTGATTAGTTTTCCATTTAGTCGCAGCGCAAAGGACTAATCAAATTCTGCTATCTGAAATCGATCGTTGTTTTATTTTGTTAAGAATGTTGTACCTAGAAAAATGGATCCCAGGTTTCCTTGTAAATGTCCTTATAGCATTGAATGTTTTCTTCCATGGCGCATAGATCCATGTTTGTCTTCGCATTTTTCAACATGAGATCAGTGCTCCCTATTTTTTGCTTCATACATCCGTCATCTACCTACAACGTAATCATGTAGGTTATTACATTTAAAAGATGAATGCAAAGACTTCTGCGTGGGTCTCGTCGTTCCATATTTCCGTTTTACTACTCCATGATCTATGCGTAGGGAACAATTTAGCAGCAGAATCAGGAATCCATTTTCACTGTAACAAAATGTGCCTGTTTTTGTGAAGCGTGCGTGATTATCCGTTCTTTTTTCTTCCTCTGCCCCCCATTTCCTCGAGTGGCTCGCTCTTCACCAAGTAGAAATCGTGAAGATGTCGTTTTCGAAAAAAAAAAAAAAAACGGTTTTCCGCACTGAATCGCCCGTTTTTAACTTTCCTTTAGAGGACATTGTCTCGAGTTGACGCAAAGAACTTTGTGACTCACTGTATGCGTTGTGCTTAGAATACAAAACACCTAAAATATCGCTGTATTCGAATACGTATTCAATTCTTGATGGAGCCTGCTTTCTACTTAATTACATTGCTTTCCTGTTGTGAGGTACATTGGACGTAGGTCGACCCATGCAAAGTATGCCATCCCGTAACACTGACGTGGCAAGCTCGAAAATGGACGAATGTCGTCTGGAGTTTTCTTCTGGCCCAGCAAATGCCACATGTGCATAACTTGTTTAAAATTTCGATAGGATTTATAATTGCGTCCCGTACGGCTTAAGTATGTTGGTCAGATTTCCTTTTCCGCTCGTAGGTACGGAAGGACTGTTTTCGAGAGAAAACGTATCCGATGCTTATTAGATCATGACTTCAAGGACTACTAAAAAGTTTCCTGGTTTCTATGTTTCGTTTTCATCGATTCTGGCTTAATCATCAGAGAACTTCCAATGCTGTTCATTTGTTCTTTTGTGGGGGCAACCTTTTAGATTGAATGAATGTCAACACCTATAAATTTTCGTGTGTTTCCTCCCCAAGTTTCTCATGGAGTAATCAAGAACAATCCAGACCAACAGTATTGAAATCAATAATCAATGCTAAGCTCTTTCATCAGTCGTGCTTTCCTTCATTAGTATTTCAGCAGCCTTTCTGAAGTTGCAGAGATATAGGTTTGTTCTTCGTCTTCTGCAGCTTCCGTTTTCCTGTGGGTTCAACTAATGAGTGTTTCCAGAATTGCTGAATGCTACTCACTGTTTTTTCGATCCTATGCGATTCCCCCGAAGAGTTGAGTTTTCCATGTGGTGGAGGTCAATTGATTTCATGCTTTTCTTCCTAATAGCTAATGCATTTTGTAACCACGTCTGAATTGGTCCTGCACATTTCATTCCTCACAGTTTTGTTTACATTGCGTTGGTCTACTTTTCAACGCACGAATTATTATTAATATGTAAGTGTGAAGCTGAAATATATCTTTACAGCACCAACAGGCAGAGTGAGCATATAGGCAGAATCCCTCTTCCCATTCCTCTCGAGATTGGAAGTAAGAAATGACATCGTTGTAAGTAGTCAGCTAGTTATCATTCTAAAACCGTATTGTGATTATTGCAATTGTAATTTTTTTTTTTGTCACTGCTTTTGTACAATCCGTACCCATCCGTACACGTGCGTTGAAAATCGGCCTCGATTATTTCCTTCTGTTTGCTTAATTAGTTGAATTTCTAATGCATTCCCTTGAATGTGAAGTTTTTTGATCCGTTGCAATCAAGGAAGATTGAGCCAGCATGCATTAATATTCAAAAAAAAAAAAAAAAAAAAAACGTAATCTAAAATTCTAGTTTCATGCGAGCCTTTTATGATAATCTCATTTGTTGTGGCTATTGATTGTTTCCTACGCACTGGCTACATAGTGCTTAGCATCCCCAAGATAAAAGTGAATCGAAATTGTTCAGCACAAACCCAACAGAAAGCATAATTACTTGCTTAATAACATTTGGGGTGTGTCGCAATTGCTGATACGAGGAATTTCTTGAAAGCAAAACTGAATTTGTAGAGATTCGTTCTTATGTTCCTGCTAGTTTTCCGCGTAGACAGACAGTCGTAAGTTTTTGTGTGCTTATTTTGATTTGTAAAAGATTTCTTAAAGCGTTATTTCCGAAAAACAAAAGTGCAGTTGTTATGGAATAATGAGAATGTAAGGGATCCGAGGTGCGTTTTCCCTTGGAAAGTTTTTTGAATTTATGTCGTATAGGATTATTGTCAGACAGGAAAATGTAAATCCGATGAATGATTAAGCTGTAATGCTTTTTTTTTTTTTTTATGAGCAGTTAAAAATCGAGTGTTTGGTCATTTTTACTTGTATTTTCGTAATTGACTACTCCATTTATTTGTTGTTGTTATTCTTTCATTTTGCAACTCATATCAGAAAATATGCAGGGAAGGAAGGCTTAAATCAATAATAAGGGAGTGATTCCATCAAGCAGCACATAACATTTGATGTGGTAGTGTGTATTTGAAACGAAGGATTTTGGGGTCTGTTTAAAAAATTGCGTTCATTCATGCGATTTTATAAATCAACTTAGGGGTTACGAACAATACGTTCTTTGTGCCAAGAGACGTGATGTGTTTTGTTACATTGAATTTTAAAAGTTTGTTTTTGCCTGATTTCAACCTATATACTTGTTGTTAATAAGAATATTTGTTAATTAAGGATATAAAAACGCCTGCATAGAAGTTAATCTGAAAATTTGTGATCAAAAATGACAGTCCTCACAAAAATCGCCAATGAAAAAGAAAAGAAGCCATCACAGGACATGCAAGAGCCTCTGATGACAAATGATGCGAATGGAAAATCAGTAAGTGACACTGAGTAACATAGGTGTTTTTAGATGTATTTTAGGTGGATGTGGAATCAGGTGTCCCTAAGCAGTATGTTGTGTTACACACTAGGGCTCAGGCAGCAAGAGCCCAACGTATTAGTGCATCCACTATGGTGTGTGTATTCTTAACAGCACTGTTGCTATTAGGCATGGCTGTAGTTGGCAGCATTTACCTATATCAGCAAATGTATCATGCAAAGGTAAGTGGATATACCATCATGCTGATAGTCTCCTATTAATTACCCCTTAATGTTCAGTTCCACAATTTAAAGGGATGGTGCTTGGTTCCTTATCCTCCAGGAATGCTCGAAGATACCCCTATTTTACATGCCACTTTCAAGCCACGTCGCTTCTTCTACGAGGACCTTGAGTTCAACCCAGATATAGAATCAGAGGAACTGATTGATGTTCCTCACAGCTTAGGAGGAAGAGCTGCAGCTTTCATACATGATTTTGGGAGAGTGAGTAATCTTGGAAACGAATTTTGGCAGCCATATGTTTCCATTAGAACCTGACTACCATTGTAGACAAAGTTGGTGGCAGATGTTATGTGATGCCTCTTGATCGCCGTTATGTGCTTCCTCCACATTCCCTTATGGATGTTTTCCGCATGATGGGAAATGCAGACTACAGAGTGGATAATGAAATGATATCAGAGACAGCTCACATCATACAGCCACCACTGGCAAGCCTGGATGGACTGGGGTTTGAAGTGATCAATCGGTGTTATGGGATGCCCACCTATCGCCTGCAAAAAGACGCACATGCACGTAAGAAGTTTTGTTTTTTTTTCTAGAATTATCAGTAACATGATTTGTCAGTGTCACGCCGTAGCGCAGACCATGGGAATCCCGTTCAGTTTATGGAGTTTGCAGGCCACAAGGTCATCCAGCTTTCTGTGCTGGATTCATAAATCTGATTTGCATGCTAGTCTTTCGATGTCTGTATGAGTGGGTGATATATTCCTTTATTATCCCATTGAGGTTATTAGCAAATACATGAGTTGCCCTGTACATATTGCTGTTTGTAAAGTTGCTATCACAGCCATTTGTTGCAGAGATTGCCCAGGTGATTGAGAATCTTGTGGAAAACCATTCAAAAACCATTCAGCTTTCAGGGAACCAAGCATCAAAAATATGCCAGTTTGATACCTCCCGAGTATATAGATGCAGCACTCCACTTTTCCATTCAGGAATTAAGTAGTTGTTTTATGAGCTTCATCAGAACCGTTTCATCAGGGGTTCCGATGCTTTCATTTCTTTTGTTGTGAATCACAAGCGAGTATGCATAAATGCTTCATCTTCCTTGTCTCCATGTTGTTTCCAGAGGGGTACTTTCTTAATCTTGCCATCTGTTCTGACTGGATGCAGGCGCTTTACTAATGCCTTCCACGTTCGTTTTGTGCATGTGAAAAACACAAAAATAAAAGCTCCTTGTAAAGTATTCATGAGAATGAAGGTGTACCAAAAGCCATGATACAGAAAAGAATTGCGCACCAACTGCGGATCCAAATACGTAGCCACAATACCACAGATCCAACCAAGACCCATGAGTATAGCTAAACGTGCATAAAGAGTGCCTTGGGATTGCACTTCCTGCATTTTGCAATTATTGTTTGAAGCTTGCGTCAGAATACGCCAGCTAAGCAGGAAGAAGGAAAGATTTGCAAACATAATGGCAACTAAAGGGGCGGCAAAATAAAGCAGGAGAGCATGTCGATGACCGAACCAGCAACTGTACACACCGAAAGCGGGACGTAAATAAAGGGGCACGGATCCCATTCCATATTCCAAGAATTCAGTAAGAGATAAGAACACTGCTGCCAACCCCCAACTGTATATGGAAAAGAGAACAAACTTTCTACAAGACTGATCGTTTGCAACACGCAGTTCAGAGGATGCAATTTTCAAGGTACGCCATACGTCGAATGCCATGGCATTCATCCAGAAGAACGATGACAGGAAGAAAAAATACATCAATGCACCTACTGTTGCACATATTTGACGCGAATTCTGTATCGATCGAAACTGACTCGAGAGGAACATGACATACGCCAGTAGCAGCGAAAGACTGAGGGCTGCTAAGCATCGACCAGATGTGTTCCGTTGTTCCGGAAGCAATGCTACTGAACCAAGGTGCAGCACGAGGCAAACGGCAGATACGAGAATGCCCGCGGCTGAGATGTACCCCATAAGTTTGTCGAACTTGTCAGCATGCTGTACTCCATCAGCACATACTAGCATAGACGTAGCATTTGGGTGCATCGCATCTTCAAGCAGGAAGCTCGTCTTATTAAAATGCTGATGCCGACCTGGCACATATGCGGTTCCATCTGGCAAAATGATGAATTCCTTGGGATGATACCGGAACTTGGGGCAGTTCAACAGATCGTGCCTGCCAGACGGACTTTCCAGATCGATGCAGCGTCCATCCACCAACGCTGTGACTTTTCCCGTGCAGAAAACTTGCCTGCACGCTTTGCGGAAGGGATCGTATAACTGTCCCGGAAAACACGGTTCAATCTGTCCTACGAGGGGACTGCCGCTGAGGTCGGTCACATCCAGCAGCAGGGAGAACGAGCTAGGGTCGAAGTCGTCGCTGAATGAGCTCCGCAGGGCTGTTAGCTGGCGGCACAGCAACTCTTCAACTGGTACGTCGTGGCAGATGGCACAGTGTGGGTTGCGGTACGGTTTGCTGTTATGGTACACATACGCTGTGTAGCTGCTACATGCGTCACGGAGACTGTCATTCGCTGGGCAATCATCCACACTTTTCAAGCAGCTACGGATATGCATTTCTATGGATGGTGGGAACACTGGATCGATACGACACTGTTGAAACATGTGCATGCTCCCTCCATCCAAATCAACTCCCCAGCCGCGCCGACTGCGGTCATACCGCAATAAATTCAGGATTTCACTCTGCTTGTAAACCGCGGCGAGTTCTTTGGGGCACTCCAGGCGAGGATGCCAGATTATGGGTCCGTTCCTGATTCCTTGGCAGGAAGCACAGAAAGCATTTTTATAAGTGATGCCGGTTTGGGGATCCGTTACCGGCAGCCTGACCATCGGATCCTCCGGGTCATTTGATAAGCAGCGGCTACGGGTCTCCGAGTCATGCCACTCGGGCGGGCAACTACTACTCATGTACACTCCTCCAAACTGACGCAAACGAACGCACTCAAAATCGATTTGCTGTTGAGAGCCGTGCAGCTTTGCGTCCACACAACAGTCGCCGTAGGTTGCACACAGATCGTCGCAAAAGCAGTTGCGTTCTTTCCAATCCACTCTGTCCAGCATCCTGTTGTTCTTCGTTATTTTGCAATTATCTTTTGTTCCGCAGGTGACGTTCATGGCAACAAGATCTTCGTACGTCACTGCAGCACAGTAATACTCCTTGTGGATCAAGAAACTGATCACAGCAAACCACACGTACATCACTGGCACCATGTCTTCTTAAGCGTTAGTCCTAGAAAGAAAAGGCAGGCAGGTGAATCTCAGGGTGAAACGACATGGAGATTCCAAGAGCAATTTCCGCATCATCCACAAAAGTTTCAAAACTGACATGGTAGACATGTTGCGCCCACAGATTATTCAGACAGGACAAAACCCTTCCTTTTACAGGTAAAAGAAAAACACACACACACACACACACACACACACACACACGACCTGTCGAAACAGCATTCACAAACAGTTCAAGCAGCCGTCCAACTTACCAACTACATATTAAATACGCGGGAAACACATCACACGTACAGCTTAATGACATAGAGGAAGGAACAAAAACACCGTTCGCCTCCAGTCGCCTTCGTCTCTTCTTTTCAGCAAATACACCACCACCACTATTAATTGCTCCCCGAGATCCGAATTACCGACCCGGGACAACGTCCCACGTGAACAGCCTTAGCAAAGGCCTGTATGCACGACTCGCTTAATTTGTGAACGGAAGCAAAAGTCGGTGTGAAGGCAGGAAACTCAGCACAGAAATCGACATTGCTTGCATAGAATATTGTGCTCACAGTGGAGCATTGCATTTGATCAGCAAACTGAAGCCTCCGAAGACCTGAGCTCACGCGTTTTATATAGGGAGAGAGAGAGGAGAGAGAGAAAAAAAAAAACATTCAATAAAATGAGAGATGTTTTCAATTCTAGAGCATCAGGATACTGGGACAACATCCAATAATAGCCGCAACCATAAACAGAAAGAAATGAAAGCAAGAAGAAAAGAAGAAGAAGAAGAAGCAAAACAAAGAAAGTATTTTGGATTCTTTACGACCACGCTTTGAACACGAGCGAAACTGCAAGAATTTCAGATTTTCTTTTAGGCAGATAAAAACAGGGCGAAGAGCTGCCAATGTCACAAATAAACATATATAACAATAATAATAATAATATGGGGATTCAATTACTTGCTAAAGAGTCAGTCCAGTTTACTCGGTAATGTTAATATCAAATGGAAGCTGATAAGTTCTTTTGAAAGTTCAGGACGTGATCTCACAACAGAGGATGCCTTTACTTCTTGTGGTCATCCTCGCATGTGAGAAGCCAAAAAAAGTTTACTTGTGTTCTTCATCTCACTTCAAAATCCAAGTACCTTTGAACGTTCGGATACGAATTCTCCCACACGCCAGGCACAGGATAATCATAATCTCTTTAATAATAATAATAATACTCAAGAAAACAGCTACTAGGCCCACTTGCTGTGCACATTTTTTAAAGGAACCATTAAAGTTTCAAAGAAGGAAAATAGGAGTAGGAAGATTCCAGATATCAGCATTTATTCGCGTTCCTTGCTGGTGCATTTCTCATCTAAGATCCCGAAGAACGCTGTTGCCACATGCCGAAGCTCATCGCAAATTCCTCGCTCACGGATCATCACTTTCATTCCAACGGAAAATCTCAAGGCCAGGAGGAACAACAGCAACACAGAATGCCTTCTTTGCTTTGGGTTATTACCAACGTGATATGGGGACGCTTTTTTTTTTTAAAAGGAAATTCAGTGAGCTTTGACGCCAACGATCAAGCCGAGTCCTTCCAACCCCTTCCAACCACGTATTTAGAAAATAGAAGGCCAGCAAACAACATGTCTCGCATTAGTTTCAACTTCGATTTCCACGGGGCAGGCTGAAAGTGGACGAGGGCTGGCGGAGGGTTCTTTCAGATGTTCCCAGGCACGTGCACCAATTAGACTATTTCCTGCGCCACTGGCAAAGGACATTGGGGAAAACCTGCGACTGGAGTGAAAAACACCGGAATTCGAAGGGCTCCCCTATGTCAATCTCGGACTCATGAAAGACCCAGCTAAAGAACAGCTGCTCTTGAACTGTGCAATGCAATGCAACAGACATGTCGCGTTGCAACGAGGATGAAAACTGGGGGTATTTCCCACTCAAGCGTCACAACACACGCGGATATCGGTGGTCACGGCACGCACTCAGATCACAGCTACGGATGCCTTCGAAACGACCGCGTCAGTCACTGGAACACTTCAGCCGAGAACGCATTTCACCAGCAATTGCTAATGGGCAACGCCATCTGTTCAGAACGAAAATCTCTTTGTGGGGTGAGGGAACCGAAAGCCAAAGCACTTCTTCGAGATCCGTATCTGATTATCTCTTCAGCTGCAAGGCAGCTACTTTTCAAACGTCCCCACAGCTCATGACTCAAAACAAGAAAGAGAGTTGTCCCGGTTTCAGAGATTTGGTCCGCATTCGCTTGGCGCTCAGTTTCTTTGGCTGTTGAAGGAATGGGGGGGGAGAGGGAGAGAGGAAGCACTGCATGAGCGGTCTTTTGAACTTTCACACCGTGTTTCTCATTTTTACCTGACTCTGGAGAAAACACACGCAATCGTTTCGAGTCACTGCGTCCACTAATCACGGGATTTCGTATCTGTTGCTCTTCCGCATCTGTTGTCGTTGCTTATCGAATCTCAGGTCCACACGATGCTGAATCCAAGTGCCACGATTCCAAACATGACCGTGCAGCTCATCTGCACTGCCGTGCCTGCTGTTTAGAAAGTTCTTCGATCAACCTACATAGAAAGCAAAGCTTTCCGCCCGCTACATCCGTTTAGAAAATTGCCGCGCCGCTGAGATCAGAGTCTCTCTTTTTCGGAATTCGAAATCTGTTGGGCACTTGCACGCCACAATTGCTGCGAGCTCGCACAGGGCTCCGGGATGAAAGAGAAAGGAATTCGGCGACCAGGATTCTCTGGATGCACACTGACGTACGTGACCGGGCACACAACGCCTGCCAACCCTCGGGCATTCAGCAACACGCTGCCGATGGATTAGGACCGTGGCGCCAAGAACGAAATTGTAAGAAAGCTACCAACAAAATCAACTGCACACCTAAAATCAATCAGTCAGTCACGAAAACGAAAATTAGTTGCGTTCTGGAGGAGGAACAGGAAAACGGATAGCTTTTCGCCGACAGGCCAAAAACGATTTCCACATCCCTCCTTGGCAACAGGAATACCCAACCGAGCGCTATCGGGTTGAAAGAAAAATTCTCAAAATCAGTATCAGAATAGGAAGAACTATGCTGATTTTTTTTTCTTCCTTTCCTGGATTGGCCGTGGGTTATCAGAAGTAACGCGTCCGCTTCGAAAAAAAAAAACCAACGCGTCCAACGGTCACTTAACCGAGACACCAGTAGCGCCAGGCGTGACAAGGAGAGGCCAAGACAAAAAACAGAGCGGTAAGTGTTCAGCAAATCCATAGTGTCTTGCAAACAGTGTATGGCCACGGTACTCAGCAAGTATGGCACCGCACGCATCCCGGTTTCATGATTTCCGCGAAAAATGATGCAAACTCCCATCTGCTTCTGGAATCTGTTTACAGAGCCAGCTAAGAACAAGGACGGCTCCACTGTGACATAATTCGGGAAAAGATATACCAGTAGGAGCCGCCAAAAACTGAAGCGTGAATTATGCCAGTAGGTCACTTTGCCTAACCAAACGATTGGATATCGCGGCACTACCAACTTCCCTATTTACACGCGCACTGCGACGTTTCTTCCGTGGTTGTAAATTCCCATCCACTATTTGCCTACGAATACCTTCCCATCGCTTGAAGCCACGAAACGAACACTCTTCCCCTACGCGCCCTGCGCGTCTTTCCCTTCAAATTTTTGGCTCAAACAACACTCGTCGGGAAGAATCAAACGTCAGGGAATCGCCGCTTGGATTTTTCTTTCGGCTTTTTTTTCATGGTCTCCCTGCTTAACCTGAGACTTTGATGCGGTCGGTCATCGCGACGCTCCAGGTCGCTTAGCACACGCTATGAGCAATTCCGAGAAATCCTCCCCGCCTCGCTGGAACGCGAGATCGCACCGGGTGATTTGCTGCGCGCACCCCAACATCCGCACAAAGAAAGGAAAACCCACGACATTTCCCCCCCCCCCCCAATTTTCGGTCCACTACGCTTCGCACAAACTAAGCCAAATAATAGGTATTAACGTGGGAATGGATTTTTACCTCTGCTAGAACGGAAAGTGAAAAGCAGCACAAATGGTATTCCGAGATCCAATGCAGCACACATTTGAACCCAACAACGAATAACCTCAAGCAGATCAGCCGCCCCATCTCCCTCCGCCCTCCCTCCCCAAACTTATATCGCCGTAAAGTGAGAGGGCAAATTTTAAACTCGGCTCCCAAACCAGATATGAAATGGGGGTGTGGGGGATAGGTGAGGGGTGAAGAAATGGGGGGTGGGTGGGAAAAAAAAACAAAAAAAAAACCTGCATTTGCTACCACTTCCAGCCAGAAACAGCACGCTTTCCGCCTTCTTGCAGCCGCATTTCACCACGAGATTCCGCATCCACACGAGAAGCTTTTGTTACCACCAGCAAGCCCGAAAGATCACTCACTTTTACGCCCACCCTGCGACCTACCGGAGACAGCCGAATTACTTCCCTTGTTTATTAAACCGAGCTGCGGATTTTACTGTTAATGACACAGTTTGCTCGCCCGGGAGGAAGATTTAGTCGAATTCTTCTGGCTCGCCCGGCTCGTGTTGCTCTCCGCCGTTCGCATTCCCCGAAGTATCTTTAGGGACGCTTCATTCCCGGGTGGGCACGGGATGAATAATTTGAAGCATCACCGCGTGGGAAGGTTGCAGAGTGGATGCCGTCCTCGGGAAATTTTACATCCGAAACACTCAAAGCAGCTCCGCGTGTAGGGAAATGCACAAATACACACACACACGCAAAAGTTATTTAAATACTTATGTGCACAGCTACGTGTCCACATGCATACGCTCGCGTACACGAATTTTTTTGAGTGGGTCTCGCATGCGAAAATGCAATTTTTTTTTCCGTCCGTAGAAATCATTTCGATACGAATGCGACAAAATCAAACACTGATCCGCTACGGGGGTGATCCTTTCCCCTACCCCAGGCAAATCGGGAACGTTTACCCGCGAGGTGGGTGAATGCGAAACGGAAGGGGAACGCACGAATCCCGGTTTTCATAGAGAGATTTCCCGTCAACGGAAAACAGCCACAGGAGCGATCGGTTCCAGACAGAAGGGGGCAAAAGGGGGGGGGGGAACACGGAAACCGACGCGCGTACACACGCTCGTCGAGTCACCATTGGAATTACGCAATTCGCCGAGGAGTAATACTGTAATCAGGGGTGCCGAGTGATACGATTCTAACATTTGAAGATTGCGGGGTGTTTACCAAAGAAAACAAGATATGGCAAATGCACATTCAGAACGTGGTACAGCGAGAATTTCGGAGCTCGCAGTCTCCGAAATTTGTTTCTCCGTCGTCAGGGGTGGGAGAAAAAAAAAAAAATTTTTTTTTCTTTTCTTTGTGTGATCGCATCAACACGCGTTACGGCTGCAAGCAGGTATTTCAACGCGTACGAAAAACATCAGATGTGCACATCACCATCTGATGAAGTCCGCCATGAAATCTTTTTTGAAGCGCATTCCCAAATGCCAAGTTCAGAAGAAAAAGTATCTTCATAGGAATGCCACACACTGATAAAAATTATCTTTGGAGACCTCGCCTGTTTCGAGGGACAGAGTGAAGAGGGGTGCTGATGCTGGCTCGCGGATCTGACGAGGCTTTTCGCGCTGAAAACGAGGATGACGATGCTTTAAAGAGAAGAAGAACCCTCCTAGTACATTAAGCGAATTTGGTTCCCTGCAACGTGCTGTGCTTCCTGACTTCCCCAAGAACACGACTGATGCTGAGAGTCGGTGACCTTGACACGTGAATCCTCAAAGGTAATGTTTTGAATGGCATCGTGCTTTGTCCTACGCTATCAGGAGGTGAGTGTTCTCCCGTGTAAACGGCTTCGGAATCATTTTCGAAAGTCATGATCGATGATAATTGCCAACCCTGACTCGGAAATCTTGTCTGTAGCTCTTCGTCGTTTCAGTATCTGAGCGCGGTTTCGCAGCTGCTGATGAAAATCGCTACGTTGCTGAGGTCCAAAACGCAAAAAAAGAAAAAAAAATGCCGCTTTTCAATTGCAAAATATTGCGAATGGCCTTGGCAGCTGCAAACTGACCCGCCAACTGGAAACTCCTGTGAGCTGTGACGGTGGTAGCTGTGAACTCCTTTCGAGCCGTTCGTTTCGTCGAGCCTCTCCCGGAACAAGAGACGTAGTTACCGCCGGTAACTCACGGAGTGTGAATATTTTCTGCGGCGCGTTCCGTCATCCACCCATCCATGGGAGCTGCGGCCCTCTGGAAGACAAGGGTGTGGGTTAACTCGGCCGGCGGTCGATCTCGCTCTTCCCGGATTCCCGCGCAGGAAGTGCGAGCCCCGGAGCTCTCGTGTCTCTGGCTGCAGCGATCTTCTGTCGGCAGCTTCTCGGTCGCGATGGGGGCGGGTCGCTTGCCACGGTGATCGCCACGTTTTTCGCGCAGTCACCCCGGGACGTTCATTCTATCAAAATAAACCAGCCCGGAACACACCACTTCCCGATCGAAGTCAAAAGAAGTTCAGGAGGAGGGTCCACCGCCACGCGGGTTGGAATATCGAAAAGTCTGGAACGGAGAGGGGAGGGGGGACAGCAGAAACAACGAGGAAATCCGTAAGGGTGGGGTCAGGGTCTTGGGTTCGCTCCGTGTACACCGGGATGAATATAGAAAAACCGGGAAAGGTAAGGAGCGAAAGGGAGTTGGGAAAAATAAACAAATAAAGGGAGGCTGGGTACAAAGGTCACCGATGTCACTTCGAAACCGGCGCTGGATGCTGGCGATCTCCGCCTTCACTTCTTCGAAGTGAGGTCACCTTGCCGCCGCCCTCATGTGGGTGGCTGCCATCCCGGTGACCACCCTGCGCTGCGATTTTCGTCTCCAGCACGTGGAGGGCCTTGACGACGGCCCTGCGGTGGTTGCGATCACTGTGCCTGTCGAAAGTCCTCCTGGCGCGAAGAATCCTCGCAGCAGGTCGCGGGCGGTGTCCTCCTGGCAAAGGAGCGCTGGTGCCAGTCTCCGCCACAGTTCCTGGAGGGTGCCGCGGTCCAAGAGCAGGTGCGGGGATGGCCCCACCGATGCGCGCAACTGGCACAACAGTTCGGGGACGCAGCCCATCGCCCCCACCCCTCCCATTCTGGAGACGAGGGTGCAGTCCTCAGTGCAGGAAGAGCAGCATCTCCTGTTTCCACGTCTCAGGGAACACGGAAGTTCAAACGTTGAGGAAGGAACCACAGGTTACTCGGAGGCAGCACCCAGGAGTTGACTCCACCGAAGTAGGCCCCTCGCCAGGGCAGGCGCGCGGAGCGGCAGCATCCAACAACTCGAGCGTCTTCTGGCCGCCTAGGAGTTTCGTCTTTCCCTCGATGGTCCAGGAAAAAACTCCCATCTCCACCTGGCTGGCAGAGCAGGGCTACGTTCTCTCCTCAGAGGAACGAAAGAAGGCAAGAAAGAAATAAAAGGCACAGAGTTGGCAGCGGGAAGGTTCCGTGGTCTCTGCCCACGACTTTGCAAGAGCCTGTCGCAACGAAAATGACCTCCCTGCTCACCTCGAAGCAGTCCGAAAGGGTCAGTTCCTTCCTCGTCGGCTGACACGCAAAGATTCGCCGAAAAGTCAGATGCCGCTGTCGCCAAAAGAGGCTGCTGTCCCGTGAGAGAAGCCCGTCGCGGTGGTCGGCATCCCTCTCCAGCTTCCCTCTGGTCCTCCGGATGGCGTCCCCGTTTCTTTTTCCCTTTCTTTTGTCCGCGAGTCCGGGAGGCGGTCCACCCTCAGGCTGCGACTCAGCCTCTTCTATCGAGGGATGCACAGGGAGTGAGGACCACGCCAGGGAGGATGCTCCGGGACAGTGAAATCACGAGCCGCCTCGGGGAAACCTTTTCCCGCGTATCCCGCGCGAAGGACCACGTGCTTCAGGTTGCTGGCGCCTGCTCGCGTGCAGAGGTAGCCACCGCGCTTCAATGCGGTCCCTACAGTGACGAGTCCCCACCCCCACCCCCGTCCTCTGGAGCCCTCCGTGAGCCCGGGACATCCTCCCCTCTAGACCGACCAGCAGGGAGCACGGCAGGGACGCTGCCTGGCTGCCGGACACGGGTGCCTGTGGCTTGCGGGGGTGAGGAGGCCAGCCGTTCGGAAAGAGCGCTGCCCCCTCTAGAAGGACGAGTTTTCGGGGCCTTAGCGCAGGTCTTCGGCCCCAGGGGGTCTCCGAGACACCCTCTGGGACGCGTTCCCGCCTTGGCACGAGGCTTCCAGTAGGTGGGAAGGGGATGAGGGGGACCGAGACCGGTTCGGAATCTGCGAGCTGAACCAAGTGCCCGACGACGTGCGACTGGAAACTAGCTGAAGGTCGAGAGCTCTGGAGGGAGTCGGGCAGCTGGAATCCTATTTCCGTGTTTCCAAGAAAACGCAAGAAGCTGCCATGGCGCGGATTTTTCCCCCATCTGAAAAGGAAAAAGGGAACGGGAGAGGTAAGGTCTGGTCCTCAGATCGTGATGTGTCCGAAAACAGAAAAGGAGCGGAGAAAGAGGGGCGCAGGATTTCGGGAAGAACGGGTCGCGTCTTGACCCTTCCATCTTAAAAATTCCAAGAGGAAGGCGCGGGATAGATAGTTGGGGATGGAGAGGAATTCAGCCCTCATTCCTGCAACGAAGTTGCACGCTGAGGCCGGCCGCGGATGCTGTACCTCCCGGCAACGAAGGAGAGCAGCATCCGCGCCTCCGTTCCGTTGCAGCGCAGAGAAAAGAGGTGCTCAAGACACGGGGGTCTCATCGAGATGTCCCGCCGAAGGGGCCCTCCATCCGGATGCTCTACAAATCCCAGAGGAAGAGAGGGAGGGGATGCTGCGAAGTCTGCCTTGCAGTGGCAGCGTTCTCTGAGGCGGGCGCGGGTCGTCCGTCCTTCGCCTCGACGCTCGCTGTTGCGATGAGGGGCAAAAGGGAAGGTGAGACTGAGGCTCACTTTGGGAGAGGATGGGGCCCCCGGGTCCCACTTTTTGTCAGCAGCGGCACCTTCCGAGAAAGTCCTTGTTCTTGTAGGGTGCTTCTCGGAGGGTGGTGTCCGTGAGCCTCTCGCGCTCCAGGCGGGCTCACAGATCAGAGGGAGACGACTCAGAGGAGCTGGTCATCATCTCCCTCCTGGACCGTTTTCCCCCTTGGAGGTGAGGGGTCGACCGTTCCCTGGCTTGGCCACTTACGATGTCTCTGGCATAGTAGCCTGCAAGGTCTCCAAGGGTGGAGGGGGTGGGGAGAGGGAAGAGGGTCAACCCGGATCCGTGGAGCCGCTTCTCCAATACGGCCGGGCTCGCCTGAGTCGTTCTGGATGGCAGACGCCGGCATCCGCTCGAGGGAAGGAAGGGAGGAGGGGGCGAATGGGGGTCACGCTGGGTCGTTCCGCTCCCTCCGCCTTTCCCTCCATTCTGACGGCGTTCAGGCCTCCCGCGGAGGCTTCCCGCCGCTCACGCAGTGACCCCTGACGGCGGGGCGGATCGGAGAGGGCGAGGAAAACCAAAACAAGCCAGGCGCTGTCGTCTCCCGGAGAAAGGGGATGAGGAGACTTGCCGGGAGACCTCTCCTCCAGGAACCGAACTGCCTCCGACCCCGCGGAGCCACTTCCTCCTGGCAGCTCCGAGTCCCCTTCGCGTGCACCCCACGACTTGGCGCCCTCCCCGCACCTGGAGAATCGCATCGCCCGAGAAACCCTGCCGGCTGTGTCGCGAGTCCCTTCGGGGTTCTCTTCAGAGGAGTAAAAAGGAGCGGTTCCCTGCGGAGAAGAAATTCCTACTAGCGGATCCTTTCCGGGTTCTCTTCGGAGAAGTTGAAACGGAGAGGACCACCCCCCTTCCGGGGTGTCCCCCCGGAGAGAATAAGGAAGGAGATTCCCTTCGGGATTCCCCTTCGGAGACAACCAAGGTGGGAGGTGCGATCCCCCCGTCCTAGGGGGATCCCTCCCCAAGCTAGAGAGGAACGGACTCCGAGCCCTTCCTGGATTCATAGGGCGGACCCCCATCCCGGGGTGCCCCTATCCTGAAGAATTACACGCCCCCCTGCGGGGTTGTCACAGAGGAGAGACGTGGAAACAAAGTAGTGTGTTTAAAAGAGCCACGTGCGCCGCGAGGCACGCGACCGGCTCTGAGGTACTAAACGAACCAAAAAAAAAAACTCAAAAAAAAAAAAAAAAGCTGGAAGGAAAACAGCGAAGACAGGAGAAAAAGAAGAACCCAAGGATTTCCATCGTCCTGCTGTCCTGCTGGAATGCTGTGCGAAGCCGCCTTTCCTCTTGAGAGGCTCTCGTCCCTGGTGGCACTCCTGGTCCGCCTCCAGAAACCAACGCCTTCCCCCTTCTCGTTTTTGGTCCTCCTCCCGGAGCGACAAACCTCTCGTGCTCGGTCCGGTTGACGCGGGAGAGAGGTTCATCGGCGCTGAGATGATCCAAGGAAGCTGATAAGTCAGGGATGCTGATGGGGAGGAGGAGGACGGCTGCCCTTTTGTTGGGAGCGGCCGGGCAGAAAGTCTCCTCCTACGAAGCTTCCCTTCCGGAATTTTCCGGAAGGCCGCCTTTCCCTTAGGCGGTGCTGCGGCCAAGCCGGGTGGAGGCAGAGGCAGCGGCGGAACCGCTCCAGGGCGCGAACGCGCGCGTCTGAAATGACGTCAGCGCACGAAGAAGGCGCCTGCGGCCTGAGATGGGGTTGTTTCCCGGCAGAAAACTTCCGCCGGGAGGCTTGGCTGCAGAGGAAGTCAATCCTCTCACATCAGGAATGCAGGATCTCCCGGTCACACCCTTTCCTTCCTCAAAGCCAGCGTATCCGGGACGCAAAAGTCGAGCGTCTGGAGGAAAGAACGATGAGTAGGAGTAGGAGGAGGAAGGAGGAAGAGGAAAGGGGAGGAAGGAGGGAAAAGAAGGGAGGAGAGAGAGAGAAAAATCCGTGAGTGGGGAGCGCAGGTCACGCAGTGGCGGTAGCGCGTTCGCGGCTACTACTCCTCTCCAGCAGAACCGCAAGCCCTGATGGCAGCTCCGTCGACTGCTAACTCGGGGAGGAGATCCCCTTGCTCTGACCTGTGGCCGTGCTTCCCTACAGCCGGACGAAGGTGAAAGCGGCCTCTGCCACTCTCAAGGCTGCGAAGAGAGAGACATCGTCCGAAAGGCGAGGGATCAAAAAGCGGAGCTCGGCGAGGTCAGCGACCATCTTCTGGCTGAATCCGCGTATGCGCTCTTAGCATGCCTCCTCCTGCAGCTTCCTGCACTGCTGGAGACAAAAGGAGGAGTGCGTGACGACTTTCTGGTGGGAAAGAGGGAGCTGAGCTGCCTCTTTCCCACCAGAAAGTCTGCTTGAGCTTCTTCCCGGGAAGCGCTTCCTCCTCTTCCCGTAATGCTCTCCGGAAGCGCTGGGAAGGGGACCATGTGATCTCCGCGGGGATGACGCGGTTGCTCCCTCTCCGATGGACTGCACTCCTCGTCCGCTCCAAGGAAGGCAGAAAGAGGAGGAGGAAGGGAAATCAGGGCGGGATGCGCACGGTCGCATGGCGACTTCGCTTCTTGATCTGGCAACAAGGCAGGAGAGACGCATATGGTCGGAAGGAAAGGAGTGAAGAAGAATCTTTCGTCGGAGCCCCTTTCTCTTCCGGTCGCCCGTGGGCTACCCTGCCGCCTACACAAAGCCGGTCGTGAGCACCGCTCTCCTTGGGCACGACGGGGTGGGGTGGCGGGAGGAGCCAATCGGAACGCCCCGACCCAAAAGGTGTGGAGCTTTCCCGGGATCCCCTGCTCTCCAGGGGCATCCGTCAGTGCAGAGAAAGTCGGGCGCGACCGGCGCTCCCAGGAGGATCAGTGGGGTTGAGTAGATAAAAAGGGGAAGATGAGCGATGATGATGAGAATGTTGATGATGATGAGGAAGCAGGATCTGCAGCAAGACAAGCGATGGTGAACGGCAGTTCCCTTTGAGCCCTGCTGGACGGCGACATGGAAGGAGAGAAGGAAGGGTGAAAAGGAAATCGTCGTGGTATCCAGGATACGAAGAGCAGGAAATTCCTCCGTTCTGATCCCAACGTTCTGCCGTGAACTCTGGATAACCCTTTTCTCCTGCTTCGCCTGTGCTCCCCGTGCGTCGTTCCCGTTGCAGCTTGCTTCCTGACACGCCCGCAGCAACCATCCTGGGAGGGCCTCTGTTCCAGTGCGGGTTTCAGTTCCTCTGTTGCAGCCCGAAGTCAAGGAACTGGCCGCGGGATCGAGAGTCCCTCCTCCCCTTGATTGGAAGACTGGGAACTCTCGTTGGCTCCCAAACTCCAGCCGTCGGAAAAACTTCGGAATGGATGGGGATTTCCCTCCTCCCCTCTCAGAAAGCGCGCTCGCAGGAGGAGGGGGAGGCATCCTCGATGAAGGGGGAATTCAGGGGCCTGTCTTCCTGCAGGTGAGGTCCTTGCTCCCGGAACCGCGAGGAGCTCAAGGGTGGAGCTACGGAGGAAACAGAAGACGGGCCCGACCCATGCGCGCTCATGGGACTGGAGAACTCGCACCTTAGAAAGGGATTTCCGGCGTATGCCCCCTCCTGCCGCCGAAGCCTACCGGGACGGGAGGAACGGCCTTGCTGGAATTCCCTCGACCTCGGCTCGCCCCCGCGGCAAACTTCGGGCCGGTTTCCACTCCCCAAGGGGAAAATCGGAAGAGGTCCAAAACTCCCTCCGTGGTTGCGGGTGGTCATCAACTCTCGACGGTGGGGGAAGTAGGGAGAGGGATTCAACTTCACTTGGAAACTGCTTCGGTTTCCTTCACCAGAAGGAGGAGGCAGAGGGAGGGATCAGCTGCTTGGGAAGCGGATCTGCCTTTCGAGCGCTCCTGGGTGTATCGGAGACGCTTCCTCGGTCCGTCTGCACTTCCTTCTCTCTCATGCGTTCCAAGATGACGTCAGCAATGACTCTGTGCATCCAACGGTCGCTCGCGGTCACCTTGCCGAGAGGAGTCTGGAGACTCACCAGGACAGAGCGAAGGGCTCTTCGCGCAGCTCTCCGAGAGCACCTCCGGGCCTGCCGGCAGCGTGGGACGAGTCGAAGACCCGCAGCAGGGCCACACCTGTGGAGCGAGCACCTTGAAGGCACGCTGAATGGCTCCTTCGTCTTTGGTTGAGTGGACGAGTGCTGGATGGCAAGATGTTTCGATCCAGGAGCGCGGGGCCGGAGCGGATCCAGCCAAACGCGAGAATTGGGACGCTGGTCGGTTAAGGGCCAGGAGGAGAGGGAACATGTGGATCACCTAACTGGCGGCTTTCAGCGCGAGGATTTCAAGACTGCCGATGGAACCGCAGCTCCACCGCTTCGCTTCTCATCTCTTCTCAGAATCTTGGATAGGAAGATCTTGCGCTGCTTGCTCTGTGCCCTCTTTCTAATCTGCTGCCGTCTTTAAGGAGAGAGCGATGATGATGATGAGGAGGAGGAGGAGAAGGAGGAGGAAGAAGAGGAGGAAGGGAAAAACGTGGAGGAGGAAAGGAGAAGGAAGAGAAGGAGGAGGAGGAGGAAGAAAATTCCATTCCGGCCATGTTCCTTCTTCAGGGACTCATGGCGTGTAAAAGGGAAGGTCTGACTGCGAATTTCACTCCCCACGAAGCCACGAACAACCGGTTCGGCTGGTATTGATCGCACGGCCGGAAGAATCCCGAATGCTGAAATCCCAAGAAGTTTTAATCCCGAGAACAAGAGTTCATCATTTACTGCGTGTTGGAAACGGTAGGAAAGTGAGGAGATGCACGGCGAAGTATGAAAAATGATGGCTACAATTTAAATGGTGAAAAAGCAAGGAAGCAAGACATGAAAAAAAAAAAAAAGAAACAAAAAAAGCAAATTTCGTGGATGAAAACGCGCTCTAAGGGAGAGCAGTGGCATGAAATAAGAGCGGACCGACCTTCAACAAAGTGGCGGTGGTCAGGAACGAAATCGTGAATTCTGGGAAGAAGATAAGCCGAGAGAAGCATGTTCCTGAGATTGAGGCTGCAGGTAGCCGATGTGACGGATCGAGAATTACATTGTATTCGTACTGTTGTTGACAATGATTGTATAAGAGGGAGATGGTAGAACGAGAGAATGTCTCAGTGGCCGAGTTCCGAGATTCTCTAGGCGAGAACTAAGGGTGCCCCAATCTCTTTTAATAGCGACGTTTAAGAACTATAATTTCCAACTGTCATTTCGGCATTGCTGGAAATTTCTTTACAGGTCTTTGGGCTTTCGGCCCTGCTGTCTGCCTCGATGACCCGGACCCCGTGAAGTCTGGCCATGTCTGGAGTCTGGTGGTTTAGCGAGGCAAAAAGTTGGAAGACTAGAATTTGAGCGTGCGATTGGCACGGTCACATTTCTCCATCCTTTGGCATCTCCCGTGGACTGCAGTGCTGTTGAATGCGGTTTCCCAACGCGACCGCAATAGCACGCGCTCAAGTAAAAGCAAGAGCACGAGGAGGTCCATGCGAGCGATTCAGGATTAGGAAGATGTGAGCTGTCGATGCAGGGGTGCTTGAACTACACATTAGCTAAGAAACCTTCAGATCACTTCTGCCCGGAAGATCCTGCACTCCCCTTCAGTTTCTGCTGCTCCGCCGGCCACTCTTGGAGTACTTTGAGATTGTGGATCCATCAAGCCGGATCGTGGGATGACCCTTGGTCCTAGGTGAGGCCTCCTCGATCACCAATCTGGCATGTTCGAATAGAGTGGCGTGTGCCCCTCTCGTCGGTAGAGGCTCCAGTGGCGGCATTGACAAAGGAAAGAGAGGAAGCCTCGTTGGCTCCCAGGTACGCTACAAGGTTCTTTTGTAAGGGATGTGCAAGAGACTATGGGAAGGCCAGTCAGTCGACAAAGAAGAGGTTCAAGATTTGCCTCTTCTCGAATCCATCCGTGTCAGGATGGTCTCTTTGGAAACCTTCAAGGAATTGTTGGGATTCCCATTGAATGGAAGCATAAGAAATCTTCGGTTTTAGAGCAAGAAGAAAATGGTTTGAAAGTGCATCCTGCTTTGCCTTTGCCTTCTCTGGAACGACTCTCGCCTCTATCGGATGCTTCTTGGAACACTGTACTCCCTCCGCCTGTTGCGAAAGAGAATATCTTTGACCCGCAGTTCTCTAATAGAAGCGACGAATGCAAGATGAAATCCTTAAATTGATAGAGGGAGGATTTTAGAAAAAAGGTGAGTTGATGTCTTTTTTGGACGCTGATGAGAAAGTGGGAGACTATGGGAAGCATTGCCAACTTTAAGTGAAGTACAGTTAACAGCTCTGGAAAAGGAGTAGGAAGAGAGGAAAAGGTACAGCGGGAGATGGAAATTTTACGTGACAATTTTTGGAAGCAGGAAATTGCTTTCAACAGCTACTAGATGACAAGAAAGTTTCGAATCCTTTTTGGAAAAAGTGCGCCCTGTTCTTAGCAGAAATCTTCTGAAACTGCGCACCAAGAAGCCGAATGCAATTTAAAAATTCTGCAGTTTAAAACTTTGCAATCTGAATCGAAGAAGGGAAGTGCGAGCAATTTGGAATCAACAAGAGCTCAGATACTCGGCTAATCAAAAGGCCATCGAGGAGCATTTCTAGCATCAACTGGAGCTCACCAAAGAAACTGATGATGACCTTCTAGAATACCTACTACTACCAGAGAGAGAAAGCCAGCTGTCTCCCCTAGAAACGTCTCCCTTCGCGCAAGAAGAGGTTTCCATGCTCTTACGCACGGTCTAGCTGAAGGGGATTCTTCCGTATTTAGGCGGAATTACATATTCCGGATGGAGGCCGTTTGATCCGGAAGCAACCATTCTAACGCTTGTGTTCAAATTATTATTAAAATTCAGCCGAGTTCCAGAAAAGTGGAAGTGTACCCGGACAATTTTAGTCCCGAAAACCTCATTAAAAGAGATTGGCAGCTGGAGAACAATTTCCATGGCAACAGAATTTACACGAAATGCCTATCTACAAAGTTGCAGAATGGATTCGGGAAAACAAAGTGGTCTGTAGCAGAAGGGATTTCTTTCCTCCGATGGAGTTCTTGACCAGAACACTGTTCTGCAAACTCGACTGGATGCCAAACGTCGGCAATCTAGGAAAATTAGAATGGCTGTCGTTGCATTTACCAATGCTTCTGGCACCACCATCTTGCATACCATGATGCTAAGAGCATTAGCGGAACCTGGAGTTGGGCTCACTTCCCTTGAAACTGCTGAAGACGTGCATACTCAACTAAAACCCTCTGTAACGAGATTTTTTCACCTGCGACGAGGTGTGAAACAGGGGTGTCCCTTGAGTTCACTTCTATTCATCTTAACATTGGAACCAATCCGTCGTGCAATGAGGGAGAGTTCCGGTGAGGAGTCCTTTTGATGTAGGCCGATGATCCGGTCATCCTTGTGGATCCCGACAAGGATCTAAGTATTAGGCTACGTCATTTTGAGGATCTGGTCTATAGGGCTGGTTCAGCAAGTACTCCTTCCAACTGCTCATGCCCTTTCTTTTTGTGGCAAGACCCCTCAAGTTTGGAGACCATTGGACTTGACTTCCAGCAGTGGTTCAATTCCCAAAACAAATATATCAGGGACTCATGAGTATCTAGGAAGGCCGTTTGAGACTGAAATATTTAACACTCATCCTTCTAACCAAGAAATCCTTGCCAAAGCTGAATTCATCCTTGATGGTGGTCCTTCAACTTGGCAAAGAATTGATGCTATGGAAGTCCTCTTTTTCTTAGCCTCGTACACTACGAAGGACAGGGAGCGCACAAAGAGGAGGACTGGAAATATATGAATAAAAAAATAAGACGAATGATGAAGACGCTGCTGCACCTCTTATCCAGGGAAACCAATGAATTCTGTCTTGGTCTCGCAAAGCTATAAGATGAGACTGATGGTTTCATCATGGAAGGCTGCTTCAAGTTTTTATCCTCACCAGGTGATGCCGTCAGAACATGAGCCCATGAAACTCTTCGTGAGGTGCTGCTGAAGAAAATTCTCTTGATACTCATGGAGAATGATCTTCGCAAATTTATGTCGGGCGGAACACTTGGGAAGTTTAACAAAATCAGTGGGATATGCACAACGCGAGAAAGAAGCAAAAAAGCGTCTGAATGAATTCAGCTTTGACAAGGTAAAGAAGCGTCTGAATCAAGGGAAAGCTATGCTCTGCGTCATACTGCATCGCTCTTCGATCTGCCTTACAAATAGGGACAAACTGAGATCTGTGGATTGCAGATTCATCCACGCTGCATGGCTGAATCTGCTTTTCATAAAGGGAGCTGCCTGGAGGAGGGAGGCTGATCCCTTATGTCGCCGTTTTGATCTGTGAGACGAGCTGTTGCCTCACGTGACAGATCACTTCACGGAGCACTCCCGTCTGTACACGGCCAGTCACGATGCGACTGCGGACGGGATCAAGACAGTAGCGGTGGGAACAGCAAATGGAAACCGGTATGTCCACGAATCAGCGCGTGCCTGGCCCTGGTTCCGCTCTCAGGCCAAATCTGGTAAACAGATGGGCAACGGGATGGTGATGCTGGACGCAGCTTGCCCCTTTGAGAATGAGGAAGAAGTCTTCAGCATTGCCAGGAACGAGGAAGTACCCAAATACTAAGATGTTGACAACCAGAAATCCAAGAAAGGAGTCGATGGAAAGGCTCTGGCCATTATCACTGAACCTTGGGGACTTGGGACTTCAGTCCTCCATGGACTAGGTGTTCCGCGGATGTATGCGGATAAAGCGAGGCAGCTCGTGGTTGTCTCGTGCATTCTCTACATTCGTAACGT
The DNA here is from genome assembly GCA_036172245.1 of Raillietiella orientalis. Lineage (NCBI taxonomy): Eukaryota > Metazoa > Arthropoda > Ichthyostraca > Raillietiellida > Raillietiellidae > Raillietiella > Raillietiella orientalis. Next base: position 1,373,977 of record JAYWIR010000004.1, on the reverse strand, counting down.
CTATTAAATGAGCACATCGGCTTGGACGATTGCCGGATGATGCCCAACACGTGCAACAGCCTCATGGAGAAGAGAAACTCTTTAAACGGATGAGAAGGATGTCGCCACAATACGGCCTGCATGACGTCACTATGCATGCAACCCGTTGTGACGTCCGTCGTACCACAACTTCCATCACCAGGAAGGAAGAGTGAAAGATGGCGGAGACTCCCTCCTCATATTTGCACTCTTATAGCTGTTAACTTTGAAAATAAAACGGGATAGATTGTGGGTAATCGCCGCGGAGGTGGTCCATAAGAGCTGGCCGACTTTCACGATCATTAACTCCGTTTTGAAGTCTTGCATGGCGATGAATAGCTGCTGTTCTTCCTTTAAGGCATGGCTCTGCTAGGCGTTCATTTTCCGCGTGGCGCTGCTCTTTTTGGAATTCTTCCATGATTCGATATACACCGACACGAGCATTCCCTATTAAATTGTCCCATCTCCTGGGAATCCTAGGACAATGTCACAAGAGCCTTCCACTGTGTTGTAAGCACGTGCCACTTCCCAGATGGCGCGTGCAGGAGGCTCCGGTCTTCCGCGGTGCTTCACTTCCTGGGCCGATTGCTGCGTGCTTTGCGAGAAAAAGTGCGCGCAGAAACCGGAGAATGCACGTAAGGGATTGTGACTCTCGGTACGTTCGCACCTCTAGGTGGTCCTTCAAGGAAAAAAAAAGAAAAAAATGGAGGAACCGTCAAGCCAACAGCGATCTTTGTAAACGACCAGGGCAATCACGAATCACCAATTCAGTTCTCTATCTCTCTTAGATGGCCTTATTTTTTTCTAATGGGAATCGCCATTTTCGGGATTGTGGCGTTGCATATTCATCGCCATGCAAGACTTCGAAACGGAGTTAATGATCGTGAAAGTCGGCCAGCTCTTATGGATCACTTCCGCGCGATTGTCCACAATCTATCCCTTTTTATTTTCCCAGTTAACAGCTACGAGAGTACGAATGTAAGGAGGGACTCTCCGCCATCTTCCACACTTACTTCCTGATCATGGAAGTTGTGGTACGACGGATGCCACAACGGGTTGCATGCATCTGGACGTCCCACAGACTGTGTTCCGGCCACGTCCACCTCATCCGTTCGGGAGCTCCTCCTCTTCACTTTTCCATATGCCGAATTTTTTTTTTCATTTTTGTTTTCCCTGTTTCCTACTTTTTTTTTATTCTTCCGTCATTTTGTCCGCCGCCATTGTTTTTTGTACTTGCCGTGCTGCGCATTTCATTTTCGCATCATCCCAACACTCAGTTAATGAAACTTCCTCAAAAAATGATGAATTACACTTTCGGGATTTTGATCTTTCAGGATGGTGCCTTTCGGCATCATGGTCCACGCCCTGGTTCAACGCGTCTGACAAAAGGCGCTGGGATCAGCGTGAGATGACAGATGACGTGAGCCTCTTCCTCATCTGTTTTTTAGATTCCTTCCTCAACATGGATGTACTTAGCAAAGTGGGGGCGAAAGTATCCTCGGCGTTCAAGGGGCAACGAGACTTACCAATTCCTCTTCCTGCAGGTGAGCCACTCAAAATCCGCTCGCCGCAAGTCCGGCTTTGCGGCTAAGCGCAACGAGGCTCGAGGAGGGACAGTTTCGAGTGGCTCGGCCCTCTGGTTTGTCATCTCACCGAGGTTACACTCGAGGTTCTCCTCTGTTCGTGATCCTGCTCAAGAACGGTTTCCTCTACTGCAGGAGGGAAAAAAAATTACTGTCCCTATCTATTTTCTGAATTGTACGTCCATTGCAAGTCGTCTTGCCTGTGGTTCGTTCTTTTGCTGGTTTTCCGCCCAGAGTTGGGTTCCTGCTTCTCACAGACAGACACCGGATGTTAGTCTTCCTGTTGCAAAAAAGGCTGTTCACCCTCACTCTAGTTAGAGTCGACCGAATCCACGACCTCATGCGGGACCACTCGTTCAGATCTCATACGTTTCGAAAAGGCTCAAGGTTTTCGTCATGCTACATCTTAAGAGGTGATGAGAACTGGAGCGGTGGAGCTGGGGCTACATCAGCAGACTTGAAAAACTCGCGCTGAAGGCCGCCGGTTCGATGATTCTCGTTTCCACATTCTTTTTAGCCTTCAATCTGTCAGTCTTCTACCTACGTCCACGTCTCCCATCTTCTCCTGTTCGACTGGTTGGCTTCGCTCCGTCTACATGTCTTCAACCCTCGGTCCGGACATGTCCCCCATTTTGCCATACACTCTGGATGCATGCAGTAGCTGTTTTTTTTTCTTTTTTTTCATGGAGATACAGCATCAAGGAAGTCGTTTCGCAATTGCAACCTTCACGCAGCGGAAAACCCTTCTTTCTTCGCGCGAAACGACACTTCCTTTGAATCTCATCTCGTTTTTTCCCACACTCATGCCATCATGCCTCCTCCAGATCCAGTTCCGTAGACGTCAGTATTTCTTCACCCGTGATCGGCCAATTTCCCCATCTCGATGCGTCTAGAAGCCCCAAAGAAAATATCAATGTGCAGCATCCTCGTGGTGCATACGAACGCCGCAGCTTCCTTTTAATTCAATCGTAGCAGCTCCCTTTCCTTAGGACTTTCGTGTTCTTGAAGAGATGTTCCTCAAGCATGGGTGCATGGTACTCTTTGACAGCCATACAAGCAGTCTAATTACAAATGAACTACTCTAAGCAAAATGCCGGAGTTTCAGAGACTTTTGAATTCTGGCAGGACCTGCTTCTCACACATTAGCCTTCTTTTGGAGGATTTCAGATTCCTGCAGTCCGAAATTTCTGTCGCACTGAAGAAAGGAGATGAGATGCAAAAAGAAATGAAAATGGGAATAAAAGGATTTCCGTGTTCCCATTCCTTTCATTTCATCGAAGCGGATTTCTTCCTTCGCGTCTCCTGCAAAATCATAGAAATGTCTTCAACATTTCATGCACCGTGCTCTCCAGCTATGTAAATGAAAGGGGAATGGGCGAAATGAGCAAAAATCCATCACAGCGCGCTTGGAGCAATGCCTTCTCTTTCGCTTGTTCCTCGTAATGATAGCGCCTCAGATCCAGACGCCATCGACGCAATTCCTGGAGCAGATTTCTACGATCGTTGGAATTTTCCTGGGATTCGACAAATATTTCGAGATCAAAAGTGCTTGTGTGTGCATGCCTGCATGTATACCTGCAACTGCATCTGCGTCTGCAACTACGTATGTATCTATCTATGTACCATTAATAAAATAAAAGAATAACGTGATTATCGTCATCATCACAAGTTGAAGTATATGTGATTAGATATAGTCACATAATATCTAATATCTAATGTGCAATCTGAAGGTTTATTCTGGTAGTCGTAGGATGATAACTTTTGAAAGGATGCGATATTCGTGTCTCATTGATGATCTCGGGTGTTTAACAAGAAAATGAGCTGAAAAGCTCATGTTATTTTCATGTTGAACACCTCAGGTGTTCAATCCGTTTTATGGAACGAAAACCCATAAAACGGATTGTAACGGTTCCAACACATTTGTTCTTTTGAGTTTTTCAGCATACTGCAACACTTTCTGGCTATCCCATCTTTGATTACATTCCTTTGCCTCTTCCGAAATCGTGACTTCTGACCCTTTTCTTCATGGAACGAACGATCGATCCACAGAGACGAAGAGAACAAAGCTAACTCTCGTACGGAACCGCTTGTATCTAGCAAATGGTCTCCAATTAGCAGATATTATTCTTTAAACCTCTAAAAGTCTGCATACCAGCTTGCGAATGAAGGTACTTTTGGATCATACGTCAGTATTTCTCTCTCCGAAAAGGGGAAAAAAAAAAGAAAAGAAGATAAAGGAGGGAAACAGACCGGTGCCTTCATGGTTGTGCATCTCACATGGCTCAAGATTCCCTGCCAAGTTCTTAACAGTTTCAGTATGGGTATCCTCAGTTCTCATTACCTGGGTAGCTCATTGTCGTTTCTGGTGATACATCGCGCCTTCGAGGTCCTTCCTGGGAATCCCTGCTTCAGTTTTCCTTTTAGGGACTTCCATTGCATTCAGTGTTCCCCTCGATGCAGTCCTCTTCCTTCCGGTAGCAGCTGAGACAAGAAAACAATTGATTGCCCGAGGCGGCTATTTCTCCTTTCCCAGTGTTCAGCAAGATAATAAATGTCTGCTGCTTTTCCCTCCTTCCTCCACTGGTATTTCGTTTGTTCCTAAAAACTTAGTCATTCAATGGGAGGGAAGGGGGGGAGGGAGAGAGAACCTGAGAAGAGCGTCTTTGGCAAGATCTCGCTGCCCTCTAGTCTAATAAATGATGATAGAAGGTTCTGTACCTGTCAGCAGCATCTTCACAAACAAGTTCACGAGTCACATGAACGTGTGATTTGTCTGACGCCTGTCGTTCCAGGAATTCTTGGTGATCACGAGGTAACGATCTACTCTGGCCTCGAATCTTCCCCAACCAGGATTTCAGCTCACCTATGGAGACAGAATAAGATTCTGATCTAGAGGCAGTCGTATCTCCAGGAAGCATCGGGAACGTTAAGGAGGGAGGAGCCCTTCCATTTGGAAGTTCTTCCTCCGCGTTCTGTACTCGGTCCTTCAGGATGTGGGCAAAAGAGCTCGATGAACGGACGCTGCTTGCGGACAGATTCTATAGTTCTTCTCAAAGCAGAGCCATCGGCCAAACAATTCGAAAGGAACTGAAAGCTTCGATAGAAAAGGGGAGGATCGGTGCCAGCTACCGGTGCCAGCTTGGAGAAGGTGAGCTGCGATCTTCCTCTTTCATCCGCTTGGATTTCCGCTCCCGCGCGCAGCTTATCAAAGTGTAGTATCTAAGACGGCACACGTACCGAAAAACACTTGCTCCCATTTTGGATGATGCGCCGTATTTATCCAGCTCTGCTGTGCTGCAACCGTCCAAAGAACCCAAGCAGCGACGGTTTCCCACATGATTTGCGAGTGGGAACGTCGTTTCCTCTAAAGACCTCTACGAGGTCTTTTGGAAATTCAAATTGTGGATACTTCTGGATTTCTAGAACGAGAAACAATCAACGCAAAGATCGTGGTTCAATAAGGAACATGGGGCAGTAATCTTTGATGCTTTCCCAGTTGACATTCTTCGATTTGAATCTCAAAGCTGCATCTGCCCAGTTGCCTTGCAGCGATCTGGAAAAACCACGGAAGGTGAGTCATCTCGTAGCTTGGTTGTGTCCACGTACCTTGCTCGGATGCTTTCTCGGATCCCCGAAGGCTTCATGGTGTCCCAAATGTTCCTGTTTATTCAATTTTCCAGGTTATTACCAGCATCACGAGCGCGGAATGCTTCTGCTGTGCTGATTCAGGCAGCCAAAGAGACGAGGAGGCACCGCAGTTATCCCAGAGTTGGCATCATAAAGTCTTTTCCGAGCGCTCGAGCCACAAATTCCAGGTTTGAATCAGAGATGCCAGGTGTGTCCAGGTGGCACTGGATGGCAGATGATTTTCAAGCTTCCTCGCTCTTCTTAGCTTGCTGAATTGCTGCGTGCAGTCCTCGGCTAACGGGCTAGCACTCTGAAGGTTCTCCTAAGCGAGGATGCTTCTGGTTCTGACACGGTGTGGTCACTCGATTCCGGCCAATGCCCGAACCAGTTTCCGCGCACTTGCTCAGTACAAGCGCTCGGTTTGGGGAGAGCACCCTTTTCGACGTGCCCTGAGGGTTTCCTGGCCGACATTACGAGGCCAAAGATGGGACGAATGATGGATGCCTCTCACATTCCACCATTATAAGACTCTGTCCAACTCGAACGTTCAAAGCTGCGAACCTCGAAATGCGTTCCAGCCTCGGTGTTTCGCACGGTCCATTTTCAATTATTCCTATGATCGCATCATTCTCTCTCTCTCTCGAAAAAAAAACTGATCAGGGATCACGAGGACACTTCCTTAATGATGCATCCAAATGCGGCTATCATTTGACCTGAGAACCAAGGCATTCCTCATTCAACTCCTGTTCCAACAGAGATCGATACTACGCATGCAGCGATCAACCGAACGGTCACCGCAAGGCATCGTGATCGAGAAGGTCACTTTTAATCGAGCAAAATAAGACGGAGGAGGAGCAGCGACGACCGTTCCCGTCCTGATCACTTGAGCAGAGTTACTCTTCTTATCAGTGAGTTTTCTCCAAGTTGCCGTCAGCATGCAGCACCTTCTGTGCAAAGAATTTCCCTTCGAACCCGCAGCTCTCCGAGCATCGCTCGTTCCGGGAGTCCGCTCTTCCTGCCTCCTTTCGTCTCGCTTGCATCCTTTCCCTTCTTCCTCCTCCAATTTCTCCGCGATCCGCGACATCACCTCTTGGTCGGAACCAAAGGGGAACAGCGCGCTCCAGAAACCTCAGTCCGACGCTCAAGATCGCCTTGGTTGACGACGACATCTGTGCAGCTTCCAGGGATCTTAGGGGGCAAATAAGTTCCGCCTCGGTCCTCGCATCGAGGTGGAGAGAGAACAAAAAAGTCTAGAGGCAATCGGATGCCAGCGCAGTCCGCGCTCACTTCCAGGTCGGTTGGATGTCGTCCGAGCCTCCCAGATGACTTTGTATGGAGCGGATAGATGCTGCACGAACTCCTCTTTTTTTAGGCCGTTCCGATCTCTCTTCTCCCCATGCTGCTTAAGAAAACCTCGAGCTGCCATGCAACCCATCCGCAGCCTTCTCGTCAAAACGGGACGTTCATCAGGAAGAAATGTCCTTCTTAGTCAGCATCCCGTTTTGCCGTGGGCTTTTCCGCTGCTTGGGACCTCCGCTCCATGCCACGCCCTCCCTCGGCGTCCACGCTTTCCCTAAGGAGAACAATCCGTCTCCCGGGATTCCCTCCGCCTCTGCTTCGAGCCTGCGTCGCGGTCGCTGACGGCCCTTACCACGCGCGCGTCTCGCCGTGGCTCACCGCCTCCGTCCACCTCTCTGGAGCTCCCGAGAGTTCCCTTTCTCAGCTCCTTCGGTCTGGCGCCGCGGATTGCTCCGTCGAGGATTTTCCGATCGCGCGCGCAGCCAAGAGAACCGAATCGGGTCGGCCACACCCGTCGGTCGGCTCCTTGCGCGTCGGGAAGACTGTGGCGAGATGCGGAAAGCCCGCCTCCCGGACGGGCGAGAGGTGGTCTGCCTCTGGCTAAGCAGCACGGACGTATCTCAAGACGAGACCCGGTAGGCATTCCCGAACAAACGCTCCATTCCGTCGGCGTGGTGGAGAGCGTCGGTCCTCTTTGGCGTCGTTCAACGCGGACGAGGGGCGCGCAGTAGGTGAATGCGACGCTCACGTTGCGCAGCGAGGCAGCGGCGAGGTTTGCTCCGGGGGGGATGCCTCGTCGCCATCCCCACTGCTCCTGGTTTCACCGCTGCGCCTTTCCGATCCAGCGAAGACCGATGCTGGAGACCACGCTCTTGGCCCAACGCGATGACGTCCATCGGCACATTTTCTGGCCTGCTTTTGCTTGCGTCTTCGCACCCTCTTCAGCAGGCTCGAGCGGGGCGAGGGGATGTCTTCTTGGAAGCAGCGCCCTTCCAAACGTGCGTCCCTTTCCAGAAGACCCGCCATGCAGTGGATGGTGGTGCGACTTCGCCCGAGCGCATTGCCCGAGGAACAGACTAAAACGAACTTCTAAGTCCCCCCCCCCGCTCCCCCTGCTTGAGAATTTAGGTTCACAGGGAAGTCAAAAAACGAATTTACGGTCCTCTGGAAACGGGATGGGAGCCTTCTATTTGGCATCTGTGGATTGTGGAGGTGACGACCTGCGCATCCAAACTGGTCGGGCCTCACAGTCTGTAGTCTCGAGGTCCTAAAAAGTTAAGACTCAAGACGAAAATTCGTTCTTACTTATTTATTCTTTATTTTTCCCAATGTGCAAGATAAATAACCGTGTACGATAATGTGCATCTGCTTCAATAAATTGTTCTTCCTTGTCCGCGTTGGCGGCCGTACGGCTGCCGTCTCCGCGCGCTGCGCCGAGCGTCGCGGGTCCGAATCCCCGCGTGGGAGATAGATGAAGTGGAGATGTGGAGGCTGCATCTTGGGTTTCGAGACCCCCTCCCTGCAGAATGATGCGACTGGCCTGTAGACTTCGGGTGCGGCACTGGGCGAAGCCGGATGCCCCGATTAGTAGCCGAGATAGGAAGTGGACCCTCCGGGGTCCTTCCGGGAATCGAGGAGTCGGTTCCCCTCGGAATGTTCCTCCGCCTGTGCAAATGGGGATGTCCCCTTTGGAAAGGAAAGATCTCCATCTCTTTCCGTGAATTTCTCTTTCCATCGGGATCGACACCTCTCCAGAGTGTGGAGAAGTGCGCTGCTCCCTTCGGGAGCGACGTTTCAGGGAAAATTGGAGATAGGAGGAAACAAAGAGCTGTACTCTTGTGGGTTTCCTACTGGGAAGGAATTCCAAGAGCGGACCCTTTTCAGGTTCTTCCTTAGGAGAAACTTGGAAATTCTTCTTGGAAATCCTTTTGGGTTCTTCTCTGTCTTCGCTGTTTTTTCCCTTCCAGCATTTTTTTTCAGGTTTTCTTTTTTTTAGTTCGCTAAGAACCTCAAGAGCCAGTCGCGTGCCTCGCGGCTCACGTGGCTCTTTAACACTGTTCCACGCCACCCACGGAGGGTGCGTGTTATTCTTCAAGATAGGGGCACTCCGGAAGGGGCGGTCCGCCCTATGAATCCAGGAAGGACTCGAAGTCCGTTCCTCTCACGCTAGGGGAGATTGCACCTTCCACCCTTTCCGAAGGGAAACCCGGAAGGGAATCTCCTTCCTCATTCTCTCCGGAGGGACCTTCCAGAAGGGGGTGATCCTCTCCATTTCATCTTCTCCGAAGGGAACCCGGAAAGGATCCGCTAGTAGGAATTTCGTCTCCGGAGGGAACCGCTCCTGTTCACTCCTCTGAAGAGAACCCCGAAGGGACGCTTCCGAAACTCAGAAGGGGCTCTGCAGCTTCCCGCAGGGAATCGCTCTCGCTTGCTTCCTTGCACTCTGTGAAGAGGCGACGACTCGGCGGGACCCCCTCAACAGGTAGGGTCCGCTCCTTTGAACATCGGAGAGGTGTCTATGAAGACTCCTGCTTCATCTTGAAACCGGAGGGGTCTTCCGGTGAGGGGGGTCCGCTCTCCGTTGCACGACAGAAGGGGGAACTCCCCACTCCTTTATTCCTGGAAGCATCCGAAGGTCGACTCCCATTGTTCCGGCCTTCATCGGGGGCCTTCGGTTTAAACCACCACCGGTGCCACGCCCGAATGTCTTAGCCAACCAGCGCCATTGCAGGAGAAACTCGGAACCCAAAGATGCAGAAGAAACGAGAAGAAACGAGGAGTCCCTCTGGAGAGAACAAGGAAGAGGTGGTTTCCCTTCAGGGTTCCCTCCCAAGCGTAAGAGGAACGGACTGCTTCCTCCGGAACCTTCGTGAGTTCATAGGGGGTCCCTTGCCGGAGCACCCCCCTAAAACTAGAAGAGTTTCGTGCACCCTCGGGTAGCATGGAGCAGCTCCAAAGAACCTCGTGAGTCCCCAACAGAGGCGGACGGTTCCTCAGCACTCCTGGAGGGCCAAAAAATATAAAAAAGGAAAACCAGAAGAAAAAAAAAAAAGCTGGAAGGAAAGCAGCGAAAGCAGAAGAACCCCGAAGTATTCCCATCATCCTATAAAGTACGCTAGGGAGAGATGCTTGGAATCCCTCCGGAGGAGGTGAAACGGTCCCTAGTGTGCTAGAACAGTGGCGTCCTACCCCTCGAGTGGCAGGGGGCGGCATTGCTGGTGTTGCTGGGATAAAATCCCATGCAAAGCACGTCTTCTCCCCTGGACACGGAGGGAGAGCGTGGATGCTCAGTGCGACAGGTGCGGGAAGAAAGAGACCCTCCCGTACCTGCTGTTGGACTATGCTTCCCTCCGACTCCTTTGAGATCTCCTCGCGACGATCCTGGGAACCCCGGCGGGCGGCTCCAGGGACACTTTAAAACGCCTCTTCGCGCGCGGTGCCCCACTGCCGCCCCTCGCTCCCCTTGCAGTTCTCTGCTGCGTCCGCGGAATCGTGGCATCCTGGAACGCGGGAGGAGGAAGCCGAATGGCAGGGACCCCATCCACTGGGCTCGAATCTTCCTGAAGACCGCCTCGAGATGGTCCCATCTGGGCACTCTCCGGACGGCACTTACCAGCATCCTGAACGGGATGCAGAGGGGACGCCTGGCAGCGTACCGTGATCCCTTCCTCAGTCTCCTCCCCCTCCTTCCTGTGTAAAAATTCCCCTTCCCTGTTTTGTTTATTTTTTTGTGTTTTGTCTTCCCTTCCCCCATGCTGTCGAAGCGGACCACTCCGGTCTGCGTACCGGGCCTCGGAAGGTTCATTGCGCGTGTACATTGCACATGTACTTTTATTACTCTTGTAATAAATGCCCGGCATAAGCGGGTGATAATCGTCCTATAAAGAATTGACGTGGACATTGGGTAGGTAGGTGGTTCTGTACAGAGTAAGGGATTTTTTTTTTCTATGTGTATGCTGTTCTGGCTTACGCGTACATTACTATGTAGAGTTTTACGTCCCACGCGATGGGCCGGAAATCATAAAAGGAAAGGAAATGGAATTTAACGCGGAATTTAGTGGACACGGGAATTCCTAAAAGATTCAAATTTTCGAAGCCGACTTGTTTGGCAACCTGCGTGAAACTCTTCGGGAGTCATGGCGCGCTTCTTCTGAAGCGCTTCTCGAACCGTCCTCACAAGGAAGAGTTGCCAAAGTTACTGCGTTTGAATCGAAAGGTCTGGGCCTCATCGTCTTCTGATGGGACCACGGGGATCTGATGTATCTCCGTTGATACGTGATGCTTGTTGACGTCGTGAGTCAATGAGCACGAGTTAATTGGGTGGCCTGGAAAGATTTCGAGTTTCGTGGAGACAGTCTGATGCGTTTCCAGAGCTACCCATGCACGTTAGTACATTCCAATTATTTCGAGCGCGTGGGTTCCTTTTCACAGTCATTTTTTATCTGAACGCTTCGTAAATTTGTTTTTTTCTGGGTATTTTTTTTTTATATAGACGGATACGACCGCGTTATCCACACATCCGTCTCATGTTCTAACATTTCATCTGATGTTTGATTTTCATGCCCGACAGTATGATTCAAATGGTTCCGGAATTGATGGAATCAGATATTGAGAAGTAGAGCTGGAAAAAGGTCACGTGCTACGCGTCACGTCCTAAGGTAGTGGAGAGCGATCCAAGTGGAATTGGAGCCTTGACGAAGTTCATTAAACTGCCGGACTTCATGACTTCACTCCGTTCGCAGAAACCCAGCGTGGTGGGAGCCTGGAGCATGGGGTGACTGACCAATCAGCTTTCTCTTTTTGTGCGCGTTTCTTTGTTTCCCTCAATCAGCTCGACTGAAATTCAGATCAGAGTTTCTTTCCACTCTTGCACAGCAACGCACCTTCCCAGCGAATTCTCTCTCTTGCAGGGGGATCCTCGCAGCTTCTTGGAAGATTCTCCCGGTTGGGATTCCCACTTCGTGTTCCGGAAGCATCAGCATGCGGCACCTGCGCCCTCCCTCTTCAGCTTCGGACGGCCGCTAATCTGGTTCCTTGACGTTTCTCGAAGGGTAAAGCTCCGCGCCTTTTCGCATCTGCGTATGGAGTGTTCCGAAAACTCGACCCCCGTTGATTCCGCCTCAAGCCTTTGATTTCCAAGGCTATCTGCTTTCCCTTCCCCTAAATCAAGGAAGTTGGCTAGGCTTCTCCAGGAAGCTCCAATGTTCGAAATCTTCTGCTTGTTGATTTCTGCTAAGTACGATCATCATCATGAAATCATCTGAATCCGCAGCCTGACCTACCGGACGATGGCTACAAATCTCTTCATCGAAAAGGAGAAGGGCAGAACGGGTAGCGTTACGAATGCCTGAAGCAATTTCTGAGCTTTTGGATTTTTTCTCGAGATTTTTTGTTTACGCAATGCTGCATCTTTCTTTTCACTTTTTTTTTTTTTTTTGCGCATCCCAAATCAACTTATGTTGTGTGCCGTGACCTGACTATTTGCAATGATGCTTTCTTACGGTTAGGACTCAGTGAGGTTTTTTGATTCTTTCTCTTCGTGGCAGGTAAGGTTCAGCATGTTTTTTCTTAGAATCTGCTGTTTACTATTTCAAGATAAGCATCCGTTCCGCGAGCATTAGTCTTTGGACTACCAGTCTCCCCACTTGACCCTAATCAAGCAATATCTTGCTGCGTCTTGGTTCTGTCCCTTTGTCGAAAGCAATAAGAAAGCTTTCCTAGTTCCTATTCTAGGTGCCCTCTACCCTCACTTTGTTCCCAAATCAATGAAGGATCGAACAAAATTGAGTCTATCATGACCCAATCACGTCATCCTCTTGTCAATGTGCAGTAGGCAGGAGGATGGCAGGACCACAGATTTGCAACATAAAGCTAGCTTAAATCACACAGAAGAGATATCTATTTCACGACGCGCTTGCTGATCGTGTGCTCTGGGTTCTGAGATCGCTTGACAGTTGCAGTAACTTGACTCCTTCGCAGAGCCGTTTCACCCGCTGCTAAGAGCAGGTGACTGTTTGTGAAGTGGCACCAAACCTCTGCCGTCATAAAATTTTACTGTTGGGTTGTGCTTGTGTATAGAAAACGTAAAGTGAGACCTTGAACTCGAAGAAGACCTAAGGAATCTTTTCTGCGATATACCGATCTGACTTCGGAAAGTCCACTGCACTATGAGCTCCATCGCGTCCAATGTGAAACCGGTCCATTCTTTGATGTCGGATTCCTACAATTCAGCTCTTATCAATCATTAGGAGAGACACCTATTCCGGGCTCTCGTGTCCTTGAGGTCCGAATTAAACATCATCTCTCGTTCGAACCCATTCATTCTCGTAATCATCCCCACTCCATCACCAGCAACCTCCTCTTCCCCCGAACAAATTCTCCACCAAACCGCGTTTAAAATCACCATTCCAATGAGCTACCAATATGCTAGTAAGCCAAAGATCAACTGCGACGCTACAAATCATCATTCTCATTAAACTGCCTTGGCAGCTCAGCCCATAACTGTCACGGATGCTCATCACGATTTCCAGCACTTTCGTTGTTCCTGTGTCCTGCCAGAGTCTCTGCACCATCTGTGTTTTCAGCTTGGCGGAACTGAAGTAGAGTTCTCCTCCGAAAGACTCCTTCACGATCCGGAAGATGCCACCATTTCCTGCAGAGTGCTCTCGAAGCTCCTCAAAGCAACATTCCTCATGAGACTCCACCTTTGGTTCGTCAGTCTGCTTCGTACTTGCAGAGCCGGTGATGCTCGTGGAACGGAGTCTCAGATTTCGCACTCTGCTTTTTGGGATCTGCAGCGAAATTTATCTGACTAGTGGGGCACCAGTACGTCTACCTCACTCCTCATCACTCATTCTGGGCTGACCCATCATCTGTTAGAAATCCTAGCCCGGAAGGTTCCAGGAAAAGAATCGTTTCCTCAGATCGAATACTGATAGACGCAGCTGCTCTTCTTCGTGGCTCGCCCTCCGGAACGTTTACCATCCAAAACTGATATTTGTGCACATACAAATGACTTCCCGATCGTTTACAACCTGCCAACTCCGTGTATGCAGTCCCATGCGCCATGTTAACGAGCCAAGTGAGTCCTCGAAAGACACAAGAAAACACTTTTAGCAGCATCGAAGCTTCTCCGTCCTAGAATCGCAAATTCCACGAACGGAGCCCTTCCTGCTCCTCGATTCGCCGCCTATAAACAACCATCCTGTCAGTAAACACCGTCTTCCCGCGCTCAAATGGATACAAGGAAGCGAGTGCTCACGGGAACTCTGGTTCGTTGCAGCCCCAAGATGTCTCTCTCGACTTCATCACGTGACGAGGCAATATGTTTTTTTTTTTTTAAGGGTTCGTGGACATCCGCTCACCCTGAGCATGTTCACGAGTGTCGACATGCTTTCTTCGAAAACAGAACTGATGTTAAAAACAAAAATAAATATCCTCTTTTTTTCGAAGAACCACGCAGAGCAGAATGGAATGTGAATCTTTTGCAAGAGCATGCTAGCGCTCGGCACAAGAAAAGCTGATGAGATATGAAAGATATCCGTAGTTGAGATACCATATCAGCAGCCATTAAAAGGGTGAGAGAAGCGCAAGAATGGAGGACGGATCGTATCCCTTTCATCATCCGCACCCTTCCAGATAAGACCGGTCGATCTCTGAACACGTCTACAGGTCAGTGCTACATATCCTAGCACTCTTGAAATCGCTAGCCTGCATGACCACCTCCCAAAACTGAAACTTTGGTGGTATGGGAACAGATCTTCTGCAAGGATCTCCGTAGTGGAATTTCAGGCATATCTAGGACGACCGAGATCTACAATTCAGGACACTGGAAGCGCCATTTTTCCCTGAACGGGAATCCCTGAAGCACTGCGGCGATTCCCGATACGCTGATCTAACTCGGAAGGAAGAGGGAAATCGTCAGAGTCCATGTATCCATGGAGGTATCCAGATGTGAATATCCACAGCATCGCATTGTTGCTCTCCGGCACTGTAATTTACGTTAAACCAAGGTCGAATCGTGAACCCAAACAAGATGCTGCTGAGGAAAAATCACGAATAATGGAACCTGTGCTCGCTACTCCATGTTTCATAGTCCACAGCCTCGTAATTCATTACCACTGGTGGCAATATTTCCATAATTTTAGAAAAAGAGCCTAATTGCCACTCTTGCATGATGCACGGGAAAACACCTTACTTGACTGTCATCAGATCCTCCAAGATCTCCACACTTTTTCTTAATTAGCAACAGCTGACTCCTGGGACAGGAGTCAGGGTGTATGACGTGAGCTCCTCCTGTAGGAAAGCAAATTTCGAAGAGCAGGACCGCCTCTCAGCGGTACACATTTGAAGCTGCACCGTCTTCAAGCAGCATCGGCTTCTCAGGTAAGATCATATTCGAGGATTAGTTGGCCAAACCTTGATATGGTCCTTGGAGATTTTCTAACCTTCTGCAAACCAGATCTTTGACGCAAGCTGCAACAAAGATCAGAACGAACTCATTTTCAAGTGAGCTTTCTCACTATGTCTTGCAATGCATATTTTCTCGTCTCACCAACGGCGACTGGTTCTTTCAGTTTCAGCACGATATTGTTCCTGGGCTGAAATTAGCAGTTCTCATCGGGGCTGCAAAAGATCTCATGGCACAAGCGATGTTTGCTTTCTGCTGAGAAGATTTCGAAAAATTTTCGATTTCTGAAAATCCCTTGGAGTCATCATCTGCAGTAACGAGGAGAAAAATTATCCAGAGAGCACTCACCAGCTGACCTGGATTCACCCAAATAAAGTCATACCAGGGGCTGAAGAAGAAATCTCAATGAGGATCTGTTGAGGAAATCTATCCGTAGATCCCACATGTGTTTATCACAAAAGCCCGCATGTCACAAGTGACCATTTCTCGAGACTTGATGGTTGCTTGAAATGGTGTGAAACGATTACAAACCCCCTTTCAAGAATAGAAGAAGCGTTTATCCAGCAGAAAAAAAAAACACTTCACCATTGTGAGAAATCATCTTTGGTATGATCCTGCCAAGGTGCTAAACTGAGTCATGTAAACAAAAAAACCCTCCCTTCTCCCTTCATATTTTTCCTGCAGAGATAATCGATAATCCACCCCAAGGAGCCAGGAGTGAGATGCCGTGCCGCTCAGAGAATGCTCAAACATCTCAGAGAGAGTCTGCGAACTCTAAATACCTTTATAACTTCCGAGGTAATAACGGATGGGAGTGTCTTGCAGAGGATGCCAAAAAAGAAATCTGCTCTCTTTTCTCTTAGTCCTAACTACGACAGCCAAGTTTTCTGGTGCTGTTTCCATTTGGAGGGGAAAAGGACCTTCTCTTGTGCGCTCTTGTAAGCGAAGATCTCTTTCTGTTGTGACAAAGTTTCCTTTTATTCTCAAGTTTGTACACAGCTAATAAAAATTCAGATGAAAATCAGGTATTCCACAATCGTACTCTCAGATCGGGTGCTTGGCGATCGTCACGCATGATAAGTGACCACTGTCTGATCACAGGATGATCAGTGAGTCAGTCGTATGCCACCTGAGCATGAATTTCCACGGAGTGCATACCCTTCAGCTACTGAGATTTGAAATTCTTACGGATTAGCTCTGCAGAAATAAGAGTTGCACTCTGCTCGCAGCTTTTGGATTTCGCTTGTTCCTAAGGATGTCGTGGTCACATCGTCACATCGCCTTTGCTTCAGAAAAGTGATTTGGGTGTGTACTTTTCAGATTCCGAAATTTCGCTGATCTGCTGGGAAATCTTAAAGGCAGTTTTTCATTGTTCTGATTTATAATTAGATAACATGTTACAGGGGGAGCTCTTGGCTTTATTCCGGAATTCCTCCTCTATTCATCTGGGGCTCTCGTCGTCCCTCAGCCCGTCGTTTCCTCAGCTTCCTGTTCGCGAGAGCTGACCGCTGGGGTTCTCCTGCTGCATGTGTCTGTCTGTCCGCCGTGTGTCGTGGGCTACATAGATGTGGCTGGAATACCGGATGCACGAAGCCACCATCCGGTACCTCATCGTCACCAAGTCTTTTTTGGAATTCCAAGGTCCTGTAGTACTTCCTCGTGACCTGGATCCCAGGCTCCCAGCGAACTAACGTCGAAAACATAGACGCTGCATTGCCCTCTCTGCCTAGCTTGAGGGCTGCTTCCTTGTATTTTTCATGTTTTCTCCTCCTAAACGCTCTGAACGCCTCTCCTCCGCCCTCGTACGGACAGAAGACGTCCAGCACTCTGAACTGGTTTCCTTCTTATATCACAAACTCCTGTCTTAAGAGGGAGTTCGTTACTGGAGCTCTCTGGCTGGTGGGTACTAGGGTCCACTTTGCTTCATCCATTGAGGCCTTGATGATCATCTCTTGAATCGCGTCATTCGCACAATGGAAAAATGAAAGCGTTTCCTGCAACTTTTCAATATGCGAGGCAACGTTTCGTCTTCTGTCTTAAGGCCGAGAGCCGACACGCGCGTTCTTCTGGTTTCATCCGGGACCAGCCCTGACTGGTAGGACATTCAGCCTAGCTGCTGGATGAATCTACAGTCATGAGGCTCAGGTGATCACCATTGGTGAGGAAGAATCTTGGGGCGCGGTGCATGGCCACACACACTGCATGGTCTTCCCTTGGCTGATGTGTTTCTGGACTAGGGATTGCCATGGATGCCCCCTTTGCAGTGCTCTCACTCCGGAGGTGATCTCCCCCTAACTTTTGCGCACTGCATGCTTCCCGGATGTGAATGCAACATACAGGACACCAATGGAAAAACCACCCTGAATTTCATTCGTTTAGGATTACGTGGAAAGCATGTGGCATTGTGCTGAGTGCCTGACTTCGGTATGAATAATTCATTAATTTTGTAGCGAATTTGATTGCCCGTTTATTGAAATACTCCCCCCCCCCCGAACTGACTGTGTGCCAGTGTTAACAGAGATAACAATTCTTCACTTGATTTATAACAAGCATCATATTACCTGTGCCGGTGCTTTCTTTCTGAGGCAAAATTTGTTATTTCCGTTCGGTGTTACTTTCATCGGGCCAAGGCGCTTGTGGTAAAAAAAAAAAAAATATTTGCACAAAAAACAGTCATATAAAATATAAAAAAAATGCCCTTCTTTGTGGTGGCTTCACTTCACCACTGCGAAAGGAAATGTCGCGTCGGAGGCGCTGCTTCTCGTGAGCAGCTCCCCGATGAGGTCCGCAAAAGAGGAGTGGGAAAAGGGGTAAACAGGAGAAAAACACACACACACACGAACAAAAGTTCAGTTTAAAAATGTTTGAGGGGGAGGGAGGGGATCACAGATTTCTTCCTGGCGTCCTCAGCGTCCTCTGGAGGATGTTGGCAACTTCCTCCTTTTGTTGGCAGAGATGTGGCCATCTTGTCGCCTTCCTCATGAAGAGTAGACGATTAGGATGACCTCACCGTTCGACTGGCCTCTTTCGGAGCGGATTCTTGCCGCCACGATCCCACGAAGGCGGCACAGAGCTTCAAGGGAAGCTGCAGGCGACGCCGCGTCACGCGTGAAGAGGCACCACAACACCTCTCTGCCGTTGTCCTTCGGGAGTAAGGAGGACGCAGCGAATCACTCCCTGACACTCAGGAGAGCATCACAATCCAAAAACAGGTGCGGGAAGGTTTCCCATTCCCCGCACCTGGCACAGTCTGGGACCACAGTCCCCCCTCGTCCACTGGTGGACTCGTGCGTCGCCTGGGATCTCCCAGTGCAACAACTGCAATGCTGAGTCCTGCCACTTCAGGGGAACGGTGGAGCTGTCCTCAAACATTGGAGGAATTTCCGCCTCTTCAGGAGGAAGTTCACCCAGCGAAGTTCACCCTCTGGAAGGATGGCAGCAGGGGTGCATGCCAGTTGACTAGCCGTCCAGCATCCCAGCTGCTCCTTTTTTCCAGCGATCTCGCAAGATACTTACTATCTCACGAGGTCATCTCTATGTCCACTTTGTCGGACGGTGCTGAGCGTGACCGCAAGTGGGGTGTTACGTTCCCAGGTGGTCTTTTTTGGGCAGTCCACGATTTCCTGCAGCGAGCACAGTTCGAGAATCGCAGGCACCGAGATTGCAGTCAAAATTCGCCCACTCTGCTCACTCAGATTTGTCACTGGGTGATTCATGTTGTTTTTCGGGCCACACACACAGGAGTTAGGCCTCAGGTTACAATCAGGTCAGGTCTGACCAGGAGAACTGTACCTACTTTGTAAAACATCTCGAGGACCTGTCTGGGTCTGTTTTTCTCTGGAGATGAGAATTTTAAGGGCCATTCTTTCGCATTCATAGTTCTCAAAGACGACGCTCTGTCGTGTTTGCTTGTTTTCTCGTTTTCAGTAAAGAGAATTTTTCAATCTCAAAAGCGCGCAGCTGTGAAAGAAAACTCACCATTCAAGTGAACCTTCTGAATCGATAAAGCGCCATTTTCATCTTTCTTGCAATAACTAATAAATGATACTTCACATAGAAAATCTTGATGGAAGTGAAACAACGCGCAGAGACCACATGTGGCACCGAGCGTCGCGGGTTCGAATCCCCCACGTGGAGGATCGGCGCCGAGAAATGAAGGATGCATCGTGGGTTTCGAGTCTTTCCGGCAGGACGATTCTGGTTGGTTTTAGAGGCTTAGGGTGCGGCTTGATGGAAGCCGAAGAACCAGATGCCTCCGTTGACTACCTGTGAGCGGAGCACCGGTTCTTATCGGGGTTCCCCTCCGACTGTGCAAATGGAACCGTCCTCTCTCCTCCGGAAAGGGTGACTCTCCATCTCGTACCATGGAGCTGGTGGATCGATGCCTCTCCAGAGTGTGAAGAAGTGCTCTATTCCCTTCGGGGTTCCCTACCAAACGTAAGAGGAAGGACCTCCTTCCTCCGGAGCCCTTCCTGGATTCATAGGGTGGTCCCCTCCCGGAATACCTCCTACAACTTGAATAGCAGTGTGGCGTGGACAGTGTTGAAGAGCTTCGTGAATCCCTTCCTAAGGAGGCGAACGGTTCCTCAGCACTTTGCGAGCCAAAAAAAAGAGAAATCCCGAAAGGAAGACGACTTCAAATATGGCGTCAGCAAAGCGGTTTCCTAGCAAGATAAGGCCACATTGGATGCAGGAAACGTGATGAGATAGTACTTATGGTAGTATCGGAATTCCTGGTGCCCTTAGTAATTCTCTTTGGGAACGCTGTAGATGGAACATGATGATCAATCACGTCTGTGCTCATTCATGCCTCATGATGTCTCAATGCTGATCAAGGATACAAGCAGTAAATCCTTAGGGGAAGTTGTAAGAAGGAAAAAGGCAAGGTGAGCGTACTGCTGGATGGGGGATTCAGACGTTTATAAATTCGCGAGCCGCATTTTCAGGACTGACTGGTCCGCACCACCGATACTCCGGTATTTGAAGCGATTTCTGGAAGAAGGAAGGAAGCTCAATTTCCAAGAGTGTCCAATGGAAAAGCCCCGACGAAATCGTCAGGGAAAAGGGAACTGTCACGGAAGTCTCCAGCCTCCGTTATAAGTCTCGAGTATCCATCACATTACCGTCTCGCGAGGAGTTGATTGCCAGGATAAGCCGAAAACAGGAGCGGGCAAATGAAAAAAAAGAAAAGCAAAATGGAATCCTCTGAAGTCAGTAAACACGGCAGCAAACAGCGCACCTGAGCGAAATTCATCCCTAGGGGAACAACCAAGGATACAGATGTTCGTGTTTCCTAGGCATAGCACGCTGAGATGTTCGACGAGGCTGAGAACAGCTTCAAAAGCTGGCTATCATGACTATCAAGAAAGTCAGCATCCCCTTGCGTTTCGAGCTCTGCCCTTTCATCCGTGAAGACGGAAGCTGTTGCTCTCGTGCAGCGAGTAGGTTACAGTTTGTTTCGAGAATTCTTCTTTGAGAAGACGCAACCAGTGGTCCAAATCGAACAGACTTCCCACGTCTCCATTCTCTCATTCTCATGTTAACTCTATGCTTTAAACGGTGGTCTCCATCCTTGGCACCATTGAGCAATGCGTATGCTGTAGCAGGATTCATGGGGTCTGCCGTTTTTCTTACAGTTTGTGCCATTATGGGAGTGACGCGTCTTAATTTGCAGGGAAGTTGAAGAAGAGTCGTCTCCCCGAGTGGCATGACGAGAACTATTTAGCGTTCCGAGAACGGAAGATCATTCGCGATGACAAAGAAGCTCCTCAATGGAACCTCTATCTTCTTCTTTTTTAGCTGCCCTTTTGATACTTGGCTGGAAGAGGAGCTGCAGGAGAACTGTCCTTCTCCATGTGCAGCCGAAGGTCCGCGGTCGGTGTGTTGCTTGGATGCAAGACCTCGAAGATAGAAATTCTATGAAAGAGGCGAAATCGAATACCAAAACAGTGGCCGTCGACTCTTTCAACTTGGTTGAAGCAATTGGACGGAAGGATGCGGACAACGAGTGTCTGTCCTGATTCTCGCGGGCAGCGCCTTGAAGAGCACCTGTTTGCATAATCCTTAGAGGGCATGTTTGCCCGAGGCTTATCTCATGTCCGAGCGCTAAGAATCTGCTCAGGGTCTGCTCCGGACGGCTGAGTGGCTGAGTACAGGAACTTCCGGGTACTTGATCTGCTCTATGCAATGCCTCAGGGTCCGCCAATACTCTGGGGAGGTTCAATTATGTCGTTAGCAGAGGAAGTCGAGCGTTCTTCAGGTTTCCAGGGCCCCGTTTCGAGGAAAGCATGGCAAGAAGGGACGAGGAAAAGAAAGGAAACAGCAGAGGCACCCAGTCACATTCTGCTAGGGTCAGCACCATCGACTTTGTCCGTCCCCACAGAGAGTGAATGGTACCATTTGGCTTCAGGAATGCATAATTTTTCTCTGGTTCTTGAAAAGCCATCGCTCCTATCTTAACGCAACTCGAACCACTGGCATCAGGATGCTGTGGTGCCATCTATTTGGCATCCCTCGAAGCGGAAAGGTCTTTCCATCTTCAGTGACAGCTGAGTTCGAGTTCTGCTCATCGATCTGCAATAAATGATGTCATGAAATCAATGAATCTCCATTCCTTTTGTAGTGCTCCAGTGATCCCAGAGTTTTTTATGTCAAGATTTTCCGCATTGAGGATACACAAAAATGTGAGTTGCTTCTGTACGGCTTGGTCAAAGTAATTTTTTCTCCTTCGCGCGCTTGTCTGGTTGCTCTGCGTGGACTTTTCCCAATTCTTCTCAATCCCACTCATCCAAGAATCACAAGTCCGGGGCGTTCTACCACTCGGATGCGGCGTGGCATGGAGACCTCTTCTCTGCTGAGATCGCGGAAACGTACAAAGCCTGCACGCAGGTTCCGTGAGTCCGTGCTGTCCAGAGAAAAGATCCACTTCGGCAAGTTCCCGCGTTTGGGTCGCAATTCGTGGGTGATCCGTGTTCCCAATCCTCGTTCGTTTAGCTCGTGGGTGATATCCCTGTAGATGCTTGGCTTACTTGACCTCTTCGATGAACGTAATGAACCGGATCGTAGTCTCCAGAGTGCGAGTCCGGTTTTTACTTCTACATCTTTGAGAACCCTTCTTCCGATGTTTCTCCCTCGAACCGCGTGCCTTCCGGTTTGGCTGCTCAACGACTACGTCCTGAATCCACGTCCTGAATTCGCGAATCGGTCAAATCAGACGGACATCCCTCAGCGCCTAATGCCATTCGGCCTGCAAGGATTCATCTCCTGGTTCCCCAAAACTGCTGTTTTGGTCTCTTCGCAAGGCAGACGACGCGGAATATATTGCAGCTCTTCTCAATTGAGTCCAATCGTCACGTTCTACGTGCTTCCCCCAAGAAGAGCTTCAGAAAGTTTATTCTCAAGAACTTTGTATTTTTGTCAACTTGAACTCTTTTCCCACGTGGAACTTTTCTGTAACTCTTCGGCCCTTCTTCGCTTCGCTTGCAGTTCCTTCTTTGCCTGAAGAAGCGGGACAGAGCTCCACATCGCACGCTTCACCGGAACTTTTCCCAGAGCAGGGCGGATGGAAAATTGGGCACGAGAGAACTCTTGGTACAACCAAACCAGACCAAAGCAACAAGCTGCAAAATCCAGA